>CM061348.1:86905256-88159006 GCA_030867105.1 Liasis olivaceus | reverse complement strand
ACTCAATAGGTGGATAAAAATGCCAAATCCAGTTGAGAGATATGGCTGACTGCATGACCAACCCTAATAAAAACTGTTCATTATTTAAAATCTCCTTGACAGGTTTGAACATTGGGCCAAATCCAGCAGTAAGATATTTAGCTGTGACTAGCATTAGGTCCCTACACTGGGGGCAGGAAAATCAAATGCAAAGGCCCAGGACTGAAGAGATTTGGCTTGGCAGCAATCTACACAAGAAGAAGCCAGGTGACCATAACCAAGTACTGTGATACAGTGGCTACAAAAGCCAATATCATCTTGGGCTACATTAGGAGAAAGACTGTATCTAGATTATGGGAAATCTTAGTTCCATTACACTGTGTTCCAGTTAGGCCTCACTTTACTCTTTCCAGTTTTGGGTCCAGAACTTTAGAAGATATATGGAAATGCTAGAGTGGGTTCAAAGGAGGGCTCCCAGGGTAGTAAGGGGCTTGAGAAGTTGGCCATCTTTAGCTTGCCAAAGAGAAGATTGAGGGAAGATATGACAGGGGTATGTTAATATCAAAAAGGCTGCAATGTGTGGGAGGGGATGGTTTTGTTCTCCATTGAAACTGAGGGCAAGACAAGGATGATTTAATTGAAATTAAAGCAGATTTGGGTTTCCACTGCCATAGTAAGGGGGTTATGGGGCTGGACTTTTCTTCACCTCCAGATGTCTCTCTTTGCCCCAAGAAAATGCAATTTGCAGTATCCTCTAAACTCCAGCTTGTTATCCCAGGAATCACAAATTATAGCCTAGGAAACCATAGTAATAAAAAACAAACAGGAACAAGAATTGAATTGATTTTTTTTTAAAATAAATATCTCTTCAAGTTCACTTGGTAGTGGCTGGAGTTTTTTGTTTGTTGGTTTGTTTTATTTTTGTTACAGGCAGTCGGGCAGGAAAAAGACAACTTTTGCTTGTGTATTTGGGCAAGATCATGCAATGCTTTTTAAACAAATAGTTCTAATTTGCAGTAAACAGCTTTGCTTTTAAACAGACCCTAGTGTGCTTAAATACTCACCAGAGAATTCATGTATGTACATAGTTTCTTGGTAACTACACTAGATACCAGTAAAACATTGGGAATCACATTTCTTCATTCCTTGCATCATTATAACTGTCTCTGTTCCATTGCAATCACCCAGGATGGGAGAAATACATGGCTTAGCAGAATGATGGCACTGATTAAATGATGCAGAGCTGATTAGCTAGAATTTCAATATATCAGGAGCAAAATAGAGTAGTATGTTACTGTAGCAAAAGGAATTGCAAAGTTACTTTTTAAGTGGAAAAATATGGACACAATTCTTCAGCACAATTTATTTATCTACAGTATTTTTTCACAAAATTCAAAGGCTTGTATCCTTTAATTCCCAAGTTCATGCTACACTAGGTTAATGTGTCTATAACACATTTATACGTTTAATTTGTAGCTTTCCCTTCTCATGCATACTGGTGCTAATATCTAACTTCCTTGGGATTACTGGTGGGGTCAGGGGGAAGAAAGATAATTTTTAGCTGTCATGAAATAAAGATGTGAGGTGCTAGAGTGCAATTAAATAATTAAGTGCTCAGGTTACATTTGGTTTCTTGAATAGTTCAATACATGTCTACTCAGATGTAAATCCCACTGAGTTCAATGAGATATACTTCCATGTAATTTTATATCGCTACAAACTCAAATTCAATACTATAAAGGTGTGCACCTTGTGCCTATATATACATAACTTTTGTGGTTTTATTTCCATGCCTGGACCCACCCACCCACCCACCCACCCTTCCTTCCTTCCTTCCTTCCTTCCTTCCTTCCTTCCTTCCTTCCTTCCTTCCTTCCTTCTTTCCTTCTTTCCTTCTTTCCTTCCTTCCATATTTATATAGCTGTCCATCTCACAAAATGTGACTCTGGGCAGTATCCAATAAAAACAAACCATAAAACAAATAATATTAAAAGATTTCTACAATTAAAAACAATGATTGGTGTTACTATTAACACCAATTAGTTACTATTAACACCAATTAGCAGAGGGTTTGATGCAGCCACCTCACTAATTTGCCACTTCCTGGAGATACCCAAGCCTATTGACACAACCATATTTTGAGGGACTTCCAGGATATTAAGGATGGGGTCAATCTCACCTCAGGGGGAATGATGTTCCACAGGTTCTTATTGTGCATTTAAATATCCAACTGACATTGGTTCCCTAAAAGTGTATTTTGAAAACCCTCTGTTTCCAATATCCAAGTGTAGTTCTTAAACTTTAGGATTTTGGATAAGAATTAGGTTAATTAACAATAACAGAAACAAATTATTTGTTAGGGTTTGTTTGTTCATTTTATTAGATCTATACATGGAATTGTAGATAGAAGCTCTGAATGAGACATGTGGAATAGCAACATTTCCAGGAATGAAATCTTGAGGTAATGCAAGAAAAATACCTAAAACAGGTGTTTATAACCCAGCTTTGATGGGTGTCAGAGCCTCTGCTGGACTCTCCAAAGCTGCCCTTAGCTTCCTGCACAAACATTAAGTCAAGATTTAAAATCACCAACATCACACAGTCTTGTCCTCTTATCATTTAATTTTTCTAAATTGTTAAGATCTTGTAATGTTGACTGTCTCACATGAGAGCTCAGGAAATAGGTAAGCTGGCCACAGTCTTATGAAGGTTTGGCAGTTTCTTGAGAAAAGTGCCTGGGCCATTGTGTGAGATTGTGCAATGATGCCTAACGTCAAAAGATGTGAAAGTAGATCTACCATCATTCAGGTTTGATTGTCCTTTAATACTAAATGGAGTTATGGGACAGTTGAATTCAGTTGAAGACCTAAGAATGAGAACCTAAGCCATCTTTGATCATTTTAAAAAAAGTGTATCAAAAGGCTTGTGAAATACGTTCCATCAATTCCATCAGTCCAAATGAAAGAAACATAGGGAATGCTCAAAATAAGTAATCCATCCATCATTTAGGATTTGGCTGATCTTCTTAATCATTTAAGAGTAAAGGGTTATGTCACTCTCATCCCAACAGAATTGGAAGGAAAACTTAATCCTCATTTTCTGTGTTGATATGCTAGCATGCTTCAGATTTTATGTGTCAGATCTGGACACCAGATATTACAGATTGCCAGATAAATTTTCCAGAGGCTTCAAATGAATGTCAAAGTATTGCTTTGTAAGTTGGGTTATATCCTCAAAACTACTAAAAAGGACTTTTAAAAAAGAGAATACTCCAGACCTCGCAGTAGATAAATACATTCAGCAAAAAAGTCACAATCAGATGCCAAGATTGAATGCTGGGCTACTATTGCAAGGTTTTACCACTTTGTTCACCCCTTAACTTTCATGAGTACTTGGAAAGTTGGCTGTCCTCGGATAGCAACATGATCTGGGAAACTGGTTTTAAAATGGACAGCAGAATTTAATTTGCAATATGGGATCAGCAACTGAGAAGAAAAAAAGGGGGGATCTCTTTTGTCTACTGCAGGCTCTGCATGAGTTGAATCAGTTCTTTGGACCCCAGCCAATGTTTAGGGAGAGTGTAGCTATCTTTGACCATATTCATGATGTCCCAGAGTAGACTACATGTGTCACTATTTTAAACAGGAAGTTTCTTTAGAGGAAGTGAAATCTATACAGAGCAAAATGAGACGAAGTTTGTCAAGCTTGTGTTCCATTACAAAATTCTGGATGCAACAATGAGCCACACAGATTTGATACTATTAAGAGAAGTGAATTTTACAAATACATGTAAGCCTTTTCTCTTCCTTGCTGCCTTCTTGGAAAAAATCTTTGTACCTAAAATGTATTAAGCAGATTATTTGTTTGCTTTTGGCTTTGGATCATGTGAAAGATCCTGTCAAGAAAGGAAATCACTGTGAAATAGTTTAGAAATCACTTTGAAATAGTGGATGGATTTGCTCATCACGCTAAGCCAAAAACAAACAAATCATGTTATAATTTAGTATAATTTATGAACTCAGTTTTCTCTTCTCACATCCATTGGAACTGTAGCACCATAAAAACGAATTCATGCTCTCAATGTATTCCCAAATGAATTAGGACTATAGTAAGTCTTACCTTTATCTACTGTTTCTAATACTTCCTTGTTTGTCCAGCTCTGTGCCCAAAGTAGCTAAGCTTCCATCAAGTTCATATTGAATAAGGTTTTGCTTGTAATACAATGCAAAGCAGAATCTACCTGTTTACTTAGTGGTAGCAATTTATCTTCCATTTGTTTAATTTCAGTGTTATAGCATTCTGAAGTCTGCAGAATCTCATGATTTGGCAAGAAAAATAAGAGTTAGAGCCAGATGAGGCTCTTGCCAGAACAAAGGTTCGTGAACCAATTGTTAATCAGAATCGTACTTGTCAGGATTAAGGGGAAAGAGAAGACCGGTCTAAAACAAGGATTATTAAGCTAAAAGGTGTTAGTTAATGCCACCTTTCCCTGTGATTCCATTGCATGCCCTCAAAATCTGCTCTTGAGAGTTTAGAGACTCTGAGTGAAATTTAGGGGTGTGTGGGAAGGTGGAAGCATGCAAATGAAAAAAGAGGAAGAAGATGAGGCCTAAAGTGTAAGTCAGCTAAAGTGATAGAAAGCTTATATCAATACTTTCTTGCTTTTTTATTTTTTTGGTCTTAATAGTATAAAGTTGAAGTTGTAGCCCAAAGCATCTGAAGAATTCTAGGCTGCCATTCCCTACTGAATAATAATAATAATAATAATAATAATAATAATAATAACAACAACAACAACAACAACAACAACAACAACAACAAAAAACTAGTCACAAGACAGATGAGGAACGTCTTCAGCTCAAAATAATAAGAGGTAGTTCTATATTACACAAGCAGACACTGTCTCTATAAAAGAGGAAGTCCTACTCAAGAACTGAAAAACAAAACAACTCCTAAAACTATGATGGAGAAAGAGAGGTTGACACTTCTGTTTTTTTAAAGTCCCAAGTACTATTTTTCCTTTAGATGTACTTCAGCTTGCATGAATGCATCTCCAAGGGTCAAATGCTAGGAAAAAAAAAAGTTTTTTCTTCAAACCCCCCCCCCCCCATCATTGTCCCTTGCCCCTTGGGCTTCATTTATTTTATTTATTTATTTAAAATATTTATATAGCCACCTATCTTATACACCATAACCCTGAGTGTCTTACAGGCTTACAAACAATAATAAAAACAGTAAAAAAAAGTTTGTTTGGAGACATTATTTATTTATTTATTTGAGTTATACCCTGCCTATCATTTAGGCATTGCGCCTATAACTCTCTCTTCCTCACAACAAGCCTGTGAGGTAGGGTGGGCTGAGAGAGTGTGACTGGCCCACAGTCACCCAGTAAGTGATTGTAGGTAGAGGAGAACCTGGGTGTCCTGGCTTCTAGTCTAACACCATAACTGCTATCATGTCAACTGCATAGTTGTGTTCCTGGAATGGGAAGCCTTGCTCATGGCGACTCACGCCTCAGTCACCTCCCCTTTGGATCACAACAAGCACTCTACATGGGGTGCCCTTGAAGAACATTTGGAACCTACAGCTGGCCCAGAATCCAGTGGCGTAGGCAGCTTTTGGCCTTTCCCATTACATCTATATAATACCACTGCTCTGTGAGCTGCACTGTCTCCCACTGGGCTTCAGGGGTGATTCAAGGTGCTGGTTATTATCTACAAAGGCCTACATGGTGTAAGGACAGGCTATTTGCAGGACCACCAGTCTTCCATTGTTACTGCTTAGCCCACCAGATCTAGCAGTAAAGGCATGCTCTGGGTCCCCTTCATCAAACAGTATAATCTTGTTGGACCCAGGAGTTGTGCCATCCCTGTGGCAGTGCTGCCCTGTGGAACAGCATCCCTTCAGAGATCCAAATGTCCCCAACCCTGTTAGCCTTTTGCAAGGCACTGAAGACATGGCTGTTCCCCCAGGCATTTGGGCCAGGCAATTAGGTGAACCATGTTGTTGATGTGGTTTTTCTGATTGGGTTTTTGTTTGTTTGTTTTAACCTTGGGCATCATGGATTATATGCAGATGCTGTAATTGTTGTTTTAATTCTTGTACTCCACCCAGAGTCACTGTTGTAAGATGGGCAGCCATATACATTCTTTAAATGAATAGGAAGAGATGAGGACTACAAGGGAGATTTACAGAAGAAATGTTCTACCTACTTGAGATTGACCTAACAGTGCTTCAGATTGACCTAACAGACCACTTGTCTCCTTTGGGACACATTCTAAATAAATAACAGGAGATTGTTCTAATTCTATCACTTTATTTACATCCATAAATACAAGACTGTTGGCATCTTCTGATCAAAATGTCAGCCACACACTAGCTGAGAAGCTACAGAACTCATACAGTAATTTTGTTTTTATTAGGCCACATTTTGCCAATGAGATCCGCTTACAAGATCTCATACAACATCAGATACAAACAGCTTATGTAGTCAAATACAAAACTGAAGACCATGTATTAAAATAATGACTGCTTTACTGAATGAGCATACTGAGAATGACTATTTAGAATGGAGAAGAAAAGCTTACCCACAATTCTGTTCAGGAGGATATGCAAATCAGTTAGATCTGATTCAAATTCAAGATCTAGTTTGGTATTCAGAATCAATCAGATTTGATTTAAACCAATGTCAGATTTAATAAAAGATTCAGTCATATAACAGAAGCATCAAAATGCTACAACATTTTTTTTCCCCCAGAATGGAATGAAAATATCACCAATACTGGACCCTTTGGAGTATATTAATCTTGCAAAGTTTCATCTTTATAGCTTTAAAGGTATTTTTAAACTAGTAATTACAAATATTTTTCCTTAATGTTTTAAATGGTAGTTAGCAGGGATCAACTCCTTCACCCTCTAATCACTTACTTTTCTGACTAGCATGCTTTTTTGCATAAGGTATTGGTGAAAATAACTTTTACTGGGAAATATGCATTTTATGTTGCTTGCACAAGTCCAAGAAGTGTGTTATCACTATGATATAAAAGTCTGTATTATATACAATAAAACAACAAGAGAACTTTCAGCACACACAATCTCTCAGACCCTTCTCATGAAGCGAAGACTCAGTCATTCAGCAGAAGTCTAAGCAGAAACAGACAAGGAACTTCCTCCTCCTCCTCCTCAGGATTCAGAGGTTAAAGGGTTTATATTATAGGTCAAACAAATTGATGCATGGAAGAGATTAATGATATTAATCAAGAAAAGGTAAAGCATCATACCAAAAAGAGCAAAGAATATCAAAACTGAGCAGCAGAATATACTTCAGCATCTCTTTTTCCCTTCAAGTGAATTTTTGCAGTTTTTTGTTTTTTGCAGAAGAGTGAGACACAGCAGCAGACACTCTCCAAAGCAACAGTTTGTGAAGGTGACAGGTGACATATCTCATTGATGACTCACGTCAATATAAGGGAGTGCCTAATATTATCCTTCACCCTTTTCCAAGTATGGCGATAAATCTTTGATAATATTTGAGACTGTACAAAGACCAAAAGCCTATCAAGTCTCCAAAATGCCTTTGAATTTCTAAAGCAGTGTTTCTCAAGCTCAGCAACTTTAAGATGTGGGGACTTCAACTCCATGGGTGTTGAAGTCCACACATCTTAAAGTTGCTGAGCTTAAGAAAGACTGCTCTAAAGCAATTCCAAACCTTATTTGATCTGATTATTTAACTCTGTTCAAGGGAGATTCAACTGCCCCTTCTTTCTTTACAGACCCGATTGTACAGGTTCCACCTGTGTACTAAAGCCAAAAACAAAAAAAAAAAAGATTGACACTTGTGGTTTTCTTTTTAAGGACTAACTGGGCACTTGCATACTTGGCACCATGCTTTTCCAAGATGGTTTTTCTTATGCCAGGCTTTTATCTTGTTTTAGGTAGGTCTGAAAGACAAACCTTCAAGATGAAAAGGAAAGGAGGTTTTTGGTGAAATTCTCAGAGGTGGAATGAAGGATTTTTTCATGTACTTCAGTAGTGAGGTGGCTGAGGAATAAATAAGTGTTCTATCTTTGTAAAAATATCTCTCAATCCCTCTAAAGCAGTGTTTTTCAATCTTGGCAACTTTAAGAAGTGTGGACTTCAACTTCCAGAATTCTGGGAGTTGAAGTCCATATGTCTTAAAGTTGCCAAGTTTGAAAAACACTGCTCTAAAGCCTTCTTGCTTTGTAAGGAAAGAAATAGCAAGCTCCAATGGGGCTTTTCCAGAAGGGTACGTGCAAGTTGCCAGCAAGACTGAAGAGGCATAAAAAGATGTATAGCAAAAAAAAAATATAGCAGCAGCTTCTGTCCCCTTGAGACAAGAATATAAGCTCAAACCACCGTATTCTAACATACTCTAAACATGAGGCAGAAAAACCTAATTTCTTTAGGGAATTAGAGGAGAGATTTTGACAGTGAATTACTGAAGAAGCTTTTGTTTCTGCAACCTTTCCCAACATCGCTACTGCATCTCTTTCCAGTTTTTGTTTGAATGCAACCTTTATATTCTAACTCTCTCATCTTTTCTGCCTTGTTAAGAGAAACTGAGGCAGGGGGAAAACAGGAGAGAAAAAAAACTCTTGTAAGGGCGTTCAACATTTCCCTTCCTTTCACCTACAACAGAGTTCATCACAGTTTGCTTTGCATAAAATCCATGGTCATGACTCTTCAGAAACCAACCTGTTCAGATTTTGAAAATTAGCATCAAGCATGCACTTTATTAAATTTGGGTAAAGAGGGTTTTTACCCTTTTCCATTCCTGCCACTTATTTAATTATCAAAATCTTTAAATGTATTTGCAAGTTTTCTGGCATTTGCTTGCAAGTATATTTTTAAAAAGGATTATATCACCACTTCCCCTGCTTGTGCCAAAATCCATCTTTCCCTGATGGGCCTCTTCAAGATGCTGGAAAGCCTGCTTATTTTCTTCTTTTTCATATGTGCGCATATGAGAAAGCAAAAGGTTTATCTCCAAACTCAGTACAAGACCAATAGTTCCTCTGCTGGGATTGCAAGATAAATACTGTAAGTGAGAATATTGGCTAGGCACTATCTCCTTCAAGTGGCCAATTCTGAATCGTGTTCCTCATGGGAGGTCTCTGTATGAGAGCATAGAAGACGTTGTTTCACAGGGCTTGGTCAATCCTGTCTTATGAAGAAAAGACAATAAAAGATGCTTCATGTATAGATTTTATAAGTTACTTGTGATGTTCTACCTTTTGTTATTGCTAGGAAGTACAATAAAAGCACAGTGTATGTGGATAATGTTGGTTCTTGCCCTGTTCTCATTTCTAGTGGTATGCAGGCTGGTCAATGTTAGAATAGAAGACAGCTTCCTTGACAGGTTACATAGCTCCAGGGAGAGGAGAAGTTGAAGACAAATGCCTGAATGGTTTATGGTGCTAAGGGCAAAAACAATACAGGACAGAACAGTTCAGTATCCACTCCTTTCCTAACACAGATACATGCCACTTCCAGCAGTAGAAGTTGGTGACTACCAAGCCCAGTGGATCACTGTGGCTGATACTAGTGAAATACATGAAGAAGATAAAGATTCCCATGGTCATCAGTGCCATACAAAATCCCATAACTCTCTCCCTAAATTGTCAGGGTCCAGCAGGGTAGCCTTGAAAGTCTTCTTGCAGCAAAACAGGAGACAATTTATCTGGGACAATTTATCAACCATGAACATGTGTTAAATGTGTAATGTGTGTAAGCTTCTGTGAATCACAGTCCACATTTAGAGTCCTTTGAAGAAGTAGATAGTAATTAACCAAAGCTTGTGCTGGAGGAAGTTTGTTAGTCTGTAAAGGGTTGCTGTCATAACTGCTGAGCATCTATGCAACTGTAGCACAGTGATGGAAAGGATTAACTCAGTAGATAACAATGTAGAACTTTTGACTCCACTGCAGGACAGGATGGAGGGTTCTCTCACACATTCCATTTATCCCTCTATTACTTATTTCCTTCCAGCTGGCTGACAGAGTCTGGAACTGGTATGAGGCCAGGTTTTCAATTTGAAAAAATAAAGTAAAATAAAACCAAGAATTATTCTTTGTCACAGATTTATCAAGTCCTCCTGCCTTTATCAGATGAGACCCAATGAGATGTTACAGACCAATGGGAAAGATGCCTTCATTCTAATTTAATGCCAGATCTGTGAAAATATTTATACATTTTGGGTCTCTTCCAGATTAAAACATAGTTGCATGAAGTCAATTTGCTCATTGTTAGTAGAACTACCAAATCTAAGCTGCAGGAATCTGGAAAACTACTAGGTTGCAGCAAGTAGTTAATTTTCTGTACCTCTTTGCTTCCATCTACTAGTTGTCTGGATATGCAACCCAGATCCAATAGCCAAGTAGTATCCAATACCAAACAGGCCACCAAAAGTTTATCAGCACTGCCGTCATTTCTTAAAACAACAAAAACAAAAACTCCTGAAAGAAGCCGCTTTCCACATTTCAGTGCTACTACAAATACTACTACTACTACTACTACAACAAATACTATCAGGTCTCAACCCCCCCTCACCCAAAAGCTATTTTAAAAGCACATGTTAAGATATAGTTCGACTTGGTTTGCGTGTTGCAGTCAACCATATTTTGCCAAATTAAGGTTGTCATAAACCCCAGTTGGCTGGGTTCACAAAACACAATTGTTTATGGTGGCTGGAATCACTCAGTGCACGGTCAAAACTAAAGCACATTAGGGCTTGGTAAGATAGGTAAGGCAGACCTATATATCCTAATTACTTGGTTCTTTCCACACATTCAGTGCTATTTCTGCCAGATAATTTCAGGAACAAGATTCAAGCATTTGAATGAATCCACTGAAAACTCTGGGAAAGGGAAATGGTCAGCCTCTCCATTGCAAGGGCTTAAAAGTATATTACTTCCCAGAAATGAGCCAACTCACTGCAATGAAGTCTCTTGCATTTGTTCTCCATCAGGCCCTTTTGCTGAGCTAAGCCATTCTGAACCTCCTTGACTACGTATGGTGTATCACCCTTCACTCTCTGAGACAGAGCAGAAAGAAAACATGCAAGCAAAAAATGGGGTAAGGGGAGTTCATGTTTCGTTAGAGAGTGTTCATAAGGACCCTAGCAATAGCAGCATGAGTCAAAGACATTTTTGGCAAGGAAAATCTCTTTCTTGGGACATTTCCGTGCTGCAGCTTAAGCTGCTGGTCTCCCCTGTTGCTCCCTGGTGGTTCTTAAGCCAACTTCAGATGACCCAGCCCAGATTGCAGTGGGTGGGCAATGGAGCTGGCCTGGACCTCAGTCCAGATTATGGCCACCACAAGATCTGTCTCATCACTCCCCTGCTTCTTGCCCTTTCCCTCCATGCAGGGAAAGTGAGCCAATGCCTACCTTTTCCTTTCAGGAATTGTCCCCTTCTCATTAGTCCCCATGCCTTTCCTTTGCTTTCCCAGATGTTTGCACACATGGATGTCTTCATTTCTTGTTCCCTCTCTTCTCTCATTATCTCCTTTGACGCTAACACAGACCTTTTCTTTTTTTCCCTTATGTTGCTCTGCTGCTATAATAATCAAAGCAATAGGGAACAGGTTGTTTTTTTCTCTTCCTACATTCCCTTGGTGGTCCATGGAAATTTTGTAGCAAGGAAGAACTAATCCTTCAAACTTTAAAGAAAGAAAGTAGCAATGATCTTAGTTGGAACTTAAAGATGTCAAATAAAGGGAAGGGAAGGGAAGGGAAGCTTTGCAGAACTGTGGGCAAGGGGTGGAAAGCAAAGGAAGCATGCTTTGCCCATCTTGGGCAGAAACTGAAAGAGTGCCCATTGAGAGATGTAAGGATTGAATGGGGCATGAGCTGCCAGGGTTGAGGGTAGTTCATTGACTATTAGGCCATTGTTGGATCAATTGCAAGATTGTTAGAAAAACAGTCACTGCTAATCAGAAGAGTTCATAACAGCCAGGCTGCCCAGGACAAAATGGCCACCCAGGCCAGCTGCTGGAGGGAAGGGGGTGTGCCAGGAACTTGGGTTGAAGCCACAGCTGCTACTAAAATGGAATGAAGTGCTGGAGATCATCTGCTCTGAAGGGCCTAAGATGGCTTGGGTTGCAAACAACAGTTTGGAATCAAAGTTGGAAAATATAGGAGCAGGGAGCATTTGCAATGTCTGCACTCAGTGAGTGTCCTGTATTGGCAATGGGCCAAGCAGAAAGTGTGGCTCTGTCCTCAGGCAAAATAGAAGATCATTGTTTGAAAGGACCATTTTCAATAACTCTACCCGTATAGTTTTAGAAAACAAGGATTTGGAGCTTTGTTTGCATTGCTACCACAGTCTGGTTGTTTCTTATGACTCTGCATTTCTACTTCCCCTTAATTCTCTCCATGCAAGTAACAGAAGCATTATCACACCACTAGTAAGGTCAGGACCATAAGGAGACCACCGGCACCCAAACAAATAAACTGCTCTTCAGAGGACCAGGTTGATTCTGACAATTTAAAAGCAGGCTGGATTCTGGGATTATTTTTTTTTTTTGCAACTGGAAACCAAACAAAATTATTCTTCCCATGACTGTAGAGGGACTGTAGATAGTTTACAAAAAGAAAGGGTACAAAAGGCATAGATGACACCTACAGTCACCAGGTCCCCCTCCTTCCCCTACGTCTTTCCAGTTTCCACTGCAGGACACACATGCTCTGAAGTACATCGTGCTCTGCTGAAATCCTTTTGCGTCAATAAGGATTTTCATGCCCTTTCAAACTGTTAACATCTTTGCAAATACCTTGAAGGATGCCACAATTCAAAATTGTTTCCATGCCTGGAACGTAGAACAACACAACCACAGCAGAGATTCAATCCAGAGTAATTCCAGATAATTTTTAACTGTCTGGTTACCTGACATCATAACAATTCTTAACGGGAGTTCCAATAAAAACATCTTTCATTTATAACCATCCTATGTTCTTCTTCCACTACTTGAGCCTTTTTTTTTTTTTTTTGGTTAACACGACACATTTGTTAAAGAAGAAAAGGTGCATTTGCAAAATGTCTTTTGATTATAATTCTAATAGGCCTTCTCTTTCTGGAAGCGTACACACACAAACACACATACAAGGAAGGCAGATCCATGACTCTTCTATTTACTAGGCATTCATGCAACAGCAGGCTGTTTTGTATACTCATAGGCTGAACATGTGCACGATGTCATAATTTATAATTCAGGACAAGGTATCTGCTGACATTTTGTAAATCCTCGAATACCTGGATGTTCCTTTGGGCATGGGGTCTGAAGGTTGGGGGAGCCTATCAACATGATCTTTTAGTATGGCTGCTGCTATATAGATTTGATTAGATTGTCCTTGGCTGCCATTAAGTTATTATCATATTTATTTTATTGGAAGAGGAGTTGTTTTATTTTTGTTGGTTTTTACTTTTATGTTTGGCACCCAGAATTACAGCTGGCAAGATGGGAAACTATATAAATTGATACAATAAATAAATGAATACATAAATAACAAAATGATCATCCTACTTAATCTATCATGTAGTTTCTTCTGCCACTTACCTACAGAGCATTGTGACAACCACATTCAGCAACTGAAGTTAAGTCAGCTATGTTTTCAAGGGGCCTCAGGGAAGCATGGCAAATTCTGGGACATGCACTCCAAAGTTTCTTGCGAAGATTCTCCTGAGCTAGCTAAGTGTCAGGAATTGTTCCCTGGAATGCTTTGTTTCATGTCAGTGCTTTGCAAATTGTGGCTGCCTGATGCTAGCTTGTGTGTGTACGCTTCCAGAAAGAGAAGGCCTATTAGAATTACAATCAAAAGAATCACACAATCACAGTTACAATCACAGAAAGAGTCTTTCTTTCTCTTTCTTTTTCTTTCTTTCTTTCTTTCTTTCTTTCTTTCTTTCTTTCTTTCTTTCTTTCTTTCTTTCTTTCTTTCTTTCAGTTGAATTTGTTGTGTCAGACTAGTTTTGTGAGTTTTACTTCTTTTTCCATGCTCCAGGCTCCAGGCATTGATTAAATCTCAGCATCATATCTACATTCTATAAAAGTGATAGTGTTGAGCCAGTTGTGGGAATGCTTGGATAGGGCTCCAAATGGGGCAAGCCACAGCCACCGTGTGCCAGCTTGGCAGCAATCTGTGTAAGAAAGCACAAGGTAGGGGAGAGTCTTCCATAGAAGGAATGGAATGTTTACCAGACAAGAATGAAGAAAAACAGATCCAGAAAATAAATAAATAGTAGTAATAATACAGAAAGAGGAACGGCTAAAGGCTTTTGTTGACAGTCTGCCAAGTCACAATAGTCAATATCCATTTTCAGGAAGCATGCAATATTGCACCAGACAAAGTATCCCTCACCACACTTCTGTTCATATCCTCAAGTCTTGACTGAATCATCAATATAAAGCCACTGAGATGTGCGGCACTATCTTTAAAGGATCAGATCTGGGCTGGGATTGCATTACACTAAGCCATGGTTTTATTGAATAAGCCACAACTGGACAAGTTCACAGATCATGCCAACTCATACTACAGTGGTAGGAACTACATAACAAGCTAAGCAAACAGATTTTGTCTTAGCACAGTGATGAATCCAACTGCAGGATACAAAACAGATCTAACTACTAATAGGCAGCAAATAAACGGAAGAGACTGGAGTTCTGTCATACAGTTTATGCTTTGCATGTAAAAGGGTCATATTCAGTCTCCAACATCTCCCACTGCTGCTAGACAGGGTAGATTACACTGGACTCATGAGAGAAATAAACTGTTATGAAGGAAAGGCAGACTCTGATTCTCTGTTGGTTTCCCTCCAATGAAACCTCAGCAAGGACAATTCAATGATTTCCATCCATTAAGGTTGCCTGGGTTGCACACAGCCAGCAGACACAGAGTGCAAAAATTCAGGCAGCCGCCAGACTGAAGAGATGTTAAGAGTGTTCTGTATCTCTTGCTACCATCTAGTGGCCATCAAGAGTTTTGCAGGCAGAACTAAGAGCCCTTGTGTGATATAAATTGTTGGTAGGTCTCCTCCAGAGAAAAATCTTCTCAGAATACCTAGTAGTGCTCAAACGTGCCAAAACATTCACATGGTATGAGGAAGATATGATGGTTATAGACACTCTAGAGTTCATTTTGTGAACATTCTGTTCCTTATAAAATAGAATTGCATATTTTAGTGGGATCAAATTTGCTGCATGTGAATTACAGGTAACATCCAGGATTGTAGGAACTCTGGTGCTCAAAATTTGGGCAAGAAGTAGCAGTTTAAAAACTCAATGTTATATCATGGTAAGGCAACTTTAACTGTCAGTGGAAGCATACTTGTGCTGCTGCTCCATCAACCCCCCCCCCCCCCCCACACACACACACCCCGGTTTGGTGAAAATTGCTTTAACATTTTAAGGGAATTAGCAGCTATTCAACCAAATAATAATGATCACTTTATCCTCTAATATCATATATAATAGTGACAACATAGTGACAGAAATCTCCCAATATATGATACTTGCAGGGTCTGGGTATACACAGTTCCTCTGTGAAGTGTACATGGATGTGCATTTACAAACAGAAGAAAATATTAGATATTTGGAAGAAAGACAAGGATCTGTGCTTGTTGCTGATGCCTTTTCCTCCTCCCCCTCCTCTTCTGCCTAGTGTCAATTCACATTTATAACTTAAAACATGCCCTCCTTTTTTTGCAATTCACAGTTATAACTTGAAACATACCCATGCCCTCTTTCTGTTGCTGATGGTGTTCTCTTTCTTTCCCTTTCTTGTGGATTGATACTGCCCTACCTTCCTTTTTTGGTCTATGGTGGTATTTTTAAAAATAAATTAACTTACTGCTCTTGTAGTAGTGCCCCTTCTACACTTTGATTTGATTTCATCTATCTGTGTGAGTCATACTGCTCCCCCACATTCCACTAACTACTGTATAGCCAAGAAATTCAACTGTTCCAAAACCCATCCATGTTTGCCTCTGACTACTGCTGTACAGTTGTGATGTTGTACTCTTTTATGTACTTCTCACTCTGTGCCCCACTCCACACTCCTGTCAATTTCCTCTAAAGCATTTTGCAATGAAGCAGCAGTATATGGATGTGCATTTACAAACAGAAGAAAATATTAGAAGTTTGGAAGGAAGACAAGGATCTGTGTTTGTTGCTGCTGCCTTTTCTTCCTCCCTCCTCCTCTTTTGCCTAGGGTATATGGGCACCAGAAAATGAGGAGAGGAGAGGAGGAACAGAATCAGAACTGTAAGCCTCACATCTCTCTCTGAACAAATGCATACCAAGATTATGAAACTTCATCATGAAACCCACAGCTGCAATTTTACAAAAGGCTCAGTGTACACAAACCTTTCCTTGTTTTAAACAAATTGTTATCAATTAATGCTATTACATGATGGAAATCCAAATTCACCTTCGCAGGAACGCCAGTGTCACTGTACCAACTGCTGTGTGAGTGGCTATTGCTAGTAATTTATAGGCAGAGACTTGGCAGGGCAGAGCTTTAGAATAATGTCTATTAAGTCTGTATGCATCACTCATGAATCCATTAGGTGTTTATAGAAGAAGTGTCTGAATAGATTGTCAACTTGTTGAAGACGATGGCTCAAGTTGACAACTCAGATCAACCTATCTCACAAGCTTGTGGTGAAGATAAAAGGAAGAATCTCTTGTAAGTCAGACTGAGCTCCTGAGGAAAGGCAGGACATACATCTAATTATTATTATTATTATTATTGTTGTTGTTGTTGTTGTTGTTGTTATTGCAAACATTAAGCATAACTTCATTAGAGGCATGTCTATTGAGTAACTGAGGAAACTGCACCTTTGGAATATCTCCTTGAACTCAACCCTTCCCAGCCCAAGACTGACCTGAAAGTTCATTGCATATGAACTGAACAAAGTTTTTTCAGCTTATGTGGCATGAAAGAACTCTCGTGACAATTTCATGGAGTTTCAAAGCTCAGATGGAAACTGCAATGGCTTTATATTTCCAGCATAGCAAAACAGATCAATAACTGAAGCTAGTATTTGAATCTCTATGTACTGCAATGTTCATAAACATGAGAGAGGCAAAGCCAGGCAACATGTGGTTCTCATTGAATTTCCTCCTTCCTGCCTCCCGCATCTTAGGATCACAACACTCACCCAATGGGAATAACATCAGCCCCCGTTGTTTTATCATCAGGAAATGCTGAGAGTTATTGAGTTGTGGAAAAAAAAAATCCCTACCACCCATGGTTACTGGGTTTTAAAGAATACTTAATAATATTTACCTCTATTTGTACTGAGGAATTGTATAAATGACCAACACTGCACATTTTCTAGCCCTGTGTCCTCCACAATACTTCAAGTTGGTTTCATCAACTCCATTTGCCATCATTGTTTCACTGTCTTGGATTGCTGCATGTTTGAAGTATTGTACAATATCGATTCAGCAGAATACCAGTTACAAACATAAATACTCAAAAATTAGTTTAAGAGAAATCATGAGTAGTATAAGAAAAGCTTAAATCTTAACAGCAATGGTCCACAAATTAATTTCCTGGTCTGATCTGTCCTAATCAAATCTTATACTGAGTCAGTGGCAAAAGTGGGTTTCAGATGGGCATCTGCTGAACTTTAGTTCAAGACATTTCTGCATTAGTAGAAAAAAGGAAATCTGGATATACAGTATTTCACACAAAGATGTTGCTTAGAGTTGTGCAGTATGATCAAAATAAACCAGAAACCTGTTCTACCCCAATTTGGCAATTTCCACACTGGGAAATTATTACAGACAAAATTAACATTCCTCACCATTATGACTAAAGGTCATGGATGATGAGCAGTACAGTTCAACAACACTGGAAAAGCATTATATTGGTCAAAAGTGTAAAAAAATAAACAATGGGAATTGTATGATTCATTAGTAAAGGAAGAAGCTATTTTTTTTTAATTTCCTTTTTTTTTTAATGAAACCTACATAAAAGACATCTCTGCCTTCTGTCTTCTATATCATACATTACATTAAGCAACATATGGCTCTTTTGGCATATGGTTTTTCAAGAATAGTCCATAAGATCAGTATGGATTCTTAAGTAAGAATCATAGCAGTGATAATTATTAGGTTTACTACCTGAAGGTAGGATGTACAGGATACTATCCAATCAAAATAGCCATTGTTTTCATTCTCAGTGTGTTTAATAGATATTCTAGGTCAATAAGAAACAAACAAAACATATGTCAGATTCACCTCAACATTCTCTTTAAATGTTGCCACCTAGAAATATATTCCCATTGACCTTCAACAACCTCCAACTCAAGAAAGGGAATAGTTAAAATCCTCCTTACTTTTCTTATATTCTTCTTCAGCTGATATGCCCAATCTTTAATGAGGTTTGCCTATTCTGCACCAGCATCTTCAGGACCCAATCGGAAGCTATAATTCAAGTGGGAATATCCCAGCGTTAAGACAGATTTTTGCAGAAGAAACTAATTAAGAGTTTAGTTTCTTCCCCTTAGTGGCTAGGTTATTACGGTCACAGATTGCATTGCCACAGTATATTTATCTGGTGCAGGCCTATCAGCAGGCAAAATATAGCATGTACTTAATATAGAGATTGATGCTGAGTAGAGATGCAGTTCTGGGCTACTAAAATCATCATCATCATCATCATCATCATCATCATCATCCTGTGACCATTAAATGGCAGCAAATAGATACAGGGACTATTAAATTTTTGCTGCCATCGAGTAAAAATAGTTGCAGCTCAACTATAATAGTTCTGCTTTCTAGTCTGGCCATGTAATCCCAGGCTGACACGGATCTGGTCATGCTCTCTCACAGATTGCATTATGATCTGCACTTTTCAATAAGCCTAGTGGCCACCAAATCTGATAGCCTTAATGTGGAATTATGCAATTTGACAGAAGAATATTATACAATGATGTTTGTGAAAGAAATTGCACTGCAAATAATAAATTAACATCAAATAAGAACCATAGGAGATATATTGAGTTAAGCCATGGTTTATATGAATTATTATTTGTTGCATAAGCCACAATGACTAGTTTCACATAACCCAGTAAGCCAAACTTAAAACAAACCCACATTGTCATTTAGCATGATATGTGAATCAAGTCACTAACTGCCAGATTACTGTAAAAAATTTGAAGTGTATGCTGTTAACAACCTTTTCTCTTGATAATGACTAGAAAAGCAGAGATTCATTCAGCTCTGATTTTTGCTGTTGTTCAAATTTCCACCAGCAGAGAGAGAAAGAGAGGGAATGAAAGAGAGAAGATAACTGGAACATGAAGTGAAAAGATGTAGCAGGCCTTCCAGTTTGATGCCACCATCTCAGGACAGTAGATACTCAAAGCAAATAAAAGATACTGGTAGCTGGAAACTGTCAGAGAAACTATGCCAAGAGTTCTTGTTTTAATCACCTTAATAAAGCACGAGGAGATAGCTGATCTCCAGCTTTGAGAGCTGATGGTGAAAAATAGATTTACCAAGCTACAGTCAAATTAAGGACTCTCCTATAGTAGAATTGAGACCACCTTAGTCTGTCCAAAAAGAGAGTACTGACTACTTTTGCTCCTCACAATGAAGGCAGAAACAGATGATATGACCCTCTGTTAATTCCCCACTCACCATCAAAGCAGCCCCAAAGTGTGCGTTTCGGCTCCACTTCTGAAGTATGGTTTTCAAAGTTGTGTTGCCTTGAGGACTCCTATCTGTTTCAGATGGTGAATTTTAGTTTGTTGCAAGTTAACCCTAGTTTTGGATTCTTTTCAGAAGAAGAAATATCTCTTCAATTTACTCAATGCCTAGGATGCCTTCTAATGACTTTTAGTGCTATCTTTACTGCAATCTGTATCTTGTAAACAGAAGGATACTGATTCAGAATCTGGCAGATTTTTTTTTTTTTAATTTCTACTTTCCCTGAGGTTTGTACTTTTCCTTGTTTTTTTTTTTTAAACTGCAGTATGGCACCACCTAATTGTTTTTCTGGTCACCTGAGATAGAAAGGTATAATGCCCAGTTCCTAAAGAACCCATAGGAATTGGGGCAATTTGGGAGCTAAAGATAAAAGCCTTCTACCTAGAGTGACTGGAAAAACATTGAATGGAGAAAAGCAGGAAGCTCAGGGAAATTCAAACATGTTTTTCTTGGTTTTGAAAATATCAACCTTCTATTTATAAGGAAAGAATTATAGCCATTGTGCTATTACAGCATTGATGGAAAATGAGATGCTAAAGATATAGAAAAGCAGCAAGGTGGTAAGAAAGTTTCTTTGATTCTTTGTTTTAAAAAAGCTGCTTGTTATACCTGCATGTAAGTGCATCTTGATGCTTTAATTTTGTATAAAATCAATTTAATTTTGCATATATCTTACATACACACAACACACATAAAAGTATATTTGTCCAGAAGACCCACCCACAAGAAAGAAAGTGATTGGTCACTGCTTTCCTGAAACAGGAAGGTGAGAGTGCATAGCAGCAGTGGAATTGTCCATTGGGAGGACGTGATAGCCTGCAGTCCAGACCAAATACTTTGCAGACCATTGCCAAAGTGTCTCAGTTGGGACAGGATTTTCTTATGCCATCTTAGAGTCAACCCAACATAAGCACAGGACAGCAGCAGCTTAAATGGCAAATGCAGATACTCCCACAAAAGGCAGGACTAAAGAAATGAGAGAGTGGGTGTATTTGTAGCCAGTTTTAATTGCAAACTTAGAAAGGAGAGCTGGTTTATTAGCTGCGGGGTCAGAAAGTAAGGTTCCCCATAGGAACTGCATGTCCTTTTCCCTGAACTCCTTTAGATTAGCCATTTCTTCTTCTGAAGCTGAGTTAGCAATTGTGCTGCCAAGAGTTCCAGCTGAAGGGCAAAAGGTCATAAAACTGGAGTTCACAAAAATGCATATTTTTCTCCATTCATTTGGGAACAGTGCCAAGGGTAAAAATCAATCAAACCAATGGAATGCCTTCTACAAGTCATCAACACTTACACAACTCTATAACATGGCACTGCTATAGGAATCTTTCTGTATCCACAACAATAGGTTAGGTTTTGGTTTCATTTAAAGTGTTATCTTGGACTAAGTTTTTGGTTGCTGAAAACTGGGAAATTTATCAAGATCAATTCATTCATCTGTCAGACTTCCTAGATTTTAGAAGTTTCCTTTGAAAATCAGCAAGCTAATCAATGTGGCCTCCTCCTTGACAAGGCAAATTCTTATTTGAAGGATACCTTTCAGCAAATTGTTTTATTAACAATCCAGGCTCGGTCATGATTTTCTTGATCAGGGCTTAATAAATAAATTGCCAACATGCTATGCCATAAAGCATGAATTATAAACCATAACAGTTAGCTTCTTACAATATGCTAAACCACAAACCAGCCATATTATGCCAGAATGTTGTGTGAAGCCAGTTTTTTTTTTTTTTTTTAAAGAACTACATTCTTTACTTGTTTCTGTTACTGCTGGGTATATTGCTAACAGGTTCATTAAAAAAAGAATTCCTATTGAGCGATTCTAATGGAAACCTAAAGTTCCAATCCAGAATGCAATTACTACTTGACAGGCAATATTATTCAGTTTATTAGAACTTATTTTTAGTAGATTTTAAAACTGTACAGAAATATTTGTTTTGGAAATCAGATTTTTTTTTTTTTTTAGTTCTGTCCAATCTGTACGATCAGGCTGATTTGGCATATTCCAGATTCCTTTCAATAAGCAATGTCACCTGATGAGACCTAGGAAGCATGACTTCTCTGTTGTGGCACCTCTGTAATAATCTCACCTGAGACTGCAGATGTGGGCTTATGTGCTCTAGCCAACATTCCATATAGATTTTTTTTTAAAATAAAACTTATCCCTACAATTTAAGCCCATGCACTGGAGTGACAGAGGCTGCTATCAACAGGTATGTTTGACTTGTGTTTTGGATTACCAAAAAGTAGCATGTAGCTGAGATATATCTTGCTGTAACAGAAAAGAAGCAGTTTAGTCTGGTGGTAGTAAGACTAACTTGCAGCAACTACCAGAATCCAGTGATCTCTATACTCCCTCTGCTGGTTTCCTTAGTTCACATATTCCCATGTCTCTATTCTATCTCTCTTCCTTTCCATGTTTTTTCTGTGGTGGAACTCACGGTGGCTCAGGTAGAGTCCCCATGGAATTTGTCATCTAGGCAACAGACTGAGCTTATCCTGATTAGCTTAGTGATGGACTTCACCATTTATTGTCAGAGACCAAGGGTTGCCTTGAAGACATGGTAGATGCTCAGAGATATCACACCTGCAAGCACATCGCTGGTGGCTCTCCAACTCCCTATCCCACCTCACTTAACTTTTAAAAGGTTCCTCTCATTAAAAGAAATGTATTGGAAGCTGATACATACAGAGCAAAGCCCTAGCATCTAGCATCTTTATCTGAAATCATTATTTTGTCATTCGTGGTAGTGGGGATGATGAAACGAGCATTGCCCATTGTTATGCAAGGTGTGCCACTTCTGTATGTGTGTCATGAGATCACACATATGTATATTAGGGGCACAGCTTGCATCATGATATTGCAACATTTATTTAGTCATTTTGGCAAAATTGTTGGCTTCTGTGCTCCACATGGTTCCCATAGGCATATGTAGAAAATAAATATAGTAGGTAGCTGTTTGGAAGTAACCTGGCCAGGAGAAAAAGCAAAAGTAAGGAGAAGTGGTTGAAAACACTGGAAAGTCAAGTGGGTGGAGCACCTTTATCAATTTGCCATCTGATAAGTACAACTGGCTATGGTGCTATGACAGCCATATTGCTAATAGGTAAGTTTCTACTCATGACTATCAAGAAAAGGGGGTAGAAAGTAATTTCCTATTAATAAGATGAGGTGGCCAAGAGTAAAAAACAGAGGAAAGCATCCAGACGACACATGTCTTGACCTCTGTAGATCAGGACAGATGTATAGTATGATTATCTTGATTGTCTCCCATAATGTAGAGGAGAAATTCCCTGGGTTGAAGCAGAGCAATATGAATTTAGCTTTTTTTCTTTTTTTTCCAGCAATCTGAGATGGAGACTTACATTAGAGGGCTCCCAGTCACAGGTAAATGAGCATTGTCCTAAAAGCTCAGAAATTTTGAATTCAGCAGAGTGAAAATGACCTTCTCCAAATGTCTGTCATTATTCATTTATGTTATACTGTGCACATTTAAGTGAAAAACAAACATATGTTATAATAGAGCATCTTTATAAAACTACATGTGGTTTCAGTTAGTAAGGAAAATACTACAAAGAACCAGAATTTGTATGAGACATGAGCAGGACCAATTTACAGACAGAAGTTGCTTCTCTTATGTTACCTAGAGCAGTTTACTAACCGTTTTAGCAAACTGTTTGGTTTAAATGTCGGATTCTTTCAAAAATGTTCTTTGTAAGGACACAAGGACAAGGGGAAGCTATTTTTAATTTTGACAGTAGTTTTTAAAGTTGAGAATCTCTTTATCTTACCATTATAAAACACTGGTAGGATGCATACTAATGAGTTACATAGTTTTTCTAAGCATGGTAGCAAACATAGGTGCTGCTTACTTAAATTTTATGTTGCAACTCTATTTTCATTAACTCCAGTACAGTTCACTTTGAAATCAGTGGGACTTCTTTCTAAGAATGTTTGCATGAGAATAGAAAGCACATTTGTTTAATTATCAGTAGCAGCATTAAAACTCTCCAGCATCTATTCCACCAAGGTGTTGCTAGGAGGTGGGAGATCCAGCCCTCAGTCTCTGCTTTGCAGGGTGCCACAGGGCTCAACTCTGTGTCCACTCCTTTTTAATATCTATGTGAACTGCTGGGCAAGGTTATCCATTGTTTCCATCAGTATGCTGATGATAATTAGTTTGACATCTCTGTCCTGGGCCACCCAGGTGATGCTGTCAAGATGCTTCCTCAGACTGAGTGGCTGTGGGTCTTAGGGTTCCCTGTATCTACTATAATTGACTCTGAATGGGGTAATTGTGCAGAATTAATGCACAATCTGGGGGTTCTTCTGGCCTTGCGGCTCATGTTTGAGAAGCAGATGACAAGCATGGCCAGAAGGACCTTTGCATGATTATTTTTTTTCCTTTTTTTAAAAAAATATTTATCTTAGCAAGTTTTACAGAAAGAAAGAAAAAAAAATATAGAATACACCAACCCGCCAAAAAAGGAAAAAAAAAAAAGGTATGAAAAACTATACAGATGGCTTGGCCACTGGAAACGTGAGAGAATATCTCCCCTTGCAAGAGTCCCACTGCCTACTAAGTCATTAAGAAAGTTATACCAGAATAAAGATACAAAAAGAAAGAAAGAAAGAAAGAAAGAAAGAAAGAAAGAAAGAAAGAAAGAAAGAAAGAAAAGAAAAGAAAAGAAAAGAAAAGAAAAGAAAAGAAAAGAAAAGAAAAGAAAAGAAAAATACCATTAAAGCAATATAAGAAAATACAAGATTGGGAGACCAAAATTGGAGAATACACAGCAATGGCATAATTAACAGTATAAATCCATAACAGAAGTCTAACCATATTTAAGCAGGAATGGCTCCCTCATATACTTACATTCATCACACAGCAACAAGTTTTACTTCCCTCATCACTAAAATAAACCCCTTCTTTTGCAACTACCTTATCTCCATTGTCTTTCTTATGATGCCCCCCCCCCCCCATTTTTTATTTTTGGTTCCTTTGAGCCAGCATTGACTCCTGGTGACACCCTGGACAAGTCCCTACAGTTTTCTTGGCAAGGTTTTTCGGACGTGGTTTGCCCTTGCCTCCTCCTCAGGGCTGAGAAAGAGTGATTGACCCAAAGTCACCCAGCCTGGACTCACCATCTCCTGGTTTCTAGCCTGATGCCTTAAGCACTACACCAAACTGGCTCTCTATGATGCCCTATAGTGTTTCAGAAGCAATATAGGAAAATATGAGAATTTTCCCATTCAATGAGAGTTTCATTTAACAAATCTAACCCACGTGTGCTCTTCTTTGATTTAGAATCCATGCCCATTGAGCTAATTTTACATTGCTTTCATCTCAGGCAAGATGTATTTAAAAAGAAAATGGTCAGTCTAAAAAAAATATTTGCCATTCCAACACAGTATATGCTGTTAAAGCATTTCTTGCAGCTGGGCACTCTTTTTCCCAGTTTGCTTTATCTTTTTTTCCCCCCAGATTCAGACCTCATTCTACTATCAGAAACCCCACCGGGGGGGAGGGGGGAGGCTCCATTTCACTGACTAGTAAAGCAATACTATACACCCAAAGCATCCTTACAGTAACTAGGTCTGATATCAAACATTGGTGTTAGATCAGGTTATTGCAATGCAGGGGTTTTACAATTGGTGTCAGTGGCTGTAAGCAGGTTCTTGAGATTCCCCATTCTTTCTGCTAGCATATTTTCTGCTAGAATTGTTTGCTTGCTTGAGAGAAATGTGGATTATTTTTGTGGACTGAGAATAAATAGGGTGAGAAAAGAACCTCCTTCCAATTATGTTCTTAATTTTTTCAGATGAGCAAAGGCCCAATGAGCTACCCTTATCTTTGCCTGTTGCTTTCTCTTTTTATCCTCTCCTTTTTCCCACGTTCCATCTTTGGCACATCACGTCCCTCCTGCATCTTTTGCTTTTCCTCCATCCCTCCTGCATCTTTGCTTTGGCTCCATGTGGAGGCCAAAATTCAGGTGACTAAGAGGAGCTGAAAACCACAAACCTTCTTCACTTTTAAATATATTCATACCAGTAAATGAGCCTGCATAATTCTGTGTCAGACAAAATCTGTGCCATAATTTATATGGTTTTTGTGCCATACAAAATAGTCACTGTTATTCTTTCCCTTAGGATCTTTCCAATAATACAAAAGGGGGGAAAACCCCTCCCCTTCACTTCTATTGGCTCTTCAGGCAAGAGGAAGAAAGAAAATATGTGTCTGTGCATGATGGACTTTCAGATATTTCTTCTGATCTCACCTCCCCCTGTGCAAAGCATACATTTCTTCTTTCAGCACCCCTGCTCACAGTAACCTTGTGAATATCTTTCTCCTGGCAGTTTTCTGCTTCCCTGCAGTGTCATTTTGCCCACTGGGGATGGGCAGGGAGTGGGAAACACTTGACTGTGCAGATGACATTTGGTGGCTCTCACTTTGCACATTTCTAATTGTGGTAATAACAAAGCCTCCTCTCCCACTGGACTTTCCTGACAGGACCTTTCAAAGGTTGGCAACTTGTCCTCATCAAATAGGTCCGCATGCCAGTTGTAAACAACTCCAACCTGCTTGGTATCTGAGCCCTGGAATCCTTGATAGGAAATGGCATTTGCACAGCTGCTGTCCTCCGTTCTTCCCAGTCCAGGGGCTCTGAATAGCATGTCCCCCCAGCTGCAGCTATTTATTTATTTCTTTGTTTGTTTGTTTGTTTGTTTATTTTATTGGATTTATCCGCTGCCCATCTCCCCCACAATAGGGGACTCTGGGCGACTCACAAAAACATGAAAACTATAAATATATCCAAAATTTAAAACAATACACATAAAACATCCAAAATTTAAAACAATACTAAAGAAAGGAAGATCCAAGCAGATGGAAAATCAGGCTGCGGAGAGGTGGCCACTACGGGGCTAGCCATCCCCCTGCTTGAAGTATTCCCTGTAAAATGACCTCATTCAGTTGTTGGTTCAGCACAGAGAAATTGTCAGTCCCTCTGTAACGAACTGCCATCTGTTGATCTTAAATCCAGTAACTTTCCTTGCAACCAATATTGATTCAAAAGAAAGTTCATTTATTAAGAATAAGTGTACAGATCCAAAGCATTGCTGAGACTGAGCAAAAGCGTGCCAAAAACCGCTTTTCTTTCTTTCCCCCCCTTACATTGCCCTTCTTACTCCCCCCCCCCTTCCATCGCCCTAAGTTCTTGTCTTCTGATTCCCTTGCTGGCATAGCCTTGAACATTCCAGAGCCTGTGATAAGGAGCCATCTGCTTCAAACAGTTTCTCCTTCCTGCTCCCCCTCCCCTTTTACAATGGCAGAACCGCAGCATGGAAAAAATAACCCATTTTTTTTTAAACTAGCCATATAATAATCTATTCTAAAATCTTGCGAGGATTCTGACACCCTCCAATAACTTCAAGAGCACTCTGTTACTATGTGAGCTAATCCAGTTTCTGTGAAATCTTGGATGATTCTTGTATGTCAGTGATGACGAACCTTTTGGGCTCGGTGTGTCAAAAATTCAGAAAATGCCTAACTTGACTCTGCTGGCGTGTCACCCCTCACCGAACAAAAGAGAAACAATTATTTACATATTCATTTATTTTTAAAAAATTGCAGTCCTATCATGCATGGTGATAGGTATTATATAAAGAAACATCCAATAATTACAAAAATGAAATATGAGTAAAACAAACTCAATGTCTTTGGTAACTCAAGCAGGGAGAATAGTTGTTGTCAGGTGTTGGTGAACACTGGCGTGTCACCCAAAACATCGTGGTGTGTCACCTTGGACACGTGTGTTATAGGTTCGCCATCACTGTTGTATGTTGTTAATAGGATATGGATCAAGGGGTACTTCCCCAAGCCCCTTCCCCAGAATTTTCTTTGACGCCGATCCATCCCTTTAAGGACAAAGCAGGAACAGTTTTTCCCCACTAGATGGATTTCATCAAGGGCCCCCACAAAGCCACTTACTTCCCCTTGTTACCTTTTTCTTCCCATTTTGTTTTCACTAGCCACATAGTGGTGGACAGCATCTTTTCTTTGTCCTGATCATTGTAATGCTAGGAAGCAATCAGATTTTTTGCAGCAGACTCGACTGCTGTCTAGCTGTGATTAACTCCTTGCAAATCTTTCACCTTTGACAGAGCTGCTGCAGCCATTCATATGCATTCCTGAATGCCTTGAGAAGCACTCACCCAATGGCCTTGACAGCTTTCCAGACTTCAGAGAACTTCCAACCTCGAGCATCTTGCAAACGTCATTCTTACTTCACAGCATCACAGTATTCTTCAAACTCTTGCTCCATTTCTTTTAAGCTGAGGACATAATGGTTTCTCAGATTGAGACTGCAAGGCACACATCTCTCTCCCCCCCCCCCCCCACCCCAGGCACTCATACTAGAAGCATTTATTGGCTGTTTCCCAGAGTCTTTCCCACACTCTTTGGAGTGGTTCCTAATTGCTGCAGAGGTTTACCCAGTTCCCATTCCCATAATTTTCTCACTTCTTAGCTTGTTTTAGTGCCTCATCTTGGATCCTGCTGACTTCACCAAGGCCCAGAAAACACCTGCAATGCTACTTGCTCTTTTTTATCCAGAGACTCAGACACATTGAAACAAACACAGGCTTGCAATTTTTTTTATTGTTCACTTTCCTATTTTTTTTTAAGACCCTCCATTCATACATATTCATCCACCATGCATACCTTCCCAGCTTAACGTTTAGCTGACCAGGCTAGATTTGCGTTTCAGGAAAATTAAGGTGGAATGCCTACACAGAATGCTTGTTCTATGTAAAAGTTCCCAAAGCCTACAGTTCCTCTACATTAATATACTTTCCAACAAGGTTTGACAGTCCATCAAAGCTTAGCCTGACCACCTTGGTACTTTTATTATATCCTTTGGAGTTCCCAAACATTTTTCTACTTTTCAGCAATTTCCATCAATCTTCCCACTGAGGGTCATGGTGCAAGAAGAGAGAGAGAGAGAGAGAGAGAGAGAGAAAAGGATCGTAGAAATCAACAATTAACTACATAGTTGTTGCCAAAAAGTGTCTGGATTCTTTGCAACCTTCACAAAGGCTCTGGGAAAGAGATGGGCTACATCTTACAAAGTTTGGGAAGGAAATGTTTGGTAGGTGCTTCTCTGGAGGGTATTAAATTAGCACAGAAATTGTGGTACTTTTCCATATGATCATAGGCTGAAATCTACTTCAGCAAATAGTTTTGCCTTTTTCTCTTGTTTTGGATTGGTCTCTTTCATACATGTCCATTCACACAAATGCATGGCAAGAAACTGCACTTTATTTCAATCCCATGGCATTACGATACATTGTTCATTATTTAATATGGCTATACATGGTTAGCATATTCTAAGAGAAGAACGATAAAATAAAATAATTCTTTCTATACTTGAAAGTTTAAAGGAAATATAAGATTGGGTTTGTAAATGGGTTTGCTTGGAGATGATAATACCGTATCTGTCCACCATCTACTTGAACATGTCCAGTAAATGGAAGCACGCTACCCTCTGAACAATTGGTAAGGTCTGTGAGATGAGTCATTTTGAAGAAGGTTTGAGTGAAGCACTCTCTTGTGAAGCAATGTGACCACCTTAATTCTAACAACAAAGCAATCATATTGCTTCATCCTGCTCTGCTTCACAGCTTCTCTGGCAGCACTCTCAAAGATCTGGCAAGTACTGCCAGAGGAATCAATGTTTAGTCTTCCACAAAAGTTTTGGTAAGGACGATGGAAAAAGCTTTGCTTGCCAAAGCTTTTGGTGAGTGTGGCAGGAAAGGCTGGCAGTGAGCTACTAGTGTTGAGTAGCACAGAGGTACAGAATAGTGTCTCTTCTTCCTCTGCACTCTCTAAAACTTTTCTGTTATCTGAAAATCTCACCAACATTAAGAAAAATGATGATGAATACAGGACCCATGTCAACCTTGTTGTATCCCATTCAGTGCCCCACTCGAGTTTCATGAAGAACCATTAATGAAGACTGTTTTAATACAGTTCTTAAGCCATCTATTTATCAATTTAATTGTCATGGCATCCAGCCCATACCTAACTAGCTTGCTAAGCAAAATGCCATTGGGTATTTGCTCAAATGTTTTGCTGAAGTTAAGATATAATATATCCAATATACTTAGGAAGTTATCCAATCAAAAAATGAGGTATGTTTTGTCTGGCAAGACTTCTTAAGAAATCCATGCTGACCTGTGGTAATTGCATCTTTCTCAAGATGGTTAGAGACTGCTTTGTAGTCTCCAACACAATCTTCCTAGGAACTGATGTCAGACTGACCGGTCTATAGACCCTTGGATTCTCTCCACCTCACCACCACTTTTTTTGAAGATAAGGATAATATTTGTGTTCCTTCTGTCATCTAGTACTTTACCAGTTCTCCAGGATTTCTCAGAGATAATGTGTATTGAGTTGCCCACCCCATCAGTGAGTTCCTTCAGTATCCTAGGATGTAGTTCATCTAATTCCCTCATCATGTTCCTATTACAGGTTTCAATCCTATCATGTCATCTTCTCTTCCCAAGTGCCTAATGGAACACGTAGCTGCTCTTCAAGAGAATGAGCCAAGATAAGAATTGTGTGTAATTATTTTTCTGTTAATTTTGCTACCTATTAGTATTCTGCTATCTGTACTTTGCAGCAAGTTGTGTGGGTGCTAATAAATATGAACCACAGCACTGCTTTTCTTAGTTTCTTCCACTTATTTTTATGCATATATTCTCTTCAGGATTGCCAAGTTTATTCACTTGGGCTCTTGATAAGATCTAGACTAGCTTCACTTTAAAAATAATTCTACTGAGTGAAAAGTGATATAGTCCTCATATAGTCCTCATAACATATGACATTACTAGAATGCCACCACATCAGTATGGAATGAGCCCTAAGTGCAAAGTGAGAAGAACTTAATGTTATCAGACTGGTTTCCAGATTTGTAGCAACATACTATCTTTCTGGAATGCATGATGTTCCATCTCCTATTTTATTACCCTAAGTTCAACTAAAAGCACTGTGAAATGAAATCCTTTTCTATTGATTAGGCTGCTAACTGCTTTGATAACTCACTTCTGCTTAACCCATTGACCAATATTTGAATCATGAAAGATTCCAGAAGAATGTTTGCAGTTTTGCAACTGGTTTAGTTAGTTCTTGAGAGGATAATGTGTTCTTCCCAGATAATGTGCTGAATGAGATTTTACGGAAGACGCTTAACTGCCTAAGGGATAAAATAAGTATGATAGAACCCTCTGAAAAGTAAAAGTGGTTAATAAGCAGTCCTTCCTGGGAGTAAAATGAAGGTAATGATGATGACAACAATTACAGTGGTAACTATTCTTTTACTAAAAAAAAAAGGGGGGGGTGGATTCATTCTTCCTAATGAAAGGGGGAATGTGAGATGTAGTCTCCCATTTTATGCCATTTTGTTCCTTTACTGCAAGTAACTTTGTTTTGGTCTTGCTGACTTCTACTACTGGGACAACCTGATACAAAAGGGATTTGTGGCAACTGATTACACAGAGAGAAGGCAGAGAATAGAAGGGTCATTTTCCGATATACTATTTTGTGTTGGAATTAAGTGTTTATTTTCCACCTACCACCAGATGTGTGAATTGATGAAATAACTAACATGCCTGCCCTGAGTAAACAAGAAAGCTTTCTTTATTCTGGACTGTTAGAAGGTCTCATAATTGCTTTAGTTCATAAGAGGTGTCTCAAATCTTTTTGTCCAGACATAAGGACCATAAAATAAAATAAATGTGAACATGGGGTTGGCAATAATAATAGTGGAGGCTGATGTGAAATAATTAAATCTAAATCATTAGAAAAATATAGTAACATAAGCCAATCTTAGGTTTAATGTATTCTAATGCTGACATAATTTTCAGAAAGATGTTTGCATAAGTTTTCTACAATTATTTAAAGTTTGTGTTTCAGGGATAGCAAATGTAAATACATGTGACTGTGTTGGCTGTATGTTTGTGAAAAAGTGTGATATCTGGACGTCCTATTTAAATCTTTTCTAGTATACTCTGGGCTCTTTTAAGGAGAAGAGTGGTATACAGAAAAAGTTATTATCCTGACTGGGGCAAAATAATAAAAGTTACAATATATAGCTATCCTTGGTAGGGAGGAACCTTTATTTATACATCAGAGCTAATTGCATATACCTACTGTTGGTCTTCTTTTGTAGTCCACCTTTTCTTAACTATAACCATTACAGGACCATTCTCTTCAGTTTGCAGCTATACCCAATCTGTATAATATCCATTCATATTTCAAAAAGTTCAGATGACATCAGTCGAAAGAGGAAGAAAATCACCCAAGTCCCACAGTTCCAGTGCACAGAGGGATAGTTTAGCATATATCCATCTTCTCATGCTTGTTTGTTAAAGACAAAATCCACATGACATAAGATAGGCATACTTAGGTTAATGTTTAACCTATATTCATCTTTTGAACTTGTTCCTTTTGACCAAAAAAAAAAAAAAAAAAGTAGTTTCTTATGGTTTATTGAAAGTAGTAACTTAAAACATCCATCTCTACACCTTGGGCCAGATGTCCACATTTGCCTTAAATCTAACATGATTTTCATTTACAGCCCAATTGCACTGGAATGGTATATAAATTTTATAAATAAATAAACCTTGTAAATACATTAAAAGTGATCAATTAAAAATATATTAAAGATTTTCTTCTGCTCAGTGTTATAATAGCTCAGATTGTTTCCACTTGTGGTTCACCTGCATGAGATCAGAAATTAACTAACTATATAAAAGTCTCCTGTCAGATGATAGAGTGATCAGTTTTTAGTGGTCATTGCACCTCTTAAATTATACACATTCTCCTGTGTGGCCCTAGCCCAAGAGATGGCTAACAGGTTCAAGAATGTCTGGAATGTGTTCTTAGTCAATTAAAGCACGTGGATATGTGCCCAACTGACAGAAAAATAGCAACACAGGACAAGGTACAATTATCCGTAACCCAACAATTTACTTAAATTTATTACATCACAATAGGACAATCCAGTAAAATACACAAAATTCATACTAATCCACATTGCCAATGTACAATTTTTATAGGGTTAGCATCTTTCTTTATATTAATTTTAAAAAGTAGGCTACTGCATTCCACGTACAATAGCTGAAACGCACTGTCATTTTGACAGTTTAGAGAGATCTAATTAACACTTTTTAAACTAACTTCATAGATCTTTTGGCACTTAAAAAAAAACACAGACCAAGAAATTAGATTCCATATCATCAATTGAAACACAATACAGCATGAACTATCTAAAGGCGGCAAGCAAATAAAGTGTCTATTCTTCTTTCTAAGTCTTCTAATCCAAATATATATCGATGGAAGGCAGCCAGTCTTACTCCACTGTGGTTGATTCTTGTTCAGCTTGGAAGTTCTGTATATATTTTTGGGATTCTTTCACAAAATGCTGATCGCTTTTTTTTTTTTGGACTTATCAAAGATGTTATTTTGCTAAAAGAAGACAATGCATTGTATAGACTGTACCTTCTTTGTTACTATCTTATTATAGTATTTTTTCATTTCCTTTTTAGGAGTATACATTCTTTAGTAGCATTTCAAATCTAAGATCTGCCTCTTTTGGCTGAATTATCATACTCTGCAACAGGGGCAGTAGCTTTTCGGGTAACAGATGCTGTGCAAAAGAAGAAATCATTAGGGAAAGGGTGCCTTGTGTCGAAGTCTTATTCACACAAAAGAACATTGCTGCATTTGTTTTTGCAAACTTCTGGTCTCTGCAGACAGTGGTGCATTTCTCTGTTATAAATTCCAGCTGCTTCCAGATCACATATTATGCTCAAAATAACAAACCCCACTCTCCACTGCAACCCTTTTCTCCCCTGCCAGCTCCTGAACTGTATTATTTCAATCACTATTTGGCAAAGTAACTAGTGATTGTTTTACGTTACACTGATTGCAGGCTCCATGTATTACCATTTATTCTGAAAGGCAACCATTGTATCAGTTATTTCCCTCCTGCCTAAAATTATCCTGAGAATCCATAAGGAAATCTGAACAAACTATTGTGGCTTTCAAAAGACTGTAATAGAATAAAGACTCTTAAATGTTTTCAGACTTCTGAAATGTGAATGCTTGAAGCATGATAAGAAAATGAGAGTCTGTTCTTAGTAGAATAGACACCAAGAGCATTCATTCTCTTGGCTGTTTCAAAGGCAAATGTATTAAACTGTTGCTCCTGATGAACGTGGCTATGGCCTATTGGTCCCAAACTGAGGAATTCTGCTAGGATTGCAGGGTGTTATTGGGATGTGGGGAGCTCTGTTTCCCACTCTCCCTTTTTCCAGCCCTTCTGAAAATTATCTCACCCTCATCCATGGCTCCTTGGAAAGGTAGGCTTTCCCATTACTACTACAATGCCAAGCAAAAGGAAAGAGATATGAGAAAAGAAGCCAGATGCGGTTGTGCAAAATGCAAAGGGCATTTATGGTCCTGAAGAAGTACAACTTTCTTAGATGTCTCCTTCTGTTAACATTCCCCTTTCCAAAGCTATTTTTTAAAGACGTGATGATAGAATGCTGAGGGCTAAGTGAAACAGCTTTGGTAATGCGGCTCTCTCATGTGGAAAGCGTAACATGCACTATATTGCTATCACTTAAGAACTCCCCATGTCATAGCTAGCAGTCCAGCAACAGGTGGAGACAGGGCTGATGGGAAGACTTATACATGCTGGCAGTCAGAAACTATTTCAGGTAATTGCCATATGTGGCCTCAACTCATATCTGGAGAGGGTGAAAAAAAAACCAACCTCTTACAATTTGCAAAATCATAGCCACCTCAACATATGCAGTGGTCATTTGCAAAGAGCTGATATTTAGGTAATAATTACACAAACCACACACTTGGATTAAGTAAAATATATCTCTGTAAATACTTTTTAAATGGATTGTCATGATCAGGTAAGGCAGTGTTTCAGTGCATTCTTTACTATTCTGCTTTGTAACTAGAAGCCCAAAAAACTAAATCATTTGGAATGGCAAATGAGAAGCTCACCGCCACAGGAAATTACCTTCTCACCCTTTCTTTGCTTGTGGATGCATGCAAGATGCTCTGCCTGTGCAGATATAGGGGGTCAGCAAGAGAGGGCTAGTTCACAGGCTGGAAGGACAAGGAACTACGTGCCAGGTAACTGGATAATTCCCTCTGGTATTCATTATGAGTTTCACAAAACTTTCAGTTTGTTACTCTAAAAAATCATAAAGAATACATTTTCCAAATTTACTATGTATGAGTGATTGTGCTAGGTCCCCAACATATGATAAATGTAATTGTGTGAGAATCAATCATATACAGAAGACAAATACATTACTATTACCATTGCATTAATGTGTGCATAACAACATCTGTGCATAAGGCCCAAGCTGTGGCAGTGCTGTAACAGTGTGTGTGTGTGTGTGTGTGTGCACGCGCTCAGCAATGGTATCAAGCAAATCACAACAGTGACAAATATAACTAGCACTTTCATTTTCAAGAGAGAGGGATATTAACTGAGTATTCCTGGACAAAAATGATGACAGACTGCTATAGCTCTTACTGTGTATCTATCCAGACCATTTCAACTCCTGTTTCATTAATTCTGTGGCAAACAGTTTGAATTCCTTTCACATCTGGCCACTGTGCAAAGCTTATCAACTATACTTTTTTTTAATCCCTGTGTTTAGGTTTGGAATATTTTTTCCATTTTTTTTACCAACTGTAAAAAAAAAAAAAATCCATAGTAAAAATAACTCATATATGATACATATACCCAGAATGGTCAGATTTTATATAATAAAAGATGAAAATAGTCACTTTTTATAATAAAAATAACTTTTTTTGCTTATTTTACAATATACTTAATATTCTCTTCTTCACTTAAAAGTAAATAGGTCCTGTTTTTGAAAGCAGATTTGATACAAAGGGCAAAGAGGCCGATCGTATGCTTATAAACACTTTGCACAGCCACACTCCACGTGTCTCTCTAGCTCTTCTGTAAAGGAGGAGCCATCCACACACTGGAAGCTGTATTTCCGCCTTTTGCTGCGGAGGACGACACAACACTGATTGTTCCCACACGTGCCATGACATTCCACACGCGGTATCTTTACCATGGAGACACAAGAGAGGGAGCCTTGTTGCTTCCGAATGAATTCACGAATAATCTCTGCTTGACACACATTTTCTGTTAAAACAAAAGCATGACTCAAGAAGGTGATCTTTTTGATCAAAAGTCTGAAGATCAAGAACATGGCTACATTGCCATCAATCAGTGAATAATATCAATTAGACTTTGTGGACAACCCTTTAATATGATGCCACATGACTTAAACTACTTACAGAAAAGACTGCTATAAATGATCTTTTTCCTGGATATTTTCGTGATGTTAGTACTAGGGAGCTACAATATAATATTGGTGAAGCCACAAGAATGCTTTCTAAGTTGGTAAAATTGCAACATCACACCTATTTTTTGGGGTGACCAGGAGGCATTCCTATCTATCTATCTATCTATCTATCTATCTATCTATCTATCTATGTACCATCCATCCATCCATCCATCCAATTTCAACGCCATCTGACTCCTTAGTGGCTCTGGGTGGCTTAGAAATAAAAAAGAAAAGCAGTGCTTATAAAAAGATCATAGCCAACCAGAAGAATGAAAAAGCCAACTATAAAACTGAACTTGACTAATGAGGGCTCCAAAACCACCCTACCCCAAGGCCTGGGATAACAACCATTCTTTAGTGATTTCATGAATGTTATTAGGGTGGGAGCTGTATTGGAGGGATGTTATTCCAGAGGACAGATGCTGAAAGAGAAAAGGTGTAATTCCTGGGTCCTGTAAGATGACACTGTTTAATTGACAGGACCTGGAGCACATCCATCTTGACTAACTGTACCAGACAGGCAAAAACAATTAGAGATAGGTGTCTCAGATGGCCAGGCCCTATTCTATGAAGGGTTTTAAAGATGATAGCAAGAATAGTACTTGGCTACATTGTAATCAGTCAGTGAATAATATCAATTAGACTTTGTGGACAACCCTTTAATGTTATGATTGTCAGTGTTGATGCTCCAATCACTGATGCAGAAGAAGAGAAGTTGATGAGTATTATGAACACATTGAATTTGAAATTGACAGAACATGCAAGCAAGATGTGCTGCTTATGTTGGAGACTGGAACGCCAAAGTTGGAAATATTAAGGAGTAAAATGCAGTTGGACTGTATGGCTTAGGAAAACAAAATTAAGCAGAACAACTTATCAATTTCTGCCACTCCAATGATTTTTTTCATCACTGTTAGACTTCAAACAACCAAAACAAAACCTATATGCATGGACATCACCAGATGGAGTACAGAAACATCAAATTGACAATGCTATTGTAGAAGGAGGTAGAAGAGCTCAATTATAACAGCAAAGACATGGCCAGGGGCTGACTGTGGAATAGGTCCCAAATTGCTCATGTGCAACTTCTACATTAAGCTAAAGTGGAAGAAAGCCAAGCAGCTTCCACAATATGATCTTGAGCATATACCCAATATTTTCAAGGAGAACCTCAGGAATTGCTTTGAAGTCCTGAATCTCATTAATCAGCAATCAGAGGATCTGTGGAATGAACTTAAAGAAATTGTTAGGGATGAATGTGAAAAGAGACTGCCAAAGATCAAGGAACAGAAGAAAGGAAATTGTATGTGAGAACAAATCATGGAAATTGACATGAAGAGAAGCCAAAGCCCAGAAAGGCAATAATCTCAGGAAGGAACTTAATGAAGAGTTTCAGAGAGCTGTTAGAAGAGACAAGGAGCAATACTACAGCAACATCTGTAAAGACACTGAGGATGGAAACAGACATGGAAAAACAAGGAAAGTCTTCCAAAAGATCTCTGAACTCAGAAGGAGGCTCCAACCTCAAATTGTTATGCCAAAGGACTCCAATGAACAGATAGTAACTGATTCAAAGGAGATCAAAAAAGGCGGAAGGAATATATTGACATTCTGTACACTAGATATGTCGACATCCAAGATATCTTAGAAGATAATCCCTACTTACGGTAACTTCTAGCACTAGAAGATGAACTTAGGGCAGCAGTCTGGTCATTATCAAGTCAGAAGGCTACAGGAATTAATCTCTACAGAAATATGGCAAGCAACAGAAGAAGAGTCAGTAAAGATTCTAACCAAGCTATGCCAGTAAATCTGGAGAATGATTCAATGACCAACAGATTGGAAGAGGTCAATCTACATACCAATACCAAAGAAAATAGACTTAACAGATTATGCAAACTATTGTACAGTATCCTTAATTTCACATGCTAGCAAAATAATCCAACACAGACTAGAGCCCTACATGGAAAGAGAGATATCAGATGTTCAAACTGGATTTAGAAAAGGCTGAGGAACACAAAACATTATTGCTGATGCATACTGGATAATTGACAAAGTCAAAGAACAGCAAAAAGAGATGTGCTTCATTGATTATAGAAAGGTCTTTGACGGTGTTTATCATGTTAAGCTCTGCAATGTACTTAAAAAATGGGAATCTCAGAACATTTTATTGTCCTCATGCAAAACCTATACACAGTGAGGAAGCCACAGTACAGACAGAACATGGAGAAACAGACTGACTTCAGGTTAGCAAAGGAGCATGTAATGGTATGTGGAAATGAGCTTGGGAGACAGGTGGAAGAGCCTCATAGACAACAGTCAGACAAGAGGCAGCTGAAGGAATGTGGACATAGCAAACATCTCAGAATGGACCCTTCTTAGTTTCTTGGATTGTAAAGATGAGGTGGGGGGAGAGATGTACTTTCAGACTTGCAAGATTCTGTTAATTTAACCTTACAGTAAAGTTAGAACTAATACTTCTGGGTGTGCTTCTTGTTTGAACTACCTCACAAGGCTGAAAGAGTGAGACAAGGTTGTATACTCTCCCTTTATTTATTCAACCTCTATGTGAAAAATATATTGAGGGAAGCTGAATTGGAAGAAGATGAGCGTGGTTTTAAAACTGGAGGAAACATCAATAACCTGTGCTATGCTGATGTCACTACTCTAATAGCTGAAAATCTAAATGATCTGCACACTGCAGTAAAGTCAAGGAGCACATTGAAGAAAATGGGACTAAGATGAAATATAAGGAAGACCAAGCTAATGACAACCTCCCTTAGAATTAACAGTGAAGATCTTGAAATGGGGATAGCTTGTGCCTTTTAGGATAAACAATCAATAGTAAAGGAACCAGCAATCAAGGAATATATTGCAGGTAGAGTAGTCATTAAGGCTTTGGAAAAAGATATTTATATGCTGGGATGTGTCTGTATCTACAAAGATCAGAATTAGAATTATGAGGCAATGGTTCTTTCCATGACACTATATGGAAGTGAACGTTGGATTATGAAGAAGCAGGATAGGAAGAGTATTGATGCTTTTAAATTCTGGTGTTGGAGAAGACTCCTAAGAATACCATGGATAGCTAAGAAAACAAACAAATGGATCATCAAACAAATCAACCCAGCATTCTCACTTAAGAAGGCTCAAATGATCATACTTTGGACACATGATTACCTAGCTCTCTGGGAATCTGGGAAAAAGTGGAAGGAAAGAGAAGAATAGGATGACTAGCAGCAATGTGGACCTGATGGACCAAGTTAGGGACAAATCCTGCTGGAGAAAATCTGTCTATATAATCATTAAGAATCAACACTGACTTAATGGCACATACAGTAATTAATAAATCAATCAAGTGGCTACTGATAATGGCATTTGCTCATGGCACTATGATTTCTTTTACTCTGGAGGATTTGTTTTGGTGTCTTTTACTAAAAAGTTGCTTTTCCTTGGTATGCATAATGTGGCTGGTGACAGGATCCACTAGCGAGCTCTGTGCTATGAAGCCTCCACTGGCATTGATGATAGGCACCATCAAAAATTGATAAAAGACCGTAAGTGGCATCACAGAATAACACCCACAGTTACTACAACAATGGACTTCCAGTGCCCCCATTGCACTAGACTCTGTTCTTCCAGACTGGGACTGCAGAACCACCTCCATGTCCACAGATGAACTACACAACGGCATGTCTTCTTCGAATCCAAAGGACTACCATATATAATGGAATATGATGAGATCATGTGGTTACCTGCTGTCACTGTGTATTGATTGGTTCCTCTATGAAAAGTTATTGTTATGTCAATGCCCACATACAGTACTCTATATTCTGGATAATGGTAGCGTTGTCACCGGTATAGGTTACAGCCTACTTTGCTAAGTGTATTTCAAATGTATCTTGCTAATATTTCACTGGGGCTAATGGCAACTACCATAATGTGACCAGTTTACTTATATAATTATTGTATGCTCATTTCAGAGAAAGCATATTTAAATAATACCAGGATTTAGGGGAAGTTGCTCAGTTAATTACAAACTGAACTATCTGTGTATATTGGCAACAGTAGGACTTATCTGACTGGTTGCTTAAAGCAGAAGGACTATAAGATTATTTACTGATCTCTAGATACAAAGGTGCTGCTTACTGGAATGTGATGTCTGTGTCTGGCTTTATTTCCCAGTCCAAGTAATGTCCTTTAGTATAATCTGTATCAAGTTGTAACACTGGGAAAGTTTCCTGACTTAATTTTGCTGATAAACTGTGAGAAAATAATTGATTATAGGGCTATAATCCTGTTAAAAATGCATCCCATTAATATTAACATGCATCTCCCTTATGTTAATAGAGGTTAACTAAAACACCAATTGAAATATTAACACAATTTTGACATGAAAGTTATTTTAAAAAAAAGGACCAAAGGCACAGCATAACATTCTTTTTCAAAAGATTCATCCTGTGCAGTGTATACTTTAGTGGAGATTATATCTTACTGATATGACATTTCATTTGGACATTTATTTTCTGTACAAAAAATTATTTTCCATATATTCAATTTGTAGAATTTCCAGGTAGGACTGGGAAAGGTCACTTCTAAACCCCTGATGAGGTGTTGCTAGTGAGAGTACACAATACCTAGTTAGACAGTCTAAGGTATAAGGAGGTTTGCAGATCCCAGCTGATTGGGAGAAAAAAGAGAAATTCTTCATGCTGTTGGCATCTGTTGAGGTTCTTCAGATATGGGAAATAAGTAGATATGCTTTTGTGCCACATGGAGCCTAGAACCCCAATTCTCAGGTAAAAGGAAGATGGGCCATCTCTTTTCTAAAAGCATCTGTAAATGTGTGGTACACAAATATAAATTTTCTTTGAAATGGAAACACATCAGCAGAGCTTTTGTATTGTATTTGTATTGTAAATGGGTAAAAGTGACAGAGCAGAGTGTGTATCACATATTATAATTACACCAACCTCTATCACAACGCTCTCCACTGTAGCTTGGATCACATTCGCAGTAGGGTTCCCCTTGTGCAGAGATCTTACACTGCCCATGGTTACATTTTAGAAGTCTGCAGGAGTTGGAGGAATCATTCTTTCGATCACAGTGCATACCTGTGTAACCTTCTGTACACTTACATGTGTAAGCAGAGTTGATGGCGATGCATTTTCCATTAAGGCATCTTATAGAAAAAAAGAGAGAGAAAGAGAAAACATTATCTGCTGGATTTCAGATTGTTTCATCCTACATTTGTCACACATTCATTTCATTTGTAAGGAAACTTACGCTGAAGGAAACTTACTTGTTACCAAGGCAGGGATCGTTAACTTCTTGATCACATAGTGAACCTGTCCAGCCTGGATGGCACTCACAGACCACACTTGTCTTTTCAAGAGAGCGGCAAATTCCATGCTTACAGATGTTACAGGATTTGCAACCAGGAAGGACTCCTACTGACTGATGTGGTAGTTCTTTGAAATCCTGGAGCTCATTATTAATTCGGACATCATGAATGCACCCATGAAAACCACTTGGTGTCCTCTCTGTACCCTGCCGCAGTGAAGACAGCCCTGTAGATGTGGGAATTCCTGCAAAGAAAGTCACAAAATGCTTTATGTAATATTTTAGCAACTCCATGACATTTCACTTGAAAGTAATGACATGGTGGCAAAAGATTAGATAAGCAGATAACAGCAGTTTATCAATGCACAATATGCTCAGGGAATATTTCTCTTCCATGCCATCATTTACTACATCCTAGTTTTTCATCTTATTCCCTGGCCCATAGCACTTCAAAAATGTTTGCCAAAACAAAAACAGTAATTTGCACCAGATTTCTAAACCCACACAAAGATATAAGTCTAAAAAATAATAACATCAACTCACTATTTTGCTGTGGGATAGCATCACCTTTCAGGAAAAAGGGCTGGAATCTTCTTTTGCAATTATCTCACCCCTCAACTAACCATCTTCTATTGCACAGTTGTAGAGGTCTTGAGATTATTATCTAGTCTGACCCTCAGTTGAAATTCTGCAGAAAGCAGAACTCACCTCCAATGTAGAGTGGAGTGTCCTGACCAACCACGGGCTGTTTCTGAAGTTTGCCAAGGCTTTTGGGAGTGCCTTTATCTACTACTAAGTTCAAGGTCTGGTTCATCATTACCAGCTCCACACTGTGAAACTGTCCATCGTTTACTGTTTCCACACTTTCAGAAAAAACAAAAGAAGGGTATTAGAAGCTATGATAAACAGCTTTTGCACTTATCTGATCTCAACATAATTGCCATAAGAGAAATAGAAATGTAAGAGAGTTAATATACGCAGTTAAAATAAAAGAATTAGAAAAATAGCAGTAAAGAAGAATAAACTGTCCTCTCCTATGCCAAACCCAATCCAATTTTAACACCAAAATAGAAATTCACAAACTGTTTATTACTTGCAATTATACCCCTAGTTATAAGTGCTCATGGAAACCATGTTTTTCATGTTCTGCTTTATAACCATAAGGATTAGAAAACTAATTTTTACTTGACATATCCTTAAATGATCTTCTCCGACTAAGTGCCCTTATCATGTTTTGTAACACAACTCTCAGAATTCCCAGCCAGACTTGGAACTGGGGGCAGAAATTATAACCCTCATGGCTTTAAATATCCAGGGCAATTTGAATCCTTCTGTCTTACTCCCCCTTATTTTTATTAACTTCTGCCTGAAGAAGCGTTCTGGAGAATTTGAAAGCTTACATCCACTTTTATCTTAATTTGAATGGTCCTAACAGAGGTAGCATCTAGCTAATTGTGTAGAGATTTTATGCATTGTTCCGCTATGATTGCTTTATACTTAGTTTAGAATCATATTTGTCTCCCACTGCCCCTTTGGAATTGGAATAGATTTCTTGGGCGGAGAGAAGGATAAAGACTGAGAATATTTTAGTGGGATTGTAGCAATACATATAAAAATGAATTGAAGAATTTGCTTCGTTGCACAGTATATGGTTGCAAACTGTTGTGGGAAAGGCTGAAACAACCTGACTTCTTTTAACTAAGGGCATTCTGCTTTATGCTTGGCTACGCAGATACTCACTGACTGCCAAATGTACTGGCTACACACATACTACCATCTCCAGAGCATTTAAGATTTCTAGAGAGGAGCCTGTAAGAACGGCTGCTTCCCTAGGGGTGATTTTAACACAGCTACCTAAACCTGAAATGGAAATTGCACTTTCTTGAAGTGAAGAAAGCAATATGAGTGTCCTCTGAAGTATGAGTAAAATCAGTTCTGAAACCAAAACAATCTCCCTGTACTTCTCCCCTTATCTAAAGAACTCCCATCCATAGCCATTTGTCAGAAGATAACATCGGCATTCGGCACTTTTTTTTTCTTTCAGGCAAGAGCAAATAAGCATAAATCATCAGTTCTCTACCTAATATGGCCTTTTCAGATAAATGTTTAAATGTTCTGATTTTTGCAGAAGATTTGTATGCCTTGACAAAATAGGTAAACAAGCAGAACTAAATCTCCCATATTTTTAAGATCTTTGAGAAAGCCTACACCTTTGTTAACATTAACATGGACAATTGTTAGATTTCTTTTTTAGGGGAAAAAAAAGAATTCCAATAAAACTGATTTTCCTAACTTTTAGCAACAAAAAGTCTTTTTTCCTTCCTTCCTGTTTAACTCAATACCTTTCATCTTTAATTAGAATGCAAATTGGAAGACAGAACCAGGCTTATTCTTTTTTTTTTTTTTTTAAAGCTGTGACTAATTGCTACACAGTTTACTGAGTTTATTAAATTCTGAAGATCAAACTGGTTTGCCTGTCCAACAAAGAACTTGCTGAAAAGGCCCTAGCTCAAATTCCTGTACAGAGGCCCTCCTCTGAATCAAGGAAAGGTGCTGCCTTTAAGAAAGGCTATTTTCAATTATTTCTGTCCAGAATGACAGGAGGACATCCTTTGAAGGGCATTTACTTAATAAAAGATCTTAAGGGCATACTCCACCTAAGGGACAGTATCTCAGGAAGTTAAACACTGATTCTGATATGAATCAGGAAGTTAAACGCATGCTTATAACTCTGTCATTTTCAACAAATGGGACACATAACTGGAACATTGGCTGGCTTGTGCATCAGTGCTGTCAGGGTGCTAATGCTTCAAGAGAAGCCTGGAAATCTGCATTTTGTCCAATCTGCAACTGCTGTCCCCTCCAAAAGACAACACTGGATTCAAAGAAAGCTTTCCTTTCAAGAAGATAAATGCTTATGTGTTTCTTTCTAGAGGTTCTGGTTTGATGATGCTGCAGGAGAATCTACAATAATCAGAGACAGTCAGAGACAGTGGCTTGGCGAGAGATTAATGGAAGAAAGCCACAGACACTGAACAGTGCACCACAGCTGAGTCAGCAGCGCACAGAGGCTGTGATTTTGGGAGAGAAAAAGGCTATTCCCTACAACAAGAAGGTTGTGTTAAACGTGGAGCTGATCTAGGAATCAGGTGTCCTCAAACTGATCCTTCAAATACAGTGCCACAGATGAAAATATTCAGTTCACCATCAAGACTTAATTACAAAAGGTTACAGTCAACTAGATATGCACATTACTTAAAACACAGGACAGCAATTTCTTAGAGTTCCTACACCAGTGGCAATATGGTTATAGATAACACTTTCAGTAGTAGTTCCAGATAGTTATAACTTTATATATAAAAGGCAAGTACATGAGCTTCTGAAGTACAGCTAGAGTACTTAGGTGCAATCTGACACTTCATTTCTAGATGGCAGTAGAGCATCACAAAAATATAATTTTAGACTGAAAAAGCAAAACAAAACTGTACTGCTTGCATATTACCCAATGAACTACACAATTATTTCAAATCGGAATGTAAACAGCATGCCAGAAGAACTGAAGTTAGGGCAGGATGAACTACCACCCAAATTAAAGCTTTCTAAGAAGGGAGAAGAATGAGGCTGATCCCGACAATTGGCAAAGTAACATCTGATCAATTGTAAATGATTTAGGATTGCAAACATACCTAGCACTCCTTTAAAAGTTATTTTGGTAAGAAATTAAGTAAGAAATAGCAATATGAGGATGTGCGTGTGAGAGAAAAAGAGAGAAAAATTAAAATGGGAATTGGATTGGTTCCAATTTTTGTGTTTGGATTCATAAAGCCAAAGCTTGTCTTAACAACTGTTTGCCAACCAATTAGAGACAGTGCTCTAGTTTTCACTTTGGGCTAAATTCCAATAAACCTATTAAAATGCTGTACGCTAAGTAGAATCGGCCTTGTTTAGAATAATTCTTCTGGAATTCACAATATATACTTTTTAAAACTTATTGAAATATAAACACTTTTCAAGATAGCCAGCTGTATTTTATTTGACATTTCCAAGAAAATAAAATAGTCTTTATTCCATCTATATTCAAAGGGAGGAAAAACACCCATAAAAACCAAATGACAATATATGGAAAATAGTTGTCAGCAGCACTTACCAAAGAGAGGACTAGAGAATACAATATAGGTCCTATACTAAGCCACTTTGATAACCCTCACCAAGTTCTCAGAGAAAAATCAAATTAAATGACAGATTATAATTATGATTCGTGACAATGTTGTTGAGAGAACAGAACTGACTATCCAGGAGGATAATAGAAGAATAAGATTATTTATCATTATATTATCATTATGGCTTTATTCACTCATATGCTTATTCACAAATTGTTCTTGCATTTGTGTACCATGGGCTTATTCTCCTAATAAACTCATAATAATACATTCTCACAATAGTAGTGTTATTCTTATTAAAATACATTCTAAAAGACATATGGTAAAAAGATAGTACTCTGTTCCTAAGAGCAAAAACTGGAATATTGATTGGCTAATATTGGTCATTCATAATATTTGCTTTCAACAACCACAAACCTTTATTATGGCCTTTAGGCCTGAAAACAGTACACAGAAGTCCATAAAACTAAAATTATTAATAAGACTAAAACGGGGGTATTAATGTAATAAAATTACAAAACAATAAAATTAGCATAATAGTAATAATACAAATGCAAATAATGTAAGCGACAGTCTCCAAGATGAGTGCTAATTGTGTCATAGGTAAGACGTATGGAACAAGCAGAGGACGTAAATTGGGCAACCTGAAAAGATACATCATAGTCCTGATTGGACAGAAGAAGTGGCAGATCAGCACTGTGCTCTCTCCCAGGGTATTCTTTAACATGGGATAGGACTGGCTTTCTTGATTTTCTTTACAGACCCTGCTCATTTCACCACTTCTCTTTATGAATATATCAGATTCAGCAAAATAAGTGTTACCCAGTTTCAAGGTTAATAGTTTAGATTGAATGAGCTGGATTATCACAGCATTTAACCTACTTGCATCTACCTAATTTTTTTCTCCCAAGATATGTAATTTATAATCCATCTGTGTGATTAGGAGGATGCATACATCTTCCAAACATGGTCTTGAGTGAATGAACTCCCAGTTCCTAGATCAGCACAAATATTAGTTTCAGTCTGCTTTTCTCAGAAGATATTCTCTTGACCTTAATCAAGTCCACGTTAATGTTTTATAGGTCCCAGCCAGATGGCAGCATTAAATACTATCCACCTGTCCTCAAACTAACAGAAAAATATGCTAACATAACATTTGCTGCTTTGATTGCCAAGCTTTATTCTGCCACAGTAACAAGGCTAGCGACTGGCACTGTCCTTATGGTTCTAATGCTGGGCAAGTGAAGAAAAGTGATTAATAGATTCTCCTGTCTTCATTTCTTCTCCCACCAAGTATGGTCTGCTGGCAGGAAAATACCCACCAGTCACCTTCCCTAATATGAGGTAGGATAGGTTAGGTAAATGCAGGCAAAAATAGTACTGTAATTCCTAAGTAATAAAAGTAGTACACAAAGTACAGCTATAAGAAATCCATCTTTGGCAGAAGCAATGAAAAACCAGTAATATATCCAATGGTGAAAGAACTAGCCCCAAACAAATGGCAGAACCAGGCTTGTTTTCCCTCTTTAAATGGACTTAAAGACTGACATTCAATACAGATCTAGTACTCTTTCAAAAGAATTCTAAACTCATGTATAAGAACCAGTCTAGATCTAAACCAGTGTTTATAAGGAGTCTACATAAGACCTGAGAACTACTTCAGAAGGCCAGCTCAAATATTAGGCTGACCGATGCCTCTAAAAATGCCACGTATCCAGTCTCTCCTGCACTCCAAGCCAAAATGGTTGTGGAGGGCATTTCCCAGTGACTGGAAATGAGGAATTATGCCCAAAGCAACCTACAGGAAGCCAACAGGAGCTGTGTAGATCCCACTGCTGACTGTGTCAGTAATGACACTGTTGATGATGCATCCTAAATTGTATCCACAGCAAAAATTGCGTTGGGAGAAGAGAGAATATATTGCTTTAAACTTGGGACAGCTAAAGGCAATTTTAAGCTGCCTCAGCTGAACATAAGGTAATGGTTAATTGGAAGGCTGGAAGAATGAGAATCAGAAAGTCTCTGCTGGAATGTAGATGGGGGATCTAATGCTTTTGAACAGAAATTTGTACAATTGTTGACACTCTGATACCTTCATCCTCATCTCAGTCAACCTAGCCAAAGAGAATTCTGTGAAAATCATGCTGGGGGAAGGGGGAAATGACAGTTTAGGTTTAGACAGCTGCCAAAGAGTGTGAAAGGCTTCATCCAAGCATTGTTACACTAAAGTAAAAGGAATGAGGAGAGCTTTTGTACCAGCCAAAATGGCAGGGTGATGCCATGAAGATGCTGTAAGTCACAAGTAGGATGGAGTCCTAAAATTACAAATAGCCATGGGTAATGTTTATCCTACATAACTGTGTCCTTCAATAACAAACTGACTAAAAATAACTGTTATTTATTATGTATAATCAGATATTCATATATTCCCAATCCCCAAAGGCTAAAAAAGAGCCTTCCTATAAGAACCGAATACACTAGTATCACCCATACCTATAATTTGTATAAAAATCATGATAGCACACACACACACACATCCTTTGATGTGAGCTGAACTTCTGGTTTCATGGACATGTCCATACAGTTGTCTTGGCAACAGCACAGAAATGGTTTGCCATTGCCTTCTTCCTAGATTTTTTTTTTGGGGGGGGGGACTAGTTTATATAGTCTTTGTATTTTTTGCAGGTCTCCTACCAAGTAATAACCAGATCCAACTCAGCTTAGCTTTATCTGAGATCTGCTAGTGCTGCCCTTAATTCTCCATATGTATGTATGTACAGATTAACATATCTGACATTTAAGAGGTTTCAGTAAGCATATTGATTTTATGGTAGAACAATAATGAGGTCTTACTCATCAACCTGTTACAAGCTTTTTAAAATGCTCTATAGAAACAATCCTGGCTCAGCAGCTACAGGCCAAAATAATTTTAATTTTATTTGAGTCACACAGGAGACTTCACTGAACTTTGCACTCAGTGCCTATCAGGCTAACATTTCAGAAGAGAGTCAGAAGTAGAACTAAAACCAAATCATTGGTGGGTGGTCAATTATGAGGAGTTTCTGAAAACCTGATGACATTAAGCCCTATGTGGACAAAGACAAGTTAATGAGTAATAATATATAATGAAGAAATGAATAATGAGTATTGGGGAAGTCACAACCAATGGATCTAGTTCATCAAGCTACAACAGAGGAGATGAGCAACTTAGCATTCCACAAATGGGAAAAGTGTGTTCTGTTTCTGACTTCTGAAGCCCAAGAATCCCTGGAGAGTTTGGAATTTAGAAGAGGGCTGACAGCGATGTTGTATTCCATTGGATCCAGTCTTAGATTTTTTTTAAAAAATAAACATCACTAGAATAGTGCTATTTATGTGCTACTTTTATCAAGTAGCAATACATACTTTTTCTGTGCTTTATCTAATGGTTTTGTCTTGTCTACTAAAAAAGAAGTTTCATTTCATTTTATTTAAAACTGGGCTTCTACTATCCTGTATAAAAGGCAAGAGGGCTGCACAGATGTGATTTCAAATAACAGAACTTATGGGATGGTGATTTGGATGGCTGTCCTGAACAAACAAAATCAGGCTTATCTTTCCCCAAATATCTCTCCTACATTAACTCTTGATTAAGACTGCAGGTTCACTCAGCTGCTTTCCATTAAATACCACAAAACCAAAAAAAGTACCAGGGTTCTTTTGTTTCCAAACAATCTTACATAAAATGTGTAAGATTTTTCTATATTTTACATTCAGGATGGAAACAAAGTACGGAGCAGCAATACTAGGACCTGTGTTTACGTTATACTGATTAGAAATCAAGGTTGGAGAGCGCATATTCAAAAGGATGTGGTTGATTCAGAAATGGTATGTATCACCTTTATTCCTCTGAAAAGATTTGCAATGGTTTCAATTTGCTTGCAGTTGCTCTACTGACAGTGCCTAGAGTGGAAGGCAATTAAAAATGTTCCCAGCTTGTGTAGAAGACAGAAAATAAAGCTGTATAGCTGAAACTGAAAGCTGAACACTCTGAATATATATATTCAGCTGAAGAAATCTGATTAAACCTGGGAAAAAAGCCTCAGATTCATTTATAAATTCAGCATAGATTTCAACAAAAATAAAAGAATATGAACCTGGGAGGGATTCTTTTTCATTTTAGATATCATATAACTGGAATATATATTCTGCCCTATAATGGAGGGCAGAATATCAAATGCAATGGCAGTGAAGAAATCCAAGACTGGCCACTTTGGGACATTTTGAGTTTCTGTGTAAGATAAAAGAATAAACTGACCGACTAAGTAAGAATTACAAGAGAGACAAAATGGGGATTTTTATGATTGGAAATGGGGCTGAGATTAGAGCAACAGATATTAAGGGAGATTTGGAAGCTCATCTACATGGCTTGCTTTTTGTTCCTTATATCAGAGAAAGAAAGAAAGAAAGAAAGAAAGAAAGAAAGGAAGGAAGGAAGGAAGGAAGGAAGGAAGGAAGGAAGGAAGGAAGGAAGGAAGGAAGGAAGGAAGGAAGGAAGGAAGGAAGGGGGGAGGGGGAAGGGGAAGGGGAAGGGGAAGGGGAAGGGGAAGGGGAAGGGGAAGAGAGGGAGTCAGCAGTCATTTGCCAGCCTCTAGTATTATAGTCTAAATTGTATAAATATATTTTCTAGAATTTCTGGAACTTGCTAATGACTTGGCAAAATGTCTGAATATATTTGTTTCATATGTAGCTTTTCTTGCTTTTTTCTATGGGCAGTTTTAATCTGTATTAGGTTAATAAGATAGTGTATATGTTAATGCTTAGTGCACAGGACTCAAGATAGTGCTACACCTTAGATCTGGGGTAAAAAACCAAGGGTCTTCCACATGTTTTGGACTGCAACTCCCATCAGCCCTAACTAGCATAGTTAGTTAGTTGACTTATTTATTTATTCACTTAAATGCTGCCTGACTTCAATTACCCCGGATGGCTCACAGATAAAAAAACAAAACAGCAAACATGCAATCAAAAGAATAAAACATATAACAATAAGCAATGTGATGAATCCCATCAGCAACAAACATAGGCACTCAACAAGGGGCTTCAACACTCCTAGCCCAAAGTCTGGAAGAAGAGCCAGGTATTTAAAGCTCTTCAGAATCTCATTCCAGAGGGCAGGCGCTATCCCAGAGAAGGCATGTTTCTGGGTTCCCATACATGGCACTGCTTAACTAAAGAAATCCGGAGTGTGCCAACTCTGTTGGATCAGACCAGCCAGGTTAATTCTATAGGAGACAGACCATCCCTCAAGTAATCAGGCTCTTTGCCATGTAGGGCTTTATAGGTCATAACCACACCTTGAATCGTACCTGGAAGCAAATTGGCAGCCCTTGCAGCTCATGAAGTAGGGGTGTCACATGGGCATACTGAAGCATGTCCATCACTGTTGCTGCATTCTGGACCAACTGAAGCTTCTGTGTGATCTTCAAGGGTAGCTCCACATAGAATGCATTACAATAATTGAGCCATGAGTTGACTAGGACATGAGAGACCATCTAGATCTAGGAAACAGTGCAACTGGCATACCAGATGAAGTTTTGCAAAGGCCATCCTGTCCACATCTGCCATTTGCTCATCAAGCATGAGCTGTGAGCCTTGGAAGACCCATAGATTGCACACTACTCTTGAATGGGGAAGTGCTATCTCATCCAAGTTAGAGATGGAATATCCCCAGATCTAGGTGGTCCAACATTCACAACCAACTGGTCTTGGTAGGATTAAGTCACAGATAGTTTCTCCCAATCCAGACCCACATAGCTTCCAGGCATGGGACAGGACTTGGACAGACTCATTTGACTGGCCTGGGGTCAAAAAATGTGATTGGGTATTACCAGCATACTGATGATACCAGACCTCAAATGGTGAATGATTTCATCCAGCAGTTTCATGTAGATGTTCAATGGGGGCGGGGGGGGGGGGGAGAGTCAAGGCCTGCAGTACCCAGCAAAAGAATGGTCTAGGGAGTAAGGTGTTATGGAAATTATAGTCAAAAAAGATCAAGAGACACTAGCTTATCTAGTGTTACCTTAAATGAATTCGTACTTTCTGGCCAGTGCCTCCTAACATGTCAGTCTGCTTCCAATAGTGGGAATAGTTCAGCAGAAGTGGGATTTTTTAACTTACTTTGGGAAGGTGCATTAAAAGTCTTATGCCAGCTGTCAATCTAAAGTTCTCTGTGTCCCAACAGCACAATTATGACCCATATCATTTAATACTACTTTAGAGATACTGCTAAGAAAAAGAAATGTTGATTTACCAGATAGAAAGGAAAAGAAATTGGATCCATTCCCATTCTGAATCTCACTCACTAAATAGATCTAATCCACTTAAGGAGCTCCCTGTCTCCGATCTGCTGACTTTATTTGGCTGCAGTTTTTCTCCCTGAGCACAATCTTTTCCTTTTGAGGTTGATGCTAATCCTCATTCTGCTATAGTCCTTAAACTAATAAAAGATTAGAGTGACATTTCCAAAAGGGCATCACATTAGCAGCAGCTTTCACCATCTCAACAGATCACATGGTGCAACAGACCATTAGTGAGCAGGCCATTAATCTTATGGTAATGAAGGGTACAGGAATAATGAGGACACTGAATCTTAGTGCCACAGGTAACTTTGCCAGGCAGGAGAGGCTGAATATAACGCTGTGATATCAGAAACAGCCCCTTGTCACTACAGCATTCTTCAAGCAACAATAGAGAACAGGCACCTACTCTGATCTGTCACCGTATGTGTTGTCTGCAACTAATGAGCCTTCTCCTATGTTCTAATTAGTGGCATAAAACTGCTTTAACTACTCTGCCTATGCTATAACGTGGAATCAATTAGGATTAGCTGCAAAATAAAGAGTCTGTTTTCATGGCTTTCCCAGCAGGCTATAATCACTGGTGAAAGTAACCAACAAAACCCCTTATGATGGTTAGACATACTTGCTCAGATCTAATGACAGCCTTTTCAGTTACACTATAGAGTTTGCTGAAGCCAATGTACTGCCTAATTAGTCAATACACCATCTAGCATAGGAAGAAGCTTCCTGAATTTGATTCTATTCTCTTGCATATCATGCAGCTCTAAAAGAAACAGATGGCAGCGCCAAACTGAGCTAATTACCCATCCTTCCTGATTTCTTGTGTATTAATACTTTTCACATGAAAATCTGAGACTCTATAAGCAGTTTCCTGTTTCTCCCTACTTAAACCACGATCCTTTTAAATATTATGATGTAGGGCAAGGGGTTCCCTTTTGAAAAGAAGGTACTTTTGTAAGTTTCTATAGAGCACCATATATTGCCAGAACCTTGGGTACTGAAAAAGAAGGCCCACTGGATTGGTTTCTTAACTTTCAGAGTGTCTTCACTGATATTATGGGGTGCTTTCAAATAAGATTATTATTGTGCAGTGTCCTGCTACATTCATGAAATGTTATGGGAAAACTCCATTGTCATCTTCTGTTTGTAGCCCAGAAAGGTTTTCTTGCACTTTCAGACTTTCTTCTTAGCATTTATAAAACTATGTTAAAGAGGGAAAGTCAGAATAGCTGCAAAAGACTTCTGGATTAGGCAGTGCTAGGAACCATTCACCAAAATGTATTCACTGTGTTGCTGAGAGCTTGCCACAGGTACACAGTTAAGCTCCCCAGAGAAACAACTGTAAACAGTTGGATATGACATAGAGTTTTATTATTTGCTTTTCACTGCTGATCCCTTCTCTCCTTGGATGAGTGCTGTGCAATGCAGTCTATATTTTTTTTGTGGAGTGAGCCACTCTGGGCTTCTTTGAGAACACAGATGGCACATTGTACATTTGTACCAGAAGAGTGGGATAAACTTGTTTCAGATGAAAACAGAAATGAAACAAACCACACACCAGCCTGAATTGAGCTTTTCTCCATGAACACAGTACACAGAAGTTTGAGAATGTGCATAACTCATTCACGTGTTTGTAAGGAAGCAATCAATTTGTTTTGGTGAGTAGGACTGATATGAAAAGTGCTTGTTTGTAGGATCTGATGACCACCAAGTGCTTCAAGAAAAACAATTTTTTAATTGCATCAAGTAATAGCTTTGTTGCTTTTTAAAAGGCATTCACTCTGGATGCGGCTTGGCTTCCTTGTGAAGTCATTTACTACAATTTGCTCTATGGTCATCTTCTGCAGTGCACATGCTGTTTACGACAGTAGCAGCAGGCAATCTGGGGAAGAAGCCAGGTGGTGAATTCAGGATTTATCAACTGTCTCTTGGCCCCAAAGGAAAGACAATTCAGACTCCCAATAATAATAAAAAAAAAAACTAGACAATGTGGTATACGATTAAATGTGTCATATCTTCTCCAGTTTCAAAAACGACCAACATGAACTGATCTACTTCTCCACAGGAAAGTAGATTTGGATTAGCTATTCAGAAGAATTTCTTATAAGAACTGTCAATCGAGGGGTATAGGCTGCCTCATGGTGTTATGTTTTCCTTTGCTGTAGGCTGTCAAACAAATGCTGGAGAGCCATCTGTCCAAAGTGCTTTAGCAGATCATGTATTAAGCGGTGAGTTGGGTTAGATGACTTCTGAGGTCTTTCCAACTGTATGATTCTTGGAGTCTTTGAATTCAACGGAAAGCAATTAGTTTCTAACACTTTCTTTGAAAATGATGAAGAAGAAAGAATCAAAATGTACCCTTAGGACAGAATTGAGCTTTTACAGTAGTATGATATTGGCAAAATAATGAAACGAAGATCTTTTATTTATTTTTCCCCTTGATTAGTGAGGGTGGGGATTGCTTCCCTTGCTAATTTTTCCACTGCCTCTTGTTCTAGAACCTGGTAAGGAAAGTGACATCCAAAGCAGAAAACATATACAGTCTAAAAATGGTAAGTAATATTATTATTAAGATGGTGCTACTTTTTGACTAATTCAGACTTACCTGTATATAGTTGTGGGTGGAGCATTCAGTGTGTCATAGATAAGCCTCACGTGACCTTGATACAATTCTAAAGCCAGGGGATCATTGTCCCCTTTGTATAATAAGATGCCATTGTCTTTATCTGTTGCGACCTTTGAATGTCAAAGGAAAGAAGATTAATAGTGATAGAAAAACAGGCAAAGATGTATATTCCTGTACTGTAATGTTAACTATGCATAATTTAAAAAAAAGAGATAACCATGCATTTCTCCCAAATTCACTACATTGTCATTCAGTAAGGAAAATGGGTCTATGACACCCATAGCAATTCCAATAGGAACTTCTGTGTACAATGAATGAATGAATGAATGAATGAATGAATGAATGAATGAATGAATGAATTTATTTATTCATTTATTTAAAACATTTATATAGCCACCCATCTTATATCAAATTCTGGGCAGCTCCCAGTATTAGGATGTATGTAGGTCACGCTACTGTGATATAAATCATAACTTTCTCCATAGAGCTTTCCTTGTACAAGTGCTCACATTTAATAAATGGAATAGTGACATTATTAGCCATATCAGAAAGATAGTTGGTATACTGGATTATGGGAGTGACTGTTTGTGTCAGATAGATACCCTTCAAGTCAGTTTTGAAGAGAGAAGGTTTTGACTATATGGAGCTTGACATGTTGAATGACTATAGTGCATCCAAGGCTAAGCTGGAAATTCTGAACATGTTTGTTCTTAGTTTTATAGTCCACCTTCTTGTTTAAAAAGCTCACATGCTTGCTATCAGAAGTGTTTTAAAGATATAACTCAAACATATTTTTCAAAAATATATCCCATAACTTTTATAAATCCTCAGTGTTACTTAAGAAGTTTCTTCCCCAGCTACAAGTGATTTAGATGTAACATAATACCTTTCTAGAGACTTTATTGAAACATGGACTCCTTATAAACACAGCAGCCTTCAAGTGAAAGAATTTAGTAATTTTACAGTTTTTATAATCTGCCCAAATTGAAAGACTTAGGTGTGCGAGTGTGATGAGTTACAACACATTAAAACGTATATAAAATAATAATAAAACAACCCTCCACCAAGATTGGTTTTTTTGTGTATGTGCTTTCAAGACAGTCTTGACTCCTGGTGACTACCTGGACAAGTCCCCACAGTTTTCTTAACAAGATTTTGGAAGTGGTTTGCCCTTGCCTGCTTCCTAGGGCTGAGAGAGTGACTGGCCCAAGATCACACAGCTGGTGAGTCTAGAATTCAGTTTTCTGGTTTCTAGCCTGGTGCCATAACCATTACACCAAACTGGCTCTAAGACAGACATTAGTAATATTTAAATAGGGTTGAGGGCTCAGTGAAAGAAAGCTATCTTCAGAGGCCTTTTACAGTAAATGCCATGAGTTGGGGCTTTAAGATCCTCTGGGTTAGGGTTAGTAATCAGAGTTCCTTGTGATTCCTGAACTTGGGAGAATTATTGTCCATTCGAACTATGCTTTATGGTTTGTTCTCAAGCCATATTTGATGCACTATTTTTAAAAATTGTTTTATATATATTCTATCTATCTATCTATCTATCTATCTATCTATCTATCTAACTAAGTACCATTTTGCTGATGTAGTAGAAAACTTTGGCTAGTTTAAGAACAGAAGCCAAAGTTTCAAGTCATGTCCACTGTATGTCTACTAAGAAACACTAGGAATAGTAACATCTGACCCGGAAGTTGTATTAAGCATGCTAAATCAGGACTTCCTATTTTTCACTTTGGAGAAACGAAGCAGTTGGTGAGGCCTAAATGGCCATCCTTCAGAAATTATCCCTCATTCAACTGACTTTGGCCCTCAGAGATGCTATTTGTTGCAAATAGTCCCACTAAAGGCAAGAAGCTGAGGGAAGATGTTAATTTCTGATATGGAAACTGCCAAATTGGGGTTCTGTGTAGTCTGTTTTCCTTCAATATAAAATAAGCTTAATTACTCAAACTACATTACCAGACCTAATAGCTGTATGCAGACAGCAGCATATCCGCAGGGCTGAAAGAGACTGAAGGACATAGATGTGGACTAGCGCTGTGCATGTTTTGAAAATGATTCATAAGAAATGGTTTGGACATTGTAGGAACACAGAACCTCTCTGCTATTTTTTAAAGCAGCCTGTCTTTTTTGAAATCTTCTGGGTGAGCCTAAGCACAGATGCTTCTACTTTAAGGAATCAACTTATTAAAGTTAATGTGGCTTTTAAGATAACCCTTTTTTTTTTTTTAAGGGTTGTGGGGAAGCCTGAAAAAAGAGTCCCTTTAATGAAAAGTGGAGGGATGCTAAGATGCGAGGTTCTAACTACTTTATACAAATCATTTTCAAAGCCTGTACAGTCTTTTGGTGGACATCTGTTCTGTTTGCTACATCTTCAGGGATCTGATGGGAGATTGAGCACTTTCACCCAGGCTTAGATTCATCTTTCTTTGAGACCTTCCCACTAATGTGCAAAGATAATTTCAGTGCCTTGTTATTCAATGAAGGCAAGGAATCTCTGAATCCATTTTAGATGTAAGGCAGGAGTACCCAACTTCCATCAGCTTTAGGACAACCTTCTCCCCAGGCTTTGTGTGGCAAAGCAAAGCCCATGCTCACAAAGTGAGTAAAGCCGGGACTTATTTTTTGTGGGGACTCTGGAGTTTTAAATCATGAATTAAACCATCCTGTTAAGCATCTGCAAAACAGAAGGCTGCCATTTTGGCCCTTAATAACCCCAAAATTCCAGAAAAAACATGGGCTGGGTTTTTTGACTCCACACAATATGGAGGCCCTCTGGGAGGGCAAAAGGATGCTGGCATGCTGCACATGGCTCTGGGCCACACTTTCTCCATCCTTGTCCTAAGAGTACAAGTGACCAATGAAGTCACACACACATAGTACTTGTGACTAATTAAGTTAAACACACATACTTAAGGATCTGCATAATCTCTTAAGCTTTTTGTACAACCCCCTTACAAGCTTATATCTAGTTACACCCACTTGCTTTTGAAGAAAGGCCCTGAAATTAGACCCAGTAGTTCTACCAACAATAAATACTAGTTCCAATTATATCTGTCCTCTATATACTATGGCTGTTTTAAAACTGCAAAATAAATAATACTATATACATGTTATAAAAAATCATATTTAAAAAACCAGTTTTTCCAGGCTTGTAAACTGCAAGTAACTTTTTATTTGTCAGATTTCCTTTCATTAGGAAAGATTTCTGAATCCTGTTTCAAGAGATGCTTACTTAAAACTATTTTTTTTTTACATGAGTGGCAATTAACTAGCAGATGGAGAAGCAATGTTTTAACTGGAAAATAAGCTTTGAGAACACCATCTGTGTGAAATTCATGTAGTAAACAAGTCTGGCTTTCATATTATCATCCAAAATGCATTTTTATCATAATCCTTTTCTGAAATAAGCCTAAAATGTGACCTATGTAAACTGTGGCCTGAGCTCATAACTCATGTGACATATTTTACTATTTTATACATGCAGAACCAAAGAAAAATGCAGAGAAAGGCTTTAAAAAAGCAAAATAAAATATTTGTCTACTTTTTATATTTGGGAGGATTGTGTGAAGAGACAAATCATAGATCTTTTACACTAAGAGTTGTATACACTGCATTGTAAAATGAAGCAGATTTATTTAATAAGCTGCTAAAAAGATCAGGTATTGCAGGTGATTTCTCAAATGAGTTTTTTTCAGCAAAGTGATGTATGTAATTGTCCTTTAATCAGGGACTGCATGTGGCTTTGAATGGCATACCAGAGGCTGTACTTCCAACAGTAGAACAATAAATAATTTTATACAGTTAATATGGTTATTTCCAACATATTTAATAATGTTACCTTTTGGTTATGTTAAAAGATACAATCACAGACAATTTGAGAACAGGATTTGGGGGACTGCATGAAACCCTGGGGCTTTAGGTTGTGCACATCTTCTAACACAATCTATTTGGGTAGCACACTAGTGATGAATGTAATGCTTTCATCGACATTTGCTTAAGTTCTTTGCAATAACCAGGTTGAGAAAAGTTTATAATATTATCTGCATAACTTACTTGAAGCGAGATGTTTGCTTGAGGGCGGATTTTGGCTGGTGGAAGCTCAACGTAGGAATCCTTCCCAACAAAATTGACGGTAATGAGTTTCTCACACTTCTGGCCAGCAAAACCTGCCAGGCAACGGCAGACTGGTTCCTGCTGCACGACAATACACTGTGCTCCATTTTGGCATTCATAATAATCACAAGGACTGGTCTGGAGGAGAACCATGGGTGGTGGATTTTCACAGAAGAGTCCACTTTAAAAATAGAAAATGGTCAATGCCAATTTGAAGCTCAAAAGCATTAGGCAGGAGTTTAACAATATGTGGTTCATATAGATCTCTTTCTCTGTTGTAGGATACTTAAAGGTGACAAATATTGGTCCAAATGTGAACATTTCCAATGTTCATATCAGTGCTTTAAGGGATTCCAAGAGCATATACATATGAAACAGCTATATCACAATGGACATCACCTGATTTTGAAGAAAAGATTTCACATTGATGAAGAAATGTTCTAAGGAAAATTGTGTGGCTAACACATTCATTTTATATGAAAGCAATAATAAAAATCATAACAAAGTATAAGGAAATGTTACATATTAATAATTTCTTATATACTAACAGTCCTCTAATTCTCCTGTTTTCCTTGCAGTGGAAAACTTTCCATTCAGTTACATGACTTGAACAAACCAGTAAAGATAAAAAATAGTTCTTTAAAATAATAGTTACATCAAAAGATGCATCTTGATTATTTGACTGTGAAACATTCAGTTAAGATACAGCAGTTTTTCTTGTGCTTTCCAGATATATTGGGACTGTAACTCTTTAGACCATACAAATTGCCCATTATTCCCACTGTATCTGGAAGGCACCAGTTTAAAGAAGGTTTGAATGAATGTGATCTTTATAAGAAAAACAAAGGCAAAATTAAACTAATATTTCAAAACTAAACTATGTATTTCAAATAGTTTCTTTAAAAACAAGGCAGTCCTGAAATAAAGTAAAATAAAATCCTATTTGGAATATTTTAAGTTTTCAATGGTTTTAAGTTTTCACTGTTAAGAAAGCATACAGTTCTTTCTTAACAGTGTTTCTTAAGCATGGGCTTTGCCATTACCACTCTTGTGTAGTTTAAAAATGCAACTTAATTTTTTATTTCTCCTTCCTGTATCCATATTTTGCTTTTACTCTGATCAAAAACTGAAACCAGTGTCAAACATGAATTCGAGTTTTATTTTTTTCAGTGACATCTGCACTTTTTTTTTTAGGTGAGTACCAAACCAGATTTGCCATGTACCTTGTGCTGACAATGTTGATATTTAAGAATAAATGGCTAGAGCAAGAGGTCTGAGTTAGATCAGAAATGTTGCATGGGATGAGAGGGCCTTAAGCTGTTGGTGTTGCCATCAATCCAAAGGGATTCCCTAGATTATATCTGCAAGAGAAGGAAAGTTCTAATTTTAACCTTCAAGAAAAGGTATGATATATGTATGCCCCCACTGTGTTTGTGTGTGTGTTGGAAGAATTCCAGTGGAGATCACAGAAGGGTCATAGACTTTAAGCCCTTTACCCTTACTTCACCTTCCTGATCTGTCTTGTCCCCCTCATTTGTATTTTTAAAAAATTAACAATTCAATGGCAGCAGCAAACTATGGTTTAATGCCTCTACCTGCATTGTTGAATTAAGGTGCCATTTACCCATTACCGAGTTGGCAGAAAAGTACAACAGTATAAAACTTGCTGCTACCATGGCTTTTCCCTCTCCTGACTCAATTTCCTTTGTTCCAAGTCACCATCAAATAGTGCTTCCTAATTATTCATGCACAGCACATGATAAACAAAGCAAGTGATTGAGTCCTCTGGCTTTGCTTTCTCTCTCTTTAGCATGTCATCAGCTGGCAGGGAAACTGTCCACCAATCATGGCACCAGAGCAGGAATGGACGGATCTACTTGAACTACTTTTCCCACCATCTCTAGGCTTGTGCTTGTACTCCTTCAATGCCAAGGAATCTAGCACTATTACACAAATCTGGTAGACCACTGGCATAGCACTGCTGTATCTAGCTTTTTAGGGACACAGCAACCGAATGGGGACTGTCATGGCCAGCTTAGATTCAGAGGAGTCTTACACTGAGGAGCCTACTCTGGATGTACAACATGAGTGTCAGCCTCAGGAACAAGTACACAATTTAGCACCTGAGGCTCACCTCACCAGAAATCATCAAGAACAGCTGCACCTCAGTCAGATGACTAGGCTCAGGATCCAAGGCAACTGCCCAGCCTTGGGTATGCCGTGCTCTGCACTGGGCAGAACAAAGGTGCTTTATGTGCTGGAAGGAAGGACTTTCACCTGGTGGAGGCTCTACTTACGAGCTGCCATTAGCTGACAAGACTCCACTGAGAGTAACTGTTCTATCTGGATTCCATGAGCTCAAGCCTTGAATGTCTTGCATCCTGAAATTCTGTTTCTCTGAACCCAGACAGGCTGATGGTTTACCCACAACACATAGAACTTTGGACCATGATCTGTCAGTGCTTTCATTTGCTGCTTTTGACTCATCTTGCTTTGAACTTGTTTGCAGGCAAGTTCTTGTGTGGTAACATTGGGACTTTGCTGAGATGTGTATATGTTTGCACACATGCTGTGCTTACTGCTGCCTGTACTTGCTTTATCAGAGGTAAAGCTGTAGCAACCTAACTTCTGTGTGTGTGTGCATGTAATTGGCCTAGAACAGGACAGGGCAAGACCAAGAACCAGGGAGGAATGTTTTTGTGTGGTAACACTGGGACTTTGTTGAGATGTGACATTCTTCTCTTGTGGCAGAACTAGCTTGTTCATCTCATCATGTACAAAATAACTTTGGTGCTGCTGTTTATCACTAATATTGAGATAGATTTTACAGTTTTTGCTGCTTCGTGGAATTGAGCAACATAGCAAGACAATTGCTATATGGCACATTGCCTTCAAACTCTAACTGAATGCTTTAACTAATGGATCCATTAACAAGAATGAGTCAAAGGCTTGATCTGCACATGATACTAAGCCACAGTTTGTTTAACCGCAGTTCAATAAAGCAAAATTGGATGGATTCACACAATATACTAAGTCATAATACAAAGCTCTCCACATTTTGAACTAGTGGTCACAATAACATGTTAGGGTTGTTCTTGCAAAATGTCTGCCGTGAAAAACACACAGTTACAGAAACTTACTTGTCACCTCTCTTTAACTGCCCCTACTTCATGACACTCCCTGTTACCCTTGTTTACTTTTGCTCTTTTCCTAGACAGATGGGCACAATGTTGTGCAGAGCGCAGCAAAGCTCTCAAAAACTCTGCTCTCAGGAAAATTACACATCAGCATGAGAGCTTGCAAAATGCAATGTCCATATTTTGCTTTCCAAAGAAAATCCAGTCAAAAAATATAAACTAACTGGTTTTTATTGATAAAAATGCAAAACGTCATAAAATACAAGTTGCATACAAAATATAGGAAATAACAAAGACTTCTTCTCACCTTAGCATCCAAGACTTATCCACAACAAAGTCTCTAGCTAAAAAACACTCTCAGAGAAGAGGTACACTACTTGGTTACTAGTTACAACTACATAAACCATAAAACTACATGATGAACTATACACGACTGACAGGCTGGGCATCTAGCCCTCCCGTTATATTGCCAGCATGTACCCCCCCCCCCACTGAATAACTAGCATACACATTACAATAGGTGGCAGTAAAAAGCATAACAGAGTCACAAGATGTTTTGTTTACATTAACTTTAGACGAAACATTTGTTGTACAGGGAACGGGATGACTTTCTTCCCATGAGAAAATCCTGACACACAATTCTAAACAGCACTGGACTGAAATCATCCATCGTTTTAATTTTTTTGACAAAGCTTATTGGACCCGTTTAGTTCAATGAGAATTCTTGGAAATAAAGGTGCTATTGGAAGCTAGCACATCTCTTTGAAGCATTTCAATTTCCTATTTGTAAAATGTGGTAAATCCAGGTCTAGCAAGAAACTTGGAGGGAACTAAGGGGAATCTCTGTAGGCAAAGTGATGTGTCCTGGGTGCCGTACTTAGAATACATATCATCAGCCATGATTCACAAAGTAAAATGGCTGAGGTCATCCAATATACTATATGAAAATAAAAAACAAAAAACTAAACAAAGGTCACATTATGGCTTAATGCAGCATGTCACTCTAAGAAGAATGTGATAATGTACTACTAGAGGAGACTTTGGAATAATATTGACACTGTTTCATTCTCCTTTGCCTTAATGCTATCACTTCTCTGAATTGCTTTCCCAGGCAGTTTCCCAGGCACTGATAGGCCAGTGGTGAACACTTCAATTAAAAAAATGCACATTACTAGATGAAATATGTGCAAAGAACAACCGTGATCTTTTACAAAGAGGTTACTTGATTGTTCTTACTGTAAAATAATATTCTGAGCTGCTATGCTGATCCAATTTTTAAATCCTCCAACTGGGGCACATTAAACAGACAGTGGTGAAGTTGAGATGAGAAGGACATTTATTTTTTCCCCTCCTTTTGTAGAGAAATCTATTAGTACACGTGGTCTTTGTTCCTAAATTCCTTTTTACAAAAACTTTCCAAAACCAGCAAATCAATTTGCACAGCATAATGAGCATTTCATTAACATATTCTGATCATTTAGAGCCATTACAATTTGGGAATGATTAATGCAATGAAAGTCACACCATTTCACTTGAAAAACACATATGTGTTTGCCAGTGATTCTATTATTTGTTGTAGTAAAGCCCCTTTTGACATATTTGAAGCAATATATGTGAATTTCAGTTGAGAATAGAAAATGTTTATGAAGGTTATTCAGGCAATCACTTCAACTTGAAAGGCAACACAGAATCAGGAGGAAACCTCTTCATATTCTGCAGAATTTATTCCCAGAACACTAATAGATTAATACATTAGAAATTCCTAATGATTCCTGAACAGAATTCAGGAACACAGCCTAAATGATCTAGTTTATGTTTACTCAGATTTAGAAGAAACAATTGTCTGTTATGCCAGTGTGCCATATAAAAGAAAATAAAATGCATAGCTGTCAGCCTAGAGAGATGCATTTTATTGAAAAAGAAAATATAAACCAACTACCGGCAGCTGGGAGGAAGTGCTCATGAGGCAACAATGTCATGGACAATAGCCAGATCTGAGCAGCATAAATTTTATCAGCCTATAATCTTTAATATTGTCTCCATACAATATTGTGAAACTGCACAATATTGCTAATGCCAAAATGCAAAAAATAATCAGAACTACCAACCCTCAATAGCTGAAGGGCTTTGGTCTGAGACCATACTTTCATGCGATCCATTGCAAACATATATCAAATGAATAAAGGACTCCTGTATCTGTATCAAATACATTCTGTATCAAAATCCAGGTCTTTTAACAGTACAGGCAAAGGTGGATAGAGACAAGCTGAAATAAATCCCAAGATCCCCCATACCAATTTTAGTATGTTTAATGCTCTCATGGATTGATCTACCATTCTCTTCAAAGCCTATGTAAAATAAAAATTCAGAACTGTTTTTCAACATTCCTTACCCTTTGAAACCCAGCTATCTTCTCTTCTTGTATAAAACACATTTTAACACTTTTTGAAATGTATTAGCAACATTTTTTCATCTATATCATGTTAGCCTGCCTGCATTGGACAGACTTGCTCCATCTGTCTACAGAAAAGCTGCTTGAGACAGTTTACAGCAAGGAGTTCCAACATAAAGTGCAACTAATGCTAATTGAGGCCTATTCCTGCCCAGGTTTTGGATAGCCTGTTTTTCAAAGCTTTGTTTACTGCCAGCTTTTCAATCCTGTCAGATTCCCTGAGTGGATACAATTAACAGTTTTCAATAGCATAGCTCCAAGTGCATGTACAAAGACAACAGGGCTTCAAGAGTTTGCATTTAAACTACTGATTAAGCATTAGTCAATCTATAAAGAACATTCTGAAAAGTGAGGGCAATCTGACTGCTGATTCCAAAACTTAATACCAATAGTGAAAATGATTTTTAACAGTGACCTAAAAGGTAATGCAACCTTCTCCAACTTGGTGACTTCTGGATATCTTGGACTTCAACTCCTCCAATCATGGGAAGTCATCAAGTTGGGAAAAGCTGAGATGTGAAATGTGAGAAAATTCTTCTTCCCAGTTTTTGATGTGGGTGGTTGTGTAGCTTGTTATATCTGCTGGACTTTGTGGTGGGCATTATGGACTTTGTGGTGGGCAAACATGGTAGGATTCTTGTTAGCTAGCAGAATGCTTTGTATCAGGAGTATTCTTGCAGGAAGCAGCAGCAAAGATTAGGTTTAAGCTATCTATTCTGTTTATTTGATTTTGTTTTTAATATAACATTAAATCATTGACTTTAAATCTTATTAACTTTATTTATTTATTTATTTTATTCAATTTCTATAGCCGCCCATCTCAGACAAGTGACTCTGGGTGGGGAACAATCATAAAAACAGTTAAAACCAACACAAACATAATTGTATCTTCGTCTCTATCTCTACCTGAAATATAACAATAAACTTGTTATCTGGTTTGTCCACCCAGGAAACATCATTCACTACCAATCAATAGACTTACAGTTTATTTACTATTATAGTACATGCTGCTTTGAGTGCTTTTCTTTTCTTTTCTTTTTTTTCAGGCCAAAAAGGAAGGTTTTAAATTTCCCAAATGAATAGATACTTGTTTGTAACAGCCCAGTCCTGGACATGTAAATAAAGGTTGCTGATTTCAATGTGACCTGCTCCTTAGAAATATATATAGAATTGTGATTCACACATTTACAGAGCAACCCAAAGAAACTGCTACAGAAAATATGGCCCCAGCTACAGATTGCTGTAGTTCCAGTAAGCCCACATCCCCCCCTCCAAGTCCTGTTGTGCTGCCCTATCATAATGGGGAGGAGGTGTTCCTGGGTGGGATGTGTGAAGAATGTTGGGAGTGTATGCCAGGAGCATATATTCCCAGCAGGGTCACCCAAAGCATGAAGGTCATTCCAGCCGCCCGGCTAAAGCAAACAGGCACCTATATTGTGCAGCAGCAATATAGGAAGATGCTTGGAGGCAGATGATCACTTTAGTGACAATGGCAAATGCATCAGTTCATATTAAGTGAGAGAAGGCAATGGTAAACCACTCCTGTATTTTTACTAAGAAAACCACATGGTCAGAAAATATAAAATGACTGATAACATAGTGCCGGATGATGGGCCCCACAGGTCGAATGGCACTCAACATGCTACTGAGGACGAGCTGAGGATCTTTCAGAGTACTGGTGGTGTTTATAACATGGCTAGATTAAAGTCTTTGATATGTGTAATTGTTGATGTTAACATACAAGAAAAGAAAATCTGAAGCTGCAAAGACAGAATTGCAGTGGGAACATTGACAGGAAGAAGCATGAACACAGGAAAGCTCGACATGGTGAAAGACGAAATAACTACAGATTTACATCTTAGGCATCAGCGAATTGAAATGTACTGGGATTGGACAGTTTCACTCTGAAGATCACACTGTTTATTATTCAGGACATGAAAAGCAAAAAAGGAACAGTGTTGATTTTATAGTTAGGAAGGGTATAGCAAGAATAGCACTTGGCTACAGTGCAATCAATGACTGAATAATATCAATTAGACTTTGTGGACAACCTTTTAATATCATCCACATTTACAATCATCCAAGTTTATGCTCCAACCATTGATGCAGAAGAGAAGAGGTTGATGAGAAATGAAGTGGGAGGACAACTTATTAAATTCTACCACTCCAAGTATTCCTTCATAACTAACACTGTCTTCAAGCAACCAAAAGGATGCCTGTATGCATGGACATTACTAGATGGAGTACATAGAAATCAAATTTACTATATTATTGCTTAAAAGAGGTGGACAGCTCAGTTATGGCATCAAGGACATAGCCAGGTGCTGACGGTGGAAAAGTTCACAAACTGCTCATGTGCAAGTTCCAGGTTAAGCTAAAGAAGGAGAAAGCCAACCAGTTTCCATGATATGATCTTGAGCATATACCTACCAGTTTCAAGGAGAACATCAGGAATCGCTTTGAAGTCCTAAACCTCATTGATAGAGAACTAGAGGAACTATGGAATGAACTTAAAGAAGTTGTGAAGAATGCATGTGAAAAGAGACTGTCAAAGATCAACAAAAGAAGAAAGCAAACTGGATGTCACAATAAACTGCGGAAATTACCAAGAAGAGAAGACAAGCCAAACCGAAGAAACACAAAAATCTCAGGAAGGAACTTAATAAAGAGTTTCAGAAGAGAGAAGTAGTAGTATTACAACAACATCTGTAAAGACATTGAAGATGGAAACAGACATGGAAAAACAAGAAAAGTTTTTCAAAAGATCTCTGAACTCAGGAGGTTCCAATCTTGAATTGGTATGCTAAAGGATGCCAATGGACAGATTCAAAGGTAACTGATTCAAAGTAGATCAAATAGACGGAAGGAATATACTGAAATATTGTACTAAAGAGATGCCAACATCCAAGATATTTTAGAAGATATTCCCAAGTTACAATAATCTGTAATACTAGAAATTGAACTTAGATCAGCACTCCAGTCATTACTGGAGTACATTATTAAATTGGAAGGCTACAAGAACTGATGGAATACCCACAGAAATATGGCAAACAACAGAAGAAGAGTCAGTAAGGGTTCTAACCAAGCTGTGCCAGCAAATCTGGACAAGGACACAGTGGCCAACAGATTGGAAAAGGTCAATCTAAATTCCAATACCCCCCCCCCCCAAGAGGACTTTGTTAAGAGTGTGCAAAAAATTGTATTATATCCTTAATTTTGCAAACTAGCAAAGGATCATCCAGACTAATGCCCTACATGGAATAGAATTGCCAGTTGGTTTTAGAAGAAGCTGAGGAGCACAAGGTATTATCATTAATGCACACTGAATAATTGAGAAAGCCAAAGAATACCAAAATGAAGTAAGTATGTGTTTCACTGATTACAGAAAAGCCTTTGATTATGTTAATCATGTCAAGCTATGGAATGTGCTTAGAAATATGGGAATCCCAGAACATCTCATTGTCCACATAAGAAGGTCAGGAAGCCACAGTCCAGACAGAATATGGAGAAACAGACTGTTTCCAGTTTGGCAAAGGAATGAGGCAATGGTATATATTTTCCCTTTATTTATTCAACCTATATGCTGAATATATATTAACATATTAAGGAAAGCAGGATTGGAAGAAGTTGACCATGGTTTAAAATTGGAGGAAGAAATCTCAATAACCTGCACTACACTGACAACATTATTCTGATAGCTGAAAATGCAAAGGATCTGCAATTTCTAGTAAAAAAAAGTCAAGAGCACAGTGAAAAAAATGGGACTAAAATTAAATATAAAGAAGACCAAACTAATGGCAACAGGTACAACAATCAGCCTTAGAACTGACAGTTAAGATATTGAAGTGATAGATACCTTCTGCCTTTTAGGATTAACCACTAACAGTAAAGGAACAAGCAGTCAAGAAAAATGCTACAGACCAGTACTCGGAACAGCAGCCATTAAGGCCTTGGAAAAGATATTCAGATACTGGGACGTATCTAAACCTATAAAAATCATAATAGTGCAAGCCATGGTATTCCCTGTGACACTCTATGAAAGTGAACATTGGACTTTGAAGAAACAGGATAGGAAGAATATTAATACTTGTAAACATTGGTGCTGGAGAAGACTTCTGAAAATACCATGGATAGCCAAGAAAACAAACAAATGGATCATCAAACAAATCAATCCAGAATTTTCACTTGAGCCACAAATGACCAGGCTCAAATTTTCCTACTAATGGGCATGGTATGCAAAGACCTAGCTCTCTAGAAAAAGCTCTAATGCTGGGAAAGGCAGAAAGAAAGAGAAGAGGATAACCTGCAGCAAGGACTCAGTTACAGTAGTGATAGCGATGAGTGCACCAGTGGAAGATCTGAAAGACCAGGTTAGGGACAAATCATCATGGAGAAAATCTATCTACATGTGGTCACGAAGAGTTGACACATAGTCAATCAGTCAACTCCACATGATGATGATGATATTGTTAATCTCACCCAATGAGAAGGCTGGCTTTACAGATGTAGCTGTTCATTTACACACATCACAAAAATTTGTCAGAGACATTTTTTGTACTTCAGACAAGAGGAATTTCAATCTGACATCTGTTGCCAGCTTGACTGGAATGCCTATAGCTGCAAGTTTGAGTTACATAGTGTGGAATGTTCTGTGTTTACTTAAATGATTGCTGCTGAGATTCCTTGTTTGCTGCTCAATATCACAATGGGGGAACTTTTGAAATAGGTACACAAGAAAGAAATAAAACAAAATATCATGAGAGTTCAGCATTTATAATGTATGATTTTTGCCGGTGACATCTATCTCCAAAAACAGTGGATTGCTAGAGAAAAAGGCATGGTTCCCAGGGGTTTCTGAATTTCAGAGACAGTTCATTAAACACACACACACACACACACTGAGAGAGAGAGAGAATAAATGTTTGGAAGGGAGAGAACAAAGATAATAATTATCTGAAAAAGTGTCTAGACTAATAAAATAAGTTATCCCTAAGTTGTCTGCACAGTAGCTATCAATAACAAATGAATGTACTACTGCTCTATGGAGCATAAACTGAGATCTACTAAAGTGTGATTTAAGTGAAAATATAGTAATATTTTTGTGTGACAGTTCTATAAACCTAGCTCTCAATTCCTTAATCTTCACTCTTCCTTAAGGCCAGGAAATTTCCATACTGAGGATGATCCAAATTAGAAGGAACATTAGACATAATTCTGTTTTCCCCCCTTCTTCTGAGGATTGCAGCAAGAGAAAAAAAGTTCAAAGTAATTCTGATAATTATAAATTCTTCTAACTGATGCTGTATGCAAAAATATGCAACATACTGTATAGTTTTCCAGATGCTGCTGAAACCAGCTCCTAGCTAGCAAGGGATGCTGGGCAGTTCAGCACATCTGGAAGTATGTTGTAGGGAGCCATGGATATGACCTTGGAGCAACTGTGCAGAAACTGCTAACCCAAGTACCTTAGCATGCTTTGAACCCAGGGCAAAGGAAACGTATTAGAAAGAGACTCAGACTAGCTCCCCTCTGACTCCCTGAGGTATAAGAGAGAGGGAAGAGAAAATGTGGTCAGACTTGCACGATTCTGTTACTGTAGCCTTTCTTAACAAAGTATGGTTCTAGGCTTCTTGTGGAATCTGTTTCCTGATCTGGACAACCTTGTAGATGTATACTGGGCAATATACATACATTGCTGCTATATGACTTGGGTGGGAGAGGGGGGAAAACCAGGTTAAACATGATGAATTTAATGTCAAACTTAGTTTGGTCCACAGCTGTAGCAGGACCCACGATAGACCTATAAGTGTAAGCCTAGCTCCTATGACAAAATGTGTGGCATAATTACTGTACAAGATCCAGCCTTTTAGATGCAATGACTCATACAAGTATGTAATGGTGCAAGTTTGCATCACATCAGAACGCACTAGCTCCCTGTCCCTGGGGATGCCTATGTCTATAAGTGTTGCTGAGGTTAGGAGAAGCAATGAAGGTTTTAAGGCCACATCTCCCTTCCTTTAAAGTGGCACAGATAACTATAGTATTCTGGCCTGAATCTGAAGCAGTGTGTTGAAGATACAAAAGATTCACTGTCATCAGTTTAGAAGCAATTGTTACGCATGACCAATAGGCAAGAAGCTGTCTTATTACTCATTGCCCCCAAACTATATTTTTTTAAAAATAGAAGTGTTAGTATAAATGCAGTCTACACTTCTGAATATGGCACTAGTTTTTCACTCTCAGAATGACCGCTGTAGTATATAAAAAATATGGAAACAACATCGGGGAAGTTAAAAACATTGAGAATTAAAAACATAAATGCTGTAACATGTGAGCAAACCAGACCTGGCTATTTCTTACTAGAAATACAGTATAGAAGTAGCCCAGCGCTGATTACTCTGTAGTTTTTTAGACTTTAGCTAAACGTACTGCCATTGATTTCAAATTATAAAACATTTCAGTTTCCATTCCCATGCCAACCAATCCCTCTCTTTCACTGACATTCAGACTTTCAAAAAGTGCCCAAGGTACCATATCACCTTATCACCACACCCTTTTACAAATGAGTTACAATTGATTTTATATGTACAGATGCCATTGAACTCAACTATGTGCTACAAGAGGTGACAATCTGCCAATAAAATATAGAAGGCCAACTTTATAAAAAGCATAGTAAGTGGAAGCATTTTATTAGTAGGATTTTAATCTTTGGTTCAAACATCTATTCCTAAAGAGTAATTAATTGCTTACTGCTACAGCTCACATACTATTTATCACTTTCCCAAGAAACTCATAACTGCATAACCAAGTTTATCCTATGTTATGCTTAACATAGCTTTTCCCTGAGCTAAATAAAGCCGAAACACTACATTTTGTCTAAGGTACCAGGTATATGAATCTATAGTAGGTATTTCCCCATGCATGTCTTCACATATTAACTTCTGTTCTTATGAGAGTTTCTATCTATCTATCTATCTATCTATCTATCTATCTATCTATCTATCTATCTATCTATCTATTGCAATGGCAGAAACCTTCTAGGTGAATTTGGAGTCAAAGAACAGTGTACAAATAGGAAGCAGGCAATTTCAAACCTCACTGCATACAAAATAATAAGTATGCAGGCTGGGGGAGCATATAAATATTCAAGCTATTAAGCATTATTTTTTACAATGCCATATTTGTGTTCTATATCAATTCTGTAGATTAAATCTAAACCAGACTGTTATGTTGCTTTTGTTTCCAATGTATTTTGGGAGGATAATATTTCATTTCTGCATTTCTAACTCAAGGATGCTGCAGACAATCCTAAAAACAAATGTTTACCATGCCAGAGTCCCTGTTTTTGATATATATTATGCTCCCACTACTGTACAAGGAAACTTTGTTCTTAAAACATCTGTTACTGGCAGATTATTTTTAAGAATGACACATTTTCCAGGAACAAAACAATATGCCACCAACAAACAGGAATTTTTAGGAACATTGGCAAGTCACACAAATATATATAACAGCAGAAACTAACATGAACACCTAGCAGCACAGTGCATGAACGCCTAGCAGCACAGATGAACCAACTGCTAGCAGCAGGCTCCCACCCAGACTGGCTAACACAAGGAAGGACAGTGCTGATCATGAAAGACCCTCACAAGGGAACAGCACCATCCAACTACCGGCCAATAACCTGCCTCCCCACAACATGGAAAGTTCTATCAGGCATCATAGCTGCCAAGCTACATGACCATATGGGCCAGTACATGAGCACACCTCAGAAGGGCATTGGGAACAACAACAGAGACTCAAAACACCAGTTACTCATAGATAGGGCAGTCGCCCAAGACTCAAGGTCTAGGCAGACCAATCTGAGCACAGCCTGGATTGACTACAGGAAAGCCTATGACTCAATGCCACACACATGGATCTGTGAATGCCTGGCACTATACAAAGTCAACAGGACACTAAGGACCTTCCTCAAGCACTCAATGGGACTGTGGAAGACAACACTGGAAGAGAACTCAAGACAGCTCGCACAAGTGGCCATCAAGTGCGGCATATACCAAGGTGATGCACTGTCCCCACTACTGTTCTGCATAGGCTTAAACCCCCTCAGCCAGATAATCACAAGGTCTGGATATGGGTACAAGTTCAAGAGTGGAGTCACCATCAGCCACCTCCTCTACATGGATGACATCAAGCTGTATGCTAAGAGTGAACGAGACATCGACTCACTGATCCACCTGACACGGATCTACAGTGAGGACATTGGGATGTCATTCGGACTGGAGAAGTGTGGCAGGATGATAGTAAAGAGAGGGAAGGTAGTTAAGACCGATGGAGTGGAACTACCAGTGGACCACATAGCAGACATAGAGACCAGCTATAAATACCTTGGTGTCCCACAGTCACATGGGAACCATGAGGAGGAGGCAAGAAAGACAGCAACATCCAAGTACCACCAAAGGATAAGACAAGTCCTGAAGAGCCAGCTCAATGGGAAGAACAAGATCCATGTCATCAACATGTATGTCCTGCCAGTCATCAGATACCCTGCCGGTATAGTGAGCTGGCCAAAGGAAGACATGGAGGCTGCTGATGTGAAGACCCGGAAGCTCCTCACAATGTATGGAGGTTTCCAGCCCAAGTCCAACACCCAGAGACTGTACACCAGGCGCAAAGAGGGTGGGCGGGGCCTGATGAGTGTCAAAGCCACTGTCCTGGATGAAACCCGAAGTATCCAGGAGTACATCAGTAAGATGGCACCCAAAGATGAGCTGCTGAGAGAATGCCTCAGGCAGCAGCAGACAAGGCAGGAGGTTCAAGCAGAGGAAGTGCCATGGCAAGACAAGCCCCTGCATGGGATGTACCATCGACAGATAGCTGAGGTGGGTGACATTGGGAAATCCTATCAGTGGCTGGAAAGGGCCGGACTAAAAGACAGCACTGAGGCACTGATCATAGCAGCACAAGAACAGGCACTAAGCACCAGATCCATAGAAGCAGGGGTCTACCACACTAGACAGGATCCAAGGTGCATATTGTGCAAAGAGGCCTCAGAGACAGTCCAACACATAGTGGCAGGGTGTAAAATGCAGGCAGGAACAGCATACACCGAATGGCACAACCAAGTAGCTGGCATTGTGTACAGGAACATCTGCACAGCGTATGGGCTAGACCCCCCCAAGTCCAGATGGGAGATTCCACAGAAGGTTGTGGAGAATAACAGGGCTAAGATCCTGTGGGACTTCCAGATCCAGATGGACAGGCAGGTACTGGCTAATCAACCAGACATCGTGGTAACAGACAAAGACCAGAAGACAGCGGTAGTGATAGATGTAGCAGTGCCAAGTGACAGCAACATCAGGAAGAAGGAGCATGAGAAGCTGGAGAAGTACCAGAGCCTGAAGGATGAATTAGAGACGATGTGGAAAGTAAAGGCCAAAGTGGTCCCAGTGGTGGTAGGAGCACTCGGGGCCGTGACTCCTGAGCTGGGAGAGTGGCTCAAACAGATCCCAGGAACAACATCAGAGCTCTCTGTGCAGAAGAGTGCAGTGCTAGGAACAGCTAAGATACTGCGCAGAACCCTCAAACTCCCAGGCCTCTGGTAGAGGACCCGAGATTGAGGAAGACACATACCACCCATAGGGGTGAGAGGGAAATTTATTTATTTATTTATTTATTTATTTATATATATATATATATATATATATATATATATATATGTATGTATGTATGTATGTATGTATGTATGTATGTATGTATGTATTCTGTGCAATTAGTATAAAGTTGAGAGAAGATAGGAGAAAGCAGAATAGGCAGGACAGACAAAAAGTCTAGTTCCTTTCTTATGTTTTGTAATCATCAAACCTTTAAAATCAAGCCTTATATCACTGTAAGGATCAATATTTGTTCTTCAAAATGCTAAATGCACTAAATATAATAGAAGTATACCATAAGAACAAATGAACAGAAAAGAAAAAAATCTGAGGAAACAATAAATTACTATGAATTCAATGCTTAAGACAAAGATCCCAAATGCTTCTATGCTTTTTCAGGATTTTTTTTTTTTCCCTGAGATGCTATTGCCGTCTTGCTGTGTGAGCCTGCCCTGAGTATAGAAAATAACTTCCTGAGGAAAAAAAAAGCAACAACTAACTCCTGAGGCAGTGATTAATTAATCCATTTGGCAGAATAGCTTATCTTTGACATTCAATGAGATTTTCCACATAGTGGGTCGATTGGCAGCTGTCAGAGTCAAGCTTCAGAGTATGAAGTGGCACCAAGAAATTGCATATATCAAAAGCAAAACATCATTATGACAATCAGAATCTCATCCAGGATACTGAGGCAAAATCTCTTGTGTTCCTTATAAATTCAGTTTAAGGGGTGGAGTTTTTTTTAAAGGTAGTTAGCATGGGAGACACAATGACTGTTTGGAAATAACAGTGCATATTTGAATGGTGATTTTGCTGGAGGAGTATCTGCATCAGGTGTTGAGCTACTGTGTCACTGAATCTTCTTCTATACACAGAATATCTGACAGGTATACTTCTGTCCTGCAGCAGAAGAGGCTGAGCATGCACAGCACTAATTAGCAATCCTGTGATAATTATGCAGTTCCTCTTTCCCCCTCTTTAAGTTAAAAACGTTGAATAAAGTAACAGCATAAAAATGTTTAACTATAGGGGCTTCTGGGGGAGGTATGGTGAACTGAAGACAGCTCTGCAAAAGTGGAGCTGACAACCACGGCAAGACCAAAGAGTAGACCAGTTCCTTGGAACTTCTCTGGATAAGGAGAGGATGGGAGATCACCCACATGTGCTCTGGATGGCTGCTCTTCATGAAGAGACTGTAGAACAGCAGTTTTCTGTGGGTTTGAGTGCCAGGAGACAATGGGATTAGCCACCTTGCTTGCAACCATGGCAGAGATTTTAAAGGACACTAAGTTCACAAACCTCACTTTCTAATCACTTTTGGAAATTGCTTATTAACTATTCTAAAGCTATAAGAGACCTTTTGAATGACAGATTTGAAAAGTCTTCATTGGGTGAGTTTATCTTCAACTGTGAACAAAGGAAAAATTAATTACAAGCTTAAGAACTTAAGAATTTGAAATAAACAGCAAAAGTTAAATAAGATTTTGACCTAAGAAAGTTATAAATGGATTAAGGGTCCAGATAAATTTGGAATATTGACTTTTCCTATAAGATTTTGGAATTAATTATAAAAAATTGACAGCTTCTCATGGGAAACAGACTTATTTTGGTTATCCTGGCAATTGCAAGTCATAACAAAAGATAAGTGAAGATTTGAGAAACTGGACACTAGAGGGGACTAAAGATTTTAAGCAGAAGAAAAAAAAAATACAATCCTGATGTCAATTAATACTGGGACTTACAGAATGATACAAATGTTAGAACATTGGAAATATTAAAGGAGATTTTTGAAGAATGGAACCAGACGTTAATAACTACAATATCATCACTGTCAGTAATGATGTTTGCTTCTACGTAGACTATGTCTAAAATATGTTAATGAAGGAATGACAGGTGTGGAACGAATTTTATCTGATAATAAAAAGTTCAGAATGTGGAACTACAAATGACAGGCCAAGAGAATGATTTTGAAAAGGATGCTTTACTGGATATACAAAAGAAACTGGCTGAAGTTTTAAAAATTAAAAGGGAAATACAAATGACTTGGAAAATGATCTACAAAAGAGGCTTGTTAAAGCCTTGATGAAATCTGGGTGATGGGATAAAGAAGAACTGAAGAGAAATCAAATCGTACAACAATTTTTGATTGAATAAAGATTAAGACCTAACAGTCTTAACAATCTTAAAGGAAAGAATATAAGGTTGATTTATTTGATCAAGATTAAAATAAGACTTTTTTGCAGTGTTCTGGCAACACTTTATAGACTTTTTGCTGACACCACAATTGAAAAGTGAATGTACACAGAGAGAGAGAGAGAGAGAGATGGGGGGGGAGAGGGAGAGAGAGAGGTTTAAAACTTTTGACCTTGTCCCTTCTGTGTCAGTGATGGCTTCCTACAGCCCTTCAACAAGTCAGGAATATAAGGATAGCCCCCAATCTTTCAGAAGCTGCCTACCTCTGATGAAGTACTATGGATATAGGGAGCATCTTCAGAAAATGAGAATGTAAGTCTGTCTCCCAAGGCAAAGGAGAAAAAAGAAGAAAGGAAATGGGGGAAGAGGTAGAGAATGGAAGAATATACAATTTCAGTAATATCTACAAATTCTTTACCATATTCTATATTCTATGCCCATTCCTAGATCAGAGGGACATACAGTCACTCATGCCCTGGTCACCTCCCAGTTAGATTAGTGCTATGCACTCTACATGGGGCTGCTCCTGAAGAGTATCTGGAAACTTCAGCTGGTGCAAAATGCAGCGACACAGGCAGTTACGTGTGTTTTTAGTAGAACACATGTTACACCTCTGCTTTGCAAGCTGCATTGGTTACCAGTTTGTTTCTGGGTCCAGTTCAAGGTGCTGGTGTTGACCTTTAAAGCCCTTCATGGCATGGGGCCATGCTATCTCAGGGACCACCTCTCCCCAATTTCATCTGCCTATCTTACCAGATCCAGCAGAGAGGACATGTTGTGGGTTCCATCACTTAGAGAAATACATTTGGCAGAAATACAGTGCAAGCCCCAGGCAGTGGGCCTTTTCTGCTGTGGTGCCTGCACTGTGGAATCTTCTATCCCCTGAGGTGAAGTTGGCCTCGTCATTGTTGAGCTTCCAGGGGTCCATTAAGACTTGGTTATGCCAGCAGGCCTGGGGACTCCAGGGGATGAGGGAATTAGTGAGGTGGCTCCCTTATTTTTTAACTTCCTTTTATTCCCTGTTTTATTTTGTTTTATATATATATTTAATGTATTTTACTATTTTTAGCTTTTTTGTATGCCACCCAGAGTAACCTGTGGTGAGATGGGTGGCTATATAAATTGATAAAATAAATAAATAAATGTTGATTGGTATAGTGTTCCTTGATTATGTTATAGGAACTCAATCATTGTCTTGGCTTAAGAAACTTAACTTAAATTGTAACTCTTATCAGACTACTGAATAACTCCATAATTCCAGTTTAAAGTCTTCAGTGTCAGGTTCAGCCAGCGCTGCATGGCTAGGAACTTCCCCAGGCGCGCTTTAGTCAGTTTCACCGCTCGAGCGCTAGCGCAGAAAGAGGAAGTGCGAAATCGCAAACTAATGAATGGGCCACCTGGCGCCACTTCACTAATCTGGAGCGGATGCGTTGTGTTAACGCCAGAGGGCCGCGGGCGCTATAGACAATGGTAAGAGCCACGGAATTGAGGAAGAGCAATCAGCGCGCGAGGGAACGCTCCCGGCTGTGTGCGCGACAGAAGCCCAACGAAGGCAATGACCACGCCAAGGGCTAACAACAATCAAAGAACAATGGGACTCAGGCTGAACCTGCCATCTGGACAATTAAGGGGGATTGTTGGGGCGCTGATAATCCACAGCCTGTAACGCGATCATGGGACGAAAAATGCCGGAGGGGGAGAGGTATAAAATGAACAATGTGCCAAGCCAGTCCTGGCTTTGTTTGTAACTGTTGTGTTACGCTTGAGTAAACCTCTTTTGTGAACCACACGTGTCACGGGAGTTTCTCTTGACGAACGGGGCATTCCTTACATTCAGCACAAGGCTGCACGTATTCATCAAGCAGAACACATTCTGCCTTTCGGAATGTGCTTTAAGGCTTTCATTCATATGAATGACATCTTTCGCCTGGCATCCAAATACATCAGAAGATAGGCAGGCACCACTCTGCCTTCTTTAGAGCTATAATTAAGCCTGCCAACAATTCAGGTGCCTTCAATTGTTTAATTACTTATTTTGTGCCTGCCTTACCAAAAGTCATAAAAGAATACATAAAAGAATATTCCTGCAAAAATGACGATCTCGTTCAATGGTGAACTATTAGACACTTCAAAAGGGCTGCTGAACGATGAAAAGTATTCCCATCATCCTGAAGTCACATGCTGTGGTTTCAGAGATCATAAATGCTTCAGAGTAGACCAAGATATTATTCTTACCTAAATCCTTGAGGACAAATGCAGGTGTATCCATTTACAGCATCTACGCACATCGCACCATGGCGGCATTTGTGTCCCACACAGTCATCATCATCTGTTTCACACTGCTTTCCACTGTAGCCAGGTAAGCATTCACACCTGCAACAAGACCATCAATGACTCCATCAGTGCAAAGCTGCATGCTAGATTATATCTCCAAAATGTGTTAATGATGTGCGTGTATATGAAACAGTTATACAACCCAAAACAAAATGGCACTCCAAGTCTTACAAATGAGAGATGAATTGCATTAATTAGTATTTCTTTTGTTCTTTCTAATAAGAGGAAAAAGGCTTTCCAGTTTATTTCCACATGTGCATAACTTTGAAAGATGGCTGATAAAGCATAGAGGCTGGTTCATTATCTGACCCACTGAGAACCAGCTGGAAATCTTGTCCCTCTCCAGTCTCTTCAGACCAGATCATTCTATATGCAGAGAGAGGGGCTGCAGTTTACACATTTTTACATGCTGCTTCCGAGGTTAAGGGTAAGCATTCCCTTGAACTGAGCATGATTCCTGTGACTATACGGGTATGTCCTTACCAAAGTCTTGGAAACAATATTGAAACTGATTGCTACTGTCTCCTTCCATGATTTTTTTTTTAACTTCCTGTCTAGCCTACAGACTTGGGATTTCCTGCACCTCTCTCTTTCAAATGTTTAAAAAATATAGCTCAAATATTTTAATGGCAATTTAAAGATTGATTAAAAATAGGATCATAAGGAAATATCCATATCCCAGTTGGATTACTGCAACGTGCTGTATGTGGGGCTGCCCTGGAACAGTATTCAGAAGCTTCAGAAGCTTCAAAATATGATGGCGCAGGCAGTTATGGGTGCCAGTCGTTCAGTATATGAGACTACTGCATTGGTTACTGGTATGCTGCATTGGTTATCAGTATGCTTCCAGGTACAATTCAAGGTGCTGGTGGTCACCTTTAAAGACCTTCATGGCTTGGGGCTGGGTTACTTATGGGACTGTGTCTCTCCAGTGGTATCTACCCATCCTGTTAGATCTGGCAGGAGAGGCATGCTCTGGGTCCTATCCGCAGGATAGTGCCATCTGGTGGACCCAGAGGAGGAGGGCCTTTTCTACCATAGTGCCTGCAGTTTGGAACATCATCCCTCCCCCCGCCCCCCGAGATCAGACTTGCCCTGACCCTGCTGGCCTTTCACAAGGCATTAAAAATTTGGTTCTGCCATGAAGCCTAGGGCCCTGATAAGGTGGGTGAGCCCGTTTCCTGATTATATTAATTGTGGGATATTGTGATTGTTCTCAGCTGCTGTTTTATGTTATTTATGTTTTTCATTATTGGTTGTATTTTTAATCTGGTTTTATTTTAATTATTATCTGTCCAGAGTCATGTATATCACATGGGTGGTTATAAAAAATTATTAAATAAATAAATACAAAACCCAAAGACTAATACATGTGTGTGGTTGTGATTAGCTTACTTTTCTACTACATCGTTGTTCGTGTCAAAATTCTATTCTTTAAGAAAAGCGGGCTACTCAAGCAATATTACACTTTCCCATTCAAGATTAGTGTACAACTTGAAGTTCCTCCTGGACTGGCAAGAGCAAGTGACAGCTATGGCCAGGAGGGCCTTTGCACAGGTTCATCTTGTGCATCAGTTGCACCCTCTCCTCAACTGGGAGGCCCTTCAGATGGTCACTCACACCCTGGTCACCTCACAATTGGACTATTGCAATGTGCTGTACATGGGGCTGCCTTTGAAGACTATCCAGAAGCTACAGTGGTACAAATGCAGTGGTGCAAACAGTAATGGGCACTTCTTAGTATACTCAAGTGTCACCTCTGCTCCACAAGCTGCATTCTGGGTGCAATTCAAGGTGCTGGTCATCATCTTTAAAGCCCTTATAGCTTAGGGTCTGGTTATCTGGGAGACTGCCTATCTCCAATTGTCTCTCCTGCCTGGTATGCTTGCACAGAGTGGGTATGCTCCAGGTCCCCTCTATTAAATGTTGCCATCTGGTGGGACTGAGGAACAGTGCCTTCTCTGTTGCTGCCCCTGGCCTCTGGAACAGCATCCCCCCAGAAATATGAATGGCAACCACTCAGCTGAACTTCCAGAAAGCTCTTAAAAGCTGGTTGTATTCCCAGGCCTGGGATTAATGTATTTATTGATGTATTTGTGGAGGCCCTGTGGTATGGTTTATTTTTTCAGTTGTTTTAGTCTGGGCTCCATGTTTATGTGTGTTTAACTATTTTTATTATTGTTGGTCGCACAGTCAGCCAGATGTTTAGACTGGATTTGGCAGTTTTATCCACATTAATATTATTATTGCCAATTTGGTGTAGTGGTTAAGTAATCAGGCTGGAAACTGGGAAACTGTGAGTTCTAGTCCCGCCTAAGGCACAAAGCCAGCTGGGTGACCTTGGACCAGTCACTCTCTCTTAGCCCTAGGAATCAGGCAATGGCAAAACACTTTTGAAATCTTGCCAAGAAAATTGCAGGGACTGATCCAGAAAGTCACCAGGAGTCAAGGCTGATTTGAAGGCGATAGATAGATAGATAGATAGATAGATAGATAGATAGATATTATTATTAATCTGCTTTGAATAGACAACTTCAATTTTAATGAAAAAATTACTTTATCTTTGTTCCCCTTTTTTAATATTTAAAACAAAGGTATATTTAATTGAAGTTATACAATTAAAGCTCAATATAACATTAGTGAAAGATACCAAGCAGAGCGCATGGAGTTCTTTTCATGACATAAAAAAGAAGTATAAATTTTTTAGCTTATCCTCCACTATATTATTATTTATAAATGTTAAAAAAAAAGAAAAATACCCCTAAATATAATACTGTATAGGTAAATATTTAATTTCTGATTTCTCCCTTCTTTGTACTCCAACCGATTTGCAGTACCTATTGGCATAAATTTTAGAAACCATGCTCTAAGTGTTTGTATTTACTTGCTGCATAATATATATGGAAGCCATTATTGCTTAAATTTAATTAAACTGCTATATAGTCAGTTAGTTAGTTTTTGCAATTGCCGAAAGTTTCAGTTCCTAATGAGATACTGTTGGAACTATGTACTTCTTCCACTGTTGTGCAAAGTCTGTCCTCACGGATGTCAGCATGTATCTTAATAAATTATGGTATTTTTTTAAAATTAATATGAACTAGAATTATACCTAGTAAAAAAAATGTGGTTTCATTTTGAATTTAATCACCAAAATTTTATGAATGATGCTGTGTATGTCTTTCCAATACTTTTGGTTTTTTTTTTCATATGTCCACCATATATGGTAGAATGTTCCTTCTGTCTCATAAAAAAAAAAAAAATTGACTTTCTGTGGTTGAAGAACAGGAGGAAGAAACACAGTGAAAATGAAGAAGAACAATAATGAGATGATGCAGAAGTATCCAGAGACATTGTTTAGAATAACAAGTTCGAAGGCTGCCAAGTAGAGAACACTGTATAATGCTATACAAGAACACAAAGTATTCAAGGTACTTTAGACTCTCTTGATAAGTGGATTGAATGAATCAAAAGCATAGATATCTGAAAATGGTTTCTTATCATTCAAAGCAGTCTCCCAAATGGGGAAAACTTACAGATAAATGAACTTTAATAATTCCCTCAAGGTATGTTCTTGTGGAATGATTTTGTGGGGACAGGATCACTTCTATTTTGTTAATACAGCTGCTTTTAGATGGCAACTATTATAAAAAGAAACTAATCTGTTTATTAGACATTAAGATGTAAAAAATAATGGGATGATCCATTTTCCAACATTTAGAATAACAGCTAATTTCCAGAATATGAACTGGAGAAATCCAAATGACAGCAAACACTGGTTATAATACTTTTATATTGCCATTCTTAAGTTAGATGTATTAAGGTTGCATCAGCATTTCTCTCATAAACACTATTTTCAGTGGTTTATTACTGAACTATAAAAAATGTGCTCTTGGCTGAAACTTGGCATTCAAAGTCACAAGCCAGAGAAAGCAGATCTCTCTGGAAAACTGGGCAGTCTCTCAAATCTTCAACATGTTTTGGAATGGCTTGAATGTATAAACCACATTTCAAATTTCCCTGGATATTACTCCTCAGCTGGAAAATAATGAACATATCATTCAGACCAGAGCAAAAGTAGTACAGCTCTTAGATTAAAGTTTTACATGTTTGGGAAAGGTGCTTTGATATACCTTTGGGTTGTAGTTATTAACAGCTTACTTCATTCTAATTTTTAGCCTACTTGCTTAGACTGGAATAGAAAATGTCTGTGCAAGACAGAAGTGTATGAAAGTCAAGACGTAGAGATAAATTGTAGAGATTATCACTTAAGGTCACTTTATTCTGCAGCAGAGATGCAAACTGATTATGTTTCATGGACCTGAGCACATTACATAAGTAGAAAAAGACTTCTAGGACCTGTTCAAGCATTACCAAAATATGGATGGTTAGAAGTGTGTATGTGTGTGAATACAGTAGTAATAAAATTTTTATTTAGTGTATACTCCTAACTAAGCACAGTAAAGGTAAATCAAAACCTATAACTTATATCACAGTAAAACACTGTAATAATTAGTGCAAGGCATTTTCTAATATAATATAATAATATAAACATTTCCTCATACTAGCACAAACTTAGTATAAATCTGTAGTGAATAATGGAAAGCTTTTTTCTGACTCTACAAAATATTGCAAAAAAAAAGGACATTTTTAAAGGACATTATTAAAGGACATTTTTAAACTTTAAGAGATCAAACACCATACATAATTCAAAGGGGAGTCAATTCCAGAGAGCAGGAACTATATGAGAAAAAGCTCTAAAATGTAAAGAGGCCATTTTAACACACGGAAAAGCTAATTGACCTTGATTGTACAATTTAGCTGAGCTCACTGGAACATTAATTGTAATCTAGTTATTCAAATAACCAAGAATTTAAATGGATAACGTTCCAGAAGACTCAACCATTGTAAGGATTGGCAAAAAGCAGAGATTTATTATATTAGGAGAGATCTAGGGCCTCCCAAATTGCACTACTGTAGATGTGAACAAGTGGTGGAGAGCAGAGTCAGGAAGATCTGCCAACAAACTATAAATCCAGGCAGGACATCACCAAGGCATGCACTAAGCCCTTTCTGAAGTTTGATATGAACAAATGCTCCAGATATTTATAAAGTAAAAATTATAAGTTTTGTGGTTTTATAAGGAAAGTCTTGACAGTAACTTTCTCATTAATAAAAACTCCCAGATTACATGCCACAGAAGATGCCTGCAGCTGACAATCCTGAGGAGCAAAAGAAACAAGATAAGATGCAAGAGAGAGATGTCTGATTTAAATTTAAGACAGTAAAAACTCATCCAACTTGAAATCCAAGTCAGGCTGTTATAGAAGGAAAACTTCACCATATTATCCAGGACTAAGGCAGAAGAATAAACTTAGCCATTGTTGGCATAGATATGATGGTAAAAATGAAAGGAGGAAGTAAAAAAACCTTACAACAGTGCATACAACGTAAACAAGAGTGGACCTAAGCCTGAACCCCAAGGAATCTCCAGAAATAACTGAAAGCAGAGACTCTGCCACCTACCCAAAAATGTGTGATGAGACATATATAACTGAAACCACTGAGAAACTTTATCATAATACCTAATAAACTCAGAGGAAATAACAGAATTTTATTATCAAAGGTGAATGCCACAGAGAAATCTAATGTGCTGATTGGTGACTTGCCTTAGCCACAAGCAAATCTATGACAACCTGAACCAATGCTGATTCAGTAGAATGATCCATACAAAACCTTGAATGAAACAGGTCAATAAAGTTGTTTGCTGACAAATAAGTGACTAGATTAGAACAATTTGTTCAATAATCTTGGACAAAAAATTAAAGAAAAGACACTGGGCAAAGCCTAGAAACAAGCTGAAGCCTCCAATTATTAATTGGGAAGAGATCAAGAGAAGCACTTTGGGGGGGGGGGGGCTGAAAAAATATCCAACAATTAACCAACCTTGTCAACAACATCACCAAAAAAAAAAAAAGGAAGAATAGATGCATAGAAGGTCTGAAGGGTATGTTGTACAGGAAGCTTTTGAGTCTATTTTAGCTACCACTTATTCAGTAAATAGGGAAAATGAAAAATTAGAAGAATTCAGACTAATGAAAATGGTATTCAAGCCCTAAGTAGGAAAAGAAGCCTGGAATATATCAATTTTGGCCAAAAGATATCTTTTAAAATGCTCAGAAAAACATAACTTTCAACAGCAATCTGTGGCAAAGATGGAGGTAAGAGAGATTGGAACACAGCCAAAAGCTGTCTTAGGGCTTTGCTTGAACAGAAATTAAACCAGGAAAATACAGGTGAAACTTGAAAAATTAGAATATCATGCAAATGTTCATTTATGTCAGTATGGCAACTCAAAAGGTGAAACCAATATATGAGATAGACGCATTACATGCAAAGCGAGATATGTCAAGCCTTACTTTGGTATAATTGTGATGATTATGGTGTACAGCTTATGAAAACCCCAAATTCACAATCTCAGAAAATTAGAATATTACATGACATCAATAACACAAGGATTGGAAATAGAACAATATCGGACCTCTGCAAAGTATAAGCATGCATATGTACTCAGTACTTGGTTTGGGCCCCTTTTGCAGCAATGACTGCCGCAGTGCGGCGTGGCATGGATGCTATCAGCCTGTGGCACTGCTGAGGTGTTATGGAAGACCAGGATGCTTTAATAGCGGCCTTCAGCTCCGCTGCATTGTTCGGTCTCATGTCCCTCATCTTTCTCTTGGCAATGCCCCATAGATTCTTTATGGGGTTCTGGTCAGGTGAGTTTGCTGGCCAATCAAGCACAGTAATCCCATGGTCAGTGAACCAGGTTTTGGTACTTTTGGCAGTGTGGGCAGGTGCCAAGTCCTGCTGGAAAATGAAGTCAGCATCCCCATAAAGCTCGTCTGCGGAAGGAAGCATGAAGTGCTCCAAAATCTCCTGGTAGACGGCTGCGTTGACCCTGGACTTAATGAAGCACAGTGGACCAACACCAGCAGATGACATGGCTCCCCAAATCAACACAGACTGTGGAAACTTCACACTGGACTTCAAGCATCGTGCATTGTGTGCCTCTCCATTCTTCCTCCAGACTCCGGGTCCTTGGTTCCCAAATGAGATGCAAAAGTTGCTCTCATCAGAAAAGAGGACTTTGGACCACTGGGCAACAGACCAGTTCTTTTTTTCTGTAGCCCAGGTAAGACGCTTCTGACGTTGTTTGTTGTTCAGGAGCGGCTTGACAAGAGGAATACGACATTTGAAGCCCATGTCCAGGATCCGTCTGTATGTGGTGGCTCTTGATGCACTAACTCCAGCCTCAGTCCACTCCTTGTGAAAGTCCCCAACACTTTTGAATGGCCTTTTCCTGACAATCCTCTCCAGGCTGCGGTCATCCCTGCTGCTTGTGCACCTTTTTCTACCACACTTTTCCCTTCCACATAACCTTCTATTGATGTGCTTTGATACAGCACTTTGGGAACATCCAACTTCTTTTGCAATTACCTTTTGGGGCTTTCCCTCCTTATGGAGGGTGTCAATGATGGTTTTCTGCACAACTGTCAGGTCAGCAGTCTTTCCCATGCTTGTGATTCCTACTGAACTGGCCTGAGAGACCATTTAAAGGGTCAGGAACCCTTTGCAGGTGTTATGGATTCCTTAGCTGATTAGAGTGGGACACTTTGAGCCTAGAATATTGAACCTTTTCACACTATTCTAATTTTCTGAGATTGTGAATTTGGGGTTTTCATAAGCTGTACGCCATAATCATCACAATTAAACCAAAGTAAGGCTTGACATATCTCGCTTTGCATGTAATGCGTCTATCTCATATATTGGTTTCACCTTTTGAGTTGCCATACTGACATAAATGAACATTTGCACGATATTCTAATTTTTCGAGTTTCACCTGTAGTACCACTATCAGGACTTTATGAAAAGTATCTCTGTTGTTGTCAGATGAAATCTTTCTGTACTTCCATTCTAGTTGATGGACATAAATACAAACCTTCTGTAGGTCCAGAGTCAACCATGGACAATAGTTCCTTTTTAAAGGCGTTGGAAACTCACCTTCAAATGAGGTCAACTGAGAGAAAAGGAGGGCCAAGGCTATATCAGAGAATGAACCAGTAGGCACAGAATTGTATTGGTCTAGTCAGGACTTTTTGTTGAGTTAGAACTGGAGGGGCATACTTAGAGAAAGAGAGATAGAGAAGGAGGGAGGGAAAGATACATTGGACCTGTTGGGTTTCTTTAAATAAATCACTAAATATGGATTTCAAATTCTTAGTCGAAATTAAATTGAAGGTTTTACTGTAAGAATGAACATATATTAAACCTATTCTTATTTCCCTGTTAATTACTCTACATGATCCAGTTAGTTTTGAAGCAATTCAGTTTAATATGCATTCAGGCCCTTGTCAGATTTTGGTGCTAAACACATTAGGGAGATCAAGCTTTGGCTTGCCTCTCAATCTAGCAATGTCATGCTCTCTGAAGAGAACATTCATGGTTGGTCACCTCTCTGCTGGAATTCATCCACACTGAATTTCTTGCCCAAGCTACAAATAGATCGTCTCAGTTTGCATGAAATCTACTCACGCTGAATTCCTGAATAGTTGCTTCTAAGTATCAACTGATATTATGATAGTTGCTGTTATTTTGTACAACACCTCATATCAGATGCAGTTATTCCTCTATACTTTTGAATTGAAAAATGGGAGATTGCCTCTTACTAAGTTCAGAGATTACTCTTTTTCAAAGTTTTGAAAAGGTATAGCACTGATTCTAGCAACGCTTCAGGCATACTGGCAAGCAAATGGTATTCATCATAATCTGCTGTGGGAGGAAATGGCAGCATTTAATCCTGTTGCTTTATTGATCCCTGTTGTCCTAAATAAAGTGATGTAATAACAAATGATGCACAGATCCTTATTCAAAGCTGCCATGGATCACATTTTTGACATATATTGGCTATTGCAGTAATGACAGAACCACTACTTTTCTTGGAAGGCAGCATTAAATCAGTGCTTTAACTTTTGTCAGTAATTCCATTCTACAGAATAATAAAGTTTATTTATAACTGTGCTCTAACACACTGGGCAATTGGAACAATAGCTTCCTTTCCTGGAGAGATACATTAAATTTATGTATATATCTCACTGGAAGATTTCATGAAGAATTGTATGGAAATAAGTTAGTTACATAATTGAGACTCTTAAATGTTAAAGCAACAGGGAATTGTGCTAAACACTGCCTCTGTTGAAGGATCACAGACCTGAGGCCAAAACCAATATAAGTGGTCTGAAATGAAGGTAACCAGAAAATAGTGTTACTGCAATCAAATACTTTAAATTCTTTCACTTACATTTTCTTCTCTTTTTGAATTTGTCATCCCTGTATTTATGTGCTCCCTCCTCCCCCAAAGCATTTGTGATCATGAATTTCAGACTCCCTACACCCCTGGAAGTGAAAAATCACAGGGAATTTGGTAGCATCTTTTCCAAAGGCATAAGCATTTGTGAGCTGCAGCTGAGTTCATGAGATACATAGACAGATATAAGATTTAAACTGGAAGCTCCATTTAGCTTCTATCAATGCCTTACTGCTTAATTGAGATGGAAGTTTTTATTAATGCTGTAATTCTAGTCTACTCTAACAGCTGCTGTATGAAATCCCCAAATTTGTTACCCTGGGGCACCCTTTGGATCTAACCCAAATATCTAAGCCAAAGAAATTAAAGGCACAAGATAAAAAAAGAAAAGAAAATACAGTTAAATCTAATTTATATCAGCACCTTTTACTATACCTCTTTATAGTTTAATATCCTTGCAAACCATCCTTGCTTCCACTATTTCCATATACCAATTCATACAAGGTCTTTTGTTCTTAATTCTTCTCAACACTTTGTTCCTAAGGCACTCCTTAACACCATCCAACCACAACTTTCTTGGTTTTTCTTTTTTGTTCTTCATTCATACATTTGTTTTGTGGTTTGATCCTCATTTGTTCTCTCTATATGACCAGATCACATCAACATGCTTCCTTCGTAATTGGTCAGTCACTTATTCAGTACATACTCATTCAACACTCATTCATTCTTGATCCTATCTCTTCTTGTTTCACTATATAAACTTCTTAAGTTACCCATTTACACAGCAGCCTGTATGTTTCTCCTGACGTATTCTACTTTCATTTCCTTACTATATAACAAAGTGAGCAAAAACACATGCTTCAATGTATATTTTGCTGTCTTGACTAACATTCATTCCTTGCAAGAGACCACATACTACCTTTCTACCAGCATTATATATAACAATACTAAGCATGTTATAAGGGATTGTAAGCATTCTTTATACAGTTACCCCAAAATAAATTAAATGCCCAAGGGGACAATATATGTCTTGTCTTATTCCCTGCTGAAAGTTGAATCTTTTACTAAACATTTCACTTGCTATCAGAGATGCTTTTCATCAAGCAGATATTATTACATTCAGCAGCAAACTTTCTACTGTATATATATATATATATATATATATATATATATATATATACACACACACACACACACACACACATACATACACACACACACACACACACACACATACATACACACACACACACACATACACCCTGTATATAAAATGACACCAAGGCAGAATGGAATTATGTATATTGCAGTGGGTTGGCAAATGTTGTGGGACTGAGAAAGACTTAAAGGACCATCACTTGCCTTTTCAAGTGCAGGTTGATGTTGTGGGACTTTGCAACAGTGGCAGGAGATGAGGTGTGGAATAGTTGGAGCATTCTCTTGTTGAATCCAAAGCGCTAGGGAAAAGGATGAACTAGAAAGATGACTGTAGGAGTCCAGATACCATCTAGAGGTTTGATGGCAGAGCTGTGGGGCTATCACCAATCAACTGATCAGCAGCAGTTGGTGGTGGGCTAGAGATGCTGCCAGACAGCTGCTGAAGATCAGGAAGCATGGCAGTGTTGGTGGACCCAACAACAACTTTTAGAAGCAGGGGCATTCTTTTTGCCAGATGTATCCCAGCTTGGAGGAGATCACCTACCAGGTGATGCCTATATCCAATGTTTTGGAATATCCAGGCACCTAGATGTTAATGGTGAGTGGCAGTGGGAGCAGACTCAGAGTAGTGGATGTGTTGGAGAAGAGGCCTGAATCTGGCAGCTGCTACAGGATCCAACATGCAGTGCAGAGGCCATCATGTCTCCTTTGTGTGGAAGTAGGGTTCAGTGAGTTAAGAGCATGTACTATCTCTTCCTCTTCTGGCACTTCACTTTTGCCATTTTCCATCCATGGCTTCTGAAGGACTTGATTGAGAAAGGGAAAGTGCTTTCCATCTATGGATTTGAAGGGAGGCTGGTATGGTGGATGGTGGTGGTGGCAGACGTAATGGTGCCTGTTTCCTCTCTGGGTGAGAGGCAAGAGGGGGAGGAAGGGCATTCCTCTCACTGCTTTAATTCAAAGGTTAGGTGTGTTTTTACACCCTGGTTACACTAGTAGTAGTAGTGAGAACCAAAGTACTGGTGTGTGAGGGGACTGACAAGCTGGGTGACAGGATCACTGAGTGCTTTGCAGAAATGGCCCCAGAACCAGCTTGATCAGCTATTAGGTGGATGTGCCATGTGTGCGTGATCCAGCGGAGGAATCTCATGGGTTGGGGAATGTTGGCATGGTGGAAGGGAGGTAGGCCATAATATGCTCGTGGTAACTGGCAGATAGTGGGAGAAAGGGGAGGGCTGTTCTTGGGGAATATGGTCTTAGTTGTTTTATACTGATTCCATGTTCCAACCCCTGGCTTTACATTAATGCCTGATCATTAGAACCTCAGTGGCCTGGGTTTTTGGCTATTGCTGCTGAATGCCAGGCCATCTTGTAATAAAGATCCTATCCAGGAGATAATACTGAACAGAGAGCTGTCCTGCTATATATTATGGAGACCTGGATGGGTGTAAGAAGGGAGTTTCCCCTCTCATAAATACACCCATCTGTATTTTGGGTGTGGCACCAGCTACAAACCTAGGACACAAGTGATTATTATCATCTAGGAGACTCCAGTGCCTTTTAGATAACTGAATGTAAGATCCTGTTTGTGAAACTGAGCTCAGGGGATCAGATGGGATTGTTGCTACTATAGCAGCCTCCCAGCTGCAGAGCAACTTCCCTGCCTGGATTCCTTGAAGCTGTGCTTGGGCTGGCGGTGGAATACCTTAGACTTCATGGGAGATTTCAACCTGTCTTTTCTTGGCTCAGAGTCAGAGGTAGCTTATAAGTTCATGGCAGTCCATGGACCTGAACCAAGTCACTGAGGGCCTTACACACAAAAGAGGTCATGGGTTAGATCTAATTTTTGTCTCAAAGTGTTGGCAATGTAATCTGGGTATGGGGGATGTTAACATTAGTCCCCTGCCATTGTCCTATTACTGTCTGGTTGTCTTGGAAGTTTTTTGTAGCTGCCCCTTGCTGCAGAAAGGCTGGGCATGTTTATTTGGTCTCTTTCAGGCACCTGATGGTCCCTACTGGCATTCAAGGGGAGTTGAGGATTATTACTGCAGCATTGCCAGTACTGTATTTGTGGATGAGCTCTGGAGGGCTCTGGCTGGTGGTAAGGCATCTATCCTGATCTCCCTGATCTCTCAGCAGGTTCTTGATACCATCAATCATGGTATCCTTCTGCACTGGCTTAGGGGGATGGAGTGGGGGGCACAATGTTGCAAAACTTCTTCTTTCTCTGAGGTTGGTGTTGATAGGGGGAAAGCAATCAAGACCTAGGCGCATGCTCTGTGGAGTCCCTCTCCTCACTCCTGTGTAACATATACATGTAACCTCTGGGTGAGGTCATCCACTGGCATAGGGTAACATATCATCAGTGAAACTCAGTTATACATCTCTGCTTCTGGTCAATCAAATGATGTCTTCAAGGTTTTGTCTCGGTGTATGTAGGTTGTGGGGGTCTGGATGGGAAGGAATAGGCTTCAATTCAACCCTAGAAAGACCAAGGGGCTCTAGGTTATAGGTTCCTCCAGTGCTGGGGATTTTCTATCTTTAGTTCTAAATGGGGTGACATTCCCCCAGGTAGAATGGGTAAATAATTTGGGATTCTGCTAGACTTTTGGCTGCTGTTTTTGGTTACTCCACTATCTTGTAAGCACTGGTTACAAGTGCTGCACTGGTTTCTGTATGCTTCCATATGTAATTCAAGGTGCTGGGTATTATCTATAAAGCTCTTCAGGGCACAAGACTGGGTTATTTGCATGACTGCCTGTCTCAGAACAGAACATTAGTTCTGCTCATCCCACCATGCTCTGTCAATGCAATGCTATCTGATGGGACCAGGAAGTGCACCTTCTCTGTCATGGCAATTGCCATGTGCAACAACTTGTCCTTGAGATTGGGATGGTCCTGATCTTATTGGCCTCTTGTAAGGCTCTAAAAGGCTCTGGCTTTTCTCACAGGCATTGGGCCAGAATGTTGAGTAAATTCATCTCTAGGGAGCGTATTGACTGATAACCTCAGTTGCTCATTTGTTTATCTTTGATATGCACTGTTTTTATGACAGTTTTTGTGATGGAATGTATCTACGAAGGGGAGGGTGATGTGCTGGATTGCAGCAGAGAGCAAGGCTATCAGGAAGGTGGGGCTGCATTCCAGGAAGGGAAAGGAGACAAAAGACAACACAGTCCAGAGGTGGAGTGTGGGAAGCATAAGAGGTTCAGGGTAGCCACTCCCTAAAATCTCCCAGGGTATAACCACTAGTTGCAGTAGTATAGATTTAATCTGGCAAGATTTTGTCTATAAGGTGTAAGCAAATAAAGGAACTGAACTCAGCTGGACTGTTTCACCATTGTTCTTGGGACGGGCCTGACAGTTTTTGTTTGTAAGCCGCCCAGAGTCTTTAGTGAGTTGGGCAGCTGTACAAATGGAATCAATGAATAAATCAATGAATAAATATCTGCTCAAAATATTGAATAATTCAAGTCTATTCACTTTATCATACACTTTCCCAAATCAACAAATGTACAATAATCTTTCTCACATTCATAGATTTCTCAATTACTGGCTGAAGAGCAACAATTTGGTCTGCATATCTCTTGCTCAGCCTAATGCTACGCTGCACTTTCCCAACTTTGCTCATTGTCACTTTTCCTATCCTTGCAGTCAGAATTCTGCCAAATACCTTTCCAGGCACACTTACACTAATCTCTCTGTAGATTTTGCATGCATTCTTCTTCTGCCCCTTTGTATAAGTAAACAATAAAATAATTCTTCCCATTCTCAGGCACAGATGCCACCCTTGCATATATTTTAAACCAGTTGCACAGCCATTCCATTGGCAAACTATATCCAGATTTTAACATTTTCTCAGTTATACCATCTATGCCTGCCACTTTGTCGTTTTTCAACATTGTCACAGCATCTTTGAATTCCTTATTATAATTTCTTTTCTTGGATACTAACATTTATAGCACTAGTTTCACTTTTACTTTTCAACATATCCCAATAATTATCACACAAACTCTAATGTTCATCCTAATATTACCTCATTCCTGTTTCATCCCAAATCAATTTAACACTTTTATTTTTTATTCAAATCACTCTGCTGGTGGGTTCTTGTTTAGCCCTCTTCACCCACTTTCCATCAAATCACTGCATTTTGTTTGCCTCTTTTAATGTTAACTATTTCTTGTTTCCTTTGGTTGCGTTTTTTAGAAATAACATTTACTCTATATACAATATCGTTTTCTCATTCTGATTTTGCAGTGACCATTCCCCCATATGCCTTTTTGATTATTCATTCTGGAATTTTCTTTTGCAATGAATTAATTAAAAGAGAGACCCTGAAGAAATGTCAGAGACTATGCAAGAGTCAGGGTTTGTTTCTGTTCCTCCTCAGAAAAGATCATTTCCAGCATTCAATTAAATAATTCAACTGTTTTGTTTCACCTTAAGAATAAAGTGTGGCTTCATCCTATTTCTTTTGGTTGGCGGCAAATCTGAGTCATTATATATGCATTTTGGTTTCAGTAGGAAAGAATGACTATAAATTGGCATAAAGGGAACAATCCTTTTCACTCTTTGTAAATTGCATTAAACTGAAATATGAAGAATCCAAAACTATTATTTGAACAACAAATTCAGAAATGTCCACTTGCAAATACAATGGCTATATTTGAACAATCACTATTAATGAGTGGGTGTGCATAGTATTTTACTTTCTCCCCGGGCTTGCTTAAAATACAATGTGCAGTGGGGAGAAATAATGTACTTGTTAGCTTAGTCTAGAATGAGAACACAGCTTACCTACTGGACTATCCAATCAGTTAACTATAGTTGCAGTGCTATGATACCTGGAGAATATCTTATTGAACATAAGAGATCTTGTATTTTCCTCTTTAAAGACATTTTTTTTTCTCAGAAAGAAATCCAGTGTTAGCATTTCTCTTTCCATTCTCAGTGAACCTCTGAAGCTGGTTCTTTCTAATGTTAAAGAAAGGGAGGAATGTTGACTGAAAAGCATGCTGAAAAAGGAATGATTCCCTGGAACAATTCCTTCCTAATTTCCCAGCATGTCCCCAAATTGATGTTCAGTAACATCAACCTAGCATTTGTGCAAGTTTATTCCTTCTCCTTGGTTTCAATGGCAGTATATTAATTTTTTAAGAGTCCAGAGAAAGGGAATGTATGTCTCTCTCTGTCTGTGTATAAACCAAACATTCATCCTCATTCCACTTTGTCAGAAAGACCATGTCAAGATCTTGAATTTGTAGGAGGTTTTCAGCACAGAATTCTCCATAACAATAAGTAGAACTGCTCTGCTGGGAAGTAAATAGAAGTAAAGTTCCTTTTCTTCTTCCACAGCCTTCTATGCCTGCTGAAAGGCCACAGAATCCCCTACAGTGGGGCACATTATACAAAATTGGGCAAATGACAGGAAACCTTTCTTCAGTAGACCTCCTTAGATTAACTTACCTTTGGAATCATGATAAAGTCCAATATAAAATAAATTCTGTTTGAAAAGAGATCTCAAAGAATGTTCCAAATCATTAAAAAAAATGTGAACTTTTACTTAGAAAAGGATACTGTGTAGGAGCTTATTTGTTTATGCTACCCTATAAAGTGGTGTCTATATCAGGCTATGCCATTTCTATTATGCTTAGAAGACCATACTTCACGATGGAATTGGATTAAATCATTCTGTCAGTTTTTTTCCTACTATCCAAGACTCTTTTTTCATTTCCTCCCTATACCTTATAATCTCTCTGTACTATTTTCTCCTTTGTTTCTGACTATTCTCTTGTCCTTTTGGGGTTAAGAAGATAAGAAAACATAAGATACGAGATTTAGTTTCCACATGCTTGGTTTTATTTTCTTTATGTTATACACTTTTGTTTTAGGGTAATATCATAAATAGGACAGATGTCCCATCTCCAGTTCAAAGAATGGGTGTTTCTATGATTGGGTGAATAAAGATGAGGAAGACAGGAGAAAATTGTTGAGTGAGTTTTAAAAATACAGGGTGGAAAGTGCTGGACTAAACAAGAGATTCCTTTTTTTAAGCTTCATGAAATGTCATTAACATTTCTTTAAAATGATACCACACATAGAAAGATACTGAAATGTGGAAACGAGTTAATAAAGTAACTCATTAGGCTTGTGGCTTAACATACAGTATTTCAACATATCAATATGTGCTTACTTACCTGTATCCTCTATCAAGAGAAATACATTTGGATTCATGCTTGCAAGGGTTCAGTTCAGGCACACAATGGTTGATTACCTCATCACAGAGTTCTCCTGAAATAAGAAAAATTAGGAGAGCTTTTAATATAAATTTATTATGGGAAATTTATTGAGTTGTCTGAATTATCTCAGACATAAAACTAAGGAATAAAGAGTGCTTAAGAAGAAGCTATTAAGGGCAATAATATAAAACCCCCTTTTTAAAAAAAATTAATGGCACACATATACATAAAACTTTTATTGTGGTCTAAGACTAGTCAATGCAACAAAGAGAAATAAAGACACAATATCCAAACAATGTACAGTATATAAAACATGTTATAATACTAGAAGATGTGAGGTCTTTATGAATGATATGAAATATATCACCTAGCCGAAGCCTGAAGTCAAATTGTTAATGTTGTCATAAAACAAAACAAAATAAATTAAAAAAACCTAATATTCCTTATCATCTGGAACACATTTAGAGATGCCTATATAACCCCAAATGAATAAACTTATCTTTGGCTGTTACAAAGAGCGCAAGAACAGGAAATTTGACAGCCTAGAGATGTTATAAATTGGGTAAGCAGCAATGTGTCAGACGATAACTGAGAGTGAATTTTGTAGCTGCTGAGCAAAATTTGGCTACAGAGTGGGTAACAGAGGTCCAGAGGTGTAACAAAAGAAATGACATGTGTACCCCATCTTCTCTATCTGGTAGATCCTTTAGGAGATGAGAAAGTAGGGTGGCACATAGGTATCTATAAAAATTGTAGTATACTAAAACACAGCTCATGTCCACAATTGCCTGGATCCATAGGGGCACAGATGTTCCAGATACAGGATTTTGCAACATATGTTATCAGTAACAGCCAAGAGAAGGGCTTCTAGGTGGGGGCAGCACATCAGAAATTGGTAGTAATTGGCTGGGTTGGTACTATTGGATAGGGAAGTCACAAGTTTAGGTTGCCTATGGTAAAGGCTGATTGTAGGTGCCACACTGTATCCAGAATTCTATGTTTTATAGTCTTGTTAGCTTGATCGTAACTCAGTGACTACAGGGCTTCCAAGAAAAGCCTTTAAGGCCAGTTTATCTCTAATGTTTGACTTCCAGTGAACAAAAGCCATCTCTAATTATTACAGAAACCAGCCCAGTTGGGCTGTACATCAGTTTCAATCAGTATCTGAGAATAACAATCCAGATCTTGACCTCCCTGCTAGTGACTCCCAGTGAGGTCTTATGTAAGCACTGGAGATATTGTTAGGAATCTGCAGAATTTATCTTAAGCACTGGGATTTATCCTCTCCATCAGCACAATTGATACAGGGACCCCATTGCACATTTATTGTCAAGCACACTTTTATGGGCAAGCTGAGTCTGATGATGTGGAAACTGGCTATAAAATATATGCCAGTTTTTAAAGTACCAGAAAACTATTGTTTTTGTTTCAAACAACTATCATTACCATCCTCTGGAATTTAGAACACTGCATCATCTCAGCACAGCAACACCAATTTCACAGTAGAATAAAATAATATCACATGGACACACATTCACACTTCTAGCTTGTGTGCAATCTTATCACTGGTGCAAAGAGAGCAAGCAACTCATTTATTATTATGCTGAGTAACACTGATGGTATAAAAAGTTTTGAAATATATAGTGATTTTTTTCCCAACAATAATATAATAATGTGATTCAAAACCTTAATGTTAAACAGATTTAACACCAAATGAAACATCCACTTAAAGAGCAAATAATTGTCTAGACCCAAAAGATATGCTGTATTCTCAAATAAAACGGTCTCAAGTATAAGGAACAGTGCAGCTGATTTTAGTTATTACCTATTCAAGAGCTTGTTTTGTATTTCTAGTTTCTAATAATGTACAAATTCATAATAATCAAAGCCAGCGATCTTCTGAGTACTATTGCTATTATGATGAAGTCGAACTCCCTTTCTTGTAAGTAATATCCAAACCTTTTCTCTAATCTGATTATAACATCTCCTGAGCAGTGTCAGCTGCACTGAAAAGTTTCATATCATATGATTCCTGCCCAGGGAGTCCAATATGCATTTTGTTTACAATCTTGCACATACGGACACACACATGCAGATACACACACTAATAGCACAACTCTTAACGGCCAAAATTAAATAGTACAATATGTTCTCAGAGTAGAGTCAGGTAGTAGTAGTAGTAGTAATGATAATGATAATAATACTCATTTACAGATTCCTAGTAACAAAATCAAGTAATAACACCTTGCATTATTGCCAGATTGCCATAATCACTGCAGTTCCAAAGTCGGGCTAAGTATTGGTTGTAAAAGATTTCCCCAAGAACTTTACAAAGTCAGAAACACATGGAGCTTCTCTACTAAATTATTTATGGCTCTCATCGTCCTAGTACAGAGGCAGCATTAACAAATGGCCCAGTGAGTATTCAGAAAACACAGAGCTGTGTGTTACTACAATATGACCCTCAGCTACTTTCAGTTTGGTTCATAGCTTGTTGCCCATTTGCTGAAGGCATCCCAAAGTGTTATAGGTCTATCATATACCAACCTGGGACTTTCTTATAAAACAAAGAAAAATCAGTTTGAGCAGTACTGAAACTGTTATAAATCCAGTTGATGCCTGTTCCGTTTATGCCAACAATGTAAAGCCAGAGTTTTATTTATTTTTTTTAAATTAGAGACTCAGTCAAAATGGAATGCCATGGAGTTAAGCCTTAGTAATTGTTAAGTATTTCTGCTACCTGAACGAAAACAAAAGCTGGCATTTTAGATAGTATCAGCAATGTATACAAATGCTAGTTCACATTTTTGGAGATTACAGTGTACCCTATAAAGTATAATCTGTAAAAACTTAATGCAAATTGCACAATAATGGTCTTAAAATTATGCATTGGAATTTTTTCAATATCCACAATTTACTTTAAACAAACATACACTACATATTGTGTGTATGTGTGTATGCATGAGTTTGCTTGTTCTTTAAAATTAAGCTAAATTAACACAATGAGGAATTCAGATTTGCAAACATCATGGCAATCCTTTTCATGGAGGACGTAGACAAAGTGTATATTATATATACCTAAAGTCAAATAATAGGATGGAATTGGGATTTCTGTTTTTTGAGCAATTGCAATTTAAATATCATCTTCCAAAAAACACGCAGTGGCAATATATGCGGCTATTCTGATGTTTAGATATGGGCCCTACAGCCATAAGTGCCATCACCCCCGCTCTAGCATTTAAAGGTATAATACTTTCTTTACAAAATAATGCAGGTAGTCCTCGTTTAATGACCACAGTAGGAACTGTAAAATTCGTTGTTAAGCGGGGCAGCTGTTAAGCCAATCGCACCCGATTTTATGACCTTCTTTGCAGCGGTCATTAAGTGAATCACTGTGGCTGTTAAGTGAATCACATGGTTGTTAAGCAAATCACACAGCTCCTCATTGATTTTGCTTGCTGGAAGCTGGCTGGGAAAGTCACAAATGGTGATTATGTGACCATAGGATGCTGCAACCATCATAAGTGCAAGCTGGTTGCCAAGCACCTGGATCATGATCATGTGACTGCGGGGATGCTGCGACAGTTGTAAGTGCAAGGATCAGTTGTAAGTCCCTTTGTTCAGCACTGTTGTAACTTTGAATGGTCACTAAACTAATGGTCATTAAGTGAGGACTACCTGTAAGCATATAATAGCTGAATGCACTAAATTAGATATTTAAGAGTATAGGAAAGTAAAGAATAAAGAATCAGAATGTCTGATACACTATCATCAACAGAAGTCACTTTGGCATCATGTAACTTTCCTATACATTTAAAATTAATTCTACAAAAAATAGTAATTTACATGTATTGGACACCCAAGTGTGACTTCAGGAAGAAACTGATGGGTTCAGCTAATTGTTTGGAGATGTACTGCTTAACATTAACATGGTTTCATATGATATAGTCATATGCTATAATGGCTATTATTTTACGTATTCATTTTGTTGAGAAGATTCAGTTTATTTTTTGCAAGCTCATATTCTCTTGAATTATATGCTAATGGTTTGAATTCGACAAGAGGGAAATGGAAATAGATACTGTATGCTCTTATGATAGAAAAATAAAGATATTAAAAGGATGGAAGAATATTCATTTTCTATTAATTATACAATGATCTGAAGAACCTCCTACATACAAATATTTCTTATAAATATTTTAATGCCAAGATCCCCAACTAGAAGACTAATTAGAAATTTGGACTACATATATGAGTTTATATATTTCAGTTTTCATGTTTTCATATTGTTCATAAACTGACCTAAATATTAATTTTAAGGATAATATATGTTCAAAGCAAGGCTAGTTCTGATTACTGTATGATCATTTTCTTGCACGTAAATTGAGATACTTTTTCTTTTTGAAATTAAATATATTTTATATCGGCCAAATGTATCTTGCTTATTATGGGTTATACTGGTACATAGGCTTCCTCAACCTATTACCATTGAGATGCAGAAGTGGATGACTTTGGGCCACTTGCTCTTTCTCAGTCTGAGGAAGAAGGCAAAGGCAAATAATTTCTTAACATTTTGTAATTTGTTCTAGTCTAATTTATTGCATTTCACCATTTTTATGTCGTTCTTTATTCTGTGAGCTGCCCAGAACAATAACTGGGAAGAGAAGAAGAGGAAAAGAAGAGGTAGAACAACCTGTTATATCATCCCATTGAGGTGGATAATAAAACAGAGCAGCTTCTTTTTTCATAATGAAGGAAAAGAGGAAGAAGAGAATAATGAGCCCGGTAGAAGGACCACAGAGTCAATCCAGCCTTCCCCAAACTGGCATTCATTCAATCATTCAATCAATCAATCAAGCTGCAAAGAAAACTTCATAGACTCGTTCAACAATTCCCAGGAGTCGAAACTGACTTGAAGGCACAAAAGAGAGAGAAAGAGGGAGAGAGAAAGAGAAAGTAGGGAAAAAAGGAAGATGATGCATGACGATCCAGTTCCTCATTGGGGCCTTGTGCGCTTCTTCGTAAGGAACAAATCACGGGAAGGAGCTATATGATGGGATAACTAATTTAATATGTTGTTTGATCTAAAGTAATCCTTTTGTTTTCTATTTGTTTAAAACTTAATGGCAGTTCCTTTGTTCTTCCCATTATTTTCCTTACTTATTGAATAAGGATAAGGGAAATATTAAATCTGATTGAAATCCTTCTAATAAACTCTCCTGGCTACCAGCTCTCCTTCTCTTGCTCGCTTGCTCACTTTGGGTCCCTTAATTATGTCCTGATTTTTTTTTTTTCCAGATTGAAATTCAGAAAGGCAAGGCAGAAAATTCCAAGTTGTTATACAGCTATACTTGGTAAGGAAATCATGTTTTAAAGTAGTATTGTTTCATATAAAATAGGTAATTTGTTTAAAATTTAAAGAAAAGACAGCATCATAATATAGAGAAGGCACTGAACAGTCATGAGTGGGATTGTACAAAAAAGGCTATACAGTAAATTCTTGATTTAAGGCCCCCTCGTTTAACAGAATTCAGACAAAACCACTGAACAGGGATGCTGAGTTGAGACATCAGCAGTAGAAGAAGCAGTGGCAAAGGAAGGATGGGAGGGAAGGTACTTAGAAGACTGCGGAGTCCTTGGTGCTCTTTGAGCTTGGCTGTTTGCTTGGAGATGTTTCATTACCCAATTAGGTAACATCATCAGTGATGTTACCTAGTCAGGTAATGAAACATCTCCAAGCAAACAACCAAGCTCAGAGAGCACCAAGGACCCCACAGTTCAGCCCTGAGCTACATATATTCTCTTCTGTGGATCTTGGAAGATTGCTGGGTGGGATGCTTGGGCCAGTGGGATATGCCACTTGGGCATCTGCTGAGGGGAGAACATGCACTGGACTTGCCATATCTTGTTGACAGGATTAAGGTAACTCCTTAATTTAAGAGATATTTCACTTTGTTAACAGACCCAGTTGTCCTATGAGTCTATTAAACTGAAGTTCTACTTTTAATGAAATACTAGACAACCTGTGACCCGTTGGGTCATTGTTTCAGAGACATTTCCTAGCCTAAGCAGAATGACCAAGGGCAAAAAAGCAGTGGGAGTGGGAGTGACTTGCGACTTGCTGCCGGCTTCCCCAGACTTTGCTTGTGGGAAGCTGGCAGGGAGTGTAAGAAATCTTCTTCCCTCCCTCCTCCTTCCCTCCCAGGACAGCTATTGGTATGGAACCACAGACTGAGAACAGCCAAATTCCTGCTGATGTCTGTTAGGTAAGCAGGTCACCAGACTTAACCTTGCCATATAACTCAATCAAATTACTGCATCAAAATTTGCAGCTCTGTAATGCCTTGCAAACTGTTGTTTTGGAAGGGAGGTTCCAGAAAATCCTATACAACGAAGGCCTTTGTCACTGTAAATCAAGAGCAACTGAAACAACACCCCACCTACTTATTATCAATTTTATCATGAACTTTGACACAAAGTTATGGAGCCTTTATTATCTCAATATTCATATTGCATTGACTTCTTTTACCTCAATTATCTTTTAGCTAATCAGAGTGGTGTACTCTCTAACAATGTTGCTAAATTTTGATAAATAGCTGGCAAAATTTGTCAGGACCTTACTAGGGACAGTTTGAAGTGACTACATGGTTATATTTAGGTCATTTTCCTTTTTAACACTATTTTCTTTTATCAGTCTTCTTTAATTAATGTTATGCTGTTATGTTATTCAAGACTTCTCACTGACTGAAATAAAGTACTTTGTGTTTGCAGCCATGGTGAATGTGGCTACTCAAAAAACAACCATTGGCCAATTGATGAAGATGCTGTCTTCCCTTCCCAGAACACCTCATGCCATTCAGCTTACCTTTTTCTTTTTTTCATGTATGGAGCATATTTTAGAACAGGGTGGTATGTTGTAATAGTTATATTTACAAGTACATGTCCTATCTATATGGGACTCAGAAACATTTCTGTAAATACAAATAATACTAGAGGCTGATTCTTTGGCAGAATAGCAACCTCCATTTTTTAAATTAAGAAATATTCATTAGAAGAATCATTTAAACATTAAAAGAATCAAATGAAAATTGATGTCAGGTGGGGCACAGGACTTTGCAGGTAACAAGAGAGAGATCCATAGGATATACTGTTGCTTGCACTTATCACAGTACCTACCTCTCAGTAGCTAAATCCTTTCTGACCTTAACAAAATGAAGAAGAAACAATATTTTGGGTTTATATACTGAGTACTAGAAGTCATAACTGGTATGTATTCTGTTATGATGATTCCATGTGGAAAGCATAATAGTTAAATGAAGCCAAATGCATGCAAATACTTTCTAGTCTGTTGGCTGGCTTTTGTTTTGTAGTCATTAGAGGCCATAATGAGTCAGGATTAACATATGTTTCTAGCAGTTAATCCTAAATGGGTTAAAGTCCTGGAGGCAGTATCTATCTCCAGGTTCCAATGTCTCATTTGGTCAAGAACAGTGCATTTCCCACTAAGGAAAATTTTCTTTCTAAAACGGTCTTCTGCCAAAAACACGTCCAGCCATATAAGTTATTTCAGGAATCAAACAGAGCCACAATGAAAAGAACATGCACACATCTATCACAGATTAAAGATTAATGCTGGTACAAGTACTCACTTAGGTTAAAAAAAAAAAAACACTACTGAATTCAGTGGAATTCATTTCTGAGTAGCCATGCATACAATTGTACTATAAGTAGCAAAAGTCCTACTTGTGTCAAAACCACTTCTTGATATTTTAACAAGTTTCTATTTAATAGCTAGGATAAACTTTTGACAATATCCAAAAGATGGTATTTTCCTCCAATGAAATTTTATATATAATTTTTATTAAAGAAAATTTTAAAAGAATAAAAGCAAAACAAATTTTGAAAGAGAAAAGTGAGGAAAGTAAAGCAAAGTAATAAGTAAGTGAAAAAAAAGTACAAAGAAAGAAATAGAGAAAGGGAAGGGAAGGGGAAGTTATAAAGAAGTGGCTTCTGGTTTTCTTAACAGCAGTTACAAATACATTTACCTTTTACCCTCACTCTCTAAGGTTACTCCTCCAGTGAAATTTTAGATAAATTTTAGTATCTGTCTATCAAACATCTATACTCCAGCAGAAATGAATAAACACCCAAGCCATTCTTACATTTTAGTCATGAGAGACCACTCATATTTGATCCTTGCAATGATCACACAATTCTCTGGGAACAGAAATAAAATTTCTTCTTCCTAGCTGGCAATATTACAGTTACTACAAATAGGAGTGGTCAGAGTCTTATACTTTAATATTTTGAACTAGATAAAAGCAGCACTTGGCATTTTTTTTTTTAGAGCAAGACAACTATCTGTAAGGGGGGAAAATCCTCCCTAGAACTTGTACAGATTTAATCTACATTCTACTTCAAAACAATGTAGACCTGTATTTCATTAGACTATACTTTCTTCGGCATTTCTGTTTTGTAAGCTTAATTATTTAATTCAAAGATAGACTTCCAACACATCTCTACAAACAGGCTTGGTACTCTTCCTGAAAAAAAAATCAGTTTCAGGTGAATCCAAAACTCTTCTCAGAAGTAGCTGGGGGAATGGTTCAAAGCTGTACCTAACTAACAAAGCAATAATAAAATTAGATGTCACCAACTTTATCAAGAAAGGCTTTCTTGAACTATAAAGCAATGATCTATGTAGCATAAATGAAAATCTGAGTCCTGCAACTGAAATTTTGAAGGGAAACATTCTACATGTAAACCAACCCCACAAAGTTTGCAGGTGAACATTGTTATGGAACTAAGAGGAAATGCTTATTATGGAACTAATAAGCAATCTTCCTTCTTGGATGTTTTTTTGTATTAAGTACTTTACATTTGAGCTATTCTGATCAAAGACAATACAGGTAGTCCTTGCTTAATGACTGCAATAGGGACTGTAAAATTGGTTGTTAAGTGGGGTAGTCATTATGCGAGTCACCATGTGACTGGACCCGAGTTTACTACCATTTTTATAATGGTTGTTAAGCGAATCACTGCGGCTGTTAAGCAAATCACATGGTCATTAAGTGAATCCAGCTTCCCCAATGGACTTTTTTTTGCTGGAATTCACTTAATGACCATGTGATTCACTTAACAACATGGTGATTTACTTCACAACCATTGTAAAAAAGGTTGCAAATCGGCATTATGGGACTGTGGGGGTGGTGCAACAGTTTGCAACATTCGTTAAGTGCAAGTACAGGTCGTAAAGCACTTTTTCCGAGGCCATCATAACTTTGAACTGTTGTTAAACCAACGGTTGTTAAATGAGTACTACCTGTAATATTCACTAGAAGCCATTATCAGCACTGAAATCAGAATCCAAGCTCTGGAAAACTGCTATTGCTTTGTTCAAGGTAATCCTTGGTGAATTTGTTTGATTTAAGGCTTAAACTCCAGTTGGTAGGCTGGGGCAGTGCTTCTAAACATGCTATCAGTTTTATTTCATTGGATATTTCCTCTTTTACCAAAGAAAGAAGATTTAAGAGAGTGAGCAAACTATTACACAATGTCATTAATTTCACATGCTAGCAAAATAATTCATAAGGTCATCTAATGCAGATTAAAGCCCTGTATGGAAAGGGAGATGCCAGATGTTTATGCTGGTTTTAGAAGAGGCCAAAGGGCAAAAGACATTACTGCTGATGCATATCGGATAACTGAGAAAGCCAAATAATCCAAAAAAGAAGTCAATAGATGCTTTATTGATTACAGAAAGGCTTTAGATTGTGTCAGCTATGTGGAACATGCTTAGGAAAATGGAAATCCCAGAACATCTTGTCTTCATGTGAAACCTATGCAGACCAAACTAATGACAACAGGTAAAGCAACCAGCCTTAGAATGAAGAGATTGGCATGGTGGATAGCTTCTATCTTTCAGGATTTATATCAACAGTAAAGGAAAAAGCAGTCAAGAAATTTGCCACAGACTTGGTTTGATAAAAGAGCAACGAAGGCCTTTGAAGCTATATTCAGATGCTGTGATGTGTGTAACTTACAAAGATCAAAATCATGCAGGCAATGGTTTTCCCTGGGACATTCTATGGGAGTGAAAGTTGGACTTTAAGAAGGAGGATAGAAAGAATATTGATGTTTTTTTAACTCTGGTGTTGGAGAAGACTACTGAGAATATCATGGATAGCCAGGAAAACAAATAAATGGATCATTGAACAAATAAACCCAGAGTTCTCACTTGAGGGACAAATGATCAGGCTCAAATTATTATACTCTGGATATATTATGTGAAGACTGAGCTCTCTGGAAAAGCCCAGAATCCTGGGAAAGGTGGAAGGAAGGAGAAAAAAAGAATGACCGGCAACAAGGTGGATGGACTTGTTACAGCAGCGACAGCTTCCCGATTGGAAGACCTAAAAGACCAGGTTGGAGACAGATCATCCTGGAGAAAATCTATGTGGTTGTTAAGAATCAACACAAATCTGATGGCACATAATCAATACACAAAAGGTTCTATTTGCAGGTTTTTTCCCAACACAAATGTGATTAATGGTCATCCCACTTACATTTCCAACCCCACTGTAATATGAAGTTAGGGTTTCTCAGTCTGAAATGACACAAAAATGGAAGAAATCTACACACACACACACACATACATACACATACATACATACTTGGGGTTAGTAAATACATAATCTTTCATACACGTGAAACTCGAAAAATTAGAATATCGTGCAAATGTTCATTTATGTCAGTATGGCAACTCAAAAGGTGAAACCAATATATGAGATAGACGCATTACATGCAAAGCGAGATATGTCAAGCCTTACTTTGCTATAATTGTGATGATTATGGCGTACAGCTTATGAAAACCCCAAATTCACAATCTCAGAAAATTAGAATAGTGTGAAAAGGTTCAATATTCTAGGCTCAAAGTGTCCCACTCTAATCAGCTAATGAATCCATAACACCTGCAAAGGGTTCCTGACCCTTTAAATGGTCTCTCAGGCCAGTTCAGTAGGAATCACAAGCATGGGAAAGACTGCTGACCTGACAGTTGTGCAGAAAACCATCATTGACACCCTCCATAAGGAGGGAAAGCCCCAAAAGGTAATTGCAAAAGAAGTTGGATGTTCCCAAAATGCTGTATCAAAGCACATCAATAGAAGGTTATGTGGAAGGGAAAAGTGCAGTAGAAAAAGGTGCACAAGCAGCAGGGAGGACCGCAGCCTGGAGAGGATTGTCAGGAAAAGGCCATTCAAAAGTGTTGGGGACTTTCACAAGGAGTGGCCTGAGGCTGGAGTTAGTGCATCAAGAGCCACCACACACAGACGGATCCTGGACATGGGCTTCAAATGTCGTATTCCTCTTGTCAAGCCGCTCCTGAACAACAAACAACGTCAGAAGCGTCTTACCTGGGCTACAGAAAAAAAGAACTGGTCTGTTGCCCAGTGGTCCAAAGTCCTCTTTTCTGATGAGAGCAACTTTTGCATCTCATTTGGGAACCAAGGGCCCAGAGTCTGGAGGAAGAATGGAGAGGCACACAAAGCACGATGCTTGAAGTCCAGTGTGAAGTTTCCACAGTCTGTGTTGATTTGGGGAGCCATGTCATCTGCTGGTGTTGGTCTACTGTGCTTCATTAAGTCCAGGGTCAACGCAGCCGTCTACCAGGAGATTTTGGAGCACTTCATGCTTCCTTCCGCAGACGAGCTTTATGGGGATGCTGACTTCATTTTCCAGCAGGACCTGGCACCTGCCCACACTGCCAAAAGTACCAAAACCTGGTTCAGTGAACATGGGATTACTGTGCTTGATTGGCCAGCAAACTTGCCTGACCTGAACCCCATAGAGAATCTATGGGGCATTGCCAAGAGAAAGATGAGGGACATGAGACCGAACAATGCAGCGGAGCTGAAGGCCGCTATTGAAGCATCCTGGTCTTCCATAACACCTCAGCAGTGCCACAGGCTGATAGCATCCATGCCACGCCGCATTGCGGCAGTCATTGCTGCAAAAGGGGCCCAAACCAAGTACTGAGTACATATGCATGCTTATACTTTGCAGAGGTCCGATATTGTTCTATTTCCAATCCTTGTGTTATTGATGTCATGTAATATTCTAATTTTCTGAGATTGTGAATTTGGGGTTTTCATAAGCTGTATGCCATAATCATCACAATTATACCAAAGTAAGGCTTGACATATCTCGCTTTGCATGTAATGCGTCTATCTCATATATTGGTTTCACCTTTTGAGTTGCCATACTGACATAAATGAACATTTGCACGATATTCTAATTTTTCGAGTTTCACCTGTATTTCACTAGTTGTACAGCTTGAACAACATAGGCTTTATAGCCTCAGTGTATTTATTTTTATACTAGCTGTACATTTTCAATTTTAGTAAATGAAAAGTAAGAAGTCATTATTTTAATCTCTTAGAAAACAGTGCCACCCAGGAAGGTTCTTCTCTGATTTAAGTGATTTTAAAAGGTGATGACCTGACTCCTACTAAATGATCAAACTGGGATACACATTGGAAAGAGAGTTGAAGTAGTTTTAAAGAATTGTAAAAATCTTCTCTTTTTCATTCTGAATTTCACTTTTTAGTTCCTTTTCCCTTCCCCAATCTCATTTTTCTGGATTCTTTATAGCTGGAGACACTAGAACTGAACCTTCAAAGGGCAGAGTATATGGCCTACTAAAAAGCTATTTTTTTTTCCAAACAGGAGGCTCTTTTCATTCCAGTTCTTGGAATGGAGGGGGAATGTTAGCTAACACCAAATCTCCAAATCTTAATCTACCACTCTCTGAATAAGCAGGCAATGATCCTCTAAATTATTGACATGGCTGAACAATCAGCTTGTTGCCAGGTTGCTGCTTTGGTTGCACACATTCTGCGTCTTTCATTAGAGTGAAATTGTGCCCAATTTGAGCACGAACACATGTTTTCTCAAACCACATTTCAACAGATACAACCTCTTCTATTCCATGGCTGCCTTCTTTTTCACCAGTATGGGAATAAAAATAATTTAGTCACTGCTGATTTAGGGAAGTTTGCTCTTATTGACAATATATTCTGTGTCTTATGTCTTGCCTTCTAAACAATAATGCCTCACGTGGTTTACAACACAATCAAAACCTATAAAGCAAGATTAAACAAATTATGGGCAAAAGAGAAAAAAAGGCACTGAGGTCAGAAATAGAGAATACTAATATGAGTCATTTGCTCCTGCTATGTTTCAGTCATAAATCAGAGCAACACAGAATTGGAAAGAAGATGTAATCTAGATCAATTAAGCTCAAGTAGTTCCTGAGGATATTATGACCCATATTGGAGAGAAATTTGATTAGAAAACATGGTTAGGACTGCTGTGATGCTTAAAATATACAAAGGTGATAAGGAAAGAGTGTTCAAGGCTGCCATACTTGTATGAATACAAGGCCTAATCTGAAAGATTGTTTTGCTAAAATGATAACTTTTGGAATAAGGATCATTTCTACAAGATGTAGGCCTGGCTCTAGCCCCTGATACTTAAGCACTATTTTGTAAGAGAAACAATTTATATTCAGTTTTGTAGCCTGATTATCACATAAAAGGCTATTTATTAAGGGAAACTATTTGTATGCTGCTTATCGTTATGATGTGGTCTGTAATATTTTATTTGGAGATCTGCTTGTTTCATTTGCTTTATTTTCCTAAGAAACATATGTTTATTTGATATAAGATAGATAACCTATTGAAAATCCAGCATTAAATAGTACTTTATGTCTTATGCTGATTTAGCTTTAATTGTTTCTTTTAGGATAATCCTTTTCTATAATTTAGAATTTCTGGCATCAGTAAGATAGTATGTGTAATAAAATATGTTCTGTTTACAGACAAATAATTGATACAGTGAAAGAAAGAAAAAAGAAATGGAAGAAAACATTTATTTATTTATTCATTGCAATAAGCCTGTACCTTATTTTTATCTATCAAGAAAGAGATGTAACAAAGCTGCAAAATAAATGAATGATTAATATATACAGATCACACTGTGAGAACCATTGGCTCAAAGTCTCAGTTTCTAAATTCTCTTCTTGGGCCAGATTCAACCATTATAAACATTTCTGGCAGAAATATGGTTAAGTGCAGCAGTTAGTTTTCATTCAGGATGAAGGGTTTTCTAAGCCAACTATTTACATAAGCATCCCAAAAGGGCCCAACAAAACATTTAAGTTTGAGAAATTTTAGATTTTCTTACCAAGTCATTCAAACGTGACACTGATTGAATCCCATGTTATGCAATACTCTCTAGCTTACAAGGGGCCTTTCGCTAATTGTCTAAAGCTCAGAGAGTAACAAGGCCAGTTCACATTTTCATATTTTAAAAGAACACAGAACTTTCTTCATTACTGTACGGGGGATGTAGCAGCTTATCATTTGGTGGCTTATATTCTTAAATTGCTGGACTAATGCAATTCCTGTTCCTAAAATCAGGGAACAAGGTTGCAGAGGTGGGTGGAGTAATAACAATGAGGAGGCATCTTCAAAGTTTGGTGCTTATGCCTTGGGTGAATCAGGGCATGACTATTAAAAATACCACGTGTCAGAGTAAAGGTGAAAAGTAAGCAGTTTTCACTTAAGCAAAGGCATACACTTTACCATTTATTGTTCTTTGTTTTCTTATGAACATTTGAACAAAATGCTTTAATATTCCCTGTAGTTTTCAAATGGGTATGGATGTTAATGTGAAGGCATAAAATGAATAAATGTAGAGTTGCTTGTTGAGATAATTGGCATGAGCAATGCTTCTCTGTTCTTGAACGGGAACCACTTTCCCAGTATTATTATGTGTGAAATAGGAACTTCTTTTTTCTCCAAACCTTAGAATAAACTGACATTAAAGTACAAATTTAGAACATAAAAGCTGGAAAAAAAAGCCCCAATGGATAAGACTAAAGGCCCATCAAATCCTGTATAAATACATAAAATGCATTCTTTATTACGATCAATGATCCATACAAATCCTGTATCCTGTTCTCAGAGTGGACTTAGCCGCATCCCAAAACAGAAGAAAAAGTTACTTATATACCTCTACTGTTGTTTCGCAGTATCTGCCCATATTGATAGTGCTGGATTAATGTAGTTACAGCCGAGTGATTTGTGCAAGACAGAGAGAGATAAATGCCCTTATGGAAACAGCACAATTTACAAAAATAGCCCTAGGAATGTGTGTGTGTGCGTGTGCGCACGTGTGTGTGGATGAAGCCTCATGCTTTTTATTACTCAGCAGTCCCAGAATGCTGAGATTGAGAGAAAGGACAGAAAATGGATGAATCTCTCAGAAGTTTGTAAGGATGGCAAAAACCCTAAGCCAAAGCAGTCACACTGTAATGTTTTGTAGCGGGGAGCATAGCTCTTAAGTAATAACCACTAAAAGAGTGATCCTCTATGAGCACGCTCCGAACTCTACATCATCGAGTAGCAATCAATGCAGAATAAAAATGCTTGAGCAGGGCACCTAAGTGTTTCCAGCACTGCACTGGATGGTGTGCAGGGCACAAAGCTATGCACAGTTCTTTAACTGCCATTAGCATTATAGTTTATTGTGCTGAGCTTTATATATAGCTCAATATTTAATCATGATTTATTTTCTATGATGCCATAAGGGAATGTGCATCTTTGTAAGTTCAGCATCCCTTTTCCATACCACAAGTTCTCCTCTGGCATTCGATTGAGGAAAAGAGAGACACTGCTGTCCATGAGTGGGTGCAAATGGACTAATGTTTGACACCCGTCTGTGAAGCTTGATGGGCAGTGGGGATGCTGACACAATCCAGGCTTGAAATATGCCAGAAATAGAAAGTGGGAAGAACATGTAAGCAGATACCTCCAGATGACACATACAGGATAGCAAGCTATCTGTTAAATAAATGTAATACAAACGTTCCTTATACTGTATGTATGTATCATGTAGAAGATGATGTTCTCTTTCTAAGCACCACCCAAGTTATAAATGATGATCCAAAATCTGGCAGTGAATGTATGACATATGTAGTAAAGCAATGCCTCTCATCACACACAAAGTGTCTTCCTCTTGCCATGAAAAATCAGAGCTGCATCTCATAGTTAGCACATACAGATATGATTGTATAACACCCACTTAGAGTTAATATTCCCTAATTCTTCAGACATTAGGCCAATTCATTCTCCAAATGCTCATCAAGCTAAAATCAGAGAATGTTACACACTTTTCCCGGCCATAAAACCATTCATTTCTTTGCTTTTTCTCTTCCAGGACCTTTTCACAAGAACAGGTAGTCCCTGGGTTAAGAACGCCCAGTTTAAGGATGACCCATAGTTAAGAATGGAGCCTACTGTACCAAAATTTGAGTTAAATACACAATGGTTCGAGTTCATTACACAATATCACTTATACAGTATTATACAATAGTACTGTTCTGGCTTACATAAAATTCGACTTAAGGACAGACCCTGGGAACGGAACTCGTTCTTAAACTGGGGACTACCTGTACTGACTTTGTTTGTTTTCTACAAATCATAACCTTGTTTAAGTTACAAACTATCGGCAACTTCAGACACGGAAAATCATAGTTTTCTGCTGCATGAACAAGGCTGCATGATCTTTGGGCTTGGATGGTCTCCCTCCTTTCTTCAAGGAGATCAAAAGCTTTGATTCCCCTTTTAACCTTCTTTAGAATTTAAACAATGATTGGATTTTGATTTACTAAAACCATGATGGGTGTAATGGAGAATTATGGAATATTAAAAGCCAAAGGGAAAACTTTCAATTTCTTCTTTGTTACCATACAGGGAAAGGAGAGGGTAGAAGGATTTGGAAGCCTGAATTTTGTTCACAGACTAGTGAACTGTTCTGTTCACCTGGTGTTCTGTTATGTCTGAAACAGTAATGGGAGCCAAGATGTCACCAGGACTCAGCTTGGAGCTCTGTTTTTAACATCATGATGGAGCCTTGAAATGTGGGAAGTACCTCTAAGCATGCACAGAGTGCCTTTCCCCCCACATTGAATAACTGAAGTCTCTTACCTCCTCATCCATTTTAGAATTCAGGACAGTAGCTCGGAGCGCATCTTACATGACTTAGATCACACAATAGTACCAACGTTTTAGATACACAAATACATACACATATAAACCGAACTTTCCTGGGTACGTTATTTTGATACCTGTATTACAGGTGCTGGTATGTATAGCACTAAGAAAAGAAATTGCTCTGCAAATACCATAAATACATGCCTGATGATCTGAAACCAACTGTTTTTAAAAAGCATAACCTCCACTTCCTTTGCTAGGCTCTGAGACAGGTAGAATCCTCCCTTTTCCATGCCACAGATACCCAGTCCATTTTTTCTAGATCACCACTGGTGAAAAATATTCCTAACTTGCTTCCCCTTCCAATGTATTTTTCACATCAATTACTGCAGTTGTTCAGGTTGGGGACCACATTCCAAAAACTGAAATTGCTCTAACTAAAGTAAAATTAAACTATGTGAATTAACATAATTATTCCCCTTGCATTTTGCTGCCTTTCCTGTGGGTAGATGCAGGCAGTTCAGACTGTGGCATTCCTATAAGAGTCTGCCCCACCCCTGCAGCAGTCACTGAAGTCCTCCTGGTGTGAAAAAAATCAATTAAGCTACATCAGACTTCACATGTCATCTGGAGGCTTCAAATGGAAACTTTCAGGAGGCGTTTCTAAAATCTCTGAGAATGATATGCTAACCTGTATAGTTGGGAAGACAAAGGCAGGCATAATTGTTTATCCCATCCATACAAGTTGAGTTGTTCTCACAATCGTTATCTTCACAGTCATCTGGATTCAGTTCACATTTCTTCCCTTCAAATCCAATAGAGCAGGAACAACTTTTAACAAAGGAATAAAGGAGAGATGGGCATTAATTGACATTTCAGGCAGAAATGAGTTAGAAATAGGAACTGCATATACAAACACACACACAAACATGGGGGGAGGTGTTGCCCTCTGAAGATCGAGGGATACTAAATTAGAAAGTTAATACAGATTCCAGCTTCAGCACATAGCCAAAGTATCTCAGGCTGTGGTAATATTTCACAATTTAACATTTACATTTTGTCACAGAAATTAGATATACATCTCAGTAGCAGAAGTGTACAAAAAAGGAATAAGAAGACATCATTAAAGAAGAATAGTGGACCATTTAATTAAGATACATAGCTATATCCTGGGATTGCCTAGATCTTTTCAATTCTGCCATATGATACAGTTTTGCAATTCAATGGCCAGATGACAGATCTGGATGCATACAGATGGCAGATCAGCTTCAGTGAGATTTGTAGTTTGTTCCAGATTCATGCTTCGCAATTCTGGCAATGCACATATTTGTAGATATATCCAATTGTTTTTCTGGATACCCAGTAAGAGGGCCAGTTAATGCCTTAGCAGTGAATCTTTTCCTGGATTATGTAATTTTAGGCATCAAGGGTACATGTGTGTGCTTCTATTGCATTTTTCATGTAACAGAATTTACATACAAACATACACACACACACACACACACACACACACACAGCCATAGAGTTTAGAAGTAAACATTATGTATGCAACAGAAATAGCAGGAATACTTTTTTTCTAGGTCAAAACTAAATGGGAGAATGCAGCTAAGGGATGATAAGACCACTTCACCAAAACTATATTCATAAATCTTAACAATCTAGCATGGGCTTATGTAATAATGGCAGTAGTGCTGAACATTATAGATGAACTTAAAGGTCCTAGTTATCCTCTGATGATAACTATTTTTGGAAACACCAATCTCCCTTTTATTATTTTATTTTGAAAACATGTATACCGCAGAATGAAGAAGAAATATAATACCACAAATGTAATCATGAAACATTGTAAGGCCTGAGTGAAAAACTACATTTTAGTTCATCCTGTACCATAACAAGGAGGGAATTTGCTTCAGCTTTGGTGGCCATTCCTTCCATAATATGGGACCATCACAGAAAAAAGAAATTAGCTATTAAGATGATGGACCAGGGGGATACCTCAGCAAATGAGGATGAATCTATCACAATGAATGATCCCTGTTACCAGTCTTAGCCAAAGATCCTGCAGTAGATGTTAAAACTGCAACAGCTGCAGCCTTCCAACTCAAAGTGTTTCCTTTCCTCAAAATATGGGAATCTGACCAAATTTACTGTCTTCTTCACTCAATGTGAACTATACTTCTTCCTGAGATCAAATGATTTCCTCACCAACTGAACCACCATGGGATTTATAATTAGCCTAACGACTGAAGAATCTGTAAAATGAACAACCCAGACCAGCTCAGTTTTAGCTGGTGCAACTGTGAAAATTTCATGGGACGCCTGAGAGCTACCTTTAAAGACCCTGCCAAGCAAGTGACTTGAGACTGTGAAAACCAGTGCTTATGACAGGTGAAGCATTTAGGGAGGACATATGCTGATGAGTTGTAGCTATTAGTTCAGGATATGAGCTAGAATGAAAGAGGTTGAACTGACCAGTTCATTGAGAGACTATCAGATGAAACAGAGGACAAAGTCATTCATCAAGGCACGTGATTAACTTTGACAGTATTAATCCAGGTCTACTTGAACATCAACAGAAGACTCAAGGAATTGCAGCAGATTATGGGAATGGGAAGGGTAGACACCATTATTCTCTTTCATTCCCTGTACCTCCACATCAGACACTTCAGAAATTGAACCCATGTAGCTAGGAACTAACAAAGCCTAAGCTTAGCAGGGTACTCATAGATCAAATGGCCAGGCTGTTAGGAACAAAAGCCTATCCCCCTGCCAATTAGTAATGGACTAGCTACAGACTCACAATTTATATATTCATTGGTATCACAATGACATCATGGTTAATTTTCCAGGATTCTGCTGGGCTTAAATCTCCACCACTCACCCCCAACACAAGTGCAATCTCCTACCTTGCCTGCCAAATATGCAGACTGTACTGATGTGTTGGAAAGGGGGAGGCACAGACTTTTCTTCCTCATTGGTTTAGTGATTACGCAATCTTATTCTTGGAACTGAGATTCCAGAAAATGCCACTTACTGATTGCTAATACAGAGTTAACTGCTTAAAGCAATTTATCAGAGAATTTACAAGTTACCTTCCCTTCCTTCTCTCCTGCCAGTGCTCCTAACTTTTTTGTCAAGATGGTGGTTCCCTATTTGCATTCTATGAGTACCACCTCCAGAACTCTGTAACCATTAGATATCACTACTCTCCTTCATTTATTAACTCTTAGAATGGTTGTGGAAAGCATGCACTTTTACCAAACTGGATCTCAGAGAGCTTTATAGTCTATTTTGCATGAAAGAGGAACATTAATATTTAACTGCTTTTGACTCTTACTATGGGAATTCAGAATATAAGATAATGTTGTTCAGATTGGTGTGCAGCCTCTTGGTCTTTCAGAGATTTATGAATAATATTTTTCATGATCTTTGAATAAGTTTTTGACTGCTTATTTAGATGAGTTGCTGATTTATTCTGCCAGTGCGCCCACACCTTTATGGTTAAGTCACTTTTGTAATTTAGCCTCATGTTAAGATAGAGAAAAGTTTCCTTGATCTGTCTTCATTAGACTATTGGGGTTATATCAATTAAGGCAGGATTCATCATCTCTTGGAGTAATGCCCCAACTGTATAGTATTTTGCCAATATTCACCATAAGTTAATTCCTAACCTTACTGCAATTCTTACACCCTTAACTCATTTCACTGAAACTGGGATTCCACTTAAGAGGGATTTTGAAGCCCCCAAAGCCTTTCTTCAACTTGAACGTGTGTTCACTTTTCAGCCCAACCTTCATCCTCCATATCCTGCCCCTTTATTATACAGACTGCTTCTGATTTTTGGCCGGGAGCAGTGCTTCTACAATCCATACCAGAATTTGAGAACAGCATACTTCTCTGTGTGTTCCTTTCCAGGCAACTCCTGGAACTGAAGGGATAAAACAAGTACCTGAATAATTACCAAACCATGGTCTTCAAATGACCAAGGCCCCTGAACTCAAGTAAGCCTCCCTAATAGCTTGCTTAGCTGACTCATGCCACCTCTGCTTTACTGTGTATTCTCACTGTAAGCAGAAAATCTAATCCATTTATCAGAAATAAGATGATTGACATTTGACATCATTACTGATCAGTATTTATTATACAAGTATGTAAAGGTTGTCTGTATGCTCCTTAAGTGGGCAGAACCTTGTTTTCTGTCCCCAGTGCTGTTCAGATAAACTTGGCTCAAGTAGGTTGCTCCACTTGTTTCTACTCATCCATTGGGTAATGGGGAATTTTCCTCTTCAGAACCAGTACCACAGACTTACAGAGAAAAAAGGGAGGAAGTTAGCCCTCTGAATAATCAATATACCAAAATAAAAAGAGCAAGCAAATGTATGGAAGATGCTACTGCTGAGTCAAGCAAGTTTGATTATCTCTTATTATTGAGCTAGTAAGGCAATCCACTTTCCTCCTTAGCAAAAGGAACAAGTCCTTTTTTCTTTTTTTAGGAGGATAAGTTCAAAAAGGTGGATAGCTGTCCAGCAGAACAAAGCAATATTTTACTGAAGTATTATTTTTTTTTTAAGTGCCATAAAATGATCTGAAAAGATTATACAGAAGAACTCCTTGCACTATTCATCTTAGTGATTGCTCATAAGCCATAATATTGGAAGGAATGGGGACATAACTTTAGAAGGGATGAAGGAAAACAAACTGCTTGAATCAATTCTATTTAAAGTACACTCCATCTGTATGAAATATTTTCTTTGCCTGTCGGCTACCTCATTAGAACCCATAAAAAAAAGCCTCCTGTCTGACCTGGTGGTGATTCAAGAGATCACAAGAGGCAGATAGAGAAGTAAAGAAGAGCTGGCACAGCATCTTTTTTGCCAAGAAAAAAAAAAAAGGAAGAGGATAAAAGAACTCTAATTAAATAAAGTGATCCATTTATCATGTCTTCCGTTTCCATTACAAAATCCTATTTTTCAGGGGCTTATAACTCAGCCATAAAACTGTGCTTTAGACGACAACTTGGCATACAAGGTCTCAGTTTAGGAGGGCTGATTATTTCTTGCAGTTTAGAAGATAAATGAGGTGACCCAGCTGGTTATTTTTACTTTCTGTTTCTGTGTGCCACCTGACCGAACACAGATATGCAGATAATTAAAAGCATATAATTAAAAAGGCTGGCAATCACCCCAAACCCTTGTGATGGAGTCTTTCACACAATATGTGTATGCACTGAACATTTTTATTGCTTTGATTTTAACTACAGGTAGTCCTTAGTTAACAATGGTAACTGGGACCAGAATTTCCATCGCTATGCGATGCAGTTGTAAAGCATGATGTCACGTGACCTCATCACTTAGTGACAGCTATCCAAGCACTCCTGTTGTCGTCATTAAGCAAGGATTTCAGGTCATTAAATGAGGACCTCCTTGCAACTTCCTGCTGGCTGCCAACAAGCAAAGTCAGTGGAGATGCCGGCAGGAAGTTGCAAGTCCCAGGTGGCTCGCAAGCAGGCCGGTGGGCAGGTAAGTGTCTGCTGCCAGGTGCGGGAGGGTGTACAAGGGGCTGGTGTGGCATGGTACAATCACAATGAGGCTTGGGGTGGCTACTGCAGGGTGTGGGAAGGTACAGAAAGGTGAGGGGTGACTGGTGTGGCATAATTTGGGGTGGCTGCTGTAGGGTGTGCAAGGATGCGTGAGGGGCCGTCAAGCCATGGTGCGGCTTGGGGTGGCTGCTGCAAGGTGCACAAGGGGCCAGCAAGGTGCAGCATGAGCACAGCAGGGCTGGGGTTGGCTGCTGCAGGGTATGGGAGGGGGTGGGAGACTTACCCTAGTGACTTGTGACCTTCCCTGCTGGCTTCCCCACTGACTTTGCTTGTGGGAAGCCAGCAGGGAAGGTCACAAATGGCAATCATGTGACCGCAAGACACTGCAACCATTGTTGCAAGCTGGTTGCCAAGTGCCCAGTTTGCAATCACATGACCACGGGGGTGTTGGGACAGCTGGAACTTCGAGGCCCAGTCATAGGTACTATTTGTTCAGTGCTGTTGTAACTTTGAATGGTCACTGAAGAAGTGGTCATTAACCGAGGACTACCCGTACTGATCTCAATATCACTGAGAAAGAAAGAACACCAAACAGAATTCTCCACACAGTGTAGATACCATACATACATTTTTTGTTGATGTGATATTGGTTCAGAGGACCAATCAGCCTTGAAATGTCTTGAAGAAAAAATCTGCAAAAGTATGTGAATCCTCTCATGCATTTCCATCATGGGCATGGCATTCCATGAAATGCAAAATATATTTGCTTGTCACACCAAGGCTTTAATAAGCAAATGTGATCAATTGAAAGGTAGATTTCCAGGCATAATGATGTGACTCAAAATATCGGAAAGAAGCAATCAAGATGTCTAAGCTCTGGAGTTCTGAAGATGAAAATATCATTGGTCATAGAGAGTCACTAAGGTAAGCAAGTTATGTATCTGAAGCCACAGATTTGCCAAGAAGCTAGTAAAGTTATGCCCTTCCCCCCTCCACAACATACATACATACAGTATATATATATATAAACTATACAGTACTGCTACAGCATTCTTTTTTTAAAATACATTTCTGGATGTGTCTATTAGTATTATTGTAACTGGCCAAATCTGTTCTGTAGCTTCCCAACTAAACTGTGCTTCTTTATGTTTAAGCAGTATCAATGCCATCATCAACAAGACCATTTGGTCCTGCCTCTAAGATAACAAATACAGGTGAAACTCAAAAAATTAGAATATCGTGCAAATGTTCATTTATGTCAGTATGGCAACTCAAAAGGTGAAACCAATATATGAGATAGACGCATTACATGCAAAGCGAGATATGTCAAGCCTTACTTTGGTATAATTGTGATGATTATGGCGTACAGCTTATGAAAACCCCAAATTCACAATCTCAGAAAATTAGAATAGTGTGAAAAGGTTCAATATTCTAGGCTCAAAGTGTCCAAAAACCCCAAATATTACATGACATCAATAACACAAGGATTGGAAATAGAACAATATTGGACCTCTGCAAAGTATAAGCATGCATATGTACTCAGTATTTGGTCTGGGCCCCTTTTGCAGCAATGACTGACGCAATGCGGCGTGCATGGATGCTATCAGCCTGTGGCACTGCTGAGGTATTATGGAAGACCAGGATGCTTCAATAGCGGCCTTCAGCTCCGCTGCATTGTTCGGTCTCATGTCCCTCATCTTTCTCTTGGCAATGCCCCATAGATTCTCTATGGGGTTCAGGTCAGGCGAGTTTGCTGGCCAATCAAGCACAGTAATCCCATGGTCAGTGAACCAGGTTTTGGTACTTTTGGCAGTGTGGGCAGGTGCCAGGTCCTGCTGGAAAATGAAGTCAGCATCCCCATAAAGCTCGTCTGCGGAAGGAAGCATGAAGTGCTCCAAAATCTCCTGGTAGACGGCTGCGTTGACCCTGGACTTAATGAAGCACAGTGGACCAACACCGGCAGATGACATGGCTCCCCAAATCAACACAGACTGTGGAAACTTCACACTGGACTTCAAGCATCGTGCTTTGTGTGCCTCTCCATTCTTCCTCCAGACTCTGGGTCCTTGGTTCCCAAATGAGATGCAAAAGTTGCTCTCATCAGAAAAGAGGACTTTGGACCACTGGGCAACAGACCAGTTCTTTTTTTCTGTAGCCCAGGTAAGACGCTTCTGACGTGGTTTGTTGTTCAGGAGCGGCTTGACAAGAGGAATACGACATTTGAAGCCCATGTCCAGGATCCGTCTGTGTGTGGTGGCTCTTGATGCACTAACTCCAGCCTCAGGCCACTCCTTGTGAAAGTCCCCAACACTTTTGAATGGCCTTTTCCTGACAATCCTCTCCAGGCTGCGGTCCTCCCTGCTGCTTGTGCACCTTTTTCTACTGCACTTTTCCCTTCCACATAACCTTCTATTGATGTGCTTTGATACAGCATTTTGGGAACATCCAACTTCTTTTGCAATTACCTTTTGGGGCTTTCCCTCCTTATGGAGGGTGTCAATGATGGTTTTCTGCACAACTGTCAGGTCAGCAGTCTTTCCCATGCTTGTGATTCCTACTGAACTGGCCTGAGAGACCATTTAAAGGTTCAGGAACCCTTTGCAGGTGTTATGGATTCATTAGCTGATTAGAGTGGGACACTTTGAGCCTAGAATATTGAACCTTTTCACACTATTCTAATTTTCTGAGATTGTGAATTTGGGGTTTTCATAAGCTGTACGCCATAATCATCACAATTATAGCAAAGTAAGGCTTGACATATCTCGCTTTGCATGTAATGCGTCTATCTCATATATTGGTTTCACCTTTTGAGTTGCCATACTGACATAAATGAACATTTGCACGATATTCTAATTTTTCGAGTTTCACCTGTACATGTTTCCTTTTCACTCAGAAACTACACTTCAACATAAGGCCACAAATAAACTGTACAGAATGTAATGCTATTTTTGAGGACAACTCTTTTGGTAAATTTTGAGATGACTACATATATTGGAAGTACTTAATTATATTAGCTTACTCTGATCAAGTAATTTAGTCTTTGGATGCTTTATATGCTGGCCAGATGTATTGTGGTCTACAAATCAGCTGTTGTATTCCAACAGATTTTTTTCCCCAGCAAATGTTTAAGGCCCTTTGGCTAAATAACTATGCACACCTGCATATCAATCGGACAGATTCAATAGTCCATAAACACTGAACTTATCCATCAACTATGGAACATTAACGCTGTAAAAATCTATTAGCCTAGGTTTTTTTTCCCAAAGAAGTTCTTAAGTGAGTTTTGTGTTACTGAAAGTAAAAGACAGAATTTAACATCCTGCAAATTGATATGCTCCAGCTACAAAAACAAAATTGCCAATTAACACAGGAGCTATAAGGGCTTCTCCGCAATGGGCATGACTCAGCCAGAATGAAATATTCCTGAATTCTATTTCCTGCAACAAAAAATATTATTAAAATTTCAGCAGTAATGAAATGGTGTGAAAGTGTGATTCCCTTGCTAATCATTCTCAGCTGAGACAACTAGAAGGGATAAGCAAATACTAACATGGAGAATGCATATTTTTGCTATTATTTGCCTTAGTCTTAAACAGAAATTATATCAAAAGCTATTTTTATATCCAATTTTATTGTATTCTGTATCTCAAGATGAAAGGCTAATATCAAACTCTACTATTTTGAAAAAAATATAATTACTAAAATATGCATTAATAAATTCCGGATGTTAGAAATAGCATCCATGACGTGCTTACTCCTAGAGGATGGAAAGAGAAGCTGCAAAATGGGTACAAGTAATGTTTATTATCAACATTATTTTATGCAAAATAAAAATAAGAACAATTATGGACACAGCATTTGAGACCAAATTGTTTATCATTAAATGAATTACAGAATCATATAGCTAGAAGGGTACATTAGGCGAATGAATCCAACCTCCGGCTGAGCATAGGAATTCAAATTAAAGCCTCTTCTTAAACACATCCAGAGAAAGTGAACTCACCATCTCTCTGGCTAATTGTTTCCAGAGCTGACTTGTTCTTATTTTCAGAATATTTTACTAACATTCAGTTAGATTCTGCCTTCCTGTTGCTTAACTCCTTTATTCCATGTCCTGCACTCTGAAATGATGGAGAACAGGTCTGAAATTTCTTTTGTTTGAGTTCCTTTCAGGTATTTGAAAGCTGCTACAGCCTTCTCTTTTCCAGGCTGAACATTCCTCGCTTCTTTAGTCTCCTCATAAGAACTTCTAATTCCCTAATCATCACTGCTGTCTTTCTTTGAACCTGTTCCAAATTCTCTGAGCTTGTTCTACTTTTTTCTGAATTCTTCTGAAAGTATGGTGCCCAAAATTAGGTATCATATCAAGGTGTGATCTGATCATAGCAGACTACAGTAGATTTCCTGTGATTTGGAAATTATATTTATGGTGATGTAGCCTACAACTATAATGTCCCCCCCCCCTTTTTTTTTTTTTTGTGACCAACACCACAGTGCTGTCTTCTTTTCCATTTGCAATCAATTATTTTTCCAAGATATTTTGTATCCTATAGAACTAGTAGATTTGCCTGTACTAAATTTTATTATACTACTTTTATTATACTACTTTCAGCAAATTTCTCTAACCTATCAAGATTATTTTCAAATTTATTTCTGTCTTCCAGGACAATAGCGTTTCCACCCAATTTTGTATCATATGCAAATGTAGCCAGCATTCTCTCACCCTCTTCATACAAGACATCAATAAACTATTGAAGTTTATTGGCTTGGTACTGAACCTTACGGCATACTTGTCAGGTTCAGCCCAAGAATAACAGCGAGACAGTCCAGAATGGTTTAGTTCCTTTATTAGCTTACACCTAATAGACAGAATCTCGCCAGACTAAATCTATACCACAACAGTAACTATAACCTTGAGGCCCCTAGGGAGGAGCCAGTCTCATTCTCTTGGCCTTCCCACACTCCGGATGAGGACTGAGGAGGTGCTTCCCCTGGAATGTCTCTCCCCACTCCTGGCAATCTTGAAGCTCCATTCCAGAACCTTCCCTGCTCATGCCTTCCATCACAATACTACTTGATACCTCTCAGGGTCATTTTATCTTAATGTTCCTCCTACTTTGACTTCACCAACTAAGTCTTTTCTACTGGTTACTGTCAAGTTAATAACAGTCGGTCCTCTTGTGTCTTCCTCCATCCTTTAAATAAAAATGGCATCATCAAATCAAGTCAAACATTTCCTGGAAGATTCATGCTTGGCAAAGATTGTTTCCCAAATTTCCTGATCATTACTCCTTCATGCTTCTTGCAGTTTGCTTTTGGATGGCATCACCCACATGGTAGCAGGCACCAGTAACAGTATTGTTTTAATTCATTCCTCCAGAGCACTGCCAAATTGATTCATTTGGATTTCTGAGTAGGAGTGGATACTTTTAACATATAGAGCAGCTCCTCCTCCCTTTTTCTTGCTTCTGCTCCTTTGAACAAATTATAATCTTCAGCTTCTCTCTTCTAATCATGAGATTCATCCCATCAAGTGTCCATTACACATATGAAATCAAATCTGCCTTCCTGTCATAAAACGTTTAGCACTTCTTGTTTGTTACCCATATTCTGAGCATTACTGTATAGTCAACGAAGGCTAAGAATTTTATGAGCTAATGCTTTTTAATTTTTTTTTAATTAAATGGCTTAATAGGCCCCATAAGTAACACTTCCATTTCTTTCTGGAGCAATCATCTTTATCTAAGGTCAAAGAAAGACATTTTGTTTAAGACTTCCACCTGATCCCATGCCCTTTACTGACACTGTTGTGGCAGCATGTTACAGCAACAAATATGAAAAGCAGAATCACCTGCTGTTTGGGCCCTTTATGCAACCTAAGCACAGCATGAACAGGAAGGGTATCAGAATGGAGTTCCAGTCAAAACAGTGAATTTCCTGGCTTATGTCACTACTCTACTATTATTTAGAAGATAATTTTTCTTGCCTGTGACTACAGAATCCTTCGAGTTAAATCACTTGGCATTTCATATGGAAGAATGCTTTGGCTTAAATTTATAAAAGCAAAGATTTGACAAGTTTGGCAGCTGAGCATGTGTATTAATATGTTTCACTGGGAGAGAAAAAGATATGTAGAAAATATAATTTCTTTCACAGACCATAACAACAGAACATTCCGAAGGGGGCTTCCATATAACATTTCATACACATTGATATTACTTATGGTTTATCCCCCAAGATTTGATTCATTTTGAAGCACAATGGAAAAAGAAATGAACTACATGAGAAGTAGACCACCAGCATTCCCTGTAACTGAAGGATGAGAATAAGACCACCCCTTGGCCCAGACTGATATCAAGAGAGACAGAAAGTATTCATTCCAATCTCTATTTGCCTAGCTCATTAGCTGCTTGCTTATGTGTGAAAAACCTCTTTCTTACAGGATCAACCACAAGATTATGTACTCCTGACACAGGCCATCTACCCAAGATTTGTTATCTTCCTGGGCTTGGAGCTTAAAAAGAGAACTATCCTATGGAGTTGGTATCACTGCCAAAGGTAGTGTCCAATCGGAAGCAGCTTATGGAGAAATGGGATTGAAGGCAGCACTGTTTTATTTTTGTCTATTTATATGACTTCCAGGAGAGGGCAAATGGAGAAATGGAAACTGTATTACTGCTTGGCTTGATCTTGTGTTAATTGATAAGAGGCATGGAAAATAGCCCCTTCATGGATCACTGCCTTGTCGTGGCAAAGGGGCTTGTGTAACTCAGTGAAGCCATGAGCTATACCGTGCAGGGCCACCCAAGACAGACAGGTCATGACAGAGAGTTCTGACAAAATGTGGTCCACTGGAGAAGGAAATGGCAACCCACTCCAGTATCCTTGCCAAGAAAACCCCATGGACAATGTTAAAAGGCTAAAAGATATGATGCCGGAAGATGAGCCCCTCAGGTCGGAAGGTGTCCAATATGCTACTGGGGAATTGCGGAGGGCAATTCCAAGTAGCTCCAGAAAGAGTGAAGCGGCTGGGCCAAAGCCGAAAGGATGTTCAGCTGTGGATGTATTTGGAAGGGAAAAGAAGGTCCGATGCTGTAAAGAACAATATTGTATAGGTACGTGGAATGTAAGATCCATGAACCAAGGCAAGCTGGATGTGGTCAAACATGAGATGACAAGATTGAACGTCGACATCTTGGGAATCAGCGAATTGAAATGGACGGGAATGGGTGAATTTAATTCAGGTGACCATTATATCTACTACTGTGGGCAAGAAACCCTTAGAAGAAATGGAGTTGCACTCATAGTCAATACGAGAGTGGGAAAGGCAGTAATGGGGTACAACCTCAAAAATGACAGAATAATCTCAGTGCGTATCCAAGGAAAACCATTCAACATCATGGTAATCCAAGTCTATGCCCCAACCACTGATCCCGAAGAAGCTGAAGTTGACCGGTTCTATGAAGACCTACAACACCTTGTAGAACTAGCATCAAAAAAAGATGTCCTTTTCATCATAGGGGATTGGAATGCTAAAGTAGGAAGTCAAGGAGCAATCGGAATAACAGGCAAGTTTGGCCTTGGAGTACAAAATGAAGCAGGGCAAAGGCTAATAGAGTTCTGTCAAGAGAACAAGCTAGTCATAGCAAACACTCTTTTCCAACAACACAAGAGACGACTCTACACATGGACATCACCAGATGGTCAATACCGAAACCAGATTGATTACATACTTTGCAGCCAAAGATGGAGAAGCTCTATACAGACGGCAAAAACAAGACCAGGAGCTGACTGTGGCTCAGATCATGAGCTTCTTACTGCAAAATTTAGGCTTAAATTGAAGAATGTAGGGAAAACCACTAGACCACTCAGGTATGACTTAGATCATATTCCATGTGAGTACACAGTGAAGGTGATGAATAGATTTAGAGGATTAGATTGGTAGACAGAGTGCCTGAAGAACTATGGATGGAGGTCTGTAACATTGTACAAGAGGCAGCAACTAAAACCATCCCAAAGAAAAAGAAATGCAAGAAAGCAAAATGGCTGTCTGATGAGGCTTTACAAATAGCTGTGGAAAGAAGGAATGCGAAAAGCAAGGGTGAAAGGGAAAGATATAAGCAACTGAATGCAGATTTCCAGAGAATAGCAAGGAGAGATAAGAAGGCCTTCTTAAATGAACAATGCAAAGAAATTGAAGAAAACAATAGAATGGGGAAGACTAGAGATCTCTTCAAGAAAATTGGAGATATCAAAGGAACGTTTAGTGCAAAGATGGGCATGATAAAGGACAAAAAAGGCAGGGACCTAACAGAAGCAGAAGAGATTAAGAAGAGGTGGCAAGAATACACAGAAGAACTATACAAGAAAGATCTTAATGTCCCTGATGTCCATGCTGGTGTGGTCACTGACCCTGAACCAGACATCCTAGAGAGTGAAGTCAAGTGGGCCTTAGGAAGCATTGCTAACAACAAAGCTAGTGGAGATGACAGTATTCCAGCTGAGCTATTGAAAATACTAAAAGACGATGCTGTTAAAGTGCTGCACTCAATATGCCAGCAAGTTTGGAAAACGCAACAGTGGCCACGGGATTGGAAAAGGTCAGTTTACGTTCCAATTCCAAAGAAGGGCAATGCCAAAGAATGCTCAAACTATTGCACAATTGCACTCATTTCACATGCTAGCAAGGTTATGCTCAAAATCCTACAAGCTAGGCTTCAGCAGTACGTGAACTGAGAACTACCGGATGTACAAGCTGGGTTTCGAAGAGGCAGAGGAACTAGAGATCAAATTGCCAACATTCGCTGGATCATGGAGAAAGCACGAGAGTTCCAGAAAAGCATCTACTTCTGCTTCATTGACTATGCAAAAGCCTTTGATTGTGTGGATCACAACAAACTGTGGCAAATTCTTAAAGAGATGGGGATACCAGACCACCTTACCTGTCTCCTGAGAAATCTGTATGTGGGCCAAGAAGCAACAGTTAGAACCGGTCATGGAACAACCGATTGGCTCAAGAGGGAAAGGAGTACGACAAGGCTGTATACTGTCACCCTGCTTATTTAACCTATATGCAGAGTACATCATGAGAAATGCCAGGCTGGAAGAATCACAAGCCGGAATTAAGATTGCAGGGAGAAACATCAATAACCTCAGATATGCAGACGATACCACCCTAACGGCAGAAAGTGAAGAAGAACTAAAGAGCCTCTTGATGAGGGTGAAAGAGGAGAGTGCGAAAGCTGGCTTGAAACTCAATGTTAAAAAAACTAAGATAATGGCATCTGGACCCATCAATCCCTGGCAAATAGAAGGGGTAGAAATGGAAGCAGTAACAGACTTCATTTATTTGGGCTCCAAGATCACTGCAGACGGAGACTGCAGCCATGAAATTAAAAGACGCTTGCTCCTTGGGAGGAAAGCTATGGCAAACCTAGACAGTATATTAAAAAGCAGAGACATCACCTTGCCGACAAAGATCCGCATAATCAAAGCTATGGTTTTCCCAGTAGTAATGTATGGCTGTGAGAGCTGGACCATAAAGAAGGCTGAGCGCCGAAGAATTGATGCCTTTGAACTGTGGTGCTGGAGAAGACTCTTAAGAGTCCCCTGGACTGCTAGGAGGTCAAACCAGTCAATCTTAAAGGAAATCAACTCTGATTGCTCATTGGAAGGATTGATAATGAAGCTCAAGCTCAGATACTTTGGTCACCTAATGCGAAGAGAGGACTCTTTGGAAAAGACCCTGATGCTGGGAAAGATGGAAGGCAAAAGGAGAAGAGGACGGCAGGGGATGAGATGGCTAGATAGCATCACTGAAGCAATGAGCATGAAATTGAGCAAACTCAGGGAGGCAGTGAAAGATAGGAAGCCCTGGCGCAATATGGTTCATGGGGTCACGAAGAGTCGGACACGACTTAACGACTGAACAACAACAACAACAATGGAAAATAGCCTGGGAACAATGCTGAAGTAAGATGAAAATACAGTAGGAAATATGGTGGGATGGTGTAACCTGGATATTTCAGGAAAAGTTGCCAGTTGCTAGCCTCAGTTCCTTTTGGGTTGTAGCATGACCAAAGAAGTCAAACTGACAGCAATGGTGGACCTGCAATGCCAGATCAGTTGTTGATAAAACATTGATTATTCTGGATTTAATTCTGGATGAAAGCACTGACTTGTCACATATCACAAAGACATGGCAGACAACTCTCATCTCTCCCAGCAATGTCCATGGTATGGCAGCCACTGGTTGAAGAGCCGGAAGAGTGGAGGGAATTTACCAATGTTGAGTTCATGCTGTTGCATTTGGCAGCCCAGGATAGTTTTGGGTTACTGTTAGTGTGCTGACCAACCTGCTACCAAGGAATCCGTTCTCTTGAGCTAGCTGTAGTATTACCCTAGACTCCTTGTCTTAGGGGATTATCATTTCCACACAAATTGAGTTTGTCCAATCTGTTATAATTATCAACTTGTCCCTATGAATATCAGGGTGCTATCAGGCAGCAGGACAAGTTTTGGTTTTGGTGTTCTGTTTAGGTGAAGTTGGTGATCTGAACCTGGAGGAGCTCTGTGTAATGGGCAGATCACCACCAGTGGACAAATCTCTGGAAGGGTGAAGGACTGATTAAAGTGGCCTGAGATAGGAGCCTAATGAATCTGGATGTCTGGGGGAATCATATGTCAATAAGAGAGGCCCTTTTAAAAATGCCCCCACTCTCACAGCCTTGTCTTTATGAGATATATTAGAGGAGCTTCTTCTGCATTACTTCTATTCATGTGAATGCACTCCTTTGTGATTTTATAGCATTTATGTGTGTGGGTATGTGTGTGTATGCCAACTACCATCTCACTGATTAACTACAAATTTAAAATGGAGACACTAAAAGTTTAAACAGCAATTAAAGCAAACAGGTAAAACAACTAGAATAAATAATTAAAATTAACAGTTAGAGGCCCATACAAAGTGATGCCTTTTAAAGGGCTTTTTAAAAGCTAATAAAAGAGTTAGGCCCAACCAGTTGAAGTTTCTGCACTAGGTCCCAAGGTAAACCTGTACAGAATGCATTACTGTAGTCACCTTTGGAGGTTATCAGTTCATGGACCACAGTTTTAAGGTCATTATATTTCAGAAAGGGTACAGTTGGCACACCAATTGAAGCTGATAAAAGGTGTTCCTGGTCATTTCTTCAATCTGGGAAACCAAAGAGAGATTTGTATCCAAAAGCCTTCTTCATGGAGGATTAAATCCTATTCAGAACAGCTGATCTATCATCTCCCCTGAATTATAGTCCCTTACACTAAGCTTCTTTGCCCTGTCTGGATTTAATTTCAATTTTTCTCTCATTACACTTATTACTGTTTGCAGACAGGCGTTCAAAGGAGCCACATCAGTTCCTGAAAAATAGATCTTGATGTCATCAGTTTATTGATAGCACCCAGCTCCAAATCTTCTGATCCCCCTCCGTGGTTTCATGTAGATAATTAAAGTATTGGAGACTGAATAATGGAACCATTACAAAGCTTTGCCCTTCTTCTGAGGCAATGATAGTAAAAAAAAAAAAGCTGAGTGTTCAAGAAGAACCAACAGGGCTGTGCTCCTTCTGTCAATCCCCAGACAAAAATAATCCATCAAACTAATCAAGGCAATCTCAATCCTGCAGCCCAATCTGAAGTTACTTTAAAATGGTCAAAATAATCTGCTTCCTCCAGGTTGAGAAGCACCATTCTATCAGCCACCCTATCTAACCATGAGAGGCTATAGACTGGCTTATAATTGCCCATCTTGAGGGATCCAGGCAGGCTTCTTAAGAAGAGCCCTAACAACTGCCTCCCTTAAACAAAGATACATTCTGCTATTTCTCAGAGTGTTATTGTAATGGGCTGTAAGAGTAACCTTGAGGAACAGAAGGAAGAGCCGTAACCAAGACAATGGTCAGACAAAAGAAATTTGAATTTGAGGCAGAAATGTAGTTTGAGAAAGCATCTCAGGCTTGACCCTCCCTAGTTTTCTCAAAGATAAAAGGGGGAGGGGCACATTCAGACTTGCAAGATTCTGTTACTGTAATTTTATAATAAAAGTAGTATTAGCATTCCTAACTTTGATTTCCTAGTCTGGACGACCTCGAAGGGTTAGGGTTAGGGTTAGGGTTAATGATATGACGTCAACTATGGCATCTTTAATATCCTGCTGGCTAGAAGTTATGAGCCCATTTGGAAAGAGATCGAGTGGTGGATCATATTGTTCCAAGAAGCCTGTCCACATTCCCAGATATCACATATTTAAATGTATCCTCTTTAATTGTGCAAGAGGAGTTAGTAAATACACCCACAGTTGACTCTTTATCAAAGGTGGCATCAAGATTGGTATCCCAGAGATATTTTCCTCAAAAAACTCACAGAAGGTGTTATAGCAAGCCTCTGAGGTTTTACTATAATTCTGGGAGGAGGAGACAGAAGTACAAGTCAGACTGCTCACAACCCAAAACTATTCAGCAGGCCTTGAGCTTGTTGGTGCAATACAACCAGAGGCAAAACTGCTGTTTTGATGCACACATTAATTTAGCATAAGCCTTCACATGCACTTGATGCTGTGCCTTATCAGACTCAAGTCAGGTCTTTCTCTACTGAAGAAAGCCTTCCACCTTGCTGCTTCAGCTCCTGCAGTTCTTCCAAGTAGTATAGGACCACCTCTGAAGTATGTTGAAAGGCCTGTTCAGAGAAATCCTGTCAACCATCCTAGTCCAGGTATGAAACAGACATTGACAGAATCATTGGCAGAACCAGCCCAGACACTTGCAGAAGTGAGGTATAGCCATTAATCCAACCTTATTCAGATAGTGATCTGTCCATCATAATGAAGAACACCTCCCTGATCAGAACCAGATACCAAATTGAGCGTGTGACCTGCATCAAGTGTTGAGCTTATGACCAATATGGATAGGCTGATAGATGTTAGGGTTGCTACAAACTCCTGAGCTGCTCCAGACAAGCTGGCCCCAAAGTACATATTTAAATCATCCAACATGATAAGCTTAGATGTCTTCAATACAATTCCAAAATCAGATCTAGCAGCTAAGTCAGGGATTCTATTAGGTAGAATCCCTAATATTTTAGTTTGCAGTCCCAAGACTAAGGTATGCATAGTATAAACCAATGCTCTCACAGATTTCCTAGTAAGGGAGATATTGTTCTTATAGATCACAGCCACACTACTTCTCTGCTCACTTCCTTTGACTTTCTATACTACAGTGTACACAGCTGGGAGAAGTTGTGCCAAAACCAACCCACTTATACAAGCTGGTTTCTTCCTCTACAATCAAATAATGGATGATCTGTTTTATCCTGGATTGACCAGAAAGGGCACAGCCCTTATATTTCTAATCCTCTGTAATAGCCTGCAAGCCAGCCAACACCAAATCTTCTATTCTCCACCACTACTGTGATTACTGCCCCAGGATCCATAGATGGAGATCCCGCTCTCTCTCCCAATATTTTAATAGGTCAATTAACTATTTAAAAAGAAATACCCTACATATATATCTATATCTATATCTATATCTATATCTATATCTATATCTATATCTATATCTATATCTATATCTATATCTATATAAAAGGAATCTCTCAACCCAGTATCAAAGTAAGGAGAACTGTTAAGAACCTGTAACTCACCACCCACCGGGCAGACAAGGCATATTCCCTGAAATGGCAATGATGCATATTTTGGATACCAGTTCTCAGAACTCCCTCTCACCAGAAGATCAAGTGGGCATAAACCTCTCTCCTAACTGCTCATTGCTGTCCCAAAGGAGCAGCCTTCATCACTCCACCTGCACATACACACATTCATATAAAACCAAAAGTGTAGGAGAAATGACCTTTGCTTCATGTCACTTCCAATGGAACAATCTTCTTTAGGTTGCTGCTGCAAAGTCAGCACCTCCTAGGGAACCCAGCCTTAAATCCAACCATACCTAAGAGACTGCCAATAGCTGGGAGGGAGAGAAGGGCCCTTAGCTGGTCCTGGGCTAGCAAGCAAAAAGACCAATACTTCAGGGCCAAGTAAGTTGCAGTCCTAGTAGTAAAGGAGCACGGAGTGGATGTAAAATCCCATACATATTCCTCTCTAATGTTTCCGACTGCATCTCCTGAATCTTGGGACACACAATGGTAATCCCATGGTGTCTGTGGGAGATGATCAGCCTAAATCCCCATGGCATGTATGATGGACATAGTGTTCCCTCAGCACATGACTAAAGTATTTGGGGCTGGGAGCCTCCAGTGTGTAAAGCAACACTTTTGCAGTACAGTGCCCAGCCTCAGACATCTCTTATGCTTGCTGTCCATCCTTGGAAGGCTTTTAAAAAAAATTACAAGGAACCAATGGATGGTTTGAACTTGGCAATTGCAGGAATTTAATAAGAGAAATGGCAGTAGATGAAGAATATATTAACAGCATAATATAGCACCTGCCTGCAAATCTTGGAAGCTGTTGCTTAGTCCTCAGAAAAGATTTGACTGCTTTTAAGAACTGTAAAGAAGTGCTACATCATACTCCCATATGCTCCAAAGCACATCTTTAGAATCAAAATGGGATGACAGCGCACACACAACCCCCCCACCCCAAATATAATTCTCTGTTTCAGATGAAGGTCTTGGTCCAGTCAAAGTTAAATACTTTTAAGTCCTCCTGTTTTAAATAGGAGAGATGCAAGTATATCTATAGATTTCCCATTCGAAGTAATTGGGTCAATGATTAGCTTTGCCTATCTAGATCATTCAGTTTAATTTCTCTGGGATGTTTTTGTACGGTAGCCTTTTATGCATTAAAGTAATGAAAACAAGTTGCTTTATTCATTGCTTTGGTTTTAATCAGAGTTTGTTTTCAGTTACCTGAATCCATCTTGATTTGTGTCAGTGAGATGGCAAGTTCCCCCATTCTGGCATGGATTCTGAATGCAAGCATTAATAGGCGTGCTGCAATCTCGACCCTATCAGTAAAAGTTAAAAAGGAGACATTAGTCATTTTCTATCACTGACAGTGAAGCTCACTCTGTTTTCCTAACCTTGCCTTCACAGCACAAAGTATGTATCCTTCAGAATCATATCACCTGTTCTTATTCAGTGAAACTATTTTTTTTTCCAATTAAAACACTGTTTTGAGAAGAAGATAATAAATACATGAGTGCTTGGAACTGCATGGTGGAAGGCATTTTATCATGCAGTTTTTGAATATGTGGTCCATGCTATGTCCTTGTAAAGTATTCAATATAAACAATAATACATTAATATGAAAAGAGACCTGCAGCAACTTACTGGGTATTTATGCTGTTGAGTTAATCAACATCTCAGCAAAGCAACATCATGTAGAGAAACCCCCCTTCCAAAATATGCTTGTTAAAAAAAACCCTGCAGCAGTGACTTTTATTTTTATTGTAGATTTAACTCATCAGCATTCCTTTCCAAGACAGTATTATTTCTTTCTAAAAGAGATTCTCATAATGAGCTGCTATGCTTGTGGAACATATTATCCACAGACTGATTGTTTGCATGTAATACAGGAAGAGACTCTGCTAGTTAATGCTCATACTCAGAAGTCAAATTAAGTGTGGTATGAAACTGCTACAAATGAAGTTATTAAATAAAACGAATTCATTGTATTTCAGAATATTCAAATCTATTCAGACAAACAGCATTGGCTGCTCATGTCTTTCCATATAATACAGACAAGAACTTTATTGTAGGAAGTTCTTTCTTTAAATGACTTACTGCGTATTAAAAGACAACTTTATACAAGTCTTCTTAGAAGGCTTAGTCCCCTTTAGCTGAATTGGATTTACTCCAGGATGACTGTGTATACTATAGTATATACAATATAACACTGTAGCTTGAAGTACAAGCATATTTATATCTTCGTTATTAGATTTACTTCCTTTATGGTAAAGCCATGTTAAATTATATACTTTACAATCAATAAAAGTCCATAAAAACAGGTACTGTTCTCTATGAATTCCCCAATAAGCATTGTCATTGCTAAGAACTCTGGAAGTCAACGTCCATATATGTAAAGGGCATCCTGGTTAGAGAAGTCTGTTGTTTGTTTGTTTGTTTATCCATCCCTGCCTTTTGTTCAGGAACACAAGGCAGCAGACACAGAATCCTCTCTCCGCATTTTTCCCCACAACAAAAACCTGTTTAGGAAGGCTGGGCTAAGAAAGCGTGACTGGTCCAAAGTCACCCAGTCAGCAAGCACTGCTGAGGGCAGAGTAGGATCGGGGCCTCCCTCGCGCCAGTCCAACACTAAAATGATGGGATTCCATGCAAAGCTCCCAAATCACGAGTGCCCTGTTCACTTCTCGCCTTGCTTACCGCAAAGCAGTAAGGCAACAGATGAGGCCGCTGTTCTGCCAGATTTTCCCTTCCTCAGCAAGGTGCTCTTTATCGACATATGCCTATCCAACCCATCAGTCACCGGCATTATTTATGTGTTTATTGAACTTATTCAATAATATAAATTGAATAAATGTAATATAATAATAAATAAGGAATATTATTTAATAACATAAAATAATATACAATGTATTATTTATTTAATATATCATCATTTTTTTTTTCTTTTAACATACCTGAATAGTGTTTTGCTATATTAGAACAAAAACAGTACAATCTACCTGTGGATTTGTTCTTATGCATATGGAAAACTTTTTTAAAAAAATTCCCTCCATTCCTTCAGGGGCATCTGAGGGGTTCAAAAAAGTCAAGATGGCACCTGAAACTGAGCGACCAAAGAGCTACTCTTTTTTAGGTGTGTTGGGCACACAGTGCATGTAAAAAGAAGGTGGGTCTTTGATCCTGCAGTGGCAATGGATATTTTGACTTTTTTGACCCATCCCCCCTGAAGGCACCCCTACATTTCTTATTGGAATGAGTTACAACAAGTTTAAGAGAAGTTGAAGTGTTTCTGAAATGCAGCCTTTGGGAGACAGAAAAAGTAAAACAACCACATCTAATAGTACATCAACCAAGATATTTCTCTGCAACTTTAAGACGACTAAACTTAATAAATGATTTTTATTAAAAAAGCTCAATGCTTCCCTGCCTTGTCTAGCAAAACCATCTTCAAAGTGTTTCTAGAAGTCAGCTCTTTTGCAATGCCTTGGTTGGAGAGGTTCATGGCTAAAATTGGAAAGAAGCAGTGCTAGACTGTGTGTTATACCATGTACTAACATTAAAACAAAAGAAGGAGAAGGAGAAGGAGAAGGAGAAGGAGAAGGAGAAGGAGAAGGAGAAGGAGAAGGGGGGGAGGAGGAGGAGGAGGAGGAGGAGGAGGAGGCGGAGGCGGAGGAGGAACATGGCTAACATCATTTAGAGAGCCAGTTCGGGGTAGTAGTTAAGGCACCCGGCTAGAAACAGGGAGACCATGAGTTCTAGTCCCGCCAGAGGCATGAAGCCAGCTAGGTGACCTTGGGCCAGTCCCTCTCTCTCAGCCCTAGGAAGTAGGCAATGGCAAACCACTTCCAAAACCTTGCCAAGAAAACTGCAGGGATTAGTCCAGGCAGTCGCCAGAAGTCAAGACTGATTCAAAGGCACAAAAACAACATCATTTACAGGTGCCTATTTGGCCAATGTTATAGCATGCTTAATTTAAAACTCTTTTTCAGTTCAACAAATTATTTTTATAACTGTTTTCAAAGCATATCAATATTCTCTAAGATAGATGAAAAAAGCCACATGAATAAGGAAAATTCTTCTGATCTATAATCGAAGAGTGCTCCAGGATGTACTGATAAGGAAAGGGATTGAAAGAAGAAATGCAAAGCAAAAGAAAAAGAGAGGTAATAGGAGAGATGTTTTAGTAGCTCTGTGCACACTTTGAAAATTATTTGGAAAAAAGTAATTTGGATCTCATGCAAACATAGCACTTCTCCGCTATTCATTAAAATAGTCTGATTCCTTTCAGGCTTCAAAGTCAGCCTGGGCGGTGGGGGTGGGGAAAAGGTGGCCAGGGGAGAGAGAGCTTAATAATCACATTAATTTTAAGAGTGGAGTTCTTAAGAACTTCTTCCAAATATTTTTGAATCAAGCACAGCCTTGATTTTATTGCCTTAGTTTTTTTTTTTTTTCTCAAACAGTTTAAAAATGCCAACTCAAACTAATAGTTTAGCCGCTAATGAGAGTCAGTCTGAGGAAGACAAAATGTCCCCTCCTACTGAAAAAGCAAGAAGTGGTTTTGTCTTCATGTTCCAAAGTTAAGATATCTCTTAACTTTTCTGAGAAATGATATTTCCCAGTCCTGCATCTCAAAACATTCTTCTCTTAAACTGTTGAAAAATCATATCTGAAAAATCAGTTAATTTTGGAAGAGATGATATTGGAGAAAAACAAAAGAGAAAAGCCTACTGAGAATTTAGAAGAATTTACATATATCCCTGGACAGCTCTTTGAATTACAGGTAGTCCTCGATTTATGACCATTTGTTCTGGCATCATCAATGTTATGATGATGCCAAAAAAAGTGACTTATGATCACTCACACTTACGACCATTGCAGTGTCCCCACTGTCATGTGATCAAAATTTGGGTGCTTGGCAAGTATTTACGATGGTTGCAGTGTCCCAAGGTCACGTGATCACCATTTGCGACCTTCCCAGCCTGCTTCTAACCAGCAAAATCAATGAGGAGCTGTGTGATTCACTTAATGACCATGTAATTCACTTAATTACTGCATGTTTCACTTAATGACTATGTGATTCACTTAATGACTCCCACAAAAATGTTGTAAAATTGGGTGTGGTCACGTGACACCTCACTTAACTACTGTACCACTTAACAATGAAAGTTCTGGTCCCTGTTGTGGTCATAAGTTGAGGACTACCTGTATACATTTTTGAATGATGAACTCCACCAACTTTTATTTTCATGTCTGTGCCACTTCTAATACATTAAGTACTTACAAATACATAAGGACACAATTTATTTTAACAGAGAAAGAACATGCTCTTGGTTTCACAAAAACTCTAGACTCAATTTCCTAATATTTCCAGATCTCAGAGAGACAAAGAAAATAGAAGAGAATATGGGTGGCTTAGGGTTGAACTGTGGAGCCCTTGGTGCTCTCTGAGTTTGGTTGTTTGTTTACAGACATTTCATTACCTGACCAGGTAACATCATCAGTGCTAGTGAGTGTGGGGTTTGCTCCCTCTTTATATATAGTAGCTTGCCCTGCCAGTGTTGGTGGGGGTGTGGTTTTCTCCTTGGTAATTCCTTGATTAGGGTATTGTTTTCTGCTTGTTTGTCTGCTTGATTGTTTGTCTGGTGTTAATGTCTGCTTATCTGGGTGTGGGCTGCTGGAGATGATGTGTTCTGGTCTTTTTATTTCCTTCTTAGCTTTTTTATTGTCTCTTTTGAATGGTCTGAAAATGTGGCTTATCTCTAATGTGTCTATTGATGGCTGATTTGTCTGAATGCCAATCTTCCAGGAATTCCCTAGCATTTTTGGATTTAGCTTGGTCTAGGATGTCCAGTTTCCCAGCTGAAACTATGGTTGAGTCTGTCTATGTGTTGTGAGATTAAGGAATTTTCATTGTGTCCTCTGACTATTAGTTGTATTCATGGATGCACTTTGCTAGACTTCCACCTGTCTGTCCTACATAGTGGCTGCTACTGTCCTTACACTGTATTCTGTAGATGACTCCTATTTTTAATTCTTGGGCTACTGGGTGTTTTGGTTTACTTAAGACTTTTTGGAGTTGGTTTAGTTGTTTGCGTGTTAAGGTGATGCCATGTGGTTGTAATAGTCTGTTGGTTGTTTCTGAGATGTTTTTGATGTGTGGTTATCTTTTTCATAGCTTGTGTTGGTTGTGCTGTAGTGGGTTGAGTGGTCAGGCACTTTTTGATAAAGTTGTGCGGGTATCCATTTTGTTGGAAGATGTTGTTTAGGTGGTCTGTTTTCTTTTTCTGCTGTTCTGGGTTACTGCAGTGTGTTTGTACTTGTCTGAATAATGTTCTTACACAGCTCCTCTTGTGAGAGGTTGGGTTGTTACTTTGGTAATGGAGTACTTGGTTAGCGTGGGTTGTTTTTCGATAGACTTGCATTTCTAATTTGCCGTCATCCTTCTTCCTGATGAGGATATCCAGGAAGGGTAGTGTGTTGTTTTCTTCTTCCCTTGTGAATTTTATTCCTTTGAAGATGTTGTTGATTGTTTCATGTGTCTTCTCTAATTGTTCCTTTTTTATTATAAAAGTGTTGTCTACATACCAGATCCTTACTTTTGGTTTTATGTGTAGGAGTGCTATAGTTTCTAGACGCTGCATTATGGTCTCCATTATGGTTATGAATCCTGAGATTGGGGTTCCCATGGATATTCCTCTGATTTGTTGGTATATTTGCCCATCAAACTGAAAGTAGGTAGTGAGGCAAAGGTTGATGACGTCCAAGATTCTGGATATTTCGATCTTAGTGTATTTGGCTAGGCAGCAGTAATACACAACACACCCGACCTAGACAAATACACTAGGATCAAAATATCCTTGCTTACCCTTAAAATAGGCTTTCAGTAAGGTCACTGAGAGTTTGTTCATGTAGGTTTAATATAGATGGATGGATAAAATATTTCTTTATCATTAGTACTGTGGTGCAGGACTTCCCATGTAAATTTGCTATGTACAACTGGCACCAGTTGCTGTTACCAGTTGGAATCCCTATTTCTAGGTTTATGACTTTATCTAGCACATCCTTCTGAATTATGTCATCTCTCTAGTTTCAAGCATATCAGTTTCTAGTTTCCTCTCTAGTAATACACAGGTCTGAAGACCTGCTATGATTATCAAATCATACGTTCCAGAAAAAGATAAAATGTTTGAATTGCCTTGCCACTAAGTATTCATAAAACTCATTTGGCTTTCTTGCCCAATCATATTTAATTAAAGTTCCCACAGCCTACTGATGTAGCTGTGCACTCCTCTGCAGAAAGTTTACTCCATATCTACATCAGATAAGGAATAACAGTGCTGAGAGGGCAGGGTTGGGATTATTTATCAAGGTAATAGATTCCAGATGAACAGCCATGTTTGATGCTGACTGGTGAGAGGAAGAAAGGCATTGTTACCAAATTAGCATGAGACTTTAGTGGGGAACAGCTTGGTATGAAAAGAATGCTCTTTTCATAATGTTTACATCTGACTTGTCAAAAGTCATTTTTGTTCAATAATGTGTAGCACAGTCTGAGAGGTGTTTTTCAGAGGCTGAGGCAAGCTTACTTGGCTTCATACAATGTCCCTTGTATTTGTTGCTCATGGGTTTGGATATTGTTTTTTTCTCCTATTTTTTCAGCCCTCACAATCTGCAAGCATTCCACTTCTCAATCATATACTATCTTTAGGCACACATTATAAAAATGCAACATACATATGCGTGGGAACTACTTGTTCTCCTTTGCAACATCTCTACACTCACTTCAGAAAAACAAGTGTTTGCAATGCAGGACTGCATCCACTATCACTGTCTGCTGTGTAGCTCGAACAAAACTCATTTCCCTTTGGTGCAATCTCCTCCCTTGTGTTGCGTTATTTAAGTAATCAGCATGCAGGTTTGGATAACATTCAGTGCTGCAGCCCAGCTGTCATTGGTTCTCCTACCTTGTAGCCAAATGGGCAGGTACATCGGTAAAAATCCACTGGATCATTGTTGCAAGTCCCATTATTTTTACAGGGCCTGGATAGGCAAGGGTTACATTTGGACACAATACTGATGTCGACAACTCCTGCAAAAAACCAAGAATACATCTGAAAAAGTGTGTTGACAATTTAAAACATTTTCAAGAGGTTGCCTTGTATACAAGAATATACTTACCACTCAAAGTCTTTGGTGTGTGGTGCTATATAAACATGTTTATATAAATACATAAAAGAAATAAGTAATTTTCTCTTGCAATTTAAAGTGCTGCTACTGTATTATGTGTCAGTGACTCTGGTTAGTGCACTCCAATACAGAGGATGTATTGAAACGCTAATGTCAGGTTTAGCCCAGGGAACTCCAGGAGACCATGTAGATTCAATCCAGCAAGGTTTATTAGCTACAACCTCTATCAAAAATCTTCCCAGACTGGAACCAGTTCCCAGGGTCAGTCACTAAACACCGCCTGCATTCCTCAGGGAGGTGCCAGTCTCATCCTCTTATCTCTTCCCCGTGCTTCAGGAGATGAAAGAGGATCCTTCACTCCCCGACTCTGGCCTCCATAATTCCATTCCACCACATCTAACTTGCAAAAAATACTATCAGAAGATGGATTCATTTCATCATGCAATAAAAGCAAAATGAATGAAAGAACCAAATGTCAGCCCTTTGAGGTAGCCTGGGTCAAGAAACAGACCTTAATAAGAAATACTAGAAAACCCACAGTTTCCTGTTTTAGGAAAATGCTAAGAGCTAAGCTCATATTTTACTAAGAGTTGCCACATTTTCTTCAAAGCCATCTCTGTACTATCTTTTAGAGCATTCTGTCAAAATCAAGCTGCATCATGAGATAAAGTTATTTTATCTCACAATGAGGAAGTGGGAACTATGTATATCACTTTTTGCTCCATAAATAAATAAATAAATAAATAAATAAGCAAGCAAGCAAGCAAGCAAGCAAGCAAGCAAGCAAGCAAGCAAGCAATAGATGAATAAACTGAAAATCAGTCAACCAGAGAAAATAAATCCCACATATTCCAAACATGACTGTCATTGAACCTGTACGGTAAACTTTGTTCACTTTGGATATGTATATTTTTTAATCCACAAATTTCAAAATGACAATTTTGATGTAAGTTTGATATAAATTTCAGTAAAGCTCTGAGCTGAAGATATAAGCTTGTCAACCTCTCCAACCCCCACAAATCTATTCTTACGGATCACCTGGAACCTTAATATAATTCTCTTTGACAGGTATGTGAGTAGCTCTGTAATGATCAGTGGGGCAGAAAATGGAACACCACAAACACTGGAAAGGAAGGAGAAACCCTTAATATACAGTGAAATACTAGATTTAAAATGATTAGAGGGCAATGGAAATGCAAAATTAAAAGAAAGCAGTATGTGTATATTGCAGTAATGTTTGTGGAAGCAGGGGGTCCGTAGAGTGCAGAGAAATATACAGTTTCTGTTTAGCCTAGAGAATATGAGGGGAAATTAGGGCTGGAAGATGTCATGCACTCATCACCAAATTTCAATTCTTTATCTTTACCAAATTTCAATTCTTTGTACTCAAAATTAAAGCCAGTCTCAAGCTGTGTCCAACCTGTCCATGTCCCCCCGCCCCCCACTGGCAGTAGTAGAAAAGTTGGTTGCAATTGGTTTCTTGCAGGATTTTTTAAAATAAAAAATCCACTATTTTTCTACTACAGGCCTATCCTATAATCCTGCTATTTTCTGGTGGTCTCTTCTTCAAGTGGAAAGGACAAAGAGTTATACCTACCTTTGCATTGGAAGTGCTGAGTTGGTGTTGTTAGCAAAAGCCTATCTGTCATGTCATCTGGACTACTACACCGTGCAATGCCTGGCTCTTTGTAGCCTGCTTTTACCCACTCAGAAAGCCAGCGCAGGTTGCAGTCGCAGTGTAAAGGATTTGTACCAAGTGCCCTAAATTGGGTTAAAAGGAAAGAGAGAGAAAGAAAGACATTTATCCAATTACACGATTCCTTTCTTTATGCTGGTACAATTAAAATAAAATTCCTTGATTATAAATCCAGGTTCTTGATATCAGTTGTTGGTCTCAAGAACTGCCAGCATTTATACCATGATTGCATTCTTTTTCTGCCTATGGTTATGCAAGGATTTCAGTACAAATCCTCACCTTAATGCTTGGGAAGGGTATAGAGGATCAGTCATCTCCTAAAACTAAAAAGGTAATTGCAGTTGAAAGTACACAGCCACAGAAGGAGAATGAGGTAGAATCCCCGTCCACCCCTGTAACTTCAAGAACTCATCAAACTTCTCTCATAAGCTCTAGGTGACCCTGGATCAGTATCCCATTCAACTTCTGGTTGGAAGTCATTACACCTTACATAAAAAGCAAATAAATTTTCTCCCTTTGGTGAAAAGACAATTTTTTTCTGTGGTGATCTGATCATTGATTTCAAAAATGCAAGGAAGGACAATGAGAAAATCGCTACATATCAGAACACACCTTAATTCTTTCTCAATTTCTGCTTATTTCTCCTCTACTCCACAGTCTCTACAATCTAGCTGGTCACCCATCTCTTCATCTTAGAAAGCATACTGCACCCATCTCTGTAGAGTACATGCCATCCTTATCATTACATTATGATTGAATAACTTTCTAAGGAACTTTTGGCTTTCTGCTTGCCTCTTTGTTCTTGCATTTTTTCTAAATATATATTAAGTATCTAATGCATTGCTATTTTTGCAAACTAAGAGTTCATATAACATGATATCTTGTAGATAATCTTAAATGCCCTGAGCTATGATCATGAAATAAGGAAATGGGATATCTAACTCTGATAATATTCTCTATGGATTATAGATTTTAAAGTCATTGGAGTGTAATTAAATTTAATTGATTTCTTTAAAAATATTTTTAAAGAACAGATGTTTAATATAATGAGTAGAAATAATTTTATTTACAATGCAATATTATATACTTCTACTGAGAAATAAACACTACTGAACAATGGACAGGAGAATGCAGAAATTCAGCTTTACAATAGGATCTTATATATGGTCACTCAGAATTCACATTAAATTCAGTGGGGTTATTCCCAGATAAATGGGTATGAAACCAAAACATTGTATTTCTTTCACTTTTTTGTTAAAGCACTTTTAATAAACAAACAAACAAACAAACAAACAAACATGAATGCAGTAAGACTTCTTACCAAGTGAGTCAACCTTATCTCTATGATTTTCTTCAGATCAGTGCAATTATTCCAGCAGTTGTTGAGAACCATCATGGAGTAATGGTTAGAGTATTGAACTGGAACTGCGGAAACTCAGATTTATACCCACACTCAATCACAGAATTAACTGGGTGATTTTGGCTGTGAGAAAGTGAATAACCCACCCTAAATCATTTGTTGTTGTGAGTATAAAATGAGGGGTGACCCCTTCTTGAGATCTTTAAAGGAAAGGTGGGATATAAGTGAAAGAAATAAATACTAGGTGTTATATTGGATTGACTGGCATATTTAATATGATGGTCCCTATGTTCCCCTTTGACTTTTTAGAAAAAAATCTAATAACAGGTAATGGTTGCAAATTATTAGAGAGAAGTTGAAATGCTTAATAAATGTCCATTTCAATGGCTTTTGAACATATTTTCATATCCATCTTTCAGTAAAGATTCTGTTTTAACATAACTGCAGGTTTATGAGTTCAGAAACCCTTGAAGTTCAAGAATAAATTTTTAGGATAATGATCTAAAGGTTAAGGACAATTATCTCAGTGGTCATAAACTGCTTTTGACATTAGGTTTTTACTTAAAGCTTAGAAATTGTTCCTGTGGAGAAGAAAATATTAGTTGGATTCAGCCCCTAGAGAGAAAGTTAGAAAATTATTTACAAAAAGAATGATCAAAAGATAATTTTGGATGTTAAGTTTTTCTTTACAGATAACATAAATATATTTTAGAAATGGAGTTGATACTAAAAAATGATTTATTGAGGAAAAAAAAAGCAGATGGAATACTGATGGATAAAATTCCACTAAAGTTGTTGATATAATATCGCAGACATGACTGATTAAACAACTCTGCCCTAGACAAACTCATGCTGAGAGTTCATGAGTTGAATTACTGGCAGGAGTTCATACATTAAAATTAAATAAGTAGAAGAACAAAGTTTCCTTAAAGGGACCCAATTTATATCTCATCTGTATTTTCACACAGACTAAAATTATTTGGATCTACTATATATGAGCTAATGTTCATGAACATACAACGTTCAAACACATACACTTAAGTTATGTCTAGTTCACAGTACCTATGTCTCTGAACAGATGTTTTGAACCAATCAAAAATCCAACTGATCAAGCAATCTGTTCCCCCAATGAATACAATAATTTACTCTTCCCACCTCCCCAAAAATAGGGCAAAGCAACAAATAGAAAGAGGGACATCAGTTCCACCATTTTAATCTCATGATCTTCCTCCCACAGCTAGCAGCTTTATTTTGATTTACAATGTGATTGCATTATTTGTTTTGCTCTTCCACTTGTTTTAAACTTTGTGGGTTTAAATGTTATTGTAAACTGCCAAGAGAATGTCAGTTATTGGGGAGCATACAAACACTGATAATAAATTATGTTTATTTTCTCAGCTTGTCCCAAAGATGATACTGGAAATAAGGAAATAAAGACTTTTTCCAGGGTATCCTGGATTTTACATAACATAAACTTTCTAAGGTATGAAAACAATCTTAAAAATACTTGAATGAGAACAGGAAATGGAAATGAGCCAGAACCCAGAAAGTAATGAAGGACAAGCCATGTCTTGCTTCAACACAATAATTCTCTTTAGCTATTGCGTGCATCTTGCCATTGTTGCAAGTTTTTTAAACAGAATCCTAAGATACCATTTAAAACATGCAAATATCATTTTTGTTGGTCATTGCAAAATATCTAGAGATTGTTAATAGCTACAAGTTTACAAACACTGTCTACATCCAAAAGCTATCGTCAATAGTACACAATGACTTTGAATCCTATTTTGCAAATAAATTATCTGTATTTAGTTCAATTGGTATGCATATTTCCTAACTGTATTAACTGTAATGACAGAATGTTTGAAGAAAACAATCTATAAGTTGAATGAATGTTCATCTAAATTTGTGAAACTGCACTGTAGAGTTAGAGCTTTCTACTGGCCAAGAAAATTGACTGCTATAACATACTTTGATGATAGATATGCAGTTCAACTTTTGTTTGGGTAGAATATATTAGCTATATAGCTAGGAATATATATGGAAATACAATATGAAGGGTCTCTTAAAATTAATTAAGTTTAAAGGCCATTGATTAGGAAATTTAAAGGTAGGATGAATTTGGGTTTATTAACCATAATCACTCTCGATCTACCCTAAACCTTAATGGTAGTGTTTTTCAAATACAACCAAACATAAATAAATACATTTGAACTGAGGACAGGTTGCCTCCATCTTGCAGGGCTCCAGTTTCTGTATTATAAATACTACATACTAAATATTACATACTACTTTTCAAAGATAAGTAGGTAGCAATGAGGTAATAATATTCAACCATAAGGAAATATAATATGTATTTTGCATATCTTCTAAATAATTCTAAATACGTACATGATTTCAGCCCTTATTTGTCACCCTGTTCTGTAAACAAAATATGTGACTGCTGTTTGAAGCCAAGATAATTGGCCCAGAATTTATTATTTCCGAAGAAAATATCATAGTTTTACATTTACTGTATGCAGTGATGCAGAATTAATAAAGAAGGATGAATGACTGTCAAGTGGCTTATTAATGACTGAGGTTACAGAAACCTTGTGAAAATGGGGGGGAAAAAATCCTGAAAGACTATTTCTCTCTGTTCCTGACTTCTCCATTGGACAACTCTTTCTTCTCTGCAGAATAGCTTCTTGGAGATCATTTATAGCTGATAACTGACATTATAATGATTATTATGATAATAATGACATAATCCCCTCACATAGAACAGGGTATTTATCCAATAGGATTTCCCCACAAAATCCTATTTATTGTAGGTTGGGATTACTTTTTCTCAGAATAAAATAAGCTGTTGAAAATCAAAGAAAAAGTAAGAAGGGCGAATTGTAGTCACAAAGGCTAGGTCTCTTCCCTGTCCTGTCCTGTCCTGTTACTTGTGTCCCTCATCTCATTTTTATCCAGGGCTGTTTCCCTTTCTTCCACCTTCCCAGTGCTTCCTCTTACTATGTCTCCATCCTGTATTTTTTTCTTTTTGCAGCTACTGCAAAAAGCAGGGATAAAAGTAAATGTGTGTGGCACTTTTGTGTTCCATAAGTGGTATTTTTTTGTGTATGAGAGAGAATGGTGGATATGCAGATTGGGATAAATTAATTTTGTAAACAGGATGTCTTTTTTCACAGGTGATTACTTTTATTCATTAGTTACCAATTCAGCTGGTAGAGAGGTATACATACATAACTTAAATTCAGGATTGCCTTTATTTAAGTGAATATGGTAAATTATGTTTAGAATTTAAACCTGACTGGAAATAGTTTCAACTTTAACAATAGTGTTACCATGACTTTTGATAAAACATTATCATGTTGTTCATTAGTATTGTGAGTGCTTCACAATTCACAATTTTATTATCAATATCAATATTTTTTAAAAGTGAAACTGAACAGTTTTATTGAAAGATAGATGCTAACTGAGCAATGAACACAAGTTTTAAAAAGGTTGAAGTGTTTATAAATTTAAACATACATTTTAATTCCTTTCCTCTGTTCACTACAGGGTTAAAAGTGAAGTATATAGAATATACTAACAGCAATTCCTTGCTGGGCTTACAACGTTATTTGGAAAACTGCTACAGAATGCCATTCTTCCCAAAATACCCTGATCCAGCAAATGGGAAATAGAGGAATCTAAATGGGGTGTGAAGGAACTATAACATAACATGGTTCATAAAGCATAATCATGGTGGTATCTTTCCAGCAATTGTATGTCCCCACGTGGCTTTTAACTTGTCATTTTTTTTTTTTTTTATAGCAATGTCAGTTTCATTCTCCTTCCTGGAAGGAGATAAGAAGTGGAGATCAATCTTATTTAATAAGTGAAAAATAATTTGGAAACTTAAGAACCAATAGTACTACTACTGGGCAAGTTAAGAACCAACAGCCATGCAACTGGTCAATAATTTATCCAAACAGATATTTTTAACCATATAGGTCAAAATATGTTTCTCATATTTTGCTGAAAATTTGCATTTGAGTCTAACTTTGATGTAAGGATGCTTAACAAATGTAAAATATTAGTTGATATACTTTTTGTCCAATGATTAAGGTTTCCAAAGGTATGGTTTTCTTCACACTTGCTTGGAAAATACAGTTTGTCTAAATACAATACATATAAGTGCAATTGTGGCACAAGGTAGATACACAAATCCTTCATAGCAAATTATTGGTACAGCTTAATAATCTCTTGAGGATAACAATACTTACAGATGGGAAAGTGACACAAGATCATTAAAAGACCCTTCAGGAACACTGGATATATCGTTGCCATGAAGAGTCCTACAAGAGGAGAAAATAACATTATATTTGACTAAAGTTAAGATACAGAAAGAGTTTAAGCTAGCTTTCAATACCTACTGGTTAAATGACTTAGGAAGCAATATATTTCATGTCCTCCATTATTTTGTCTAAGAAAGATTTTATAAGCAAGCACTGCATAAAGATTAGAGTTAAAGGAAGGGGTACTATCAGAGACTATTTGATACCTTTCTTTAATAAAGAGTTTTTTTTTTTTTTTTTTTGGGTGCCTTTGAGTCAAGGGTTAACTCCTGGCAACTGCTTGGACTATCCCCTGCAGTTTTCTTGGTAAGGTTTTGGAAGGGGTTTGGCCTTGCCTCCTCCCTAGGGCTGAGAGAGGGACTGGCCCAAGGTCACCCAGCTGGCTTCATGCTTAAGGCAGGACTAGAACTCATGGTCTCCCAGTTTCTAGCCTGGTGCCTTAACTACTACCCCATACTGGCTCTCTTAATAAAGAGTACCAGTGACTCTTTCAAAGGAAAAAAAATGACAATACTGGAATCTGAATAAACAATTTAGAATAGTTAGACAAGAGAACAGTTGTCTTGGGAGTCATAATAGTGACAATATTCTGGAAAGTTATTCAGTCCATGGATCTAGATAAGTAGGAAATATTCATCTTTTTTGTTTTCTTTTCTTCTTTTTTCCCCTGAAACAAATGTCACAGAGAAAATCATTGGTGACACCATTTTGCCAATATCTACAACTCTTTCTGATAAATACAGTGCTGTGTAGAGCTGCCTTTACCAAATTTATTGGAACTATATTTCCCAGAGTTTCCATGCAGCTTTTATCATTATGCTGAATGGAACTTGCCCTAACCAATAGTCAGTGCAAATCCTGGGTTTAATATCTGAAAATGTCACTAAGAAAAGTTACAGTGAAAATTGCAATGCTTCATTGCTTTTCAACCATATCCTTTCTTGCATGCTTACATGACTTTGGATCTCTAGAGGAGATTAATTTTTAATATTTTTATTTCTTGTTTCTGCATATACTGCTGGATTCAACATAAATGGTTCCTGAGGGTTTAGAACACCATAAACAATAGAATAGTACCTTACTAATATTAACTTCCTAATTGTTGAACTACAGTCCTATTGACATTAATAGCAATATACTGATATACTGACTTCAATGGAACTAAATGCAATTAACTTAGTTGGGATTATATAATAAATGGGTAAGGCCAGTGGCAGGCCAAATGTTTCAAATTAGAATGATGTTGAATGCAAAATGCCCTATTTTAATTTCAGAGCAGCTGGTACACCATTGAAATTAGCTGTTTTATCCATTTTGATGAAATCACACAGTTTTGAAACTGAAACAGCTATTCTGAATTCAAAGCAAGGGGTGTCCAATTTGGAACTCTTTGAATCTGAAATATTTTACAATTGCCCACTTTACAATATGACGTGAGCAAGTCAAAGTCAAAGAACGGAAGCAAACTCTACACTTTCTTAGTATAGCATGCTGAAGTGTGCTTTGTAAGTTTTATGAAATCCTAAAGTAAATAGTAAAACCCTTGAAAAACTTGGGAAGGCCACACACTGAATCATGAGTATGTATTTAATAGGGACATAGAAGTAATTTTAATATTTTTATAATTATATATATTTCACATGTGTTTTCTGATAGATTTTTGTTACTCGCATACCTTTTGGTGCATGCTTGACAAAACCTAATCTATGCTTTGAAAGATCAGCTTAAAACATGAGGTATGAAGATAGGATAAGAGAAATTAAGACTTTGAGCTACTGAAACAAGGCATATGTTATGACTCTTATTATTACGTTTGGTATCCAGAGACACATTCTGACTGGTAAGATAATTTTCCTATTTAATATCAATAAGGCAAATTTCCCAGGAAAAAAAAGCAATTAGAGAAGTGGCTCATGCGTAAAAGAGATCTGTTAACTGCACATCAAACCTAGCCAGATTTCAAGCTATGCGTCCTTTCAAAAAAGAAATCCAAAAACTTGGATATGCTTTTGCTGATTATTTCTAACTGAGGTCTCTTGGGAATTCTGATAATAAATAAATGACAGTAACAGATTGCATGCTGTCGCTTGGAACCACTTCCTCCCCCAGGAGAATTGATTTTTAATAACAACGTAGATGACATGTGGCAAGGGTTGTCGCTGACACTAGAGTTTTGTAGACCATAATAAATCAAATGAAACTGGAGGCTTCCAAATACACAGAACCCAGAAAGAGAGACTCTCATTCATGCTTCATTTCACTTTTGCACAGAAATATAAAAGTGCAATGTTATTTTTCTCAGAGCAAACACCTATTCCAATATATGATTAAGGAGACCGTCTAAATAAACAGAGCTAGCAAATGGATTTATAAAACTGATCTTTAGCATTGCATTGATGCCCTTGGAAATATAGGTAATTTTGGTTTGCTTGCAACTTAAACAAAACATTCATACTGATCAGTCACTAAATAAGAAAATGAATGCTTCCTAGTAGTTCTCAAATGATGGGGCAAAATTTACTGTGAAATTAACATCTGTGCAATATTTCAAATTGTATAATCAACTGGAAGATTATGGACTATGTTCAGACAAATTGGCCTGCCACTTAACTACTCTTTTCTAAATACTCCATATAATATATATCTGTAATTATGCATACAATGGTGCTTAAAGGTTTATTAACTATTTGAACTTTCAGTATTTCTGCATAAATATGACCTAAAACTTGTTCCCCACACAAGTCCTAAAACTAGATAAAGAGAACCCAATAAAACAAATGAGTCAAAAACATTATACTTGTTCATTTATTTATTGAGGAAAATGTTCCAAAGCTACATATTTGTGTGTGATAAAAATATGTGAACTTTTGCTTTCAGTAACTGATGTGGAGCAGTAACTGCAACAAAATGTTACAGTTTAGTTGGGCAGCAATAACTGCCGCTGGTGGGCAGCAATAACTGCAACTAAACTTTTCTGGTAACTGTTCATCAGTCTTGCACATCAGCTTGGAGGAATTTTAGCTCATTCCTCCTTACAGAACAGCTTCAGCTCAGGGATGTTGGTGGACTTCCTTGAATGAACTGCCTACTTCAGGTCCTTCCATAACATAACAAGGTCAGGATTTTGACTTGGCCATTCCAAAACATTAACCTTCTTCTGCTTTAACCATTCTTTGTTTGTATGACTTGTGAGTTTTGGGTTGTTGTCTTGCTGCATGACCCACTTTCTCTCGAGCTTCAGTTCACAGGCATATACCCTGACATTTTCCTTTAGGATTTGCTGGTATAGTTCAGAATTTACAGTTCCAGCAATTATGACAAGCTGTCCTGGTCTTTCCCCTTCACTCCTTTCTGGGCTTATCAAGAGAGAGTAAAAGGAAAGGAATGTGCTGGATTTACAATTGAGTGTGCTTAGCACTGCTCATCTACTTTTCTTGGATTCGCTCAACTGATCACCATCTACATCTCTGTATTGGGGGAGGAACCTCTCTTGGGGTCTTCTGCCCAATCCTTCCCTGAATACCTGGGTTTTGCCATAGACAACCAACTCCCTCCTTCCCATCTTGGGTCTTGGGTGAAGATGTCATCTCTCTGGGACTTGACTTATCTTCCTCAAGGGAACCCATTCACGGACTTTCCTTTTCCTTCTCTGACCAGGAACTAACAATTGTGCCACACACTTACAATACTGTACTCTCCAACTTTTCTATCCAGCCATTCCATTTTACACAGTCTTTTTCTCTCCTAGCTTTTTGCCCTGGTTGTCTCTCCTCTATGCTCCTCTCCTCTCCTCTCTCTGTCTCTCTCTTATGTTTAGTCAGACTGGCAGCATGTCCCCCAGAACTGAGGAGGTGGGTGTCTGGTGAGGGCTTTAGTCCCCAACACCAATATACAAGGCTGGACCAATGAACATGCGGTCTACCTCTCCCCAAAACAGCCCTGGCTAGCAGCCAGGTGTCAGCCTTCCCAGGTAGACCAGACAGGAAACACGACCAGATGAGCTAATTCTACTTTATTGTAAGGGTACTTTAACAATCTTGTAAGTCTGAAAATACAAATCTCCTGCTGCCTCTTTTACAGCCTGATAAGTTAGGGAGGTTCCTTTCCGAGTTTCTTTCTCTTTCCGTTATGCAGCTGTGGGATATGCCCCCTCTTATCCGATCATTCTCTAGGCAGCATCTCTTCCGGTCCACTCCCCCACCTGTCTCCCAAGGTCATTCCCACATACCAGTACAACAGGTCAGCTCATCAGCACTTGTGACACCACAACTGCACTTCAGGGCTAGAACTGTACTTCTTATCTCTTTTCTCTCTCCATTTGCTGACCCATGTCAGTATAACTGCAGCCATAACAGGCCACTAAAAACCATATGCCACATCCTTAAAGGGCTAATTGAGGAGATACAGTGATGAAGCAACCATGGGCTTAATCCTAAGTAATGCTTACAATTTTGCACAAAAAGTAAGTATTACTGAATCACTGGAAAGAATTATCAAATATCATTACATTCAATATTCTCAGAAGGAAACATTTGGCAAAATGTTTCCTATAGTCACATTTGATTTTAAAAGAACAAATGTTCATAAATGGGAAAAGTATAAAAAGGAATGGAAAAGATCAAACTTCTGAATTCTTGGATATGATTAAAAACATGCAATAGAATTTCAATTAGAATTTTAGCTCAAATTATAGACCTTTTGAATGAAACAGAAAAAATGTGCTTATGATTTGTGGTTTTGATAATTAGAAAAAAATGGGTAATAGAAAAAAGTGAGCTTTTTTTGCAACCACAGAGTAAGATAATTTTGCAATTGTACTTATATTTGCTGCAAAAGAAATTGGAAGCGTCTATTTTTTCTTTTTTTCTTTTTTCTGTACTTTCTCTTTTTCTCTCTCTTCCTTCTTCTTTACTGTTTCTACTCTTTATTAGTTTGTGTTAGTCTTTACATGCTTTGTAAAAATTTTAATAAAAAAAAAAAGAATTTAGCTCAAATTATGGAATGATCCATCAAATCCAAGAGTATGTCAGTGTGTTTAGTGAGGAAGTTCAGATCAAGAAAGCTTCCTTCAAAAATATGTCTTAGTCAAATGGGGAAGCCTATTTTTTAACAGCAGCCTATTATTATTATTTAAAAAAAAAACAAAACTCCAAAATGAAGAATCATCTTTAGGCATCAAATCACTCACAAAATGTTAATCTTCATCTGAACACATACTTATAGGCTATTTTACATCTTAATACAAATGGAAAAGTGCTAATGTCTAGAAATGGTTGTGATACAGAGAATCAGAGGAAAGCACCTACTCCTTAGAAATTTTGCTGTCACCTGTTAAGATTTAACCCCAGAACAGTGAATGAGCAATACTTACAACACTCGGAGAGATTTAAGGCCATTAAATGCATGAACTGGAATACACCGTAGCCTATTGTAGCTTAGGATCCTAGGGGAATAGAAGACCACAGCTTATATTACTTTGTACTAAGTAATTGAAGCAGGAATGGAGTAGAATACATTAACAAAGGAAAATGGAATACTTGCTACTTAATGGAACCAACTTTATAATAAATAGCAATTGGAGCCTATGTCAGAATCACTGGCTACTCACAGTGTTGATAGCTGTGTCATATTACTGAAGGTGTAATTGGCCAACATGCTGATGCTGTTGTTGCTCAAGTCACTGAAGAAAAATACACAAAACAAAATTAATTGATGCAATGAAAACAGAACTTTTTTCAAATTTAGGACGAAACTGAAAAGCAAAAGCAAGTTCCTTCAAAGCAAACTACCAACTAAGATGATTCTCTGGGATTGTAATTATAGATGTATTGATTACCCTACGGCAAGTAGCTTTCAGGATAATTCATAAAAAAAACAAATAAAATCTGAAAGATTCATTTAAGAAAAAAATAAAAGGGGAGCTTAAAATATAACAAACACCAACCATTTGACAATCTAAAATACCAAGGCATAAAACCAGAAATAACAATGGACAAAAAGTAAGAACTATGTAGAGTGGACACTTCACAAGGTTCTCCAGGGAAGGCACTAAACATTTGAGATGTTATTTCTGCTTGTAGGTAGACAATATTGGGCCACATTGTACAAGCTCCTTGTATTTGCTATAGACTTCTATCAATTAAGTTTGTAATATATTCCTCCTTGTATCTTGATTATATCAAGACACAAGGAGAACTATATGAAGGAAGTGCTCCTTCACATACGATGATCCTCTAGAACTGAAAACTAAATACATGAAGGTATTTCTATATTAAAGCTGGCACACTGACTTGGGCTAGGTAGGGTAGTCTTCCAGCTATAAAATAACAAAATACCATCATATGAAACATTTTTTAATTAATGAGAGTGATACCTTAGTATTAAAATCCTATGCTTGATGAAATTAATGAAATATTTTAAGGAATTTTCTTATTTTTATAAAATTTAAGTCTAGATTGGAATTTAAGATATACCCGATAAAGGTATGACTAAACAAACTATATATATATATGAATGAATGAATGAATGAATGAATGAGCCACAACACTGAACTCTAGAAGTAAGCAAAATCTGCCAATGATTGTTTCTGTGAAAATTGAGGTGTTATGTCTTGCCTCTTACTTGTGTGTAATAAATAGAGGACTGGGCTGAAACGTTGAATTGTAATCAAAGATCTCAAAGTGATAATTTACTGATGATCTCTTTTAAAAGGATATGTTTGTATGTGCGTGTATTTGCATTTCCAGAAAAAAATAAATCTCACAATATAAACAATGTTTCCACGTTCCCTCAAACTGCACTGCAACACCCAATGCCTCAACATTTTTGTGTTATAGTACTGCTGCTGATATGAAATGTTGGTATACTTACATTAATGTTAAGTGTCGGAACACAGAAAGTTCCTTTGGCACAGCAGATAAATGGTTTCCTTCCAGGTATCTGAAAATCAGTTCATATTTGATAAATGGTTAAGAATATTCATTGGTTCTTTGCACAAATATAAAAACAATATGAAGTATTGCAGTTGGCATCAAACTATTGGGGCAGATTTAATTGCAAACTACAATATGAATTCTGTCTATAAAAATGCGTAGGTGAGAAAAAATAGACAAGATATTTAAGGGTTTGGACTAGGACTTTCAGCCATGGAACTTCACAGGGTCTCTTTGGGCCAGTCACCATCATTCTGCACAACCTATCTACAAGCCTGTTGTTGAAAAAAATTGCAGTTTGATAGTGGAATAAACTTCAAAAGATGACAGGTTCTCAAGCCCCATGTAGCTGGGCAGGGCCAAAGGAGCAAAAATTAGACAGATTTTAGTAAATTATCTTTAAAGCTTGTCTTGGAAACTAACAGGAATTTTCCAGTCTTGTTTATAGTGAGTTAATGAAGGTAGAGCCTTTTTTAAGATATTGAGATGCTTTTTCCCAGATTTCTTCCCACCTGGACTGTGTTATGATTTATCAAATCAGATCAAATCTTTATTACAATTAAAGACCAGCAAAGCTATTTATTTATGAGATAAACTGTCCACTGACTTGCCTGCTGCTATCTCTTCCATTCCCATCCCAGCCTTGCCACAACCACTCACATAAGAGTGTCCTTCACGGGATATACTCAGATAAAGGCTAGACAGCCATCTCTTGGGGATGCTTTGATTTGGAACATGGGGTTGAATTTGATCTCCCAAGTGCTTCCTTCCAATTAGATGGTTCTTCCCGTGGCCTTTTGTTGGAACTGATGATTAAATCAATTTGTTAAAGTCTTGGCAGGGTTCCTCCCCCCCCCCCCCCCCCGTTTATTCTGTGAAAATATCTGGAAGCAAAATGGAGCATACCAAGACAAAAGAAATATAGAAATACATAAATGCACACACACATATAGACATACATACAGAGAGCGGAACACACAATACACCTTTCCAAAGCAGGGACCTTAGACCAAATATCTTCAAGAGTTTAAGAAAAGAGGCAAGACTGAAAATGCATCAACTTGAATTGACATTAATATGGTTTTGCATATGTCATATTGATGCCATGGTCTCCTGACCCTCCTTCTGCCTTTTTTGTAAATGTGTGGGCTCACAGGAAAATGCTATTTTGGCCCTTTGCTGAGCAGGAGATGCATCTTTTACAAAACAACTGCAAAAAAACAAAAAACCTCACTCTGGTAGTTTTCCTGGGGATCATATTAACAAAGAGACAGGGGAGGAAAAATCACACATGTCCTTGCTGTAAGGTTGTGCTTAATTAAAGCTACTAAAAAGAACTCCAAATGCTAATTGACCTCATTAGAATTATTCTTGCCCTCTGACTGCAAATTGCTCAGGCAAGCAATATTTCAATAACACATCGGAAGCTGACTCGCTCTAGCTGCACTAATCCATACAACCATTTACTTTAACTGCTTAGTGAAAACATAAAATGAATATGCAGCATCTGATATAACAGAGGCAGCATTATTTAAGATGTAAATGCTAAGTCAGAGCTGACTGAGGCTGTGTATTCATTCCACAAAATGAATTATCGCAAAACGCTCCCTCAAAGGCATATGAAGGAAGAGACGATTTATATTTTCATGTGACCACACGCTAGATCCAACAACGTTGAATTCTGACCCTCTAAGATATTTGAGAAATGCCAAAACCGTGCACAGAACTCTTCCACTGTTGAGCTTGTTCATGCTGATCTACTGCCTCTTCAGTAACATTTTAAAATTTGAATATGGCTTCTTTTGCTTTCATGACCACAATTAGTAATTATGGAAGCGAGAAATGATGCTTGCGAGCCTCCCAGATTTGGCTCCGTGATGGTATTTCTGAGCCAGTGCCCTGATTTGAAAGTTATGATCTAACTGTTAGTTATGCCAGAATGCATACTGGAAAGTACATTAATGCATATCCCATTAAGAGCACTATAATTCAGATCTGCATCCAGATATACCTTCTAGTATCTCCTAATTTACTGCATGGAACTGAGAATGTTTCCTTAAAACACAGTGGTACAGAAAAGTAGGAAATAATGTCTTGGAAGTTTCTGGATGATGGGATTGATTGTTGTTGTCTTTTGCTTTCTTTCATTTTTTTAATTGACTGGTATTTGCATTTCATTTTTAGAGGGCACCTGGATAAGCGTTTCACTTTTAAAGGTGTCTATAAATCTTTTTAAAAAATGAATAAATGTAGGTTACCAAGTTAAAGTAACAATGTATCTTCTTTCCCTGGTAAAACAGATGTTTTTGAAAAAATGTATTTATTTACTTATTTGTAAGACTTTTATATTACTTTGGTCCAACAGGGTCCTAAGCACTGTCTAGCATTGTTTACCTTGAAAGGGAATGCAGGCGATCCTTGTTTAATGAGCGCTTGCTCAGCGACCGTTCGAACTTGCGATGGTGCTGAATGAGTGCTACTTACAACCAGTCCTCAAACTGCTGGTTGTCACAGTGTCCTGCGGTCATGTGATTGCCATTTGGGACCTTCTTTCCTGGCTTCCTACAAGCAAAGTCAACTGGGAAGCTGGTCACACTTAACAACGGTGTGGGATATCCTATCTAAAGGACTATGTTTTGACCAGTTTTATTATTTCTGGCATGGTGGTCCTATGTTTCTTAGACTGTGTATAGTCTCTAGGATTGGCACGTGAAATAGAATTATATAGTTAAACAGTGTAAGGAACAGGTGGATGGATACCTTTTTTGAAAATGCAAAACATGTGCTTCTCCCCATATAAGGTTGACATAGAAATGATCTGGGAGATTTTCATGAAATGGATAAATAGGTTTGTTTTGAATTATTTTCTCCCCAGTTGTTCGCAGCAGAATACACATTTTATATCAAATATGGTTTTATGGACATTCAGCTTCTTTACTACCCTTCCTTTCCCTCTCACAGCATATGCTTCCTATAACCATCTGGCCAACTAGGTAGATTGAATTTTAAAAGAATTAGGAAGGAGAAACGAAGTTGGGAATTACAGAGAGAAAAGCTAGTATATCCTGTATCTGTAATCTTTTCTATGAGACTTACTTGCAAAATTCATAGCTAAGTCTAAATCAGGAAGTTCACCATAATTTCTACCAAATACAAACACAAGCAAGAAGCAAACTCTAGAATGATGGGGAAAAGATTCTAATTCCATTCAGTATCTAATATTCTAGTTCCAACCTTCCTTGAAGTAGTTTTTTAAATGTTATTTTATTTAATGAACAGTCACTGAAAGATGAAAATTTGAACAACACAGAACAAGCTATTAGGCAGAATGAATCAGCAAATGCCAGGGATATCTAGCAAGACACTAGCGAACAGAGCTGTGTATGCCACATGAGCTGCCCTATACCGCACAGTATGCATGTAATTAATTAATTAATTAACTAATTAAGATTTGATGTTGCCTGACTCTGAACCTTTGGGTGGCTCACAATACACCAAAAAACAAAAAACCAACAACTAACAACAAAATCATATTAGGAGAAAAGGTGGGGGGGACATGGTGATGAACCCAGCAGACACTCAAAAGATCCCACCTAACATCTAACGTCCAGTGGAGGGGGATCCAGCCCCCTTAGCCCAAGGCCTGTGAGAACAGCCAGGTCTTTATAGCCCTCTGGAAAGCCAACAGGGTGGGAACCATCTGGATCTCAGTATCCATGGATATGGCAGAAGATTTGACTCCACTGCCAGAATTATCTATTAGTGTCATCTTCTGTATGTGGAATAGGAAAGGGAAGACGTTCTTCTTTGTTTCAGATGTCAAATAACTTGGATTCATTCAATTTCAATTCCTGCATCATATGCTACAATAGACAGCTTTCATGGTCAGTGGAGAATTATTAAATGTTCAGTAATCAACCAGTGCTCATCATTGTTTTACCTAATTATCTCTTTTTTGGAGGTGAAAGTGAAACAGCACTTTAAATAATAGGATTCGTAGATGACATTGCAAATCTACCATAGATTATAGTTATGGTATATTATATTATATTATATTATATTATATTATATTATATTATATTATATTATATTATATTATATTATATTATATTTTATTTATTTATTTGGCTTGTATGCTGCCCATCTCCCCCAACGGGTGACTCTGGGCAGCTCACAATAAAAAGAAAAAACACAGTTCTCTCCAAAGATGGCTAAAATCTATAAATAGTTAAAAAACATATTAAAAATGCCCTAAAAAACCTCCTCTGATTTTGGCCCTAAAAAAAACCTGCAAGATGCTGGGGGGGGGGACAACCCATCATCCCACCAGCCATCTCCACAGGTGCGGGCCCCCCTCTGGCCCCCAGGCCTTCTGGCAGAGCCAGGATTTGATACCTTTCCTGAAGGCCATGAGGGAGGGGGCACACCCGACCTCAGAAGGCAGGATGTTCCATAGGGCGGGTGGTACAGCAGAAAAGGCTCTCTGCCTAGACCCCACCAATCAAAATTCCCTGACTGGTGGGGTCTGCAACCTGCCCCTTTTGCTGGACCGAGTGGGACGGGCTGAAGTGACCAGGGCGAGGCGGTTCCTCAGATAACCTGGTCCCGTGCCATGAAGGGCTTTAAAGGTAATGACCAACACCTTGAATTGGACCTGGAAACAAACCGGTAACCAATGCAGCTCACGCAACAGCGGTGTTATATGTGCCCTCCTAGGGGCATTAAGAACTGTCTGCGCCGCCGCATTCTGCACCAGCTGTAGCTTCCAGATACTCTTCAAGGGTAGCCCCATGTAGAGCGCATTACAGTAGTCCAACCCAGAGGTGACCAGGGCATGAGTGACCGTGTGGAGGTCCCCCTGATCCAGGAAGGGGCGTAACTGCTGCACCACACGAAGTCGTGCAAAGGCCCTCCTAGCCACGACTGCCACCTGCTCTTTGAGCAGGAGTCGTGAGTCCAGGAGAACCCCCAGATTACGCACTGGGTCTGTCTGGGGTAGTGCAACCCCGTCAAGAACCAAAGATGGCAAAGTCCTAGATCTTGAGGCTCCCCGTATCCACAGCCACTCCATCTTACCAGGGTTCAGCTGAAGCCTGTTGTCCCCCATCCAGGCCCCCACAGCCTCCAGGCACCACGAAAGGGCAGTCACAGCATCACTTAGGGCACCTGGGATGGAGATGTATAGTTGGGTATCATCAGCATACTGATGATACCTCACCCCATGGTGCCGGATGATCTCACCCAGCGGTTTCATGTAGATATTAAATAGGAGCAGTGAAAGCACTGACCCCTGTGGCACCCCACAAAGTAGGGTTAGGGTTAGGGTTAGGGTTAGGGTTACCCTAACCCTAACCCCACAAAGTAGGGGCCGGGGGCTGGACCTCTCACTCCCTATCAACACCGATTGGGTTCGGCCTTGGAGAAAGGAGCTGAACCAGCACAACATTGTGCCACCCAACCCCAACTCCTGCAGCCGACCCAAAAGGATACCATGGTCGATGGTATCGAAAGCCGCCGAGAGATCAAGAAGAGCAAGGATGGATGCACTCGCCCCATCCCGCTCTCGCCAGAGATCATCTAAAAGTGCGACCAATGCTGTTTCTGTCCCATAACCGGGCCTGAATCCTGACTGATAGGGGTCCAGATAATCTGTTTCCTCCAGGATCCTCTGAAGCTGCCACGCGACCACCTTTTCTACCACCTTCCCTAAAAAGGGGAGTTGGGAGACTGGACGAAAGTTGTCCAGGAGGGTGGGGTCTAGCGATGGTTTCTTGAGGAGTGGGCAGACCAAAGCCTCTTTGAAAGGCTTCGGGAACACCCCCTCCTGCAAGGATGAATTAACCACCGCCAGGACCCACCCTAAGGTCACCTCCTTGGTAGATTTAACTAACCAGGAGGGACACAGATCTAAATCACAGGTGGTCGCACTGACAGCCCCGAGGACCCTGTTCACTTCCTCAGGGGCAACAGGATCAAACAGTTCCCAGATAACTGGGCAAGAACACTCCCTGGGCAACTCCTCTGGACCTACTCCATGCTTGGCTTCCAACTGAGAATGGATCTGAGCAATTTTATCCATCAGGTGTTCAGCAAATTCCTATGCACGACCCTGCAAGTAGTCCTCCACCCCCCCTTTTCCCAGGAGGGCCCGGGTGACCCTAAACAGGGCTGCAGGGCGATACTCTGAGGATGCAATAAGAGCGGAGAAATATTGACGTTTTGATGCCCTTACCGCCACTAGGTAGGCCTTAATAGCAGCTCTAACCCGTGTTCGGTCTGATTCGTCCCCAGTTTTCCGCCAGCGGTGCTCTAGCCGTCTCTTAGCCCTTTTCAGCTCCCTCAACTCCTCTGTGAACCACGGGGAGTGCCGGGAGTGATGGGCCAAGAGAGGACGCACAGGCGCGATCCTGTCCAAGGCCCCAGCCGCCTCCTTGTTCCAGGCTGCGGCCAGAGCCTCTGCTGGGCCGTGCAGCAAGGCCTCAGGAACAACCCCCAGCTCCCTTTGGAACGCGTACGGGTCCATCAGTCGCCGGGGGTGGACCGTTCAAATAGGTCCCACCTCCCTGCGGAGGGGGGCAGCATAGGAGAATCCTTCTGCCACCAGGGAGTGATCTGACCATGACAGGGGGGATAATATAAAATCCCCCACCAGATCATGTTGCCACTGCTCCGACAAGAAAACCATGTCTGGAGTGTGACCACTGTCCCGGGTTGGGCCATTGATGACCTGGGTTAGGCCCATGGCTGCCATGGTAGCCATGAACTCCCAAGCCGCCTCCGAGGCCAACCCCAGGGACGGCAGATTAAAGTCCCCCAAGACCATAAGTCTGGGGAACTCCACTGACAACCCCGAGATGGCCTCCAGCAGCTCAGGCAGGGAGGCTGCTATGCAGCAGGGAGGCTGGTACACTAGCAGCACTCCCAACTGATCCTGTGTGCCCAACCTCAGGAACAGGGTCTCACATCCAGCAACTTGTGGAGCAGGGCCTCTGAAGGCCAATAGGGATTCCCTGATGACTACTGCCACTCCCCCTCCCCTGCCCTGGGGTTTCGGCTGGTGCCAGACCCTAAATCCGGCTGGACACAATTCCGAGAGGGCTACTCCCTCCTCTGGTGCCAGCCAGGTCTCGGTGATGCACGCCAGGTCAGCCTGCTCCTCCCCTAAGGTCGTGAATAAGGGGGGCCTTATTATTGACTGACTTGGCATTCAGCAGCAACAGACGAAAGCCTGGGCCTCTGCAGGCCTGCTGACCAGGGTCTGGGCTTGAGCTCTGAGGGCTGCAACACGCCACCGGTATAACGCATCAGGGTGTCTTCCCCTGAAACGGCCTGCCCTCTGGCTCCCGCCATACCGCCCCATGCCCGTCACCACCTGAATGCCCGCCCTAAACTGCCCGAGGTCCTCCTCCCCCCCCAGGCCTCCCACTTAAGGGGCCCGCCATACCACCCACCACACAAGGGAGAGGAGACCAAAAAAGGGGTGGGGCAGCGCGCCCCTGTGGCACTTCAGCTGACTGCTCTCAGTGCCAACAGGGGGTCACCACTCCCAATCCTCTAACAAACACTCACCCTCTCTCCACCGACTTCTCTCCCTGGCCAGGGAGAGAAGGGCCCCATTCATTCCTACCCTCTGCCCGTCTCCCACCCAAGCAGAGAGCAGCACATTCACCTCCTCCAACCGCAGCGTCCACTCACACACGCCCACCTGCTCGAGTCCCCCTGCATCTTCTCTAGGGGAGGGGGCGCCCCTTGCCACATAGGGGCTCATCTCCCAACCCCCAAGGTCTCAAAGTCACTGTGGCCGCCGGGCTCTGGCCTCCAATCCCCTTCAGCCTCGCCGCCAGCGTCCCGCCGTCAGCGCCGGCGCTCTCACCACAGACGCTCCCACCGCCGAGGCCAGCCGTGCTGGGCCTGGGCCACCGCCCTGCCGGCACTCCCGGCCCCACAGGGCCCGCCTTCAACTCCGGCGTCGCTCCCCTCAAGCCCGGGCGCTGTTCTCAGCTCCGCCAGCGATGCCACGGCAGCCACCAATGCTCTCCCCTCACCGCCTCCGTCGCCTGCTGCCGCGCCTGCCCACGTCCTCTCCTCTCCGTCCTTGCTCCAGCCGCTGCCGCCGCTGCCACAACTCCTCTCTCCATGGCCGCGGCCCACCTCGGACAGAGGTAACACTGGGGGTTCTCTTCATTCACCCCCCATTCATACAAAAATCCCGCACCTCCAACTCTCCTCACCCGCATAGTTGGTTATGGTTATGGTAGAGGCCAAAAAGGAGGTTATGGCTGGGAGCTCCGCACTAGGCGTCCGCTCCCTGCCGCCATCTTGGAGATAAAAAAGTTATGTCAGCTGATGCAATACAATTTAAATGTTTAATTAAAACATTTAAAATCCCCAATTACGTTTATTCTAATCTACTAATTGTTAACAGTGTGGCTTCAATGTCTGTATTTATAATAACTAAATAAATAGAAAAATCTCATGATGTTGAGGCTAAACAATTGTAATTCAAGGTTAAGGAGAAAAAACTACAATGGGTTTAACTGTGGATTTGAATCTAAACATATGTTTAAATCTTTAATATTATGAAATAAAAAAAATATTTGGATTACATTATAAACTGTGCCAACCTCAGTGTGATTAAAGTTAAAACATTTACTTTTAAATCAAACATATATAGCAGCTGTAGAGAGATCCTTAAGGAAACTGGGTTTCCACTGCATATTTCAATCATAGGTGTTGCCTGTCTTTTTTTCTTGAAACCTATTAAGAATTTATTATGGAAATTATTATTTGACCCTGCTGATTATTTGATATCATTATTCTAGATGTGAGAATTATGAGGTTTTTTCCCCAATGAAAAAACGGTATTACAAATGATATATCCTTTGAGAAAATACTAAAGTGGAAGATTTTCATCTATGGTGTGTTAAACAAAGCTGTACTTTTGTTTAAATGAATCTTGGCTTATGTGGGATTAGGTTTTCTGTTAAATTATTTGGCTCCTTTCAGTATTAAAGGGGAAATTCCCTCAATTTCAAATTACCAGGTAGCATATAAACAGTAACTGTTACCAGAGAACAGAGGTATTAAAATCTACAAGCAGTTTCTCCATTAAACCTTCTACTTCATAATTACCACTTTAATCAGCAGCAATTATGGAATATAACAACAGTGTCAGTCAGCATTCAATTTCGTAGTAATTTGTAAGCTTTTCAATTTTCTCTTTTAAATATGCCAGATCTAACTATAAGGATCCAATAAAGATCTGAAGAACATGTTATTGCTGAATAAAAATGAAGGCAAAAATAATTGCTATCTTTTCTTTATGTGCACCGTGGCAAAATAGAGGCACTGTCTGCTTTTTCTCTTTCATTATGTGTACCAACTGAAGTGACTGGAACATATATTTGGTTGCAGAAAAAGTTCTGAGCATGAAAGAACAAATCATATCTCTTCTTCAGACAAACAAGTTTTGTAATTATAATGATTCTCTGAAAATTGTCACTATACTTATCACTAATGACAAATGTATGATTTCTACAGGCACTGGTGAAGCATCATATTGTGTTACACAGGGTCTAAGTCACTTAATACCTCAAAGCCATGGAAAAGTATTTATAAATATATTTTAGTTAGGTGCCATCAAACTGGGTTAGACTTTTGATGACTACATGGACAAAGGTTTCTCAATAGTAACTTGTAGCACTTCTAAGGATATTCTCATACATTCTTTGATCCTATCCATCTATCTTACCGTATTTTTCCGACTATAAGACGATACTTTTTCCTAAAATCCTTACCCTAAAAATTGAAGGGTGTCTTACTCAAGGAAGTCAGCCGAGGAGAGAACCGCGCGGTGGCAAAACTGCCCATACTTTGTCTCTGCGGGCAGGCTTCCTCCTATTGCTAGCCTCCAATCACAAGTGAAATAGCTTGTCTCCCAAACAGACTTCCTCCAATCACGAGCCTTATGTAACTGACGTCAGCTGATGCTGAACAAACCAATTAGAGAAGGCTGTTTGCAGAGAGAAGCTATCAGCAGTTTCACTCGTGCTTGAACGTAATCAGTTATGCAAAAGAGCATGGAAACAGAGCTGCAGAGAGACGGTTTGGACCTCCTCCCACTGCGTGTATCAGGTCAATGTTAACTAATTACTAAATAAAAATGTGTTCTGCACTATCTTTAAAATATTGATTTCTTAATTTTGGGTTGGAAAAATGGGGGTCGTCTTGTACATGGGGGCGTCTTATTGACGGAAAAATACGGTATCTATAATGCATTTTTCTTCTTCTAGCACATTTTTTTTCTGGTTCATCCTTTATTTGTATCACATGCCTAAATAATGTGAATACCTTTCAGATCTTAATAATTATCTAGTGTTACTGAGAAGCTATGCTGTTCCAGCTTCATCTGTTATTTGTAAGCATCACTGCTTCACTCTTTTTTTATGTATATAATTTTATTAAGGATTTTGATTACAATGGTAAAACCTAATATAAACTAAACTTAAAGAAAGAAAAGAGAATAGAAATAAATAAGTGCAAGAAAAAAGAAAAAGAAAAAAGAAAGAATATAATAAAGAAAAAGAAAAGAAATATATAAAGAAGTGTCTTCCAACTTTCATTACAAGTATAGACAAATTTAGTAACTCTTCACCCCTTATATGGTTACAAACAGATATCTCTTCATCCTATATCCAATCCCTTATCTATAAACAAATCCATAAAACATCAACTTTTCAATCCTGGTGTCAGCAAAAAGTCTGTAAAGGGTTGCCAGAACTTTGCAAAAAATGTCTTTTTTTTTAACCTTTATCAAATAAACCAACTTTATATTCCTTCCTTTTACTTCTAACAGTCTTAATCTTTAGTTCATTGAAATATTGTTGTAAGATTTCATCTCTTCAATTCTTCTTTATCCCTTCACACACTTCTTCAAGGGTTTAACAAGCCTCTTTTGTAGATCCAATAATAAAACATTTTCCAGGTCATTCTCTTGGTTTGCCATTTGTATTTTCCCTTTAATTTTTAAAACTTCAGCCAGTTTCTTTTGTATAGCCAGTAAAGTATCCTTTTCCAAATCATTTTCTTGGCCTGTCATTTGTAGTTCCATTTTCGGTACTTTCTCTGTCTTGTCAGACAAAATTTGCTCCACATCTGTCATTCCCTCATTAACATCTTTTGGACATAGTCTATCCATACAGTCAGACATCATTACTGACACTGTTGATATTGTAGCTACTAATTTCTGGCTCCATTCTTCAAAAATCTCCTTTAATATTTCCAATGTTATCATGTTTCGTGTCATTTTGTAAGTCCCAGTACTAATCGACACCAAAAGCAGGCTTGTAATGTTTTTTTTCCTTCTACATAGATGGTCCCCTCTAGTGTCCAGTTTCTAAAACCATAAATTTGCTTATCCTTGTTATGACTTACAATAGCCAAGTTAGCCAAACTAAATCTGGTCCCCATGAGACTATCTATCTATCTATCTATCTATCTATCTATCTATCTATCTATTATTTTATAGTTAATTCCAAAATCTTATAGTAAAAGTCAATATTCCAAATTTATCTGGACTCTTAATCCACTTATAACTTTCTTAGATCAAAATCTTATTTAGCTTTTTGCTGTTTATTTCAAATTCTTTAAGTTATTAAGCATATAATTAATTTTTCATTCGTTCAGAGTTGAAGCTAAACCCACCCAGTGACTTTTCATACTTGTTGTTCTGAAGGCTTCTCATAGCTTTAAGATGATTAATAGGCAATTTCTGAAAGTGATTCGAAAGTGAGGCTTGCAAAGTTAGTGTCTTCAAAAGACTCTGCCATGTCTGCGAGTAAGATGGCTAATCCCTTTGTCTACTGGTGCTCAAACCCATATCACTGTCATGTAGCCTCCTTGTGAGGAGCAGCCATATGGAGCACATGTGGGTAATCTCTCATCTTCTCCTTATCCAGAGTGGTTCCAAAGAATTGGCCTACTCATCAGTTCTTCAGTCTTTGCCATGGTTGTTGGCTCCACTTTCGCGGAGATGTCTTCAGTTTGCCATGCCTCCTCTGGAAGTCCACCACTATGCCACTCTTGATAAAATATATATATATTTCTTTTCTTTAAAGTATTTTATCTTATATCTTTATTGGAAAAGGCTTTTCAGAGTGCCTTATGAAGATCAGTAGTGCAACTTGTTCCAGCTAGGAGCAAGATTCCAAACTGTATTATTAATCCATTGGCACTAGATAGAATTAAAGCTCATAATCAATGTTTCCTTTATAGTTACTGAATTAACAGAATCTATCCTATTGTGGATATGCCAAGTATGACAACTCCAAATATATGCAAATGCTTTAAATACTAAACTAAATTTACCTGCTAGATTAAGCTACAAAAAAGGGTAACTTTAATTAATCTGAAGTATTGCTTCAATCCTATTTTTACTGCTTACCATGGGGTCCTTCCTGTCCTCTGATGAAAGTAAAGTTTGTTTAAAGAATTATTGCCTTTGTGGCCTACTTTTAAGTTTTCCAGAAATTTCTGATTAGCCACTGGTAGAGGAAGAGTGCTGCTGAGATGCGGTGCTACAAAAGCTGCAATGTGCAAAAATAGGTAAACAAACAAACAAACAAACAAACAAACTGATAGCTGAGAGATGATGAACAAAAGAGATATCTATGGAATTGGCAGTCAAGAGAAATAAAGGGGAGTAAATGAGAGATGAGCTTTTCGGGGCTGGGGGGAGAGAGAAATGAGTGGACAATGGAAAAGCAAATGGAGAGAACTTGTAAATTCATCAAAACAAAATGGAATAATAACAGAAATGGGTTTGCAGGCAGTGAAGAAAATACATGGTGTAGGACCAAAGAAGGGGAAAAAAAGGTAAAAATACAGAATGCCTTTTTATAAAAGTAATGGGTTGGTGACAATTAATCAAAATGTAAAAATGAACCTCACAGTCCTTTCTACATAGCACTGATGATCTGTTCCCAGTGTTGGGAGGTAAGCAGCTTTAATTCATAATTAAAAAAGAAATGTATGAATGTGGGTAAGGATGCATACCTTTTTGAAAGAAATGAACTATATACATACCATAAATGAAATGGTATTAGATAAAGGTAAAATATCTTTGGTTCAAGATGTAAACTGAATCAATAATAGGATCAATATTTTGGAACACATTTGAAGTGCTCAAAGGAAAGGAACAAAATCACTTCCTTATCGATTAGTACAGTAATTCCAGCATATGGGCTTAATATGGTGCAGTTAAGTTCATGGTAGTCTAGACACTGTTAAGATGACAAGGAACTGATTTATCCATAGCCTCATCCCCAACTGTCACCCAGTGTTGTGGCTATGATGCATCTGGCAACAATTACTATGGCTGGTGCTATACAGCATCAGCTGAAAGTATAACATGCTAGTTCAGCAATTGTGACAGTGCATTGTCAAAAGTTGCTAGGTCGTATCATAAGCTGAGATGCTGGATCCTGACTACACATGGCAAAGCTGCTCAGTATATACCAGTCAAGTAATCAAAGAGTATTTGATGGGAGAAATCTGATAAAACCTGAATCTCGAAGATGTGTTTTAGTTTCAGGTTCTCCAGGGCCAAGTACTTGAAGCCCCAGCATGCAGAAAATATACAGCATGCAGAAAATATGCTCTGTTACCTAGCTAAAGCTGAAGACCTAGATTTCCTACCTGGCTAATAAAGAATTCGCTTGTCAACTGCAAGAAGTGATGTTGCATCATGTCTCTGGGACATTACCCACAATAGCTCTATACGCCAAGGCTCTCAAACTTTCCTGATTCATGGATCCCTTAGGGTCTCATTTTTCCACATTGCTCCTAGCAATTCCCAAACTGTGTGCTGTGGTGCCCTGGGGTACCACAGCAAATTAACTAACAGTTCTGTTTATTAAGTAGTAAAATATCCCATGGTGCCCTGTGAGTTCTATATGGCATACCAGGACACTGTAGTGCACAGTTTGGGATCCTTGGCTAGAGACTATATTTCAAATCATAAGTCCCTGATACTTACCTTCATGACTAATAAACTTGACCAATGACCCCAAGGAAGAAGTAAATTAACATTTTTAGAATATATAATTCAGGATACAAAACAAAGATATGATTATAGGGAATGGGTCTTCTATATTGCTTTATGGCACAGAAATTTATTTTCAGTTCACTACTACTGGAAAATGAGAAATATATTCAGCATTTCTCTATGTTGAAATTCTGCCTCCTGGGGAATGAAATTTTCCATCTGTCTGTATATTCATTTCAGTATAATGTTATTTAGGACCTGTTACAGTAAAAGATTTCCTGTTATATGGATATTTTGGAACTCTCTCAATAGTTCTAATTTACTAAATTTTTTGTTAGATGTATGGCAGGTTTTGTTTTTAATTAAAATGAAATCTATAACTGTGGATGATTATGGTTTAATAAAAAGCATTTTAACTGAACATGATTGTCACGCAACGGATGTGATTTTCCCATGGCAAGTGGGAGTTTATAAATTTAAGTCTCCATAACATTAATTAGAATGCTACTAAAGAAATCCTCCCCTTTATTACTGGAACTTTATTAGAACACCAGAGTAAACAAGTTAGGGAGAAAGACTTGTAAGACGTCTAAGAAAATCTCCAAAATCTTGTCTCAAATATCAGCCTTTGAGCATCTCAACAGTTATTATGATAAATAAGAGTAGAAAAGACCAGATTAACAGTATTCTATATAAGACAGTAAATGTAGAAGTGCTATTTATGGAATGAAGCATGAACAACATGCCAAACTCTTCATCCCTCATGACAGGTGTTGCTGGCAAGATTTGGTTTGAGCATTACTTGGAAATCATGACACTCTTTAGAACCTGTAGATAAATGAAATGTGGGTGCATTATTCTGGACAGAGGTGCCTTTAAAGCAACCTCACAGAAACATCACTGACAGTTGGAGCATCTTGGTGACATCGATACCCGCATTATCTTTGGACATACTCTTTATTCATTTAAAATATCAGTATGAGAACAGGCTTGTGCTGTAAAAATAAATGCAGGAAGTAGCTATGAATTATTTCAATTTAATACTGATTTCCTTAGTGCCACTCTTTGATTACTGCAAATTCAAACACAAAAATAGAGGCATCTGTTCTACAGAATCAAAAATATATGAATGTCTTTTTCTGCAGTATTCATTCCTACACCATTTTGAATCTGTGTATTCAAAAATTCCAGCACTTTTTATGATTCTTAAGTGTAGGCTATTTCCAGAAATTAACAAAAGGGCAATTATGTTACAAGGACATAACTGTGAGGTCATGATGATCTGCAGTGCCAAACAAAGGCTACCTGACAGCACTGAGAAAAATACTCAAAAGTCAATTTCTTAATAAATTAATCATTGTAGTCTTGAAACAGAAGTGCTCCAATGCAGAAATAAATACTGAGTATTATGTTTGATATGCATAGATCAATGAAACAAATTGAGTACTAAAGAAAAAAGTTTATATGTATTGGTTCTATGCACAATTCTCACCATGAAGAAAAAGAAAATATGCTTGAAATTTAGGCTTCTGATCTTTAGGCTTCTATATTTAGGCTTCATCCAAAACTACTCATGGCAACAGGCCTTCTTGCTCATCACCCTGTAACCTCAGTACCCCCAAATCTTCTCTAGGAAATTCTGCAACCACTCAATCACCAATTGCAACATTGGGGCTGCCGTGGAAGGGAGAGAGAAAAATTCATTCCAGCACTGGTTCATTTGCAAATAGACACCATCAGATACAGTCTTTATATCTGGCTGATAAAATAAATAAAGCAAGAGAATATAAATGCTAAGAGTAATAGCAACAGAAAGCCAGGCACTCAAGTTTCTTTACAAATTAAAGTTTCAACAGATGACAGAGGACAAAGCAACCCCAGATGTCAAAACCACCCACTCTTGGCTCTTTTAAGAATAACAAAATAGATCTGGGGAAAGTTATGGGGAGGATAAGATCTAAGCTCATATTCTGAAGACTTTGTGATGCTCTATGAATATTTAACTGCAGTCATCTCCCTGATGTAACTCTTGAAGGATATGATAATATTGCCTCATTTTCTTAACTACATTCATTGACATAAATGGCCTGATAGTTGTCTACATTTAGTTTCCAAAAGGAACAACAGGGAGAACAATGAACTACCCTAACAGACAATACTGGTTTTGGATTTTTGCTCATATGCACTCCAAAATGATGATCAAACCAAAACTATTATTTTCTCACCAGCAGATTCCTTTATTTTTGGAATCTGCTAGAGTAAATCAACCACATACTATATCCTGCTATCTTTGCATGTTTACGCATTCGCATTTACTTAACCACTCCATACTGCTTTTCACATTTCTTTTGGCTTTTAACTTACCATTTAGATAACCAAGCCTACCATTTAGATAACCAAGCACCATGCTTGCAAGCAACCTAAAATACCCAACCCTACTTACAGGAAACCATATCATAGAGATGAATGTTACTGTGTAGCTGAGGAATAGGGTTCCTCTACTTCGCATCTTTATAAATGAAAGGCACGTGTGGGGGTGGGAAATACAACAGAGCTTTAGTAGGCTTTAAAAAATCCTTTAAAAAATGCACATTTTTTTGTGCGCAGATTTTTAAACAGGAAAAACATTTAATAAAATCTGTGAAGACCAATGTTCACAAGGATTGAGACTTAAAGAGGACATAAGGAAAAAAACAAAGAAACAAACGGGCAATTATAAAGGAATTACGATTAAATTTTGCATTCTTTGTATTTAGCATTTTGGTTAATTTACCAAGGGAACTTTATTAGGTAGACTTAAAATATTATAATGAATTGGCACAAGGGCTGCCTCACTGATCTTCCATATCACTACTTTTGTGTATTATCTTTTATTGACAAAACATATTTTCTGATTGTTACAAGGCATTTTGTTCCTGCCTACCAATTAATCTAATATGGGAAATCTAATTTCTTCAGTGGAGAAAGGAATAGTGGTGTTGTTTCCTTCTTTCTCTTATTTTACTACTGAGAAGGAAAACCAGTTTGAGATGCCTGCTGTAGCTCTGACAGTCTTTGGAATGAAACTACAGAGGTGTCCTCCCCCAAAGCACAAAAATAATGTTCTATATAGACTACAGATGAAGCACCATTCAATATACACCACATTTCACGGTGAAAATCAATTAAAGTCACGTATGATGAAGATCAGAGTCATATTTTCAAATGATTTCTAATGATATATACCACATTTACACGAAGAAGCTGGATGTGATAAACTCCAACTCTTATGGCCAGTTTTCCCTAGATGAGTGTCTAGAGCTTCAGAAAGATCCAAACATATGACTACAAATTAGTGTTTGGGTAACACAGTGTTAGTGCTGTATGGCAGGCACCACTGGGCAGCAGAGAGTTGGACCGATTTGCCTGTCTTTGCTCCCATTAATGGTTGTAGTGAGTAATGCAGTTTGCATTAGTCTCCTTATTAGTCTCATTAATTATTACTATCACTATTAATTACTATTAATTATTATTATTAATGCAGCCCAGATTTGCATTAGTCTCCTTATTAGTTTCCTTATATAGAAAATAACACTATAACATTAAAAGCAAATGAGAAGCCATCCTTTCCTCATGCACAGGTTCTTCACAATTTAATCTGATGAATATCTATTATTTTAGCCCTTTTAAATATGTTGTGAAAATAATCCCATGTAAGCACTTTTTTTTTTCTTTTTCTTTTTAAGAATGTAAACCGATGAGGATAATTTAAGAATGTAAACTAGTGGGGATAATTAGCTTAGCTAATAATTATGCTAAGAATACATTTTCAATAGCTTATTCAGGTAGCCCACTATGAAAACACTAGCATTACAAAGCAATCAGCACTAAGTGTTAATTTGATTTCATAATTAGAATAAATAAATAAATATTAAAAAGCAGCCTGGAAGTCAATATAACCCCATTCTAAATACTTTACAGTTTAGTGAAGCAGATAACAAACTGTACTAAAAACACAAAAAAATGAAAAAGCTATGCTCTACAGATGTTAGAAAGGCAAAATACACCCAGTTTTACTAAAATCCAATCATTAACTACTTCTGAAACTAAAAAGTGTCACTGTTTTGCATGTATATTAATCTTTGCACTCACATGGGGCTTCCTAGATTGCAACCAGATAATCCATCCTTCACCAAATGGAAGGAACTGAGAATATAAAGGCCCGGTGGATCAGATCAAAGGCTTATCCACTCCAGCTTTTTATTCCAACCAGATGCCAATGGAAAGCCCACAAACAGGAGTTCATCCCCACTCATGTTCTCCAGTTGGTGATCACATATGGTGGTAAATCCACAAGTTAACTATTCATAGCATGAATAGCATCTCTGAATCTCTCAACATTAGGTTTGTTAGATGACTATATGATTTAATGTTCTGAAAGAAAAAAACATGTTTATGTCTTCTACCATGCTCTCTCCCCACAACCTTAATCTTTTTTCTAGGCCAAAGAGTCCATTTTTATCAAATGGGGATTAATCCTGCCCATTGGTCTTTTTTTGTCCTTTTCTGCATTTTACTGTTTTACCACACTGTGATCAGAATTATAAACAGTATTTTAAACATGGTCCCACCATAGATGTTTATAAAATACTGGTGATTTTATTGTCAATGTTGTATATAATGAGAGTGATGTTCTGGGGATACTCAATCTCTTTGGTTCTCATTGGGTTTGGGGGTTGGGATATTTCTCTCCTATTAAGTTTTTTTCCCCCTTATTATGACTTGTCTTTTGAACTATGCAAAACTTAGAATTCCCTCAAGGTTGCTACTTCCTGCCCCTAGAGTGCAGAGGTATACAGGCAACATATCTCTATGCTGAAGTACTAAGGCAATGCCTTTTTCCCCCTCCAGGATGAAAACAGAAGCTTTGTATGTTATCCTGTGCCACTGCTTCATGAACTGACTCAGTCCTGCCATTAGTTTGTATTCGGTTTAGATTGGTAAACCTCAGTATTCCAATTTTGGGGGGGGGGGGGGATCGTTAGTAAACTAGTAATATTGAAACTGACAACTTATTACTTATAAATACAAGTTGTGAAAATATGACTTACAGTTCAGTCACATCTTTGGGGACACCTTTTGGGAGGAATCGCAACCCTTTATTACTACAGCGAACTACAGAGTCCACACAGGTGCACTGGTCTGGACAACGGGGAGAGAAATGACAGCTGTTTTCAGTGTTGCCTACAAAGAAGCAGAGAAAGTGCATGAAAATAATGTTAAATACAGATGGGATAAACCTGAGAGAGTTCAATTCTAACACTCCAGCTCACCTCATATAAATCTATAATAACAACTATCTACAAATCACCATTATCAGGCTACATTATTAGGTTTCATTTTTTAGTTGTCGTTTCAACCTCATATATTATGTTGCTAGCTTGTCCTTTGGTTTGCACTGTTTAATTCCTGTGCCAATACTGACTGTATGTATCCAGTTATAAGAATTTTAATTTGCAATAAACTTTGGTGGGTTTGTCTGTGTGCTTATATATTGTTTGCATGTCAAGAAGAAGGGGAGATAGACCAATGTCCTTAGGAAACAAAAATTGTTTCCAGTGAGAGAAATGTATATGAAAATACAATTAATTAAATGTTCTGATCATATGAGTACTGCTTCAGAAACCAGAAGAATCTCTTTGTATTGCTATTGTTATTTATATTATTGGTAGGGATATTTTGCTTGGTTTCGCACTTAGCGCAACAAGGTGCCCATGAGCCTCCCAAAATTGCACCCACTGAACCCCTCTGAATTTGTATTTTTTTAAAAAATAAATATTTTTAAATTAAATAATAAGAATCTCAAAATAAAAAATCTCATCTTTTGTGTTCCTGCATGAAATCTTGTGAGGTTTGGGTCATTTCAATTTTCAGCATTTACTTACTTACTTACACCTATGAAATCATAGGCACAATTGCTGTCATCTTGTGACTGACAGCAAAATTTGTGACTATGCTGGAAAAAAATACTGTATTTAAGCTGACCAAAGGAAAAATCCATTTGCGATGGATCATTTGCTTGGTGCTATAATACACTGATTAATATACAGATCTGAATTATTCTGAAACATTTACCCTGTTTATCCTTTTTGTGAAAAAGAACTTGAAAAATATCCATTTGTTTCCTGACATAGTGAATAATTTATTCAACATGCCAGACTTTCAATATTAATGTGATACATTGCTTAATTTTTTAAATTATGAGTCTTGTTGTTTTTAACAAGCATAATGAGCATCAAACAACAAGATCAGTTATGCTTTCACCAAGAGCTGGAGAACCACGTGCATCTGCATAAAAATACCTAATAGTTCCAACATGGGTGTTCATTTGCACAAAACAGATTTTATAAAACAAATTAAACCTCACAGTTGGAGAGCAAGAAAGTTCCTGCTACAAAAGTAAGCCTTTCAGTTAAGACTATTAAGGCATGGATTTCTCCCAAAATTAGCATGTGGACAAAGCACTAGATACAGGCAAATGGTGGTATCTAAACACGTCTAGAAACATTTTGTAAAATAATCTTTAAAGGCAGCCAATTAAAAAAAAAAAAAAAAAACTTAAATGTTTCACAATCCAGAGAAGCATCTACCTGCCATTTGGTGATTATTTTTAAAATCATTTTCATTGTTTCAATTGAATAGGACTTGCAATGCTGTAAGGCCACTGTTATGGCTTACGTTTGGAACAGTGACTTCAATGCTTGACAGGGCCTAGTAAAATGAACAGACTATAGCTTTTTGAAAAGTAATTAAAATAAACAACAACAAAAGTAATATTGCAGAAATCAAAGTCTGTGTTTTGTACTCTTATGTGCAGGAGTTTGGAATGTTGGTTCCAATTTTTTCATTTGGAAATTGTTAAAGCTCTTCACTAGAACATGATGTTAAGATTAGTACTCAGATCATTACCAAGCTGGAAGGCTACAGGAATTGATGGAATCTGTACAGAAAGACAGCAAGCAAGAGAAAAAGAATCAGTGAGGTTCTAACTAAACTATGCCAGCAAATCTAGAGAACAATACAGTAGCCAACAGACTGTAAGAGGTCAGTCCTAATGCCAATTCCAAAGAAAGGAGACTTAACAGAGTGTGAAGACTATTGTACAATATCCTTAATATCAAAATAATGCTTAGGATAATCCAATGCAGATGAGAACCCTACATGGAAAGAGCCAGATGTTCAAGGAGGTGTTAGAAGAAGCTGAAGAAACAGAGACATTGTTGCTGATACACACTGGTTATCTGAGGAAACCAAAGAATACTAAAAAGAAGTCAATTGATAATCAATGTATCACTATACATTGAAGTAATCAATGATTATACAAAGGCCTTCAATTGTGTCAACCATGTCAAGTTGTGAAATGTACTTAGGAAAATGAAAATCCTAGAACATCTCATTGTCCTCATGCAAAACCTACAGCTAGAACAGGAAGCCATAATGTGGACAGAACATGATGAAACAGATTTGCTCTAGGTTGGCAAATGAGTGAGACAAGGCTGTATACATGCTCATTCTTTATACAAACTATATGCTGAATATATATTGAGGGAGGCTGGATTGGAAGTTGAGTGTGGCTTTAAATTAGAGAAACAAACATCAGTAATATGCACTATGCTGATGGAAACTGAAAATGTTAAAGATTTGCAAGCTCTAGCGATAAAAGTCAAGGACCACAGTGAAAAAATGGGATTAAGATTAAATCTAAAGACAATTGAAAAATGACAACAGGTGCAAAGATCTGCCTTAGAACTAACAATAAAGATACTGAAGTGAAGGATAGTTCTACCTTTTCAGATTGATTCAGAGCCCATTGGAATTGGGTGGCTATAATAAATTTGAATAAGTAAATAAAATAATTAATCAACAATTATCAAAGTAACCCCAGTCAAGGAATACACCACAGAGTTTCATTTGACAGTGTAGCAGTGAAGGCCTTGGAAAAGAAGTTCAAATGTGGGATGTGTCTATAACTGTAAAGTTCAGAATTGTGAGGTTAATGATTTCCCCCATGACACTTTATGGAAGTGAAAGTTGGATGTGGAAAGCCTTGTGTGAACAGAAAGGGTATTGGTGCTTTTGAATGTTAGTGTTGTAGAAGACTCCTAGGAATATCAAGGATAGCCAAGAAAACAAACAAATGTATCCTAGAATAAATCAATCCACATTTCACGCTGGAAGCACTAATGATCAGTGACTTGATGGCACAAAATCAATTAATCACTCACAGGCTATTCCCCAAGGGTGGGATTTGAATGCAGGTGAATGGTTAAAATCTCCCCCCAAATTTCTAGAATTCCAGATGATGTCAAGGAGAGAAATCCTCACCTGAATCCCTGTTTCCTACTATCCTAGGCCATTTTTCCCTGCTGAGACCTAATGAAGGAAAGCAGTCCTTGTCTCCATGCAGAAAGAAGGAGGACACCATTTATTTCAGCCTGCATATGGAGAAAAGTTTTGTCTCTGTGTCTGTGCATGCAGGAAGAGATCACTCACCTTCTCTTATATATAAAAATGGCATGCTTTTTTTCTGCCCAGAGTGAAAGAGGAACTTCTCTCAGGGCTGGGAAATGGAAAATAAAATCTTTTTTCACTCTGTAGCAGAACAGAGATACAGCTTACCCTGCTACAAAAATAAGCAAAGCAGCATTTTCAGCTTTGGGAGAAGTGCACCTCAGGCTGGGGTAGGAAAAAAGGTGATTTCCAAAGTACTGTCAATCATAGCTAATCATCTCCAGGTTAATGTGGTTTAGAGATAAGAACTTTCCTGGGACATGGGAAAAGGTTGCACCTCCTGAAGCAGCGTGATGGGTTGCATGGGCAAGCGTCACGAACTATATGCCTGCTTTTTACATTTTTCAGAGGAATGATATATCTAATTTTCAAGCTTTTTTTAATGTAATGATGAATATTACAAGCAGTGAAATCTAGTGATGCATTCATGATTTTTCTTATTTCTAGATGCTTTATTGTGCTGCCAAATAGCCAGAGAGATGAAACACTTCAGAAATTTCACAGAAGATGCTCAAAAAAGAAGATATTAGACTATGTATTATATAATAAAGGAAATTAAGGAAGATTAGGGAAAATTAGGCTATGTATCAATATACCATGGACATCCAATCAAGGAATCAGTTTGAGTGGTGGCGGGGGGGGGGACAATTTGGTAAATGTAGATGCCCAGAGTAGAAGAATTTTAAATATATTGTGAAAGAAAAAATATTTTTGGATCCAAATGGCGCTGAACTAGTAATGCTACTTTTGAGACTGCTCATGTCTGGCTATTTCAGTTTTAATAGTTATTCTATGGAAAGTTCTGATACAGGTAGTCCTCGACTTATGACGGTAATTGGGACTGGAATTTCCATCACTAAGTGATGCAGTCTTAAAGTGTAATGTTATGTGACTTCATTGCTTAGTGACAGAAATCCCGGCACTCCCTGTTGCCATCATTAACCGAATTCCACCAGTTGTTAGCTAAGGATTCACCCCATCCAAGGCATTACGGGCTTGATCTCTCCCAGACCCAAGTCTCAGTAAGGTAAAGGACTGCCTCTTCTTGAACTCCCCCCACTGGCCTATTCCCCCCCCCCCATCTCTGCCCTTTTGGCTACCCTGCCTCATGGCAACCCCCTGCTTGCCACGCTGTGGTTTAAGGGCTTCTTGACTGCCACAGCTCTGGGGCTGCAAGAAGCCCCTGAGCCATAGCACAACATGAAACTGCAGCCATCCCTGAAAGCCTCAGCCATCCCAGCTGGGCCCAGCAGCACAGCATGAAGTCACAGTGCCCCAGGGAGTCCCAGCAGTGCAGCACAAGGCTGCAGCTTGGGAAGCCAAGCTGCCCCTGCAGCCTGGAAGCCCCAGACAACCTAGCCCAGACCCAGCCACAATTGCCTTGCCATCTTGCACTCTGAGAACCCTGTCACCTTGTGCTCCGCTGGCCCAGCTGACCTTGGTCATCTTCTAGCTCCTGCTGCTGACAAGGTGTGCCTGCCCTGGCCCTTCATAAGGCAGCTGCTGGCCAGATGAGACCATCTTCCCCAGGTCTCATGAGGAAACTGCTGTGCGTGACCTTGGGAAGAAAGCCTTGTGTGAACAGAAGCTGCCTTGCAAAGGCCAGGCTCAGCATGCTTGGTCAGCAGCAGGAGCAAGAAGGGGGCAAAGGTCAGCTGGGGTGGCAGGAGCTGCAGAGTGCTGGGGGCCAAAATGACATAGATGGGGGGAGATAGGTGGGTGGGGGAGTTGAAGCACCCCTGCAGTTGTGTCAGCAGGCTGCCAAGTGCCTGAATTTTGATCACATGACCACAGGAGCCACTGCAACGGCTGTAACTTTGGGGACCAGTCGTAAGTCCCTTCGTTCAGAATGGTTGCTGAATGAATGGTTGTAAGACAAGGACTACCTGTATGGATCTCATTATTGTGTTCTAGAAATATGCTTACCATCGCATGTGAAATCCTGTGTAGCCACATCTTGAATTGGAATCTCCTTTAAGAAGAAGGGTTTCTGGCAACGTGGATTTCCACTGACAATTCTTCTTTTCCTTAACCATTTCCCCAACCATGCCAAGTGGCAGTTACAGTTAAATGGATTAGACAGCAAATTACTAGATAAAAAATAAGAAAAAATGCACTGTCAGGTATTGAAGAAATCAAGGCATGGATTTTTCAAAAGCTAACTGACGTTCAAGTAGGTAACTTCTGGTAATTAATTTTACAATGGAAGGTGCATGCCCAACAGTGTTTCTTCTTTTTCTCAGAAACAAGACATAAAAAAGAAAGGACTCCCCTGACTAAAGTTCTGCTGTCATTAGGCTTCTTATCAGGTACTTAGTCAATCTGTAATATATTTAAAAATGGTGTTACTTACCTGTAGCTGAATAATGTAATCCTGTGAACGGGACTTCTTGCTGTTGTGTGTGTGTGTGGGGGGGGGGGGGAGTGAATGAAAAAAGCAGCAAGATTGTTCATTTTGGACTAGTGCTGCAGAGAAGGAGTGGCTTAATTTTTACTTCCCCATTACCCCAATTTAAACACTCCCAAAGTTACTTTTGGAATACAATGTTGCTGCCTATTTATTCATTAATATGTATGTTACATAATTACTTCAATCACATTAAGAAAGGATGGTGTCTTTTAGATCCTTTTTGGCTGGAACAGGGTTTTGTTGCTAAAATTGGTAATACATTTCATATATCGAAAGCTTAAGAGGAATGTATCATGAAGTAGTTTAGAGACATTTATGGGAGGAACAGACTTCCCAAGTGAAACTCCCCTTAACAGAGTCCAAGACCAGCTTATGCAGCACATTAATGCATGCAACTTCAAAGACATTTTATTGCCACTGATGGCATGGAAGAAATCAAGATACACCCATCCTAATTTGCCAGGATCTGGTTATGCAAAGAGAAGTCCAAATACCTTATATCAGAGCTCTCTGCAGGATCCAATGCTTTTGTCAAAATGATTAAGGCAGCATCTTACTGTAAGCTCCACCCCTTTCATACATCTGTGCAACATCACAATGCCCATATAAAGGGGACAGAGCTTGAGTTGCATTGGTGTGACACTGCTTTCACCATCTGCCCTCCCCACAGATGCCCCTGCATCATATGAGGGTAGTGTGACTGTCAGTCTCAGAAGCTTCAAAGAATACAAATTAATCTGATACCTGAATGTGAGTGCTCTGTTATTTTTATGTCCATATCATTTTAAAGATAATATTTTTATCTTTAAAATCCGGAGTCTGCCCTTATGACAGACAACAATAGTCTAGGAGGGGACGAGAACTGTGTGCCCCTTCAGGTATCGCTGAATTATAATTACAGTCACAAGAACATGTTCAGTGGAGAGGAATGCTGGGAACTGTAATTCAGCAACCTCTGGTGAGTCATGGGCTCCTTACCTCTGGTTCAGTATTACAAATTGTAGGTTACTCAACCAGCATTTTTTTTTTCCTTTACTACCTTTGTATAATCTTTGTATTTTTTTTAAAAAAAAGACCAAGATAACCTATAACAGATGACTGTTGCACATGGTATATGCTGGGACTTTTTTCTCAGAGATCAGTTGTACCAAAGGGAAAGATTACTGTCAAAATTATGATCAGGGAGGAAGAATTAAACCAGAGAGCAACAGTTTAAACTGTGTGTGTGGGAAGGGAGGGAGGGGTAGCTGCTCATAACATCTTTAAAGTAATGTGCAGTTCGGTTGGTTATTTTGAAACATATATAGCAGTTTCTGAAATATGAACTAAAAATGGATGAGGCATACGACTTGATATATTTTAGTCAATTTAGCTCCAGAGGCTCAAATAGATAACTTCAGTTAAAATAATAGCTTAAGATGAGCTGGGAATTTGGGCTGCATATAAATAAATAGTTATTGAAGTTTATTGACATTAAGGCAAAGCTAAACCTGTTTTCGGAGCAAGATTATTGATCTTCCTGCTACTGGAATACCTAACAGCCAAAGCGATTTAAAAGAACAGAGAATAATAAAGTTTATTGTGCAAAACTCAAAGGAACTATTAGATGCAGCATTATTAAAGAATATCTTATTATATCTAAGCATGTAGAACAGTGACTGTGGAAATTTATACTCTTTGGATGATCAGGTGTTTCTCTAATAATAGTCACAGAATTATCACATGATAGTAGAGAAATAGAGTTTTCTGAAAAGCAGCTACTTAATTGTAATTAGGTTTGATAATTAACCCCCCTCCCCCCCAAAAAAATAAAAATAAAAATCAGAGGTTACATATTGAAATCCAGCTGGACTACAATTCTTTGCTACAAATGGCATGCTTGCTTTCATATCTGTGGCCAAGCTCATTAAATTTGGGGAAAATAAACCTAATATGATCCAGAAGTGAAACAATATTCACACTACAATTTTCAGTGACTTTGTACCCCTTTTATGTGCAGTATAAAGCACACAGAAATAGATTTGCATATGGTTTGGCATGAAAAAAATGCCATGAACATCTCAAAACTGAGCCATCACTATCTGCTCTACTTTATTCTAACCAAACCAAGAAAAGGGGTTAAAGATGTCTACTCTTCCTTCTGCAAATGTTATTATTAGGATTGTAATCACTTAACTGTTGTTAATGATTATGGCATAGCACACAAAGTCTGTCTAAAACCCTAGTGAAAGGAGTAACTTTAAAAGTCCAGGGAAGCAGGGAAAATAAATACATGTTCTGCCAAGTTAAAAATTGGAAAGAAATGTGAGCATTTTTAAGTGGCAATTAAGTAAAGAATGATAAGGCATACAAAGGGAACACTTCAAAAACTCTTAATACACACAGAAAAAGTAAACCAGAACAAAAGCTGTTCGATCTGTGGTAGAGAGATTAGTGAAAGGCCTGAAGGATCTGAGTCATGAAATTAAAATTCAAATGATGCTTGTAATGGAACAGTTATACTATTGCTATGAGCCAGGAAAACTGCTTTGGCCCATAAAACAACTTTGCTCAATCATCATAGATCAGGTCTCAGTGAATCTTTTTCAGCTATACCAAAGACCAAGTGCAAAGCTCTTATAGTAGGCTTTTGCCACTAGCATAAGCACCTGCTGGATTGTAACAGTAATTCCTATTATATCTGTTAAGGGGAAAGGGGAACGTTGAACATGGTGATGACCATACACTTTTGGCCATCTGGTGGGGGGGGACCCTTCCCAAGCACAAGTGTGGGCATTTGTTCATCCTTTCATAAACCAGGACCTTTAAGCTTAATTCCAAAAGACTATGCACCAACAGGTGTCGTAGTTAATAATACCTGAATTAGGAAGTCTTTACCCTCTCATCCAGTTTGGACATTGCCTCTGCTATGATACCCTTTAAAACAGTGTTTTTCAAACTTGGCAGCTTTAAGATATGTGGACTTCAACTCCGAGATTCATGCTGGCTAGGACATACTGGGAGTTCAAGCCCACACATCTTAAAGTTGCAAGTTTGAAAAATACTACTTTAAAGACTTCCGCTTCTCATGATTAGGCCTGATAGTTGCAGCACGAGAACAAGGATACTAATCTCCCTTTAAAATCTCCTTTTACTGTGAAAATTATTAAGGCAACATGCATGAAGCTCTGGGATATTCTGCAGCATTGAATTATTATTCCAATGTGGGGTTTTTTTTGGGGGGTGGGGTTCACATAATTATATTAAAGCAGTGACAGTAAAGTAAATGCAATATTTTAAGTGATAAAAGATTACTTACATTGTAGATAAAGAAACAAGTGTATTGAAGGCTCCTGGGGTTATTGTAGTAATGCGATTGTCATACAGAGAGAGTAATCTTACTGAGCTCAGTCCCGTGAATGTGTCATTGTTTACACAACTGATCATGTTGCTTCTGAGCATCCTGAAAGGATTCAAACCTAAAATTAGAGTTACTTAATTGAAGTAGGAGAGGGGGCAAGGAAAAACACAAAAAGGGAAGTAATATATGGAACAAGGCAATCAAAAGAAGTACGTGCTACTTAAGAGTTGGCCAGTGTATCCAAATGTCCTTGAAATGTAAAATAGGTTGGCTTGGAAATAGGAGAGGGGCTTCTATTTTTAACTCAAATATAAGGGGACTTTAGCCATTTCAGGAATTATTAAGTTATGAGTAAACAACACATGAACGCTTCCTTTAAGTTCCCTCACCCCAACCCACATTGCTTAAATGAGGTTGGTCTGCAGAAGAAAAGCTTTCATGTGCACTCCTTGGTATGTACCCTGACTTCCATGCAACTGACTGCTCTCATCTTTCCTTCCAATGCTGTGGAGATATGATTTCCATGCAACAGATATCCTAGCTGCTAGAAACAATTCATTAACAGATTTAAAACACCACAAATTATGTCTACATATGACCCAGCTCATATGTAAAAAAGAAAAAGAAAAGAAAAATTCATTCATGTAATTTTCTTAGCAGCAATATGGAAGTGGTCTTCCACTGATGCCTTCTGGAATGACTTCCCAGTCTAGCCTACAGTCCTGTGATTTCTGGTGATTTCTGATCCAAGTACTAACCAGATCTGACTGCTTTGCTTCCCAAGATCAGAAAGTTTAGCTAGGTACTCCCACCTAGTTCAATTCATATGTGAATATGAACTATTCTTAATATATACCTTCATGTTAAAGATGTGCTTTATTTTTTGTATTTGTTGGTTTTTACTTTCTTTTTTCTTTCTTTCTTTGTCACCAAAAATCACATTGTCTGAGTTGGGCAGCCTCAATCAATCAATCAATCAATCAATCAATCAATCAATCAATCAAAGCTATTTTCTATTTAATGCACTGAACACTTGATCCAGGATGAAAAAAAAAAAAAAAATTACTTCTGAAGAAAAGGGCACTCTGAACACAGAGATAGTTTCATTTGTGCCGATAAGTGAAATTCAAGATTGTCAGAAATTCAGCCCAGGAAATAATTACAGAGGATGTTTTAATAATCCATTCAAATAATCTGGAGAAGTAGATGATATGTAAAACTTCCTTTTTCATCCCCAATCATTTCCATGTCACTGCATCTGTTATTAAACACCCACAACAGGCAGTGTTCCTTCTCTTCTCTCTCCCCCACATCTAAAGAAGTAAACAGGCTTTATACATACAGTGTCTTGAGCCCTGTGAGACCTCTAAACATTCGTCCATGCACAGATTCCAGCTGATTCCCTGTCAACATCAGTTCCTGCACTCCCGCTGCCCCATCAAAAGTGCCTTCACGGATCTCTTTGATCTTGTTATTACTTAAATTGCTGAAAGAGGAAACAGATTCACATGCAGCATTATTTAACATATGTTTTCTGTAAGATAAACACAAGCATGTTTGCACTGGTAACAAAGGGGTGAACAATAGCTGAAACGAAGCTAAAAGAATGGAACCAATTTAATTTCCAGGACTATGCTGAAATCTGAATTGCAATATTTTACTCTCCTTCCCCCAGGAAAGAGGTTTGTGTGATCTATTTTTGTTTTCTCGGGGAATTTCTTTTTTCTTTGAGAATTTCTTTTCAATTTCTCTTGGTGGCATTTTTGAGCCTCTTTTATTGATGGAAGTGGCAGGAGGTGCTACTATATTGCTGCTAGTGTTAGTTACACAACTTTCCATCACTCTGCAGCCTGTATGTCTGCCCACACCTCTTAATCTGAAAAGCCCCATGGGTGGAGTTTCCTTATAACATCTTCTCTGGGATTTAAGTGAAGGGTAGAAAACAAAGCAGTGCTATAATTTGTTGAAGAAAAGATTGTACAGGAACACGATGAGGCATTTGAATTGTTTAGACTGAAATTTGGAAGCAGTGAGTTAAATTGTTATTACTGATACTGTTGAAGTAAAAGTCATTAAAAAGATCACATAATACTTCCACACATTCTCCTTGCCTACACACAAAAATGCCATACTATGACAATTTCTTTGAAATTTTCTTCTTTGAAAGAAATTCCAAAGTACATTTTCACTCATTAAATTAAATAAGAATTGGTAGACCAAAAAAAAAACACCCACCAAAAAGAGTTTTTTATTTTTATTTTGGCACGGCAATAGCCTTTTCTGCTTCAAAATTGTCATTCATGCTGAATTCCTGCCACACTTCTGAACATTTCATTTTTTGAAAATAACCACATTGCTGTCCATTCTGCCTATGATTTCTGGCATATCAGCTTCAGAACAACTGCAGTACGAGGCATCCCTGTGCCAGCAGAGCATCCAACCTGTTCTCATTTAAAAAAAATTAGGACATCTGCTTTTATTTTATAATGCCATATAGTTGCAGTAGGATACCTGAAATTTGATTGCAGATAGGAAACCCATAAAATCCATTAACATTTAACCCCAGTTTTATCTGCTATTCAGTAAATTATGCTTAGGATCCTTGTGTTGTATTTGCTTTGTTTTTGCATACCCACTACATTCTACTCCAATAGCAGGCTCCTAGTCATTCCACATTCAAAGAAATTGGCTTGCGTTACTTTATTTGTGAAGCAATCCTACTAAAGAGGACATTATATTATCATGATTAAGGGAGAGACTTCCACCATTTAAAGATGGATTAGCTGCATCAGCCTCCTCCTCCTCCTCCTCCTCCTCCTCCTCCTCCTCCTCCTCCTCCTCTATTAACAAAAATAAATTCTATTATTATTTATATTGAAAACACAATTGTGTTTTAAATGTTTCATTATATTCTAGACATGTTTACTATATTTTAGCCTGTTGTGAGTCAACACAAGTCTTGAAGATTTGCCAGCCTAGAAATTTGATAAAGTAAATACATTTTGATAGCAACACTTTAAAAGATTATTTTTTATTGTTTCACAGACTGAGATAAACCAACATATACTAGAACATATGCAACAATAAAAATGCGTTAATAAAAATGCCATAAAACCATGTATCAAGGAGAGTGGTTTTAGCCTATAGAAACCAACTGGTGTCTCCCTCACAGTTCTGGCTTTGTGTCATTTTCACTAAAGCCTGGTCTTGTCTATAACATAATAAAATCATCATCATCTTTAAAATATTTCTAAATGCTATGCTAAAACAGATATTGCCACATAACTTAAACCTTAAGAGACCGAAAAGAAAGGATGGGAATATTTCAGAAAGAAAACTGTACTAAGAAAGCTTACTGGCAACTATGTGAGAGAAGACTTGTGACGTATAAAGTATGAGACTGCAAGCTGAACAAAGAACCATTTGGCAGCAGGATAGCTTTGATTTACATGCCATATAGAATCTATACACTGCAATGGTCATCACTGGGCAAAATTAATTTGGAAGACTGAAGTTACGCTTGTATGAATACCTGGTAGCCTGTTTGGTGTTTCCTGAGCAGTAGAGCCAGCCTGACTGCACAGCTTGTGACCTGTCACCTTTCTTGCCGTCTGAGTCAATAACAGAGTAAAGCAGCGGCAACAATAAAGCACAAAACCAACCACAATCATATGAGCTCTTTAAAGTGACTTCACACATTTCACTGGTAACCATAATATAAGATTTTCCCTTTACGTTTAGTGTCAGGAACAGCTCAGGAAGAATTTCACGACAGAAGATTTTCATTTGGTGCTGAACTGTGGTCTGATGAAAAATAAAGTTAAGCATCCCTCTGAATCCTAAGATTATAAGAGTTGCTTTTGTAATTATTCTGCCTTTTTGTCTAATAATGAGCGTTCCCAAAGGCTATTCCTATCTTAGCCTTTTGAAGACATAGGCGGGTTCTCTGAATCACTTTCAAAGAACAAGATGTTTGCAAATATACAGTATGAATTGTCATATTTACCTTAAAGGAAGATGATTCTTAATTTAAAACAACCAGTCACTACACCCATAGCAAAAAAGTAGCCAAAGGAAAAAACAAAACCCCACAAAAAACTCCTAATTGGCTTCTATTCCTGTATTCTGAGAGAAAAAAAAAGTCTTCCTTTCAGATTAAGTATACCCTGGGAAATCCATAGACTGGTGAACTTCAAAATTACTTCAAAATTCATGCACCTTTGCCCATGTAGACTACAAGGCTATTTTCTAAACAAGCCTACAAAATTTGTTTGCCTGTAAAAACAAACAAACAAACAACAAATCCCCCCCACCAAAAGAAAAAGAAAAAGAAAAAAAAAAAACTTTATAGCCAACTGGACTGAAAGCAATGTATCATTAGCAGAATAATGTATTTTTGTGAAGCTTTCCTTGGAAGCATTCAGTCTCTTGTCTGCCAATTCACTCTCTTGCGTGAATGTCATTCTGTGTACTCATCAGGTCCTGAGAAGGGCACGTGCAATGTTTTACCCAAGAGCTTATGCAAAGAGAAGAACACTTATGTATTAGGGTCAATTTTCTTGCACAGTTCCCCCCATCCTGCAAGAAACTTGCCCCCTACCTACAGAAGAATTCCATTAGGAGAAGGGACTCTTTGGATCCAAGCCAACCTCAGGGTTTTCTTATTACCCTATTACCTTATTATTATTTCTCACCCCGTAGTACTTATGTAAAAAGTTCCAAATCAATCATATAAATGTAATTGCTGCCATACCATACTGAACTCAGACTAGCTTTAGATGAACTGGAATGTCAAAAGATAATAGCAGATTGAATCTAGCAGTAACACAAAAACAGATTAATGTATTTGATGGCTACAACAGGTTGAGATGCATAATACTGACAGCCTTCTGTTGAGTGGCTTTGATGTTGATAACTTAAGGAGAAAAATTTCCTCCAAACAGCCACAAATAGTTTTGCATCAATATACCAGTTTCAGTATGTGATAACATGCAAACTTTTAATTGGTCCTAATTGTGAGTTCTGCCAATGTTTTTTGACATGGAAGATTTTTGCCCCTAAATTCAATAAATATTTCTCATATGCTAGCAAGCACCATGGGAGTTTAGCATTGAGATATTCTTTTCTTCCTAAATATGTGCAATTCACATTCATTACAGGCAAGCATCTAATGGCTTTTCAGTATTCATGATGAGCTATCATGTAAATTTATACTGAGGGACTTCTTAAAAGGAGACACAGTTGACCCTGAAATCAATTGTGCCAATGAATCCTTCAGTGCTGCTTAAACACACAACTTATTGACAGAACAGACAAAGGCTCTAAATGAATGCTACCTGGAAATATATACTTTTGAAGCACATATATTTTAAGGCGCTATATTTAATTTTCACAAACACTGGTAAGTTCATATGTTGCCATAGTAAAAAAAAAAAAAAAGACTAATTTTGTCTCAGGAACAACATCAGCACTCAAAACTGCATAGAACAGAGAAGTCCATGATGGCACTCTTAATATGGTACTTCCCTCTCCAGAAAGCTGCAGCTTTAGTCTTTGTCTTTGCCAGCTGTAACAAGAGCTGGGTGGCTGAGTTGGGAATGCCTCAAGCATAGCACTGTCTTCCCTAAAATGGAAAGATATGAGGTGAATAAGATTGAGGACAGTCAACCTTGTAGGTGTTCTTCCTGAACTACCTGCCCTGATTATTGTCTCTCTTAATGCCATTCTGGACAAAGTTGGAAGTGCTGACTTCATTTTGCATAAGCAGCCTTTATCCATATGGTATAAGGAGAGCAGCCAACACTTGAATGGAAGTGTTCTCTTGGGCACATGCCTTCTCCTGCAGAGAAAGGCACACAATGGATGGACCCATCCAGGAGCTGTCTGTGCAACATGCTGAGATGTAGATTGATAGCTCCCTGCCTTATCCTGCATCTGTGCTTCTATAGATGATGTCAGTCCTTCCCTTCCTTAAGCATTGCCTCCTATTATCATCTAGTCCATCCAGGCAAACAGGGAATGGAATTGGTCTCTGGACTAGGTCCAGTTCCCCACTCTTTGTCCACAGAATATTTACTTATTTACTATAGTTTTATACTGTTTTATTTCCCAAGGGTTCATGGCAGTCTTTAAAATAAGAACACATTAAAATAACTCAATAAACTGCATGATCAATTAACTAATCACATATAAAGTCATATATCAGTAATACAATTAAAATGAATATAAATAGGTATCCAATGAGCTAATGTTAACTCACCAATGCTATTCTGAAAAATTATGTTTTCAAAATATTCCTGGAGGTTAGGAGTCAAAGCATCATCCATATATCAGTGAGAGGCTGTTTCAAAAGATGGATGCTATCACAGAAAAACACTCATTTCTTACTCTCCCCTCAAACACTAGCAGGGGAGGAACAAATAGCATGCCTACTCAAAAGGAGCATATAGGGTGGGTAGTATTCCTTGGAAGTAGACAGACCTGCAGGTATCTGTCCAAAATCCATGTAAGGTCTTGTAAATCAACGCCAGCACACTGAAGTCTATTGGCATTCAATGCAGCATGCAACAACACAAGTGTTACATGAGTAGCAGCTCTTACCCACCAATATGTGACATGCAAATTTTAGACCAACAACAGCTTCCAAGTAGTCTTCAGAGGCTGCACCATGTAAAGTGTATTGCCACAACCTTGCTGGAAGGTGACAAAAGCATGAGTAACTCTGGCCAGGGGCTCTTTCTCCAGGAAGGACCAGAATGGATTCATCAACCAAAGCTGGACAAAAGCTTCTCTAGCCAAGACCTTCATATGGTAACTTATGTTTCTGGACAAACATAATCTCAGTCTTGTTGGGATTCAACTTCAGCCTGCTACACTCCAACCAGATCAGTACAGATATCGGGTCAGAACTTCCCTTGTAACACTTTCCTGGCCTAGGGTAGCAATGTTGATCTAAGAATCATTAGGGTAATAAGGGCTTTATCTCAAACTAGTGGATGACCTTACCCAGTGGCTTCATGTACATCTTAAACAGCAGAGAGGAAAGGAAAGGAACCTGCAGCACCCCACACTGGAGTGGTCAGTGTGTGATCCCTACTACCACTGATTGAAACTGTATACTTAGGAAGAAGCAGAAACCTTTGCCAGCATCCCAAGAAGATATCACAATAAATAGTTCGAATGCTGTTGAAAAATCTAATGGGAAAACAGGAGGCACATTCCCCTCATTCATGTTGTTGATTATCCAACAGTGTGACTAATGCAGTCTGTCACATGCTCAGGCCTGAAACCTGAAGAAAAGGTATCCATACAATCTGCTTCTGTTAGGGCACTATGCAACTGAAGGCCCACCGTTCTCTTTTCAATGTTCTTCCAAAAGTAAGATTGGTGATTAAGTGGTATTTATCTAACATAGCTAAAGCCAGGCTCCTCAGGAGAGAGTGCAGCACAGCCACTTTTCATATACCTAAAATAGTATATCAATATATAATAGTATATCATTATATATAAAATATGATCATGTTCGGCATAGCATTAATAGATTTTACATAACATTTGAATTTCTGTACGGAGGTGGTTCAACTCCCAAACTGTTTGGGCCCACTGGACACATGCAATTTTGAGAAAAGTCGTGGATATTCAGGCTAGTGGCTGTCCTGGAGACATGACCTGCCATTTCAAAAAAAGCTGCCATGATAGATATGGCCAGGCTGAAAAAAACAAAATGGTAAGGTTGCTCTCTGCTACCCCATCAGTCTTCTAGGATGCTCCCTCCACCCAAGATTATCTTTGTCTTTTTTCCCAGGTGGTGGGATATTTCTAAACCTAGCAACCACTTACCATTTTCATTTTGGAAGAATGTCAATGTGGCTTGTGTGGCACACATATGCAGTTCTGTAAATAAAATACATTTTTTTCAGGTTTGCTTTTGCTTTGGAGAATGCCAGCTTTCCATTTACCTTGCTTCAAAATAATGTTTAACATTTTTGGGATCAAAGATGTCCACGGGGTGTTAGTGCCCACAAGATAACTTTGGTGACTTCAATTTTAGCTACTGAATTGGAGACATTAACCTCATTTGTTCTTTTACTTCAATTATACTCTGTTTTGGTACCACTCGTATTATCACTTTTGTACGTGAAAGAGAGTCTTTCTATTATAGTATTACACTGTTAGGACTATTTCAGAATGAGAGCCCTGTGATGGCTCTATGTTGTACTGGTAACTTGTAAGATTTTTTTTTTTTTTCATTTACTTCTATATTATTTATTTTTAGAGAATTCTAAACTGCTTCCAAGGGATTCCATAGCAGTATACATCCAATTATAGAAACATATACAATACAATCAGGGGGGAAAATAACCCCAACCCTGAGAGTCAAAACAATTCTTCATATATACACACATACTTGCATGTATACATGATTTCCCTTTTGGGATAAGCAACATTATGAAAAGAGCATAGAGGGAATAATAAATAATAAACCAAAACCAACAGGGATAAAATAAGAAAAGAAAGGGAAACATTTGGCTTATACTAATACCATTCCCTATACTTTCCATAGCTTTCTATCCTTGCAAACGATCCTTGCTTTCACCATATTTATATGCTGCTTTGTACACTGCCTTTGTTCTTTAAACTTCTCACCTATCGATTTATAAAAATCACATCAACTGTATTCAGCCACAACTTTCTTAGTTGTCCCCTTTCTTCCTCTTCACCTCTTCCTTCATATATTTGTTTTGTGATTTACTTCTCATTCATTCTTTCTGTGAACAAACCACCTGAACATACTCCTTTCATACCTGCCACTCACTCTTGTATCCAGATTCATTCAGCACCCATTCATTTTTGACCCTCACTCTTCTTGTTCAGCCATGCACACTGCTTAATTTTAACCCATTCCCACTGCATCCAACTTACTCTGATGTTTCTCCTGCAATATCCAATTCAAACTTCCATAGTATGAGCAGCAGTATTTTTTTATATGTATCTTTTGACATTCACTCCTTACAACTGACCACATACTATCCTCTACTTTTCTCCCAGCTTTTGCATGTCTGAACAATTTCTTTGTCCATTTTCTCATATTTAGTAAACATTCTACTACTAAGGCACAAAAATTAACCTACTTGCTCTAGTTTTTGCCATTTATGTAAGAATTGCAATTGTTAGCTCCATTTTCTCTGGCAAACAACAATCTTGGTACTTGATACATTAATTTGCAGATCTATACTTCTCATGGTGGTATATAATTATCTAACATCTGCTGAAAATAATTTAGGTTCTCAGGCTTCAACATGGCATTCTTTGCATACAAAATTACATGTACCTTGGTGTACTTATATAAGCAACCCACTTATATTGTCACCACAAGCATTTCTTCTACATTTATCCATAAACACATTAAAGAACTAAATGGACACCTGACATCCTTATTCTCTTCCCTGCTCAACATTTAATCATATTCAGCAACCAACCTTCAACTCCATGCTCTCACAAAACATCCCATAATTCAAGCCTGCCCATTTTATCTGATGCTTTCACTGAATCAACAATGTATAATGAACCTTCTTTCTCATACTCATATATTTCTTAGTGACCTGTTAAAGAGCAAAATCTGATCTACGTACCATCTGCTCAGAATAAAGCCACAATGTACTTCCCAAATTATTCTCATGCTCATATCCTTTTCATCAGAAATCTCCAAACACTTTCGTAGGCACACTAAACAAATAAAGCCCCCTGTAATTTTTGTGTTCACACTTGCTACTATTCCTTTTGTACAGGGGAACATTTTTTTTTTTTTGTTAATAATCATCAGGAACAGATGCAGTTTTTGCATATACATCAAACAGGTTGCATAGCTCCAATCCAAAAGCAAATCAGAACTGTATTTTATATTTGTCCAGTTACGCCATCTACATCTGTGGTCTTATAATTTTTTTAACATTCTTAACAGCATTTAACATTTCCTTTTCATCTTTTTTTTTTCCCTACACACATGCATAGCATTTGTTTCAACCCTACTTTTTGACATATCACTACCATTCTAATATAAATCTCCCATATTCCTGCAATCCTTCACTTCAGTTTATCACTTTCATTTGCTTAATTTATGCACCCTACTGCAGTTTCCTTGTTTAGACCTCTTAATCCACTTCCAAAACAATTTTTACTCCCATCAAAATTGCTCTTTATTTCCTCGCCTTTTTAAATCTTAACCACTTCTTTGTTCTCTTTGACTACATTCTTTGCATTTATATTTTTATCTCTGAATATTGTGCTTTAATTTTTATTGTCTTCTGTAAATGTTATTTTATTGACAATATTGTTTATTTATACTGTTAAGCCATTGCAAGTTTGGTTGTCTGAGAGTATGTTATAAATTAGATAAATTAAAAACAAATATACACCTACAACTATCTAGATGACATACCATACATATACCATACTTTATGAAAGACATTTTAGCCCTTTTATTCATAAATAATCTTTCCTGCATATATCTATCAACTCCAGTTCACCAGATCAGTCCACCTTCATTCAAATCTATTACAGCCTTTCCCTTTGTCTTAGTTTCACAGATACACATTATATCTAATTTTCTTTCCTTCCTGCTGATCATTCATTTCATTAGTTAATTCATATTCTTTTACCATTTACTCATCTTATATTCCAAATAGCTATCTTCCAGATGCAATTATTGTACCAGATGAGCCCACAGATGTGACTTTTGCCACCCATCATGTCTTTGACCAATTAAGACATTTACATAACACACAGTAATATAGAGAAGATGTAGATTGGACAGCAGCCTTAGTCATACCAGTACCATATGCTGCATTCCTTAGATAATGATAAGAATAGTACTTATCAGTTTTGGCACATCATGACTGGTATGCCATAAGTGCAATCATAGGCTTTTATCTCAAGCATAGTCCTGCTACTCTATGATATAGAATTTCTTGTCTATATCCCATTAACTCAGAGGAACATGCAGTGACAGAGTCAACGTGCAAATAAACAAAGGATCAACTGGTATAAAATCAATTCAGAATAGATTTAAAAGTTTACATTTTAAGTTTTAGAATTCTGGGGAAACAAAAACAAATTTAGCCTGAAGTTGAAGAGAAAGCCAAATTGACACCAATTATTTATCCCCCAGAGACCATTCTAAGGTTGGGGAGCCATCAAAGAAGAGTAAATACAAAACTATTTCCCCCAGTGATGTCACCTGGAAGGTAAACTCATCTGGGCAAGAAAATGGAAGAGGCTTTCTTTAAGATATTTTGATTCTAAACCATTTAGGACTTCCAATGTTCATAAGTTTTCATAGAAAAAAGGAAGTTGGTGTAATGATTTGGTGCAATATGAATCCATGTCGAGTTCCTCCAAAAGTTGCCTGCAAATTATAATTTTTAATGTGGCACAAGAAGGAACTTATGAAAACATGCAGAGTAATGAAACCTGATGACCTGTAATCAAAATAAATCAGCCAGAATTCTTGAAGTTACATTCCCTACAATCAAAAACTTCCAAATATTTCCCAGTTTTCCCCTATATGTATAGAGCCTTGATCACTGAAGCAGGGCTATCCCTATCCAGGACAGGCTTCTCTGCAGACGTCCAATACTCAGAGTCCATTATAAAATTCAGATTATTTATAAATAAAAGTTTCATTTGGTGTTATAATTATTTCTTCCTCATGTCAGCAAATAAAGTTTTCTTTACATGTGCCTTTTCATTCTGTGTTCACTGTGTGCTTGAATCTTAAAATAGCTAGATTTCATTGCTTGACATGCATTGTTGATTAATTTTATGCTATTTCTAATTTTAATATATAAGTTTGTCTGAAAAGGAGCTAACAAATATTCCAAAATAAACAGTTCAATCAATTACCAGTTGTTCTACGGTATGGATTAGAAACCTAATCACTTTTTCAAATACATGAGAAAGCAAAGATAAATTCAGTACATTCAATGATTTATTCAAAATGTGTGTTCTACTTCCTTTGGGCTTTCAATTCCATTTCATATAAAATGGGAAGAAAATGTTGCAAATATAAGACTGATTTTTATTGTTAAGAAAATATAATATAAGCAAGAAGCAAATCTAGCTTTAAAACAATAGTACTGAGTATAGGCCAGACCTTTTACAATAGGACTAAATAGCATACAAATAAAGGAGGATAAAAATAATTTCAATTAGTTCAAAACATATTCTGCATGGATTCATCTATGACAAATCTGATTGAGACAACTTTTATGGTCAACTGCACAACACTAATAACTCTTGCTGCTTCAGTTATTTATTTAGTATTTCAATTTATATATGTGCCTGAACTGTACCTGTACTCTTACATTCTTGTCTTCTGACAAGAATAGAACAGAGTATTTACAGTTTCATAAAAGTAAAAAAATAGTAAATGAGAACATAGGAGTTGCACACTATGGTTATTGAACAATAATGTTACTTTGTTCAACTATCCCTGCTCCTTAAAAATTGACATGCTGGAAAGGTACCATAACATACAGAGCTACTGAAATTTTTAGTGAAATGAAGCTTAATAATCAAAGATACGTCCATTATTTAAAAGAGTAAAGGTCTGTTAGATAACCTGATATATATTCTACTTGATGCAATTTAGTGGAATATGTAAAGTAATGGAACAACCTACAGGGTTTGTAAATCTGCAGTTCTACATACTGTATTCTTAAATTGACAACTTCCATGAGCCATGACAACAGTTTCATTACTTTGCAGACTTCACTAAACTGTATCAGATACAATAGCTAAACTAGAGTTTAGAAGAGGGATCCAAGCTAGCCTTGGAACTCAGGCCTTCTGTAACCTGAAATTAATACTGAGTGCCAGATGTTTAGCTGTTTGTGGACATGGAAAAAGAGCAGAAGATGCATCAATACATAAACATACCAGCAATATAGTTTCCTCTACATTTAACATTTGGCAGCAGGCACAGGTAACTCAATATCAGCACACTATACATTCATTTCAGATGTGAATGTAGCCTAGCAGGTATAAGAGAAAGGGCAGACATGAACCAATTTCTTGCAGACCTAAATTTCATATATCCTTAAAAACATCCACCACGTTTTGTGGATTAGTATCTCTTACAATGATATATATCTGCTAAGCTACCAAGAAGCAACTGTTAAATGATTACACCAGCCAGTAAATGTTTTCTTACACTGAAGTACTGTGAATATGGGAATAGAGCATATGTCACATTGCTCGGAGAGTGATTGGATGTGTCCTGAGAAAACTGAATGGGTAACTAAAAGAACAATAGATGGTTAATCAGAGACCTTCCAGAAATCTACTATCTATCCTGCTTTCACCCTGTTCCAAACCTACCCAACTTGTACAGGCCAAATCTAAAGGTTCCAGATTTACATACCAGAATCTTAAATGAGGTTGGGCCATGCAGTGTAAAGCATACTGAAACAGAAATGCAAGTTACATATGTATATTTAAATAAATAAGCAATATTTTATAGCTCATTTTTGTCTGAATCCTATGATACTTCAAAGTCCCTCTGTTGTGACTAGTGAAGCCAGATGGCTGGTTCAATGAACTTATACTATGATCTAAATATTCGTATGCCTAGTAGCCAAATCCTGGCTCAGTTCATAGATCATACTAAGCCATGGTTTGTTTAACTAAGAATTTATTAAATAAACCACAGTAGGCTGCATCCATAAAATAATCCATGCTCTATAAAACATAGTGGTTGGGCTAAAAAAAGCAATATAAATCAAAATGTGTTTGAATGGGACTTTTTTTTCAATTAAATATGCATAAGTATGCAGCCTGAATCTTTCACATTTGGGCCAGCAGGATTCTATTAACAAATAAAAGAAACGTGACTTACATTTTTCGTAGACTAGGGAGCTTCCTGAATATTCCAGTAGCTTCCAGAATTGAAATATCATTATCATGTAGACGACTTATGAAAAAATAAAAATAAAAGTATTAAAACATATTTGGCTCCAAATGCACCAGTACCTACATATATATTCATCACAGAAGTATTGACAAAGAGAAAGCTATATAGTGGTGATTGTATTGGACAAGATTGGAGGAATGCAGGTTCAAACCCCCTCAGTTATGAAGCTCCCTGGTCGCTCCCTTTCTCTGTTTAACCTACCTTGAAGAGTTTTTATAAGAACAAAATGGGATGAAAATCAGATACCCTGATTCTTAAGGCAGGAGACATCATGGACACATCCATGCAGTTTTCTTGGCAACAATATTGAAGTTGTTTGCTGTTGCCTTCTACCAGGATGTTTTACCAATTTCCTAATCCAGACCACAGCTGCGGGATTTCATACTACTTTCTTAATACTTTTCCATCCGTGTACTAACCAATTCAAAATCAGTTTAGGTTTTCAATATTGGCTAGGTGCTATCACGTAGCTAGGTCCCAAAATAATTACATTAAACAGTAAATGTAAACAGATGAATCTGACACACAGAAAATTGTCTAGTTGGGCATTCTTGGGCATGTAAAAAGAAAACAGCCTAGCTGGTCTCCCTTTCAGTACCTTACCTGGAGTTTTTATGCTTTCTTCCTAGCTTGGTGAGCCAAGCAGCACCAGGTCACTGGGCTGAGCTGTTACTTTAATATCCTACTAAAAATTGGACCTTTATCTGTCTGGTGTTGCCTGATCCTTCTCTCCATTGGGTCTGAGAAGGCAACTCACCAGAAAGACTTGAAAGTGGATCACCCTTATTTAAAGCAAATACTTCGTTTAGAGGAAACTTGCAATCAAATAACTGTATGGATACAGCTCTAAAATAAAATTAAGTAATGTTTAATGTCTTCATTTTACTCCAAAGATGTACAGATGACATCAGAGACAGTATGACACTTGCATTAGAAGACTGAATATCGTCTCTTGATGTATTTGTTAACATCTGATTGTGGCCATGAAAATTAATGATTTTTATAGTGAAGAATTCTATATTCCTCCTCAGAAAAATGTTACACTTACAGATCCGTGGTATATTCTGGGAGGTGGCTGGGGAGGCGAGTAAGCTTTTGGTTGGAACAGTCCACAAATGTTCCCTCACAGCGGCATTTTTCAGGACAGATGAGATCCATAAAACACTCCCCGCTGAATCTACTCCTGTAGTCCTCTGAACCTGTAAAATTGAAAGATTTCTAGGTAAATAGGTGCATTGTAAAATACTACTACTAATAAATTTAATATCCCAAATTACAATTGAAGAGAACACTTCCATTTATTGCAGAAGCTCAGAAGAATGAATTGAACTTATTAACTATTCTCTGCATTATGCTCTAAAAAAATCTGAAAAGTTCACTTTAATGTGAATCTATAGGAAGGAGATCTGTCTCCTTTCCAAAAAGACCATTCGGAATTTTTTTTTTTTTTCTTGGTATTATTAACCATCAACTGGCAAATGGCACATTAGAATGAAGGTAGACTGAAATGCAAATACAGCGTATGAGACCAGTGAGTCTGCTTTCTCAGGATTAATATTTTAACAACATAAGAACACCACAACTGAAAGTAATATGAATTTCAAGAAATTCTACTTTATTTACAATAGGCCTCTGAATAGTTAGCAAGAACTATAACTTAGCATGGTATTGTAATACATCTGTCAGATCTTTCAGATGTGCTTAATGAAATGCTTTTTCAGTTTCTTTCTCTAACATTTTCAGAAGAATTAATAAGAACTGTTATTAATAAGAACTGTTATTAATAAGAACTGTTATTAATAAGAACTGTAAATGGGATACTTGAGCTTATGGCTGCCAAATTATTAATTGATATGAAATCAAAGGTTTGTGGAAACAGATCCTATCAGGCAGATACTTACATAGTTACTTTATAGTTTATTAGGGGAACCACTAGATATTTTGCTGAAATCATTTATTACATCCAACCATTCTAATAAACCTTAGTATTTCCAATTTTTTCAAAAACTTTATAAATTAGTTGCAATTCCAACATCTAACTGTCAATGCCAAATCCATTTATCTAAAAAACACCTTCTGAAAAGGAATTTGAAGAAAGTGAGTGAAGGGAAACTGATCAGCAAAAGGATTCTGAAAATATTTTCAACAGAAATTTGCTCAAGCTAATCTTAGCACAGACATTTTTGTACATATGTATATTTTGCATACGGAACACATTTTTGGACATACATTCCTGTATAAAAATAGCAATGCAGAACACTTCCCATTAACAAATGCATGAAACAACAAACAAGGCTGCAAACGAAGGGTAGACGCGAAATCACTGGGAGAACCCAGTAATGGAAAGACACATATCACAGATGGATTGTAACTGAAGTATAAGCTTGAAATTCAGGTAAAGCTAAATGTTCTTATTTAAAAGTTAACTTCATGAGAATCATTAGGACTTGTTTCCAAAGAAAATATATTTAGAACAAAAACATTAATAGGATATATTCTATTATTTTTCTTTAAGTATTTCATCCATAAAGTTTATCCTCACTCTATAAATACACTTTCCTGTTCTCCTCCCTCAGTGTTGTTGCATGCTCTTATTTTTTAATATTGTTTATTGTTTATTTCAGGAGGGATGCACAATGCTTAAATCCTGAAAGTATATTCATCTTTTTAAAAACATAATTAATAAAGAAGAAATTACTGTGTACTGTATGATATTGTAAGTTCAGGTCTGTTTTCTTTTACTTTTACTCTAAAGAAACAAAGGAGTAAAAAAAAAAAAATCACCCAGTGAGGACATGGCATCTTCACCCTCATGCTTGGTTCAGGTATAATAGCAACAGCAGGAATAGGAAATGTTTTCTTATTAGCTACAAATATATATGTACATTAAAATTTTAAATGTGAATCATCAAGAGGACTATCGAATGTAAGGTGATAAACACACATACCATCATCAAGTACTCCAAGTTACCCATCAACCTACAAAACCACAGCAATCAGCTGCCAACAGGAGGAAATTTACTATTTAACTTGAGCCTCGAGATCACTTGGACAGGTGGCAGTTCTGTCATGTTATTCCCATTAGGGAAAGTAATGTGAAAGTCAGCCATCTGGCTGCAGAGCCAGTTATATGTGTCCAACCGTCTCTATATACATCACTTTATCAGACATGCTCCCCCTGGTTTTAAAAGGATATGTTGCAAGTGAAGAGGCATAACACTAAGGATGATGTACAGTCATTTTTTTCCATTAAAAAAATCAAGATGGGTATACGTCTGTCTACAGTGGAAACCTATGGAATAGCGTGAAACCTATGGAATATGAGTATAGTGACTATTTACCAAATGACATATTACTATAGTATAATGGGATGATTTCTCTCACCCCCTAGGACACTGATGATCTGCAACATCCTATCAAATAGTTAGAAGAATTTTGTATATTCCACCACGTGTCAGAAAGCTACAGAGCAATAGAAAACATGGCCAAATTATACAGACCAGAAGATGTGAACTATGTTTCAAGGAATCCAGGGAGGGTTCAGAAGTGAAGGTTGCCTTGCAATTCTTGCAGTCTATGTAAGATCTGAACTCAGAGAGATTCGTTGGTGGTTGAAGGTTTTCTGGATGGTATCAATTAATTGATGTCCTTGATGTGGACCAATGAAAATAGAGATTACACCATTCCCAGCAATGAATTGATACCTCCCAGGAAACCTCCAATCATCAACCAACCCCCAACCCTAAGATAAAATTTAACAAAGACTACAAACACCACAAACTACCCCCACTTTTGAATGACTGCAGTGAGGAGATCTCACTGGGTTGTAAGTTGAAATGTCTACAAAAATAAACAAACAAATAAATAAAAAATAAAAATAAAATAAAATAATAACTTGATCTCCTGAAGATTGGAGAACTGCTAAGTATGTACTATCCACCTTCTAACCTTCTCCTATAATATATATCTTTTTTTTTTTTTTTTGTCTGCTTCACAGTCATTACTGACCCTGCAGTGACCGCCCCCTAGCGGTTTTCAAGGCAATTGCATCTTTCTGTTTTTCGGAAGTAGCCTTTGCCAGAGCCTACTTCCTAGAGCATCCAGCCCAGCTGGCAAGCGCAGGAGGCGGGATTTCCGTTGCTTCGCGTCCCTTTTTCGGGGCGAGCGCAATTTCGCGCTTTTACCGGCAACTGTGGTCCCGTCTCTCTGTGGAGTCGCTGCCAGCATTTTTCCTCCCACCGGAGTGAGAGTACTCATTTATCTACTCACGTACGTTTTCGATCTGCTGAGTTGGCAGAAGCTGCGGGTAGAGAAACAAGAGCTCACCTTGTTAACGCGAGGCTGGACTCGAACCGCTGAAGTTTCCAGCCATTTCTGGCCGGCACTTTCAGCGTCATTAAGCCGCTGCGCCACCGCGTCCCCCTTATAATATATATCTACAGGGAAGTATATGTATTTAGCATATGATTTTAGTTTGTGGGTAGCAATGGCATGGTCATTGCAGTTGGTAAATGGGATGTATACCCTATGTTGTAAAGTTTTAGAAAGATTTTCTATTGGCTCCATAGCAGATGCATAGGTTTCTTTGGAAGATAAGATGACAGAGACAGTGCTCTCAGAAGGCAGGTGTTATAGAGATGAATAAGACATTAGATGGTTAGATGGATATTACAGTGAATTTTGGAACAACTATTTATATTCACCAAGCACAGAGTGTGGAAGTACGTCAAACGTGTGTCTTTATTCCAGGCCAAGAATACAGTAGTTTCTACTATTCTACTTACTGACTGTAGCTATCTATATTTTAAAAAAGGATTTTTCTATGACTGAATGTCAGTTTGTGCAACATGATGATTTTTTTTAAAGTACATGGTTGCTTAAACACACCTAGTACTGCCCTGGAATTTTTTTAATAATGGGAAGCATCCTGCACAGTATCATATTATTGTGCCCAGCTTACAATACAAGGTAATAAAGCTGACATAATTCATGAAACCATCACTGAAGCTGAAACAAAATCTAATATCTCTAGATACTCAATTTGTACACTTTAAATGAATAATGCAACTTGCTACAGTTATTTCACATGCAAGCTATTTTCAAAATCACTATCTGAATGCTTGATTGATTTGTGGGCTTATGGTGAGATCTGCTTTAAGCTATGTAGTTGTATGAAACATTATGAAACTGTATTGTTACAGTTTTCTTTACCATATGTCTCTTGTTATTCCTTTTCCTGTCACAATGAGGACATCTCTCACCTTTTGATGCTTCTGAAAACAGAAGAAGAATTCCAGCATGCCATGCTGCAGGAAAGCATGGAGCCTTCCATGGTGCTTGACAGAACCATGTTCAATTTGTATTGTTCTACCACATGGTTAGATCAAGCACAAAGGAAAATCCCATTAACAGGCAGAGTCAGTGTTAAGCAGCCGCCAAAGAGAGAAGAGTGTTGAGAGGAAGTAGCATGGAGAAGCACAAGCTGGAGATTTCATTGTGAGCTGCTGTCCACTTCTCCCATGCATAAAGGAGCTGAGGTTCAAGAAGTCAAATTTATTGCTACAAATGCAAAAATAAACTTCTATAGTACAGACAGTTAGTGTAGAAGAACAACTACCAGACACTTCTGAAGGTGTAACTATTACAAATTATATTTAAAGGCTTACCACTGATAGTTAATGCTGAAGGTTCAACAGAGTATATATAGAGAATATGTACAGATTTTAAACATCATCCTACTACCATTAACCAGACTATCTTACATGTAGAGTATTCATGAAATAGTGTTATTTTTTTAAGTGAACTTTCTTTCATTTTGGTTGCAATGTTTTGAAACAACCTCCCTCTAATAAAACCAAGATTTTTAAAACAAAGGTATTATTTTATTAGGACTATTTTGATAATCAGCATTTGATAGTGCTTATTCCACTCCCACCCTTCAAAAGTTTCAGCTCTTTTATAGGAGCTAATATATTAAGAATACTTTTTTTGAACAGTTAAAGTATTTGCAGGTATGTACACTGCCTTATTTGACTTTTAGTACTTTGTTATTTTGCCTACAAGATAGTAAAGGCTATGAGCTTGATCACAAGCTTTGTGCTCTAGATACTAGAGCAGGAATCTGAGTATTCTGTTCTCCACCTTTGACAAACCACATTGTCGACAAATACAATTGCTGCTGAAAAAAACTGTTTTGCGATACGGTCTCCAAATAGTTTGCTGTGATTTACACAGTGGCATTAACACTGAGACTTCCACAGTATACTGCACTGGAATCCAGATGACTGTATCCAGACACCATGATGAAAAGTAACATTTATTACAGCATCACTACATCTCTCTCTGCCCCATCCCCAAGTAGGGGGAGCCTCCATCTTAAATAAGGAATGCATTCAGTTTAAATAAATCTCTTACTAGAAGCAGTAGCAGGAAACAATAAGAACTGTTGTCTAAAGAAGGTTCCAATTACTTTATGTGAATCTGAACAGTGATGCTGTTTGCTTTTCATCTAGAGTGTTCTACACGTACAGCAAACTAAGAATGCATGCATTTGACACAAGGGATAGGGGCCTAACAGAGAAATATTGTAAACCCAAGTGACTGCATGTGAACTGTAACTCTGAGCTAGTTTCCTCAAGTTGAAAAGGATCCCAAAGTAATAATTAAGCCACCCTATGGAAAGCTTGGTGATTGCAGCTCTAGCAACCTTTAGAAGCAATGGCAACTTAACTAATATCAAACCAATATAATTTTGCAAAATATGCATATCCCAGATTTAAGAAATCCTGATGTCATGATGCACAGAGAAAACACTACAACATAAATTGAATGAATATTTGGAACAAAATACTAGAAATGTATTTTTTTTTTAAGAAATGTATTGTTTTTATTTATTAATTAGTAGTCTTCCAAGGAGGTGAGTTTATCTTTTATTGAATTTTGCATGGTAGTTTTGGAAGTTTGAAAAGCTTGTAGGGAATCAGGAAAGCACTACTGTATGTGTGTGTGTGTGTGTGTATACAGTATGTGTGTGTACACACACATGCACACGCATGTATGTATATATATTGCTGCCCATCTCACATACATGACTCTGGGTGGCTAATAGTTAAAAACAGAATAAAAACATAGTAAAAAAACCCAAGTTTAAAAACAACAAAAATCACATAAAATCACATAGCACCCATGAATCTAAGTTAACACTACCAATACCAAGAAATGGGCTCACCCATACTCTCTGCCACCGGCTTGATGGCAAAGCCAAGTTCTCAATGCCTTGGGAAAGGTAGAATTGTTTTTAAATACATCTTTTCTTATTGTCTTCTTCAATTAGGCAACAATTATACAAGAAGGTTTTATTCCATGGAGAAGGAAGTGCATAACAGCCTATTCATTTGACACCACATTGGATCTGTAGCCTAGAGTATTTGCATAGTTATCACCACTCTGCAAAGCAATGCTCAGAATTCAAGTAGAAATGCAACATACTCTACAGACCTGCTCTTCTGTAAATATGTTGATGATAGTTGCTTACATGAAAGTGTCCCCAGATTTATATCACTGCTATCTACAACTGTTAATTATTGCAAAGTAGCATCTGACAAAGAGATTATTGGCAGATGGCTCATTGTCCTCCTTCCATTGTTTGCTGCATTAGTGGTGTGCATGACAACTCTCTGACATTGGAACAGCTAAATGAATCAGTTAAATGGAACAAGAAGCAAATGCTGAAATACTAAGGAAATAGCTTTAGTTATCAGAACTTCAAAGGAGAAACAAATTCTTATTGTTACAGGAGGAGAAAGGAAAGCCCCAATGACTCTGTTTCCTTTAAACATCCTTTCATTAAGCAGGAAAATCACAGAAGTGGACAGATCAATCAATTGTTAGCCAAATGGGACAGAAAGAGAGGAAAAGAAAGGAAGCTCTAAGAAGAAACAGAATTCTCAGGATGGATGAAAAATGTTCATAACGTTTGTGGCATCACTGTAGAACTGTGCACCAATCAAGGAACAGTGACAATTCTATGGCAACGCAAGGCTATCATTGGACAAGTAAATCAGCTGCTGGATTCCTTTTGATAATCCCTTAGAAAACAAAGCTGTATGGCAGTTACCTTAATGAAAAGGTACCGTGCAGACAGGCCTGCTAAGGAGATAAGTCAGTGGTGAAACAGAACTGTCATGTTGCACTAAATGCTTGGCTGCTATTGGGCAAGTACAGCTGATGGAGAAGACATCCATATCCTTTTACAACGCCTACTGAAAATGGTAGAATTCTTTCTTTGACTTGAAAGTGCAGGAAAAGCCATTCATCTGAAATTCTACAGGAACGCTGTAGCTCCTATAATTGCCCAAGCTTAAAGATTTAAATCCATCCTACTAAACAATAATTTGCAGATAAAGGCAAATGGGTAGCTTCAGTTTCCAACACAGTGTCAGGCAATATGATCATTTTACTTCACACTTTATCATTTGAGTACTAGATTCACTTTAAAATGAGTAATCATTAAAATGTGTAATCTTCTTACCTCACAACTTCTCTTACCTCACAACTTCTCTCCCCCCCCCCCACTAAATATGCATAAAACAAGACTTTGATAACATTAATTCTAAGTGTAAGTTTAATGTATTATGTGTTTAAGCATAGAGCTAACACTTTTGGAAGTTATTCATGAATGCTGAGAGAGCAACATGTACAATTTAACCTCAAAAGTAAAACTTGGCATACCAATGAATAAGAACTGTCTGTTCTCATTATCTACATTTTTTTTTTTTTTTTGCAACCAGTTATGTCTGTTGAGGACAAAATAACACTTTTCATCTTTGTTCAGGATCAGACTGCAACAAATCAAAGCTGAACTGTGCTCATCTAACATAAGAGAAACATATCAGAAAATGGAATTCTCATTTTCTCTTACCCAATTCACTCTTTTACTCATTCCCAACCATGAGGAGCCACGAGGAACAAGCATATAAATCCAAGTTATTTTAAAAATTAAACTCAACAGAAACTTTTCTTTAAAATAATGTATGGCTCCTAAGCATGACTTTAAAAATTTGCTCTCAGATATTACACTCATGGTTATCTAAAGAAATGGAAATAAATCAGTATCACTAAAAGACTTCTCTTCTGCAACTTTGAACTCCAGCTGAGCTCAATACTATAATTTCTTCTCAAACCCTGGAACTGAGGGTAGCATAAGCAATTAAAATTACAGTAAATTAGCTTATTAAGATTTTTCTCAGCATACTGATTTTAGATTCAAATTTATAGAAAACCATGAATGTATTCCTGTTGCTTTCTATAAATTAAGATTTTTTCTTCAGAACAAAGTTTAGCAACCAACCATGCTTTTCACCAATAGAGGGAGGTATTTTTCCACTGTGGTAAGAACCATGAATTTTAACTTAGAAGTTGATTCTTGGAAACCAAAGCAAAACAAAATCCCCCAGCCACCCGCCCCCTCCCCCTTATTTAGTTTCTCTAAAGTGTTCTTGGTAAATAGGTAGGAAGGCAGGATACAGTTTAAATAGTGGCAATAATGATACTAGCAACAAGTATAATATAGATTATAACATATTTATATACAGACTGCAATTAAATACAATATTCCACCAGTGAATTTCTGTTCATGCTACAGCACTTTCATTTCCTTGCTTTCCTTACAGTTTTGTTCTTTTCCCAACTACTCCCAACTACTCAAAAAACATCAGAACAGATGGTATGTGAGAGCTTATAGACAAAAGGAGGAATTAACTCCATTATTAGTTTGCCGCTTGAAGTCTTTCCAATGCTATTTAAACTGAGACTGAATACTCTCAGGATACAGATCTTGTGGGTGGGTGACTTTCAGGTACAGAAACTCTGAGTTTTGCCTGCATTTCTGTATCTGAAACTCAACCTGGGTTTGTTCTCAGGTTGTACACATCAGAAACTAAAAGTATGCTGTTGGAGAACGTTCCTAGCTTTATCACTCTCAGTGGAGACCAAAGGGACTTCTGTGTCCAGGAGTACTGACTATCAGCTCTAAATGGTAATCAACTATGCCCCTTTCTGAATAGAGACAGTCTAGCTCACATAAGGGAACTTCATCCTTAGATGACTGTTATGCAATCTATGTGGGATTACAGTTGCATTTTATTCAGAAGCTGCAGCTGGGACAAAATGTAGTGGCCATGTAGCTGAGTAGGTTATCTGGCCTTAGATATGTTATATCTCTCTTGAAGGAATTCTTTGGCTGCCAACTGATCAGATTCTAGATGTTTCTTGTAACGTCTAAGGCCTTAAAACAATTCAGACCAGAGTATCTACTGTATGTGCCAAGGGCTGCGGACTGATATATGTCAGTAATTTACTGGGAAATATTTTCCTTGGTCTGGCACACTCTCTTCTGAAAATCAAGAGGGCCCAACTATTAGCAGTTTTGTTGACATGAATGTTGGGTTAATTGATCTTTTGTTTTTATTTCCAATCCCATATTTTTGGTAATATAGTTTCATTTCCTTTTATTATTTTTATTATACCATTCTATAGTTTGTAAATCACTTAATGATGCATTTGCGTAATTTAAATAACTATGTTTAGTCCAAGGGATCTTTTTTTTTTTTTTAGAATAATCTTGATGTACTAAAAGTCCAGATCACAGAAAATATATTAATAGTTAACATAGCTAATAGCCCAAAATTAATTTGAAAAAAATCCAGGTATATTTTATTTTATTTTATTTTATTTATTTATTTAATTTTATTTATATTTTTGTGAGTGCAGCAATTTGTCAGGTCCACAGCTCTTTCCATATATATTTAAGAACTGACTTAGACCTGTTAAGTTTAGCCTAGAGTTCTATACAGATACATAACCCTGAATTGATACAATGGACATATAAACAAAGCCACAGGGGAAAAAAAATCTTTATTCCTGCATACTATAAAGTTCACTCTCATAATGCTGAGAAGAATCCTATTAAATGGCAGAATTCAGAACATAATTCCATGCATGTTTCTTCTCAGCTCATGGGAAGGATGTACAGTGATCCTCAGTTGCATCAAAGATCTTTTCATGAACAGATCACCACTAGAAACAATCCCACATGAACACTGCAACCACAATTCTAATTTCCTGACTTATAATATATTTATAATATATTATTTATGAATTATTGAGGAGAGGTAGCACACAAGTAATGTTCTTTTGCATAGTGACAACTGTGTCAGGAAATTTGGTTGTCAGGAAAGCAATACATCATAGTCCCTTTTTTTAGAATGAAAAAAGGCAACTGTATTCATTTTTATATTCAAGTATATCAAGATACTCCATCAACAATAGTATTTTTTTTTCTACAGTCCCATTAATGAATTTCCATCATCTAAAATGCTGTCTATATTTTAAGCTTGCTTGAAATAAGTAACATATTGTATCACCACTAAAAATTATAAATCACATATCTGATTGGACCTTAGAATATGAACAAGCCAAAATTTGTAAGGAGGCAAAGTTGGATAAAGAAATACTCAGCTGTAGGACTCTGGATATGATTAACAGTTTGAGCCCATATAAAATCATCACACCACACAATATTATGGAGATACACTTCTTGTCACACAATAGAATTTCTTTGCTTTCCTCCCCTTGTATTTCCTTCACATCCTCCCACAACTACTTTGAAGAATCCCTCAACTCTTTACAGCAGATTGGTGGGGGAGCAGGGTTGCCAACAATTTAAAAAATCTGCTTTACTGTCAACTTCTAGTGGAATGACTCCAATGGATCAAACCCATAACATTTTAAGCCCTTTGTGCATATGTGTGTGTGTGTGTGAGTTTTTTTCTCTGCAGAGAAAATATCATCTGATTCAGCTACTTTTGCAATATTAGAATTAATAGAATAAAGTTATGGTTGATCATGCTATTTTTACTGCAGATACTTTATTCAAATTTATCATAGCATGGAATGGGATTATCAGGCAACTGATGGAAGTATTTTTTAATAACACTGTCTTCCTACACATTTAACAGTTTATGAACCTAGGTCTGCAAGGGTTGTAGTCCACTAAATCCATATAAGCTCTACCCATTTTACTTCTGCAGATGAAAAGTACAAAATCAGAGGTGTTATTGAAACTCAAGTGGGCTATCACTCTACCTTTAATTTGCTTTTTTTTTTCTTCTTTTGAAATCATAATTTAATTTTTTTTGCCATTTTTTTGCAATTTGTTGTTGTTGGGTTTTACTTTTATTATACTATGGAAGTTGTGGGTTCCCATCCTATCTTTTTAAAACATACACTATTGCAATAAACTCCTCGGCTCTCCAAAGAGCTATATTGATTCTTGTTCCAAAGTCACCCTTTGAGTGATTGGCAGAAAAGCATCCCTGACAAAGCTTTCATTTGGACAGCAAGATTAAAAAAAAAAAGAAGAAGATGAAGAAGTAAGCCAATGTCTCTGAATTTGATCAAAACATATCTGAATGATTTCACTTTTTAAAAAAAAATGGATACCTGGGATCATTTGTATCGCCTTTCTTTGAAGGCAGTGTACAAGGCTGCATTCTTTTAAAACAGAAGCCTAGTTTTTAACCAAATAGCCAAATAAACCAAAAGGAAAGCTAGAGGTTTCTCTCTCTTTTAATGCATAAGGTAAATAGATTTTCTGAAGGACTAATCCAATTTCTCAAATTTAATTTTAGAAAGATGCTACATAATATCCATTATACCAAACACTGTCCCACAGATTGGATTAGCAGACTCTCTGGACCTGCTTATTTCTGAACTAAAAGTGCAGCACAGCCTGGATAAATGAATTACCTGAGCAACGGAACTTCTTGCTCTTGATCTGGCTGATTCGTTTGTTGGCAAGACGACGCGGACTGCTGCATCGAGCTCCGCTGGTTTCTATTGGATTATCCTGCAGGTAATCAGCCAGCCACTTCAAATGGCAGTCGCACACAAATGGATTTTGAGCTAAATGCCTGCAAGAGGGATGGGATGTTTAACCAGAAATGACCTGTGACACTGTACTCCATCATTGTTTTTACAAATACAAAACCGAAGAGCAGAGTAATTGAATCAGCTTCCAATACACTGGGTCTGGCAGAAGCTGGATGGGGCTAGACTTGAATGGGAGATATTCTGTGAGCCGTCTTCTTTTTTTAGCTTGTTAAGTCAGCAGCGAGCCTTCTCAAGAAGGAAACACAAATTAATATAACAAAGTCTGTTTCTAAAGGGCGTAGACCTTCTGTCTACAAAAACTGGTCATGACACATTGCAGTCAATTCATCTTTTTAGAAATAACAGATTTAAACTTTTTTTTTTTTTGGCCACGAAATTAAGGCTTTCTAGAGACTGTATTGTAAACTAGTATACCTCAGACCAGTAGAAAGTATGTAGAAGAATCAAAGGTTTCTATCCACAGAGAAATTAAGTTCTAATGTATCCCATCTTTAGATTATCTAAAACTTCAACAAGTCACTATATTCCATTCATTTTTTAATTATTATTATTTCACTGTTTGGCCCAGACAAAATTTCTGAATTATTTATCAATACAGAAATGTGTTTGTGGCAGTTCTAAATCTACAGTATTTTTTTTTTTATATAGACAAGGCTATTGTTAAGATGGATGTTAATTATTTTCAGGAACTTTGGAAGTGTTAGAAGAGCTAATACTGACAAATTAATAATTAAGGATCTTAAAGAATACAAAGTTTCTTATAAGCTGAAAATGAGACTAATTGAATGGAAGATTATTGGACATCTTGGAGATTTTTTAAAAGTTTGACTGACAAGTTTATTACACTGAAAATGTAAATTAATGGATGGATTTACATATGGTATTGTCAGCCCTTCAAGGTAGACTTGGTCAGGAAACAGACATCACAAGAAATAGTAGAAATCTACTTTATCTATAACAACAGAATATTGAAAGCCTGGCAACATTTCCCCTTTTCTTTCTTTTATACCACAGAGAGTTAAGGAGGGACAACCTTTACTTTTTTCTCATGCTTTCTTGTTTTTCCAGGCTAAGCTTATGTTTCACTAATGGCCATCGCATAACTTCTCCAAGATCATATCTGTGCTACTCTACAGGTATGAGTTTGCCCCACTATTATTCTGTTTTAGTTTAGTTTAAGTCTGGGAAGTGTCATATGGTTTAAATATGTGAAAATGGTTTTGAATTACAGACCAAATATGAGGAATATATCACCATATGGAGAACTGTGGATTTACTATGCATGGGATATAACAAAACAGATTATTTGTTTAGAGTGGAAAGACACTGTTGCCCCAGATTTACAATCTTAGATTAATGACATGCTGACTGTCTATTTATGAATTTGTTATTTATTGAGGTAATGGAAAGACTAATAAATGTTACTTTGTCTAACCAAGGTTTAATGTTGTATTTCATATATATTGTTTCTCTTTTGTTTCTGTCTTCTTTTTTTCATACTAAAGCAATATAATAAAAACAAGATATAAACACATAAACACAATTGTTTCAGAAAAAAACTCTTCTGTTTGATGATAGCTATTAATCAAACAACTAGCTATAAACATTTAGCAATTATTATGTTCCTCACCTTGAATTGTGTGGCTTATCTCCATGCTGGGGTATTTAATGGAAAGATGCCACTCTATAAACCGTGAGTTATTACGGCAAGCTGGTACACATAAAATGGCTCATTGCTTAAAGCAGGCATTATTTTGAGGAAATTTCAAATGATAGCCACTGATACAACTATTTTGTGTGAAGATGTTATAAGCCTAGATCGCTTTGGATACTAATTAAGAGAAGGCACAATTATATTATAAAATTTCAACAATTTAAATTGATGAGAAATAGAGTGGAAAGTAACAAATAATCCTAAAGACTTAACCTAGCTAGTAATATTTTACCAAAACACTCTGATGGAGCCAAGCAGCCTAGGTTTTTTTTTTTATTGTTTAAAAAATCTCAAACTCTTTCAGTGAATCCAAGAAACTGTCAAGAGGTGGTGTACATAACATGTGAAAATAAAACAATTTTGATCCTCTCTTAATCCTTGCATCTTGATACTGTCCTTCAGCATAAGACATAATGAAAACAAAAATGTATCAAAATGAAAAAAAAAAAATTAACAGATGCATAAAAAAGGTATGATAATATAGTAGCATTTTAAAAAAAAAATCCGTTCAGTTGTGTCTGATTCTTGGAGACTGCCTGCAGTTTTCTTGGCAAGGTTTTTCAGAAGTGGTTTGCCATCACTTCCTTCCTAGGGCTGAGAGAGAGTGACTGGCCCAAGATCACCCAGCTGGCTTTGTGCCTAGGCGGGACTAGAACTCACAGTCTCCTGGTTTCTAGCCTGGTGCCTTAATCATTACACCATACTGGCTCTCAAGTAATGGTAGCATTACTTAGGGAGAATAATTAAAATGAAATTAGATTATCTCTGAGAGACACTGTTTTTGTTAGAGAATGATTCTGAATATTTTACTTGCATAAAGCCATTGAGGGAATATTTCTAAGGAGATATATATTTAAGAGCAAGACACAAGGAAGCTGGAAATCCACTTCTGTGATGGTATGGGTAGCAGGAGAACTGGAGCAAGGAATCAAGCAACAAAGGCTTGACAAGATGTATCTTGTCTGGATGCTCCTATTTGCTTGCTGCATACAGTTTATTTGTAGCTCATGCTACAATTCTCTGTGAAACAGGAATGTACCGCACATACAGCAGTATAATCCAGTTAAATCTAACTAAATTAATCTGCTGCAGGATCTACTTCTGTCAGTGGAATATGGATGGTGAATCTTCTCACTACTGAATTCTCTTTTGCTATATGACATCAACATTATCTCTAGAGACAATTGGAGAATTGAAGAGACTTGGAAAGGCATGCAGGAAGAGCAGGGAGGAAAAGGGTCTCTTCAAGTAAGTGGACTCTGCAATATTGGATTTTGCCTAAGATAGGAAGATGTTATTAGTTACCCCATGCAGCTGCCTGAAATGGAACCAGACTCCACACAACAGCAGCCACCACACTACCACTGATACAACATAGAAAGTTTGCTAGGTTCATCAGTATCTTAAAGCAAGATAATACAGCTAGGAAAGCCAACAGCAGCAGCAGCACTACAACAATCCAATAACATGAAGAAGCAGATTTGCCATCATTAGCAACACCTGAAAGAAAAGCAAACATTCACACATATAAGATGGTGTAATTAAAAAAAAGCTAGGAAAGCAGGGCTTCTGTCCATTCCTTTACCAGCAATAGCCATAGGAGGCATCTGTATTTTCTTTTGTGTAATGATGTAAAGTGTGGCATCAATGTGGCTTGTAGTATATGTGCACTGGGAAGCCCAGGGCAGGCTGTGTAAAGTCTGCTCTGGGTTATGTGACCAGGCTGGAGGGAAAGGAGAGGTGTTCAAGAATGGAGCAGTCAGCAGCATTCTTGGTTGCTGCCTGATGGCCTCTTCCATAGCATCGTTTCTTTTCAACATTCCATTGGGTTGGAAAGAATAGCAAGGGAACCTTTTTTTATTAGATTGTGCTTTTTGGCACCTGCCAAAACATAAATCTATAAATCTGTTCTCAAGTTCTCTGATTATCTTAAACCAGGGATGAAAGTGGAATAGAAAATGATATCCTTGTTTTTAAATTAAATAAAGAACATAGAACGAAATTCAGATTTTAAAATAATGCCAGAAATTTTGCCATTATTCTCTTTATTTCACTGTCTTATCTTCTTTCTGTTATGTCATTTGCCTAGTTTTTTATTGTTCAGACTCCCATAACTCAAGTCCTTCTTTTGTGGAATAAATTATTTATGTGTTTGGTTTCTCCCTCTAATACCCCAATCTAGTATGTCCCAAAGTTAGCAGTCTGAGACACCATCAAGGGTTCTATAAGATGCATTGCATGGGGAACAGGGAAGAATATAGATGCAATATTATTGGATACTCACAAAGTTTGAATTGACTGGAGAGGAACAAAAAGTCCTTTGCTGATAGTCTGCAGTTTATTATCATAGAGAGATAACAAATTAAGATTATGCAGATCTTGAAATGTGTTTACTCTCAGGCAGTTGATCTTATTTGCATTGAGAAGCCTGTAAATAAACAGAAGGTGGTTTTTTTTTTAAATACATACAAGCTTGAAACCAAATCAAGTAAGACTGAACTAAGACATTAGTCTCAGACAAAATGCTACACATAGTGGGGAATTATTAAAATCTTCAGCACTATTTATGTATTAGATTATTAACTAATTGCTTTGTAGCCCAAATGTTTCCAAAATGACTTGCAAGGTAAACATATGCAACAATTTTATGAACATAATACACCCCCCATAAGAATGCAATGTTATTTAAAATATACAATCATAGGCAGACTAAAGAACTTTTAATGGTCTGCTTAAAACCAAACAAATTAGGAGCCACTTTAATGTACCTAGAAAGGAAGTACCACAGTCTAGATTCTGTCACTGAAATAGTGTTGTCTGATGTTTCCACCAATTGCCCTACTCGTGGTAGTGGAACATGGATGTGAAAATGAACTTTAAATTACATGCAGAACTGTATAAAACTCGATAATACTGTTAGATATCATATTCCCAAATCATTTAGGGCATAACAGAGAAGCACCATCATGACCAATGCCCAGAAATAATTTGGTAATAAGGGCAGCTGGTATAAGGCTAAAGTAATGTGGTAAGTAAAGTACGTGCTAAAAAGCCATCTGACTGCACAGTACATCTCAGGCTTAATGAGAAGCAATTAAAGCATGGATCTCTGAGTCCAGATCAAACTTTACAGATGGGTAAATTGGTACACCAGCCAAATGGGGCAAAGTCATTTCTGGCCATAGGGGCCATAATGTTCTCTGTGAACAATGCCTGATCCAGAAATCTCCCAACTTTCTGGACGGAGTGCCATACCATCCAGAATGGTCATTACCAGATCAGTTTCTCTGTTAAGGACCTCCATAGCAGCCGTTGAAAAAGCCAGATTGAGCTACGTAACTTCAGCTTAATTTCTTACATAGGTTATGGATCAAAGTCACCACTATACCAGACTAGCTCTCAAACTTATATTAGGTTACAAAATCCCCAAAACAGAATACTCTTGCTTTTAGGACCAATTTTATTTCTGAGTACTTTAGAGTGGGGCTTTCTCCATTCTCTGGGTAGCAACTCTTTGATCAACAGAAGAGCTAGTAATCATTTTCCAGAGAATGGAGGAACTTACACTATGTTCCAAACTGTCCTCTTTTCCAGGCACTGAGAAGAACATGACAATTGAGTTAGAGCTACGTTTTAGAACAGAAGTTCATACAGTTCTTGGGCATAACTTTTTATGTACTCTGGCATACTTGTAAAAACTGAACCCCTCAATGGAGGCATCATACAGTGTAGGGATTCAACACTGCCTGATGCCTCCATTGAGGGGCTCAGTTTTTGAAAGTATTTTAAAAGAGGCAACGTCATCATGTTTCAGATAAAAGTTGCATTTTAAAATTTATTGGCTATTAGATTCCTTAAGAACCAGTTAACCATATTCTATGTAACAAAGCCACGAAGAATCTTCCTTGCACTTTCTATTAAGATAATATTATTCAAATTGTGATCAAGAAAAAGTGGGCAAACATGGTTATCCTTTTCCCCTAGAATCTCCACAGTACAAACAAAAGCACTCTCTTATCACTTAGTGCATTAATTTGTGCGAAATGCTCAATATACAAACTTAGTTCCAGATTAATTCAGTACTGTTTCTAAAAATCCCAGCAGTTATCAAGCACTGGTAATCCAATTTAATCTGGGAGCCTTAGAAATTTCTCAGAACTACCCAATTGGAGGGAGATTAATATTAAACAGCTGAAAGTTGTTTGATTGCATTGGGATATAAATGCAATAAATGAATCAGTGGAAGTAACCTGTAGAAAGATGAAAGTTGCAACAGACCTATGTAACAAATAACTGGACGAATATTTTGTATGTGCATCTAGAAATCTTCACCTGTGTTCTAAATGCACAATTTAAAAAGCAAAATAGAATATTTAATAATCCTCTAGGGACCTGAAATTCCAAGCAGACATGCAAGTGGATGAGTGGGGGAATGTCATATATAACTAAAGTTCAGGCTCACATACTCCCCTCTCCCTCTCTTTTGTGTGCAAGAAAACTTCAGTTACATCTCAAGTTAGGCAATTCTGATTTGTTTAAAGATTAGATTGCGGTTGCTGAATCAAATATTTAAATAACTAGAATTTAAACTAATTACAGTTCTCTGAATTCAGATGTATTCCTACTAGTATAAAGCTGGAAACAGATGTACTAATTTCTTCTATTGGTACATACCCAAAAAGGGAATCTATAAATCTGGGGACTATGGTTGCTCATGGATTTGGAATAAATTGAGATTTGGCAAATTAGACAAAAGATTCCTTCAAGTTAAGAGAGTGAACATTCTTGCATTCCAGTATCAAGTACATTATGCTATATCCTAATGGAACCATCATCTCTCTGTAAAATTAAAATAATTATCTATAAATATTATGAACCACACAAATATGCATGATAGCACTACATCACAACATTAAAACATTTCTCGTTAAAAAAAAAGGTCCCGCTACAACTTTTGCAAGAAATATATTCTTCAGTTAAACCCTTTTCAAGACATGACAAAGAAATAGATGAGATAATCAGCAGCCTTTCTGCACATAATTATGTTCATGACTGATTTATTAATGTGAATATTACTTCATCTTTGCATTTCAGAAAAATGGGATAATTGAAAATATCATTAATTGATAATTAGTTCCCTAATGTGAATGATAAAAATAAGTGTTCTGAAGGACAAAGGAACTGTATTGCTATGGCATTTGCCCTCACCAACACTTCTGATCTAACATGACAAGCAAACAGCTTAAAAATAGCAGGACTACTATTAGATGGAATTACTGCCTAGCAGCCTTAGTACAAGAATAAAAATTTCAGCCATTAACATGGAGACTACAAATCATTTTAAGGTCATTAATAATCTGAAACTATGAGAGAAAGATTAACATATTACCTATACAAAGAGATTGTTCTCTTCTCATGTCTGACATTTCATCAGATATCATTAACATGGTAAAAAGTCTATTTTATTATATTTTGTATATATTTTGTCTCAGTGGATAGACAAATGGATTGGCGAAGGATCAGCAAAAGTATATGATAAGGAATTCAAATGATGCACTGACAGAATTCAGACTCATGTGGAACCACTATCGGAAGTATCAGGCAATGTTTGAGATCTAGAGCTAATACCAACTCATTGAAATCATCTCAGACATTCACTTCTTGGCCATAGACTGGTCACTCAGCCTAGCCTACCTCACTGGATATTATGAAAATAAGTAAGTAAGTATATAAGTTGAGATTTTGAAAGAAAGGGAAAAAATATGTAATAAAATAAACAAGCAAGCTAGCAAGATTAGGCATCAATTGAGAAAAGCATGCTGGCTTTGTGTAAATGAATATTTAGAGGAAATATATTTATAGTCTATTTTTTTCCCCATTACAACAGTATTTAAGCTTACTATTTTCCAACATTTGCCAATGTATTTAGATAGAAAGGCCACCATCAGGCTGAAAAATCAACCATGCTAAAGGGTAAATGGTACTCAGTTCCTCCTTTGTCCACATTAGAATTAGGCCAAGCTAAATTTCACAGTCAGATATCTGAGTGCTTAATTTGGGATAAACTTGAATCAGTGGTGGAAACAAAAATATTATCACTGTATACCTCATTTGTTGTGTTCAATGGGAGACACTACAATGCATTTCTAAAAACAAAAAGCAGCAAGGATAAATCTGGACAATCTTAGGCTAAGCCAAAATGCTTGTATACAACTAAAAGTGTACATTGGACTTAGAAAATTATATTCAATTTATCTTTACCAATGTTTACATTTCTGTTAACACTGATTCTCTCATCTGGCAGCTTGTGAAAACCCAAGCTACAATAAAATATAAAAACTAAAAGCAATATATAGTTGAAAGCACCAAAGATAATTTAAAAATTATGGAACTGTTGATGAATAGCAATGCCTCCTCCTTTTTGTTACAACTGCTTTGAGATTTTTTTAAAGGGAAATGGTATACAAAGTTTTTAAATAAATAAATCCATAAATTCCGGTTTAGACATTTAAATGTCTGAACCAGGTTTGACAGTGGCTGTCACAGAGTGCATGCCACCATGACTAATCCAATTTACTATCATTAAGTGCTATCATTAGCAGTAATTATAGGTATGGTGTAGAGCTCAGTGTTTTCATATTAGCAGCTAGAAGGCAAAAAGGCTATATAGGGGAGCTTTGTGAAATAACTATTCGAACAGTGTGAATTTATTTTCAAGAATAATTTGAAAAGATTTCTGGGAATTTACTACATAATTAGAATGTATGCATATAAATTAACATTCCTGGTAATGTTCTGTAATCTCTTCTACCTTTGTTTTGTAGTCACAGAACTATAATTCTTCAGTTTACTAGTTAAGAAGTATATTCTTTGCTAGTCAACACCCTATTAGTGTTCATCTCTTACAACCAGTGATATTTATACTGTACCTTTGTGATTCAAATAATTTTTATTATTTGGATCACAAATATATAATTTTGATTTATTCCATCAAGTAAAAAAAAGTCAGATATCTAAGCTTACAAAACCCCAAACAATCAAAAATCATTTCTTGAAATGATTGCTACTGAACATGTAAAAATGCATATTCTCCAGTGACATTTACAAAAGTGAATGACCATGACACACTATCATTACTGAATTACAAGAACTATTTATTTTTGAAAGCTTCTATTATTTGCAGAAACATTAATTTAATGTTTGTATCTCAGTTAAATCAAGCAAGTATTTAAATTAGCTTATATATGCTGTTTAATATGGCATTGCATAACAGATTATGCCTTCCTTATCCAGCTACAGCTTCTACTAACAGTGCTAGGAAGTTTTGGTAATGCTTGTGTAGCCATTAGTACACAATTGACATCTCTTGCACCTTTTCTGCCTAATATTTAGTTCCATCCTATCTTGATATCTATTAAATGGTCACAGAGAAGTTTGGAAAACCTGTCAAGTAATAATGGAAAAAAAAATGTCTAGCTCAAATCATTAAAAGATCTTAGTTTGCAAAGAGCTATCTTGAGGGAAACCTGTGTTCAGTAGAATTAAGATAAGGATCAAGGTTTAATAAATGTTTATTCCTTGGTGAAGCTAGTTAAGAATTTTCATGTTGTTTTTTAAAATAAAACCAAGAGAGGATTTAATATCAAGAAAGACATGTATGTCAATGGTTTTCATAGGTACAACTTGTAGAAAAATTTAAAGTTGATAAAAAGATATATGATTTTGAATGACATAAAACTGTTTTTGAAACTGAATTGTGCACTAATGATGAACATCTTATTGCTAAAATATATAAGCTTTTGTTGAGATTTGAAACAAGATGAACAAGTTAAAGATTGTATGATAAAAAGGGCTAAAATTTTTGAATATAGTATACAAATGGAACAATGGGAAAATATGTGGATGAAAGGGTTAAAATTTACATTGTGTTACAATGTGAAAGAGAATTTTTATAAAATGATGTATCAATGGTATTTGTCACCAGAAAGATTATAAAAAATGTATAAAGGGACTTCAAATATACGTTGGAAATGCGAACAAGAAGGGACTTTCTACCATCTTTGGTGCACATGTAATAAAGATAAAAAGTTTTGGACTCAAATACATATATTAATTCTAAGATTTTGAAGGTGCTGTTACAACTGAATACTGTAATTCAAGACAACTGAAAGCAGAGACCTTTCTTTTGGGACTGATGGATAAACAATTGGAAAAAGCTCATGGAGTTGTTTTTATACATGATAACCACAGCTAGACTTTTATACACTCAAAGGTGGAAAGATTCAGCACTACCTACAATGGAAGAATGGAAAGAATGGAAGGTGAAGCAGTTTTACTTAGAGAAAAAAACATTGACTAACTTTAATGATAATTGGTAGCCCCTTTTGGACTTTTTGCGGAAAACAAAAAATGAAATTATGATATATGGATATGATGATTAGACAAATTAACAGACTATGCAAAACATGTATGTTAAGATGTAGTTTCAGAGTAAGAGGTTATTTTATGTTTCATTTATATCTGTTGTATAAGTAGTTGGAAGTCATGCTTTTTCTATTTCTGTTTTTCTTCTTCTCCTTTTCTGTTTTCCAGTACTTTTGCTGTCTTTCTTTATCTCTGTCTTTCTTTCTATTCTCTTTCTTGATTATTAGTTTGTGTTAGTTTCATCTTTCTGCTTTTTAAAATGTAATAATTATTTTTAAAAAATCATGTTGTTTATTGCCAGATCCTTTTTTACACATGAGAAATCATACCCTTTCAGTCCTAGGGAAAAACTTGTGAGAATTGAATATAGTGGGAGAACTCTGAAAAGAACTCTTAAAACATTTTTAACACTTTATCACTTTGGGGAATAATGAACAACCCCCTAATAAAAGATATTTCTCAATCAATAAGTGTACTCTTTGGTTGAAGCACACAAGATATAGTTCGGTGGCTCTATTTATGACTGGGTAAGCAGCTACTATCCACTTTAATTAGAATGGATTTAGTTTGCTAATTCTCAGAATGTAAAAGTCTGTCAAGCCTGCTTGCCACAATGGTCAGAAACACTGCATTTTTCCTTAATGAAGACTTGATAGTGTTACTGTTAATGAAACAGGCATATACTCAAATCACTAAGAACTGTTTCTTTCAGATAGATATTTTGTGAGTTATACCCAAGTTTTGTTTGTAGCCTGTTGATTGTATTGCATTTTTTTTATATTCATTTTTTTTCTTCAAAACATGCATTTTTCAAGAGAAGTCCTTATCACATTATCCTCTAGATCCCTCTGCAATCAAATGGAATTAATTAGCCTTTGGAGATCCATCACATCTGCAGTGAGGAATAGTTATTACAAGCATAAGTTTTTTAAAAAATAGTCTGATCATTACAAGGGAATGGTAAAATCTTGAACCATCAGACTAACATCCTCCTTCCCAATAGAGGGGAAAAAAAATCCAAAGACTGACCAGCTACATGGAATGGTGTGATAACAAATTGGAAGAATCATGGTTGTGGCCATGAAGTCTTAGCTGCTCCACTATGATGGACTTCACGTGGATATTGTTTCACAGAACCATCATTCTGAGAGTCTTCAAATCAAACAGGAATCTAGACTACATAACCTAATTAATGGGTTACAGATTTTTAACATGAGGAAAAGACTTTGAGATGATCTAAAACACGTAAAACATGAGATGATTTAAATTTTGCTGCCTGTGTGTAGCAACAAATGCTACCAAAGGGCAAATATTTCATTTTGGGGCCAAAGGTGGAAAAATTCACATTTTCTCCTCTTCTTAATGATGATGATGATGATGATGATGATGATGATGATGATGATGATGATAATAATAATAATAATAATATAAATAAAAAATAGCAATTGGGTGAGATTCCATAAAACTCCAAATCATAATGCTTTGTATAACTACTTTCACTGTAAAGACCACCAATTAATATAAAATCTTGTGGCACACAGTTTTAACATCAGTTATACTAATATTCATATGATATGTGTGTTTGTGTGTGTGTAAGACAGAGAGAGAGAGTCAGTCATGTGGGCAGTGTTGACTTTTTAAATTCTGCTTATCACTGGAAACTGCAAATGAATCCAGCAGGGAATAAGAATATAATGTCCTTCAATATGCCTGTTGCATTAACAGTAGATCTCATTATGTTCATTTTGAAACAGAACACAAGTAGATCCAAAATCATACAACAATAACAATAACAACAAAAATGTTATGTTGGACAGCTATAGCAAATTAGTATGTTATTTTTTTTTCCTATATAGTAGATCATGTATGCTTTCTCTATATTTAAAGACAAACGACTTTATGCTCTATGGTGAAAAATTAATTCAGAACAGTAATATATGGGTTATAACATCTGCATACAATTATTTTATTTATTATTCAGTGAGAAAATACATTGGGATTTTTACTTGTATGTATTATATTTGGATGGAGTTTTTTTTCTTTCATTTCCTTTTTTCAAATAGAATTTACCATCTTTTGTAAGAAGGCAAGGTGAAGCATTCCAAGGTAGAAAAGTTCAAAAAGAGACAGGTATCATCTACCTGTAATTCCATATTAAAAGTACCACTACTATTCATGTATTGCTATGTGAATACTACATGTCACAGAATGATTGATTGATTGATTGATTGATTTACTGTATATTTCAAATTTGTCACCACCCATCTCACTGCATTGTCTAATCCATGCTCCTTCATTAATATTGTTTAATATTTCACAGCTACAATATACTTTGGGGTTTATCAGGGAAATTCCTGAAATAGTACTAGTTATCTTAACCAAATTTATGGAATTAGCAATGCATAAAAGTGTTGTATATAAGCAATAACAAAAACACTACATTTTATACCTCTTTCTGAATACTGTGCTTACTTGAAAAAGCCTTAATGGTCATGAGAAAGCTTATAAATTAAATTGGCTTCCAGTTAGACTTTTTTTATCCTTTTGTCTAGACTAATAAGAAAAAAAAAATCCAATTATACCTTATTAAGTACTAAATTAGATATAATCAGAAAACACTTTCTTAACTGTCCAACAGTGGGTTCTTATGATGCAAAGATCTAGCAAAAAAAAAAAGTAAACACTTGAAAAACCTTAAGGACATAGTAAAAGTTACGCTCATACCACTGAGGTATTTAAATGCATTTTAACAACATGAACAAGTCCAATCACACTGCTTAAAAAAATAAATAACAAAGAGTAGGGATATAATCCTAACCAAAAAATTAGAATAGAAAACCTTAGCATAATGGTGGGGAAGAGAGGAGGATTTCCAGTAATAATATACAACCACCTTCCAATCCTACTCCAGAACAATTCATAAAAAAGATCAACATGCAATCAGAAATTACAAGTTATTTCATTAAAAACCTTTTACACCCAATGCAATTACATCTAATGAACAAAGCTGTACAGCCACAAGGGGCAAATCTAAGTTTGAAGGCATTTAAAAGTGCATTAATCATGTGGCTTGTAATATATCCTTGGCTCTAATTATTCTGGTATTCAGATCATGCCAATTATTGGTGTATATCCATCTCTGTATATGCACCCTAAAAGCCACTTTAATAGTATTTTATTTCTACTTTCATACTAGCCAGAACAGCACATGAGTGAAGCTTTTGTTTTGCTTCTCACTGGGAATGTCATCATGTATAATATGCATTCGCAGTCTTTGAAGAAGGTTTTAGCTGCATGCTTTCCACCCAATCATTAGACAAATTAAAAGGTTTCCTAATGTTACATTTTTCAGATAAGTTTTATCTGAGATTCAGGATATCAAATTCTTTTAAAATAATCATTTCATAGTGGTGAGCTATCACAGATAGATCTATTTTTATGAAAGGAAGCAAAACACATCAACAGGAAGAGAAGCTATATATAATGAACTGTTCATCACTAGAATAAAATTGGAATTGCCAACTATCTTTGCAAGGTATTTGTCCATATCCTAATTCAAAAATAAATCTCTGTGACATGAATTCTATATCTCAGTCTGTAAACTTACAATAGCAGCCTATTTTGCAATGGTTTCAAAGACTAGTAGCCATAATATACAATGGGAAACAAGAACACAATTATATCAGATACCAGCAAAAACAGTATACAATTTCAGAGAGTTCTTCAGCATGTCTTGAATAAAACTGAAACTGCAAATGTGATTATAGAAAATTATCAGGTATCAGAAACAATTATGACTTAAAATTCCTTTACAAAAATTAAAATTAAGTATTACAAAGGGGTCAACCATATCTGGCTGGAGCCACACAGTATATAATTTTCAGAGTACTTTGAATTTATTGTTTACCAAAATAGTAATCTGTTCAAGGCCAGTATCTTTTCATAACTTTGTGGATGCTCAAGATCCCATGATTTAATAAGGTTCTGCAAGATTATTTCAAGCTAGACATATCCATCAACAAACTGATCTATATATTACTAATCATCAATTTTTCTTAAGACTACCTTGTCAATACAATCATGACTTTTGATATTTTGTTGGATTTATATGCCAGTCTTCTCAACTAACAATGAACACATTATTGGAGTTTCAGTGTACTTTCTGTTACAACAAAAGAAAATAGGATAATACTCACAGTAACTGCAAGGATACAAGCCCATCAAAAAGGCCCTTGGGAATCTCTGTGATCTTATTTCCATAGAGCACTCTGAAAAAAATGAAAGGACAAAATAAACAGTATTCTCAAATCCAATGCTTATGAAGAATCCTCTCTTTAGGCAAACTTTCCTTCTCTCCACATAAGAGGTAGTTTACTTGAACAATCTAAGCATGATTAAAATAAGACTTTCAAATAAATAAGATGTTTAAAACAGCCTTTTGGGTTCAAAAGTTTTTATGCTTCTTTTTATGTATTACATGATATTTGAAAGTTTGAATGTGATACAATTCAAAAGGGTTGAAATTTGTTATTGAATTGCTATGTGAAATTTCCAGTGATCTGAAAAAAAGACATTCACTATTACAGCCTTACAGGATTATATTTGCTCAGGATTATGGTTTATCAATTGGATTATGTGGGACTGTTAAATTCATTTGCAAGTCTCATTCATGTATCCCATTTTACTTGTCTTCAACTATCCATCAGAGGAAATTAAGTGATGTCATGTTAGTTCATAATGAATTATAAAATAGAAGAAATATGTGTAATGCTGAAATATCACTTACTTTGGGGTTATTTAAAATGGCACACCCTTAAAATCTAAAAGCAAATGAATGCACATACCACCTTCCTTAATTTGAGTCAGCATTGGAAGGAACATCTTTTCATAATTGCACCATTTCAAAATAAGCAGCAGCATTATGTTTCTGTTTCATGAAGTGCCAATCCTAGGTCTGTGTATTCAGAAATAATCCCATTAGGTTTAGCTGGGTTTAGAATTGCACTATTTTAGAGTAAATTACGGTTTTGCCAAAACACATATTAGGATTAAAAAGTCAAGTAGAGCATGAATACAGTTGAGAAACTTTCTTTTGACATGAAAATCCCAGGATGAGTCTTGCTGAAATAACACTTCCAAGCCAAGAAAGGATTCCTCTTCCCCTTTCAGCATTGCACATATCCACCACTGCACAACTGGCTGGCAGAGTTATATGCTCCCCAGAACATTTTTAATGCATCAGAGTTAGACAACAGTGATAATAAACACTCACCTACTACTCTACATACGTTGATGTATTTATGCATTGTACCAGTTATTAGAGCCTAAAATTCAATTTTTTTGATCCATCAGTTTTTCAAGATTCATCAGCTAACTTTATTTCATTATTTGGAGGCATTTATAAGTATCTTTAAAAGTTGATTAGTACATTCCCAAACCATCTATTCAGGCCTTTAAAGATCCATAAATGATATTCAAGGAAACATGGAGGAAGTAGTAAAAGCTTTCCAGGCATGCACACTCTGATGTAAGCAAAAGCCTGTAGGAATGTTGGATAACAGCTACTGTGGATATTAGTGAAGTCCAAGAATAAAAGTTATATTTATAGCATAAGGGGGAAAAAAAATTCAGCCAAGTCATTCAAGGTAGAAATGATGGACGCAATAGGCTATCATTGCATTCATTCAACAGTATCATTGTTCATCATTGGCAATCCCCCAAATGATAATATTCCCTCATTCATTCAGTGATAATGTAAACGTGAATGACACACTCAATACTAAGCCTTTGGAGCCAACCTAATCTAAGTTTTAAAAATTGGCCAAGAGCTTGAATCAGAAGAATTATATATTTTACACAGATCTAAAATGAATTATCTCATCTTTGAATAACTAAGGTCTGGCTGAGTTACTAAGGACATCACAAGCAATGATTCCAAATAGTCTGGAAAAGATCTTCACTGACAAAAGTGAGACCCAAAAGATAATGATATGTTTGCATTTGATAAAATTGCTAAAACGTATCCTGAATCTACAGTATGAGGAGGACTATAAATACAAATAAATAAGAAGCAGATGGTAATATCTTATGCAGTGCTAACTGAAGTTAAGCTAAAGACCTGTCCTGTTACCTGAAAATCTATTTCAGTTTTGTTTTCACAGTCAAGGTTACAGAGAACTGTTCTATAGTGTGAACCTATGTTATACCATTAAATGAATGAGCTGGAATAAGGCAGAGTGGGGAATTGAGCTGAGAGGCTGGAATAATGGGATTGCTGAGTGAAATTTCCACTGAAGTGTCTTATTATATATAAATCATATAATAATAATAATAATAATAATTATTATTATTATTATATATATATATATATATATATATATATATATATATGTATATGTATATGTATATATATATAAATTAGAGATTGCACCAATTAGTTTTTAACATAAGACAACTTCAAATGATTTACATTTTCTTTAATTCAGATATACATAATATAGAGAATCCCCTTCATGGATCACTGCCTTGTCGTGGCGAAGGGGCTTGTGTAACTCAGTGAAGCCATGAGCTATACCGTGCAGGGCCACCCAAGACGGACAGGTCATGACAGAGAGTTCTGACAAAATGTGGTCCACTGGAGAAGGAAATGGCAACCCACTCCAGTATCCTTGCCAAGAAAACCCCATGGACAATGTTAGAAGGCTAAAAGATATGACGCCGGAAGATGAGCCCCTCAGCTCGGAAGGTGTCCAATATGCTACTGGGGAAGAGCGGAGGGCAATTCCAAGTAGCTCCAGAAAGAGTGAAGCGGCTGGGCCAAAGCCGAAAGGACGTTCAGCTGTGGATGTATCTGGAAGTGAAAAGAAGGTCCGATGCTGTAAAGAACAATATTGTATAGGTACGTGGAATGTAAGATCCATGAACCAAGGCAAGCTGGATGTGGTCAAACATGAGATGACAAGATTGAACGTCGACATCTTGGGAATCAGCGAATTGAAATGGACGGGAATGGGTGAATTTAATTCAGGTGACCATTATATCTACTACTGTGGGCAAGAAACCCTTAGAAGAAATGGAGTTGCACTCATAGTCAATAAGAGAGTGGGAAAGGCAGTAATGGGGTACAACCTCAAAAACGACAGAATGATCTCAGTGCGTATCCAAGGAAAACCATTCAACATCACGGTAATCCAAGTCTATGCCCCAACCACTGATGCCGAAGAAGCTGAAGTTGACCGGTTCTATGAAGACCTACAACACCTTCTAGAACTAGCACCAAAAAAAGATGTCCTTTTCATCATAGGGGATTGGAATGCTAAAGTAGGAAGTCAAGGAATAATCGGAATAACAGGCAAGTTTGGCCTTGGAGTACAAAATGAAGCAGGGCAAAGGCAAATAGAGTTCTGTCAAGAGAACAAGCTAGTCAGAGCAAACACTCTTTTCCAACAACACAAGAGACGACTCTACACATGGACATCACCAGATGGTCAATACCGAAACCAGATTGATTACATACTTTGCAGCCAAAGATGGAGAAGCTCTATACAGACGGCAAAAACAAGACCAGGAGCTGACTATGGCTCAGATCATGAGCTTCTTACTGCAAAATTTAGGCTTAAATTGAAGAATGTAGGGAAAACCACTAGACCACTCAGGTATGACTTAGATCATATTCCATGTGAGTACACAGTGAAGGTGATGAATAGATTTAGAGGATTAGATTTGGTAGACAGAGTGCCTGAAGAACTATGGACGGAGGTCTGTAACATTGTACAGGAGGCAGCAACTAAAACCATCCCAAAGGAAAAGAAATGCAAGAAAGCAAAATGGCTGTCTGATGAGGCTTTACAAATAGCAGTGGAAAGAAGGAATGCGAAAAGCAAGGGTGAAAGGGAAAGATATAAGCAACTGAATGCAGATTTCCAGAGAATAGCAAGGAGAGATAAGAAGGCCTTCTTAAATGAACAATGCAAAGAAATTGAAGAAAACAATAGAATGGGGAAGACTAGAGATCTCTTCAAGAAAATTGGAGATATCAAAGGAACGTTTAGTGCAAAGATGGGCATGATAAAGGACAAAAAAGGCAGGGACCTAACAGAAGCAGAAGAGATTAAGAAGAGGTGGCAAGAATACACAGAAGAACTCTACAAGAAAGATCTTAATGTCCCTGATGTCCATGCTGATGTGGTCACTGACCCTGAGCCAGACATCCTAGAGAGTGAAGTCAAGTGGGCCTTAGGAAGCATTGCTAACAACAAAGCTAGTGGAGATGACAGTATTCCAGCTGAGTTATTGAAAATACTAAAAGACGATGCTGTTAAAGTGGTGCACTCAATATGCCAGCAAGTTTGGAAAATGCAACAGTGGCCACGGGATTGGAAAAGGTCAGTTTACGTTCCAATTCCAAAGAAGGGCAATGCCAAAGAATGCTCAAACTATCGCACAATTGCACTCATTTCACATGCTAGCAAGGTTATGCTCAAAATCCTACAAGCTAGGCTTCAGCGGTACGTGAACCGAGAACTACCGGATGTACAAGCTGGGTTTCGAAGAGGCAGAGGAACTAGAGATCAAATTGCCAACATTCGCTGGATCATGGAGAAAGCACGAGAGTTCCAGAAAAGCATCTACTTCTGCTTCATTGACTATGCAAAAGCCTTTGATTGTGTGGATCACAACAAACTGTGGCAAATTCTTAAAGAGATGGGGATACCAGACCACCTTACCTGTCTCCTGAGAAATCTGTATGCGGGCCAAGAAGCAACAGTTAGAACCGGTCATGGAACAACCGATTGGTTCAAAATAGGGAAAGGAGTACGACAAGGCTGTATACTGTCACCCTGCTTATTTAACCTATATGCAGAGTACATCATGAGAAATGCCAGGCTGGAAGAATCACAAGCCGGAATTAAGATTGCAGGAAGAAACATCAATAACCTCAGATATGCAGATGATACCACCCTAATGGCAGAAAGTGAAGAAGAACTAAAGAGCCTCTTGATGAGGGTGAAAGAGGAGAGTGCGAAAGCTGGCTTGAAACTCAACATTAAAAAAACTAAGATCATGGCATCTGGACCCATCAATTCCTGGCAAATAGAAGGGGTAGAAATGGAAGCAGTAACAGACTTCATTTATTTGGGCTCCAAGATCACTGCAGACGGAGAATGCAGCCATGAAATTAAAAGAAGCTTGCTCCTTGGGAGGAAAGCTATGGCAAACCTAGATAGCATATTAAAAAGCAGAGACGTCACCTTGCCGACAAAGATCCGCATAGTCAAAGCTATGGTTTTTCCAGTAGTAATGTATGGCTGTGAGAGCTGGACCATAAAGAAGGCTGAACGCCGAAGAATTGATGCCTTTGAACTGTGGTGCTGGAGAAGACTCTTAAGAGTCCCCTGGACTGCTAGGAGGTCAAACCAGTCAATCTTAAAGGAAATCAACTCTAATTGCTCATTGGAAGGATTGATAATGAAGCTCAAGCTCAGATACTTTGGTCACCTAATGCGAAGAGAGGACTCTTTGGAAAAGACCCTGATGCTGGGAAAGATGGAAGGCAAAAGGAGAAGAGGACGGCAGGGGATGAGATGGCTAGATAGCATCACTGAAGCAATGAGCATGAAATTGAGCAAACTCAGGGAGGCAGTGAAAGATAGGAAGGCCTGGCGCAATATGGTTCATGGGGTCACGAAGAGTCGGACACGACTTAACGACTGAACAACAACAACAATATAGAGAATAAAGTGTTAATTCAGAAGATATCAGAACTACCAAATTATATACATGAATAATGCTTGGACAGAAAAAAAAATATATAAATGGCTACTGAAATTAAAAAAAAAAAAAGTTGGAACAGTCACTGATTGGATTTCAGAGAAATATTCAGTATTTTGACCATTTACTGTCAATGTACTACATTACCACTGAAGTTGGGAAGTTTCCAGTTACTGTCTTCAGTGATCACAGGATTATATACAACACATTTAATCATAAAGGCAGAAAGAAATAAGCAGTTAGTTATTTTTATTTTAATGTAAATGCCCTGGGGACTTAATGCCCTAGATTCATCTATCTGTACCCCACCCCCCTCCATAAGAGACCATAGAAGGTACCAATTTTCCATGGATGGTTAAAGCATCTAGACAATAGGAGGGATGGTTTGGAAATCAGCAATCCCTCGTGTGAAGGTAAATAACTTCCAGTCTATTCTACTCTGTTCCAAAGAGAAATGGGCAGCACTAACAATAAGCATTGTTGTTATAAACTATTACAGTAAGACTGACTGGAAGTTGAAAAACAAATTGTGTTGTGGAGAAAAAGGTCATGTATTTCCCCATCAACTTGGTTATGTAATTGTAATTTAATTTTACTGTTGCAGTTTTAAATATCAAGTAGGTTGGAGATAAAAGAAATTTTTAAATGGCTGACAACTAAAACTACACTTTACATTAAAAAAACAGAATTTATTAAGACACACACACACACACACACACACACACGAAGTACTGAGTAAAAACACAAATTGAATTTGGAAGCTGAGCTTGCTACTATTTTATGTTATACTTTCTATTGTCAGTTGAGTCCCTGAAAAGTTAACAAAAAGCTTTGGGTTTTACCATGACTGAAACATAACTTAAAAGATCGCTTTCTTACTTAATCTGCAGTCTCTGTAGCTTTCGATTCCAAATGAAATCTCAGAATATAATATTATTAGGCAACTCCTCCTATAGTGCTTTTTCATATTAGAAACAGTGTAAAGGAAAAAAAAAAAAATCCAGCACCCACCACCATCCTGCAACAATATAGGAAGCTCATAAACACTATTAAAAAGTATTAAACAGAAATTTATCCCCCCACCCTCACTTCTTCAAATGAAGAAGGAAAAACAGTAGCTTGTTTCACAGGGAAGAAAGTTTTGAAAAAGTGAAGGATAGATCCTAGCAGAGTATTAATTCAGATATGCACATGCAATCTGATGGTTGAGTTTAGGAATAATTTTATCACATAATTTACTGTTTGTATACATTAGCTAAAAATGAAGAGCTTAATATGGAGCCAAAGCAATATAATAGGAGTTATTGGATGCAATTCAGATGTGCTACCAGGTGCTTTTATTTACTTCTGCATGAAAGCAAGCCCCACTGCTAAATTGTAAAAATGTGCCTTAAACATTCAAAATGTAAAAATGAAAATGCTCTATTCATTAGAGAGGGACTATGAAAATGCAAATGAAAGGAAAAACATTCAGATGCAAATGTGGCAATCTCTAGCATGCATAATAGGATTTTACAACATCAAGGTCCTTATGTTGGCATTTCAGAGACAGATGCATTGGCATAAATATTTAGGATTGGAGTGCCAATGTACTGAGCTTTAGGACTGCTGCCATATTATAATTTTGTGTTTATTTACAGCAAAAGTTTTGTGGCATTTAAATTAAACATTTTTCCAAGTAACTGTACACTAAAAACTATAATCTACTTTTTTTCTTTTACTGAAAATATAGTAATGGTTTAATGTTCAGAAGCTCTCTTGCATAAACTTCCTATTGTTATTTGGCCGACTGCTGATAATAGGACAATTACACTGTGTTGTAAGAAAGCAAATTGTATTATTTACATCATCATATTACACATTGTCTTTCAACAGCATGTAATAACATAAAACAAAAACATAAGGATTTATAACATAAAACAGTAAAGCTAATTTTACGCAAATCCTTAAAAACCCAGCAAAATAAGATAGCAAGAGTTCCATAGGAGAGGGAGGGAATTTTGCATTTGTTTCCAAAAGAGGCAAGAAAAGGATGTAAATAAACTACAAGGAGGAGGAGGAGGAGGAGGAGGAGGAGGAGGAAGAAAACTTTTTAACATCACTTATTACTCCTTGCAAAGAATAGATGTTCATAAAAGACAGATATGTAATAAGATCTTGTTGGATAAGCTATATGTAATGATGGCCTCAATGCTTAACCAAGTTAATTCGAAACTGATTTTGAAAATATACTTAATTAACACTAATTCAAGCTGAAGAAGTATTTCTTCCAGGTTCAGTTTGTGAATGGATCTATGACCATTCAGGAAAGGAAAGGATATCCTGGTTACATTGAGTCATGCATTATGAACATCAAGTCTGGATTACTGCAATGCACTGTGTGTGAGTTTTCCCTTGCAGTAGATCTAGGAGCTGTGGCTAGTACAAAATGCTGCAGCTTGGTTTCTGAAGCAGGCAACTTCTCACAAACATATTATACCTATTCTAAAGGAGCTGCCATTTTGTGATATAGTCAAATTCAAGGTACTTGCTATGACATGGCTTACATGGCTTAAACTTGGATGTCTAAAGGAGTGTTTTCCTTCTTATGCATCTGCCTGTCACATAAGACTGGCATCAGTTTAAGAACTTTCTGTTCACCCATTCATTTCTTTAAGCTGGTTCTGCTATATATTCTGAACAATTTTGATAACAACAAATCAACCAAATCTTAGTTTTTAAACTTTTTATGATTTAAGTATTTTATTATTTTAAGGTTGTTTTAATTTGAATTGTTTTAATTGTTTATAATACTTTAATTGTTTATAAGGTCCCCTGCTTTGGATTGGCTTTTTAAAACTGAAAAGTGTGTTAAAAATGACAAACAATTAACTAAATAACCAATAAATTACTTGGATTGCGTTCTCTGATATTAGCTGATTAAAAGGTTATAGGATAGTTTTAAATCTTAACCATAGTGCTGTTTATGTGTAGATGAGCTAAAATACTGCTTTAAGATATGACATTATCTGATGGTGCTTGCAGTGGTAGTTATTATGGAATACTGCAGCCCAATCACCTTTTTGAGAAAGCAGTAATACATATAGTGGTTCCCATGAACTAGGCACATCATTATCAAATTAAATCTCCATTTATTTTCTCAGAAACAAATTAGGATTTAGGTTTCATTCAGTAAGATGCAGTAGACTGCTGTATGTTTGGTTGTCCCTAGCAATATGATCTTCAATATCTAAGGAAATAAAAATACAAGTGTGCCCTGATGTTATAGTGGCCTAATAATTAACCTTCATACTGTGTTCATCTATAAAAGGAATCTAAATTTGCACAAACAATGGCACCTTCAGCTCAGATCAATTTCAATTAAATAAAGGTTAGATCTTCTTACAAGGAGACAATTACACAAGGAAAATGAAAGCATAACAGACCGATACTTAATCTACTTATTTTTAAGACTTTTTAAAAAATCTCCCGCTCAAGGTTATTCTGTACTTACAGAGAGGTGAGTGATTTCAATCCATGAAAAGCATCTGGTGCGATATCCGATATCTGATTCTTACTGATATCACTGCAAGAAGATATAAGAGAAGATACAGATTTTTTTTTTTTAAACTTACTAATGCTCCTAAGCTTCTAAAAACTATTTATCTTTAAATAACTTTGGCACCCACTTTAGCTCCATTTAAATTCTTGAATCTTATTCAAAAAATATGTTATTCACTGAAAAGATAATGAATCGTGGAAGGTAGTTTGGGTTCACTTCAGTGATGCAACAAGTCTCACTGAGGTGAAGTGAATTTCTTCAAAAATGATTCTTTGCTTGAATTTTTGGTGATGCAAAGAATCCCTTTGAAACTTGGTGCAGCCCTAGTGAATAGAAGTAGTATACTGTAGTCACTTTCTGAAGGTAGCACCACCTTACCAAAAGCCCATATAATTATACCAACCTTTTTGTGTGGTTTTGTATTGTCATTTTATACACAAATAATATATCTTGCTGTATCAAAGCAACTGTGGTCAAGCGGTATAGCTATTTATTATTACTCAGAATACCTATGGCTATTCTAACCTGACATTTCACTCTCATATTTTTCCTCCTCTTCTAACCTAATATTATTGTTGTGGTCTTCACTTGCACTGTACTGTTGACAGAAGCCCCAGCATCTCTGATTAGTCTGAGCTTCCCCTTTGGGATTTAAATGATTGAACTTTCCTTCTGCTTTATGTAGAAGAGTTTTACAAGAAAGTGTTGCTCTGCTGAAGGCAAAAGAAAAGGAACGGCACTGGCTGCCTCACAGGATTTAATTACTTAATGTGAACACTGAAAATTTCAAACTGATTCTCAGGGATAGGAGAAATTCTTTGAAGCTAGATATAGCTATATATATGCACAAAATATATATTGAACTATAATATAATAAGCAAACTCATCCTTAAACAATTGGGATTCTCCAAGTTAAAATATCACATACTGGAACTTTGGGAGTTCTGGACTTTACCAACTGATTCTTGCTCTCATTTACAGACCTCACAAACCTGGCTCTTTTGAGACAATGGGCTGTGGGAATGGTGAATACATTTTTGCATGATGAAGTGGAGGCAGTGTATGCTCATTCTTGGACAATCCCTCCCTGGATCCAGAAGATTATGCCAACTACTGCTCAGTCACAAATGTCCCTTTTTGAAGCAAGACACATAATACAATAGTTGTCCATACAACTACACCTATTCTTGGAACGCACTGATTATTTCAACCTTTTTCAATCTGGCTTCAGTTATGGGTTTGCAATAAAATCAGCTTTCATTACCCTGACAGGTGACCTGCAGGAGACAGACAGAGGTACCTGAATTCAAGATTCTGCTTGAATTCTTAGCTTTTGTTATCATCATCCACATATTCTCTTTGAGCATTTCAGTGAGCTAGGGAGTAGGGAATTCTGATACAATGGTTCTCTCCTACTTTTTTGGACAACTTCAGAGAGTAATAATACAAGGGATAAAACAGTACTGTTTTATCCCCAATACTGTTCATATGAAGCCACTGGGGAAGGTATAAGGAGTTTAGCAGCAATATACTGATGACACTCAGCTCTAAAGCAGACACAATATGTTCATGTTCTGAACCAGTGTATAGATGCAGTAATGGAATAGATGAGTACAAATAAATCTAGGTTAAATCTGACAAGATGGCAATTTTGAGGGTGGGTAGTTCCAAGCAATAGGAATTGGGAAGTTTGTCTGTTCTCAGTTGGGCTGCATCCCCTTAGAAAAAACAGTGACAGGAAGGAATGCTATTACCAGCTTCATCTAGTATACAACTGTACCCTTTCATGGATAGACACAGCTTTTCACTGTGGTTGAAGTGCACTCTGTTTAGGCTACCATTGGGTTTGGTCTAGGAACTGTGACTGGTGCAGAATGCAGCAGCCAGAAAACTGAGTTATACACCTGACTGTGCACACATTATACCAGTATTGATGCAACTACATACATGGACCTTCTCTATGCGCTATAGAATACTCTTCATTCTGATATCCATATAATATCCACTGAAGATCTCTTGCTTCATCATGGCCTTCCTGTATAAATGTATGGATGAATGTGGAGTCCTATGCATTTTGCCACCATGTTAATTGAGACTTATTTTCAAAGAAGTGACTATAGTATTGGCTATACCTCTATAACTTTTTGAATATTTTTCATGACCATCAGCTATAAATTTTAGCTTCCAAATCAAATATCAGCAGACCTGTAACGACACTCTTATGCTTTGCTTTTTTTTACTACCAACATAAATTTAGAGTAATTATACTGAAATTCTTGAGTGTTTCCAAGACCAACATTGGCATCAACATTAAAAAGCATCCCTAGCTTACTATGTTTATTTGTGTAATAATATTTAAGAATATTATTACCACAAGCAAATTGCATTTACCTGAATTGTCTCTCCAAGTCCAAGCAACTTACTTAAGTAAATTTATTAAATCACTAGAAATAAATACCTAAATCAGTTTATGGACAGTACATAAACAACAGAGTAGCTGATACTAATGGTTTAATTATCATGTACTGTTAGACACATTGCCTCCATTACACTACGAAGTCCATGTTGGGCTAAAGTTATGGGGTCAAATAAGAATGCATTAACTGGATTTAGTTTTTGCATGAGCAGTCTTCCTTCACTTTTTGTCTCAACAGTTCTACTGTTTGATACTAGCTCATATCAAAGAGTGAACTTCTAGCAATAAAACTGACACTACCAAAAAAAGTTTGTCCTCTTCCTATATTTCCCCAAACCTGCTTCATGAGATGGAAGACACTCTGGACAGATCTGAATGCATGTGCGCATTACAGGGGAGAACAGGGAAGGGTGATGATGTGTTTAGCCCATTTTTAATCACCTAGGAAATCAGCTTACCTGCAGAAAGTGAAAGCTAGAAGAATATGCACAAGAATTGGTGTCAAATTCAAGAACTACACACCCCTGCTGTTTAATCTGTACAAAAATCCCCTGTGGCTTAATCTGTACATAAATCCACTCATGACCAAAATAAATCAATTAGAACATCAGCCCCAAAACTAGCAAACAGACATATTTCAACTTTGTTGTACACACATGACATAGTACTTCTATCACAAACATTAATTGGACTTAAACGAGCTCCGAATGCTCTGGCCAATTACTGCTCTGAGGAAGCCCTTGAAATCAGCTATAGTAAAACTAAGATCCTGATCTTTGCAAAGAGACTTAAACTGCATGCCTGAAGGATTAAATGGCCAGAGTACTGAACAAATGAAATCTTTTAAATATTTGGGTGTGGTTTTCCTTAGCTCCACCAAATGCAGTGCACACCAAAATTATGTCATACAAAATGCTCAAAAAACAGGGCTGCAATTCAATCTTTTCATTTCACCAGAGGAGCACAGCACACCAGAGGAGCACAGCATATCCCAGCAGCACTGAAGGTATATTCAGCTAAGGTTTGTGTACAACTATTTTCTGGTGTCCAGCTAGGATCTTACACTTCCTTTACTTCTCTTGAAAGGGTCCAATCTAAATTCCTAAGGCCTATATTCCAGGTAGCCCCTTGAGTTCCAAATGTAGTATTAAGGTGGGAGGCAGTTCTATCAAAAGTTGAAACAGGTGCATGGACCTGTATCATAGCACATTGGTTGAAGTTACTGCTCTCTCCCACAGGTCTGAGTTCTTTCCTCATTGAGGACAATTGCAAATCAGTATGGTTCAGGACAATCTCACAAAACTTCAATGTCTTGGCTTTTACAGGGAGGTGTTCCTAATGATGGGTTATGAACATGCACTCAGCACATTTAAACAACTTATCAAAGACCTAGAAGCCCAACAGGACCAGTCTGCTCTACCTAAGAAAGTTTTTCTGAGCAGTTGAGCCCTTTTTTACAAACCAGAGAGATACTTACACCACATAACTGTTTCCAAATTCCAAAGAGCACTAACTTTAGCACACTTCAACGTTCTCCCCACAGCAGTTTTGGAGGACCGATACAAAGAAGTCCCCTATGAGCAGAGACTGTACCCCTGTGGGCTGTTGAAACTACAGCTCATGACTTGCTACATTGTACCGTCTATAAGGACTCAAGGACCTGCCTTATAATTACTTACCTGGTAACACACCTGGGAAATTCTGATATTTTTTTATGTACAGTTGTTGTTATCAGATCAGTATGATTCAGTCTCCTTGAACATAGCTAAATTTTGTTATACTGCCTGTAAAATTAGGCACTTTGATTATCCACTGACAAACCCACCGCCAATTGTAATATTCTATCTTATTTTTATTTTTAATGTGTTTTTATTTGTAATTCTGGTCAGTGACCATAATAAAAAACATTCAAATATTCAAGAACTACACATGTAATTTTGTATGCATGGAACTCAGGAGGCCCTTCTGGCAGAATTAGTAGTTTGCCTACCTGACTGCCTCATGGGATAGCAAAATATACTGAAAATATTAAGCATCCCAGACCATTTAACGTACTTACATTCTTTTAAGTTTCTTGTATTGAGAGAAGGCTCCAGGAGGAATGGCTTTGATGGAGTTCTGCTCTAAACGGCTGAAAAGAGAATCAGAAATATTAATGCCCAAATTGTAAAGGTACAGGAACAATCCTTGGTATTTAATTTTAATTATTTATATAATTGCCAAGACAAAGCTTCTTTTGAAAATGATATTTAAGCAAAACACACAATCTTAGGTAAAAGTAGAGAATCACAAAAATGGATAACAGCAGAATAAAAAACATTAATAAGAAGCAGCAGTAACATGTGGTAAATTGCACCATATGCTTTCTATAAATGGCAATAGTGGCGTAATAGTTTTCTCAGCAAAATCCAAGGAAATTTTGTGACCTTCCAGAGCAGATCTAGGGGGAGCAGTGGATATATCAGAGAAACACAGGAAACAAAGGTCACGTTGCACAAAGAAATTTCCACTTGTTCAGTATTAGAGTTTAGAAGGCTAAATAGAATATTTAGATAGAATATTGGATTCTGTGATCTCAAGGTCCTTTCCAGCCCTTACATTCTATGATTCTAAGGTTATTATAAAAGTGAAAAGGATAGCCTTTAATATATTCTATAACACTTTGTAAGCAACTTTAAATAGTTTTTGAGAACAGTGAATTATGCAATAGAGTTCTGAAAAGATATCCTTGAAAATACCTTACAGACCTAGAGTTCTATGATCTGTGTTGTTATACTAAGAATCAGTTTTCTTTAACCTTTGGGAGTTTTATTTTTAAGGCTTCAACAACTGTTTAGGTCAAAGGACGAGAACAATTTCCTTTACTTGCTCTAATAAAATTGAAAAGACTGCAGAGAACACAGAGCAGCCTGATAAATTCAGAGATATTCTGAACATGATGTAAGAGCAAGTCCTTTTATATTCTGGCTTTATTATCATCTTTTAAATAACTTTTGCTATCCAGACCAGACTTTCAACAAAGCAGTCAAAAATAGCAAGAAAGGAAAAGGCTCTACTAAAAGTGAATCAATGATCTTCTAGCAATAACAACCACAATATATCCTGTCCTACTCTGTTTCAAGGTTCAGCATTTTTTGGTACCTCTCCATGAGTACTGGAATACTACATCAAAACAATGAGATAGCATTACCTTATTCCATATAGGAATAACAGTATGGATACAGATATATTAATAAATACACGCCTGGTAGTGCCTGCTATAATGATATCAGAATAAGAAAATATGTTCCTTTTGATGAACTATTTCCCAGCAAAAGTCTGGTGGTTTCAGATTTTAAATACTTATTTGATTTCACAGAGTGGTCACTCATAAAGCCACCTGAACTGATAACTACCGTATCAGTGGACACGCTGCATGAGTGAATACAAGAATGAGTGCCTATAAAGAATAAAAATTCACCACTGGAACAATCCATCTCTGATATACTGAGGAGTTTGTTGAGCAGAGATATGAAGTGTACTTTTAATAAATGATTGAGGAAATCAGATATGAAATTCAAGGTATGGATAAATCACCAATGTCCACTGATAACTTTTTCATAATTTAAAATGTTCATAGTTGTATAGAATCCCATCATTTTACAGAAGTAGTAGTTGATTTACAATGAATAATTTACATAATACTGGAGTCAAGCCAGTTGAGCCTCTCCTTCTAGTTCAATGTTTATATATTCATCAAATAAGAAATAACAAGTTGCCAAGTAAATATATTTGTTAGTGGATTAATGGAAGGTGGTTAATCAGTCAACAGTTACTAAGTTGTAAAAAAAGAACAGCTTATTGGTAGGCTGGTGATGTGGGGGCACAGTAAATCCTTTCCCTGAACAACAACTGAGCATGCTCGGTATCCATGGAATGTTGATTATTAGGCAGAAAAGAAAACATCTGGGGTGGAGTACAAAGAATGATTTATTTGAACTCCTTTTAGCTTCTATTGCTTGACTTCTACATGCCTGACTGGCTGGCTAGAACCTTGAGCAGCATTTTCTTTTACATCTTGCTTAGACTTGAAAAGAAGCATTGGATGGGTTCATACATCATGCTAAACTGTATAAACCCAACTATTATGGTTCATAAATTACACTTTATGGCTTGGTATGATGTGTGAGCCCATGAACTGCATTTTTTCATTGCAGGCCATACTTCTTTCTTCATGTTTCCCAAAAGAATAAAAGTGTCAGTTTAAGATTTTGTTAAAGTTGGAATCCTAAACTTAATTTGTATTTTAATACTGTTAGTACAATCTAGCAGTCTCCCACAAAAAGGACATTTTTGAGAAAGTGACAAGTTGACTAGCATAACATCATTCAATGTTGATAAATATAAAATGCTATTCAGTGGAATTTTTGATCTTTTTTTTTTTAACTTTTTATTTCTTGCACACTGATACCTAATGAAGTAGAGTCAACTGGTGGCAGAGTCCGGTGCAAGTCTTTCATGGGAAGTTCCATTTTTTCTTAGAGCAAATGTTGGTCTGATGACAACATTATCTTTCCACAGCAAGTGCATCTCAAAACACAACATTTCCACTACGGTTTAAAGGAACTTTACTTAAATGTGTGGTATGCATTATCTATAAAACACTACTTTATAGACTAAATGCCAGTGGATCTTAAACTGTACTTACTATACTGCACTTTAGTGAAAATTCTTTTCTTTTTTTTTTTTAAAGCTGGTTTAGTTCCTAGTATCAGAATCCTTTCTAAAACTCATACCATTGTTACAATGAATAGTATTTTGTTTTCTTGTAATCTGTTTTACAGAAATTTAAGGCTTGAACACAGTTTTCTACCTAATATTCTCTATATTCACTCTTGTGAAATAGATACATACCATACTAAGAACCTTTCAGTAAGAACCTGTACTTACTGAGATAGGTGATGTTAAAGATATGATACTGTTCAGCTATCACCTTCAAGTAAATGAAGGTATGAAGAAGGGAAAACAGTGGTTGTGGAAATGTTACTATATGACCTGTGAAATAAATAGTAGTAATTTAAACTGCTTGTAGAAAGAACAAAAAAAGTCGGCCACAGTACAAGTTATGAATTTCAGAAACTTGGTATGGTTTCAGACTTGAGCTCAGAATCAGGAAGTTAGCTGAAATGATTTTATTGTACTACTAACTGAAAAAAAAAATGACTAAGTTTCTGAGGATTTCTAGGTGAGGAAAATGGTGAATTAGACGTCTCCAAATGAGCAGAGACAATGCCACAGTGATGACTGACGGACCGGCGGCAAGTTTGGTCCAATGGAGCCTTTCAGGACAAGGAGAAGATGAGAAATCACCCACTTGTGCTCCAGACAGCTGCTTCTCATGAGAAGACTACAGGACAGCAGTTCTCCCACAGCTTTGAATACCAGGAGACGAGGGAAGCCATCAGACCTTTACCATTTATTCCTCTTATATTTCAGGTTGCAATTTTCTATATGCCATGATTGTTACCAGTTTGGCTGAGAGATATCGACCTTTAATAGTCATCATAGCTTTGGTCAATTGAGGTGTTCACATTGTGCTTATTAGTAAGATGAAGAAGGTATAGACTAGATTACCAGTCTTAGTTACATCCATGCTACATGCAGCACTCCCTGCTAATAATAAGGATTTATCACTGATTTTATTCACCAGTGAGGGACTCACACATATTTATTTAACATTTTATGGGGTCATTATTGAAAATAGCTTGAAAATTCCTTATTTAGCTGGTCACAAGAGAGATACATGAACCAGGACCTGCTTTCAACTCCACAAAGGACAAAATCAAAATAACTGAATTGTTCCATTTCATTATAAAAGCATATAGCATAATAGATGAAAACAATCCAAAGAGATAGCTGTCTTAGTGTTCTGGAGCAAAACCTACAAAGCACATGAAATATTGAAGTTGTGCTGACCTTGCAAAACTTCATGCTTCTGTGAAAAGCCTTCTCTTTTCAGAGACTTCTTTAGTAAAATCAGGATAAATTGATATCTTATTTTGACTGGAATCCCACTCTAACGGAGACTTTACTGATTCCTGGCAAAACACACGTAAAATGTTTTCAAATTTCTGAATTATTGGACTGTGTGGACAAAGACTTTGATCGTTGGGTAAATAAAACTTTTCATTACATATTACTTTCTTTTTAATGAGCTATTGGGATGGCAACTAGATCTAAATGATCAATAGCCAGCTTGATTTCAATTGCACCACAATCTGCTGAGCCAGGCAAAATGGTGGAGGAGGGTTCGTCTACTAATTTGTTGAAAGAGATCCTGTCTCAGGTACAAGTCCTGCAGCCAATTCAATGAGATTTGGCACAGCTTAAAAATGATTTAAAACAGATGCAAGAGAAATTGGCTCACTATGAAGATCAGCTGACTGCCCACAAGGCTATTGCTCAAGCTAGTCATAATATTTTGGATAAATGAGTTACTTAGAGTCACAATAGCTCAGGAAAAATGTACATGTGATTGGCATTGAAAACCCTCCAAGTCAATCAAATCTGGCTGAATTTATGGAGGATTTTTTTTTTTTTCCAGAAAGCTCCTCTCCTTCGGAATGGACTTTCCAGTCAAGATTGAACATGACATTAAAATTCCTTTAATGAGATGGAAGACTAGAACTAGTTCCAATATCATTATTGTGCAATTCCTTCATGTTACTACAAAATATGAGATTTTACGTATGTTTCGCCAGGAATCAGTAAAGTCTCCGTTAAAGTGGGATTCCAGTCAAAATAAGATATCAATTTATCCTGATTTTACTAAAGAAGTCTCTGAAAAGAGAAGGCTTTTCACAGAAGCATGAAGTTTTGCAAGGTCAGCACAACTTCAATATTTCATGTGCTTTCCAGCTACATTCTGCATTACTTATTAAGACCAGATTCACAGATTTAATAATCCTTTCAATGCAGAGGCTTTTATTTGGAATCTGCTGATAGACAAGCCTGATTGTGTCCCACTCCATGGAATCTGTTCAGGGAGAAGTTTGAATTTGCCTAAGGATGTGCTACAAATGCCTCATTTTAAAAGGTTCTATGTTTCTGTTTTTATTTTTCTGTACTGCTTTTTGTCATGGTTAACCTCAAGATAAAAAGTCTGGGCATATTGCCAACTTTCGTGTCTATCTCTAGATACAACATATTTGCCAGAGTAATGAGTTTGAAACTTCTGTGTATTTCATCTATAATAAAAGAGATGAAACCATAGTACTCTCTCATTGGGAAGCCGTGCATTTCTTTATTTTATTTTATTTTATTTTATTTTATTTTATTTTATTTTATTTTATTTTATTTTATTTTATTTTATTTTTATGGTTCTTTTTAGTCTTTTTAATAATGTTATTTGCTTGTTGTTCTGTTTTTTTGCATGTGATCATGTTTTTCTCTCTTTTTTTCAAGTATATTTACTGCATAAGAAATAGATTCTATATATATGTAATTGAATGGTATTTAAGTGCTAATTTGAGTTTTTATGGAGGTTCTACATCTGTGAGCAATACTAGAAAATATAATAAATATTCAAACATAGAAAAGTTAATTACTAAATATTTGTAAAAGGTATAGGTCATAAAATGAATTGGCATTGGAACAAAATGGATAAGTAGGCCAAAATAAAATTAATGGATGAAGTTAGTCTTAATATAAAAGGGTTGTGAGAATCCAAAAAACAAAATGTAATCTTAGCATATTTAAAATAGTTAAGGTTAATGTTAGATAACATTGCTTATCTACAGGAGATTCATTTAATGGAACAAGATAAATCTTTATTAATGAAGGATTGGGTGGGACAGGTTTACCTCACATATACTTCAGTGCAAGCTAAAAGTGTGGCCATTCTGGTTTCAAAAGGATTTTCAATTCAGGCACAAGAAGTTATTATTGATCTAAATGGGTGATATTTAATTTATGTGCTAAAATAGAGGGGATTGTAATAGCTATAGTTAATGTTTATGGACCTAATTTAGATACTCCTATTAGGTTTTATGAATGTTTTTGGCATTTGAATGAGTATATGTATAGTAAAGTGGTAATAGGAGATTTTAATGAAATATTGGATCTTGAACTTGATAGAAATACACTGGTACCAAAAAAAAAAAAAAACCACATAGACACACATTAGTGATGGAAACAATTAAGGGTTATATGGAAGAAATGAATTTAATAGTCCCCTGGCATTTGATGTATCCAACTAAAAGAGAATATACATTTTTGTGGGAGTGTGGAGCAGGGGTGTGAAACATGGACTCTCATCCTCAGAGGAGCGAAGAAGAGATAAGAGGATGAGACTGGCCCCTCCCTGAGGAATGTTAGTGATGTTTGTAGTTTGACCCTGGGAACTGCTCTCAGTCTGAGAAGATTCTGTAATTAGGGTGAAGCCAAGTAAACCTTGCTGGATTGAATCTGTATTGTTTCCTGGAGTTTCCTGGGCTAAACCTGACAATTTTATTCAAATGTGCACCAAATTTTTTTTAGGCTTGATTATTGTTTAATATCATCAACCTTATATCATCAAATTCAAGAATGTAAAATTGATGTTTGTTATGTATCAGACCATAGTGCAATTACTTTGAAATGTGCATTTCACAAACCAGTCAAGATGTCAAGAATTTGGTATTTCAATGTTTCCTTATTGAATGATAAAGAATTTGTACAACAAATGTAGGTGGAAACTTTACAATATTTTGATTTGAATTCAGAAACATCAAGTGCCTGAATTTTTGAATGGGAAACACATAAATCATATATTCGAGGACAAATTATTGCTTATGCATCATACAAAAATAAAATTAAAAATAAAAGGGAAAACAATTTGAAAGATGAACTGAAACATTTATGGGCTCGGATGGCTAGATGCCCATCTACTACTCGGTACAGAGAATTACAGAAAAAGAAATATGATGTAGTAAATACTATAATATCACAGCAGACAGAATTCATGCTAACATGTTTATGACAGAGATACTGGGAGAATGTGAAAGACCTGACAAGATTTTGGCTAATTGCTTAGGAAAAAGAAAGTAAAAGAAAGATAGGGCAGTGATTCCAATTATTAGAGGTGAAAGAGATGAAATATATAAAACTTCAATGGATACAGGATTTTTAAAATTCTACTGAGAATTTTATATCAAACCAGAGAATGCATTGAATGAAGATATAGAGGCCTTTCTAAATAAAATTAACCTACCTTATTTAGATAATACACAAAAACAACTTTTATGTCCTCCACTATCTGAGGTAGAAATTAAACAAATAATCTTAAAAATGGCAGGTGGTAAAACACCAGCCATTGGATGACTTCCCTATAGGGTGGTATAAAACATTGATAGATCTTTTGGTGCCAAAACTTTGTCAATTGTATGATGAGATATTTGATAAGGACATCTTATCAGCAACATTTAATCAGGCTTATATTACAGTTATACCAAAAGAAGATAAAGATCACATTCAATATGCTAATTATTGTCCAATCTCATTGATCAATGCTGATACAAAATTTTAACAGCAGTGTTAGCAAATAGATTACAGCAGGTGATATTGTTCATTATTAAGAATGACCAAGCAGGGTTTATAAAAACTAGGCAAGCAGCAGACAACATTAGATTAGTTGTAGATTTAATAGACTTGAATAAAAACAAAGATCAATTTGTAATTTTATCATTAGATGCTGAAAAAGCCTTTGACAAAATAAATAAACAGTACATGTTTGCCATACTAAACAGGTTCAGATTTCCTTTGAAATTCATAAAATGGATTAAAATAGTATATGAGTCACCCACATCCAAAGTAAAGGTTAATGGCATGTTTTCTGCTACTTTCCCACTATTTAGAGGAATTGGACAAGGATGTCCACTTTCACCTTTTCTTTTTAATATCTGTGTGGAACCCTTGGCTTGTGCTATTAGGCAACATAGGGAGATCTACGGAGTAGTACATAATTCAGTTGAATAGAAATTGGTTTTATTTGCAGATAACATTCTTTTGCTTATTTTTAAACCTCAAACTACTATTCCAGTGCTGATGCAAATAATAGTTGCCTTTAGTAAAACATCAGGATACTTTATTAACTGATCCAAATCAGAATTGATGCCAATAGGTAAAAATTTGGTTACCCATCCAGTTAAGGAATATCAATTCCATATTTTTACTGAATCCATTAAGTGCCTTGGCATGTGGATACCAAAAGATATAACTCAGTATCATGCAATATAAATAAAATATAGAGAGAGGTTTCTTCAGATATCAATAGATGAGAGTCATTAAACCTTACCCTTTGGGGAAAGGTGAACACTCTCAAAATGAACATTATTCCCAGATTAATTTATATTCTGAGAGGAATCCCAGTTCATATATCTGGAAAATATTTTCAGAAAAAAAATGCTTTGTTTAGAAAATTTCAATGGGGTTCTTTGATTCTGAGAATATCTTTACAGAAAAGTTAAGGATGGAAGATTCGGTATTCCAAATCTGGAGCTATATCATCATGCTTACCTACTGTCAAGTATTATATACTGGAAACCAACAGTTGGTGTTAAGTTTCCAATTTGGGGAACTTTGGAATATATGTATATAGCACCTTTGGTTGGACATATAGTATAAGGATCCACATACACTACAACTGTAGTATCTCTGGCAACAATTGTGTCAGCTAGAAAGTTATGGAATATAATGTCTAATAAAAGAAGATTTGCCCCCTTTTCCCATGCCAAAAATAAAATAAAATAACAATATATTTGACTTTATGGGGAAACCCAACTTTAAAAATTGGGAAAAAGATGGTGATATGGAAAAATAGGATGGAGATGGGGATATTGACTTTGGACCAACTAACAGATGATGAAGATAGATAAATTCTTAACATATGCTGTGTTAAGAGATACATATTATCTATCAGATGTAACCCAATGGCAATATTTACACTACAACATTTATTAACAACTTTCTTTGGACCAGCAGCATTTTCGGCTCTGGAGACACCTGAGATACTAGACTTGTTAAACCCATTAAAACTAAAAAAACCCCTACTATTAGTTTTCATAGATAGTTGTCATCAATAAATAATTTGATATTCAGATGCTAAGAAATGAGTGGAATAAAGCATTAGAGATTCCTATATTGGCTAGACAATGGCAAAGTGTCTTAACTTCTATACGAAGAGTGTCAATGGACCTTAAACTATAACTTATAGAACAAAAAAATAATATTTAGAATTTATTGGACTCCACTACGTTTGAATACAAAAGGTCTATCTAAGACAGCATTTTGTTGGAGATGTAATAAGGATAACGTTCTTTAAAACATGTTTTTAAAATGTCCTATACTTACTGAATTTTGGGAGAAAGTAGTGGATTATATAAATATGGCTGTGTGACAAAAAATAAAATTTTCAGAGGATAATATTCCCCTGAATTACATACCTGTTACATGGAATTTGACAACTGGACAATGTAAATTGATTCCCCATGTCTTTACTATGGCCAAAAGACTGATATTGCAGCATTGGAAAGATAAATGTATGGCCCCATTCACTCAATGAACTGATAACCTAGTTTAGCTTTGTTTCTAACTGGAAACCACTCTTGGACTTTTTGCTTGACACTCAAAAAAATGCAATTTTGATTTTGGGATTCGACGATTGATGTTATACCTATAGAAATATCTTGTACAAATCATATGTATTGTTGAAATAGATTGATTCTATGATTTTTTTTGAATGTTAGACTAAAAATTATTTTCTATTCTGTAAATTTTTAGATACTACAGTAAGATACATTTATACCTGTACCAAGGAAAGTCGGAAGCTCTTTTTATATGCCTTTTCTTTATTGATTTTCTTTTCTTTTCTTCTCTCTCTCTCTCTCTCTCTTTCTTTCTTTCTTTCTTTTTCTTTCTTTTTTGACCTTATATTTTAACCTTTTGGAAATTTAATAACATTTATTTAAAAAAAATGGATTGATGACCTGATTACACTTGCCACCTATGAACGGATTGCCTATAGATGTAGACTTTGTATGGACAAATATAATGAAATATGGAACTCATTTATACAAAATACAGTAGATTAAAGATGACTGATAGTTATACAAATAGATTAGAAGTACATATAGACGATGCTGAAGGCTGATGTTTTTCTTTGCAGCATGCCAGCTTTACATTTTTATTTTGGTTGTTTTAATGGAAACAGGTCAGATTAAAAGCTGGTAGTATCTGCGGTTATTTTGGACCCCCAGAACTTTATATTGGAGGCACTAGAGTTAAGGTGATACTTACATTTCCACAATATTCTCTGGTAGGTTGGCTGGAAGTTCAGTTAAGCCCTTTCCTCGACAGTCCACAATATTATTACTACACGTGCAAGCAGATGGGCAACTGATGGAATTGGCATTGCAGGATGGTGGTTCAGCATGTGAACCTGAGAAGGAAAATAAATCATAATACAGAAGATATTTGATTAGATAATTTGGACACAAGATAAAAATGTGATATTTATATTTCATCTGGAAATGAACTAGAATCCAATGTGGCTTATACTAACTGAAGTTTACAGACTAAATACAAAGGTAGCCTCACACAGACTCACATAGACAGACTTGGAGGAATTAGCATATGCATTAGTGTCTTCAAGTCATTTTAAGCCATAGCTCCTGAATGAATGCTTCCACCTTTACCTGGAAATGCTATTCAGAAACAGAATCTGAGGGTCATTAGGATACCGATAACATCCAGCTCCAAATTTTCTTTTAAATACAATCTCTGTTATGACTTTAGTTTCAAGTTAGAATGTTCCTATCCTATTTCTTAATTTATGTTTTAACATATTTAGACACTACCTAAGACAATCATATTTCTAAGTAATACATATTTATAATAAAAATACAACTACACATAAAATACATACACATATTAAACTTTCTTACAAGGTTTTTTTTATCTAGTTGTTTGTCAAAGCATTTGTTTATTGCTGGGTCACACTTTTTTATTTTTTTTTCCTGTATTGAGAATAAGTACTTTTGTGCATAGCATTTTAGCTTTTCAATACTAAGGCAATGCTGATTTTCATATCAAACATTCAGGAAATCTCTCCCCCACACAAACCTATCATTTACCCAAAACATGCATATATTAATGGAAGATATATCACTTATGTTGAAAAAATTAAAATGCATTGAAAAACAAAAGTTTGATGTATCATTAACGGTATCACTGAATAATACTCTGAAAAAGAACAATAATACTCTGCATCAGGAAATACATTTTGATATACATACGTGATTATGAATGCCATCAACTGAAATACAGCCTCAATTCCCTAAAGACACAAAACCTGAAATTTCTACAACTTTGCCTTATATATCAAGAGTCTATTTGTCTCTTGATAAAAGGAAGAGAATTATTGGGAACTTTTTACTGTATGTTTCTGAAATGCCAAAGTTTCTACTAAGAATTCATGGCCTTGACACTTGAGATATTGTTAGCAAAAGCATGATTGAAAAAAATGCTCATCTCTTTTGATCTTTCAACATGTCTTAGAATGTATTGGAAAAGAAATGGATGCAGGCACAGAAGTATGAGCAATTCCAGTGCATCAGTTATTAAAAAGGTTTACTTAACAAAGAACGTTAAAATGAGAAAACTGCTACAGAGAAGTTCTGTGGTCATCAATTTTTTTTGTAGGTCCTGGAAATATCAGAATCCTGTACACTTTGTGTACTTTGTACATCCTTGTGTAACATGAAATTCTTCACATCTGCATAGTAAACTAGTCCTGAACTTCAGCGTGATTTCAAAAGCAGTTTAAAATAATGTAAACATCACAGCTGGTGGGTGGGGAAGATTATATTCTTCCTTCTTTCTTTTGTCACAATATGTATTCACTGTGCATTAAATTGATTATCAGAATTTTACATATATTTGTTAATTCATTTGTATGCAGGTCAGATATAAAGCTCAGAAGGCATTCTCCTGAAAAATACAATTATACTATTTGCTAATTAGCCTTTTGCATTAATATGATCTGAGTACACTTGGGGGAAAAAAAACAACAACCTAAGTATAGAATCATTAACACAGTCCAACAGTTCAGAAAGCCCAGGAACGAATCACAGTAATTTAAAATATTATTACTCTATTTAACTGGGGAATGACTGAATTGGAATTGGCAGAGAGTGATATTTAAAAGAACCAACATTAGAGTATAGGTAGTCCCCGGGTTAAGAATGCCCAGTTTATGGACGGCCCATAGTTAAGAATGGCACCTACTGTAACAAAGTTTGAGTTAAATACACAGTGATTCAAGTTAAATATGCAATGGTTTGAGTTAATTACACAATGCTACTTACAATGTCCCAGCTTATATACAAATTCATTTTAAGGTCAGACTTTGGGAATGGAACTCATTCTTAAACTTCACATGTTAATGTTAAGACCAGTACAAAATGAGAGAAGAAAGTGAAATAATAAGGTATTACCTGCACAGACATATTCTTTTTTCAGAACATCAGCTACGTTGAATCCTCTCAGATGAACAGGTGCCATGCAGAAGGTGAATTGTCCAACCGATCGCCTCTGACGCAGCCAATCTGAAAGCCAGGCCAGGTGGCAGTCACAGTATAAATAATTGGAATGAAGCCGCCTACAAAAGGATAGAGCAGGATGAAAGTCAGGCCTGCATTCCTCCTTATGAAGAAGTGAGACAATGCCATTAAGAGCTTTAAAAAAAATTAATCATGCTATGTTTTGCACTGCTTTTGTGAATCAAAAAATTGGAAAGTGTAAATATACTGTATGGCACATAGCAAAGTTAATGTATTCCTTATGACTGAACTTTGATAACAAGAGGGGTTTTTTTTCCCCTTCCTTGTGTAAAAAAGAAATTAATGGGTGAATCTAGGCAGCAAAAAGAAGTTCTTAAAAGGTGAAAAAGATGTTCTCTTTGTAGTGAAATGAGTAGTGGAGGCAAACTTTTGGATTCCCCCTTTGCCTTGCACTCTTTATCCAACCCTTGGATCTGTTCTTAGAGGCCTTGGGGCCTTTTGAATCCGTATGGGAAACGTGCAAAGGGTTGCGCAGAAATTGTCCAAAATATCCTTTCCTCCTTATCATTAACCACTGGACACCAACTAAATGCCACCCAGATTGAATAAGTCTCTTCCTTTTTGTATGCAAATGAAACAATACCAATATACTTGCCTCATAGAATTAAACAGGAACAAGGATGGCTTATGTTTTAACAACTCCCTACTTACAGAATATAAATGACATTTTGATATTTTAGCCCTTTTGTCTTGTAAAGTTGCACTCCTTTTGTCACATCGTCTAGAAAAAAGTTCTCTTTGAAAAAACGAAGTAGCCTGAAAGTGCAAATAAGCTATCAAATCTTTCATCTCTTCTCTATGAGTCATGACAGGCAGGCATTAAAAGCACAGTTCCCATGACAATGCTGCCATTTCTGTTGGACAGGGTTAAACAAAGCCATCATTCTGACAGACTAACATTACATAGAACACTGACAAATATAAAGTGCTGTAAAACACAGCCTGATCCATCTACAAAATAAATTAATCATTTCAAAAATCTTTATGCTAGGCAGTTGCCATTGAGTTCAGCCGTGGCCCCTAAACTGACAGTCCCTAGATTTGTATGTTTGCTGATGGCCTGCAGGCATATTTTTTTGCTGGGAAGTTTCCAAAATTTATGTCCTTGCTAGGCTCAATAAACTTGAGTCTCCTGACTGGCAGGGCAAAGTATGCCAGTTATCTGGGCTATAAAAAAATTGAAGTTAGAATTTTCTATATCTCTTCACTGTCATCTAGTGGTTGTCCATATTACTGAAGCTCAGACATAGTACTCCCACTATAAAAAGCATACATATCTCTTTATCAAAGACTAGACAAGGTCTAGAGAGAATGGGAAAAGACTAGTCTATGACATTCCCATCAAACATAAAGTTTTAAAAAATATTTAAGAGCTACTGAACCAATTAATGGTGCAAGCCTATGAATATTTGCAATAAGTCTGCTTAAAATAATGGGATTTATTACTCAGACCACAGTTATTATATTTGTCAATTACAGAACACTGAACACATTTATCATAAACCTGGCACTTCTCTAGGTGTCTCAAAGTAGTTCAACATTTTAAAATTTCACTATTTTTATTTTTCTATCCTAGGTGCCCAGGCTGAATTTTGAGTTTTAAGCTATAGCTATATTATTTCTGCTGGAATTCTACAGCATACTGAGTGAATTTAGAAATTTTCCCTTGAGAGAAGCCAGCAGAAAACAATCTGTCAGGCTTTAACCATCTTATGAAAATATAAGACTATAGCAAGCAGCAAGTGGAAAAGAAGTTTCCTGTACATTGGACGTGTACTTGAATTGTTTGGGTTTCTTTTAATCATCACAAGAACACAAACAAATATCTCTGCAGACATTCATTGTTGTAAGTACAACAGGGAAGTCAATATTAAGAAAATGAGGCAAAGTGAATGCAGGTTAATAAATTCTATAAATATAGCTTTCTCATGAAAATGAAAGCAGATCAATGCACACCAATTCTTATTAGTTCTAAATGAGGATTTTTAAACAAATCCATAAAACAGAACAAAAGAAAATGAATTAGAAAAGCCATAGAATAATAGATTAATCATAGCAAGACATATGTATTAAGTGCTGCAATGTTATTGTACGGTTTTTCTTAATTTCAAGTCAGCTTGAATTTAAACAAAGTATTCAATCTTCCAGCCGTAATTATTTATTTTTTGAAACATGAAAAGGTTGAAATTGACAGTAAAGGGTGACATTAAATGGAAATATTATTAGCCAAATGTTTTTGTTTGTTAGTTTTTGTTTTGGTTTGATGACCATTGAAAGCAGTAACAAAATAGACGAAACATCAAATGAAAAATCTAACCTTTTTAGTATCATTCAGGTCCTACAATTTTCATTAAGAGCATGATTGCTTAGAAGCTTCACAAATTATTGGCAGAACACATGCATTCAAAGATCCCACTTAAAACGAATGTAAGTGTATTTATAGCAAAAAAAGGATGAATGAATATACTTTTTAATTTTTAAAGATATACATTTAGTTACAGCCTACATTAAATTTTCAGAATATCCTTTTGGGTCAGCGTTCAAGTTTTATAAAATGTAATTGTTAAAATTCAATATAAAAACTTTCTTTGAAATCCCATTTATGATTTCCTTCCTTGTTTTCTCCTTTAATTACAGCAGAAGGGAATGTCAATATAAGTCTCGAAGGAAATACATACAAAGCTATCTTTTAAATTAAACTAAAAGGAAAATGGCAGAAGACCTTTCTGTCAGCTTATCACATAGACTGATCGATTTGAAATAGCTAAGATACAAGCTTAGGATGTTTCCATGAAAAGTCACAAAAATATAAACATCTTTTAATTAATAAAAGCTCACATGGTGCCAATATCTGTCCTCCAATTTCCTGAACGTTTTCTCCTCTGGAAAAAGAGAATTTTGTTTTTTCCTATCTCCTTCTAAGTCTGTGCTGACATTTCTTTTTAATTTTTTTTGGGGGGGGTGTTTTAGAACTTAATTTATTTCTATAAGGGAGGTGGGGTGGAGTGCTGTCACCTCTGCATCTCAACCTGACAAAACCCAGTGAGAACAATTCTCTCTGGATAGCTCTCCCGTGGGATTTAATTTAAGTATGGGCATCCAGGGGCTCTGTAGATCACTGTCTCATTGTAAAATGGAAGACAGAACATCTCTCTCTCTCTGCCATCTAGTATTTAGCATAAATTCAAAAATCTCACATCCACCTATGAGAGTTTCACTGTATTTTTTCCCTTTTGGCATAGTGCTAATTAATTCATACAACTATTATGGAGAATAAGAGCCAATGATATCTCACATATATTACTAATACTACTATATCTACAAGAAGATTACAATTTGTACAATTTGTAATACACTAAACTGGAAAATCCATTAGCAATAATATGCATCCTAAGTGTTGTAATATTCTTGGGTTTTTTGCACTTAGACACAGGCTACAAAAAGCAGCCCCTTATTGATCTCTTAGTGGACTGAAGTATGTGCCAACACATCCTATTCAACTTCAGGCTTCACAAATCTGTAATAGAAGAATTCATAGTTAAATGTGTTGGGAAGAAATAATCTAAAACTATGGTTGCTGATAATATGTGACTGAACCACAGAGGAGATTTTCATGCTTTTAAAATTAAAGGGCACCAGTGTTTAATTCCAAATATAATTTACAAGCAATAAAAATGAAAGGCATTCAGATATGAAACATGAATGTATTCAAGGGAATAAGAAAGTGGCTTTCCTCTGGAGGGAATCCTGGCCTCTTTTACTGTATGCATGTTCAAACAATGAGGGGAACCCTCAAAGCAGCCATGCCATATCTCTGAAGGAGAAGATACTTAGAACAAAAGGTCCAAAAGTGCCTCATTTGTTTCACAAAGCACCCTTCCAAATAGTTTGTGCAGACCTAGTTATTCTCAGCTTTGTGCTCAGTATTCGTGTTGGGATAAGTTGCAGAATTCAGTCTGTATGGCTAACAAGGATATCTGGAAGTTATGCATCTGGTGGGTGCCAGGTTAAGAAAGATTCAATTTTTTTGAGTGCTGATAGGTCAGTATTTCTTTGTTTAGTGTGAATTCTACCTGATTTTCCCAGAGAATCACATTAAGCCACAATGCGGTTTCTTTGGTTTGTGCTTAATGCTATTGGTAAAGCAGCCCACAATTCAGTAGACTTCAAATAAACCATGTCTTTGTGTGAAGTGTGGACCTAGCCAATCCAACAATAAGAGCAACAACAACAAATACAGATTTAAGTGTTGATTCATCTTATCTTTTCTTATCATATTTATCTATGAATTCCCCATACTCCATCATCAACACGGCAATAATATTGATCTATCTTACCACTATTTTTGTTTATTTAGTGCCTTCAATTCAGTGTTGACTCCTGGCAATTGCCCAGACTACTCCCTGCAGTTCTCTTGGCAAGATTTTCAGAAGGGGTTTGCCACTGTTTGCTTCACAGCTCTGAGAAAGTGTGATTGGCCCAAGGCCACCTAGCTGGTTTTGTACCTAAGGTGGGACTAGAACTCACGGTTTCCCAGTTTCTAATCAGGTGCCTTACCCATTCCAGCAAACTGGCTTCCATATTACGGCTATAGCTAGCTACATATAAAGATTGTAAAGGCAGCTGAAAATAATGCAGTGCCTGTTAGCATTGAAAACCCTGTGGCTGGGATCCCAACTTTCCTGGAAGATGTATCTTTTCAGCAGAGTTCCACTCAGGGGATACTGCCAGCAAAAAGAGGAGGAAGGCAGAAAATTTCATCGATCCTTACCTTGCAGCCTTCTGCACTATCTGAAACTCCTCTTTGAAGGTTTGAGAGGCTCCATATCATATCTGGGCTGCAAAAATCCATGCAACCATTAGATAGTAGCAAAAAGCTAGTTTTTTCCTATATCTCTTTGCTGTGATTTTGTGGTTGTGCAGATTTTTGAAGCCAAGATCTAGTCCTACTTTCTGGAACAGTGCGGGAAGACCTGAAGGAGGAAAAGGATGCACAATAATTGCCTTTCCCCCTTCTGTTGTTTTTACAACCCTATCACCTAAATTTTTCAGTGTGGCTTCTTCCAAACAAGAGTTCAGCTGTTGAAAACACTGGACTTATACAAAACAGCACATATCTATATACTGAGCCCTCCACATTCTGACATGACATCTTGGCTTCTCTGGAAAAAAGAAAATGTTGAGTGACATCTAGTGAAAATGGTAGACCCAGTTCTCTCCCACCTCCAGTTAGGCTGCTCCATGCAATCTGATGCTGAAATAAAGGAGAAACAAAAGGAGGACACTTTTCTTAGAAGCGGCTGTTACACTGCCTTTGTTTTAATCAATCAATCAATCAATCAATCAAGACACAAAGAGTACAGTGCCCATGTATGTCAGTCGAAGCCCTGAGTGATTCACCACAGAGTACTTACAGGGTCCTGATCTTTGGCATATGGTTGAAGCTGGTGAGAGGAATGCGTGAGATGTTGTTGTTATTGAGGGTACTATAAAGAAAGGAAAACAAACACAGATGGCATCAGTATTTTGATAGTGCTATTTATGGAATCAGCCATAAACTGTTAAAAGAAAGCCACATAAGAACAACTGAAGCAGATTTAGAAAGGCATTTCTCTTGTAAATAACAATAACTACATACAGATACATGCAACAAAAAAGCTCAGAATATCTCAAGCACAACATCCAAAGACTAACCTTTGATTAAAATGAAATACTCTTCATTTGGAAGCATGAGAGTGACTGTAATGTATGGGATGTAAATTCAATGTACTACTACTCACAAAAATAAATTGTAAAGAAGGAAAACAGAATCAGTATTTATTCTCTCTATATACTAAAGTTATGACCAAAGAAGACCTAATTTGAGAATTTTCCCCATCCCCACTTCTGTACTCAGTTTCTAGTTATAAGCAAATTATTTGCCTTCCTTTATTGGAGTCTGTATGTTTTGGAATATCAGTTGCTGAAGAACACAAGCAGGAGGGTTGCATTGTGCTCATGATTTGCAAGTGGACTTTTCAAAGGCATCTGGTCAACCACTGTGGACAGTATTCTGGACAAAGGTCATTAGCCTGAATAAACAGCACTCTTGTTATATTCTTATGAATACTGACTACTGTAATAACAAATCAGAAAAGCCAAGTGGAGTAGGCTAGTATTTGAACAGAAACATTATAATTAAGACACAAATTATATAGTTATCCTTGTGTAAAGGCTAAAAGGTGTGCTACTGTGGTTCCAATTAGGAGAAGTCTATCCTCATATAATTTGCATTGCCAACAAATGTTCAGTTTGTGGCCCTGGAACATCAGTTTTCTCCCAAGAGTAACCAGCAAAAGCGTAAGTATGAGAAGTTTGTTCCAGTATCCAAGATATAATATTTAGGGGCAGACTACATCTGAATAGGAGATTCTGTCTGAAAGTTGGTATGAAACTAACTTTCATACCAAGTATAGTTCAACTGTATGCTGGGAGAATATAATGTATGAGAATAATTATGTGCACTGTAATACGTAGACTTCATATTTAGGAAAACACTATAGGAAAATAATTAAGGCAAACTATCAACTGAAGACTTGTTCTGTGCTGAACTCCAAATTAACTAATTATGATACCTTATATTAATTAACTCTAAAGTGGAAATCTCTAAAACAAGAGATTTCCACTCCAATCACATTTATTTAATGAGTTTCCTGGTAGTTGTAAGCTGAAAAGGGGGGAATTTTATCCTAAACACCATGTTTGTAAACGAGTATGAAACTGTCAGCAAGCTGGGCAACACGGTAGAAATGTTCCTGTATTAATTCAATCGCATATAGTTGATTAGTGGAAGCAGAGTCATCCACTTGACATAAATGATTTAATGTTAATAGCCACCACCAAAATGTAAGTATGATTTTCGTTAATAATCCTTATTTATGACTCATATACAAGAGTTCAATGAGGTTCCAAGTTCACCCTTTAGCATTGCCAGTTATAAGGCTTTCAGAGAAGGGGGGGGGGGACATGCTTGAGATATGGCAGAACCATTGGGCTAGAGAGATCCATAGTGTTTATAATTCAATGTAAGGAAGCGCAGTATATTAATGGTTCTTCTGATGCACTCCCTTGTCAATACAGACATCTTTATTTCACCAGACTGAAATGAATTGACAGTTGAGATTGCCAGTACTAGCAATCGCAACTGATCTCAAAATAGCTAACGAAGATTAGGCCCATTATAAAACAAATACAATAAGACTTTGAAGATTTTTTTTCTTTTCAAAAAAAATTTAACAAAATAAACAAGTAAATTTGAGGGGGAAAACAATAGAAGTTTTGAGCACGTAGGAAAGATGGCCTATACCAGAATTACATAAAGGTTTTATGAGTGCTAAATAGAACCAAAATAACTTCTATGCAACTGTAACAGAGTATTCATAAAATTGAATAAAACAAAGGTACCCAGCACAAGGTGAAAATCCTGTTAAATTACTACCCTCCTGGCTAATGTAATATTACTGTATCTCCATTATTAAAGTTGCCCAAAGTAGACTTTAGAATAATTTTGAGTCAATAAATCAATATTTTTTTATTTTTATTTTTGATTGTATAATATGCTATTATTATAAAGTAAATACTATAAATGCAACCAAGGAATAAATTAATCAATTTTTATTTAAAGTAGATCTTTGTAAGATTATACATGATGAAACAGCCTATTGGCTGTCCCTTTATCTTAAAAAAAACCAACCCCCCCCCCCAAAAAAACCCCCAGATAATATTAAATCAATGAAAGTGGGAAAAGTTCCTGGTCCAGATGATTATCCCATTGTGTGGTATAAGATAGAAGTCAATATGTGAGATTTTACCCCAATATTATTGGAGATCTATAATAGTGCCCTTTAAAGTTTTTCCTATCTCTTTCCATGATACTTATATAACTGTGATTATAAAGACTGGTAACAATCCTGCTGATTTTCTTGTTTGATCCCAAAGCTTTGGCAGGACCCTGTGACTCATGCCTTAGTTACCTCCCAATTGGAGTACTGCAATGTGCTCTACATGAAGCTGCCTTGAAGACCATTCGGAATCTGCAACTGCTCAGAATGGAGCCACATGCACAATTCTGGGTGTCCCATAGTTCACCCAAGTTACACTGCTGCTGTGTGAACTGCAACATACCATCAAGAATATCTGCCCACTCCACTAAGTCAGATAGGATGGGCACACTCCAAATCCCTTCCTTTAAATGCTGTCACCTGATGGGACCTTGGAGGCATTCCTTCTCTGTAGCTGCCCCAGCCCTTTAGAATACCTCCCACCTGAGATTCAAGAGGCCTCTACCCTTTAGCCTTCCAGAAAGCTGTGAAGATATGACTCTTCACCCAATCGTTGAGCTAGGATAGGGGTTGAGTCAGGAGGTTAATAGTTTGGTTGGTCTGGTGCCTGGTGGGAAGGGTTGTTCTGTTTTTATTCATGTCTTTATTGATTGTTGTGAGCCACCTAGAATCACTATGTGAAACAGAAGCTATACACATTTTTTAATTTTTTTTTTAAACTATCCTTGGCGATCAACCCATACTTCTTAGAAGACCATTCCAGTTGTCTTCATAAACCTGTCCATCCCCCTTACCTGTTGTCTTCCCATTCTTCTACTTCTCCCCAACCATGCCAAGCATGTTTTCCTCTACTTCTCTCAACCTTGCCAAAAGTAATAAAAATATTACATTTTGATGATAAAATTACTAATTGTGAAAGATTGAAAGACAAGTATATTTATGTATAAATGCCAGTGAAAACATCAGGGCTGATTGCCAGTGAATGAATAAACTGCCAAGATTGCTCCACTAAAAGTAATTAAAAGGAATATGGCATCTTGCATGACAATTCCATTGCTCCTAGATGGATAAGGCAACATGAACAAGGCTAAGCATCCAGGGGTAATATAGTTGAGTCTTACAGCTTTCTAATTATAAACATGCTACGACATTTTACAGTCCCTGATAATTGTTCTGTATCAGCAATTAATGGTCAAGAATTACATTTTTCAGCAGTAATATGAGGGAAATTGTGATATAAGGGTAACATTATTTTCATTGCCTGTATTAAATTATGTGACAGCTGACAATAGAAGAATGATATTGTGTTGAGTGAAACAAGTTTACAATGACTTTGTGTTATCATGGAAAGATCTGTTAATAATGATCACACATTCTTCCCAAGCCACAGTTGCTATGATGCAAATAGGTCTCTTTCCTCTTGAAGAAATGATACATTCCAAGTCTTATACTCAAGGGATGTCTACGCATGAATAAAATATGTAAGATGTACTTTTCTTACACTGGTTTTGAACAGAAAGATATTTTATAACTCCTTCACCTCCAAAGTGTTGTGTCAGAGTTAAAGACTTTTTTTTGTGAATGTAACATAGAATCAGATTTTCTGTTACATTTGATTTCTGACACCGATTATCCCAAACAACTAATCAAATTGACAAATGATATGGTAGATTAAATTTTTGATTAGTGGTTGTTCAGCACTAATGAGCATCTAGCATAATTACCAAAGAGCTGTTATCCATTCAAGCCCCTGGATAATAAGTACTAGGACTCTTTGTGTATATGGCACTTGGCTCTACTACAACCATCAGCAAAATTTTAATCTGTAAAGAAGTCCTGAAACCCAAGTGCTAGGCAGAACAGAGATAATACACAACCTACACATTTTTATTTCCTTTCTAATAAGCCATTTGTAAATGTGAGAATGTGTGTGTACCCACTTATTACCTGTCATATTTAGAAATGGGTCTAATGTAAACTACTGCCATTCTTTAAGGGGAAAAAAAAAGTGATGGATTGTATTTGCTTTGGTTAGATGAAAGGAAACATTTCTGTACCATTTGTTAAAAGCTAACAATAATCAGTCCATTCTTTATGCTTGTGTTGATGCTGCTTTGTGTTTTGCTTAGAACAACAGAGTGCCACATTTAACATATGTTTAAGCTTAAGCAGTCAAAGGAGAACAACTTGTAACTGATTTTAATGTGACTATATTACTTGTGTGTCCACAAGTTTAAAACTTTATAACTTGCTCTGTATGCCTCTTCCCACTGACTGTGACCAAAGAAGGAACAGAATTCTTCTCTCCAATATATACTGAAAATACCTGAACACTTTTATTTGACAATTCACCCAGCTTTTATATTATAAAGGGGTATGATTTAAAATGAGTTTGACTACCTGACAGCCAATCACTGCCTTATGAGCCAAATAAATCCACAATAATAATCAGTGTAATTTTATTACATTAGAATTTAATTCCTTAAGAGGATAGGAAACAAGGGATTTCACTGCTTTGTCTAGTTATAAAACTTTATTTCCTACATATGTCACATATAAAACCTGGAGCCCCACACCGGAGTCTATATAGTTCTTCATGGAAGAGGTATGTCATAGAATTCAACCAACTCATCCAATTTTGCTATGCCTAAATGCTAAAAGTATGAGAATATGCTTGCTAAAAATGTTTCAAAGCTGTGGAATATATTTTATCATTTATTCTTCTTTGTAATGAGTCTTTAAAACAAATTGTTCTCAGTGCAATGAAACCAACGTGGCTTTGATAACTATAAAAAATTGGAATAAATCTGCTCTAGTTTAATAAATTTGAAATACAAACTGCTTCTGTATAGTGGCTAAGAAAACTTCAGAGACATATCCACGAAACTCAAAGATGTTACTTTTATCTCAATATTGTCATATTTACCTGAGAAGACGACCCTGAATTTAACTTCCCCCGAAAGAGTAAACAACAGTTATAAACAAAATATAGACAAAATCCTCAGTACTGCCCAGATTTTCTATCTGTCAACCTGAAACTGAAACCAATGCCAGCTGATTTCCTCACCCACCCAATAGATTGATTGGGATTATTTGTATGCATATATGTACATGTGCGTATATTCCTTCCAGAAAAGCATTCCAAGGACAAGACAGACAGAGAGACAGAGAAAGAATGACAGAGTTATTATCAGCCTGAATCAATGAATGAAGGCTTCTTCATGAATAATCATAATCTAACATGTTGATCCAGCATGGGTTGGTAGATAGTTGTTTTTCAATGTCCCAATCTAGAATTGAAAGAGAATGATCCAACTGTCTTCTGTGTCTAGGGGAGGCCAAGAACCAGGATCTCCGCACACCTAGTTCAGCACCTTAACTACTACATCACGGTGCCTTTCTTACATACATACACCCACATTTTTAATGTTGATTACCATTGTCTTTTTCACATACACACATACACACAAACCATGTAATTATACATATGCTCCTATTACCCTCCCTCCTTCCAACACAAGCAGGGAAAAAATTAAGAAAAAGATATGATGGAGATTGGGCTAACTACACTGGTAAGGGAAAGGGAGGGGAGGGAAGGAAACAAAAGGGGAGGGAAAGGGGATAAAAACTGGGTGAGAATGAGGGCAGGAGAAAGAGGTAACTGGACAGAGAAGGAAAAAAATGAAGAACAAAGTCCTATTCAGATGTTACAAAAACAATTTATTTGACCAGGCTAATCTTCAAAGGTATCCAGCCTTTGCAGCATTGATATATGTAGTTAAGCATATTTGTTTCTTTTTCATTTCTTTGTTTGCAATAGCTTCTTATACTCTATCAGTGAATAGAAGGCAACCTGTTCCCCCAATGATTCAGATAATAGTTTTGAGGAAAAATTTTCTTCTATCAGTACAAATTGTGACTTAAAAACTTTTTATTGTTATTATTTTTGCCAATTTATTTATTTATTTTATGCACACATAATTAACAAAACAATCTTTAATGTTAAAAAAAATAAAAATATTTTAAAATATTTTATTCCATGATTAGGCCACCTCAACTATTAGCAGAACAAGGCTGTCGCCTTAGATAGCAGAATTTAAGTATTAGAAAAGGCAGCAAATTGTTGTACACACCAACCAAAATAGTAGTGTTGAAAAAAAGTCAGGAAATCAAGACCTAAGAATAGACTGGAAGATGATCAAAGCTAAAGCTGGGAATGTGAGATGAGAAAAACGAAAACATGATATACAATTTACAAACTAGCAAAAGGCAAAAGAAGGAAAAGAAAAAGTGTATCCCAAATTTTAATGAAGTAGTAAAGTAGCAATAGCAAGATTTTTGTCTCAGTATTTGTTCAAATTGCTATATCAAGTTGACAGAATCTTAGCACTTGTCTTAAATAATATTAGTATTAAAACATATCTAGATATAACTTAAACAAAAATAAAATAAAAGCATTAACTTGTTTTTGCTGGCAATTTAATAATATCTACCTTTCCCCAAGTAACAACATTTTGTTTGTAAAAAAATGTTGCCAAAATAGTAAAAACATTTTGTCATCCTTTTAGAATTATATGAGAAGGAAGGAAGGAAGGAAGGAAGGAAGGAGAAAAAAGAGTTGTATGATAAGCTTATATTTTTAAAAAATCATAATTTCAGTGTTTTTGAAAGTTTGAATTAAAATGCAAATGATCAAATGACTCTGGATACCCAACTAACATTCATTACAACAACAAAATCCAAGTTTCTTCAATTAGGTCAAAATAAATCTAATTTAAATGCATTCATTTAACGATACACATTCTTTTGAAATCATGGAACAACCATTTTATGAAATATATTGTATTACGATACCAGTCATGGTAACAAAACTTTACTACGAGGTTGTATCCTTACAAACAATGTACATTTTGCACATAGAGTTTGTTGAATGAATATGGTTCAAGCACAGCAATATTTTTCCCTCAAATATTTCAGTGTCAGTTTTTATATATAAGAGTGTTCATTGCACTTGATGGTTAACATAGAAGCTTTCCTCTGACACATCTAATAACTAAGGATGGGAGGTTTATCGTATTCTTAGCGCTGGGGAGAAAGATAGATAACACTGTTGCTCAAGTGATCCTCTCTTTTTAAACAATGCAAGTGCAAACCTATGTTTGATTGAGCACATATTTTAGACCTTAGTTTACTACCATTATAACAAAATTGGACATACAATTTTCTTTCTCTATCGGGTTTTTGAGAATTAAGTACAAAAGAAATGCAAATGTACCTGCTTCTTTTAGTTGAACATTTTCAAAGCTGACATTTTCTTAGCTTGCACCAAAATATCAATTGCTTTTTGGTGATCTAAGTCCTTTGATCCTTCAAGCGCAATGGAAATTCCATTAAGAACATCCAAGCTATGTTTCCCATGCAATCTCAATGCCTTAATTTTTTGTGTGAAAATGCAATAAAGGATATAGTGAGGCATGGAGACGTTTCGTTAACTTCCTTTTAATAAATGCAAGTAGATTGAGACATATAAAAAATAGCATATTAGAAATACAAGACTTTGAAGTCATTTGTGGTTGCCTAATAATTTTTTTTTTTAGTCAGAAAACTACGTGAAATTCTGTTTACCAATATTTATCCACATCTCTTGAGAAAAACAATGCATACAATTTTACTAATTATGTAATCCTATACAAATCAGTTCAAAAATAAGCTTATAGGACTTATGGATCTCCTTAGTAGCACAGAATTAAAACCTGGAATGTATCAATTATCACTACTTGAAGAATATGTATTTATATGCAACTTGTTAATGGAATCAAATTAGTTTAAATTAAGAACATATTCTTTAGTTCTTCAATACAACTTTTTTGCAGATTAAGCTCAAACCAGTATAGGGAGAAGAAACTTAGATCCACTAGATATTGTTTCAAATGCAGTCAGACAGATGGGGATTGGAATTGAGTATCAGGAAAGTCTACCTGGGACTACAGAATTTAAATTACCTTAAATTAAGATGAAGTATTTCATAGAAGAAGAAAGCAAACTATCTCCTGCTTGAGAGAGCTGTCAAAGCATACTTACCTCTTACTTCTCTTAAAATAATAAGAATGGAGGGCAATGCATGGAGTTGTTGGGAGTCGGACGGGGTAAAAATGTAATGAAATAAAATTAAAAAGTTATTGGGTCACCCAAATAAATAAGCTATACAAAATATATTAATTTATATGCAGACAGTTAAAATGTACATTTTATATTTGTAGACAGATCAAAACACTCAAGAAAAGATATTTTGAGTATACCGGCTTTACCTCTACCATATCATTAGTCTAATTTTGTACATTGCTGATGGAAAATTGCAGAAAGAAATTGGTTCCTGTTCACGTCTGGCAAAAGAAAACAAATGTGGTTTGAAGACCTGTTCAGCACTATTCTGACCACAGCAGTGAAAATATTAATCCCCTTCCAAGGCTGGCATTGCTCCAGCTACTGTCTTAATCAAGTGCCGCATTGCGGCATATAACCTACTCCTGATATTATCTCTACAACCTGAGTATGACCACTAGGGGTCTTGAATGGCAAAGAATGAAGTTCTAAAACGTGTGTAGTAGCTGTAGTAATAGAAAGTGAAGACAGGGAAAATACCTTTCAATGGTTTCTTTTTCTTGTTACAACTACCAGAAGAGGTCCACTCCAGAGAAGTGCTGCAAGATGTCAGGAGACCAGCGCTCATTTACTCTCCCAAAGAAAGAAAGGAAATAATCTATCTCTTTACCCACATAATCAAACATGTTAGAAATGAAGGTTACTTCTTCAAATCCTTGCCATTTGTTAAGGTATTAATCTAATAAGGAAGAAAGAGTGAACATAAACCAAACCTCAGCATTTGAAAATGTTTCCAGGTTCAGAGTAAGGAGATAAAGAATGGACATACATCTGGTAAGCCTCTGTTAAAATGCCAGTGATTTTAAGAAAAAAAACCCACTTTGTATTGAAAAATATTTTTTAGAAGCAAACTTCCATGAGTCCTGGAACACACACACACTTCACAAGTTGCTAACTAATGGTTGTTACAATATTCCAAATATTAAAGGAGTTAACTCAAATGTATCTATATTATCAAAATTCTGTATATCACCGCTATTTAAAAATTCAAAAAGTGACATTTAAAGAAGGAAAAAATATTTTAGTCCCCATTATTTTATCGTACTTCCAGTACATGTAAAAGATTGCTTTCTACCTCCAGAACAAAACGTTATAAAGCTTCTTGCAAAAACTGAACCAATCAAATTAGCTGAGCTCAACATGGCATCTGAGCATGGATCCTCACATAGTCAACCTTATCCACAGCAGGTTACTTTGGGTTTGACCCTCTTAAGAACAATTTTTTTTCATAATAGATTACTAAATCTACTAATATATAAAAAATAACATTAAGGTCAAAATGTAGTTCAGTTCGTTTCCAAAAATACAGTTTTTAAATTTACTTTGCCTTAAGTTTTCAACTTTGGTAGACGACTTTCCCAGATCTTTATCTGGCAATAGTTAGTCTACATTTTTAACCACTAAATAATATATCACAAAACCGAAAAATGGAAATATAAATACTGAATACTTACTGTGTTCCATTTGTGTTACGTCCCCCAAAAAAGGATGTAGAGAAAAGCATAAATAAATTAGAGTTAATTTAACAACACTTTTCCCTCTCTATGAATACTCCCAAAATATGAAAATAAGCTAAATATGATTTGTCATGAATTTGATAAACATAGCTGGTTTGGCTTTAGCATTCACACTCATTCATAATGGATACAAAATTACTAAAGGAACTCTGCCCCATACACTCAAAACTAAAAGTGATAAGTGCCTCACCTGAGTGCTTGCAATGCCAATGCAGGAGAGGTGGCAAGAGATGGATCTTAAGATAACACAAACCCACCTGAATTACACCAAGACGCAAATAGGCAGTCTCCGCAGTTGGTGAAGAGATAAAATAAGCTCCCGTCCTCTAACCCCGCCCAGCAGGCTGGCAAACTCATCTTGGTTTGGCAGAAGCTGAGTGGTCTTCAAAGATGGTGTCATAGGGACCGCATTGCGGCAGTTCATGCACTACCGCTTGGGCAAATGCAAATATGAAACTGATTAATGCAAGTACTTTACCAAAAATGATGAGAAGCAGGCCTGGTAAATAATGCCATGCATGTCCTAAGAGACTAGAAGGCAGAAACACTTCTAGTTGGGAACTCTAAGACATGGCAGGATAACCTCCTCTATGAAATGTCTTCCATTATAGTCTTGTTTCTACTAGCTTAAATACTGAGACTATATAATTTATTTATTTACATCCCAATTCCTTTTTGAAGGCAAACAAATGATCCAGATATTTAAACCTGAATAAAATAATAGTATTAGATACTTATTACAAATCAAATTGGAGGGCAAAATATAAAATAAACACTATGCAATCTACAGAAGGTAGTATTCTATGGCATAAATTAACTCCAGATGTCCAGACAATGAATATGATCATGGAAATCACTAGCCATTTCTAGAAATGTGTCTATGCCCCTCTAAAAGTCCCCCCCCCCCTTTTAAGGTGGTCTTTCCCATTTTCATTGAATATAAGATCATTTCATTTCATATAAGGAAGGAAAAGCTCATGCAGAAGGTCTGGATTTCTGACAGAATAAGAAAAGAACATTTTCATCAAGGAATTTGGATACCTCTTGATAGATATCTGGTACTGCAATATACAGTTATTTAGAAGCCAAAAGATCAGCCCATATTTCATGCCAACTACAGTGTGCTGCATATTTTATAAAATATAACAATAAAATAATCCTTATTATACTGAGGGCACTTTACGTGACAATGTTTTCAATTCCCAGTAGGGTAAAGGATTTCACTGTATCTACCTTTCCTTGCACATTTTAAAATGAATTTTTAAAAGACCACATGGCATTTTGAAAACAAAAGTTGATATGGCTGCTGACTGAAAGTCCAACCATTAGCTCAGAAGAAGCAGACAGGCTCACTAAGGGTCTGCAAATTCAATTACTTAATTTATTATTATATTTTAACAAATGAAATATTAGATTTTTTTTCATGTATCAAAATGCACTGGCCTTTGCCTATGTTGATTCTTAAATATAATCTATAATCTAAATATAATCTAATTTATTTTTTTTAAATGAATGATTAATGTTCAGTAAATGTAATGGTCATATCTAAAAATCACTATATAAAGACATTGTGATCACAATCAATAAAACTGTTATATTTCCCACTGAGGTCACTTGATTGCCACATTTTACAATGACAATTTAAAGTAGAGGAGAATACTCTACAGATCAGATATTGTAGGAACAAGAGATAATTCCTAATAAATTGAGGTACTTTACATAAAATATCAAAGTAAATCCAAAGAATTTTAAAGCAAAAAAGTTAAAGTACTATTATTTGTTCCATTGAAGTCAGAATTTGACATATGAATCATCACATGAATTTACCCAACTCCTTCAATAGCTTTTTTAAAGTCTTAGACTAGAAATGAAGAAAAAATGAAGGAGGTGGGTATATCTAGTTTCCAGGAAAAAAAAAATGCTTGGGGTAGGATGCGACAAAACTTTTCAAATACCCAAAAGGATGCAATATAGAAGAAGGTCAAGACCTTCTTGTCTGTCATTCCACAATACAGGTCACAGAATAATGGATTAAAATTACAGGAAGGCTGATTCCAATTAAATGCTAGAGAAAACATCCTAATAATAAGCAGAGTTGAGAGTGGAACATTTACGCTGAAGGCGGTGAAATTTCTTCACTACATATTCTTAAGCAGCCCGGGCAGGGGTTGGATTGCAAGGCCCAAATAGCAACTCTATGGTTCTATGAATAGTGTATTTCATCTGTTTATCTATCTATCTTTCTGTCTGTCCTATGCTAAGGAATCTAAATTCTCAATGCTTGCTGAATTCTTGTATATTGGTACCAGAGTTTTTTTCAAAAGGCTCATCAATATAATTTTGAAAGACACATAGCATACTAAATAATTTATAACATAACGATCTACTAATCAAGAAAGTTATGGATACTCTTTTTTGGGAGGCGGGGAGCAACTACTTTTAGGGCCTTCAGGGTTTTAGACATTAAGTCTAAATTAAGCCAGCCTCTCATATTTTGTTGTCATTATTGGTAGCCAATATAAAATCTATCATCTTGATAATATCTGGCCTTTACCTTTTTGCTGTTATATTTCTAGCATATGCAAGAGTCAGGAAAGAATTTCTGTAAGCCTGAATAAAACTGGATCTTACTAAATACAATAAGACAGAGTTCCTGGATATTTATAAGGGTATGGGCACTTTTCCATCGGGTTTCTATGTATATTTAGAGCACCTCTTTCTTCTGAACTGATCTTCTGACTTTACTGTGGTTTCTCATATGTCTAATCTGATTCCGAAAAAGGAAATTGAAGCTGCTAGCTGGATGTTTTTCCAGCACATCACTCCTTTGCTACAATGATCTACAATAGGACAGGGACTGATAAGGAAAATTAGTGGGTATGTTGGTGCTGCTTTCCCCTGGAACATCTCCAGATTGTTAGTGAGGTAAAGGAAAAAGGAACTAGCCATCTCCCCACAAATCTCTTGGAACACGTCTTCAAAACAATCTGCCAAAAGCAGGTGTGAGTTCTGATCTGCTTCCAAGTGAAAAAATCGAGTGGGAGAAGAGGAAATCTGATTTTTCTTCATTTGTCCTGATTTTAAATGAAACAAATCACAACTGCCACTGTAATTTATTTTCACCTGAACAAGGTAAAAATTCAATATACTACACTTACAACAGTGAACTAATTATACATAAAATTATGCCAAATATGCATTATGTCCCAAACATACATATTCCTCACTACATTTACGCTAAATATTATTTATATCTAAACAGAGAATTAAAAAAAAACCCCTCTGTGTCCAATATAAATTCTATATAAACTCTAAAGTCTTATATAAACAGAGAAGTTCTTCATTAAATATTCTGCTTACATAGTGACAGTTATGAATGCAACTCACACAATCCACATTTAATTCTAATTGCCTAAACTGATGATACTTGTTGGCAAAATAGAACAACAAATCACATCCTTTTGCCATTCACTGATATTCATTAAGCAGTGACACCTCATTTATTTAGAATTATGTCATGATTTTAAACACTGCATCTAATTAGATACAAATAAATACATAACTCACAAAACAACAGGTTGTTAAGTAAAATAATTTAAGGCCCTGTTCTTGGTAATGAAGAAAATATTTTTAATTAACAAATAGAAGTAACGTATATTATGCCTGACAATTCATCTTACAGGTGCAAAAGTAATTTGAAAGGTTGCTGTGCCAGTACTATTTCTACTAATGAATGTCAAAGGTCACAAAATGAGAAGTAGTACTTCTTAAAGAGGAACAAGCAGAGGAAATATATTACCATCTATAATGCCAAGTCATTTCATTTCTTAATTTTAATTTTAGAGTAGGGGATACTTCATGCCTACCAACCAAATTTCATGTGCAGAACCTAATGTATAAGATATGCTATTCATGGGAATAGAACAATGCATATGTCCCTATGGATTTTCATAATGGTAACAAAATGTACTGATATTTATAAATATGATACTTTTATAAGATGCTAGCTAAAATACAAGCCAATTCACCGAAAGAATGAAATCACATTTTTTTCCCCTTAAATAAGGGGATGGCTTTTAACATATGATAACTGCCCATATTTAATTTCACAGAAAGGATCGAGGGAAATCGTATTAAGGCATTATCTGGGACTGAAAAGCTATAATGCCATGAAACTGCCAGTTCTCCATATTTTATTTCAATGTGTTATCTTACCCCTGATTTTGATGAAGATAATCCATGGAATGCCACCCATTATGTAATTATCCCTAACTGATAGGTGCTGAGCTAATCATACACATATTCCAAATTACAACTGGACTTGTAACAGCTAGAGTTCAAAGGAGTTTAATAAACAAGAGGAATGCCTTGAGATGGGTGTGCTTGAGTGTACAAAGACATAGACAAACACAAATAGCTACATTCTAACTTGGTTATAGGAGATATTCCCCACCCCCCACCCTCTTAACAGCAGCCACCTTCCTTACATATTCTGGGTAAAGCACTATGTTCTAGACAGTATCAAATTCCCACCATAGCAGTTTAACAAAACAGAAGGGGCTGCTGCTGAAAAGAATATTGTCCTTCTATACACATGCACCTGTGTCCTGAATAAATTATGTCTTTTTTTAAAAAATTAATATTTTGAAATTAAAAAATTAAAATACACAAGATTTGAACTATTTTCCATCTTTGGGACTACTGACTACTGACATCTGCATGTTCTACTTCTTCACCTCCCCTCAAAAATAGTTTGCATAAAATAATTCTAATAACATTAAACATGATTTCAGTCCAATTCCATTTCTTGGAATGTTATTGAGCTTTATTTCCTGTATAAAGTGAACTTGCTGATTCCAGAAGGAAGGCACAACAATAATAATATAAACCAGAATTATCTAACATATGAAGTAGAGACAACAAATCTGAACCCAATTCATTTATGAGAACAAGGCTAATGAATAATCTAAAGTCTGAAACACTGTTCAGAAAGCTACTTAATTTTAGTCCAGTTCTTTTTCCCTGGGTTAGGCATGCTTGATAATGGCAAATAATGAACATGTTCATTGAAAAAATTGGAAATCCATATACAGATTCTATATTGATAAAAAAATTGATGTTTGTCAACTATAAATGAATGATGTGGACTAAGATATTAATTTTTCTCAATAAATCCTAAATATTGGACAGAAACTGCTCCATTGGTATTACAACTGTGTATTTGATAAAAGGAAAGTCTTATAACTCAAATTATAGGAAGGTAATCTATTTTACACATAGTTGTTATGTGAATTATTCAGAGAGTTTGACAATCGGTTTCAGATCACTCTTATCAATGGACATCACTCACATGAATATAGAACTATCACACAAATGTAGAAAACGGTTAGTAAGTACAAAGTTCATACACTTGAACATTTTTACAGAAAGTTTAAGTGCAAGTAATTCAGACTTTTATTATTTAAGCAGAAATCAGGGTGCAAAATCTTTAAACGTATATGCAGTTAAAGTTCTTTTGTGTCCATCTTCAAGTTTTCTTTTTTTGTTTTTGTTTTGCCTATTCTAAGACTAATGAGTGATATTCCTTGTGCATTTTTAAATTTCTCTTTATGAAGTTTTGTAATGCATATCAATGCAGCATGCAAATCTTATTAAAACTGATGTTTATTTAATGGTATTCATTTTTATGTGTGTGTGTGTGTGTCTATATATATATGTGTGTGTGTGTGTGTGTATACGTAAAATATGTACACATTTTATTCATATACATATTTCCAAAAACTGTATGTACTTCAAAAGCCAAAATCAAATAGTATATATTTAGTAAATTTTATACACTAAAAAAGCTGATGTGACTATTGGATGTCAAGAGAATTCAAAATGTTGACGGTAATGAAATATATTTGATACTTAATATCTTGCAATGCAAAAGAAAAAAAATCCTAATTAAATAGCCAAAATAAATAAATAAAAAGAAAGCACAAGAGCTGGACAGACCTTTCAAAAACGGTTAATTTCTTAACTAAATGAAAACATTAATTTTCCATGGAAACTGGCTGTTCTACCAATATTAAATGCCAAAGGATTAAACCATGGCTCTTTGGGGAGTTACAGCACTATGGATTAGTATTGTTAAAAGTTGTGCCATGCCCTCCACCTCATAAAGAAATACATAAATAAATCAGCACATCCCTAATTTAAACTCAGGTTGTCAGCAGGTGGCAGCACATGGCTGGCCTTGTCTAGAGTCAGAAGCTTAGTAGAGTCAAGCCTAGCATGCACTTCAAGGGGAGACCTCCATGGAGTACCAGCGCATTACCTGTGCTGGGAAGGAAAGCGTGCTGGAAAGTATGCCAGAAGCAGGCAGTGGCAAAGCACTTCCATATTGCTGCCAACAGAACTGCATGGTTGTGTCTATGTGGTCACCAGCAACTGAGGTCAACTTGAGAAAGTCTTGACTTTTTCTTACAGTAAATAGCAGCATGTTATACACACTCCCTTATTTCCCCTCATTCTTTTCTTCTGTTAAATTCAAAGGCAGGAGAAAGGAAATGGGCATGACTTTCTGATAAGGGGGAGTAAAATAAGTTCATCACAAACAGTTCCAGATGTTAAGGTTACTTGTTTAAATGTAAAACCAACTTGCAAGCCAATGATACAAACATTTACCATCAACACCTATCGGTAGCCACAACTTCCATCATGACCCTTACCTTGGTAAGGCCTAACTTCATTTACTCCCTGCGCTATTTGAAACAGAGAATGCTTTAAGCAGTAAAAAAGTTTAGAGAGCATTCACTGGCATACCTAATAAAGTTACATATCTTCCAAATATAACTGTTTGAGAGCTTAACACATCAGAAAAGGAAGGTTTTCTCCCAAATACCTTAAAACTTCTACTTTATGCCAATTACATGCAGTAGCTTTCAGCATCAAACCCTTTTCATTGTTTTAAAATTAGTTAGGAACATGTTAGTAGCAAGCCCAAACAATGTTTGCTGAAACAGCCCATCTATGTAAAGCACCACTATCTTTAAAAAAAAAAAAAAACTGCATTATTCCCCTTGTAAAAAAGATTTTCTGAATTAGAATGTTGAAAAGCCTTCAACAAAGTAGCTCTGATTTATAACTTAGGCAAGTAACAATTTGATCTATTGCAAATAAATTATTTGAGGATACCAAGCCTCTAACTTAAACTACAGATGTTTAAACAGAGGTATGAAGTTGCTAATGTACTCACAGTCTTCGCAATAGGATGTTCTCCTAGCTATTGTGCTGCACTTTCATGCCTTTCTCTATGTTGGGCAATTATGTTCTCTCCTAAGTCAACTGTAAAATGTCTCTAATATTATGCCAGTCAAACCTGTTAGCCATCCTTTGCTCTTTAAAATTACAGGTTCTAGCTGTTAGTACAGAAAACACCAGGTCCTGTAGAATCATTAAATCCCATCTGTTCAGCATAAAAAGCTGTGTAGCTTTCATCTCTGCTCTTTAGGACCATAAGAACCCAAATCTTCTTTTATGGTTTAATTAACAATAACCTGAAATCAGTAAGTAACAAATTTATGTTGGCTGGCTGCGCACTTTAGCCAAAAGGCGGGGGGGGGGGGGAGGCGACCCAGAGACAAAACACAAAAATAAAAGCACTGCAACGCATGCACACACAAACATGCATGTGTGTGTGTGTGCACGTGCACACGCACACGCACATCCAGAGACAAGCAGAAAGTCAACTCACAGAATCTCCAAGTCACGCAGGGCTCGGAACGCTCCATCTTCAATGCAGCTGATCTGATTGTTGTCCAGTTGCCTGCAGGAAGGAAGGAAGGGAAAGGATGAAGAAGGCTCGCCTGGTAGCCACGCTGCCTTGGAGCACCATGTCCTCAGCTTCCCTGTCACCAAGGTGTCCCTCCACCCCTCTGCAGTTGTTGCTTGTCACCAGGCGAAAGCTTGCTGGTAGCCTGCCACGCAGCTCTGTCTCTTCTCACTGACTCTCTAAAAGAGCTGCATACTACACAGCACACTGAAGCCTGTCAGGTCTCAGTAAATATTAATTGTGCTTTTCCCCCCCTCTAAGGCAGAAGGGAATAATTTCATTACATTAGGGCATCCAATCCATTATGAGCTTTTACCGTCATGTCACTGAAACAATTTCATTAAGCTAAAGGCCTGTAAATCATTGGAGGTCACCGTGCTGCCCCCCCATGACCTCCCAGAATGCTGCTTTTCTCCTTTTACTGGAAGTTGTAGCTCCCCATCCTAAGAGTACTAAATCTCAAGCCTTTATCTACCCAGGAGGTTCCAGGGTGCACAGGGAATATACCCATTCCAAATTAGCCTCGGCTAATCTAATTGTATGGTCTTTTTATTATTCCAAGCATCAAATGTCTGTGGTGGTTCGATGGCTTGCATTGTTGCTGGCCCCATCTGGAAGGCCTCACTATTGACACATTTCTGACCAGCACAAGCAGGAGAGATCTAATCATCAAATCAAATGTCAAACTATACACACTTGGAGCTAATCAGTTACTTTGGGCATAACGGAGTAGGCCTGTCCAAATACAAGTAAGGCCAAATAACAGAAGACAGGCAAGCACTCAAATCACTCATTTCAGAATCAGACCAGGTATTTTGAAAAAGCTATTGCACACAAAAGAAAGCAGCGGTTAGGCCTAGATTTAGACCATGCACAGCCATTTCTGATCAGAAATTTGCATTGTCCCTTGCAGAATTATTCATGTTTATACTGACTTTTCATACATTGCTTCAGGATATATTTAACTGAAACAAAATCATCTTATTGAGAAATATTATATTTTTAAAACACTGCATTTTATTTCTATAGCTATTTTATTTCTTTAATTTGCTTATGCATATTTTGTCATCTGATTTCTGGAGTCAAAACTTGATGCCCCCCCGCAGGAAAAAAAATAACTGGGAATACACTCTTCAGATACTACTGAAGTTAAAACGGCTTAATATGCCATTTTTATAACCAGACATGCAATAAAACGTTGCAGCATGGAGTCTGCCTGCTCAGGATTCTGCAAAGCATGCAATTTCTCCATGCATAGTTTTGCTGGTTTCTGCATGGATGCTGTCATTTTGGCTATATAAGAATCAGTGCATGGAGAAATGACTTAGTAAATATGACTACAGTGCCATTGGAATACTTTGAATACAGTGGAGTCAAGAAGTTTGCTATGACTATGAAACAAACATAAAATAGATCTTATTACCAAAATTAACCATTTGATATAAAATAAGTTTTTAATAATCTAAACTAGATTAGAGATGATACAGCCTAAAAAATCCAAAGTAGGTTCCTGAACAGTTTTAAGCTTTATATCAGAATACACTGAGTTTGCAAAATAATAGAATATGCTTAAACTTCATTCAAATCAGATCAGTATACTTTTCTAGAATTTACAGGTGCAACTGGGGGCTCTTTGGTTTTAAGTTAGACAAAAACAAAAGAACCCCCAAAACTGACTTTTTACACATCCTTTGGAATTCTGACAAAGTCAAACCATTGTGGAAGGAAGTTCTGAACAACATGGGGGGAAAAGGTAGTTATAGGGATAAATTCAGTGCCTTTAATCACCTTTTAAAGATGCCCAAACTTCATTGTTGTTAGTAGAATTGCTAACACATCTTTCAATCCCTGGTCAAATCTTTATTTCCATTTCTTTTTTCTACCCTTGGTGGTTCAGTTTTTTGGAATACAGGATCGCTATTTAAATGAATATAATATGGCTCAGAGATGGTCTGTTAATTAAATATCCTTCCGTAGCCAGTAAATCCTGATTTTTAAGTTACATTTGCAATGCAGTTTTAATCTTGCCATCGCTTGAGGCCCCCTATTCACCATGCATTACAGTTTGCTGGTAGCTCTTCTCAACCTAGTGGAGCTAAACACTTAACAACTCATGACTGATCTCACAATCCTTCTCCTACAATAACCCCAATTTAGTAATATACTTGGGAGAGTATGAGGGCTTGTGAAATAAAAGCAAAACCTTGGCACTTTAGTGCCACTTACACGTGAGCTGCTTTTGTTTTCTGTGCTGTTTTTGTTGTTTTCCTGATAAGCAATTGCTGCTCAGTGCCCATACATTTAATAATACAATATTCTTTAAATTTACAATATGATCATCGGTATTGTAAATTACAGGCATAGTGCTTCAACTGGAAGAAGCAAGAAGTCGCACATGCTATTTTGCTACTTTATGTGTTTGCACTGTGCTGCATTGTGGGAATGCAATTTTTAAAATAATAAGCTAATTCACACTTCCATAGCTTAACAGTCATAGAAAGAAAATGAAGCACCAAAAGAAACAGACAAATAAATCTTGCAAACTATGCCTATCATCAAATGAGAAGAAATGGATTTACGACCCTAAAATTTCACAAGTATCTTCCTGGTCACTTCCCCTCCCTGCCTCTATGAAGACAAATGTCGCAGATCTGGTTCTACGGCATTACTTTTCCTTCAGTGCAAATTAACAATAATACCACTAGACTGGAATATACGTAATACAGTTACACAAGAAAAACCCACACAGCCACAAAAGAAACCTGGAAAAAAAAAAGAGAGAGAGAAATAACATCAGGAGAATAGATTAAGAAGTGTAGCAGGTGCCATGCAACTAAGCAAATCGTTGCAACGAAGAGGGGAAAATCTAGTTCAGATTGCTCCTACAGTGTCCACATGTAATGAATGTACAGTAACATGCCCAGATACATGCAGATACTGCCATGACACCCATCCACAACAAATACATCCAGGAAATTATTTTTGAAGATAGACAAAATGCTCACATTAATGTACTCTTTCAAAAATCTGTATCAAAGGAAAAAAAGATATAGGAAGCATGATTTTGTAAGAACAGAAAATAGTAGTGTTGGAGCATATATAACTGACAACAGTATTATTCTTAATCCCTGGAAACAGAGCTTTTTAATTTAGAGTTAACAAGTGAATCTTATCATTAGAAGGTGAAGGGAAAATTGGAAGAAATGGATAGGCCTCAATTTTTTTCTCAGTATAAATAAATACATACATACATACATACATACATACATACAAACTCTGAAGACTAAACGGCTACAAGGTGACCTTGCCTTTTGACTTAACATATATAAGGATATTTAACTGACCCTATATGAAAACAAAAGTTCAACCACCCAGCCCAACTTATTTATGGACACAGCCTGTGCTGGAGGATCAATATACAGTATTGTCCTAGGAGAATGCTTAACAAAATTTAAGGCATGGGACTTCAGAAATAGTGTACTTAAAACAAAAACCTACACATACATCATCTGTCTTAGGGTCAGTTAAAACAAAAGAAAGAAAGCATGGACTGTATGATGCCATACAGATTTCTTTGAGTGTTCACTTTTGAATTAAGCACATGTAGGGTCTTTATGTTATTTTGAAATCGTCTCTGAAATCGTCTCTTTCTTGTGACGATGGAAGAGTCAAAGAATTGTGTCAATTTATTTTGTAGTATATGTGAAGGCCCAGAAAATTTTATCTTTTTTTCTTGAAGCATAGTAGAGTTCTTGGCACTTTGTTTCCCCACTGGTAGGAATGCTTGCCTCAACATTCTCTAATATCCCTTTGCCTCACTGCTTCACCCAACTTCCTGAAGCCTCAAGCATTGCTCTCCAGATGTTGAGATCAGTGGCCATAAAAACAATCCACTTTATGAGAGACTAGGGAGTGGAAATTGTGGTCCCCTTTAACTGTCATGAACATCAGCCCTAAAAATGGAGAGGTATGGTCCAAATTTCAGGTGGGCCTACAGACAAGTTGATCCAGTTAGAAGGTACAAAAGGTAGGTAAGAGGGCTAGGGGACTCAGAAGGCTGAAGGAAATGCAATCACTATGGACATTTTCTCCTAGCTACCTGTACAGATCACCAAATGGAAGGGTGATGTGAAAGAGAGAGATTGGAATTATAGGAAAATATGGTTGGGGTGGGAGAGGGGTGAAGACGGGGAATGTTTTTAGGCTAAACATTATTTTCATTTCTGACTTCCTCCTCCCAGGAAGCATTCCCATTTTCTCTTTGCCATGCAGGGGAAAAGTGAAAAGGGCAGATTCTCAAGGGCAGGAAACTCTGTGTTCAGCTCTTTTTCAACACAGAGGCACAAACAACAGAGGGAAAGCATTTCCTGCATGCCCTGCTTCTAAACAGATCACCATAGACAGATTACTTTTTTCATTCAGTTCTTTTTAGCCATTCTTCATAATAGCAGCCTGACACTATGAAAAAGAAAATGCTGGACTGAATGGATCCTTAGTCTGATATAGCTGATATATTTTAACATTCTTCAGTGACAGTTGGCCTGAAGCTGAATCACAAACTGCTGGAGATGTTCTGGGGGTTTTCTCCTTTGCTCTACTTTCTTTTGTTCTCATTGACTTACCCAGGATTCATCATCCTAGAGTAGTTAAACAGTTTATCTAACCAAAGAATAGGTTCCAAAGTGTAGAAAGCCAGCATAAGGGGCACAAGATTGGGACAGAAGGGGGGAAAAGGAAATTCTTTCAAATCCATTTCTTTTGTTCCCTATTTTCCTTTCCAGTGCAGAACATTGGTAAAGGGTAGAAAAGAAAATCAAGTGACAGAGATAATTAGAGTTGGATAGAAAGAGGAAAAGCTGTTCTTTAGTGGTAAAATATCTGCTTTCCAGGAAGATGATGTTGGAGTCCCTGGTTTCTTGAGGTAAGGGTGAGAAACTGGATAGCTGACACCAGTCAGTGGAGATAATACCAAGCTGGATGGCCCCATGTTCTGCCTACAACCCCCATGTTTTAGCAGGGAAACCATGACATCCTTTTTTAATCTTTGAAATTGGAAGGAAAAATATAAATGTGTTTCCGTAACTTGAGGGAAACAGGTAGTCCTTGCTTACCAACTGTTTGTTCAGTGACTCCTCGAAGTTTCAACAGTGCTGACTAAGGAGACTTGCGACCGATCCTCAAAATTGTGGCCGTCACAGCACCCCCATGGTCACGTTATTGCAATTCAGGTGCTTGGCAACTAGCATGGGTTTATGATGGTCGCAGCATCCTGTAGTCATGTGATCGCCATTTATGGGTTTCACAGCCGGCTTCTGACAAGCAAAGTCAATGGGAAAACTGGCAAGAAGTCAAAGACGCAATCACATGATGTTGTGCTTAACAACCTGTGGTGATTCGCTTACCAACCACAGCTGGAACTGATAAACTGCCATCATAGGTCGGGCGCAGTCATGTGCTTTTTCACTTTTGAGACTGTATTACTTAGTGACGGAGTTGCTGGTCCCAACTGTGGTTGGTAAGTGATAACTATCTGTACTACCTCATCCCCCAATGTGGTATGTGCCATCATCTGTCAGCAACACTCCACTTCTGTGGTCAGGCAGCATGCAAAAGAATTCATAGACATAAATCTGACATTAGAAATAGTAATTTCCGATAAAGGGCAGGGGAGGTGCATTTTAATTCCTCCAGACTATTCTGTCACTGATCTCAAGGTGGTCATCACTGACAAAAGAAGTGCAAAGTCCAATTCCATGTTGGACTTGTAGAGCTAAAATTCACTAAGATATTTAACAGTATTTCTCAGAAATTAATCAAAGACCAAGGCTTCTTATCAATTCCAGAAAATTATTAATGCAAGAACCTTTAGGTCACATGCAACTATAGTCACTCTTTCTAATTATTTCTACCTCTCATTTTTTCATTTGCATTCCCCCTTCCTTTCTCTCCCCCAAACACAATATGTATGTGTGCATATATTACTCCTTTCTTAGCACTTTAAGGAGTGTATCTAATGCTTTTGCAATAACAAATTTGATGATTTTTAAACTGCAACAAGACTGTTTTTGTTACAACAAACTAAATATGGTTACCCCTCTAGAAGACATTAAAGCTGATATGTCTTATGTCATTAAGACTTTCAAAAAGAAATCTACCAATAAGAATACAACAAAATTTTGGAGCAAAATCTCTTATGTTTGGAAATATAAATATAAAAAAGAAACCTAAGCAAATAACACAATCAATCTTCTCTCAATGATTATTAATACTGTCATCTTAAAAAAAAATCTATATGTCTTAGTAGTGCTCTTTCAGTATTTTCAAGGGTTATTGTGCATGTGTGTGTGTGTGTGTAATTGGTACACTGAGAACACTTTTCAGCGCTCATATAATAAATAATAATCAAATAGAAAAAACACTTAAGTACTGATATTATTAATGCCAAGTATTGACATCAACAGTTGACATGGATGGCCATAACTGAACGCATGAAATAGTGAGTTACCATTGATGATAATATTGATATACTACTAGCTAACCTATAAAGAGAACTGAATAAGGTAAGCCATTCTGATTCTAATAAACATACTGAAGGCAAAACAAAAACATCTTCTTGGCTTCCAAAATATGAAAATTACTTTATGGGAAGCTAATGTGTCCTGAATATGTGTCAATACACTGCATGTACCTGCCAAATGATAGGGGTGCGGGCTTGTAAGATAGTTGCTAAATTAGGAATCCTACTTGCACACAATAGCATGTGCATGCTTGGAATAAAACTGAGTTTTGGTTACATTTATGTCATACTTGCCAAAATGTGCCCAGTAATGTCCATATCTTTAGCAGGGCATGTTGCATGTTGCATGTTGCATGAGTATTATGAAGCATTATTGAATGCTTTGGCTTTCATTGACCAAAGCCATAATTGGTGGCAAAGGACAAAACAGATAAGCCCATCTGGTGATGACAGTGGCATTATGTAACTTGGAACATAATATAAGAAGAGTAAATTATAAAGACTATTAAATTAATTAATGAAAGGAAAGAAAAACAATGGTATGTGAAATTAAATGAAAGGGGAAAGATCTAAGATATCTGAATGAAGGTGAGCTGATCCAATCATAAATTGCCGAATTACAAGAGTCTCATTTGAAAAAGAGTACTCAGTCAAATGCTTCTGTTATACCTTTACCTTGTTTCTAATAAATAATATTAATCAGAATTGTTGAATTCTTGCTCCTTTTTACAGTTTAATGCCAAGGAGGGAAATCGGACACTACCAAATCTTGCTGCAGAAATCTGGATAACCACTAGAAAGCAGTGAAGAGTTAAAATCGGCTGTTATCCCTTTGCCGTCATCCATATTTTTGTAGCCCATATATAGTAATCCTCGGTACCACTGCATATGGGTGTTCAGGTTGTTCACTACACAAGAGTTTCACATCTGACTGGGGTACCAACAAAGCTCAGGGAAACATTGGTGCCTCCCTTTCTGAGAAAAACAACAAAAAGCAACAATCTGCCAATAGAAGGAAGGATGCTTGGGTGCCTCAACAACCAGGTATGGCCGCCTAGCCTATGAGGACATTTCTTACTTGGTGAGCAGGGTAGCAGATGCAGTGGTCCACCATTCCAGAGACACTTTTTTTTTTTAATTTGCACAAAGGTGCCATATTAACTACTAGTGGCCCTGGTATTCCTAATACATGATGCTGTTTACCTATTCCTCCATCTATCTAACAATGAACTTAAAAAAGGATTTATACATTGCCTTTCATAACAAAGTGTCCCATTAAAAAAGGCATGAATTAAAAGCAATAAAATTAAAATTAATTAGAATATTATCTTGTAGAACCACTACAAAGAATTAAAATTAAGAAGAAGATTTAAAGATCTGAGAGGGAAGAAAAAAGAATTTGCCTGGTGCAAAAAAGTCAACAAAGTATTATCCAAAGTATCTTTTTTTTATTCCAAAGTTGGATAGGATACTACTGAGTAGGCATGCTTCTGAAAAGGTACTTGCTATACTTCAATATTGCTAATTTTGGATTTTTTCCCTCAAACATTTATCTTCTTTCAAGTCTAGTGAATGTGAATAAAATTTAAATTTCAGTATTTATATATTCACCAATTACATGTTCTATCTATTGTTAAAACTGAAGTTAGTTAGCTTTTCACAGAGCGTTATATTTGAACAGTATATGGAATTCCAACATGTTGCCTAATTCTGTAATGGTAGACCAGACAGGAAACACGACCAGATGAGCTAATTCTACTTTATTGTAAGGCTACATGAACAGAATCTTGCAAGTCTGAAAGTATAATTCTCCCCCGTCTCCTTTATAGCCCAAGAAATTAGGGAGGGTCTCTTCTGAGCCTCTTGCCCCACTATCCAACTACAGGCTAGGCTACAGGCCTATGCTACAGGCCCCGTGGGAGACTGGGCCCAGAGATGCTGCCTAGGAAATAGTCAGATAAGGGACAGCATAGCCCGTAGCTGGATAGTGGGTGGGGTAAGAGGCTCAGAAGAGACCCTCCCATACTGGTGAATGGGGAGGAAGAGTACAAGATGGAAGTGGTGCTAGACTCTAGACGAGAGAGAAGTGGGTTGAATATTTGATACACTGGAAAGGCTACCCAGAGTTGGAGAGGTCATGGAAGGCAGCAACAGACATGCGTGCCTAACAAGGCCCGTCTTCAACAACTAACAGCCTTGCAGGAGTTAGGTGCTGACCAAGATAAGCAGGAGTTCTTCTATGGAGTGGACTGTGCCTTGGGGATAGCAAGAAACCAAGTAGGGGGCATGGGAAATGACCCAGCTCCTTCCACATCAGGCATACAGGACACGAGAGGGGGAGACCAACAGATTCCCGCTGGAGGGTAGCTATCACCTCTACAAGTGCAGCTGATTTATGGGATACCTCATGTGATTTTGGGGAGTTACTGGCAGAAGAGGAGAGCAACACAGCTACATTTGATTCTCACAGCCCACAAGCTGTTTTCCCTAGGAAACTGGGAATGGGGGGAATAAGTCTCAAGGGGAGGGTGATGTAATAGTATGTGGGAAAGGCTTTGGGAGATTGGGCCCAGAGATGCTGCCTAGGTCAGATAAGAGACAGCATAGCCTGTAGTTGGATAGTGGGGCGAGAGGCTCAGAAGAGACCCTTCTTAATTTCTTGGGCTATAAAGGAGATGGGGGAGAATTATACTTTCAGACTTGCAAGATTCTGTTCACGTAGCCTTACAATAAAGTAGAATTAGCTCATCTGGTCGTGTTTCCTGTCTGGTCTACCTAGTAAAGTTGACAAGTTAAGTCTGAACCATTTCTTGCTTTCATGTCACCAAGGTGAGATTTACAAATGAGGCAGGCTGTGGTATAATAGTTAAATTATCCATGCATGTGTCATACTTCCCTACAGAACAAAGTTTTCCATGACAGCAAATTAGTTGCTAGATAAAATGAACAAGTTCAAAGATGAAGGGTAGGATGTGTGTGTGTGTGTGTGTGTGTGTGGAGAGGCAAGAAAATCCTGAAGTGCTCAGATCAGAATTTCTTAGCTAAAAACATTATGGAAGAATAATAACAAAAAAGGAAAATATCCTGGAGTTTCAGTACCAAACACCTAAATTCCACTGAGCACATGGGGATTACTTCGGAATAAATACACTGTATATAGGGCTATAACCAGCATTTGCTCATATAACAAAATTTCCTCATCCTCTCTTCTTTTGCACTCTAACATTTGTTCCAAATCCTTCAGGATGTTTATGGGTGAAACTCAGAAGAGACAGAGGCTGGGGAATTCATCCCACTAGTGGATGTTCTATATCCCAGCAGACACATAGAATTCCATTTTCCTCTTAAAATAGGAATATGGCTGAAAGAGGGTGCTATAAATTGACACGTCCCTGGTTTGAATCTTGCCTCTGTAAAGTATTCATTAGGTAGATTTAATAAAATCATTCCCTCTCAGTACCTTCTCCCGTCTGCAGTATGGTAATGTTCTTGACAGAATGTTTGTGTGCACAAGGAAATATATCAGAAATGCTTAGAACATTCTAAAATGCAATATACATCTTAAATGTTAACTTTATTAGCAGAGGGCTCCATAATTAGTTTACCACAAAAATTTTTCAGAGTCTTTCCTATTCTTACAATCTTTGTAGTTTTTAAACTTGCAAATACACTGTTTAATTTTTAGTTATTATTCTTTTGGATTTAAAGTACTCTAGAAATAAGTATAATGCACTACTACTGTATGAATAAAACCATGTGACCTACACCCAATGCTGTTCTTGTTTCTTAAAAAACAGTCACACTTATTTCAAGAGTTCTCTCTCATCAGAATGACAAGGTAAGAATTGAGTTATGAAGAAATAAATTATATATTAAGAAATATATAAATAAGGTAAAAGCAGGGATTGCAGCATTAGCTTCACTGGCTTCAAAGAACAAATGGTTTTCCAGGCCTAATACATATATTTGAGGGAGAAAATGATCACTGGATTAGATGTCTGATCAACTGTTTAAGCTGTAATTTTGAATAGCCTTATAAGCTATACCAATACTGAAGTTAACCGCAAATTAATTAATTATATTTCTATTATGTATTTATGAGAGCTTAAAGTGTCATATTTTGATTACCAAATGCTGACCATTTAAATAACAATGGTGTACATTTAAATAACTGTAATAGAATTTCAAATATTGAGGGGAGGGGAGACACAACTTTCTAAAACTTTTATAAAATCAGTATTCTGTAATCTTATATGTGCCTAGTTAAAGTGAGTCTCAGTGAACTAAAGGAATTGCAGCCTAAACAAACAAATGCAGTTCTTCAACCAGTAGAATGTTTAAGGCTACATGATACTGAACAAATAACAGTTTTTATAACAGTTATAGTTGAAAATTTCGCTTTCCAGCACTGATACCTTATTCACGAACTGGCTTTTTTGGAAAACGCAACATGGCTAGATGTTTTCCTCCTGCCCTACTTACTGAACAGGCCATTTTCGGGGTAGCCTTGTAAGGCAACTGATCTGTGTTAACATAACAATTCTCTCTAGCCTGAGGACTGCTAATTCTTGTCTTACCAGCTTTATCACTTACCCCCACTAACTCAAGAATTTTTCAGAAAGAATGCAATAGTACCATGCTAATTTCTTGTAAATTACACTTTGATGTGTAAACTAATTGGTTTATTGTTTTTCATTTGTAAGATATTAAATACTTCTAAGAAATGAAATAAGGGTATAGAGCTGGACCTTTAACCTTTAAGAAATACAGTACTTCCCACATAGCTGAGGAGTATGGATTTATGAAGCTTTATTCTGTAATCTGTATACTATAAATCTCTTGTAGAAATTATTCTAGGGTTCAAAATGCAGTGTTTTAAAAAAAGGAAGGCTTCCATATTCTGTTGGTTGATCTGCCTCTGCTTCTTCCTGCTCTACATATTTAAGAACATTGTGATACACAGAAATTATACAGTATCACTTTTCCCATCATGGAGATGAAACAGTAGGCTAATTGTGAAAATGTCCTGCTGAATACAAAAGTAAAAGAAAGAAGTAACCACTGTTTTCTCCGTATGGAAGAAAAAAATATTTAGATCTAAGAATTGCTGCATTTTTTTCAGGACTCTTATTTTTAAAAGTTTTATTTCTTCTCTCTTTGCAAATAAAGGTCTGCTGACCCCAGTCAACTAATCAAAATATGACTCAAACTGAATAAAAAGCTAAGAAGAAAAAACTAAACTGACGACAAAAGAGATAGATCGCTAAATTACACTAGAAATGTATTTGAATAATAGTATATTATATTGAAAAGGATTCATTAAAAAAAAAAAAAAGACCCTCAGAGAATTAAGATGAATAGAACCAATGCATCTTCATATCTGCCAGTTTGGCCAAGACACCCTGGTAACCCGCCCCTCTCCCCACTTCTGTCCTCTTGATCCTGGTTGGTAGCCACATATTAGCAGCAGAAGGAACAGGTGTAGTTTTCCCTGCTAAAACTGCTGCTTTAAATCCTGCGTCTTTATCTGAACAGTTTCGTGTTAATTAAAATAACAACAGGTTGTTTTGATTGTATTGTTGTTCCCCACATCTCACCCCCAGTCCTAGAACTGCCGTTTTCCGTAGCACACCTTAATGGGAATAAAATGCCTGTATTAAACTGCTAGACACATGGGAGAATTGGTTCTTGCACCTTTAAAATCTATGGGGAAGAAGGGATTTCAGCAAGTATAGCTGGCTACTCTCTATATGTGGTACAGGACTCCACAAAAGCGGAAGCACGTGGAAATTGTTTTCATGGAATTTTGCCCCAGATTGAAAACTCAGCAGTTATGTGACAAACTCTTTCCAAGAATACACATACTAACATATGCATACATTTAAATGCAAGTATGCTAACACGTGCATACATCTTTTGAGTGCAAGAGTGGTTTAGAATTTGGAAGAAACTTCTTGGGAAGAATAGTTTCATATTACTTCTGAGAAGATGAATTCAAATGTTATGATCATGTTAAATTGAAACCGTCCTCTTTTCTTTCTCCCGCCCCCCCCCCCACCCCCAGCTTTCAATTTCAGGATTTTTTACACTGTCCTCATTTTATTGTGCCTAATATCTAATGTAATGAACACTGCATACCAAACACATAAATGGCTATCACCATAGCAATTGGTGAAAATTTTATGTTTCCTTAGTTACTCTTGCTTTATAACCATCTGTTGTTCTCCACTTCCAGGGCGGGGAGGGAGAAAAGAAGAGGGAGTGGAAGAAAAGAGAGGAGAATTTATCTGGGGAGTATTCATCACAGCTTTTCTCAAAGTGGTGTGAAGGTTTGCCCGCATTTTTGCCTTTGGGAGACAATCCTACAAGTTATAAATCCATTGCTGTCAATCTCCCCTCTCCTGTTCTTCCTGCCTATAAACATTTAGATCCTCAGACCACTGGGACTGAGAACAGAGTCCTTACTTATAAAATGGCATTTTGTACATCTCTCTCTCTCTCTCTCTCTCTCTCATACACACACATAAACACACACAATAACAAGAGTGGTACAACATCTAATGTCAAGAAATCAAGTTCTGGGAACATTTTGTCATTGCTTATACTGTAGTAATACACACTTATAGTTTGAAACATGATCTTCTTAAATTTGATGCTGCTGCTCCAAAATGTATATTTTTAGAGGAACTGAGTAAAAGAAAATGTGTATTAGAGTAGAAACATGTAAAATCTAATTGAGTTTTTCATGCATTTTTTAAAATTAGTAGTGGACACAGATGAAATTGCCTCCGAACAGAAATACATGTAGCTCTTGTTATCTGCAGTGAAGGATCCATGTTTTGCATATCCACAGTTGGTAGATACAAACCAGATCTTGTTATCTGCAATAAAGGTTTTAGCTATCTGTAATTTCTGGCATATGGTTTGGATCCATATTGTATTTTGCACATACATATAAGTGCATATCATGCCTCATCATGCCATCTTCCCAGTCATTTGCCATGATCTTCCCATCAGTTCAACACACTCAGTCCTGAACTTCCCACTACATACCCACCAACCTCAGGGCTTTCCTCCCTCCTTTCCATCAGCCTATCCAGTCACAATGTTCCTGCCATAAGCTACCAATCTTTGTAGCACCCTTTTGGTCAATTTCTTAGAACATAACCCCCCCCCCCCCCAGTTCCCATGGACTAATTATCCCTGGTTGTGGGCTGGAATGGAACTCCCTGTGAATAATAAGAGCCCCCAGTAATGATTTGTTTATTCATGTAAATACTAAATTGAGTGGGAGTGGAATATCTGGATGGGTATATGGAAAGCACTGATGTGTTACCCATTGTGAGAAATGGGTGCTGATAAAAGAGATAAAGAGGAAAGAGGAGTCCAAGAACTATATAACTATACAATTTTGGTGTGTTTTGGGGGTGGCTAGAGAGCCAATTTAGAGTAGTGGCTAAAGGTATTAGGTTAGAATCTGGGAGGTCATGAGTTGGAACCCTGTGTTAGGCACAAAGCCATCTGGGTAACCTTGGGCCAGTCATTTTCTCTCAGCTGCAGGAAGAAGGCAATGGCAAGCCAAAAATGTTTCCAAGAAAATGGCAAGACTGACTTGAAGGCAAGCGTGCACACACACCCACGCACATACACACAGCACTAAATCTTTAGATGGCAGTGCAGAGACCTGGGGGAGGTCAAGTAACAAAACATATAGCCTTGATACAGACTAGAAGGAAGGTTCCCTCCCCCAAGGATACTTGAAAGCTCCACAGCAGAGGTCAATCAATCAATGGGATTAGCTCCTGGGACAGGACTTGGGCTGCCATGCAAAATCATGGAGGCCAAGGCCAACAGCCTTTTTATGCCACAGTCCTCCATTTGCCATGGACAACTTTCTTCTTTAATAGGTGGACAGAGGCTATTGAATCCATCCCTCCAAATGAAACCATGTTCCATTCTCACTACTGCAATCACCTGATACAACAGGGTTAACTTTGTTAACATGAAGCTGTTTTTTTTTTTTTTTAAGTTTTCCAGTTGCACAATCTCTGATGTAAATTTTTCACCTATTAAGGTATTACTACATAATATATTCTGTGCTGTACACTAGTCATAAATACAGATTTAACTTATTCTAAATTTGAAGTGATTTCATACCTAAGTACCAATAAAAATTGGGAAAGCAGCTCAGGTGATGCATGTGACAAGAAAAATTATAAATTTAAAATTAATGCCCTGATGACAAGTAATCTTGCTTCTGTAAGCAAAATATTTCATTATTAAATATTTTCTTTTTCAATGAATGCATATCTAAGGCAATGTGCCCACTAGTTAAGACGTTTCAATTGTTACAAATGGAATACCTTTAAGCCAGTAATGGTAAATGCTTTCATTAGCCATCTGAAAATCTCACTAATTCTATAATTTTTAGTACACCAGTACACTTCATCATTAATCCACAAGGAAGAGGAAAACCTTAGCCAGATACATGTGTAGGGGCAGAGGAAAAATAACAATAATTGTTACACACACACATCCCATTCAAAGCAGCAAAGGTGAACTTCTGCAGGTAATTTTTTTATTAGGTAGGTTCCCAAACATAAATCCAAGAACCTGCATGGATAGAAATGGCTTCCCACTACAGAAGTTAACCTTCAAGCATGACAACCATACTTGCCCTCACAATCCCCCCAAACCCAAGTAGACATAGTCATTAACTTCTGAAGCCAATACCCAATTAAAGTTACAAATGCAACTCAAACCTTAAAAAATGTAATGAATCATATCCAACGTTGTTTCTTCTTACACTTAATCATTTCTGAACATGCTTTACGCATGCAGCTGCATTTAGCCACAAGTGCATCCCTACATGGCTGGGTAATCTATGATTTTTTCACAATATTATGCACCTTGGAGAACGTTACATTAAAAACATGAGAAAAAGAAGAGATAAATAATTGCGTGTGTCTATGTGTGTGTGTGCAGGGGGGAGCCAAGGTTTATTTAGTTACAAGTTTTAACTTCTAACAAATAAAGGCCAATTGCAAACGAAAGGAACTTCTGTAATTGGCTCTCCTGATACTATCATTTTCCTTAAAGTTTGTCCCAGGTTCCTAAACTCTCCTTACCTTTACCCTCCATTGATTCATTGATTCAAACTGTGCCTCCCCAGTAGCTATTCACTGCAGAGGGAAAAAGCTACAGATACTTTTATTTTACCTATAAGATCTTGGTTTCATGGAGATAGACAAGCAGGAAAAAGTGTCAAAAGTCTACCAGCTTAGGTATTTTTTTTTATCATGAGGCAAATGCTGCAGCTAACCACAAATTCAAAGCATTGGCTTTTGAGAAACAAAAAGATCCTGGCAGACTTTGTGGTGGATTGCATTACATCATATACAATTTGGTTCTTTGACTGTCAGGTCTCAAGACAAACTAAATAAGAAAAGAAGTTAAAGGCAACAGAAGTGTTCTTCTGCATCAAATCAAAGGTCATCTAGTCCTATATTCAATACCTTGGTGAGGAATCATATGTCCATGAGAAACTTTTAGCAGGAACTGAGCACCTGAGAATCCTCCCACATATATTCCACAGCAACGCACACAAACACACATACATACCATATCTAATCTCAATCTCCCCCTCCCTCTCTTTCTATCTCTTAGATTATTGGAAATAATATATGACTCCTGCTGTCCAGAGTTTTGATAGTTTTATCAACACCCACTCTAAAGCCATGAAAGGTGGAATTCTTCAGTCCAATTAAAGTAATTAATTCCATATTTTAACTATATGCTGCATGAAGAAGTACTTTTTTTCACCTGTCCTGAAATGGTTTATATCTTACAATGATATCCATCTTTCTCTAACAACTGAAGGTGGTATATGTGATTCTCCCCCTATTCCATTTTAGCCTTATAACAGCTTTGTGAAGTAGGCAAGGTTGTGAGATAGTGGCTATTGCAGTGTCACCCAGTGAACTTTATGACTGAGTGAAAATTGAAGCTGGGTTCCCCAGTCTTAATCCAAGGCTTTAACTTTACACTATATTTGTAATTTGTCATTACATTTCATTGGATAAGTGGGATTCACATATGAGGATACGAAAAAAAAAACTCTTGTCAACTTTCTTTACCCCATGTACTTTCGTCTACCATTAAGTCCCCATTTATCCATGTTTAAGAAACCATTTTGTACGATTTCAGTGAGATCTCACACATGTACCCTAAAATCTCAAAAGATTTTGAGTTCTCACATGACTGGAAGGGCAAGGACATTTCCTGGAATTAGAAGGGTACCTTGTTTCTGTGGGCACTGCTGTCTCCTGTGCTACTGATTTCTCTCTTTTAATATATGTCTCTGCTAAATCAAGCCACATAGTCTTTGAAGGTAAATTTGAAAGTAGTATTTTTCCAGTTCAAAATAACTCTCCTCCCCCCAAGCTTAAATGGGGAGCATAGATCTGCTGTGTGCTTATCATACCCCTAATATAATATCCTTTGCTTATCATGTCAGTTTTGACACGTGTGCAAATGCATATCCATGGGAACACTGAGGCACATTCCCACATTTTTCCTGAATGTTTAGATCAGCTTTGAGTCTAACACATATGGACCAGATGTTTTACATATTTTTCATTGCTTCAATGGGAAAAAAAAAGCTGGTGTTAAATTACTATTTTTGCTGTATATTTACCAAAAATATGTCACAGGACAAAAATAAAATATTGCTAAAATAATGTAATCTCTATAGAAAACAGGATACGGAGCTAGGACCAATACTGCTTGAAAAGCCTGTCTTTGCCACTGAGTTTAAGTGAACAGTTCAAACTGGCATATTTCTGCAACATCCTGCTAAATGGTATTTACTGTTCTTCATGATTGGTTCAGTCTCTGATAAAATTATATGTGTTGTGCTGTTTTGGCCAAGACACTATGTCTTGATCCTTCCCTTGCAGTCCCCAGAGAACAGAGTAACTCAGTACAAAAGGTTTGCATTAAATGTAATGAAACAGATGACAAAATCAATAAACCAGGATCTATGAGGCTATCATAAAAATGATGTAAACCTAGAGTTCACAATGGTTATAGAGCTATTTAAAATTGTAATTAAAACCAGCACAATTTTTTTCCAGGATAAAAGCTTCTCTGACAGCCCCAAATATATGCTACAGGAAATCTTCAACAAATATATCCAAAGTTGGCATGAAGTCAGCATAAATTAGTCAAGGATAACCTCTAAATGTACACTTTCCTATTTAAAGGAAGTTAAAAGTGAAAATGTTGACTTTACATTGGATTTTTGAATTATACTGACCTCAGTTTAACAATGTCACACAGGAAAGGATACTGAGCATCCGGCCCAACCCAAATTAAAGTCATCATTCATTCGAATCAGCTGCTATCAAGGAGCTTTTGTTTCATATCAGTGGCAATCAATTCTGCTAATGATTAATTGTTAGCTGCTCAAATTTCTCAAAGCTACCAGGTCCTGAGGTAAGACTCATTACTGTGGGAAAGTTGGGACTACTAAAACAAAATAATAAGAGAAGTATCTTCTAGTACTTAGGGGAATAGACTTTATATCCTGTCAGTGTCAGAATTTGTGACTGTATTTTCTCCTGCTGCTCCTGCTTTTTTTAAACCAGTTTTGGTGCCAAACTTGCAAGATTCTGTTAATGTAACCTTACAGTAAAGTAGAATTAGCTCATCTGGTTGTGTTTCCTGTCTGGTCTACCTCATAAGGCTGACATCAATCTTGTAAGACTCAAAGTATTTCTCTCCTGCTGTCCTCTTTACAGCCCAAAAACTGGGGAGGGACTCTTCTGAGCCTCTTGACCACATTTCTGCTGCAGTCTAAGCTGCCTGTTATCTGACTGTTCCTTTGGTTGCATCTCGTTGCCCTGTCTTCCAAGGTCATTCCCACATACCATTACAGTATACATACAGCTGATGAAAAAGAACATTAGCATTTCCAGCTGTCCATTAGAAGAGATTACCTTTGGAGGAAATGCTATTACAAGTTACCTTAATAAATATATTCTAAGAGAAATATGTTTAAATTACCCTTATTCAACTTTCTCTTCAAAATTATTCACTATCAATCTCACAACTATAACTTTTCCTGACAGTTTTACATATACTATGTGTGAGAATAATCAGTGTGAAAGCTCCCTGAAAAATAGTGGTGAGAAAAATGATCTCTTAGATGTGCTTCACTGGCCCAGATAGGAGATTCCTTATCTCGGAAGGCTGGACACCAAGTCATAGCAACTGCTAAATGCATTAAGAAGACATGGATGTACTGTAGATATGAAGATGGACCTGCAAGTTTGCCAAGCCAACAAGTAGCATGGCAACACATACACCCAGTTTGGGAATAAGGAAGTGAAGGGGGCCCAACATGCATCTTTACCAGCAGGCACTGTAACTGATCAGAGGGGTGGGAGATTAGATAGATAGATAGATAGATAAGAGAGAGACAGAGACAGAGACAGAGAAAGAAAGAGAAAAGGGGGGGGGCAGAGGAAGGGGTAAAGTGCATCCATTACCAGGCAGACTCCTCAAAGCATGGTAGAGCATCACTCTTCAGCAGTGTGTTTGTTTCAGTTTGAGATGCTGCACAGAAAATAAATAAACAAACAAACAAATGGAAAGATATTGACAGTGCAGACAAGGACAATGCTGGATATCCAGCATAATATTCAAGAAGTCCATAAAGCAACAAGAGAGAGATAGGCAGAGTGAAGCAGCCTCCAACATGAATAATATACACATATAAGTTTGGGGACCATCTTGGTGTGAGACAGGAAGTGCAAACTAAGACACAGTGGCCATTCTTGCAGCACTGTGCTTAGCAAAATAACTATTCCAATGGTCAGAACTGAGGTAATAAGTTGAAGATAGGCATTTTGGAGCAAGAGGAGTGAAACAGAGATCCTATGTAGGACGATGCAGGTTAGTGCCCTAGGGGTTTAACAGTAGGACCACAGCACCACCTTCTGGACAGGGCCAGGCAGGAAGAAACTGAATTTCTTCAAAACAGTGGCCCTAAGATCAAATCCTGACAGATGGTCTAATATCATTGTCAAAATAATGAATAATTATAAATAAGTCATATTGAAAATCACTACAGGACTTTCCAGGACACACTACCCATTCATTTTCTAACATACATCATTCAGCCAAAGCAACACAAGCAGTCTTAGTTTCATGTCCCAGTTACAAGTCTGCCTGAAGTGGATTTTCTAGATGTAAAGTAATAGCTGTCATTTATTTGCACACTTTTAAGACCTATATGCTGAAAATAATTCCAAGGAGAAGCAATGGCAAAGGTTGTTTCACTATTACCTCCCTCAGCACTGGAGTCTAACTACATAACCACATTGCAGACTTAAGCTGTTTCTATCCTTTGCTCCCGATGGCTTGACTTTAAGCTGGCTTCAGAAAAATTCTGTCCTTGACAACATCTTACAAGACATTCAGTTCAGACCACCCTAACTACCATTGGACAATATATTAGCTACTGTACCCTCCCATCTTTCCATCCAGGAATGCAATTATCAATCACTTTCCTTCCTGTGGACACATGTACACATACACACAAAGTTAAATTAAATTTATATGCCTATGATTCCATCATCAAAATGTACATACATGCAGACATAACAACCAACGTAAAAAGAAAAATAATAATAATAAAAAAACCTTTCTTACTGATCGGTTGGATTCTAATCTCTTCTATAGCCACTTTTACCATTAAAGCTACAAGAGTGAAGTGCTATAACACTTGCCTTGTGAACAGAAGGTTTCTGGTTTGAAACCTGGCAAAAATGTGTGTGTGTGTTTTAATTGTTATTTTTATTTTCCCTCAGCTTAAAAAAAAGTCCAGCAGTGCACAATTTCCTTATTTTTCTAGTCAACTGAGTAAAGTAAAAGGTTTTCATACTCAGCAGGGTGAAATCCAGATTGGTTAAAACCTTTTACTCAAGTGACTAGTGACTGGAGAAAAGATGAAGCGATGCACCATTGGAAATATTTTAAAAATAAAAAGCCGAAGGACAAATAGGTAGCTCAGAGAAAGAAACACCATGATGATCATTTCGAAAATCACTCTTCTGCTGGGTTTTGAACTAGCAAGTTCAATTTTACAAGCCAATGTTGTAACCATTATGCTATTTTAGTATTACTGGTAAACATCTCTGTAGAAGACATTGCAGACCATAGTAATCATTGAATCAACTGGAGGTTGTTCCTGCCTCTGCAAAGTAGCCAATGAACTGCTGAGATTAGTTTGTAACAAGACAAAGTTCACCAGCCAGTACAGGAGCACTCAAGGCAACAAAACAGGGGAAACACTACTTTAAAACCACAGCAGGAAAACCCACCTGGGGGTCTCATTCACAGTGGGAGGGGGTGAATGCAGAGCTATATCATCCATTCCTGCTCTCCTAGAGGTTGCTAGCTCATTCTGATGACAAGGCAATTGGGCAGTGAGGATGAGCTTTCAGGTAAAGAAGATCCACTTGACTCTTTCAACAAAAAAAATATGCAAATGCAGAATGAGCACCCAATATCTCATCTCCCTCCTTGCTCCACAGTGCTTTAGTGAATGTTGCACAGTGTAGATGCAATAGAGGTTTGTCTATTCATTGCAGATGAAATGTAGGCAGAGAAGTAAGCTATTCATCACTGCCTCCATTGCCAGAGTATGACTCCAAATGAACCTTAATCCATGCATGATCTGATTTGTTCAATTTCTCTCACTTGCACTTCAAATGTCATTCTGTGTGCTGCATGGTTCTCACTAAAACAGAAGGGTGATATGAGCTCTGAAAAAGGAAACAGACATCTAGAACAAAAGTGTGCCTTTATTCCAAAGCATAAATCCATTTGGTATCTGGCTTAAACCATTTATCTGGTCTTCTACTTCCATGGAGATTTGTGTCTGCTATCCTCTCAAACTGGCCATACAATGTACAGCCTAGTCACACACAGCATTCATATCATCAGATCACCAGCTCCACAAAGTGTGAAATAGTGGCTATGCAAATACACTACATATTGGTGGGCAACTGGGACAAGTCATGGTTGTCATGGCAAGAATGGAAACTTTGAAACACTCTCGACTGTGTAAGCCAGCATAGATGGAGATATTTCCCAGGACAAGAAACCTAGGGTAATCCAACTCCTTGCCTGGGAATGAGATTGCTAGGCAGAAGAATCCCTATAAAGTTCCAGCCATTTAAGTGGAACAACATGAACCCTAACAGATTGTTAGGCAGAAAATAAGATGGAATTTAAATCAACCTGTGGGCTATCATGAGACAAAATATGGAAGGATACATAGAACCTCCTAAACCTGAGATCATCCATGTTTGAGCAAAAGGTTTGTGAACATTTTGTAAACATATTCAATGCATGGGTAGTGATCAGCTTAATGGAAAGTCATGTCAAAATGATTCATTAATTTGCAAACATGACTAGTGAAAGCAACCATACCATAATGAAGACAGTCCATTTCAGACCAGCACTACTGTGTGAGAGAGGGGTACAGAACAACCAGGAGTGCATCAGAAATAAGTCCAAGTAATCAATAGCCAAATTGCCTACTCTGATGGATGGTGTTGTAAAAGACCACTATCTGAAGATAATGTTTCTGAGAACAGAATAAAACAACATGTTCCAATGTTTCCCATCCAAAATAAGGAATAAAAATTGTAATAATGTCAAAATTTTGGCTAAATGAAAATTGTGGTTAGATTTGAATACTTTGCTTTAATTAGTAATATAAAAAGAGAGAAAAAAAGGCCAGTTAATTTATTCTTCATTCAGCTGTCTCTCCAACAGCATATCCTAGCTCCTAACATCTTCCTGTTGGCTTTTATTTTGATACTTTCACCAAGGAGTAAATGGGTAACTAGTTTTATAGGCTCTGATACTTTAATCACTTCTGAGTAGGAAAAAATAGGCAAATTATAAGTCTCTCTTTTCTTTATGAACAATTGTTGTGTAAGTAAGTAAAAGAAACTCTTATAAATTGTGTCCTGTTGGCTTCAGTGATGAACATAATGTATACATGAGTGCTGGAAAATGGGTTGGGAATCATAGTCCTTATAAGATTTCAGCATAAACTGAGCATGAAGAAAAATTGAGCATGGGGGCACAAAGGCATAATTAATGCCAGAGGATCTATCGCAGTTCTGTTCAGATATCAATCGTTGAGTGGTCTTATGTCCCATCCCTCCAGTGGTATATCTACTGAAGCATCATGTGGGGAGAGGGTTGAATGAATGAAGAATGGATAATCAAATAATTCTGTTCCATTTGCTATTCTGGTTTTTCTCCATTATTAACCTTTACTAAAATGAACATGCAGACTGCATAGAATGGGAGGATAATAGAACATATTTCTTGTAGCAACAGTTGGTACACAGATACCTCCCTGTTCACATCAATGAGAAGACGGTGTTGACTCTATTAATACTGGAATTGTGAAGTATGCTGGAACTCTGAATCAATAAACCTAATCAAGTTTTGTTGAAACAGACTCTGCTACCTTTGGTGACTGGTATGCCCACTGGGACAAAGTTCCTATATTGCTTAAGGTTAGCCAGCCCATGAAGCTTTGGCCACCCCACATCCTTACCCTCCAATTCCACTGTGCTGCACCAATGGAGAGGGCTGGGAGATTTGAACTTCTCTTCTACCAGCTCTTTTTCATATACCCAGGTCAGCTTTCATGGGACATTAAATTCTGGATAATAGATTCTTTATCCAGCAAGCTATCTGGCTTGAAGAATGCAACTTGAAATTGGAGGGTCCACTTGAACTTCAAGCACTTTAATTAGGCTCTAACTTAAAGGAAAGCTAGAACAACCAGTGGCCTATCCTTTTGCAGCATTGGTCTGATGAAATCTCCTATCTGGTTATTCATTCAGTGCTCATCCCCAAGACATTTTCTGTTCTACAATTTCTCTGTCTTCCAGGAACATTTCTTAATACTACACCTAGTGAAACTAGCACCTCACATTCCTAACATGTAAAAAAAAAAAAAAAACACTTCCTAAGCATACTCCTACACAATCAAGAACAGAGTGAGAAACTTCAGCATTCTAAAAGAGCAATTCATAGAATACTTGCTATGATGAAGTGAAAAAAATAGCATATGGTATATGAAAAAAAAAAGACTTTTAAATCTTCTTGTCTTCCACACTATTATGTGTTGTAGAATAATACTCATCATTTATAAGACCAAACTGCAATCATGGAATTGTCAGTGAAAGTTAATATAGACAGAAAATGCTACTGAAGGTATGTACTATTCCAGTCTTCATCTTCTTCTTTGAATATTATCCTTTACAATGGTTCGTGGTTTTGTTTTGTTTTTGGTGCCTTCAAGTCAATGTTGACTCCTGGCAACTATCTGGACAAGTCCCTGCAGTTTTCTTGGCAAGATTTCAGAAGTGGTTTGCCATTGCCTCCTTCCTAGGGATGAAAGAGAGTGACTGGCCCAAGGCTGCTTTGTGCCTAAGGGAGGACTAGAACTCACAGTCTCCTGGTTTCTAGCTTGGTGCTTTACTGAGCACACCAAACTGACTCTGGAGTCAACTAGTATTGTCTACTATATTATAATTTGCATATACATTATACACTGACCTGAAATCTTATCTGATGAAAGATATTTTACAATTCTTTTAAATAAATGAGCATTCTGCAGAGCATTAACCAGTAATTTTTGCATGGAACCTGCCAACCCCATAGCTAAAGGGCAAGCCATCAAGCTGCTCTAATGAAGGGCTCTCCATTTCACATAAAGAATATCCTTTCACCCTTTAGCCTGGCTTGGAATTTTTAAAACTTATTTTCAACATTTTCAAACCTAACCCGTCTTTACTACAAAAGTGCCTTTGAAAACTCACACCTTCCTTATATGTAAAATCATATTGCGGGGCAATAATAACACTGCTGATCCAACCCACCATAGCTAAAGTTAAAACACAGCAGCAAACTCCAAACTATTAGGTGAAGAACAGTGTCTAAAGAAAACAAGGTGTCCACCATTATCTGGATGATATGAAGCTCTGGAGCAGATAAGTTACAATTCTAAGTTAATTAAATTAAGTTTTATTCACAACTCCCTGACTTTTGTAGCTATCTCTCTGAAATTTGGCAGGCTCTGTCCCCTCAGATAGCTGTTATGCTTGGAAAATATAATTTGGCCAAAAAAGAAAAAAAGAGGGAGGGAGGGAGGGAGGGAGGGAAAGGGGAGGGGGGAGAAAAAAGAAGAAAAAGTATACCATGTCAAATTTAAAGCTTTGTTGAAAAAGAAAAGAAAAAGAAAAAAAAAACATCCGGCACAAATATCACATTTATTTTGCTAAAATTTGGCAGGTTATGCCCAAGCAGGGGCAATAATTCACTTGTGATCCTTTTGAAAAAATATGTAAGTTACAGTCAGTTATTCATTTTATAGATAATAAAGAAATCATCTAAGGTTTAGAAAATATAGTGAGGCAGGACTAGGATCTGAAGCAAGACTGACCAACTCTCTGAGATTAGGCGACTTGAATAGAAGGGCCAAAGGGTAATTGTGTTGCTTTCATCAGTTATGCCAGATAACAGGTTTGAAAGCATGTGAATTTTAGGTATGCCACAAGATTATTACCCACGATTCCTAAAACCATATGGCAAAAAGCTTTCTAATTCTGAGATGGATTCTGAAAATATGTGTGGTGAGACTGATCTTGAAGTATGAATTTCTTTAAGACTACATTAATCTTTTATACTACGTTCATCAAAAGGAAGCTAAAATATGAAATGTAACTCTAACATTGCACATATTTGCCCTCACTGAAAAAGATGAATCAGTTGGATGTGTAATTTAGTTTTTCTTAGTTCAACAATACTGCCAAATAAGGAAATACAATTTCCCATAAAAACTATGCAGTTGGGCTTCATCTTAAAAAATTATTTTGAAATGATTGCATACTCTCCAACTATTTTGCATAAAATGAAAATGGAGCAGATGCTGCAAACAGTCACTGTGAATGTTGTTAATGCTAGAAAAGGAAGTTGTGGCGTTAGGTGTTATCCATAACAATACTGTACTGTATTGTACTTTTTCGTGATAGCTGGAAAATTATACTGTATAATATGCATTTGACATGCCAAGTTTCTTCCTTATGTAAAATCTGAAATGCTTTATTCCATGCATATTATATACATTTTTAAACCTCTCTTGCTATGAATACTCTTTTATAGATTGTGCATCTTTACTAAACATATTGAATGTGTGGAACTGAATCTGAGCCAAAAATGTGAAAGATTTTATACCATATGGGGACAGAATTTTATTTTAAATGTGTCCGATAAGAACATGCAGAAAATTTTATGAAGAATTTTCAGTCAAGGCCCAGAAGATAATGGTTTAAGGGGGGAAATTTGTTAACTTTATGTAGCTACCAAGATTTTGTCACAGAATTTATTTTGTTAATTTTAAGGGGAAAAAAAAGCCTCATGCTGTATTCTATTCAGTCTTTGAAATTTTTGGTCTGCTTCATTAATATATCTGAAAGAACTATTAAATCTAGTCATGCAACATTTAGTCATATGGATTATATTTACTTGTGGAAACTATTCCTCTGAGCTAAAGTGACACTTTTTTGGCATGATTCCATTATAAATATTGGACTCTAGCATGAAACAAGTATAAAACATAAGATTGTCCAGTTCAAGGCTTTCCTTGAAAAAATGAATATTGCTAATAATGATATGCCAGCAAGAGTGTATGACCTCATCAGGCTGCCCCTCCTCATTCTCCAAATATTAATCTAATATAGTGAGTAATCAAAGAATGGATTAGAGATTGCTGAAAGACATTCATCTCTTCCAGTACCCCTTCAGATATTTGATGCAGCAGCAGAACAGGTCACAAGTTAGAAGAAGTATTCTTTATAGGCATGGCTCACTTTACAATCCAGTTTATACCAAACCTTTAAATGTGTATATCTGTGTATGGAATTATATTCCTCTTAGTTGTTTCACTGTATGCAATGCTATTAGAAAATATTTTTACAATGAGAAAAAGTATAAAATTACAAAAATGATTCTATTTTCCATTTTGATAGTGGACAATACCTAAGAAAGAGTTTTCTTTTAAAATCAGGCAACGAAATGAGGCATGGATTAATTATGAACCAACAAACATCTATACCATTAGCTAAGATTTTGTTTAATTTCTATTTGACACTGCTAGGATGAGAATGCTGAGAGTAATGGGGGAAGTCCTAAGGGGAAGTTCATCATTCAAGGATGGCAAGTGGGGCTTTTAAGTGATCCCTTTTGACTAGCCAAGCCTCCTCTACTGAATATTCCAATGCAATCTTTTAAGTGGACTTTTATAGATTTCACCCACTCTTGAGTAGCATAATTTTAATTGCAATAGAGAGGCCAAAATGCAAAGGCCAGAATTCTGGCCACTACTAGTACCGGGTATTAAAATATAAATCTAAATGAAAAACTGTACCACCTCTCAGTAATTTAGCCCATAAATTAAAATACATAATCCAGTTCAGTCCTCTCTGGGGTGGCCCAGGCTGTATTCCACGCAGTCACTCTAATTAGGCCAACGGAAGTGCAACATTGTTTTTTTAATTAGAAAATCACTTGGGAAATTGTCTCTAACATAAAGTGTACAAATGTGCAGGGCTCAATCCATCACTGTCAATTATTTCCTCCCTTTGCATTTTTTGCTATCAGTGCTCAGCTGCAGACAGGCCACAGGCCACAAGTGCTGAAGCCAATCTGAACTAGACAATAGGTGAAGGAGACAGATAATAGGCTGAGTCTAAGTCAGTCTGTATCTTCATCAAGAAGCTGTAATACCTTGGTAGTAAGCAATGCAGCAGAGGCTGGACTTGAACCAAGTCCATTAATTGGAGAACAGATCTTCCTTATTCAGTTGTGTAACAGCTGCAAGACCGTTCTTGAACCCAAGGTATTCCATTACTGTACAGTCTTCTCCTTTCCTCCCAAGCACAGACTGACAATCTCCCTGAGATGGATCTGAGGTGACATGGGCAGAGCACGTAAACTTTGGCAGCAACAGAAATGGGGAAGTGACACAAAATGTTGTGTGCAGCAGAATGCCCCAGACAACAGCAGTGGAGCCTCTCCAAACGGCCTGACCTTAGTGACATAATTTTCACAGTATATTCACAAAATTTAGCTACCAAACCTCCACAGAAGTTAGTGATAGTCAAAAGACCACCTACTGTACATAATAGTACTAACTGTCAATTACATAAAATCATAAATATAAAAATCTTCACAAACCCTCAGAACTGAACCCAAAGGCTTCTATCATGGAAAACAGTCCCCACAGGTGGAATTATAATAATTCACTTAACTCCTAAAAGAAGGCTTTATTATCCCTGTAACTCAGGTTATATAGAATACTTGGCTAGCCTTCTCTCTGGTCTTCAGAAGAGATGCATGGAAGTCATATTCAACTCCATACATGGAGGCATGACATAATGTAACACCTGTCCCTCTCTTTTCTGAGAGCTGAAGGGAAGGTGGACTGTAAATACCATTCAGATAGTGTTTACAAATGCTGTGGAAATCTAGCTGATCTCCTGAGGAAGAAGAGTAAGATTCTGCAGAAGATCTCATTCCCATGAAAAGTCTGGAGATATTTTAATAAACCAACAACCATAGCACAGTTTCATTGCAGTGAGGTCTCACCTGGGTCCTCAATAATCCTTTCAGTTCCACCTTGAGTCTGCCAAAATCCCCTGGAATATGGCTGCCTATGGTGCTGATGGCAAAACTAGGATTGCCTAGCTAATTGAATTGTATCACAAGAGAAGAGAAGAGAAAGACGCAACTGTGATCAAGGAGCAAAGAGAGGAGGCCACAGGTATTCTATGCATGTGTTTGTGTGCATCATTCATGCATGTATGCCTGTGTTAGTGTATATATGAACACACAGAGGTACAGAGACATATGTATGCATATACAGAAAGCCACCTGTGCAGGAACACATATAATCTCAGCCCTTAGTCTCATCTCAGTTTCTACTGGGCTATTGGCTTCCTATATCTGGTACACCTCATGGACCAAGTGGTATGCTTTGCACTGAGTATCTGGATGTCTATCAGCACTTAGTGAACTATGATTCATTCCTACTTTTCCTACTGCAATAATTTACTTTGGCTTTATTTGTAATTTTCGTCAACAGATACTAGTTTCTTAAGAAGCCATCAAAGTGTCTCTTTTGTACAAGAGCCAGTTTGGTGAAGCTGCTAGCCTAGAAAACAGGAGACTATGAATTCTAGACCTCCCTTAGGCATAAAGCTAGCTGGGTGACTTTGGGCCAGTCACTCTCTCTCAGCCTGACCCACTTCACAGGGTTGTTGTTGTGGGGAAAATAGGAGGCAGAAGTATTAGGTATGTTTGCTACCTTGAATTACATATAAAAATGGTCGGATAAAATGATAATAATAATAAGAGCAGTACAAAAACAACAGAATAAGGTTGCCTTCATTGAAGCTTGTTACAAAGAAACAGCTAGCACAAGTATTAAACGATGCCAATACTGTAATATCAAATAAAACCACCAGCTCACTGTAAGAAACAACCCAACTAATGTACAGCATGGCTGTAGTTATAACTGAATACCTTGGATGAAAAATCAACAAACAAGAAAAAAAGCCAAACAATGAACCACCAAAATGGAAGATCAGGCTGGAAAATAAGATCAGCGTGCTAAGATCAGAGGCAAGCAAGCTAGAACAGATGAAAGGAGAGAAGCTGAAGAACAAACAGACTAAAGAATACCTAATGAAGAAATATCACCTAGAAACAAGGAAGATCAAGGAAGTACTGGAAATAATAAAGCAGCAAATAACAGCCATAGCCAAGATCAGCAGATACGAAGCCTGAATTGCACACTATAGGCAGAATCTCCAATTTCTGCCTAATCAGAACGTTTCTACCAATCCATCAATGGAGAGACTGCAATCAACCAGTCAACACCTGACAAAGAAGAAACAGTGCAGTCCTGGGTGCAGCTATGGGACAACCCAAAGAAATACAATCAGAATGTAGCTTGTATAAAGGAGGTAGATAAGAATAAAAAAGAAGCTGAAATGAAAGAACTTGTAATAACAACAGAAATGGTGGAGAAAAGGGTAAGGAAGATCAAGAATTGGTCAGCACCAGGTGAAGATGAACTGCATGGTTTTTGGTTGAAACATCTGACTGGTCTTCACCCACTCATTGCCAAGCAGGTTAACAAGATACTGCAAGGAGGTGAAATTGAAGATTGGTTAACATCTGGCAAAACCTACATGATAATGAAAGATCCAACAAAAGGGGCAGCACCAGGCAACTATAGGCCAATTATCTGCTTACCAACAACTTTCAAATTGCTGACTGGTGTTATAACTGATGCAGTCTAATGGCACCTAATTGAAAACAAGTTCTTTCCATCTGAGCAGAAAGGAAACTGCCCAAATAGCAGAGAGACAAAAGATCAACTCCTAATTGACAAGATGATTTTGGAAAACTGGACGAGAAGGAAGACCAACTTGAATGTAGCTTGGATTGATTCCAAGAAGGCAATCGACACCCTGCCACATGACTGGATAATCAAGTGCCTAGAAGTAACAGGAGTCAGTAGAAATATCAGAAGCTTTGCACAAAGATCAATGGCACAATGGAAGACACAGTTGCTGGTCAATGGTGATAGACTGGGAGAGGTTAACATCAAGAGAGGAATCTTTCGAGGAGACTCACCACTACTGTTTGTCATTACACTGATTCCTCTGTCAACAATACTGAACAAGTCAGTCCATGGCTACCAAACATCAAAAACATCTGCCAGGCTATCCTACCTCCTTTGCATGGGCAATCTGAAGCTGTATGGAAAAATGCCATCTGAGATGGAATTGCTGCTTAACACTGTCCAAATATACAGCCAAGATATTGCATTGGAGTTTGGACTGGACAAATGTGCCACCCTTACCATCAACAGGGGAAAAATAGTGAAAACTGAAGGAATCAAGATGCGCTATGGAAATAACATCAAGATTCTGGATGAAGAAGATCACTACAAATACCTGGGAATCCTTCAGAATGACAACATCAAGCATACTGGTCAAGAAGAAGGTTAGTAGTGAATACATTATGAGAGTACTAACTTTCTAAACTTTAATCTTAAAGTCCAAACTTGTGGAGGAAATACCATCAAGGCAATTAAGACTTGGGCAATTCCAGTTACTAGATATACTGCTAGAATAGTGGACTGGACTCAAGCTGAACTAAAAGCCTTCGATAGGAAGACCAGAAAAATAATGACAATGAATCATGCTCTTCATCCATGCAGTGATGTTGACAGACTCTACTTACCAAGGAGCATAGGTGGGTGTGGAATGTTGCAAGTGCACCAGACAGTTGAAGAAGAAAAGAGGGCATTGGAAGAATATCTGAAGGACAGTGAAGAAGATGCACTGAAGCTAGTACACCCTGAAGGCTTACTGAATATTGAAGAGACCAAACTGGCCTACAAGAAAGATCAAATGAAGAATAGAAAAAAGACATGGCAAGACAAAGTATTACATGGCCAGTACACACACACACACACACACACACACACACAAACTAGCAGGCAAAGCAGATAACAACGAGGTTAGGTCTTCCAGATTTAAAATTATACTTTGATGCCTGTTGTCTGGTATGGATAAAAGAATGGATGACTTTACAAAACAAGAGGTTACTGGAATTAGAAGGACATGAGTTAAGATTTGGATGGCATGGATATTTATGGTATGACAAAGTAAAAGCTAATATTGATTTTAAGAATCACTTTATCAGACGTTCTATACTAAGACTCTGGAATAGATATAAGGCAAGATTGTCTCCAAAAGTTCCTTTGTAGTTGTTACCCCAGGAAGCTTTTTATAGAAGAGAAATGACAGTTAAGCAACCATGGCTAGTGTACACAACTTTGTTATTGTTTTCTGAAGGAGAACCTAAGTTGAAGAAGAGAAAAGAATTAGAATTTGAAGGTTTTGTTTGCCAATGGTTTAGATATGCACAGTTGCTGGAAAGGTATAAACTAGACAAGAAAAGCTATGAATTTACCACTGACAACACTGAGTTTGAATATGTTTTGTGTACTAAGGATGAACATCTTATTGCTAAAATGTATAATTTTTTGTTAAAGATGAATTTGGAAGATGAAGATGTTAAAGATTGTATGGTTAAATGGGGAAAAAACTTTGGATATAACATAATGTTAGACCAGTGGGAAAATATGTGGAATAAAGGGTTAAAGTTTACTTTATACATTGAAAGAAAATTTCTATAAAATGATGTACCGTTGGTATTTGACACCAGATAAATTGTCAAAGATGTATAAAGGAACCTCAAATGTATGTTGGAAATGTAATCAATGTGAAGGTACATTCTATCACTTATGGTGGACTTGTAAAAAGGCTAAGAAATATTGGAATATGATATGTATTTTGATTCAAAAGATTTTGAAAATAGACTTGCAATTGAAACCACAGACTTTTCTTTTAGGTATGATGGATAAACAAATGGAAAGACAACACAGACATTTATTTCTTTATATGATAACTGCGGCAAGACTCCTATATGCATAAAAATGGAATGACTTACAAATACATACTGCTGAAGAATGGATATTGAAATTAATGGAATTGGCGAACATGGCGAAACTCACTGCTTTCCTCAAAGACAGGGGCACTGTTTAACTTTGTTTCTAATTGGAAACCACTCTTAGACTTTTTGCTTGATACTCAAAAAAATCCAACTTTGATTTTGGGATTTGCTGATTGATGTTATAGAAATATCTTGTACAAATTATATGTATTATCCAAATAGATTGATTTTAGGAATCTTCTTGAATACTAGACTAAAAACTATTTTTTTGCTATGTAAACTTTTAGATATTAGAGTAAGAGGCAAATATATCCTGTATCTATACCTGTACCAAGGAAAGTCTGAAGCTACTCCTTCTTTCTTATGCCCCCTCCTTCCCTTCCCGTCCCCCTTTTTTTCTCTTTCTCTTTTTCCATTCCTTTTTACTGATTTTTATGTATTTCAACTTTTTTTCAAAAGATAATAAAATTTATAATTAAACAACAAGACCTGGCAATGGCTAAGAGCAGGAAAGTTGAAGAAAGAGACAGAGGGGCTAATTCTGGCTGCACAAGACCAGGCCTTAAGAACAAATGCATACAAAGCCAGAATCAAGAAGACAGCGACAGACGGCAAATGCCGCCTCTGCAAAGAAGCTGAAGAAACAGTGGACCACCTAGTTAGCTGCTGCAAGAAGATTGCACAGACTGACTACAAAAAACAGCATGAAAAAATAGCAACAATGGCGCATTGGAATATCTGCAAGAAATACCATTTGCCTGCAAGCAAGAACTGGTGGGACCACAAAACAGACGAAGTAATAAAAAATGAAGAAGCTAAAGTGCTTCGGGGCTTTAGAATTCAAACAGGCAAGCACCTGCCACACAACACCCCAGACTTAGCAATTGTTGATAAGAAAGACACAAAAGTCTGGATAGTGGATATTGCCAATGCCTGGAGACAGCAGAATAGAAGAAAAAGAACTGGAGAAAATCACAAAATATAAAGACCTGCAAATAGAAGTAGAATGATTGTGGCAAAAGAAAGCCAAGATAGTACCAATAGGAATAGGCACCTTGGGTGGAATCCCAAAACATCTGGAGCACCACTTGAACACCATTGGCATTGAAAAAATTACCATCAGTCAATTGCAAAAGGCAGCTTTACTTGGAATAGCTTATATCCTGTGATGATACCTCTAACACCATCAAACAACATCTGCCTATCCCAGGTCCTTGGGAAGGACTCCATAGGTGGAAAATGCCAAATCCGGTCTAAACATCTGGCTGACTGTGCGACCGATGATGATGATGATGATGATGATATATAAAATACTGATCATGATATTTAATGCTTTTGTAACTATAATGATCTTTGAACATTAGTATGAGACTAGACAAGTCTACATAGAAGCAAAAATTTGATTAAAATTTGATTAAAATTAAAAGGGGAAAAAGTGAAACTATTCTATCCATCTGAAGATTTTTCAATTAATTCAATAGAATTACCTTGAAGTAAATTTCATCTACCATTAAATTTGATGATGTTTCTGATTCAGGCTGTACTATTCCCCCCTCCCCCCCCCCCAACCCGGTGCGTTCTTTTAAACCTTTCTGTCTTCTTATGAATATTGGCTCATTTTTTTCTTAGAATGATTCTTCTTTTTTCCCCTAATCAAATATAAGAAAAAGTAGTTTTAAAATAGTTATTTAAAAATTAACCAAAGGGGTTTGGGGAGCACTATTTAAAACTAGAGTAAAAGGGCTTGATGGAAAAACCATCCAGCTCCCTCTGTAAAATGGTACTTCAGTGAGCACAGAACACCTTTTCTTAGGGAAAGAAGCCTTTTTCAATACCCAACCTTCCAAAAGTACTTCCGAACAGGTATTTCTAAGTGAAAGAAATCGTTTGCTGATTGATTCTCTTTTCCCCAGGTGAATTTTTACTCCCTTACTTCTGAAATACAGCTGAAGCTAAGCAGTAAGGTTGTGCAGTGATCTGAATTTGAAAGGTCAGATGTGATTTTGAGTGTGAATGGGCACACATATTGCACCTGTCAGGAACACTAGAAACCAAATGTTTTTCCTGACTGCACATCAGCTACAGAAGGCAGCCATACCAGCACAGGAAAAGACGAAGCTGAAAAGATTAGTATAAGTATTAACTTCAGGTATACAATAAATGTAAGGAAGAATATTTATTCCCCTTCTTCACCCATCCCCTATATAAGAACCACATGCATCAATTATTGCAGAGTTACAATATAAAGATGCCTTCACCAAATACCTTTTTTAAAATTAATTCCTACACTTTGTTTCATCTTGTGAAGACTGACTCAGAGACCTTTGTTCTCTTCATAACCTAATTGTATATGTTAATTATATCTTACTGCTAATGTAAAGCTGGACATCTTATGAAACAAAATTAATTAATCCAAATCATTAGAAAATAGCATGATATTCATATACATAATGCTTGCTAGCCACATAAAAAAGAAATACTACTTCAGCAAATGGCTAAAGAAAAATAATTAAATGCATAGCTCCCTTTAGATATGGTAGTTTTGCAATTAAGAGCATGAGGTTGAATTCTCCAGTTGAAACTTCAGTCCAACCAATCATGGACACTGTCAGGGAAGTTTTTATTGCTCAGTTTCATATCTACTTTTAAAATAAAGAAAAATAATATTGGTGTACTATACAGGATTCTTGAAAAACTGATATAATGCATCTAAACAGTTTTACAGTCTTAGGGAAAAGAAATAAATACAAATTACTCTAATACTAATAGAGCAAAATACTAATTGAACAAGATAAGATTCAACCGTGATGAATGTATAAATCCATGAAACTTCCAGTTTCCATTATAGGAGACTTAGATTTCTTCATATATCATAGCATGTGATAATCCAGTACATCTTTCTGAAGCCACAAGAAGAGACTGTACAAGACCTAATTGTTGCTTGGATAGAAAATCCCTGAAGGTGTCTCCATTGTATTATATATAGTATTTACTATTGTTAATTACAAGTATTCCTGGTTTAATGACCATTCATTCTGTGACTGTTCAAAGTTACGACGGTGCTGAATAAGTGGTACTTATAACTGGTCCTCAAAGTTCTGGCCATCCCAGTACCCCCATGGTCATGTGATTGAGATCTGAGAGCTTGGCAACTGACTTGCACTTATGATGGTTTCAGTGTCCTATGATCATGTAATTGCCATTTGCAACCTTCCTTGATGGCTTCCCACAAGCAAAGTCAATGGAAAAGCCAGTAGGGAAGATCACAAGTTGTTCTGGTAAGTTGCTTGCAACCTCCCCCACCTAGCAAGCAGCCACCCCCGGCCCAGCTGCACTCACACTGGGCCTTATGGGACACCCCACCCAGCAGCAGCCCCACTGCATTCACACTGCACCTCGCAGTACACCCACACACCCTTCCCCACCCAGCAGCAACCACTTACCTGCCTGCTGGCCTGCTTGCAAGCTACCTGCGACTTGCTTAACAACCCGCGATCTGCACTTAATGATGGCAATGGGGAGAGCCAGGATTGCCACTGCTAAATGATGCAGTCACATGACATTGGGCTTTATGACCACATTGCCTAGCAATGGAAATTTCGGACCAATTACCATTGTTAATTGAGGACTACCCGTATAGTACAAAGCTAAGTTATCAATTTGTTCCAACTAATGCATTCCAAGTTCTCTTCAATAGTCACTGAAGATTGTAAAGGGGAAAAAAGTATCTTGAAAGACTGTACTTATATTTAATCAAGATGTGAATGGATGTCAAAGGTGACCAGCTATTTCTAAGCAAGAAAACTATTTCTGTACACCACAAAGTACTCGATGCATATCTGGTCCTGAAAAACATAAAATAGCATATACAATGAATTTAGCTTCAGCTCAGATTCTGTTTACAGACAATACTTACAAATTCTTTACATCAGTAATTCCTCGAAAAGCCTTCCTTGGGATGCCTTGAATCTGGTTTTCACTTAAGTCCCTAAAAATAAGCAAACAAATAAATAAATACTATGCACTCATTGAGAATGAATTAATAAAAAAAAACAAAACATATTGGCATAAAGATGGGCTCACAACTCCAAACTCCTTTGACATGGATAGGAAGAATAATGAAGATGTTAAAATACTTTTAAGAGGTGATGAACTGAAATTATAGCTATGTAGAATTTTACATTTCCATAAACCACAAAAAATGTGTTGGACTGTTAATAGCTACAATAGCTTCCTACTACTATGCATTTCAAATTAAATATTGCACCAAATTGCAGGTTTTAAGTGTATGTTTTAAAATCTGTGTTTTTAAACAGTCCATTTCTTCATTAGTCTATGAAACTAGGCAATAAACACTGGAAACTGAAAATAAGAGAGGGAATGAGCAACTAAAATATTGTAGAAAAGATAGAATAAGAAATAATAGTATATAGATTGTAATGCAATCCTATACAGGTTAGTTCAAAACCACTTCAGGTAGTTGTATATACCACTTGCTATAAGTGCAGACTTATTTATTAAAGGAAGGAATTTCATAATAGTTCCCATATCCCATCCCATCTTTGTTGCATGTCAAAGAAATAACTAAGCATCATAATTTTTCAATTTCCCTTTTATTTTGCTTGATTTATTTTGTTTTGTATCTATATCAGCTTGTGGCTGCAAGAAGAGGTCTTCACAAAAGAATCATATTCATTTCATTCTAATTTACTTCCATTTCTGAATGTAGTTTGTCTAATTTTTGTACTTGGTTTCTCTACCATAGACATTTTATATAAGTTCTTTTCCATAGTATAACATTTGTATGTTTTCCAAGAATCTACACATTTGTGTAGTTACGTTTCCAGAATTCTTTCATTTGTTGAACTCCATTAGAGAATACAAATATAATGGAAAGTTGTATTCTGATATGGCAATTGTGAACTTTCCAATCAGATTGTGAACCTGACAAAATAGTCCCCATTCCTGATGCAATTAATATTGACTAAAGCAGAATCAATATGTTCACAAATATTTCGTGGCCATGAACAGAAGAATAATAAGAATTTCAGTAAGTCCTAAATAAGATGAGCAAATGATTAAGGAAATTTTTCAGATATTCTTCCATTTAAAAAAGATAATATGCTTTATATTATTTCCTCTATCCTTTGTGGACTACTATAGTCACAAGTAATAGCTTAGAAAAGCACAAAATAATTATTCAAATATATCACAAAATGAGGAAAATTGCATCACTATTATTAACAAGCATTGGAAAAGCTCAATTTGATAAAATTGCTGGATATTGCGTGAATGCTAAGGACAATAGATACTATCCAAACTTAATATGCTTTTTTAGAGATATATACAATGTTCAGACTTTTCAGATAAGTAACATCCATTAGAATGCACTCTGTGGAATTTCTCCCCCCTTGAAAGTGAATTCTCTATTGTACTATGAACCTCAATCAAATTGATTTTATTGAATAATAAGCATTTTGGCTCTGAATGAGAGCACCACACAGAAAACCCACATTGACATCCTAGGTCAACTGGGTCACCAAGGGCTTTCTTCTGTTTTCCATCAGGCTGATGGTCCATTCAGCCCCCACCCCAAATGTCCTTGTCAAAGTAATTCAATTTATACTAGTCATCTAGTCTACACCAATTCCTCTTGGTAGCTGTAATTGTTTTCTCAGACAGAGAGACAGGCACACAAATGGCACACATAACAATGCTATATTGTTTTCAAAATGATGGTTCCAAACATATGTAAGTACTTCAGGACTTCCCCTAGTAATGAAATACTCACTAGGAAGATATTCCAACTCTGTAATCATGTTCATCACTAGTGACACTGAAATATTAAATGCTTTATGATAGGCCTTTGATCTCAGTGATTCTGATCAGTATCATGATTTACTAAAAGTAATGCAAAGGAGCAAAAAGTTAAGTATTACAAAAATAATGCCTGGAACATTAAAAGCTAATAACAATCAAGATGAGCAGCAAGAGGAAAACAACTAGGCTTGAAACAGGAAGACATCCATTCAAAACAAATACAAATTAAAATTAAAAGCTATCATTTAAATAAATTCCTTATTGCTTCAAGTAGAGCAGAAAGGCTTGATTTAAAGCAATGTTTGAGAGATTCTAGCATTATAAGATACTTTATAATTATTACTATTGCTGTCTCTCTTACGACTGCCTTCTGTTTTCCTATTTGCAGGAAAAGAATCTTTTTCAATAATAAATCAATACATCTGCTTGTAAGTTGCATTTGTTTTATCTTCTCTTGAAATACTCTTCTCAGGCTAATAGCAAAGCCACTCCAAATCTCCAATATTTATTTCATAAATATTTCTCATATTCTGATAACCTGACAGCTTTAACAATGCTATTGCAGCAGTATGTGTTTATATCTGGCAGGTCATTCAGTATAGGAAAGCACACCATTACAAAGCATGTTGATTTTTTCATGATGTTTGCAATAAAATTATAAAACACATTATTGGAAAGTCTTATAAAATAAGGTAAGGTGTAATTTGTCCATATGAACATTTTATGATGTGCCTACATCAGTGTTATCAGCTTCTCAAAGACCATCAACTTTCTCCTAGGGATTTATTCAACTATTTGAGATTAAGAAGTTGTGATGAAAGCCACTTCAAACTTAAATATTCATGAACATGCAGACTATTTTGCAAAAACTGTTTATCAAAACCAAAAAAAAGAGAGAGAGAGAGAGTGAGAGAGAGAGAGAGAGAGAGATCAATAAGGGGTACTAAAAAGGTGTGCTAAAGGTAATTTAACCTGTTTTATTTTAGGAATCATCTATGCATAAAGTAGAAACAGACACTAGAAAGGAAACCATATTAGCTCTGTATTGGGCACAATTCTAAAACCAGCAAAGGACTTCTTTAAAGACATTAACCTATTGCAAGCAGACTATCCCTTTAAAAAACACCCTCAGTTCTCCCACCTTGATCTTTTTAGTACAACATCATAGAATGCTGTAAAACTTGCATAAAAGCCAGCCATGGATTGGGTCCAGGTACAATGTTCTGTTCAGTGAAGAGTCTTTGAACTAGGAGGAAGATAACTTTCCTCTGAGCCCTTTTTGTATGGGGGGAATGGGTGGTGGTGAAAGGAAGGTGGTGGTGAAAGGAAGATAAAGATAGGACTGGCAAAACATCCTTTTTCCTGTTCATGGAAATCTCTGATGGAACCTTCAGTGAATGGGAAGATGTGGGATGCTGCTTTAATCCTGAACAAAAATAGTATTAAAGACACAGATTCCAGCCATTCTAACACTGACTGACTTAGTCATTATGGCTAAATTTTCAGACCTAGGACTTCTGAATATAACATTCTCAATCTTCTTGGAGTCAGATGTAGATCTGCTAAATGTATAAACATCTTCTAAATATAATTAGATTTTAGATCAGATTTTGATTTTTTTAAAAATTCCACTTTTATTATTTTTATAAATAACTCAAGGCAGCAAGCATACCTAATACAAGTTGGGCTGAGAAAGAGTGACTGGCTGAGAGTCACCCAGCCAGTTTTCATGCCTAAGGTGGGAATAGAACTCACAATCTCCCACTTTCTAGCCTGGTGCCTTAACCACTTGACCAAAGATTTTAGACTTAAAAAAAAAAAAAAAAAACTTTTTTCCAAAATTTAAAAAAAAATCCTATTCTTCTATCAATATCCAGACCTTAACTTAATGAAGATCAACTGGGTTAGTTCACAGTGATTAGTATGATGGTCCAGGAATTGTGGTTTTTTGCATTTTTGGGGAGTGGGGTGGAAGATACTGTAAATTGAATAGAACACTATGGTACTTTTTAAAAATTTAGGAAATATAGCTGCCTTCACAAAAAATCAGAAAGTGATCTATTCCATTCCTGAACTACATAAATCTAAAACAAAACCCTACATTTTCAATAGAAGTCCAATATTGCAACAGAATGTTAAAATAATAATATTAATGTTCTTGAATATTTATAAACTATTCCTATTGCAAAAGGTTTTCTTCCCCCTCCCCCCACATTTTCTGTGGACTGTATAATTTTTGGCTTCTCTGTAACTTTAGCATGAACAATAATTATATAACAAAATGCACAGATCATATTACTCAATATCTCTCTGTCTTCCCTCTGTAACTGTTCTGTATAATATGAGCCAATCTACTAAAATGTCAATTCCATTGATATGAGTCCATTTCTGAGTCCATTTCATAAACTGCAATTGAGAACGGAAAGTTAAACTGTTCATACATGAGAAACATTACAATTTCTCCAAAGCATAGCACTAAGATTATGAAAGCATGAAATGGAATCTCCCCTTTCCTGCCTGCCTGCCTTGTTTATATTTTAACAATTTAATAACTAGTTTTATTGTCAGAAAAGCAACATTATTTCCTTCCACTCACCATGTAGTTCTCTTAGTCTACAGTATTTTCTTCCATTACTTGATCTCTATAAATAGTAGTACTTCTATCATTATAAGCATGCGATGCAACAGCTAGAACAGGTTGTGGAGATTACTTATGACAACTACTCTCTTAATGCCCTGCTCTCACCCTAAAGTACACTAATTAAAATCTAGCCATATCCTCCCAATTAGAATCTTGATACACTCTCATTCATTATCAGCAAAATGGATACTATTTAACAACTTTCTTTTTTGTGAGATGGGGGATTAACACCTGGAAATGCAAAAGATATAGCCTATTTAAACAGTGGTGAAGAAACAATGATCTACTAAAAGAAAAAAAAAATGAAATATCTTACTTGATAAGAAAAAGCAAGTCTTGATGGATATTTGGCCCTACTGCATACCACAAAGATTGTATAGTGTGACTAGATTCAGAATTTTCACTTACTGGTGGACCAAAAAAAAAAATAAAAGTGTGGGTGTGTTCTTGCTATTTAAAAGCATTAAAGTATCTCCTGACATTTCAAGGTTTATTCATGCAGAAGACAAGGGCAAAACTCTGATTAATCAGCAAATGTCTTGGCTCAGCGCTCCGCAAGAATATTTATTTACATAACAGCACTTCCAAAAATTAACTAGACTCTCTTCTGAGTAGCCATCAAACATGTTATTGGATTGTAGATTGACAATGTCAGCTCACCCAATCAAATTAAGTATAAAAAAGAAGCTGATGGTTTGTAAGGGGAAGTGGGGAAATCAGATGAATTTTGGGCTTATATAAAAGTATTCATAAAAGTTTACATGTTTCAGTTACTGTTTACTTACTACAAATCATATATGGGAGAAAAATAGCCCCTAGAGAATTAACTGTTCTCACCTCTAGAAAGATTAAATTGTACCTCTAGGATTAATCTGTCTTAAGCCTATTCTGCATGTCAAAGACTTACTTACAAAGAATTACCCTTCTCAGGTAACATATGTTTAGTGAAAGCATATGCATAAAATTCTTGCTAAATAAAGAGGAAATACATTCTGGAACTTTGGAATATTAATCATAGAAGGAAGAAGGTTTCCAGCAGCCCCTTAAAGTATGTGCTGTACTTAATAAGTCTCAACAGAGGGCAGTGCCTGGCCATCCGTGTCTGGCTTGGAAAGCAGGCAGGGTCAGGAATGGAAGCCATCGGGAGATATTGCGGCTACGGGCTAGATTAGGAAGGCAATGGCAAGCCGCTTCAGTACTGCTGCCAATAAAACCGCATGCATGAGGCCGTGAAGGTATGCTGTCTGGGTGTCAGCAGGGAGGGAGTCAAAAAGGTCAAGAAGGGATCAACCATGTGATCTCAACCTATGTAAAAAAGGGCAGGGCTTCAATAGTATGGGTGCGGCTGCCAGCTCCACATTTTTGACCCTCCCGCAGAGCCCCCTGCCTGCTGCATGTTGAATCAAGCTTGGGGACTATTTCCCCCCCCCCCCCCACTCTAAGACAACTTTCAAATGGAGGTTTACATTACAGATAACTTTATATTCATTATCATGCCATTCTGAAAAACACTCAACCTAAACCAAAACAAATAAATGTAGGAAATTTGTCGTAAACTGCTACAATGAAAATAAATTATTATTTGTTCTTATTTTTCTCAGATTACAATGTACTGACAAATTTCAGTGCAAAGCTTGTGTGCTTATTAATCTCCTAAAAATTTTATCCCAGAACATTGATGTAATAACATCTATTAATAAGTTTTTAAAAGGAAGACATTTTCTGACATCTAACCAAAAACCAAGCTCACTTAGTGATAGTATCCTATCAAAACATGGCTAAGGAAAACTTCATTATGATTTATCCCCATACAACAACATGAACAGACACAGGTGGATGTACTGTGATGTATCATTTGTGTGTGATACCTGCGTTACCATTGTGACATCATTGTGATGTCACAATGGTATTGCAACAGACACCTATGATATGCACTCCAGAGGGCTCAGCTGACTGCTGCCAGGAGGAGCAGGAGAAGGAGAAGGAGAAAGGAGAAATACTGGAGATAGTCCCCAGGCACAGGGAAAGCTAAGTATTCCTATAGCCTCTGACTCTAAAGAGAATATTCTGGGTGAGGGGGCACTACCCTGAAAACTGAAGTGGGTTCTTTTTTGCACCCACATCTGCCATTATATGTCTGGAGGCTGGAGGTTTGGACAATACAAGGCATATTAGCTAAAACAATCTAGAGTTTCAGGTTGTGGTTAATCACAGTCTTGACCATGGTCCTATCACTGATCTAATCAACTAGGATTTGCAATCAGCAGAAGACCATAATGAGAAATCAAAGTTTGAAATAATTTATAAACTATGTTCGAGCTATCATTTGCTGTGATGTCTAAATTAACAAACCATATATACAATTTGTACAACATATTTACATATGATTACTTTAGCCAAGGTACACTCAAATTTCTGAGCTCACACAACACAATGAACCACAAACTAACTGAATCACATTATATGTAATTGGCAAATTTGTGGTTCAGTGTGTTGTACAAACCCAGTCAATAGTTCTTTTTAGGATCAGTATCATGATCTGCAGTTGTACACAGTGACTTGAGCTCATGCACTGCACTAAAAAATAATGTGGTTTGCTTGTTTTTGGCCTAGCATTATGTATAAATGCAACCACTGTGGTATATACATATGTGATTTATTTCTTGTTTATTCAATAAACCACAGCTTAATAAACCACAGCTTAATGTGATGTATGATCCAGGCCAAGAATTCTTCTCTAGGTTATTTTTTCTTTGTTAAACTTCTCTGTCAACCAGAATCTACTTTTCAACAGACAATTATTCCTTGCCCTGAATTTTGGGATGATAAAGAATTATGATTTCATGATGATTCCTAGCTTTTGGGAATAAAGTTGCTGAAACAGGAACCATCAGATCCTAGGCTCAAGAGACCCTTTCTAGCAGCACATTCCAGTAGGCTCCCTTGACCTTGAAAATAATGGCAAATTATCTGTGACTTGGAAGAGTGGGAAGGAAACTAGGCCAATCACTGTAAAGGCTTTAACTGCTGTATATTGCAGTAGGCACTACAGGAAGTCCTCGTTTAGTGACCACCTTGTACAGCAACCATCTGTAGTTACAATGATGATGAAAAAGTAACTTTGTGGCCAATCCTTGCATTTACTACCTTTGCAGGTCTGTAAAGCAAAGGTAAGCTGAAGTAAGATCATAAGTCCTACAAGGTGCAAGGCTTGACAGCAAGATCTGCCTACCTGTATTCCCATCAGTATGGGAGAAGAGTAGATGTGTACCTAGGGATCCAGAATAACCTATGGCTACAGTGCCATTTGCAACCCTGTGAATCATTAATCAAGTTACCACTGCTTTGTTCCAGTGTCAGAACCAAGTTGCAGACTACAGTAATTGGACTAAGAAATTAAGACAATGGACCAGCTGATGAGTAAGAAAAAATCCCACAACTTGCAGTCACCATACCAATCCTGACCCAAAACCTGGTAGCCATTTTTGAAGCAGCAGCAGCAGCAACAGCTTCAGCTTCTGCTCTCTTCTGATGCTGAGTATCCACCTCCTTGCCTGATTAAAATGATAGGAAGCCAAATACATTTGCTACCTTCCTCACGCAATGTGAACCACAGTATATATTTCCCTGAGACCTGAACCTGAGTAGGGTTTATAATTGGCCTAGTGAAAGAGGGAACTGCAAAGTGGGCAACACCCCTTCCAATGTAAAACCTGGACAAGTAATTTTATGACATGTCAGAGGGCTAACTTTGATGACCAAATCAAGAAAGTGACTGCTAACCATGACATCTGTCACTTCCAACATAGTTAATGCCTAGTGTGGGAGTATGTTGCTGACTTTGAACTGGATCAGGATATGGGCTGGGATGAAAGAAGATAAATCAACCAGTATAAAGTTTATTAAATCTGAGTATCTGATGAAATATGAAATGAATGTTTGTTAAGAGACTTCATAGAATTTATTTGCATTAAACCAAGTCTGCTTGGTTATCAAAGGAAGAATGGAGGATCCAGGGACATCTGTGGGGATGGGAGGTGGGTCAAAAAAAGTAAGATGGCAGTCACAAACGTATGATTGAAATCCTGTCGCTTTGTTCATGCATGCAACTTCAGTGGATATACAAAGGGATGGGGCTTTCATCACATGGTTCCAAACACTATTTTGACTTTTTTTTTATCCCTGTGCCCCACAGACCCTTCTGAGTACAGATAGGAGAAGACACCACTATTGTCTTTCATTTAATTCCCTCTCTCACACCCCACCCCACCCCACCCCACCCCCACATCCACACATACTTCAGGGAGTTCACGAGTTGAATTCATACTGTTCAGAATCCTGCTATCTACCTAAGAAGTTGCAGAGATGCACAAAAAGTTTGCTTGCTTATTTGTACATAATGGATTCTGAGTAGGGTACACCAAAGCCTCCCCCCCCCCCAAAAAAAAGATGTATTAAAAACAGATATAAAAACAATGTGAAGAACTAGGCCAACCATACACTGGGCCTGGAAAACTTTGTCCTCTGCTCCCAACATATAGCTGGCTTTTTGAAAACTTGAGCCAGAAGCGGGCAAGACTCCTTTCTTAGCCAATCAAATCCGTACCCATTAAGAACAGTAACCATATATGTGGGTTCAGATAGATGATCTTCAGGATCTCTGTTGTCTTGTCCCACACACTTTTCTTGGGAATGAAGAAAAATATGCCACAACAACCTGTTATATATCTCTCTTTGAGAGGAAGGGCTGCAGCTCTGTCACAAGAGCTGGGTAGCTCAGCCTTTTAAAGTATCTAAAGAGACCCATCTCTTTCTCCATGACTTTCAATGGCCTGACCTTTGTCAAGCCCTATATCTATTTGCCTATCTGTCTCTACCATATTTATATGCTGCCCACAAAATGTGACTCTATGCTTCTTGCTGAAAGTCTTTAACCAGCAAACTGTCAGGGCTGTTGCATTCCCCTTTCCTTGCCACAGGGGCCTTGGAAAAGTGTCCTTGGACTTTATAATTGTTCTATCAAAGCCCTGATGCCATTCAACTGGCAGTTGATCTCTTTTCTAAGATGGTGCATTTCATTCCCTGTCATGGGCTCTCCTCTGCCCTGAAACAGCTTGTCTGTTCACCCACCAAGTTTTCAGAAACTATCATTTGCCCAGTCAACTAATTTCTGACAAAGGCCCACAATTCACAGCATGTTCTAGCGAAACTCTTTTTCAACTGTTCACTATAAATATCTACCTGATTACCTCTGCCTATCTCCCAGAGTTGGATAGGGAAATAGAGAGGGCAAATTCCACATTAAAACAATTCCTTTATTCCTACGTAAACTATTAGCAAGCCAACTGGCTTATCTATAACTCTGTCTTAGTTTGCTTATAATGACTCAGTTCATGCTACCAATAGAAGAGAATATATGTAGCTCAGGGTTGCATTGTGGAGTCCTTGGGGTTCTCTGAGCTTGGCTAACCAAGCTCAGAGAACCCCAAGGACTCCTCAGTTCATGCTTCCAGTAAGATGTCACCATTTTAGTCCATCAAGATCTACCACCCCTGCCTGCTTCTGAATGCATTCAGGATCTTCCCTGTGCCAGAGGCATCTAATTTTCTCCAAGAACTTCAAACTGCTCACCACCTCCTCAGGTTCAAATGGATCAGGCTAAGACTCTGTTTGCATTCCCTGTGTTTTTGTTTTCTATTATAGCTACTGATTAAACCCTCTGCTAACCAGTGCAGGCTGGCTTGCCAGAATCACATAGTATATAAATTTGACCAACAATTTATTTGTAAATAAATAAAAATAAAATTGCCTGGTCCCCCTCCCCATTGCTGTTAGAACCACATCTAGCTTTCAACAGATTTTCCCCTCTACACATAATTTAAGAATCTGGATGCCAAATTTATTAGATCATTCCATGTAATTGCACAAATCATTCCTATTGATTTTTACTTGGAGCCTCTAGATACACTGAAAGTACCTCCAGTTCCCTGTGGAGTTGTGTTTCCTCCTGGTCCTGCAATGTCTTTCTTGAACTGATGCACCTCAGTCCTACCATCACCATTCAACTCATTGAGAATTTGAGATGGAACTATGTTGGACTTTTAACATAGGAGAGGCAGACTGGATATTTGATTCTTTGGAAAAGTTAACCAGACACTGAACATACATGGGGAAAAACAATAGATACTTGTGCCATGTCTTCTTCAATAGCTGAATTTGCAAAAGTCTATGAGCCCAAGCCACCAGGTGTCACGCTCATTGGCAGATGTCTTAAACCATAAGTTATTCTTTCCAAACAAGATTCTTATAGAGTCTTCTTTAGCAAGATGTATCAAAATGACATGCAAGGGCATGGAATATGAGGAACTGAATGACTTCCCATTTAGAGGTAATTTATCCCCCAATATATTGGGGTGAAAACTTTTGGGGTTACTTTCAAACAGCCTCCCTGTGATTCAATGTCAAGGAGGATCTTTCCACTGATAATGGAAAAGCTTGTAGCTGGTTGTTTCCATAACCACCTTCTGAATTAAGTCTAGGAATTCATATTTTATCAGGTTGGCTCTGTAATCAGACATCTGCATCTGCTAGCAGTTCTGACTCTGAGGCATCTTGGCTGGAGAAGGGAGGAAGACTTTGGTCAGACTAAGGAGAGAAACAGAGACTACAATGAGAGGGGAAGCTTTAGAATAGGTGGACTTTTTGAGGCAGAAGAGCATAGAAGTCTCCCCTTTTCTGCCATCTGGTGTTGGGAAGAGAGGGGAATAGATAGGCCTGAAGCGAGGGATATCATGTCAGCTCCAACATCAAGAGACTGAAATGTATAGTGGGAAATTATGTCCTCCAGATACATATGACTAAAAGGAGAAAAGGGCTAAATGGCTCATAGTTCCAGTCTCAGAGGGTGAGGGAAAAGAGAAAATAGGAAGATGGTACTTGAATGAAGTTGGCAAGACAGGATCCAGAAGTTCCCAGTTTGTTTGAGAGAATGATTAAGTTAATAAATCCCAACAGTCTTCCATGGTTTAAAGAGAATAGCAAATATCCACTAATTTGGAAAAATGAGGGGGAAAAGCCCAGAATTTAAACCCTAGGGCTGTATATAGATTTTAAGTGCTGCATACCGCAAGAGGCAGATCATCTATTGCTTATAGTTTCATTCTTGTTTAATCTAATTGAATCATGTCAGTGGGTTTTCTGTCAAGAAGATAATCCTAAATAAGATATTATGGTTCTTGAGAATCTAGACTACAACCATGCTAGTCTGACAGTTTCAGGGCTTAATTGGACAGGCTTTGGCCTGATATATATTAGCTAAGTTCAAGCATCATGCTAAGCTAAAATGGGTTTCATTTAGTTTTGGCCATTGTGTGAATCTAGCCATTAAGATTTATAAGCTATGGTTTACAGTTTCACATATTCTGCAAACCTAGTAAGTTTAACATAGTATAAAAACCCAAATGCTAATTTAATAAAATTCAATAAAAGAGAAATAAATGTGAATCTTTATAATTAAACTTTTGAAATGAAACTTGCAATCTGCATAAAAACTGATATCACATCACTGATGATCTAGTACTTAAACATGATGCAATATACCCAAATTTAGGTTGCAGCTCAACAATGACAGGAATGCTAAAATTATTTATTTTTCGAAATACTAAATATTTTATTTAAGTAAAGTCAGCAGACAAATACTAATCTGCCATATACAGCATGGTGTAGTGGTTAAAGTATTGAACTGGAGAGAGCCATGTTCAGACCTACCCATCTAAGCTTGTTAAGTGACTTTGGGCCACTGTCTCAGCTCAACATACTTCACTTGATTGATGGATTGATTGAGTGATTGATTCAATTTGTATAGCTGCCCATCTCAAATTTGTGGCTCACAGGGTTGCTGTTTGAAAAATTGGAGGAGGGACCATTATGTATCCTGCCTTGAACTCCTGAAGGACAAGCAGGATATAAATTAATCAAATAAATAATTATGGGTCTGTTTTCAACACACAAATGCTGAATCTAAATAATAGACACATAATAAACTTACGAATACACTACTAAAAATTAATTATACACATAGGACAGGGTTTAAAAAAAAAATTCTAGCATTTGTGAACAAAAAAATAGTATACCTAATAAACTAGAACATGGGCCAAATTTTAGAGTTAATTGTACATTAATTTTTCTTCACCCCATGGAACATTATAGAGAAAGACACCCTTGGAAAAATGTTTCTTAAGGTTCTTATAGGATAAAGAACCCCAGCATATATCTATATTAAAGACTAGGAATAAATTATATATCCTTCTATATTAAAGACTAGGAATAAATAATGAAGAAAGGTGTTAAAGGCATAGAACAGAAGACAGGTATCATTGAACAAGGAAGCACGTACATAAAAGTCTTCTGTGGTGGTGAACTCTTGCAAGACTCCCCTTAAGAACTGCAAGCATCTTTGAAACGCACGAATAAAATTTCCAAGCACATAGTTAATGTTCAAATGGCAGGATATATTGATTCGCTTCTCATCTCCAAGTATCTTAAGTTTACCCAGAAGACTATTTTATTTAATTAAGTTGGTACTTTATTAATATATATATATATATATATATATATATATATATATATATATACTCATTCCTCTATTGATCATAAGAGAAGCTGACACATATTTGAGTCAGACATACATCAGCTCCATTTAATGGACCTCCACTTAGGAGAGTGGTTGGCTCTAAATCAAGGTAAATGAGAACAAGTACTCCTCTGGGATGGCAGGACTTAGCCAAATCTATAAAATTTTACAGTTTGTATTTTTTTTTTTTTACTTTTAAACTAGAAAGCATATGGAAATTAGATAGGAAAATGTTCTCTCCTTGCACGTTTCAATTAAGAATGTCAATACCTTAATTAAATTGCTCAATCTAATGAGATTTATACCAATGAGTGTGTTTTATACTTATAATAGCTTTTTTGGCTGCTGTTCAGAATGTCAAATAAATTGTGAGAACTGGGATTAAAAAGTAGAAATTGACGTTCTGAACCAAAGCCAGTAATCCTTCAAGATTCATTTTTCCATTTCATTCATGTGATTTTGAAGAATTAATGAACCTTGTAATAACTTTGTGTTTTTTTAAAGTAAGTTTATTCTCCAGTTCATCTACATTACCTATTTCTCCACTAAAGTAGCATTATTACTAGAAGGTATATTTATACAATAATAGGCATGTTCCTTTTTATGTCCTATATTTGTTTTTCTTTTTGCAGATTTATTTCCTAATGAACAGTAAACTTCGCTATTCTTACCTTGCCTTTCAGAATATCACTACTCAAGCCTTAAAACAAAACCAGAATTTATTAAAGAAAAACTACTTCAAAGCATTTTGAATAATATGCTTTATTTTCTTTATATTCTTACAGAGTTTTCAGATTTCTACAGCAATAATATACTTTCCCTTACAAAGGAAGTAACAAACACAACATGGTTTTAGATTCATTCTCAGTAAAGAGAAAAATACATACAGTACTATCTTTGTGACTTGACCATCCTGTTTCTCATTCCAATGGCTTGTTCTTGCTGCATTGTCAAGAACATTTTGATCAAAAGTCTGCATTAGAATACAGTTTCATATCTTATATGCTGATTAGCCCTTTATCATGTAAAAATAACAATGTAAAAATAACGATTTTTAAAAGAAAATTAAGAATGGCTGTATGTAGCACATTCCATTTTATAATTATCCACTTACTCCAGATTGTTATCAGTTATTATCTTTTTCATTGTTTCAGACTGTATTTATATGATAAAAGGGGTTTTGTGATGCATTATCTGCCATTAAAAAAGGGGGGTAGTGGGGGAAGAAAATGGAAAAGAGAGAGGCTTATTCCTTTGAAAAAGAGAGAGAGAGAGATTGGTGAATTATTTTTCTGCCTTACATTTTTTCTTCCCTCCCAAAAAGAAAACCCTTTGATATAGACTTGGATTATTTATTTGTAATTCAGTTATTATTGAATAATTTGACTTCATTAAAGGGAAGATTCTCCATTCTAGCCTCAGGTTCAGTATTCATCCGGTGGAAGTAGAGACATGAATGGCAATGTAGGGCAATGAAAGTTGCCATAGCTGGGTGTTGAGTTACCTGTATGGCAATCTATATTTCATTCCTGCATGGCAAAACACGTTGCTTCCATTAAACAAACTGGGCTATTTGCTTTTTGTTGCTTCACATATGAAAAAGCAATGGGGATATCTTCTCTTAATTATGGTGTTACACCATACATACTTCATAGCTGACAATACAGATGGAGAAAGTCTCCAAAAAGAATAATTCATATTCGAGACTATTAAATTTTTTTGCCATCATCCATAGATATAGAATGCTGTTGGCAATGGTACTGTGAAGCCTACACTATGATAGAGATAGAAGGTGCAGTCCTACCAATTTGTCACTAATAAGGGACCTTTCTGAAGGAGAACTGGGCACTTAATCCCTACTCTGAGCATCAGGCTGAAGGAGGTGTCAAGCAGACTGAGGAGGGATCAGAAGCATGTTCGTCATGTCAGAGAGACCAGCCCTACTATGGGATGGCTAGAGAAGGCCCGGAGGGTCAGCGGCAGTGGACAAAATCTGACTCAGCAGATGTAGGCCTAACTTACTGAGGGGAAGACAGTGATCATTCGGGGAAAGGAAGGAAATATTCCAATTCTCTTCTTCCAGGACTAACTCCTGTATTTGAAGAAAAGCTGATGGGAACTAGACAGTATGAACTGGAGAGTTCATCAAGGGGATAAGTAGCAGAAGGGTTAGAGAAAAACACTGTGGAGAGGAACTTGGGGCTGAGGAAGCCGGAACTGGGGATCTCTTTTTCTTTTTGCCATGGCTGGAACTGAGAGGAACAGGCTTCCTAGAAGGCTTTGAGTTAAGAATGCTATAATATTGTAAAATTTGGCATTTTTTGCAGCATGAATAATAGGACCTAGGATTGTTTGTACTTTACACCTCTTTCTGGCCATGTTCCTGGTGATGTTTGTGTGTTGATCTATTTGTGAGGACAATAATCAGGTATCTTGCAGAAGCAGCAGTACTACTACTACTACTACTACTACTACTACTACTACTATTATTATTATTATTATTATTATTATTATTATTATTATTATTTTATATACCGTCCAACTCCCAGAAACTCTGCCAGGTTTACAATTGTTAAAACATTTTTTAAAAAAGAATAATACAGAAAACATAAAAATAGCACAAGGCAAAGGGACAATGATGCCAGAGGGGACAGAAAGGAAGAAAGGGGCATCAATCGTCCTCTCCAAAGGCCTGGGTCAAAAGCCAGGTCTTTAAGGCCCTTCAAAATCCCAATAGGGTGGGAACCATTTGAATTTCAGGGGGAGCCTCATTCCAGAGGGCAGGCGCTGTTACAGAGAAGGCATGCTTCTGGGGTCCTGATAGATAGTATTATTTAATCAAAGGAATTCGGAGCATGCCAATCTTGCCAGATCGAACTGGTCAGGCAGATACTATGGGAGACAGGCAGTCCCTCAAGTAACCAGGCCATAAGCCATGTAGGGCTTTATAGGTAGTGACCAGCACCTTAAATTGTACCCAGAAGCAAGTTGGCAACCTGTGCAGCTCATGAAGCAGAGGTGTTAATGGGCATGCAAAGCATGCCCATTACCGCCCATGCTGCTGCATTCTGGACCAGCTGAAGCTTCTGGGTAGTCTTCAGGGGTAGCCCCATATAGAATGTGTTGCAGTAATCAAGCTGTGAGGCAACCAGGGCATGGGTGACTGTCTGAAGGCCCCCCTGATCTAGGAAAGGATGCTACTGTTGCACTGGATGAAGCTGGGCAAAAACCTTCCTGGACACAGCTGTCACTTGCTCATTGAGCAGGAGCTATGAGTCCAGAAAGACCCCCAAATTGCACACCATCCTTAAACGGGGAAGTGCAATCCCATCCAAGGTCAAAGTTGGAATATCCCCGTATCTCGGCAGTCCAAACACCCACAGCCACTCGGTCTTGGTAGGATTGAGTCGGAGACGGTTCCTCCCCATCCAAACCTGCCCAGTCTCCAGGCACTGGGACAGAACCTCAATAGCCTCACTGGGTCAGCCCGGAGTTGAAAGATATAATGGGGTATCATCAGCGTACTGATGATACCAAACTCCAAACCGGCAGATAACCGCCCCCAGCAGTTTCATGTAAATGTTGAAAAGGAGGGGAGAGAGAATAGAACCCTGAAGCACCCCACAAGTGAGGGGATTAGGGGATGATCTCTTCCTACCAACCAACACCAACTGAAACCAGCCCCAGAGAAAGGAAGAGAACCACTGTAAAACGGTGCCCCCAATCCCTAATCCATGGAGCTGGCTCAGAAGGATACCGTAATAATCAACCAGCTTTAACAAAATTAATACTTGTGCACAATTATTTATATCACAATGATACCTACCCCACCCCAAAACTCTTCAGAACCATTACAAAAAATAGTTAATGTGAAAAAATCCTCAACCATGCAGTAGTTTTTTCTAGAAAAAATAATTCTTAGCTTATAAGTATTATACTGCTGAAAAATGAAAGAAAATACAACTGTATGAATGCTCCACCAAAATAAAATTTCCCATTTTTCAATATATAGCTATCTCTGAATTGTGTTTCCATAAAGGACATTTAATTATCCAGTTTTGATTTACCAACAGGTTATAGTTTAGCTTTATAAAAATAAGTCTGCATGCACTTTGATATCCCTTCTCAGTCATTCATATGAAGAAGCAATTATAAGCTTCTGCTTTTGAGCTATACACTGTCCATCTTTATGTCCAAATACAGAGAACTACACTTTGCTCTAGATGCAATTAGTAAATCAGGGTGTATATATTTTATCTCAGATTTGTTTGAACTATACATGTATGGGTTGAGGCTGGTGAGGCAAGAGCTAGCAGTTCCCAGACTAGAGATGGCCATTATATAAACATACAACAATATTTGGTTTTAAGGCCACCAACCATTGTAAAGCATTGTTTAATTTAAAAGGGCAGGAGAAAAATGTTCAAATGTAAGATTAAATAAAGTCCCTGACATCTTTGCACTGCAGGGGGCAATCCACTGTTATATGTGGCTTCAGTCTTATCTGTAATAAAGATTTTAATCTTCCCAAGCTGTTTCTGAGAAAAGTTTTTTGCCACGTCAAGGTGAAAAGTTATGCCAAGCTATGAAGTGTCAGGAAATCCTTGACTCATTCCTGAGCTTATTGCAGGAATCATGAGAACAGGATGGTTTACTCCTATTCCTATCAGTAAGAGAGGAGACCCATCACCTAATGATCAAGGATTAACATCATGGCCTTTGAATCTCTAGCAACTCCACTACTGGTCGACCAAGTTGTCAATATCTTGCTTAGGTATTTGAACTGAGTAGCAACCTAGGTGCATCAGTCTAGAATATGAATCAACTGGCTAAGGAGATATGACAGCATGAACCATAATAGGCAAGTCTCTGACTGAGACGGCCCCTGGGTAACCATGCAACCATTGCTGTGTAATTGCATCTGCTGCAGGCATCTTATTTTGAGTATCTACTTCTCTACAAGACCATTATGATTGTAGCTTATCTTCCTTGCTTAATGTGAACCATACATCTTTTTGAGATCAGATGGCACCCTCCTTACCTACCAAGCCTGCATAGAATTTATAATTAACTTAATGCCTGAGAGATGTATGTTGTGTATATCATCCCCATCCACCAAACTGTTTCCTTCATTGTGCAGAATAGAGGAGGGTATCTATATGATATCTTATCTTCCATATCTTTCTGCTGCTGTATGTAAATAAAAACATTAAAACTAGAATAACCAACGATGATTTGGGATTGCCACAGTGTTATTTCCAGTGACTCTGGAAAGTTCGTGGATGGATGGATGGATGGACGGACGGACAGACAGACAAAGATTATTGTTACCAAGTCCTCTTTTCTTTTGTCTCTTACCTTATATTCATGTTTTCATGTTTTTGCCTGCCTTTTACCCATTTAGCCAATAAACTGTTTTTGACATTTGTGGATGTTGAACAAATAAACATCAAACTATATTTTTTGCTAGCTGAACTGAGTGGAGTATGTACATATTCTGATCAGGATATAGGAATTGACTGGGAGTGTGCTAAATGCAAATTAAACTGGAAATTAACCACCAAAATTTTCCAGCACTGTAAAATGGGCAACACCCCTTCTGATTTAGAAGAAACTGGATTTGAACACTTTGAATTCGATGGATATGAATAATGTTACCCTAGGCCTTTTACTATGCATCCTTTACACAGGAACTTAACATTGGGTTGTATCTTAAGTTTCTGCAGGAAAGCTCTACCCATAGAAAGGGCACTCCCAAATCAGCTGAAAGAAGACAAAGACATTTTTATTGCATCTTCGCATGGCAAGTCTTCCCACACCATTTAGAAATGAATTCAGGATGAGGGGCTCCTGAACACAGCATGGAAAGGTAAGTCTTCCATTAGCCAAAACTTCTACTGATCAAAAGGATATTCTGTGATCCCCCAGTCCATCACTTGTTCATGTATGGATTGGATGTGCATGCTAAATACATAGTCTCAAAATGAAAAGGCAACTATAAGGTAAAGGTAATAAAGCATGGAAAATGTGTGAAAACCATATACACATTTCATGTTCCCAGGAAATCAGACTGAGACTGCATTTACTTAACAATTTTTAAACCCAAGATATGAGACAGTTTAGACAAGATGAAGATTATAAAGCATTTAATTCAGAGTACCACAAATAATAAAGACATACTGTATGTGATTATACTGACACCATTGGCCATTCTTACCTAACCAAGGAATGAATAAATGTAAGCAATGCTAGAGATAATAAAAAGTTAGACAAGTTTGGAAATGCCTTCTTTTCTAAGATATTTATTAATTAGAAAAATAAGAATTTAAATCCCGACACTGGCATTGTCAGACATTGCTACATTTATAAGCCAGATTTTATTAAAAAGATTCAACATGATATCATAACTTGTGGAGTTTCACTGCATGTTCAGGTACAGATATCCAGCCAGGACAAAAGTTCTGTTGGGATTATTTAAAAAACAGCCTGCTCTCCATTAGGATGACAGTATGGAACTTTTTCTATAAGGTCAAAAATAGAACAGCTTTTTGCAAGCTTGGGCCATAATAATGTCTTTCCCCACCATCTTATGCCAATCATATTTTTCAACTGTTGAATGATATAAAATATACCAGGGCAGTTCAACAAGGTAGTTCAACTTAGGAGGGAGGTTCAGAACACAATCATTTGCACATGTCATTCTGAGGTCACGTTTTAGTATGCATCTGCAGAAAAATACTAAGGGTTCTTACTTAAACCCTACAATTTGATTCCCCCCACTCCTAAAATGAAGTCTGGTTTTCATTTCCTTCCATGATTGAATTCTCTCATAACACTCTGGCAAAGGGAAATTGTGTATACCATTTTTCTATAGACCTAAAGCAGGGGTGATTGAATTATACACACACTCAGTATGGATTGCTCAGACTAGAAATGCATTGTATTTTAAATCTATCTCCACAGAACACCATATTGTGTGCATTTGACTTACACGGCAGAAAATGAAATGCTGACATTCTGCAAACCAGAGCCTGCTCCATGAGGAAAGATGAAAGAGGTACTTAAAACCTCTGTGTCAAACATGATGCTTTGATAAAATTTATGCTACTTTTCAGCATTCAGGTAGGCCAACATTATATTCTCAGAAGAAAACTAAATAAAAAATAGGATCTTGGTCTCACAGGATCTTGGCCTCTGAAGAGGAGATAAACTCCTACAAGAGAGATTGTTGAATGCATCTATTTCTAGAGAAAAATATTCACAGTTGCAGAAATCACAAGTACTAAAATATAAATGCTCTAAGGGCAGAGACCATACAATATCTGCAGAGTTGAAAGTAAAGGAAACTTATTATCATAGCTAGCTTGGACAACTATCATAAAATTCTTAACGTATGTTCAGTGAGGACCAAATTAGTAAAGACAAGTTCCCTCAAGTTGACCTTGACTACTGATCACTTCATGATTAAATCCATCTAGTTTTCTTAGTGATAGTACATTAGCGATTTGCCCTGTTCCCTCTGGGATGTTTTTTTTTTTTTTAATTTCCCTACAGTCCTGGGGTTTTTCTGAACATCTCCCATTCAAGTGGTAACCAGGAGCAAGTTATGGGTTAAATTAAGAAAATGTGCATTTAAACATGTAATTAGGATATGCCACTTCTTTTTCTTTACAAAAGGAGAGTATGTGTATGTGTGGGAGGGAGGGTGGGTATGCAGAACAGGGATCATGCTATGTAGATCTGGTTATTTGTTACTGTAACTTGCTTCTTAAAAATGCTGTGTTAAATGTATTTTGTTAATAGAGATGTGCTGACCTTTGCCTTTCACACATTCCCCAACTTGGAGTCCTGCAGGTGTATTGGGACTGGAATTTCCAAAAAGTATGGCCTTTAACTTGGAATTGGATACAGTGAAGGACTTATTGTTGGGAAAGGCTAATATTATAGCCTATCTTAATAATATTAAGATAGGCTATAATATTAAGACAGCCTAATTTCTTTCCTTATTTTCTTTGATGAAAAACCACTGAAGTTCAAAATATACTGCAGATATATAGTCCATTTGCCATAAAACTGTTTCTTGCATCCATTCCTGGCATTTGATAGTATTCCTCTCCATCCTTTTCATGTGAGTCAAGGGGACAATGCTGTCTTTCTGATTAGATACTTGGTAAATTAACTAATATTAAAAATAAAAAGATTACAGAAGCTTCAGTATTTACTAACTAGTTAGGAGTTGCTAAGATCAAGACTGGTGTTTTGTTTTTTTCACACCCATCGATCGTTTTGCACTAAAAGTGCTGTTTCATCTCATTTTGTTGAAGCAACTGATGCAAATATTGTTATGCACCATCCTTGCACAGCATGGAACAGGAAATGTTCTATGATCTGGGGGTATGCATCATTTGCTGCACGCTGCGTAAGAAACCTCAACTGCTGCCCTTCATTATCTCTAATGGAATTTCAAGGTCAATGGCCAGTCATAAATGTCCACTTTAAATAAAATATTAGATGTTCCCTGTTCACTGCCTTTTTATCCTGGTTTCTAGGGAGACTAGAAAAAGGATTTTAAAAAAAAAATCATCATACATTTTAGAACTGAACAAAAAAAAAAAAAATCCACTAAGATTGATTTTCATTTCACATCAAGCAGTAGAATAAATTCTTGGCACAAAATTTCAAGGGCATAATACATTCACATCCCACCTAATGTAATAAAAATGTACATGCATACATGTACGCAGCTGCGCACATACACACACACACCCCTAATTTGATTTTTCAAGCCTGACTTTGCCAATTCCATTTCAGCAAGCCAATTTCTAGACAGACAGAATTATAGGACTGAGTGCAAGGCGACTATGGGACTACGGGCACAGACCACTTAGACGAAGACAACTTTTCATCTGGAAAACATACTTGTCCTATTACTCTCTTCCGGGCCTGCACAAACTTCACCCATACATACATGTTTTCTGATATACCCATGATGTGCAGGAAGACCATGGGGAAAAGAAGCTTTAGACTCTACCCGTTACTTACCCAGCTTTCAGCAATAAGGCACATTATTACCCCCTGATAATAGCAGTGAGCAACACTGATCTTGATCAAGATCCCTGAAATGTTAACTCTGCCTCCCACTGCCAATAATCCCAAAGCATCTAAAAGTACAAGGAGGGGTGTGAAGATTAAAGCCTTCTCTGAGCTGAGAGATTGCTCTTTCTCCATTGTTATACCAAATGGGGAAATAGCTCTCTTCCCTGCAATGAGCTATTAGCATCAGAGAAACTGCAATATCGATTAGGATTTTTTGAGAAGCAGAGGTGCTTTAACCAGATAATTCCCTAGCAAACTGCTGAAAACGGTGACTCTTCTCACAAGCCCTCTTCCCAAGCTCAACTGCAGCAACAATGTACATGGGGCTCGGGAGAGAATTGACATTAGCCCACACTGGAGGCATCAGAGCATTGTGTGAAGCCTCCCTTGTTCGCATTGCTCTGGCTCTTCTAAATGCTGCTTGACTCAGATGTGTTCTGTCCTTCCAGCAGTGAAAGTTCATGGCATACAATGAAGAAATATTCTTTGGCAGGGTGCTCAGAATCCTCTTTACAGCCCTGCATGAAAAATAGCCCACCTATTAATTAATGACTACTGACTGAGACCCATGCCTCCCAACTATGCATGTACCACTGATCGCTTCTGAATCTGCTGTGGAAAGCAACCCCAAGGAGCTGTCACCACGTCTTCATGCCATTTTAGCTACTTTAAGTGCAGCTGCAGATCTAACACTGGCAGTTTCCCTTCGCAGTGCAACCCTCCTCTAAATGCACTTTACAAGCATATAGGGAATTTTTTTAACAAGGAAGCCTCTCCACCACTGTCACAGTCTCAGAGTCACAGTCTCACAGTCTCTTTTCTTTCAGGCTGACTGCTAAGAGAACCACTGCTTAATGCTATGCTTTGGCTATCAGATCTTTATATACCCTTGAAGCCTGGCCTGATACAGAGCATATTTAATAGCTAAATGAATTTACAAGTTAAACAAGATGCCCTAAGTATTTATTTGCAGTGACACCTATATTTGGCCAAGGCCAGGACCTTTATTTGTACATCTTATTTGTATGAAAATATCACCAGTGCATTCTGTGGGCTAATTATTCAGAAGCTGCCTAATTAAAACAATTACAGTTCTTGCTCTCTTGAAAAGAACTGGGAATGATTAAAGCAAGCCTTAGCAATTCTTGATCTTTCCACCAGCAAAGTCCCTGGGAAGTGTCCTCTTAGGCCATCAGATGGTTTATTACTAGCTTTCTAGATTGCTCTACCCTATTTTCTTCCTTTCCCTCTTATTTGGATCCATATATATTTCTTCCTAATGTTACACTCTTGTGTATATTTCATTTTCTCAAAAGTGTGTTGCAATAATTAGTGGGAGAGTTTCAGTGTACTGTAATGATAGATAAGCTGATGTCTTCAGATGTTTAGGAATTCAACTCCCATCAGCATTAGCTGGCATGGTCAAAGACAAATGGTTACAGGATTCATAATTCAACTCATTTTCAGTATGCCAGACATTTACAGGTTATAGTGTAACACATTCTTGTGCTTTCCTTTGGAATATGTCCCCAGTTCTCATAAAACTCACTGTGAACAATAAAAAGTCATTGTTTCTTTTTATGTAAACAATAGGAAATATCTTTTGATGATCCATCTAGTATATCTCACTTATCACACTACTGCTGGTAGAATGCAAATAAAGATCCTTTGGTCAACAGAGCAATAGCACATATGAGTTGTTCTCTATCCTTATGCTCTAACACAAAGTAAATCATGCTGTATTTTTGCATGTTACTAATAAATGTAATTAAACTGGAAAGAAAAAAATGAAGGGTAAAGGAAAATAATTGTACAGTATACACTAGACAAAAAAAGTAATAGAAACTGATATGAATAGTATAAGAAAGGGAGGAATTGTTATAGGAGTGCAACCATTTTACTCCACAGATAACAGTCCATTGTATTCAAACTTTTCCACTGTGTTACATTATCATTAAATATGCAACTGGCCCTTCCTTTTTGCTAAACATCAGCTGCTTGAGGGTCCAGTTTGAATTCAATATGGTGGGGGGAGCCCATAATACTTTCCCTCCAGTATGGTCCCAATCCAGGCTATGGGTGTGATTTACTTCAAGGTCAAATAATAACCTCTGGAGAGGGACAAATCTGCACTCCAGCAAAGAGCCACATTTTTAAATTAATCTTTGACTCCCACATGGCTGTCATTTAGTAACTGAAAAGAAAAAGAAAAAAAAATTAAAACCAAGCACACAAGGGAAATAACAAAATCAACCTTCCATCTCATGGGGAAAGCCAGTTCTGAGAAAATATAGGTCGATTCCCATTCATGAAAAGTTAATGGAGGGCCTTAATTCCCTTACATAGAAGCCACTGCACACCCAGTGAAGCTGAAACACAGTTTGCTCATGAATAAAATGAATGAGATCATGCAAGTAAGACAGAATTAGGAGAAAATAAAGCCCTTCTTTTATTGTGAGTAAATGACTATTCCTGTGATGGGAATATTCAGGGGCAGTTGATACCTTCCACATACTCCCTTATCTGTTGTCACAAACAAGCAAGCATTAGAATTCCATACAAGCAGAATAGGCTGCATGGCCCCAAACACAGTAAATTAAGCCTGAGTTATTGTCTGTAATGGTAAATAAGACTTATACCCTTTGAAGTATTCATTTTATATTTGCTGGCTTTGACTCTGTTACAATATTTGGGTAGCAACCTAACTGCTTTAAAATGACAGGTTGTTCTGTACAATTATAGTAATTAGTAAGGTAAGATTAATATACTTAGAGACATCCAAAATTCCCCAAGTTAAGTAAGTGCAAAATATAATTACTGAAATAACTATGTCAGTCTAGAACACAGTATTTTATGTGTGTTAATTATATTTTTAGTAGGTTGGATGATTAAAAGACTAGGAAAAAAAATAAATAAAAGCAAAGTGCCAGAGTGTTATCAAGTGTTTGACAGTTATTCTTGCTTCAAAAAGCAACAAAAGGTTTTGTGTATCAATAGTCAGCACAGCACATTAAGAACAGTGTTACAGTTTGAATCTAAAACTTTGTTTTTGTCTAGAAGGAATTTTAGAACAAAGTGATGAAGTCATTTCAATATGGAATAGAAGCACACAGCTAAGCAGCAATTTGGTAGGTAAGATAAAGAAATGCCCAGTCACTGCTGCAGCTCCTCAGTTAAATCTATCTAGGACTGGGCATTAAACAACACACCATTTTTTAAGTTACTGAGTCATTGTGGTGCCTTAGCTGCCCTTTCGTACCTCAGCTGTGTGGCCCAATGAGGAAAGACATCTATCTCCAAAGGACACCAAGAAGCACTTCTGATTCCTGTATTAACTTTAACTTCTAGAACTGAACAGAACAAAGACCAATGGAAGGTTACTTAACACTTCCACTTTTAAATATTCCCATTTCTATTCCCATATTTTCTCAATTTTGTTTAATTAAAAAGAAAGGAGAGCATTGTCTCAGTTTCAAATGGTTGTTTAACCAGATTTTTGGGGACATTCTGAAGGGGGAATACAATGGTTACCACCATGGAATAATAATTACTTTTGCTCCAGAATGATCCACTGTGACACTGTGTCATATTTCAGAAATATGGCTATGCATCCAAACTATTGTTTGTCATATCAGTGCATTTTTTAAAAAGAAACAAACAGGAGGAAGCTGGGCTAAAGTAAAGGTAAGGCTGCATTCCAAAAATCATTGAAATGTGTCCATGAGACCAAAATTAACTCACCCCTGGAGAGATATTTTTGCTACTTCCCTTTTAATTGAATACTAAGTTGCATGGACTAAACAATTTATAGTTTATTTACTCCATTAAATTCATTTACTCAGTTAAAGCACCTAAAGCCTATATGTAAAGTTAGATTATTTTAAAATGGAAGGATACAAAGAGGATCATAAATAGTTACTGCTACACCTTAAGTACGTCAACATGGGAGTTAAATAACTAAAGGTGTGCAGATTTAAATATCAGATTCTAAACCATATCAGCTTTCAGGTATACGGGCATAATTTCAGTCTGAAAGCAGCTAAGGTTCCAACTGACATTGCTTTATTCCAAACTTGTTTACCGCAAGAGTTACAGTGGATCTGCAGTTTGTTGAGCATCACTTAAATAATAATTTAAGTAAATTTACTTATTTTATTTATTATGCAAATTTACTGATTACATTTATATTTTGTCTTCTCGAATCAAAAATAACCTAGAAAACATGTACAAAAAGTTGCTCACGGGTGTAGAAAAATTCAATTCATCCATAGATATAATCTCACCCCATATATTAATTTTTGCATCCTGATTACAATGTAAATGCACACTATTAATCAGATATTAAAATTAAGCCAAATAACCATTCATTTAATGGTGGGATAGAATAACAGCAAACCCCTTTTCTATTAAATGGATCAATATGTGGTACTTCACTTCTTATCTAGGGTTATTACAAATGGCATTATCTCTTCATCTATCATTATCTTCTGGAACCTATCAGTGGCACCCTTTGTCTTCTCTTATTATTAATTTGCTTTTGGAACCACTTGCCTTCCTTACTGGAAAAACAAACAATATCTGGGGTATAACAGTGGCTGAAACTGAAGACAAACTGTTGCTATATGCCGATTATATCTTTAATAAATTATGCTTTTTCCATACAAAAAAGAAAATTTATATTGTGCATCAGGTGGGTAATATATCAAGCTATTCAACTAATCTTATATGCTTCCTATGGAAATTTGTAAAAATTGGAGTTTCACTTGTTGCATGACTTCTGTTAAATATCCAGGAATAATTATTCCAAGGAAAGTTTCTTGATGTGTGGATGCAAATGATATAAAGATATCACAGTTTCTCTCAGATAAAAAGCAACATAAATAGATGGCTAGAAATCTTATTGAGTCTATGGGAAAAGCTGGATGCTACAAAATGATAATTTTAAGACTGATATATTTACAGTACTTAGGCACAGTCCTAAGCTAATATATTCATTTTAAGAAACTGGTAAAATATTAAGTAATATTCTATGGAAAGAATAACTTCCTAGGTTTTTTTCATCTAAATTCTATCATATGATGATAGGAGTCCTGACTTTTATAACTTTCAGCTTTATAAATGGGCATATATTTTAATTATAATTTTTCTATGGAATGCAAGTAGCCAAGTTTTTTTAAAAAAAAATCGGTATAAGAATCAGAATGTTATTGTGTGACCTCACTGACATCTTAGCAAAGGCTTGCCTCCATTTTTAGCAATAGCTTTACTGTATTTTCTGCATTAAGCCTGCAAGGCACATTTGGAAGATATTGGGACAAAACTATAACTTGGGTCCTTATATAAACTCTAGGACAATCCCAGTTGGAAAGCTGTAGTGAGTGTTCTTTCATATGAATTGGATAGCCCAGGGAATGTTTTAAAAGGATTGGTTATTAACCTCACTATGTTCGAAGCATAAAATTGAAGCGGGGACATTTACTCATATGATATGTGCTTGTTCCCATTATTGCCCCATTTTTGCTTAATATTCATAACTTTGTTAATATAGTATTATAAAGATCAATATAATCTGAAGATGTGAATGTATTCTTGAATTGCATACCAAGGATTGGAACTTATCATTGTATCAAGAATTACAGACTTACTAAGCCGGGGGCTAGCAAAAAAGGCAACCGCTCAGTGTGGAAAAGAGAATGAGATTCCAGATATACAATCTTAGATCACTGGTTGGTGTTCACTTTCTGTTTATGTATTAGTATTCTATTGAATTAATGGAGAAAAAAATCAGTATTCTTTCATATCACGAAGGTTTAATTATGTGTTTTTTTTTAAGTTGAATTATTTTTATATGTAATATATTATGTTTTCCATTGCTTTTTCCTCCTCTTCCTTTTCCTCCTCCTCTTCTTCAGTATATTAAAGCAACAGAAAAATTAAAAAGTGAAAAAAACACACAACAGCAAATGCAATTGACATTAAATATGAAGTTAATCACCAGTGTTCTACATAGCGTCTTATGTAATTTTGATTTTATTTTTAAAAAATCTTTACAAAATTCAAGGAGCACATTGGTCTCCAAGGGAAGCATTTAGGGGCATTTGGTGCTTATAGGCACCATGTTTGGAAATCCAACTATACCTAGGGGAGTTTGAAAAACAGCTCTTAGGCAAATAAACTGCTTATCAACGATACGTCAAAAATCAAGCACTGATGTCTTTTTGCTCCTGCTCAAAAACAGTTCGAGACGAGCACTATGTTTATTAATTATACAGTTTTCTTTAAGCAAGAGGCAATCAGTGAGGAGTATAGTGAGCCACAAAGGATATCCATGTCCTTTTGGAAACTACTGCTATACAAGACTACTGCTATTTCTCAGTGGGCACCACTTGAGTTGATTTATGGATAATTATTTTTCACTTAGTAATGGCAAATAGTCTAGAGACACACAAAAACAAACAATACCAAGCAATCTTCTGGAACCAGTAAAGTAATATTGCCCCCCCGCCCCAAACAAGTACGTATTGAAGCATTTTGACTAGATCGTAAAATGTCTATTGTTTAGTCAAGGTCAGGAAGAAAAGCTAAAGGATAAGAACAATTGTTGGTTAATGGAATAGCCTTGCTTTTCAATAAAGAACAGTTGCATTCAGCCTAGCCCCACAGACACGTAAGTATAGAACTGATACTTAAACAATAGGCAGACTATAGGTTTCTTTTTTATATATATATAATGTTATTGAAAGTTTTAAAAACAAAGGTAAAAACTAATAAAAACTAATATGAAGTAAGGAATAAAAAAGAAAAAAAGAAATCAAAGAGAGAGCTAAAAGTGCTAAAAGAAAAAGAAAAATAGAAAAGAAAGAAAAAGATAGGAAGAAGTGACTTCCAATTTACAGCAGTTGGCTTCCAATTTACAGTAGCTTCCAAGTGGCTTCCAATTTACAGTAGTTATAGGTATAATTATAAATTTACCTCTTTCTCTAAAAGTACATCATGACTCTCTTCTTTCTATAATCTATTCTGTCTAATCATCAAAATCATAAATCATACGTTCATTTTTTTTCTGTTTTACGCAAAAAGTCCATAAGGGGTTTCCAATCAGCAATAAACATAGATACTAGTATCCTAGATACTGTCTTTTCTCTAATCAAAGAAGTCAGTTTGGCCACCTCAGCAAGTCGTATCATCTTCACCCAGACTATGGGTTTTCTGAAATATGAATGCCAGTTGATATGTTTAGCAGATCCTTGCAGTCCATACACTTTTAAAAACATGAACTCTTCAGCTGAAATTTTTCTTTCTAATAATTTCTTTTTCGTTTACCATTTGGACAAAGCAAACAAGAGAAAGAAAGACTTCAAAACTACTTCATACTGCATTTGAATTATTGCAAACTATCATTTATAAATGTATTTTATTCTCTCCATGCTCAAACCTTTACGCTGCCCTGAGCATACCTTTAGAGTTCTTGCTCCTAGCTGTTACTTTATTCATTGTCTTTGGCTGAATACTTACAGTATTTTCTACTTACTGTATTGATAAAGGGAACTAGTCTGTTTTGCTTTGCATGGTTATGGTGCAAGAGTGCAGTATGCTGAGGTATGAAATACGTGTTACACTTCTTTCCAGAGCTTTGGAAAAACGTTTGTTCTGCTTTGTGCACATTATAGGGAAAAAAAAGGAGCAAGCTTATTTTCTCTTGAATGTATTGTAGGATTCTACCTTTAAATAAAATGGGGTAGCAATAGTTGAAGTATAGTGATTCCTATCTCTGTCAAGGTTGGCAAACAGCTCAGCAAATATATTAACTAACCCGTGTCCTCAAAATAACATTTATTTCTCTATGTTTGATTTAAACAATTTACGTCCCCCTCTTCTTTTGCAAAATCACACTATAAAAACTAAAATGATACATTAAATTATATATGGCAGAACTACAGCAAAGACAGTGATAAAGGAACAGAAGAAGGAGAAATATATTTACTCTTCTGATAAGCTTGGGATAGTAAAATGGTTTTCAACTAGAATCCAGAAATATGCCAAATTGGAGCCAGCCAAGTACATCCAAAGGAGAGAATTCTACAATTAGAATACCAACTCAAGAAACCAGAAGGAACCCAGAAAGCCTTCCTATATTAACTTAAATTGTTTGACCTTCTAGTTCATTGTCTACACTGAATTGGCAGCAGCTTTCCAAGATTTCAGGAAGGTTGACTTAAGTCTCATATTCCTCTAGTAGTACTTGCAAGAAAAGAGCTTTGAAGTTAAGGAATGAGCATGAATCAGTAGTAGCATTTCCCAGGAGTTTGGATCTGTTCTCTTAAATGGCAAGTTTAGGACTCTGATTACAGGTAGTCCTCATTTAGCAATTGCCTCATTCGGAGACTGTTGCAGTTACAAGGGTGATGATGTTTGGGCATTTATTCTTGACAACTGCTTGTCCCACTTTTTTTAGATTCTGTTTGTCTTGTAGATCTTCAGCAAGTGGACAAAATATCTTCTGAGGCAAGGCCACATATCACTCATTTGCTGGAACTTTGCCTTCCAGGTTGATTATAACAGCAAAGTCAGGACCGTCTACATGTTTTGCAGGAGGGCCATGTTTTCATATGTTTATCTTCTCTGATCCAGTAGTCTGGTGACAGTCTCAGATATATTAAGTCAACCTGACCATTACATGGAAGCTGCAATTGATCCAAAATGCAGCAGCCCACTTTTTGGGTACAGCAGGTACTATACAAACACAACACTGGTGCTGAAGACTCTACATTGGTTACTAGTAGATGCCCAGATGGAAGTCAAATGGATGGGTTTGACCTTTAAAAGCCTGCATGGCTTGGTATCTGTACCTATCAACAATCTCCTTCAGTTTGATTTTACCCATGGCTGCACATGACTCAGGTAGGGAAGCTCAGGATTCCAAACCAACATGAGATTGAAGGAAATGCAAGGAACTCCCAATCTGCATCAGTGGCCCCACCCTATGGAATAGCCTCTGACCAGATATCCAGTTGCCTCTCTTGCTACTGTCCTTTAGACCAAAAGGTTTTTAGAGCTATTCAAAATGGCATTTATCGACCAATTATTATTTGCAATATTCATTTATGACATGGTTTGATGATTTTACAGATGATTATTTCTCTATCATTTCTACATTACTGTTATTTTCATTTGGGCTTATGGAATACCACCACATGTGATACAATAAAATTTAAACTATGGGTTTAAAATTAAAATGGGGATCTTCTAGATCATAAGGGGCTCTAGCTCCCTGAAGCCCCAACCTGGATGGCTAATGATCAAGGCCAGCTTAGTTGATAGGAACTGAGTCTAGCAATATTTAATGAGCCACATGCTTACTCTGAATAGTCAATGAATGAATGCTTGTTATTCTCTAAAAAGAAAATTACTAATTTATTTCATTTTTTTTAAAATCAGTATTAGCACTGAGTATCATCTGGATTTTTCAAAAAGTTTATTGTTTTACAGAATCACAGATTTTTCTGTTAACATGATGCTTTTGAATTACCAAAAACATATTATATAATGACATCACTGAATTACAAAACTAAATTGTTATATCAAGTTTACAACGCCATAAACCAGTAGCAAAGTTATTTCAAGACTTTTTTTTTTTTTTCATGTGTCAGTACACCTTAACTTAAAAATAATCAGTACACCTTATTTGGAAATATGCAACCATTTTTGTAACAGAACTCTTTTCTAGCATCTAATTAGTTTAGGGTGTGAAAAAACAACAGATATTTTCTGGAAAAAATAATAAGCCTGAATCCAACAACTATGAAGGCATGCCATAGTATATGATCTCTTCTAATCCACTGCTATTTTTACAGAAATATTAATTAGCTTGCCATAGCCATCTAACCTCTAAGCATCTTTAAACAACAACAAACTTCAATATTTCTGTGCAATTGCCTGGACTTTAAAATGTTTGGAAAAATTCTTAGCGGTATCCAGGGAGATGAAAAAATGTTGAGATGGTAGTCCAATCAATCAATCAATCAATCAATCAATCAATCAAAGCCCCACTATTTTTGTACATGTGTCAGAGTTGCATGCATAAAAAAGCCAGAAGATTTGACTTTTTTGACCCCACCACTGCAGATGCTGATGTTCTCAACAAATGTTAACAGATGAGTTAAGTTTAATGAATGAGATCAGAAATCCTACATTTTATCTTCAAGTTCTTTATAATTACATTCCTTTTTATAGTCTCTTGCCCTCTGTTCCCTTCTCCATCCTTGTCTGGGATAAGATAGAAACAAAGTCAGTAGGGAAAGTGGAAGAGAATGTGTAAATCTGAGGAGAGTGCAGTACAATGCTAGCTAAAATACATTTTAAAAATATTGATTTTAATCTGCTTGAAAGCAATTAACTAGTACATCAAGGAATGCTAATATTCTAAGAAGCTGTTGACTGAGGAATAATTTTAATCAAGGTAATATATCCTCAAGGCAACTTTTACCCATCACTTTGTATAATGAATAACTCATCTATTTCCCTTTCCCCTAAAAGTTATCTGAACTGTAGTAAATCTCATATACAACTTCTTTTAGGTCCATTTGGAAGAAACGTCTACTGTGAGAAAATTATAGTGACAAACCTAATTTATATTATTTAAAAAATATATTATGATTTTTATTCCCGTTCTCTTAAATAGCCTTTACTATAATCTTTGGTAAATCACTCAAACCTTCCTGCACTTTAGCAGATTCATTCAATAAAGTGCTTTAAAATTGATGATTTTAGTTGTGCTAAATGCAAGTGCCACAATATATCATTAATTATAATGCTAAAGTTATAGAACTCTTTCTATATGACAAAAGTGCTATTACAATAAGCAATATAGACCCATGCCTTTCCCATGAGTATATGAATTATTATGTTCCACATGATTAAGACTCCTTTTAGGATTAGAAAGCTTTTGCTATGTATTTATTTAGCTATTTGTTTTAGGAAAGATGTTACCAAAGTTTTGATTTTTACCTGTTGCAAGAGGCAAATTACAGGTTTAATTTAAAAGCTAAGTATTTAACTAAACATGAATTTCTTAGTTAATACTTGGCTCTAATGTAAAAAGAGCTATTCATATGTACAAGGCATAATTTATTATATGATGGTAAAATAGAATACTTAATATATAGTACAAAATAAAAACGTATCATATATTGATTTGATTCAGCATCCAGTAAATGCGAGAGCATATCCCTACCCATACTAGAGAACAGAAGTCTTATAAACAGCAATCCACCATCATCCTGGAACATAGTCCTGTGTACTGTAGCTGAAAACAAAAAGCTTTTGGAAGAAAATGATACATCAACTGAAAATGCAAAATGAAATTAAATGGTTCTTAAACCTATCTATCTTCAGATTTTAGGTACCCAAAAGCAACCACTGAGATTAGAACTCTGCAGGCTTCAAAAAGTATGCAAAAGAAAGGCTTCAGATCTCAAGAGAACACCTCACCTCTCCGCTATATGAGCCTAAAAATGGAAGTGGCTACTGTAAGGAGTAGCTGCAACCATCAGGGCTGGCCAGAAGTTTGAAAAAAAAAAAAAAAGAACGGCTACTTTAACAAACAGTAGAGGTGCTATGCTCAAGTGAGGTCTCAAGCAGTTCTTCCTCATAATTTTCAGAGCATGGACTGCCCTTATGGAGAGCATTAACAATGGATTTATCCATAATGAAGTATCTTTTAAAAAATACACAGTTAAGAAAGTTCAGAATAGTTATAAGGGAGCTCGGTTCTGAACAAATAAGAGACAGATTATGGTTTGTTAACTGATCTTGTCAGAAGAGAAGTCTTGAAATAATGTGCCTAAATGTGTGCATGGATGTGTGTGTGAGAGAGAGTATGTGTGTTTATGTCTACAAAGTATCTATGTCATAGAAGGACATAAATAGGGACACATAACATTGTGTGTGCTTTCTCATTTATAGCAAGTTAATCCACACAGAAATCTATTTCAGGTTATGCTTTTCTTATAGAAATAAGATACTTTGATACAGTGAAATTTAATGCATATTTACCACTTTCAAAGTATTAGTAACACCTTTTGATTATGGATGTTAAAGTTTCTTCCCTACTTAGGAACATTTAATTAGGTGAGTAGGAATTTTGTGGACAATTGTTCCTATTTTTCCCTTCTATTTTCTACTGGTATTTCTGAGAGAGATTATGAGCTAATTTATGTATCACATTTTAAAAGGTGTGATGTATTAGCAGGAAAGCACATATATTTCATATAGACATCAAAATATGCCATAGTTGCCATAATGTCATTTGTGCCTATTCATTAAAAATAGATGAAATACCATTTGAACATATGATGGTTGATCACAGATGAGTTCCTGGACTTATTACAGTATGTTAATCATGCATAACCACTGCAAGCAATGAACCATGCATCAATCTGTTAATGCCACTATATTATCATTAGGAAGAACAGCACTATGTATCTGAGGCTCAAATGGCACTTTGTAGTGGGTATGAGTGTGAGTGTCACCTGTCAGCATCTCCTTAGGGAAGTGTGTCTTTTGTTAGGCTCGCATGGTAGCCATGCAGTTCCAATAAAATATATGGTTGAATTAAGGGGAATGGGATAAGGCATGGGTCCACTGTTGAGGATTCCTTAACTCAAACCCATACTTCTCTAGAATTGTGCAGCTACTGCATGAACCCAGAGGGAAAATGAAACCTTTTAAAGGAGATGCCAACAGATGTGGCATCTGGATTTTCACCTTCCACAAAGCACCATTTTGGCTTTGAATCTCAAGCATAGCGCTTCTCGAATTGTCATTAACGTCAACTGGTGATTATGAGTCATTTATGACATATATTTGGGTGAATGAATATGGAAGATAGAATATATGAGATCCACTTAAGGCAGGCTATGAAGACAGAAAGGGCTGCTCAGGAAAGGTTTTAAGTTATACAACTCCACTAATTTGGAGAGTTAATTAGATGGTGGACAGGGAGAAAGATTTCCTAACTCCATTTAAAAAAATATTTTCAACATTCCATTGGGTTAGAAAGAATCAACAAGATTTCTAAACTAATGGAGGCATCAACAAGACATACAAAACAACAGGAAAAAATGGGGGGTGGGGGTGGGGTGGAGGGACAACAAACTAAAGTCTAGTATGTAAAGAAAAATGTCGTTATGTGAGATGGGCACTAAACAAATGGAGTTAAATAAATAAATAAATATTGCGCTGCTGCAAAAAACATTTTTTAAAACATCAAAATTTGTGGTATTTTAGAATTGTGAAGAAACAGCTAACATATGGACTTGCACATTTTTGTATACGGTTGATTAGGAACAAAAAAAAAATACTCCTAAATTTACAGAGTGCAAAGTTCTGGGAATGCAAGGGAAACATTTGTGTCTTTATCTGTAATTCACACAAGTCTTTACACATATTAATAAGATGATGAATTTTTATAACTGTAATGACAACTTATGGTCCCATCCATTACAGGATAATCCTCACCTGGGTTGAAACTCCATGTGCTATACAAGTAACCCCCCCCACACACACACACACAAAGGGTATATAACACATACACTTTGCCACATTCAGAGTAATTTTTACTGGCTATAGAACCATCTAAAGGATATACCAATAGGCAGATAATTTAAACTATCTCCCTCCTGGTTTCCTGGCATTTTTCTGGCCTCAATGTAATGGTAGAAAAGCTGTGAAATGGAAGCAATCCATTTTGCTAGATGGGAGTGCTTGTGGTAGAATCAAGTCTCGCATCATCCTCAGAGCATCAATAGCTTCTGAGCTGATGCTCTGTCTGGAATGATTCATTTGTAAAATACTAGTACCAGTATTTAAGCCTGTTGACAAGCCATGTGCTCTGACCTAACGCTTCTTACCCTGAATTCAAAGTCCTATGAGGACTAACTGTGGTTACTCAAGGATCAGGGAAAGACACCATAAATTCTCTTTATATAATTGCTTCACATCTTGCCAGGCTGAGTCTTGACAAGCAGTGGTTCAAATGCAGACTCAAGCACCCAAGCTGAGGGGCAAAATACTAAACATCCCACACTTCAAAATGAGTATCTATGATAAAAGTCTATGACAGTTAAGGGGAAAAAACCCTCACCCTATAATTATAGTCAACCAACAGATTTCATGAACTGAGCAAATGAATCAGTCATGGGGTTGCAATTGTCCTTTCGGCAAAACTCTTTAATAATTGTTCAGAGGTATAAACACATTGGGGCTTTTTCCCAAAGTGAAGTTCCAACTACTAAGCAATCAGAACCTTGTACTACAGCACTAACACAGTAGCAAAACGTATTTCTCAAGGGAATGAACAAAGAAAAATAGGTTGTGATTTCAAGAATCAAATGCAACTCGTCTGCGTTACCTCCAGAGTGACACACACAGTGGTAGAAGGCCTGTAAGCTTTACAAGATTGCAAGGCAAAATCTTCCCCTGTTATGCCCAGCTCTTATTCTCTATTTAATCTCTTTATAATGAACTTAATCCCATTAGCTGCAAAGAACAGCTAAATGTCAAAGTAATTGGATAACAGCCTTAGTTTTTGTCATTATTTAATTATATCAGTAGACTCTCAGTACAGCAACAAGCCAACTGGTTGGTATCATGCTTAAAGCTGGTAACTCAACTTTTGTAAGATGCTACTAATCCAGTACCCATCAACCCAACACTGGAACTACACAAATGACAGTTATTTTCTGGAGATCCTCAAATGTTGTAGATTCCTGAATTATAGGTACATTCCTCAGTCAAATATCAGATACTGCACTGTGTTTCCAGTATGTAAGAGTTGAAAGAATACAGTTTAGCACTCTCAGTGCTTTTGGTCTATAGTATTCTGTATAGTATAGTATTCTGATTTTGCTGCTGAAAGTTCACTTTTGATTTGGGCTAAGCAATATTGTCTTAGCAAGTACAGACGTTCAGCTAGGAACATAGAGATCCAGGTTCCAGTTCACACTCAGCTGTGGAAGCTTCCAGGGTGACTTTGGACCAGTCACTGTCTCCCAGCTAAACCATCCTTACAGAGTTGCTGGGGGGGGGGGGAATGGGAGGAGTTTGGGCTCTGTATGCCACCTTGAGCTCTTGAAGGTACAGAAAGATCTAAATCTAAAAAATAAATTAAAAAGTAAAAACATTAATATTCTAGACATACCGTATCAACAGTCTGGATGACAAGTAGAGTGGAGTGAAGAGATACAGAAACGTTAAAGTTTCTGCTGCTGTCTAGCAGTTATCTGGATTTTTGCAGCTCAATCTAATACAATCTAAAATTTCAAAGTGCATCTCTGTGTTATTTTTCCTCCAATTATACCATACAGATTCTAAGATGACTATTGAATTGAATGTTAAATAAAAAATGTGTCCTCTATAAAGTACAACTCTTCTTTCCAAGTCCTCTGAAATACAACACACTACCCCTCCCCCCCCCAAAAAAGGCCTGTTATGTCAGGCACTTGTGCTCATGTGCAATCTTACAATCCCTTAAAGCTGCTAAAGAATCACTGTGAGGAATTTTAAATGTTAAGCATGCATCAGACAAACACCTGGGAAAGAAAAGGAAAGAGTCCACATACAAAATTCATGATCTAGCTAGATGAATGCAATTTTCCTTCTTTTATGTGGAGCAACAGTGACATCCAGGGGAAAAAGAGTATGCTCACAGGTGAACTATTCCACTGACATCTGTGTTATCCAGCTGGACTGCAAAAACTTTGCTGCCAATGCTGACTCCTTTTTGGTTTTCATCTATCCCACCTAAGGCAGTAGAAAAGACTTCCCACTATGTCTTAGGAGTGGGTTGTCTCCATGTGAACAGGGCACATCCATATAATGAGGCCGGTTTCCCTCAGCAGAGGCCATCTTCAGCTAAGCAAAATCCTCTGTTGGGCTGTGCTAATTAAAATCTAAGGATTCGAAAAAGCAAGGACCAGATTGTTCAATGCTACAAAAGCTGGGTTATCTTACTTTCTGTTCTTTCAATGGTATGGACCGTTGATTATATTTCTTTCTGCCTTTCCCATAAAACAGTGTCTGGATTTTGGATTTAGGGATATAAGCTTTAAATACCGGACAGAGTCAGATTCTAAACACTGTGATTTCTGATTAAAAAACAGTATTGTGATTTTCCACATTTGATTTTTAAAATGTTGGAACTGCCTACTTCATGTTGACAGAATGATCATATTGTACTCATAGTTTTTGTGCCATTGAGTGTACATGAGAAACATGAAAATGTTAAAAAGCCCTTCTTAGACATAGTGGCGAACCACAGACTGGTCATATCTGAGCTGTAAAACTCCAGATCATCACTAGGTGGCAGCAAAGAGTTACTGTTACCTGCATTTCTTTGTTGGAATCTAGCAGTTGCCTGGATTTAGGCCTAGACATTGTAGGCCTAGAACTAGGATGCAGAATTGTATTTAAAATCCATTACTAGGAAGTTTTGAATCTAGTCAAAGTGTCATTTGGAAAGTTAACAAAACTGGTTGCTAATTCGTCTAACAAATTCTGTACTTGTAAAGACTGATCACTCCAATATTCCAGAGGACTCATGATTCTAAAGCAGAAAATGTTAATCCCTCCAAACATTCAGCTAGAAATGTGGAAATAAAATAGGATGGGAATTATTTTGCAAAATGGATTGCAAAACATGAAACCAAGAAATATGCATATCTTTTTTCTCCCATATCAGTCATATCAAATATTACACTCCGAAGATACAGAAACAATAATCTCTTGATCAGTTAAATCCCCATCCAGGAGATTACACAATGCAATGGCTCATGGGAGGTTAAATACTGTATATTGTTAAATAGTCTCCCAAAGTTTTAACATGTGATGGTTCGAACCATTCATGGATGTTATCCTGTGATGCATGACGGGCAAGGCATAAGTAACACTTTAGCACTAGTTAAATGAAGAAGTAGCCTTTACTTAATAACCTCTTCTTTTTACTCTATGGTGGGCTTTCTGCCATAATTTAAAGAAATACTACCACTGCACTGGTGGGAATAGAACCTCCAGTTTTACTCATCTCATAAAGAACTCCTCTGCTGTGTATCAAGCTTGGTAGAAAAGTGCATGATTGAATTTACGGTTCTTGTGGGAACACAGAATCCAAAGAAAGAGAGAAAGAAAAGAAATGGCTCTCCGTAGTTGATTGAACAATATGTCCTTTTCCCAAAACTGTCTTTCCTTACCTATTACTAAATTAAGCCTCTCTTATCACATTAAATTATTTCATTTTAGTTTTTGTATTTGAAAAATGTAAGTGAGGATTTATTTTATTCCCTTTGCTCATAGCGGGAAATTTTGCAGCTGGCACTAATATTTCTGAGTTCTGTGTGCAAGAGTTCTTCTATTCTTTCTATTCTTGGTGCTATAAGAATAAATTATATCATTATATAAATATAATTTAGTAGGAATATTAAATTATTAGTCATACCACAACTAGTATGACTGCTAAATTATAGTTATATGTACTTGCTGATACGTAAAACAAACTTTTAATGATGTTGTTCTATGTTTCAATTTTCTTAATAGTCTTTGATGCTAATATTGTTGTTTTTTAATGGTTTTAAATATATGGGTAATTGTTATTTTAATTTAAATGGTTTGGGGGCTCCTTAAGGAGTGAAAAGTAGGATAAAATTTGAATATGAGAGAGAGAGAGAGAGAGAGAAAGAAAAAGAAAGGAAGAAAGAAAGAAAGGAAGAAAGAAAGAAAGAAAGAAAGAAAGAAAGAAAGAAAGAAAGAAAGAAAGAAAGAAAGAAAGAAAGAAAGAATTTACTAGATGTTCTAAAAGAAGGATTTAGGCAGAAAGGCTGGAATAGCTTCTGCAACCTGGTGCCCCCAGGTGGGCCTACAGTCCCCAGAATTCCCAGTCAGTATGGCCAATGTTTAGAGGGGAATTCTGGGAATTGTATTCCTATCCCTTCTCAAGGACATTAGCTAGGGGAACGCTGGACTAGAGAAATGTGTCCTGAAGGAAGTCCCTGCAGGAAGCCCCATAGAAAGAAAATTAGGAGGAAGAGATGGCCTGCTTCAATATCTGACCATGAACTGAGCAACAGGAAGACAAGCTTTGAGATCCTAATCATCCTGACTCATCTATGTCCATACTTTGAACTTTCCTTGAAAGGATTCCCTTCTCTACCTCCCTCCCTCCTCCACCTTTAACTGCCCTTTTCATAAACAAACAAACAAACAAAACCAACAACTTCAACAGCCAGAATGCTTTGAGTCTGTTTTTGAAATAAAAATCACTATGTATATCCAAATTTCTAGTTTTATGCTTTGTTTCATATACAAACAGAAATTCAAAGGAAATTCACTTTTTCTTATAGGCAGACTAATCCATAGAAAATGTAGCTTTTTATAAATCAGAAGAAATCTGGTAGCACCTTTTCTGACTAAGTAATTTTACTAAGATTAACATTTTATTAAGTTGCATCTGATAAAGTGAGCTACGGCTCATGAAAACTGTTACCTCTTACTAAAATTTGTTAGTCAGAAAATGCAGTACCAGACTCCTGATTTTTCGCTACCATGATTAACACAGCTCTCCTCCTACAATGTCTAGCTTTTTATATGTTAATGAAGTTATACATTGCTTTTTTACAACATAGCAGATCTGGGCACTACTGATGAAACAGAATTCTATGTATTTATTTGCCATTGAACAAGCATTCCTGAAACATAACACTTTTGAAAAATAAGGGCATTCATCACAAGTAAAAACCTGTGACAATGATCACTTTACTTGTCTTTTTTATTTATATTAGCTGTTGAGAGAGAGAGGTTATTTAAGTTACATGGAATATTGCATGCAAAGGTGGAAAAGACCCAAATTTCCATGTGAACCAGATTCTGATTTATTTCTAGCTAAATAATTTTAAAAGTCCTCATTTTTTTCTTTCTGATGTCAAGTATTACAGCTGTAACTACTCTGTTACTGACTCTTTAGATGTTTACATTTTTAGCTGATCACTGGCATTACAGCTACATTTAGTACCATTTCTCTTAACTTGCCTTATTATTCCTTTCACCACTCTCCCCTAGTGAGTAACTTAAGGATCTCTAAAAGGCCAGGAAGCTTCATTTACCCTTAATCTCCCACCCTCACCATCATTTTACATGTCTCACACTTTGATAACCTTTCATGAAACACCTAAAAAGCCTTTTGCTCTTCCCACCACACATCTGTTTTGAAAGATACTGATTCTGCATTTTGCAGAATTCTCTTATGTTCCAACTGCAAACCTCGTTTTGGTACATGGCTCAAATTGGCCTCATTAACCCTTTTGTACATTTAGATAATCCATGGTCTTTCTTATTAAGTTAAACTTTTCCTAGCTTTCCCAACTGCAAACCTGCTATTTCAAATCTACTGAAATCACAAGAACATTTTGCTTACTGTAATGGATCTAGGGATATAATTAAAACACTAATTCATGTTATTAATTCACAGAGATATTTACCAATGAATCAAACTCTTCCTTCCCCTCACCCATAATATAATATTAACCTGGTCTGGATGAGTGCCTGTCTACCTGATCTATGGATGAAGACAAGGGATTGCTCTTTTGAGCAGGCAGGGTGAATTCCCACTCCACTCTCAAAATCTGTCCTTAGATATACCAATGTATACATACACTGAGCATGACACAAATACTAATGTATGTACATAAGTATTTATGTATTTATTTTAATTACTAATGTATTAATTATTAATGAATATGTAGTCATACATTTTTAGATACAACTAGGGTCTATTTGGAATATCCTTATTACTCCTGCACATGTGGTTTTTCTGCCTTGTTTATGTGCAATAGTTTCTTTACTGTGTCTGTATACTCCTATGCTCCAAAATACAATATAAGCAACAGCAGCAGGTACAAAATATCCAGAGGAATGCTCATTCATTACGTTAAGGAACATCCTCCAGAGTTAGTCAACTAATCAAGGTTTCCATGATCGATTTGGATGGATCAGTCAGAGAGCAGCCAAATACAGTTTTGTTTTGTTTTTAAAGATCATTTACATGTATTTTCAGTTTGAAAAGCAGCCCAGGGGCTCTATTTTGATCTGAAGCTCTGAGAACATTCCAGTCATTGATAGAAACTGTCCCTGGATTCTATAGCCAGACACACTTCTGAACACATGTGATAGAATGCATTTCACAACAATGAGGGAGACACCAGATGGAGATTTGGGTATTATTAGGGAGCCTGCAGCCACACAGCAATTGGTTATAGAAGCAGAATTAAAGATTTTTAAATGGTTGTGTTGGGCAAAGCTCTTTGCTAGCTGCTTTCCAAATGTTTTAATGTCACTACCTGATGGAAAGACATAACAAAAACCAAAACCCCAACCCCCCACATTATCCTCAAAGAGAAATACTTTGTCCCATACTTAGGACGTAGCTCCACTAAATATTCAGAAAGTTGTAAAAGTCTTTGAAGAATGCCAAATATTACAATAAGATTTGGACCATGGGTAAAGCTTTCTGCTGGTGTATCTAAGACAAATGTGGCAAGAGGGGAAAATGACCCAAGAATCAAGGGCTGTGAACCAAAGTCAATACTAGGCAAAGATGATGAAAATCAAGCAACTCCTGGGTCTTATCTCAATGCTTATCAAACATCTTGTATGCCCAGCGGCAATTACTAGATTCAAAACACAGATTGCACAAAACAAAAGTAGGTAAGACTTGGTTCTGAAGATGTGATCAGTACACAGACAGAACTAAAAAAATAGTGTCATGAAAAGAAAGTGTAGAATCTTCAATTGCTGCTTAACAAAAGCCACATGATATGCAGCAAAACGGTTTTTGGCATCCAAAAAAAAAAAAAGGCACCTTCATATAGCATAAAATCTGGTAGATTAGAAACTTTGACCATAATAAAGATTTGAGAATCTACTTCACTGGTATGTAAAATGGAAGATATTCAAAGGACACATTTGAACGATCTTGTAATAAAATGTTTCCCGGAGAATGCTGTTCTATTTAACTGTAACTCTAGGGTTTTTTTTCTTTTTTTGTTTTTTGTTCCCCTACTTTGCCTTTAAAATAAGACAATTCTCTTGCATTCATTGGCAACAGGAACCTATGAGAGTAAATTAAATTAAGAGTCATCTTGAAGCAAATGAGTTTAAATTAAATTAAGGTCATCTTGAATTTGGGGGCTTTGTACCAGCAAAGCTCTAGAATGAGTCTTTCACTTACAGTATATGAGTGGGTTAGCTCTCTGGGTGGTAACCTGGAGTACAGAAAGGCATTTGCAGGGACCAACAGTTTTCTGAGAACAACTCTTTTATAACAAATCAGCTGGGGAAACACTGTTAGGACATCTCAGCTTCTCTGCGTGCATGTTTTTGGTAAACTCAGTAGGGTACAAATTTCAGTACACAATTCTTATGATTTATGAATTAGGATAGGCTTTAATGGAGAATTGGAGTACTGTATTAATGCTTGTATTTAAAGAAATCATTAATTTACATTTTCTCCTCCTTGTCCTCCCTTAAAGATGAGAATGATTATCCCATCAGGTGATACATAATTTACAAAACAGATATACAGGCAGTATCTCTCACACAAACACAGGCTTACTTTTTCTGAGTCCTACCAGTTTGTACACACAGCATTTGAAAGAACAAGTCATGAATATCCAGATGTTTTCTACTGATGTCTCCCTTGAAGGCTAGATCCTAACTAGATTGGCTTATTTATGTAACATTTTTAACTGCTGTCCCTATTGTTTCTCATGATAATAATATGTTGATAAACTAGCTCAGAAATCAAACAGGAAAGAATATGGGAAGGTATTAATAAATGGAACAACTGTGGTCAATGAGAGCATTCACTGAAGAATACTTCACTAGAACATGTTCAGCTTTGTAAAGGAAAGTATTCTTGCAAAATACAATGTCTGTTTGCAAAGCTCACAGCAACATCTTTGATTGTGCATCTAAGCAAAGTAAGAAAACACAAAATAAAGGCAGAGATTTAATCCAAAAAAATGCAATGAATGGATGGTTATATTTGGATTTGTGAAACTGAAGTTCAGAATGTTGTATAGCTATGAAATGTATTGGATGGTCACAGGCAAATGACTTTCTCTCACAGATATTCATGGGATTATTGTTGAGATAAAATATGACTTTAGACTTTGGAAAGAAAAAGAATAGAATTCTAATCATAATAATGAAAAGTCAAAAGTTAGAATATGACTCTGCAGTGTTTGTTCTGAATGGCTTGCCTGAATTCAAAGGGATGAGGTAAGAACTGAAATCTGAAGCACTGGAGAGAAAGAAAACTAGGCCTAGGACAAAACAAAGCTTCACTGTAACTTTCAAATGACATAAAATTTTTACAAAAGGTGGATGTTCAAGAATATAACTACATCTATTGTCTGCAATTCACTCTTAAGACAGGATGAAGGAAGTCCTTGTAGATTTAATTTAAAAAGCTGAGAATTAGTTGATTCACAGTGGCAGATCATGAAAGGTTCCTGGTTAAAAGTGACTTTTCTGTACAAAATGAGGAGAGAGAGAGAGAGAGAGAGAGAGAGCACACACACACGCACGCACTTGATTGATTGATTTAAGGAGTGCCCAGAAATATGTCCTGATAGTTCATGGCTTTTCTGTGTAAAGGAAGGTGTTTAAAATAAATTCTATAAATCCAGTACATGTACACAAATAGCCCTCCACAGCAACGTTAGTCTTAGCAACCTAATATAATATCTGGAATCCATTTTGAACATGTTCAAATAGAATGATATCATGAGCATCTTAAAATGTTCAACATATGGTAACAGTTTTCTACATTCCTCACCCAGGGTGCATGAAACTTTATAGAATCTTGATAATTTCAGTAAAGGAACTAAAGAAAGATTTAAAACCTAGATTAAGAAGCCTTCGAAAATGAGCATCCATTAACTTCAGATTTATTTCTCCCTAAGATCATTAAAGAAATGCACTAAAGATGTAGTAAAAATGTATACCTAAAAGGTTTTGAAGATAACATGCTGTTGGGTAGAAATGTAGACCAAAGCCCTACAATTAGTCGTTACAATGACAATCCTTTTTAAACAAACACTTCCATGAACATGGAAAAATTGGCATGAAGATTATGTGAACAGAAGCAAGTAGCTCCAAGTCCTTCTAGTACTTTTTCATGTTGAGTAAAGTCATTTCTTTGGAGTAGTTGGAGCACTGCCTCCTGTCTGTAGCAGTTCCTCTGGGCATGTTGAAAAAATTATTCATCTTCCTTTCCTTATTACTTTTGAGCAGTTTATCTCATTTCTTTTATAACTCTGACACCATTTAGTATAACTCAGATGCTCTTAGGAAATCAGGTAATACATATATAGAGAAAAATAGAGAGAAAAATAATGCATAAACACAAGAAAAGTTCAGGGTTTATTTTTTTTCCCCCCTATCAAGTTTTTGTTATCTCTTGATACCTTCCTGATAAGTACCTTTTAGGCTTATCTGATTTATTCCACAACCTACTCCAAACATAATATTCTCTTTTGTTTCTTTCTTTTTTCTGGTCTAAGAAACAATCTTGTCATTGGATAACAAGATGCCTCCCTACTTACTAATATAAAATGTAGTTTAACCTTCATCTCTAGCAAGTGGGTTCTTCTAATATCCAGTATCCACCTCAGGCTTTTCCCAGGACAGGCAGTTGGGTGTATCTGGAATCCAGTGGGGATTCCCAAAATTCATTTAGACTGCTCTTGACTAACAATGGATACAAAGAAAACAACTGACATGACAGAAGAGACCCTGGAAGATATAATGGGATATATTCTTTGGACTAATTTTCTGCCTGAGATGTAAGTAAAACCATGTGCAACATTTCACCTGATACTTTAAAATAAATACTTTGTAGTCCTTATCAGCTGACAAAGCATGGGAAATAATCTGCCAACTCAACCCTTGGGTGGTAATCTTCCACCACAGTCCCAGATTGTAAACATAAAAGCCACAACTTCAAGGAGCCACAAGTTTTACAACCTCAATGGACTCTTCCATATAATTCAAGTATGATCTCATTCCAAAAACACCAACTATCCAATATATAAGGGATGCACACTTGAATTGCTTTCAATTTCCCAACTGCAATTACTTTCAAATTTTGTTAGAAATTTACCAGCCAGCATAATTGAGAGTTTGCTTAGCTCAGCATGTTGCACATTCAAAGGTACCTGGGACAGGGTGATGGGGAAAAAATGAAGTGGAACCTCATCACTTTTAGCTGGAACAGACAGGCTTACCTTCCCTTACCTGCATGCATTAAAGTGTTCCAATTTGTTTCACTGGGACAAAAAAATGTCTATGGCAATCTGAGAAGACTTGATGAGAATTGGAAAGAGCAGATCTATAGCTATCCCCATCCCATTTCAGGAGCTTCCACAGATAACAACTACCTGGGATACTAGCTTTCTGGTCAACATGTGCATTTCCAAATTAGAGCCTTTATAGACATATGTTAGTCAGATCCTGTATTATTTGTTCTTGCAGCCAGGCCATTGTAAGAAAAAGCACTATTCCTCATTCTGCTGCACAAGCTCCAGAAAAGAATTATACTGCATTTTTCTATATCCCAGTTCAGATATTTCCTCCAAATTAAAATATTGCATCAGATAATTTATAATAACTTGGGGTGAAGGAATGAAGAATGAAAGGATAATTAACAGTAACAAAAAGGTTTTGAAAAATGGCTTGTTAAAATCTTGAGAACTTAATCTTCAATGGTTAAACAGTTATTCCTATAAAACTTCTGTATGTGATGCTCCTTAAGACAATGGGTGACAGTGTTAACTGGACTTATCTGAATAGGAGCAGGAATGCAGAAAATGTAAACAAGCATCAACCAGTGGACACAATGGGGCTAGAGGTAAAGGAAATCTATTTCTCCTGCTTAACTGGGGCAGTGCTGAAAGAGACCATGAAAGATTTGATCAAGTATATATTCTAAGCTACAATTTCGGCTTGCTCAATAAATGGTCAATTATGTATTATGGTTACCATTTTCTAGGACACTATATAGTTTCTAGCTGAGTTGCTCTTGTCTCTGTAGGAGTCTAATAGTGGTCTATGCACTGGAAGAGAAAAATATTATTGCTAAAGCTAACAAGAAGTCTTGATGGCTTTGCAATATCTGCAGTTCCAATGAGCAAAGCCAGAAAATAAAATAATAATAAAAAAATCTGGTTATTAGATATAAGGAACAAATCCATGGACAAACCGACCATAACAAAGTTTATTTTTAATGGAATGTTCACACTGTCATAGCAGGAATGGAATTTAGAAGCTACTGTAAAACAAACAAACAAACAAACGGCAAAGCTCTATAGGGCATTCAAGCAATCTTAACAAGAGTGATATCAAAGATAGCTCTTTAATAGAAGCATACAAACAGATTTGTGTATCTCTTCAATTTTAGAAACATATCATTATGAGTGTTTTTTGAAAACCAAGAAACTGCATAAGCATTCAATAAGCTTGGGAAAACATTCTGTATTGCTATTTTCAGTGAAATGAATTTTCAAAAGGGTGCTATCAAGATAATGTGCATCTAATGCTTCAACACAATGTCCCAGGCACTTTGAAGGAAGTAGCAATGCACTCCTGAAAAAAAGTTTTCTGGATCAAGCAATTGTAACATCTAACAAAAATCACAGATATTATTTTTCTGTGCAATATTTTGAACGATTTGTGATGGTTTCCAGGGCAAGACTGAAAGGACAGGAAGGCAGATTACAAGGATAACACGATAATATTTTTTGTATGCATATGTGTAAAATAGTAAAGGTCCTGGGGATTTTGCTCCATTCAAAGGACAATTTAATTTTCCATTGATTTGAGTTATTCCATCTGTCAGTTAAGATGGAATATTTGTCCATACTGTCTCCTGTCATTCCAAATTCTCACAAGAAAGAAGGTTTGCAAAGCTAGAAAACAGAAACAAATAATCAAGTCTCTGGTAGAATCTGCTGTATTAAGTATGTTAATACATAAAGCCTGCAAGAAGGTTAGACCCAGGATTTCAATATTTGTTCCCTAAAGAAAGCAATTGAAAATTTTAAATCAAGGGTTATCTAATGATAAGGAAAGAAGAAAAACCTATCATATCATACACATCTTCTGCCTAGAACAAACAATCGAAGCAAGTATACCAGACTACATACAAATTTTATACTGGCACTTCTATGATCTTGCTATAGAATGTGATAGCAACCATTTGGATTTATGTTGCACTGCAGAAATAGACAAGCAGAGGGCTGGCCCAGTAAAGCCTAAGATACAGGTCTTAGACTCCAAATAGTTACCAAACTTGTCATGGGACAAAAATGTAGAATAGTAATTTTTGTTAAGCTGCAAAGCAGATACAACTGTAAATATTGGCTCTCCAGGCATTTAACACCTTATTCAGGACTTGGATTACTTAACAAAAGGCTCACACACAGGGCTGAGCAAGATTTTACAGCATACAAGAATGAATTCATGTACAGCACACATGAACACATGCTCCAGGGTTTAAATTCTGGATTTTTTCCTCTGACCTTTCCAGGTCAATGAATGTTGGCTGTTCTGTTGGCGACACCTGATTTATATTGATATAATGATTCTTTCTAACCTGAGAGCTTCATTCCATACAAATAAATGTCTGGAAAGTAACTATATCTACTATATTTAATGTTAATTTAAATATAAACACAATAAAATAAAATTTAGCATTTGCCCTGGCTCCACTTATTTTTGGGAATGTAGGTTGAATTCAGATAGGTTAAAACATAAATTCTGAAGAAGAGACGGGATGATGGAATAACATCCTGTCAGACTTCAGGCTACTATCCTGACCATTCATTATCTTAGTTTTATGGAAAACTCCTCTCCTACAATCCTGCAGCTGCTGCTGACCTCTGGAGAACCTCAACAGGATTATCCATTGATAAAGAAGCCATAGTTTACTGAACTAATTCAGTTGTTTGAATTTATACACTACACTGAGTTAGCTAACTCAGCTAGCCAACTATATTTCAGTCTAATATATTGTCAGAACGCCCTGGATTCTATCCGAAATCATGGGAGCGCAATGGGGTTGGAAGATAGATTTCCCACCACCCCAAAGCAGGCCTACGCACAGACAGTCAGGGCACCCTGCTGAATCAAGTTGGTGATGATGTGGGAAGCTGCAGTGAGAGTTGGATCCCTGAAAATCAGTCAGAAGTTTCATAAACAGAGCACTGGAAAAAGGAATATCCACTTAAGTTTTGAAGATACCATTTAAACCTCCACCCTGCAGCCCTGCAGAAGGGTCAGCCTCCTGAACAGGCTGCCAGTAGTATGTGGGATTTAGTTTGTTTCCATTATCCTTTCTGCTAAAGAGATCCACATCTAAATATGGATCTGTAGCATTAGCAAAAAAGGCCTACTTTGCCAAGAATTGAGAACTGAAGGGATAATAAAGTTCCTGTTCAAGAGCAGACCACACCAAGTAACTGGGTAGACAAAACAGGGAAGGATGTAAACTAGCAAGGAAAAAAAGTGTGTACAAAAGTGGAGAGGGAATCAGAGACCTCCATTTTTTTTTCTTTTTCTTATTATTGATTGATTATGTGCTATCAGCTTTTAAACCTTACCTGATCCTATTAAGGCAGCAGAAGATGGTCTAACAACTGTTTATACTTACCTTATTTTATATTCTTCAAACTCAGTATGCATATTAATCATATTATTCAATATGAGTGGCATTTTTCTTTACTTCCTTTGATGTAATTTATTCTTCAAAAAGGATTTAAATACATCTTGTGAAATATTCAGTAACCTTCAAATGTGAAATGAATGATGTGTTCTTACCAGAGAAGTATCAGAACCTTATTGGGAAAAGGTACATGCTGGATCTTGAGTTTTATAACCTTTTAAGGATTAAAATAAACGTACATGGAATAGGGAAATTGGCAGCCAGACAGAGAGGTTTAACCTTGTGATAGCTGGTTAGCATTGGAAACATGTGGTCTGATTATAAAAAGTATGCATGGCGTGGCAGGCAAGTCTTTAATTCTATTTCTAATTTAAATCAAATTTTTAAATTCCATTCTTTTCGATATGGCATCGATAAACTTTGAATTGACCAATGTTGGTTCTCCACATTTAAGGGAGAAATCTTAGAAGTCTGCTTGCCTCCCAGTCTACTTATATACAGTCTATAGATCTTTTGACTATATCTCCTGAATTAAATTGGGGGAAAACTGGAAGCTGCCTTGATTGACTCATGCTTGTTACTTCTTATTCAAACCCTCCATGGTCAGCCATCATTGAAATTAAGATACAACCCTCTACTATTTTATCAAGTGCTGTGCCAACCCAGAGGGTAATTAAACAAAATTGTATATTAGCTCTGTTTTTGTAAAACAAGTTGGTGGGTGATTTAAATACCTTCCATTCTCTTAAGCTGATGGAGAAATGTATATCCATCTTGATGTATGCAGACAATGCAGTACTATTACCTTGGTACTCTATAGGAATAATAGAAACTTTGGGTTCCCTTGCACAATACTGTAAGGAGATTTTTGAGGGGAAAATAAATTATCAAAAAACTAAACTTTTTTGCCAGGAGACTAAAAATATACTGGCTTGGGCAACTACTGAATAGGTATCACAGGGTATCTTCTCTATCTCTGGCAGCAGAAAGGGCCATGGCACTCAAAATGTCTATGCTTTTATGACGTTGTATAGTATCACTGTTTTGTAATGTACTATATTGCTAAATTTTGTGCAGCAGGCTGCAAAATTCATGAGGAACTCACCATTTGTAAGACCTGACAAAACTTGTACTTATACATAACTTATGTACAACTTATATTGTTTTCTAATTCCTTTGGTTATTTTTAGCTATTAGCCTCATTATCGTTGTAGCATATTATGCTTCTGGCATGAAATGTTAATATTTTATTTTATTAGATTTTTACATAGCTTATTTTATTATTTTGATTAGGGTATTGTTAACATATATTTGTATTAACTCATCATGCAATGCTTCATTGATTTTAGCCTTACATTGATTTTTTAGTTTTGTGTTAATCAGTTTGAATCGAGTTATATTTTCATTATCAGTAAGCATGGATTTGTTTTGTATTAGGGGGTTGTAAAACTTCATAGTTTTGATGTTACTTATGCTGATCAGTGACTGAAATAAAATAAATAAAAACTACAGGCTTGATGAATGAGTGTGTGTGTGTTTGTGTGTGTGTGAGAGAGGGAGGGAGGGAGGAAGTCAGTCAGTCAGTCAGTCAGTTGGGGGAGGCCGAGAAAATAGAATCAGGTGGGGTTTGTACCCTCACTCAGCTTCATAAGACAATTACTGCATTCGGGGGAAAAAAAGATACAGACTGCACTGGACAGAATGTCAAGATTACAGTGTTTTTCCACATGATTAAGAAAGCACGGTAAATATTCACAGAGTTTATAATGTGCTGAATAAATAAGATAGAGCTTTAATGGTAGGACATATCTACATAACCTCAGTTCCAAAGAAAGGTATTTAGTTCACAAGAATAAAAATATTTTATTGCTATTATCTGCTTAAATCTATTTATCTGACTTTAGTATCTGCGTTTCCCACTATTTGTTTTTTGTTGTTTTCACAAGTTTGTAAGTGAAAATTAGAGTCCAAAGTGGCTTGCCAAAGCCAATTCCAAACATCCTGTTTTTATTAAAATTAATTTAAAAACACAAAAATAAAAATAAGGCATTTTCTATTTATATTGCAGATGCATTTCATTAAGTGCAAAATAACTAAAATGTCTTTAAAAAGGTGGAAATATCCCCTTTTATTTATAATCCTAAAAGCAGATTTAGAGAAAGTTAAAGAAACAAAACAAAACACCAGTATCATAAAATCCACCTGTCACTTTCATATCAGATCTTAGCTATAATTTGATCCAAGAGATACAATAATTTGATTAGGTAGAGCTGAAGATCTGGGCTTGAGCAAGGCAGCCCTTGACTTATCAAATTTTAGGATGCAAGTCTGTAAGGACTGGTTTGCATGCTGACCTCACTGCATACATGTCACCATGTTTCCATTCTCGTGGTTAGCTGTGGACATGTGTGACTAACAAAGAAAAAAATTACAGAAAAATCTATTATGAAGTAAAAGTTAGGACGAGGCAGGATTACAAGTAACCCATGTAATACACACCATAGAAATGTGCAAAATATTTCAGTTCAAATGGTTTCATTTCTGAAACTCAAGAAATATCCCATTTTACGTCCCAAACTGCTGTTTCAGAAGCCAAGTGGGTTGTTCTGAGCCTGACAAGAGGTCTTTTGAAACTTGAAACACTTGAAGCCTTGCTTCACATATCCCTAAAGAGTCACTGAAAATATGACAAAAAACTCACATCACTTCAGCCAGACATTTCAGAAGAATGGAAAGAAAACCAAGTGTTGATAAAAAATGCTCACCAAAACCAACCAACCAAAAAAAAAAAATCCTCTTTTTTGCTTCCCCTTATTTTATATGTCAATATTTAAATATCTATCTTATACATCAAAGAACTGGAGCCACCTTTGATGGCATCTCTACCACCTTAACACTATCATTTGACTTATGATTATATCCAGCAAACACAAAGCAAGGCACAGAGTGGGAGTGGGAGATGACTGAAACAAATTCTGAAAACTTCTTGTGTTTCAGAATTTTCCACTCATGCTGAGGTTTGAGCTGAGGACTTCATGTGGTAACCCTAACTCCTAGTTTATGTAATTTAAAAAAAAAAATAATTAAATGTCATCACTACGCCAAGCATCTTTCTAGTCAAGTGAAACTAACTGCATTCATTTCATGACCATTTTCTCTGTTGCCAAAATGCACTGGCTGGGACCAGAACAGCCATGCTAAAAATTCTGTAAGCCGCACGGAATCACAGAAATGTGGAAGTGGAAGAACAAACACACTGGTCACCACTGCCTTGCTGTGGATATTACCACAGAGAGTAATTTTTGTGGATTGTTCCTCTGATCTTTTCCCAGTTTTGTATTCCATTGAAAAGTGCACAGTTAGCATATTATAGCTTTGGAATTAGTTCCAGGAATTAGTTTCAGGAATTAGTTTCAGGAAAGACTGGCCCACTTATTCGAACAATCCCATTAATCAAATTTTAGAGCTTGTTTGCTCTGACTCTCTACATGAATTATTCCAGCTTTGTCACCATTTTACACCTTTCCCTGAATTTGATACTAGTATGGTTCTAGTGGGAGGATAATGATTATTGCCTTCCCACCCACCCCCACATACATACACACAAAACAGAGTAGAAAATACTTGGAAAAAAATCTGCAAAGTTGCTCTTTTTTCTTGGAAGAGGATAACATGAATAGCCTCAGAAAACTGAGACTAAAATAATCTCCGAAAATTTCTCAGACCCAAAGTTCTCTCCCAACTCTGGCTCAGCTATAGCCTGTGTAGCCTCTATGCCAGTGGTTCCTACATTTTTTGCTATCATACCTGCCTTTAGTGTAATCTTAATGTACACACCTCCCCTAAAAATCTGAACACCAAAATGAACGCAACTGAATAATGAAAACAATACTGTGAAACTTTGAGAGAGGTGGACTTATTGTAGCAATGTACTACTAAAAGGTTCTTCACACTTCTGGACTCTGTTTGTACCCTCCCCCAACCTCATCCCCACCACCAAGGAAAATGCACATGACAATTTGGGAAACCCTGATCTGTGGGGAGATTCCCTAACCCAGCCTGTTTGGAACTGCTTGGAACCCCCCCCCTTTTTCCCCCCAAGCCACTGTGTGGCTCTTTCCACAACTCTAAAGAGTAAATAGTGTTCTTACCATTTGGATGTAACAAATATAGCAATACCAAAGGGGTACAGGAAACATAGGGCAAGTTTTTTTTTCCTCCAATGTTAACAAACCTGAGGCAGTTTCAGCCCAGATTTATTTATCATATTTTTAGTCAGCTTTAATATTCTCCTGCTGCAATAGTTAAACATGTGAATGCATCAGAAAAGTTTTCAAAAGCATATCCAGACTGTGAAATCATTGTCAAGGCAGCTTTCTTTTCTCAAAATCAATGTCTCCTCATTTAATCAATCTTTGTTTCAATTTTTTCTCCATTATTCATTCCCCCAAAGGCTGTAATCCACACAGAATGCAAACATGGAAAAAATAGACAAACAAGTAGCGAGGTGATGGTGAAATATCACATGAATGGTAATTATTCAAGGCTATCATTGGAAGTAGAATACTATCAAAGTTAATTTCAACAGATCCGTAAGCAGAGTTTTAAATCAGTGTTTTTCAAAATTGGCAACTTTAAGATGTGTGGACTTGAACTCTTAGAATTCCCCAGCCAGCATGTTTTAAATGAATCAAGGAAAAGAATGCTCCTCAATTGTGTTGCCCTCTGCTGGTGTACAGTGGGATTTTTGTCCTTCTTTTTAAATCACATACATACCTATTAGAATAAATTAGTCAAAGAGGATTTGTAATTGCCTGGAATTATTGTAATTCACTAAGTAATGGAAAACTTTTTCAAGCAATGGGACCAGATCTGAACATTTGCATAAAAAGAACAAGAGCTCATTTGATGGAAATGTAAAGTGACATAAATACTTTGTTTTGCATGAAGAGAACAGGCATGAAAAAGGAAAGGCCCATAGCTCTATATGCAAAGGAAGTTAATTTACACCTGAAGTAGAGTTAAGACAACACAGTGACCAACAAGCACCTGTTTCAGACACTGCAGCATCTAGGATGGGACTGTTATGTTTTCAAGCAGTATGGAGGCTTGCAGCTTTCTGATCAACAAATTACTCTGTTTTGAAGCTCCGTATTATCTTAGATCCAAAGCAATGGATTGCCACTTGCAGAGGGAGACTTTGTACTTTCCTCTCTAGCTACAGTTCTCCACTCTGTCCCTACTTCAATACTGAGTAGACCTAAGAAACCGCTGTTAATGTGAGAGAAGGAATACAGATAGAAGAATCATCATTATCACGTGTCTGCAAAAGAATGTTCTGCTGATGTACACAAGGAAAAGACTGGCCAAAGGCTCTGTGCAAAAAATCACACATGAATGGAACAACATTTCTAAGGTGCATGCAACAGCATTTCTAGATGCTGGTGGCGATGAGGATGATGATCTCAAATCAATTCACTGCAGCTGGTTCCCATGCCTAAGGGAGGACTAGAACTTGGGTCTTCTCATTCCTAGTCCAGCACCACCTTAAGCACAATGTTGCACTGGCTCTTTCACATATATATGAGAGATTCCAATAGCAATGGTAATGTAGAGTATGATTTGCTGCATACTCTCCATCCAACAAAGGAATGGGTCATAGTTAACTGCAGGTGTTACAGTAAAAACAGAGTCATTGCTGTACGATGTACCAACAGTCTTTCTGATAAATAAAGGCTTTTACCTTAGGTATGATCTTTCAGAACTTCTCCATGAACATAAAACAAAATACAGGACTGGTTTAAAATCTGCTCTGTGTATCTTACTACAAAGTGTCTTCTGTGATCTTTTTTTTTTTCCCCCAGAGGTAAATTCACAATATCCAGATGTCCCCACTTCTATTTAACATTTCCATGAAACCATGGTCATCTGCTGGTACAGGGTTAAGTACCATCAATATGCTGATGATACTCAGCTATACATCTCTGGCCCGGCTGCCCAAGTGATGCTATTCAGGTGCTTTCCCAATGCCTGGAAGCTGTGTGGAGCTGACTTCAACTCAACCCTGATAAGATGGAGTGGCTATGGATTCTAGGGTCCTTTGTGTCTTGTGATTTTCCATCGCTGATTCTGAATGGGGTAACATTCCCCCAGGCAGAGTTGGTGCACAATCTGGGGACTCTCCTGGGTTCACAGCTCCTGCTCAAAGAGCAGGTGGCAGCCGTGACTAGGAGGGCCTTTGCACAATTGCATCTTTGCACCAGTTGTGCCAATTCCTAAATTGGGAGGCACTGCTCACAATCACTCATGCTTTAGACACTCTTGGCCAGACTACTGCAATGCACTCTACATGGTGCTGTCCTTGAAGAGTGTTTGGAAGCTTTAGCTGGTCCAGAATGCAGCAGAATGGGCATACATGGTGCACCCTCATAACACCATTGCTTCATGAGCTGCACTGGCTCACAGATGCTGGCTGTCACCTTTAAAAATCTACATGGCATGGGACCAGTTATTTGAAGGACCACCTCTCCCCAGTATTCCTGCCCATCCCACTAGTTCAGAATGGATATGGTCCAAGTCCCATTGATGAAACAAAGCTACTTGATGGATCCTCAAAAACACGCCTTTTCTGTCATGGTGCCTGTTTTGTGGAACAGCCTCCTCAAGATACAGTTGGCCAAAAATTTATTCTCACTGCTGTAAGCATATATTTCATTAAATTGTGATGTTCCTTGCTGATTTTTTCTGGGATTATTCCTAGTAAGAAAAGTTATGGTTTCATTTTAAATTTAAATTCCAAAATGTTCTGCACTGTACTATGTATGTCTTTCCAGTATTTTTGTTTTTTGTTTTGCTTTGTTTTTTACATGTCCACCACATGTCACAAAACATTCCTTCTGTTTCATGACATTTCCAACATCTATTAATATATGATATATCTATCTTAGATATTATTGATGTAGTTGTATACATTTTCTCCCAATTTTCCTGTAGGCTATAGCTTGGTGTAAATCTTATAGATTTAATCTACAGTTCTTCCTGTTGCTGTGTTGCAACTATTTAAAATTTTGCATCCATTTTATTATACAGTTTTTTTGTTTGTTCTTTCTCTATGTCATATCTAAGTAAAAGTTTATATATCTGCTAAATCAAGGGTCCACAATGAACTAAATTTAAGAAATCTTTAGAAGAATGTGAAACATTAATGATGGTTTTCACAATTATTTCAGATATAGCACTTTCTAACAGGTTAGCAATAGTACCATGTAGTGTATTTTATTGCATATTGTGCTTATGTTTCCCAAAATCTAGCAAAAAACATAGAAGTGAAATTTGTGATACTGCTGTGAAATCATGTGCAAAAGGAAATTAATGAGACAAAATCATGCTTTACATAATGCAGTTATAGTAAGGACAGATCCATCCTTACAGTGAATAGCACCAAAAAGAACAAAATGCTTATTGAAGTTACATCATATTTGAAGAGTCACAATCATCTACTTTAATTAATTAGCAAAGTATAATGCTCATATTCTGATGTCCTAAAAGAACAAGATTAATAGATTTTACTTGCAAAGAAAGGTCCTTTGTGGCCACATGAACTGTTAACAGACATTCCTCCTGGAAAGACTCACTTTCTTCTGAGATAGAAAAAGACAAGTATTATCAGGAAATGCAAAACATGTCGCTATTCCTATGGCTACCCAAGATATATCTTTCAATAAGTGGCAGGTTTGAAGTTGGTATGTTCAAAATATACACACACACACACACCCACAGATACATACATACATACATACACACATACATACATATATATATATATATACACACACACACACACACACACACACAGATACATACATACATACATACATATATATATACACACACACACACACACACACACACTATGCTATTCTGTGCCAGAAGCTTCAATCATGTCTAGGCAATAAGAAATTCCAAATGTTTGGTGACTCCCATAGCATGCCTTAGCTGATGAGTAATTCTTTTCCATGGCAGAGTAGATTGCTGGATGAGTAAACTCAGAGTGGCTGAACACAATGCAGGACTGGTAAACTCATCATTATGATCTCAACTATCTTGATAATGTTTAGCAGTATAACAAAACAAAAGAATGAGTAATTGCTTCATTTTGATTATTTAAATACCTGTAATCAACCAAGTTGCAATATGTACCACAAATATAGGCTGGATTTTTTCCCGCTTGTACACCACAAATACACACTGAAAATAACAGGCTTACTATAAGCCCCCACAGCATATTTTTGTAATGAGACTTAGATGTGTGTTATCATGCCTCCCTACAGTGAGATGGACATGTTACTCTGCTTAAATGCTATGTGATCCTATTTGTCTCAAAGCACTTTTGATTTTATTCTTGACTAGAAATGAAGTAGGCTAGAAATACCTACGTACATTGTTGGTTCATAAAATCCTCCTCCTTCTCCTCTCTTCTTTAGTGACAGATTTCTTTTGAAAAGTCACATGAAATGGCAGGTAAAACAAGAAAACTGACAGATCCTGCCATCAAGATTGGTAATTCCACTACGGTATTAGTACATATGTTTTCATGATTATGAGTGAAATCTAGGGATCAGATATCAGTTCTTCATTATACCTCAATATTCTGATATTCTCATATAGGACTTTCATTATACTACAATAACAGGCTCCTGATTAGCTGGTGAGGGTTTAGTATACACAGAGATTTAAGTTAGGTGTGATCAGCACGCTATAATTAAAAAAAAGAGTATTCCTTTTTTCTGTTACATTATATATCCTTTTTCTTTAATGAAATCATTATGCCACAAGCTTTTAAAATACAAACAAGTGTGAACAATGTTTATTTTTATTTTGTATGTTGACTGGGCTCATGCATCAAAAACTTTCTCACACATACACACACACACACACAAAATTACTCTAAATCTATGCAAGTTTTTGAAGTAGCTTCCCATTGCTTTCTTGCAGAATTTTTTTTTTTCTTTTTTCAACTTCCCAGTCTGGCCAACATCTCTGGAACTCCCTGGTGGTCCCAAACAGGTCACATCCTGGTCAACCTTGCTTAGCTTCTTAGATGGTTGAATTAGCTAATACTGGCATAACTTGAAATTCTACATCTTACCCACCTCCCACTGGAAGTTAGCCTTCAGGAACAGATAGAACCCAATCAAGGTATCTGATATTATCAACCAACATCAGATATGATATTAACTTGGAAATTTCCTCTCAGATAGGCTCAAGATCATTAATATTTCTTGTATTATCTAGCAAGCAGCAGAACATTGTCTTAGAACTTGAGAGCTATGATGCTGGTGCGTAAAAGACTAATGAAGCAGTGGGCATTAATTCTACCATTTCTGTTGTATCTGTTACAGGGAGAAAAGGATCAAGAAGGTGGGCTTCATTTTCACCTTGCTATTCAGATGTATCCCAACAGAAGTCACAGTTTATAATTTAAGAGTAATGACAATTTTCCTACATAAGTTCATTGAGTAACAGAACTGCCCTTCTCTCTTCCTTTTACTGATTGGCATCTTGCAATTATGGAACTGAATACACAAAGTTCCAAATTAGCTGAGAGAAACATGTAGCTGTTATAGGTACCTTTAGGCACAGAAAGAAGTCAGTCTAATGAAACTATGAACAATCACATATTAGAATTGGGCCCTCTGCTCTTTGACTCCAAACTCACACTCTAGCTTATATCCTGGCTCCATAAAATTTCATAATACCAACCATTTCAATCTCTCTAATCCAACAGAAGCAAAAATTAGAACAGTACATCTGAGCCTAACCTTTCACAAGGAATAGGGAAAAGAAAAGAAAAGAAAAAAACCTTTCCATTCAGTTACAGCTAATACTGAAGCTTCACATTCATGAGAACGCTTAGAACTGAATATGCTTTATATACCTAAGAACATTTCTATCACACTGTACTTAAGTGGAAAAATCCTTGCTATATTTCTCAAGACAGCCCAGGCAAGTAATCTAATTACAAATACTTAACAAGATAAGAAATAATTATCATAATCAAATTATATAGAAAAGGGTCAAAGATTTAAATCCTCTGCTCTCATTATTAGGCTGCAGATGACAGATTCATTCCAGAACACAGAAGGAAAAATATCATCCAAAAACAGGATATGAAATTTGGTCCCAGTAGAATATTTTCTGCTAAGTAAATTTACTGTCTAATCTTTTAAATGCCTCCCTTACAGCCCTTCCAAGAGTTTTCTATGATCTTTAAACCCTCTCTGTCTTCTGGGCCAAGCATTATCAGAGCACTGATGGAGGATGAACCCAACTGAAAATCAAGAAGAAGGGCCGGTGTGGGAATTGAAAAGTCACAGCTGTAATCAAGCTGCTAATGAAGACAATATGCATGGATTGTCCTAAGGGAAATAGACAGAAAGAACAAGTAGAATGGAGTAAGTTTTTGTGATGACAGAAGCATTACTAGCAACTGTTTTAGAACAGCTGGCTTGGATTAGATCGACAAACACTATTAAGTGAGCACCATTAAAAGAGACATTCAGCTGGTAAAAAATATGCTATATGTGCCATTTTTCATAAGTACCATAATTTCAGATAATGACAAAGCATCACATAGCTGTAGCCAATATTACCACTGGCTCTTTAGTCATTCCTTCCTGAACTGGAGACAGGGACATTATCACACTTTTGGTTTCATAAATGACTGGGTCAAGTCTCCCAAAATTTGGCTTGCATTGCATGCTGAGCCCCCTGTGAAGATGGGTTGGAAATTGCAATTTAATCAAAAATTCAGTAATGAGGCAGTTAATTGGAGCAGATCCTGTAATTCCTATTAGACTGGGGTAAATCAGTCAGGTTGGGACTGGCCTCACTGAGCATGGAATGTGTTCATGCATGCTTAGAGAAGGCAGTTGTAAGAAAAAGCCCTCCCTTGAATTAGAAGATATCTCTGGTTATAGCCAATCTCAAATATTCTATTCAAAGTGATAGAGAAAGTGGTGGTCTTGCAGATTCAAATACGTCTGGATAAAACTAATTTTCTAGACTCGTTTCAGTTGGGGCTTCCCCTGGTTTATGCTGCTGAGTCTGCTTTGATTGCCTTGGTAGATGAGTTATACCAGAAGCTGGACGTGGGAAGACAGACCTTGATAGTTTGCTTGGACCTCTGAGTGACTTTCAGCCGCATTGAACATGATATCCTTCTGGGCCATCTGGCAGGGTTGAGCTTTTTTTTTTTTTTTTTGGCAAGGCTTTACATTAGTTATGTTAATGATAAATTTTAATTTTGGTTTTGAGTTTAATGGTATTAATTTTGTTACATTTTATACTCTGTAAAGTTGTATTGTTGTAAGCTGCCTTCATTGTTGGAATTAAGAGAAAAGCAGAGTATAAAATAAATAAATGCTTACTTTGACAAATAGTTTTTCCACAAGCCTACATAGCCCTAGATTGGATGGGCCCAAGAGCACAGATGTTTAGAGGTATTTTTTATTAGATGTTTAGAGATATTATTTATTGCCGCAACTAGCCTGTATGTACTCACTAGGTGATCTCAATCTGAAGCATATGTGGAACTCAAACTATTCAACAAAGACAAATAAATTTGAGTTGTAGGACAATGGTTTCCAAATGGTTATCACATGCTCCTATGACAATAAAAATGACATTCAGCAAATTAGACAGTTGAGCATGAAGTAGGACATTTGTCTCTTAATTTGTACACTATCAACCAATGCAACCCATCACTTACTTAAAATGGATATCACACTTGTGAGATCTAATTTATTTATGTATTTGTCACATATCTACCCCGCCACAATCAAAATAACTCTCAGTGTCAGCTGTGTGGACAAGTCTCTGCAGTTTGCTTGGCAAGATTTTCAGAAGTGGTTTGCCATTGCCTTCTTCCTAGGGCTGAGAGAGAGAGTGACTGGCCCAGGGTCATCCACCTGATTTTGTGCCTAAATTGGGATTAGAACTCATCGTCTCCAAGTTTCTAGTCTAGTACCTTTAACTACAGACAGTATACCAAATTGGTTCTCAATAATAACAATAGCTGCATTAAACCCCACATAAAAACACAACAACAAAGCAAGATGGCATCACGTGTAAACTTAAGAAAAGGCCTTCTGAAGCAATTTTGTTTTTTAACATTTTCCAGAAAACTGACAAGAGGGCCAGCCTGATCTCTGTTGGAAGTGCCTTCTAACTTCAGCCCCCCGAACCCCTAGAAACTGTGGGATTGTAAATAGTTTGTTCCCTAGCTGTTTAATAGGTTGGGTCCACAGCTAGGTGGCAATGAGGGTGTGAGTAGGCACAGCCAATTCCTTCTGTTACATGTACTTCCACAACTGGCACACGGCCAGACCTGGGCTTAGGACCCTCTGGCCTCAGCTTCCATCTTCTGATCAAGCAAGCGCTGTGAGTGCAAAAGGGCCCCAGATCTAAGAGTAGCAAGAGTTCATCATGCAACTGTTAGAAGTCCTTTAATGATGTAGTCTTCACTGTTCAAGTAGATCAGGATACTGTTATTTATTATGTATTCATATTCTAACATTAAGTGGTAACAATTCTCTCAAAACGGACTGCCAAAAAAAATTGTAAATAAAAATATAATAAATAAATAAGGCCCAGGAGGAGAGCCTTCTCTGCCATCGCCCCCACCCTTTGGAATATTCTCCCCCCAGAGGTGTGGTGGGCCCCTATCCTCCCAGCTTTCTGGAAAGGAGTAAAGATCTGGCTAAGCTTGGGGTAAAGATCTTGGGGCAACAAGAATTTTAATCAACCCTGGAGATGGCTGGCACCCTGATAACTCTCTGTGAGCTATTTGCCAATTAATATCAACTCTTGGACTATATTTACTTCTTATTTATTAAGGTCTATTTTATATTGTATTTTTAACTGATTTTAGGTTCTCTGTAAACTGCCCAGAGTGCTTTTTTTTTTTTTAATGAGATGGGCGGTGACAAATTTGATATGTAAATAAATAAAAATAATCAAAATAATAAATCACATTTCACAAGTAACTAGCTAATACAGAAAGAATCTGTCCTATGGGGCCATTGATGATAATGTTCTTAGGTTAATGGGGGAGGGACTGGGGTAGCTGAACAGGTTTCTGTGGTGGTTCCTACCTGCCTTCCTCCTTTCTGTAAGAAGACCAATATGTTTATGCATTGTGCCCCAAAGTGCATATTAAAAACAGCCCTTTTTCCCCTCTCTCCCTCACACACACACAGAATCATGGAGAAATTCTTTCTGTAGAATGCACTAATCCATCCATACAGAAATAATTGATACTACAATACTGTGAATAAGTCCTTTACCTTTTTTTTAAAGCAGAAAGAAAACAAACGCACAAAACCAAGAACAAACTATAACTACCAACTCTTTAAAGTGTGGTGGCAGTTCATAAAACAGCTGACATCTTCTGTTAGGTTACCTTTAAATATGGCTTCCTCCTTTCTTGTGCTTAACCTCTGGATAGCCTTTCTAGGATTTCCCTTATTCAAGTTGCTTTGTACTTTTTTAATCTGACACTCTCAAAATTATAATTGGTGTGCTTTTTAGCCAGGGAGTGCAATGTGAATATTAAATTTAGGGGAACAATCCTCAGGAGTATGTCTCTTGTTTCTTCAGCTGGAACTCTTTTAATTCAAGTGTTCGTAACTGAAAGTTTCCCTACAATTGAGCCTCCATGGGATCTTTTATAGGACATAACTCAGAGGTTCAGAAGGGCTGGGCAAGACAGTTTCTTTTTATGGGAGATCTGTGTGGTCTTGCACAAGATTATGTTCCCTCTTCGTCATCCTTCACAAACAGCTTAACCCATGGGGATTTGAACAAACAATATTAACATGTTTCTAAATTTGCCACAGCTGCATTTCCCAATTTACTTGTAGAAGAACCCATATATTTTCATGTTAGGGATTTACCCAGATTAAGAGACCATGACAGAGAACTTCTCACTTATTTTAGCTGACCATGTCCTATATTTAGTGCCCATTATCAATGCATAATGCTTATTTAACCTATATGCAGAGTACATCATGAGAAATGCCAGGCTGGAAGAATCACAAGCCGGAATTAAGATTGCAGGAAGAAACATCAATAACCTCAGATATGCAGACGATACCACCCTAACGGCAGAAAGTGAAGAAGAACTAAAGAGCCTCTTGATGAGGGTGAAAGAGGAGAGTGCGAAAGCTGGCTTGAAACTCAACATTAAAAAAAATAAGATCATGGCATCTGGACCCATCAATCCCTGGCAAATAGAAGGGGTAGAAATGGAAGCAGTAACAGACTTCATTTATTTGGGCTCCAAGATCACTGCAGACAGAGACTGCAGCCATGAAATTAAAAGACGCTTGCTCCTTGGGAGGAAAGCTATGGCAAACCTAGATAGCATATTAAAAAGCAGAGACGTCACCTTGCCAACAAAGATCCGCATAGTCAAAGCTATGGTTTTTCCAGTAGTAATGTATGGCTGTGAGAGCTGGACCATAAAGAAGGCTGAACGCCGAAGAATTGATGCCTTTGAACTGTGGTGCTGGAGAAGACTCTTAAGAGTCCCCTGGACTGCTAGGAGGTCAAACCAGTCAATCTTAAAGGAAATCAACTCTGATTGCTCATTGGAAGGATTGATAATGAAGCTCAAGCTCAGATACTTTGGTCACCTAATGCGAAGAGAGGACTCTTTGGAAAAGACCCTGATGCTGGGAAAGATGGAAGGCAAAAGGAGAAGAGGACGGCAGAGGATGAGATGGCTAGATAGTATCACTGAAGCAATGAGCATGAAATTGAGCAAACTGAGGGAGGCAGTGAAAGATAGGAAGGCCTGGCGCAATATGGTTCATGGGGTCACGAAGAGTCGGACACGACTTAACGACTAAACAACAACATGACAGCCAAGATTCTGAACAGGTAGTGTCGTGACCAGTGTGAGGATAGCTCAATGCATAAACATCTCCAGGAAAGAGATGTCACTGCAGCACTCATACGATGAACACTCAAGATTTTGTAATGAACAAATAGGCTAATTTTGAATATATAATATGGATGTCTTGAAAAGCAGCAATGTATAATTTGAGATGCAAGAATTACACAGATCTAAAAACCTTGGATGGAGCCCCCTGATCTCACAATTGTAATTCTTGAAGTAGTTGAAGGGGAAAGTTTTTAAACACATTAGGTGTTGTTCTATTAACTTTAAGTAATTATATTTACATTAAATCAAATTTAGGTTTTGACTACTTGGCGTATTCCCCTTGGTGTGCTATTCCATGGCTAATTGTGGCCCTGAATGTGAAAAAAATTGCACATCCGTGCTAGAAAGGAAGTGTTTTGGTCTGAAGGACTGTCATTGTCCCTATGAACCTTTTCAGCTTTTGAAGAACTTCAAACTAGTCAGGGATCAGACGCTGGAAAGAGGACCTTTTCAATAGTGGCAAACTAACTTTTGAATTACTTAGCTAAGTACCATTATTACCATAATTTAAAACCTATGTTAAGGGCACTTAACACTGGCTTTATTCAGTGGTCTCTCTTTCTTTCACTAGTCTGCAGTTATTGCTGTATTATTTAAAAAAAAAAAAATTGTAAGCCACCTTGAGAATATAAGGTAAAGGAAAGATGGGATGTATATATCTATATTTTAAAAAGTTAAGATTTCCTAGGATATACTGTATAGTGCTCTGTAGATTTCATTTACAGGATATGCCTTTTTAGATTGGTGCCATTCATTAAGATTTCTCTTCAGTCTCTGATGTTAGATTTTGCTGAGGCCAATATAAGACTCATTGAACCTAGCAGCTTTATGTAATTAATCATAGTACATAAATAACATAATATAATCTCTTGTTGCATAAGAGGAACATGTTCCCTAGTGAAGTTGCAATGGTTAGTGTCTCAGTGCTGTGCAACGTATTTTGTCCTAAGTGCAGTCTTCCTAAGCCCCAGTTTATCCTCTAACAGCTGGTATCCATTTCCCACAACTGATAAGATAGCAAACATACTCCTCATACAGTTATTTTACAAATCAGATTTATTTGGTTCCTTGAGGTTTGTATGTAGCTGATTTGATTTCCTTTTCTAACAATTCTTTAGATAAGTATGTCAGATATGTACATATTAATTCCTTGTGGATTGTATGTAGTTGTCTGGTTGTCCTTTCCATAATAGGAACATAAAATTGATGGATCTGTGCAGCATCCACAGATAATTGGCTTTTTATAAATAATAGGTTTGCTCACGAACTTTACACTTTCTGTTGAATCTAAGCCATGGCATTGTTTTCCTGCCATATCAGCGTTTGTTAGACTATTATTTATTAGCTGTGGGGGTGGGGAAATGAATTCATTTGGTTCATTTTCTAACATGGTTTTACAATTGGTGTACTCCAAAGTAAAATATAGTTATATCCTATATCTGCACTTTTCTAAGTGTTCTCATGCAGCTTGTGGATCCCTTGTGCATTCCCCCCAAAAGCATACATAAATGTACATATCTGAGAAAGCACATCCAAAGAAGCATTACATTCAGTCAAGAAGGATTCTTACGAAAGATGTATGTATGAATATATATATATATATATATATAGAAAGGGGGGGGGGAGGGAGGGAGGGAGAGGGAGAGGGAGAGGGAAGTGACAACCTATTAATAAAGTGCATTAGAAGGAGTGTGGTGAAGTTCAAACAGTTTTTTTTTTTAAATATGAACTGTTCCAGAAATGGAGTGGAATGAACTTTAGGATAGAAAAATGAGCAATTCAATAAAATTGAACTTGATAGATTCACTATCCCTGTTCTTTATTGGACAGGACCCAAAGGTAATTTATGTTTAACTAAATAAGGACAAATTGCTGCCAGTTGCTGGTTTTAAATTACATATGGGAGGTGGTAGGAAGAGAGGAAGTATTTGTTTTAGAAAACATATACATATAGGAAAAAACAAAAATCAGAAACATTTACTTCCTTAAAGATAAGAGATAAAACAAATTTGAAACTGTAAAAGAGACAACTAAAATTATAACTAATTATCAGTCCAGCCATTTGTTAGAGATGCGAGTAGCAGCTGACTTGCCCATTTCACTCCAGCTAAAATATAGATTTAACCAGAAAGAGTATCCCACTGTTTTGCCACCAGATGGTAGTTTAGATTTTCTTCTCCTGCAAACAAATCCACTACAGAGGTTTGGGAAATATTTAAGACTGTGTTGTACAAGTGGAATACATTTCATGTGCGTGTCTAAACAGATCAACAGAGAGAGAGGCAAATGGCAGCAGTGAGGCTATTCTGCAGCCTGAATATTGCAACTAAGAAAGCTGTCTTTCTTATGCAAACCCAGCCTCCACTGATGAGGAACATATTATCAAAAGACTTCAGAGACAGATATGGAAGTTTGGGCAGTTCGCAGAGGAGTTGGGGCTTTAAAGTATGCCTGTTCAGGGCAAATGTCAGCACTTAGATTTGAATCAAATCTCAGAACAAAGGCCACAGAGAATGGGTAGTTTTGAGTTTTGTACACCAAACTCCAGATAAGGTAACAACAACAACAAACAAATTATTTAATTATTTATTTTTTTAAAAAATGTTTTTTATTTTATTAAATTGAATCATTTATTTAAGTTGTATGTCCCCCAACAATCAATCAAAGAAATTACAATAAAATCAATAAAACATGAAAATAAATAAATGTAAAAGATGCCAAGCACAATGAAGCGAGGGGTCTCGCTCTCCATTGCCAAAGGCCTGGGTGAAGAACTGGGTCTTCACAGCTCTTCTGAACAACAGCAGAATAGGGGCCATTCAGATATCAGGGGAAACCTCATTCCAGAGGGCAGGTGCTGCAACAGAGAAGGTGCACTTTTGGGATCCTGAGAGATGACATTGTTTATTTGAAGTAACCCAGAACACACCAACCCTCCAGGATCGAATCGGCCAGGCAGATGTAATAGGAGACAGGTGGTCTCTCAAGTAAGCAGGCCCCATTTCTATTTTCCAGTCTTTCTTAAGTACAACTCTGCAGAAAATTTTTCAATAATGAAATGAAGTCTGAGAAAATGGGAACCATGGCTGAATGCAGAAGGGATAAGGCAAAAATTTACCATGGATAGAAGGAGTGAGGTAGGTCGGAATATGGTATACAGAGGAGGGGTTTTGTCTGTACATCTCCCTTGGTAGGGAGACATGTAACAATGAGCTGCATTGGTTGCCAGCGTGCTTCCAGGTGTAATTTAAGGTGGTGATTGTTACCTTTAAAGCCCTTCATGGCTTGGGACCGAGTTACTTGAGGAACCGTTTTTTCCCAGTTGCTTCAACTGTCCAATCCAGTCCAGCATGATTGGCATGCTCTGGGTCCCATCGGCCAGGAAATGTCAGCTGGTGGGGCCCAGGAGGCATGCCTTTGGCTGTAGTGCTCACCCTATGGAACATCCTTCCCTCAGAGATCAGGACGGCCCTGACCTGCTGGCCTTTCATAAGGCCCTGAAGACCTGGTTCTGTGCCCTGGTTCTGGGTAGATTTAACTAACCAGGAGGGACACGGATCTAAATCACAGGTGATCGCACTGACAGCTCCGAGGACCCTGTCCACTTCCTCAGGGACAACAGGATCAAACCGTTCCCAGATAACGCTCCCCGGGCAACTCCTCTGGACCTACTCCACGCTTGGCTTCCAACTGGGAATGGATCTGAGCAATTTTATCCATCAGGTGTTCAGCAAATTCCTCTGCACGACCCTGCAAGTAGTCCTCCACCCCCCCTTTTCCCAGGAGGGCCCGGGTGACCCTAAACAGGGCTGCAGGGCGACACTCTGAGGATGCAATAAGAGCGGAGAAATATTGACGTTTCGCCGCCCTTACCGCCACTAGGTAGGCCTTAATGGCAGCTCTAACACGTGTTCGGTCTGATTTGTCCCCAGTTTTCCGCCAGCGGCGCTCTAGCTGTCTCTTAGCCCTTTTCAACTCCCTCAGCTCCTCCGTGAACCACGGGGAGCGCCGGGAGTGATGGGCCAAGAGAGGGCGCACAGGCGCGATCCTGCCCAAGGCCCCAGCCGCCTCCTTGTTCCAGGCTGCGGCCAGAGCCTCCGCTGGACCGTGCAGCAAGGCCTCAGGAACACCCCCAGCTCCCTTTGGAACCCGTGCGTGTGGAAAGTAAAGGCCAAAGTGGTCTCAGTGGTGGCAGGAGCACTTGGGGCTGTGACTCCTGAGCTGGGAGAGTGGCTCCAACAGATCCCAGGAACAACATCAGAGCTCTTTCAAACTCCCATGTCTTTGGTAGACCCAAGATTGAGGAAGACACATACCACCCATAGGGGTGAGAGGGTATAGATAAAGATATACTGTAGATATAGATATAGATATAGATATAGATATAGATATAGATATAGATATAGATATAGATATAGATATAGATAGGTATAGATATAGATGATATAGATTCATTCATGTCTTTTCTGTTTGATGTTTTTTATGCATTTGATATTTCAATTTAAAAAAAAAATCCCCAAATTTATGTAGATAAGCCTGTCATTCCAAGAACATAAGGAAGCATTTACTACAATTCCATGTGATAAACCACAGTAAGTGAGGTTTGAACTTGGCTTTCCAACATTCAAAACCATATCCAACCAGTCCTGCTCTTTTGTATATCTCAGGATTGAAAAGAGGGAGAAGGGGGAAAAAAGAGATATAAATGATTATCACAGTCTGGTAATGGAAATGACTGTAGCTTCCTAAGAGTGATAGAAGGCCTCTTGGACATTACCCACAGAGGTGGTGGGCTCTTCATGTTTGAACAGATGCTTTATGTGTGTTCCTGAACTGAGCAGCAATTGCAGCTGATGGCCTCAATGGCCCCTTTCAACAACTACTGTCTTATCATCATCATCATCATCATCATCACCACCTTCACCATCACCATCACCATCACCATCACCCAAAGTATACTATAAATAGAATATAAAGTGACTCCTATGCTTTTCAAGCCCGTGTGCTGATATAAATGCTACATATCCTTGCCTTCAGTGTACTACCCAAAACATTCAGCATTTTGGCAGGGCCATTACTACCTCAGCCATGCATGAAGCATCTTGATGCAGAGCCAGCTGTCATCGGGGAGTGACAGTGCTGGCCAGGAGACGTTGCACATTAGTGAACTGCTGACACACACAGCAACAGCTTAGCCAGGGTATGAATGCCAGGCCCTGAATGTGACAGATTTATTTAGCAGTTTTCATACGGAGACTAGAGTGTGGCTTATTTAATTTTGATTGTTACAACATCTGCTTTCTTGTGACATTTTAAGATATTGCAAAACAAGATCACATTTGCTACCTTAAAATATTATCCCACAGGAATCAGAAAAATTGAAACATGTTGAAAAGAGTAGAATAATTAATGCAATAAGACAGCATGTTCATACGTTACTGTCATTTATTCTCCCCCAAATGTTTTCTATTAAGTTGCAATAGGAAGCCTCTGATCTACAGCATCAGAGCACTGCATTCCTACACGCAGAGGACAAGCAAAGCAGTATGCTTCCCAAGTACAAAAGCAAATGTATGCTTGATTGTGGCCCTGCCTAGAGGGTGCAAGGACAGTACTGTGATTCTCTCCACAGAAGGAAGGAGGACTCAGGACTAGATTTACTTCTAGGTTTCTGCCTTGTGAACTTTTGGGGGCATCTGCTTTGACTAGGTCTTTGTATAGGAATGCAGAGATAACCTTGACAAACCTATGCAGGAGCCATTCAGGCAAAATAAAAGAGAAATCAGTCTGGGAAAAGGGAAGCACTGGGAAAGAAACTGAAAATAACCCCATCTTGATTCTCTTTGATATAAGAGGGGGCAGAAGGGAACTCTGGCAGGCTTTCAAGATTCTGTTATTATACCCTACAACAATAAAGTAGCATTCTTGGAATCCTTACAATGTCTGTTTCCTGATCTGTCTTACCTTGATAATAAAACATCACTCTGTGTTAATATCATGTTGATGGTTTCTTCAGTCTTCAGCCTCATTTTTTTTTCCTACATGTCAAACTAACAAAATGGAGAGGTCTAAAATTTCTTAGAGCTCTGCACTTATAAGCTCATTTATAATAAATGTAAAACATTTCACAGTGAATTGAATTTGTAAATGTAATAATTGACAAATTTATTCATTCAGTGTTGGTATAGCAAGTATCATGACTGCATGAGTATGCCAAGTTCTACATATTGTATTGTATGTTCTTCAAATAGCAAAATGAATGTTGATGTTTAATAAAGGATAGCAGAAATATGAATATTGTAGATATTTCAGTTTTTATCACCCCCCCCCCCAAAGTATGTTGTAACTCCAAGTATGATTTGGAAATCCTTCAAAAGTTCTTAAAATGTAAGGAGTATTTGCTTATAAGAACCACAGCTTTCAAGGCATCATTCAGCTGAGTTCAGTGGATGTGATAGTAGATGAGTGTCTTTCACAGTATTCTGAGCTGGATCATCTTCCTCACTTCCAGATTTTAAGAACTCATACAAACCTTAGTTGGCATGTTATTTAGTTCATCTGAGAAAAATATATATATTATAAGGACCCATTCTAATAGCTCAGAGGCGGATGGTTTTATAACTTTCCAGCCACCCAACGTTTACACATCAACAATATAATTCTACATCAATAAGCAAGAAAACAGTTCTTTTCACCTCACCCTAAGAAACATATTGTGATGCCCTTAAAAACTCTCTTCAATGTGACTGCCTTTTGCAAAGGCAGTGTATATCAATATTAGAGCATCCGCTTGTTGCAACTTAAATTTGTAGAAATGTTCCTGGCTAAGATTCCTAAAATTTTGTTTTCCAGATAGGTGAACAGAACTCAGGAAAAAAAAATTAGATCCATATTTTATTTCCTTCTTTCTTTCTTTATTTATTTATTTATTTAATTTATATGCTGCCCATCTCCCCCAGATTGTGAGCTTTGGGGTGCTCACAATTAAAATCAAACAGTAAAACAGTAAAAATATAAATATCCATATTAAATTAGCTAAGAAATAATACTATATAAAAAGCCATATACATAAAAAGACTATAAAATTCCCTTCCCTTTATAAATCCAATGATTATATAAAACATACACCTAAAAGCCAATGGTAATCCTATTGAGAACTAAATTATATAGTTATTTTACTGGGTAATTAGCTTTGTGGAATAATACATTATTAAAAACTGAATCAGAACAAAACACGTAATAGGGATGTACAGAGTTAAGTATACCATTATAAACAAATTGCCCAATATAGCAAAAGATAAATTAGATAAGCATAATCATTAAATATTAAAAATACTGTAATGAAATCCAGACACAAAGATATGCATTTAAGTCAGACATGTTGAATATCATGTGGTATCCAACGCCAGTTCATTATACCATTGCATGACAACTAACAAATGATTGACTATCCCTACAAAAAAACAATAGAAAGAGAGGACAATTGATCCATAAGACAATTTTTATAAATACCCAGCTGTCAAGGGGCAGAGAAAAACAGGAAGGCAACGTACCTAGCTATTTTACCATATACTAGGCATTGCAGTACAATTACACTGATTGTCAAAATTGGTTTTTAATTGTGAAGATGGGAACTGGATGGAAGGATTTTTTTTTTTCATTAGAGAGACAATCAGGCCAGCTCTCCCAGCAGTTCTTGCACTGCTTGATGGTCCAAACATTCCTATTCTAGTCCACTACTAGTACTTGGAAATAGTTGGTGAATGCAATTTTCATCAAAATGTAAATAGGCATCCTCATGCAGAGGTATACCTAGAAACTGATGTATCTATCCTCATAACATTATTTTTGATAAACACTCAAGTCTGTATCCTCACCACTATTTGATCATACCCACATAGATCAAGGCAATATGAAAATTACCTCAAATCCCTCGAAAACTGAAATTTTCTTTTTCCAAAACCAGCCCTACGGCCAACTATTTCACATCTTCAGAAGTTTTGAAGGAATTACTCAAGCTTCCTAAGCTAATGGGCTACAAGTCTCCTGGCCTTTTGGAGGAGACAATCTTGGACTTTCTCCTCAGCATGCAGGAGATCGCCTACAATCTTGGAAAAGAAGCTGAAGCACTACCCAGTCTTATGAAGCGTGGACAGAAGAGGGTGCAGCATTACACGCTTGGGCTTTGGACTTTATGATAATCATTAAAACCTAGACTGCATTTGTGCTAGTCTCTTGCTTCTCAACTGTCTGCTCTGATTTTCCTTGCAGTTCCCAAATAGCCAGCAGAGATTAAGACTGCTTCAAAGCAAGATGCGACTTTTCCATAAATCGGTCTGAAAAAACCCATAAAGCCAAAAGGAGGAATTCAAAAACCAAGAGAGCGCTATTATTGCTACTTCTTGCAAAAGCCAGGAAACACCTAAAATCCTGATACATGGGCCTCCTTATTTCATAAGTTATGGTATCCAACCTTATATGACATATCCTCATGTATAATGTTTTTGGAGACCCCTTAGGGAAGGGAAAATCATGTTAGAAGGCTGAACAAGTATAGAATTGTTCTATACTGCTGATGTGGTAATATAATCTATGACATTAGCAACCAATTTTTAAATCCTTTTATCAACCTTCCAAAAACAAAATTGAAGGCAGAGAAGAGAGCAAGAGCCAGACAGAAAAGGATTAGAAGTAATCATTATACCTCTTCTACAGGTTATCACATTGCAGGCCATGTCTATGACTACTTCATCATACATTTCTGAGTACTTTCAAAATTCTTTCCCATACAATGTCTTCAAGGACTCATATGCACAATATTACAAATTTGTGTGACAAATAATTCATAAGCAGACGCAAGCCATTTTATCACAAGGCAAAGAATGATTTTAGAAGCTGAATATTTGGCAGACATCAATTTTTTCATTAGTGCAAATTAATTAAGCTAGGATAAGAATAGTTATTTTAACTTAAACTAGAACCAAAATCCTTATCTTGTAGTGTTCATCCTGGCTGGCAAGTGCATTGGAATTAATCCACACTTGATAGGTTAGGCCTATCATATATGGACTGCAAAAATCAGATGATCACTAGCTAGCAGCAAAACAACATAGAAAATGCTGACTATTTCCTACCATCTACTGGTTGTCCATATTTTTTGCATCCTATATATAGTAGGCTTTGCCTAGGGTAGCCTATGCTACTGGGGAACAGTCTGGCAAAAGTAAACGGCACAAAAAGTGCTATTTACAAGCCCATTCACACATTGCACTAAACGTGACACAACTGACTCCATCCTCTCAAGTATGTACATGCATGTATGTATGCATGTATATATCGTATTTCATTTACTTTGGATTGGTGGGAAATCTAGAGATTTGCCACTGGAAATAGGAACTGGTCTGAAATTGTAATTAACTGATTTTTTGGAAGATACCATTCAGTAGTTCTTCAAAGGATCCAGCCAGTATTTTTTTGCTTAGTTTTCAATTTATACAAGAACGAAAGATTTTGGGGACCAAAAAACCTGTATTTATTTATTTATTTATTTATTTATTTATTTATTTATTAATTAATTAATTATACATAGGCTTATCCCTGCCCATCTCCCCGCAATGGGGGACTCTGGGCAGTTTACATCAAGTTAAAACAATAAATACATGATTAAAATATATAAAAAGACAAACACATCTACACAGATGGAAAGAAGAGGAAAACATCCAAGAGGCTGATGGAAGCCACACTAGGCCTCTAGGGGGCTAGCCAACCCCATTTTTGACAACCTCCCTCCCTGTCTCAGGCCAGATGGCAGAGCCAGGTCTTCAAATCCCTCCGAAAGGCCGGGAGTGAGGGGGCCTGTCTCACCCCTGGGGGCAAGATGTTCCAAAGGGCGGGGGCTACAGCAGAGAAGGCCCGCCTTCTGGACCCCGCTAGTCAGAGTTCTTTTGCCGAGGGGGTCTGGAGCATGCCCTCTCTGTGAGATCGGGTGGGACGGGTTGAAATCATGGGGGCGAGGCAGTCCCTCAGGTAGCCTGGCCCCATGCCATGTAGGGCTTTAAAGGTGATAACCAACACCTTGAATTGGACCCGGAAGCAAACTGGTACCCAGTGCAGCTCATGGAGCAAAGATGTTATATGGGTCTTTCTTCGGACCCCAAAAATAGCTCGCATGGCTGCATTCTGGACAAGCTGAAGCTTCTGGATACTCTTCAAGGGTAGCCCCATGTAGACCACATTGCAGTAGTCTATCTGGGAGATAACAAGGGCATGAGTGACCGTTCGAAGGGCATCTACGAGCAATTTACTAATTACAACAGTCCACGGCAACTCTTCAAGCATTTTGGGAAGGATGTGGTAGTTTTGATGTTTGCTTCTTTTTGTTTTTTTGGGGGGGGTGTTACACTGATGTGTAACAATGGCAGCTACAGTAGCTGTGCTCTTAAGTTAAAAGCAAAGGAGTTTATAATAAGAAATGTGAGAAGCTATTGAATGTGGTATTAATTACAAAAATTAGGGCTACAGTCCTAAAGACCTCTATCTGACCACGATTGAGCTTATGTCTGAATAAAAAAAGAATAAGTTTGCATTTGATTTTAAAATTGCCCTTTGTAACAGTCTAGTTATACATTTAGAATGTGTTTATCTTTTAGAAGAACAAGTGGACACTGCAGATAATCTTAACTTCCCACCCATGTGGAATTTAAAATGGGTGGAATTTTCAACTGCTTGCATGCATGTTTTATTTACATTACAACAACGTGGGATTACTTATGAATAAATCAGAACAAGATTGAACTGTCAGTATTTAGTTATGGAAGGGATAGGAAACCAGTGGCTCCCCAGATATTTCTAAACCCAAAGTCCCAGCATCTCTTGCCATTAGCTATGCTAGCTAGGCTTGCTGGGAGTTGTAGTTCAGAAATGCTTGGAAGGTCATCAATCTCCAAGACTTGAGATAAAGCTTATTTCCCAGTTTTATTATCTTATTTATTGGTTGTATTTATATCCTCCAAGAGCTCAAGGTAGCTCTCCCTTCACATTGTTTCTCACAGCAACTACCTTGTGGGGTGGGTTCAGGTGGGAGAGAGTAACTGACTAAAATCATCCAGTAAGCCCCCATGAGGTTGGGTTTGAATAGGGAGTCTCCCACATCCTACTCTAAGGCTATAAATACTCCATTACACTGGCTGTCCATCTTAAGCATATAACGCCTCACAATCTTCCAGGTTTTCCAGTTTTGGCATATAATCTAAAGCATGAAAATAGTTCATTTCCTATGTAACAAATTCTCAAGAGATCATAGAGTGATTTGCTTTATGGGATTTTCAAAGTCACTATGAACAGTATTCAGCTGACAAGATGGATTTACAGAACCACTTTTCTTCTCATAAGTAAGTTTAAAAAAAAAGGTTACCAAAAATATTCTGACCTAAAATTAAAAACTAAAACATAATTCAAGTTTTAAGCAGTTTCCATAAGCGTTCTTACCACATGAAATCAGAGAAAAATAGGTCGATTTCAAATAAATATTGTTTTCTATGGTTTTTCTTCAGAAAATGACCCATTTAAAAACTTGTAGAATTGTAGAATTCAGGAATTAGTTTACAGAACAGTTTATTTGGCTTTTCTTAATCATTTATAAGTTATATGTAGTCTCATGTTGTTTAAAAGTTTCAGAGAGTTTAGAAAAGACTAAAAAAGCAAAATAGCCTAACTTTTGGCACACAGATAATTCAGTATTGTAATTTCTGAATAAAAAACAATTTTTTAAAATAAAAATGACATGGATGGGATCAAGAATTTCACGATGAGACAAATCTGTTGGCCAACACTGTAAAATCTACATAGCTGTTTGCAAAGGTCTTGCTATTCAGTAGAGAGACTGTAGCTCAGTATGTACAACTATCTACAAAGAGCTGGTCCTTTTTCCCAAACAAATGAGAAAACTCTTACACATTAAAAAAAACAAGCAAAGTGCATAAAAACCAGCCAAGTATCTCAGGAACCAAAAGATACAACTATAAATATCTCCCAAGTGTTTTAATTGATTAATCAGCTAGCTTAATCAGTTATAAGTATTTGTGCTGGATGAAAAGATGCCCCAATTCATCATGCAGCATGTAAAAAGAGATAAGAGAAAAAATAGAAGTACTTATAAAAATTGTGGGTGGTAAACAGAGTCTTAAGGGAGTTATGCATTTTTCCCTTCCATCTGTAGGCAGCCACTCTTAAAACAGAAACAACTTGCCGTAACCCAGGCGTGTTATCTAAAAATGAATCACATTTCTCTTTAATAGTAATTATTTTTTCTCATATGAAAATATGCTTATTTTAACTAACACATTTCTATACAATTAAACAGATGTTATATTTTTAACCAGACAGTATCTTAGTAGTTAGAAAAATGCACATGCTATGCTTTACACTTGCTCTATTTATAGTAATCCAACTCCATCTACCATAACAAGATCTGCAAGGCTTCAGCCCTCCTACTACAGATTGAAATCGGCACTCTCTACATGAGGAATTCTCATACTATGCAGTACTGAGGTCCCCCTAACATGATAAATGAATCTATGTGACCCTACTGAATAAAAATAAATAATAATAATAATAATAAAAAAAATAGAGCAGCAGTGATGGTTTTGAGAGATAGTCAGACCCTTATACTTAGCCATCTCTCAAAATTCCTTCCACGTTTTGCTCCCCACTTTGCAATCCTGCTCTGGGCTTGTCCAGGAGTGACTTTTGACAGTACTCTTGCAGAAGCCTAATCAGCTTAAAAAACAATGGTGTTCCTTCGCCTCTAAACTGCTTGCAACACACATAGACCCCAAGGTTGCAATCCATATTTAAGAACCGCTACTCAATGTGGTAAGGTTACAAGACTTAGTCAATATTAAATAAACACAATTGTCATAATGCATACGTTTAACCTGCATAGTATTTCAACAGTTCTACCTTTTTATTCATTTAGGCATGTTATGACCTTTCTGGAAAAGGTATAACTCATAATAACTTTCCTTACAAATATAATATACAGCACCAACTACCTATAGCCAGCAGGTGGCTCTATATTACACAACCCAGATTAACCATCCATATTAAGAGCAATTCTTTGGGGAAAATCTGCAAAGATTTAAAAAAAAAAAAATGACAAAACCAAGTCTGTTAAAGAGGTTAAAGTGGATTTCTCACCAGATATACAGTAATATCCCTTACTCTTCTAGTAAGTCTCCTGTGTTTATATATACAAATACACTGTTAAAAGACCCCCCCCCCCATGTATATAGTCAACAGTGTTACAAAGAGAAAATAAATCTAAAGTAAGTAAATAGCTAAAGGAAATAATAAAGAGCAAATTGTGTTCCCACCACCATAAAGAGCAGGTCCTTGTGGTGTTCTAGGGAAGGAAAATCAATGCATTTAGGGTTTGGTGTGTGGTGTTTTTTTTTTTGGTTTTTTTTTAAAAAAGAGAGGTCTGCTGTTAATCAATTACTCTGCCCAAGCAGACATTAATTCTCAAAGCTGCTACTGGAATCTACATTCTTCTGTAACGAGGGCCTTCAGCAGGTATTCTCTTGGCAATACTTAAGAGAAGATGACTTTAATGGAGTCTCAGAGATGTGTGTACTCATTCAGCTTTATTTAACACTTTGGCACCAATCCACTTACCGCAAACATTTCAAAATCGGCAGCCAGGGATAACTGAAATAATGCAGATGGACAGTTAAGGGCACAGCTGTCTTAAACACCTTAATGACACGCAAGAGGGTCAGGTAATTTTTCAAGTGATATGATAGCACTATGATTTTCATTTGTAGCACAGACACTGAAAGAATATTTCCCGAAGGGGAGAGTGTCTCCAGCCCTTTTGTTGCCTGCTTTTACATTTATTTAATGTTACAAATGAGTTCTTAAGAGTCCCACACTATGTAGAGTTATTCAGAAGGAAATTCCACTTTGCCCCCACTATGAGCTCAGGTGCTTCCTATGGTCTCTGTGCACCTGCAATCCGCAAAGGAAAACAGTCTCCTCTTGAAGAAACATTTGTGACATTTGACTCAGTGTGATGGAGATCGACTTCCCTCATTGTTTCACACACTCTCCCTCAAATGAAGCTCCCCCATATTAAAACATATTGGAAGACAAGGTACAACTATTTAGGCAGATTTCTTCACTTTCTAGAGTCCATTGGAATTGGGCAGTCAATAAATTCCAATAAATAAATAAACAAACAAAGTTTATTAAACTTGCATGCTGTTTCCTTTTTTTAACGGACCTTTCTGGAAAATATCTGATCTTGTTCATACTCTTCCCCCCAGTATATTATGAATAGGTCTGTATGGTGCTTAAGCTCTGCATAGCCTTATTACAAAGGTGCTCAGTTAACCAGATTTCAGCTCAGCATCTTCCAGGCTATATCATTATGTACTTGGAAAATGAGCCACCAATCTGTGAAAAAGTATTTTGTTCCCTTTTGATTTTCTCAATTTTCACAAATCCAGGACACTGAATATTATCAGAGCTTCATGAAGGTCCTACTGCTATATAAAGAAAGTGAGCCTTTCTGAATATATACCTACTTGAGCTGGGAGGCCCTAGACATGGTGACTCTTGCACTTATCATCACCTGCCTGATTTCCTGCAATTGCTCTACAATGGGCAATTTGAAGGCCTGGAGAATCCAACTGGTACAAAATGAGGAGGCTTGTATATTAGCAAATCACAGTCTCTACAATCAGATAACACCTGTTTCACAGTTGTATGCGTTGGGTACCAAAAGATTTCTAGGTTTAATCTATAAATCCCTGTAGGGCTTGGTGACAAGGTATGGGAGTTGAATGAGAAATAATGCCTCCAGCACCATAACATAAATTGGAGCATTTTAATAAACGAAACAGGAAAAGAATCCTTGATATGTGTTCTTTTGTTATTTGTATTTATGTCTCCACGTCATCTGTATCTGTAATGGCATGTGGAAATGAGCCTGTCACCTTTATAGCCCAAGAAATTAGGGGGGTCCCTTCCAAGACATTGGCCATATTAACATTCCTTCTGTGGGCTAAGCTGACTCTTATCGAACCATTCTCCTGGCTGTGGCTTTTCCACCTGTCTCCCAAGGTCATTCCCACATACCATTAAAGTATCCCAGAAAATTGAAACCATGAATTTTCCTGCCAAAGCCCATGTTTTCCATTTTTTTTTTTTTCCACAGGTGAAGCTTTGTGATGAAATTCCTTGGATTGATACTTCATTTCTTGGTCATGATGAGCCATGATTTGTTGGCTATCGTAATGATGTGAAGAAATTCCTCATCTTCATTCTCATAGGATGATAACAATAGCTGGCAAATTTTCACTCCTGAAGCTTTCATTTCTGCCATCAGAAGGTGAGGAACCCAATCCTGCACAAATCTTCCAATATTGAAGAATATCAGTAATGACCTACATGTTTCAGTGAAATGCCAAGCTAGCCATAAATTTCCCTTTGACTGATCCACAAATTCTCCTTAATCAATTCATCAACCTTTCTCATGTGAAATCCATCAGTTACTGTCACATGTCAGCCAGTTCATTCTTGATCATACAAATGAACTCTTTTGAGTTCACTGTCTTTAGATTTTTTGGCTCAGTGATGCACAGTATTCATGTCAATACAGTTATTGTCATAAACAATCTGCATTCAGCAGTGAATTTCAGTTGGAACAACACCTTCAGCAGTTAAAATTTCAATCAAAGCATGTTGCTTAAACCACACTGACAAGTACTTAACTGCAGGATTCCATTTCATGAATGATAGCAATGCAACCTTTTCTTACAGCAACTTCCCATGAACTGCAGTGAAAGAACAGATGTTCTAGCACATCAATACTGCCATCCATTGATGATTTATGAGATTGGAAGCATTACTTTTCATTAATATCTCATACAGGACTACCTTCTCCATGTAGAAGTTCACTCAATCCATCCACCATGTACATGTTGCCATCCCCCAGGTAAATGGGTCAGGTGATATCAGGGAATGTACTTAAGTTGTAGCCTCATATTATGGAATTACCTCCTTTGGAAATTAGACTACTGCACTTATTGTTAACTTTCCAGAAATTACAAAAGACTGAGCTGTTCCAAAGGCCTTTGGGGAGTGAATGGCTACCACTGCCTCAACTATATTATAGCACATTTGCTTTGTATATTGATGTTTCTACCTTATAAGCCACTGGGAGTTGTTTTGGAGTCTTGCAGTATAAAACCACAGTAAATAAAGAAATAACACCAAAGTTATCATGCCTTGCCTCTAGTCCATTGGTTCTTTTCTCTGCCCATCAGCATTCTGTCTCTGAGCAGTATATTACTAAGCACAGAGACTTATGTACAGGATGGCAATTTTACATTATATTTTGATATAAGTTTTGTTATACTAGTTCATCTGCAATGAAAGTCTATGGAACAGTGTATGTGGAAGCAAGTGCTAATTAATCCATAGTCTATAGCAAGAATAACAGAGATCAAGTGGCAGAATTGGAAGGAACAAGGGCACTTTCTTTTCCTCAAGCTGTCATCCTAATGAAATCAGTTACTAGCATTTGCTTCAGGTCTTATGTTTCTGCCCAAAAAAATCAATAAAAAAAAAATATTCATGTGAAAAAACAGGGAATGCTAATAGGGAAATTTGGAGGTATTTTGCCAGATGTAAGAAGAAGATATACTGAGCTTCCTCTCATTTCAAATATCTATTTATTTAGTTATATATCTATATATTTACACACATTTTCACTGATTAACACAAAAACACAAAATTTGAAAATTCATCAAGTTTCTATCTTAGGAAATAAGCATCCTGAAAGAAATGTGCCCATCTACAGGATGAGGTAAATCAAAATCATTACTTTCTTGACTATGAATAGTATTAAACTTCATCCCTTGCTTCCCCCTCCGCCCCTTTCTCTGTCTCTAATGTTGGCTATAGCTATCTGATTATATTAAAATAATCTCAGTTGGAAAGAGTTACCAACATGGAATCATGCCTGGAATTCTAACTATATACACTGTCTGGAATAGCAAATGAATCACTGTGGATATTTGTTTTCCAAAATCCTCACATAAATTTCTCAGTTCTTTGTTAATTTCTGGTGAGTGTCTCAAGATATTTGCCTACTGGCAGTCTGTTCTTTATTGCCTTCTTGCATTTAAGATGGATTCTGATAATGCATTGTTAGCTTTTTCTTGCAATGAAAAATAAACATAATACATCTTCCTTAAAAGGCAGGATAGGTCCATAAAAAATAACTGTACTGCACGATAACGACAATTCCTTCTCTACTATATTTTTCAAATTCTGAAAACAGAGTGAAAAACTGATCTAAAGATTTCACAGAATTTAATATTGCTTAAGCATAATCGGGAAATAATGCAGGTCCCTCTGACTATCAGGACAGGCTGTCTAGAAATCATTTCCTCTTCTGCTTTGCGTACATGTACAAATGTGAAACATAAAGAGGGGACACGATGGCAAATAAAGAAAAAGAACTATTCAACCCCACAAGACTAAAAACTAAGTACAGTGGTACCTCGGGTCACGAACTTAATTTGTTCTGCGACTCTGGTCGCAACCTGAATTGGTCTCGACCCGAATCAAATTTTCCCATAAGGTTCAATGTAAATACGGTTAATCCGTTCTGAACCATATGTATTATTTTTTTTTTAAACCACAAAAATATGACACAAAGTACAGTACAGTACAGTATGAAGAGAGAGAACACTAACCTTGCTTGAGGCATGGAGAACAGGAAGGTGGGTGGGGAGGCAGTTATTGTTTGGAGGGAGAGTCCCCCTCCCTACAGGAAGCCACGACCACGTGTGTCAGCAGGGAAAATGGCCGCAGATCCTGTTCATCACCCGATGCGGAGTTCACAAATGGAAGCAAAATTTTGCGAACGGTGCTGTTTGTGACCCGAATTGGTCATGAACAGAAGCGTTCGTGACCCAAGGTACCACTGTATTGTTTCTGACTTAACCCATCATTAACTGTGACCCAACTGACTTTTCCCAGCAGTCAACAGCACTGTCTAGAATAAACCAAAGTTCACCATATATAAATTTTACACCACTGGAATTATTAACAAGTTGTTGGAATTATTTAGACTTGCTGCATTGAGCATTTGATTGAATGGAAAAGCAGGATAAAATGCCACAAGTTTAATCGAGTTCTTGTGTATGCATAAATTTTGTAGCTACTATTAAGTACATTATATAGGTATTATTTCCAGTTTCACTGAGGTAAAGAATTTTTTTAAAATCCAACTCCATGAGTAACATGCAATATTTACAAGGCTTTAAAGTCATGAACAGTTTAAGTTTTAATCATGAGAACTTTTGCAAAAAGATGGGACTAATGGATAGGCAATTACAAAAGATCTATGGAACACTGTTTTTGTACATGATAACTGCTGCAAGACTATTATATGCACAAAAATGGAAAGATTCTGAAATACCCACAATGGAGGAATGGCTGGTGAAGATGACAGATTAACCAGAGATGGCAAAATTGACTTGTCTGAGTACGGAAAGGACAATAACCTCATTTATTAGTGACTGGAAACCCGTTACAGATTTTTTGTCGAAGAAAGAAAAAAAATGAACTTGTGATTTATGGGCTTGACTATTAGAAAGGGTAAATTGTAGAAAGAAGGAAATTATGATGTAACCTTAGAGAGAGAGGGTAAAATATAAATGCATTTATAACCGCTGTTAAAAAGATTGGAAGCCGCTTCTTTATAATCTTTTCTTTCTCTTTTCTTTCTTTCTCGTATTTTCTTTCTTATCTATTCATTATTTTTTCTTTATTTTCCTTAATTCTTCTCTAAAATTTGTATAGTTTTTATCTGGTTAAAATTTTATTTAATACAAATTAAATATACTGTATATATAAAAAGAAAAATTTTCTCTAACTATAGGGATTGAAAAAAAAAACTACTTTTCAACTAGCTCTGTAAATCAAGGAGGCATTTTCAAGGAAAATTGAGCAATTAGCAATTAAATGTGGAAAACTGCACCTTCTATCACTCTGCCTACTGCAATACAGTTTAGATCTACTACCATGAAAAATTTCAATCCCCACCAAGTGAGTCATCAACAGAATGTGACGTGCATGAGTAATATCTGCCACACCCAGTAACTTCTAGCCCTGGACACAAAAGAAAGAAAAATACAACTATATTTTTCACAATATTTTTTTTTTAAAGAATAGAACTTATTCACCAGTTCTATGGTATATAAAAGACATTTTTTTCAAAATAACAACCAGAAAAAAATGTCCAGAAAATTTCTCCAGAAATATACCTCCTAACAGTTTCTCCTAGTAAATTAAAAATATTCTGCTGGATCTCACTGATTCCTGGTGATGCCACAAATCAACTGAACCAAATAATTTGGGCTTTACATTCCCCTAGAAATTCCTTTAGAACCTCATTTTATCTCAAGGGATTTAAACTCTCCTGGAAAGGTGCTTAGCCCAAATAAACTCATCTATATCTAATTAATTCCCAGATGGGAATTCCTCTCCACCCACTAACTCTTGGCTGAGAGTAAACCTAGAAAGCCTCCAGCAATTTGCTGCCTTCCCCAGATACCTCTATAAGTCTGCACTGAGATCTCAAAAGCACAAAGTAAATCATCTAGAAACCTGCCTGAGCCAATTGTGGGGATACACAGATTGTTCTGTTTTGAAGTTAAGCTAGTCAGTTATAAATTTCACAAGTCGGCATCTGGCACATTTCAAGAGGGGAGAAAAAAAGATGGTTAGTTGGTATTATTATTCTGCTACGAGAGAATACTTTACAGAAACAGATACATAAATTCTCACCTCTAAATAGTATTGTGAAATCATAAACTCAGTCACATTTTCTTTCTAAACTTGGAAACAGCTGTAAAAAGGAGGTAAATATCAATGTTACTGAAAGCATTTCCCCTGCTAGTTGTTTTATTTCCCATTCTTAAATATGGAAAGAAAAGCAGTAACAGAAGTATAGTAGACTTTGGAGTTGTTGTTTTTTTCCAACCAAAGGGAAACACAGTGACACGCAACCCTATTGCCCTCTGAGGATGCACCCTGAATCTAAATTAATCAGAACATTCTGATCACACAAGACTCCTTGCCTAGGCAAAATGCAACTGTTTCAATGCATGCTCCATGTTGCATTTAGTCATGATATGTGTGCATATAAAGTGGTGTTTATATTATATCATTAGTTCTAATTGCTAAGATCCTAACATAGCAAAGTGCACTCTCAGTTTATGAGAACGAATGAGCTAAGAATCAGATCAATAAACTACAAAACAAACCTCTCTAGTTTCTTGGCAGTGATACCTGGAAGGTGTAACATGTCAGTTATGCCAAAAGTTGTGCCAGACATTATCTAGCATCATTATGGCAGGCAAAGCTAAAATGAACAGAGAAAGAGGATGAAGGAAGATCAGACTGGGATGGGCATGATCAGGTCCCCAACTGCTACGCCATTTCTGTGTTATATAAGCAGAAAGGTGGAGTATTAACTGAGTAATATAAAACAGGTAGAACTGTGATAAGAAGCAAATGGGGACAGGAATAAAAATGAAGAAAACTTCAACCTTTCAAAGGCTCCTTCCAGGTCCTGACCCAGGGGATCATCAGAGACAACAGGAAAGTCTTCTCCACTGCAGCTTCTCTTCTTTGGAACAATATAACCCCAGAGGTTAGAGCAATCCCAACCCTGCTTGCATTCTAAAAGGCCATTAGGACCCAGATCTTCCAGAGGGTCTTTGGGGGAGGAGCCTGACTGTGGCTCCTCCTGGAGATGCAGTGCCTGTTGAATTTTGGAACAGTTAGTTTTGTACTATACGAGGTTTTTAGCCCTGTTACTGTATATTGAGCAATTGTAGTAGCATATAAGCCTCAATAAATAAGAAAAATCAAATCACATCCTTATGGTTCTATCCCTCTGTCCAAAAACACTGTATGGTTGTTGTTGTTTTTTAAATCCCAATCAATGAATTGCCACTAAAATTCAGAATGCGTCATCAAATTTTGAGGTGCATTGAAGGCACCCCCCTGAATTAACAGTCATCAGGATCCTGTCCACTATCTCGGGCCAGTTACTCTCAGGGGAACCTAACTTATCAGAACATTGAATTCTCTTCCATGAGTTTCTGGGAGAAATAGATATAAATGTAAAATATAGATATAAATGTAAAATCACTAAGCTCATATTTTTTTTGTAAACCCTGTGGTGGTAATATTTGTCATGGTGGATTGGATACATGACTGAACTTAAATTTAGCAGATCTTTTTCTCCTTTAATTCACTTAGGCTGCAATCTTAAATATTCTCACCAGAAAGTAAATCCCCTTGAATAGCTTATTACATCTGTGAAGATGTGCATAAAGTTGTATTTGCATTCATGCAAATGTCTTATTTTCTGAATATACTAACACTTGCCTACTTGGAGAGGATCCATGTTACAAGTATACTGATTTCATCTTGCTTCTCCTACTTATAGCCAGGGCTTTATTATAACACCTTGCTCCACCTGATTATATAATTGACTTCTTCAGTGCAGGCAACATCACACAATTCCTAATGTCAGATTGAAAAGTTCACTGAAATTTGACAAGCACTCTTAGCTACCTGCAATACTTTCCAAGCATCATATAACAGAGTTCTTTTCATAGTGGACTGCAAAGAAATGAACACATGGAGCCTTATTCCAGCAGGAAGCACAGAATTCCCCTTTTTTTTTTTTTTAAATATATATATACTATATACAAACCTTTTCATGTGGTCTGAACAGGAGACACTCACTAGAAAAGCACTGCAAAAGCTTCATGTCTCATTACACTTGAAGTTGCTCACCTGAGACCAGAGGGCATGACTGGCTTGGGACACCACAGGGGCCCATTTTTGCAATCTTCAGCCAAAATAAGAATATAAACATGAGGGTAAACCTGTAAGCATTCACTTGTGGGAGGCACTGTAGGAACGTACAGCAGCTTGGTGTCATGGCACAAAAGAACATATAGATTAAGTGGAGTTTTGCCACATTTCCCAATGGAGTCATGCTGCTCAACTGTTTCACTCCAAAAGGACTTCAGTTTCAAACTATTCCCATAACTGCGGTTTAGGGAGCAATATTCAGTGTAGCTGTGGTAGACATGACCACAATGTTGATCATTGTGGCATCTGTTCAGGAAGGGAAGCCTTAACTGGACAACCATATTAGTACTCCAGAGGCTAGCTCTCTTCCACACAACATGTCCTGATATCTTGCCTGCCTCTTTGAGTTTATTCATTTTCCACAGAGAAATAAACTGCCAAATGCATTCCACATTTTATGCAGTTACAACCACTGTAAATGCATTTAAAAATGTATTTGGTTTGAGCGCTAATCATTTTTCTCCTGCTGGATTTTTCGTTAATTTCTCCTCTCTGCAGCCCTCTGTCACCACTCACATTATTCTGAAGGATCCTCTAATCCTCTGGAGAAGGAAAAATTGAGAAAATTGCCTATGATGGAAGCAGAATGGAAGTAGATCAGTAGATCAATGCTTCCAGCAGCAGGGAGACATCACTGGATATTAATCAAAGAATAAAAACATTAGACTGACATGAACAAACAAGAAAAGTGCTGGCAAATATCAACATTACTTTTTGTAAAACATTTATGACAGAAATGGATTTCAAAGCAACTTCCTATGAATGTGCCATGAAAACAAAAGGCTTGTTGATAATTAATCCTATGATCTAAACACCATTTTAATTTAGACCTTCTCTCAGTTTAACTCCAACTCTCTGGACACACATACATGGGCACCCTTATACTGATATGGTCATCTTAAGTGAAAAAGCTTTGGGATATTTATGTTCGTCAACAGACTAAAGTATATTTACAGTATAGTGAACTAGAGCCTTTTCTGATTAAACTATTCAGAAAGCTTAGCCAAGAACAAACAAACTGCAGAATATGTAGTGCTGATTTACTGAAAAAGGTATACATTTTAGTCATAATGGATAAAAATAGGAGTTAAACTATGGATAGTGACCTTCTATGCACTTTGCTTCTGTCTTATACTATGCAGTAGAACTGGGGGAAGGGAGTGATATGCATATGTAAATTTCTTTCTTTCTTCTGTATTTGACTGAGAATTAATTACAGAAAATTTCCCTTTTGTGGTCTATATCAATATCCACTGAAGACTCATAGAAAAACATTATCATCAGGCTGACTATTAGAAAGCAGGTAATTTAGTAGAAAGGCAGAAGTAAGCATAAGGTCAGGTAGGACTAACATTAGGCTATCCCAATGCATTTTTTTTTAAAGACCACAATAACAAAAAATGGAAATAGGTATCTAATAGGAAATACAGTTTACAGCATGTAAGGAAGCCAGGTGGTTTTGAAGTGTTTATAGCACAAAGTTATACAAGTAGTGGAATTTCTCTTTGGAGTTCTTGAACTGGAACTGCAGAGACATAGGTCCTAGATTATTTTGATGATGTGCAGCTGCATGTTGCATATATATGCTGCCATGATCTGCATCTCCATATACATTCTTCTATACAAGAATGAATAAATATGATTGCTAAAAATGTCCAAGGATAGGGAAAAGTGATGTCCAAAGTGATGTCGCTAAAAATGTCCAAGGACAGGGAAGAAAATAGTGATGCTCAGAGACCAGAAGCAATGAGGTCAAGAAGTGCTGCAGAGGAATGATAATAATTTATTAAACTTGGATGCTCCCGACAGTCAACTCTGGCAGTAATATTAGAAGGAAGGAACTTAGAGAATAAAGCAAGAAGGTAGAGTAGACAGAAAACAGAGAAGTTCTGAAAATGAAATATTACTTATTAGAACACTTTGTACACTATTAGGGATGGGAAGAAAGCATGTAAAATAGATCAAGATTAACAAATGGGATGGCTAAGAAAATTGACATTAATCTGGCAGTGGGTAAAAGCAAAAATCCAAAGCAGCATTAAATATGTGGTATAAAACTACAGTTTGATAAAAGAAGAACATTAGCCTGGGACAAAACTTCAGCATACTCTGGATCTTGACAAAATTAGGGCTCAGCACAATGAATGCTTGGACTGTGTAAAAACAAATAGCTTATCGCTCACTGAGAATGGTGAATGCACCAAGCCCTCTCATTCATCTGAAATAAATCTCAGATGTAATACAACTGAAATTATAATGAAAAAAGTTCTGTGTATATACAAAATTCCTATTTCCTTCTTAATACATACATAGCAAATTCATGGATTAGTGTTTTTAAAATATAGCAGTCTACATCTAACTTTTCCAATTCAACTTACTTCACATGTTTGACTACAGCTTGTATCATCCCCATCCAATGGCCATGATGACTGGGAATCATGGGATTTGAAGTCTAACACACCTGTAGAATTAAGGAGTACTAGGGTATAGGAATCTATTCCAGTTTACAGAAGGTGAAGACACACTACACAATCCAGTGAAGATATGAAGGATCCCAACCCTCTATATGGGTGATTTGCCATAACTGATGAAGACAGTACAAATTCTATTCAGTTGGTCAATAGATGAAATGAAGGAAAATATCAAGGATATATTATATTCCTTGTTTTCATTATTTCCCTTATTTGGGCAGATCAATTAAAGAGCAGCAGCCTGGAATGTGGCAGTAAACTTGCTTTTTAAAAAAAAACAATCTTGTGTGATATTGTTTGTAATTTATATGGACATTGGTCTAGAATAGTAAAAACCAAAATACACTTAAAAACAAGCAAGCAAACAAACAGACAGACAAACAATTAAGACCATCCACTGCTTAATGTTGAAGATAAGCACAGGTATTCAGAAAACACAGGTATACCAGAGCCCTGGTTTTTTTTAGCACCATAGACTAACATGGCTTTCGTCCTATAATGTCCAGAATCTTGCAATAACTTTATATGGCAACCAAATCATTGCAAGCTTGTTGTACTCAATTATATTTACAAGGGACTATTCAACACAGTTAGACTTACTCTCAGATAAAACCATCCCATGTACTACTAAAGCAGAAAACATTTAAAATGTTTAAGCTTCCTGCTTGTTAGTTATTGACTTTACCCAAAAACTGACACTAGATACAGTAAGAGTTATGCTAATTCTCTGAACTTCCCTTGTTCATTTCACTAACAGAAGACTTACCTCTGCCACACATGTGTTCAGTACACTGGAGAAAGCATTTGCCAGACAGGAAGAAGGAGAGTAGAGTTTTATTTTATATGAGTTTTAACTATAATAGTCATTTAAGATAAGCCCTCTATTTCCAGAAATAGGACCTAATCTAAGAAGTTAAAGAAAGACAACACACCAGGATTCCTAATTATGTGCTTATAGAATGCAGCTATGAAAGACAGCAAAATAATATTAATTTAGGAGGGTTGTCCACCTTTAATCTGATTAAAAAAAAAAAAACATTTAGAACAGAACAGTGCCCTTTCCATATTTTCAGTATTCATGGTTCTTTTTCTCTCTGTGTAGTATACTTAAACCTTTAAAAGCCATCAGCTATCTTCTATCCAAATATGAAGTTAATTACATTAGGTAATTTGTTGAAAGAAACGGGTAAAATAATTTAATTCGTCTAAGTAAATTAAAAAGCTTTTGAAGTTCGCCTTATTTCTTAGCCAACATTTAGAAATGACTTTTGCTGATTTATGTTAGTTTAAAGATATGCTCTTAAAAGCTATTCTTATCTTAACAAAATAGATAAAGCTTTAAACCAAGTGCTGTTTTTGCCAAAAACAGTTTCAAGCCCATCCTCCAGAAATGGCCAATGTTCCAGCACTTAGCATTTCTTTCTTTTTTTTTTTTTCCTTCTACACTCTTCGAAGTGCAACATTTCTGGAAACGCTGCAATTCTAACCCAATGCACAAAGAGGAAAGACCCATCTCTTACACAGATAGTCTTCTCCCATCGAGTAATTTAATTCAAACCAATCAGTCCTTGGTTGTTCAATAGCTAAGAATATATAACATCAGAATAATTAAAATATAATCTGTACTGACAATATAGCTTTTTAAATTACTTCAAAACCCAAAAAAAAGGGGGGAGGGGGAAAGAAAGGTGCTAAAAAAGAACCAAAAAGATTGGTAACATAGAAGATGGTTCTCAGCCATAGACTGGACTATGGCAATTTAATCAACACTGGACTGCCCTTGAGGACATTCATGAATAATGGCTGGTCCAGAATGCAGAGATCTGTGACATCTTCTACCTCAGTTGTGAGAGTTGCGCTGGCTGCCAGTTGGCTTCTGGGTGCAATTCAAGGTGGTGGTCATTATCTTTAGTCCTTTACGTATGAGACAACCTTCTCCAAGTGGGGTCTGGCTGTCCAGTGAGATCTAGTAAGGAGAGCTTGCTGATAGTCCAAACCCCTAGGGGCCCTAAGGGCAAGCTTTCTCTGTGGCAGCCCCCCTTCTCCGCAACAGTAAACCCGCAAGAGATAGCAGTAGCCTTATCCTTGCTGCTATTCCAAAAGGCAACCAGACATGAATTATTCTGGAGCGACTTTGGAGATGAATTAATATTCAATTGTACCTGAAGAAATAGCAACATTCAACTGTTGTATTATTATTTTATAGGTGTCCAATTTCTGGTTTGGTGTTTGATTTAATTATATTTTAAACTTAATATTATAATGAGAAGTGAAAGTTGCACAGATCAGGTTTTTTAATCACTTTTTTTAAAAATACTAAAGATCACTTTAGTAAAATAAATAAATTATTCAACTCTTGGGGAATATAATTAAATAATAATATTAATTAAATGCTAATTCTAGTATAATATGCAGTAATAGCTGCATTAGCTGTATCTGTTCATATAAATTTTTAGCTACTTCAACAGCATAAGTATAAATTGAAAGAACAATTTAAATCAGCTAAACCTAGCCAACAATTAAAAAAAATATATAAACCACACTCATCAGGGAAACAACAACATGCACCAAGGTCACAAAACATCTTTCCCAGAGTCTATTGAAAAAGTCAGATCTTCCTGAAGGACAACAGGGTTGGGGCCATATGGACCTAGATACAATATATCTATATTTAATATCAATGTTCCACCAAATCCATTAGCTTCTATTAGCCAGGCATGGTATTTGTAAGTTTTATCCCACCTGCATATCTAGTAGCCATGGACCTACATGACATATCATTTTAGCAGGTGCTACATGCTGATTCAGCCTCAGCAGATGGCAGCATATTGCTAACCTTGATTAATCTTGGAAATTAAGCAGGGCTGGTCCTGTTAACATTTAAATGAGGCACCATCTGAGAATTCCAGGGCTGTTAGCTAAATCTGAAAGTTTCTAAGAGAGAGAGAGGGAGGGAGGGAGGGAGGAAACTACGTCAATAGCACTGCCAAGAAACAAATACGGGCAAAATCATTGGGATCTTGACGTGAGAGCATCTTAATATTTACATATTGATGCATACTGGATGGATATACTGTAAATTAAGGCTACCAGATCTGGGCTGGAAAAATCCAGAAAATCAATAAATGGCTTCAAAAGGGATACCAAAAACTCTTAACAATCTGTGGCCCTCTAGTGGTCATCTGGACCACTTTTGCAGCTCAGATATGAATGGTAGCACTATTTATAGCAGCTACATCCTTTAGAAGGTTCACAAGGCTACTTCAAAGGTTGTGGTGACCATGCACGCATATACACAGAAGTTAAACTGGTGTTCCCAGCAGAATAATTTTTGCATATACACAAGCACTTGCAGACAATTCAAGAATCCTCTGAAGCAGCTCTGAGAGCCTTGCAGAGGTTATAGCTCTATATAGCTTATGCTTAAATTATTAGAAGGATGGCTTTCTCCAATACAACCCTGCCAGGACAAGAAGAGGTTTTTTTTCCTCTGTTTTGCCAAATCAAGGAAGATTTGCAACCATTCAAGAAAGCTCTCTGTGTTATATCAGAGAGAAAGATAGAGCAAGAGGGTTTATTCACTAGATTATAAATGATATGTATTATACAAAGTTATATTAATTATATCATTAATTATACAACTATATAATTATATAATTATAGTGTGTCTACAAAGACACACAGAATGTACCAAAAGTCAGGCCCAAGAGGCCAATCACAGTATGTTTTATTAATCTTGGTGCACCGAGTATATATAAAAATCTATCTATCTATCTATCTATCTATCTATCTATCTATCTATCTATCAATTTTATTCATATACATATACATATATACATATATATATGATAGTGCAGTATATAATGAAAGACTGCTTGCAAATGAATCAAGCCAATAACGAAATGATGGGTGAATATGAATTTCTGTTGCCAGAATGTGAATGCTTTTTCTTCTCTGATGATAACAATGTTTACGATGAAGGAATTCTGAAAGAATAAAAGTCAAACTGGATACACATATCAGGATCTGGAGGGACTGCAGTTACTTTTCTTCTCAGTTTTATGGAAGACTTAAAATGCTGCTTCACCTTTTCTAGAATTTCCTAGGAGCAACTTCTCATCATGATCCTATGAATTATTTCTAGGTTCTAGGTTAGGAAGAAATGGAACTTATTCTTCACACTCATTGCTTATCAATATCCAGGTTAAGAAGGTAAACCTCAAAGGCAGGCAACCTCCTCTGATGCATTAGTTTTAACACAAACACTTAAAAGCAGAAATGAACTACAGACCTTTTACCCTGGAATTAAGTCAGCCAGGCCTTTCCAACTCAAAAGAAGTTTTATATTTTTTGTGGACTGCCAAGTATTGCCTCCCAGAAAACCACACACACTTCAACATAATAAGCAGCCTCTGCACAACATCTTTTCTTTGAGACTGAATTACACACCTCACCCACTGGCAGGGTGGTCCATTTGCAAAAATGCTGAAGTCTTTTTGGCAGTGCAGTCAGTGTGGTTGAATGCCTGGTGTGTAGATAAATATTAGGAATTCAAGAGCAATTCAAACCTTGAATAGCCAGAAGCTGAAAAATTTGGCTGAAAAATGAGTGAAGATAAACAAACAACCTTCCTTACTTGCTGCTAAACATTTGCACAATTCCCCACCCATACCACTGTCCGTATCTCAACACAGACTCACCCCAAGAAATGTCTTATCTTATACAAAAAGTGGGATTTAGTCTAAGGACAAGAAAATCTGTATCAGACTCCCAGAGATACAAACAGAGCAAGGGTGAATTGTGTTACCAGTGCTGAACCCACTCATTAATAAGGCTATCTTTTTCCATACAGTTATGAATTTGAAATTGGAAGAAGTTGAGCTAATAGAATCAGAAGAGATTTCACATCTGATCAGAAGAGATTCACAATAATATTTTCCTTTTAAAAAACAAGTAGAAGATAATGTTACTTGTCAGAACAAGAGTCTATCAAAATTATGACATTCTTTTTCCATAACACCTCGAAGCAACCCTTCTCCACCCTATACTGATATTTTACCCAATCAAGGAGATTTCATTGAAATGGCAAGGCTAATACTATGCAACTGATTCTCTGTGAAATTGTCAATTCTTTTAAGTAATCCTAAACCATAGATACTTTCTAGAAAATGAGGCACAAGTAGTTACATTTGGCCAAACATTAAATAGATACTGTTTTGCATAGATTGACATATATTAATTGTAGAATGACCACTGAAAAGGTAAATCTTCTGAATGGGTTCACAACTATTGTTATAGCTGTTTATTCAAGGCCATCTGACACTGATTTGAAATAGAAGAACAGCATAACCTTACACCAAACAAACCCATGCAAAATCCAGTTCAGAGCGTGTTTAAAAAGGTAAAAATGTTCTTGACTTGAGCATGACTTCTGGTGACTGCTCTACTAGTATTCTTGACAGTGGTGCAGAAGAGATTGAATGTCCCCCCCCCCCACTTCCTAGTCCAGTAAACAATTCTGAAATTTCCAAGCAGTCCCCAATCTAAAAACGGACTCTGTTCAGTTTTGAAGAACAGCCAAGATCAGATGGGTACCATCTGAATTCAGTGAAACTTTTAGTGAGACTGAATTCAAACAATATAGAATGGTAGTCTAACAACATACTGGGGCTACTTCCCCAAAATCTAATTACCAAGCTCTCTGGGAAGCAAAAATGGGGGGGGGATCAATACTCAAGCTCTGCCAGCTTATGTGGGGCTCGAGGAGGGGTAACCCACCCTGGGGGTGGTTAGCACCCTGAAGACACTCTTGGAGGTCAATAATTTATTTATACCAGCTATCCCTTGGATTATGTTATTTATTTCTGTTTACAGTTTTTATTGTATTTTAAATGGTTTTTATTCTTATTTTATTGTAAACCGCCCAGAGTCACTTGCTGAGTGAGATGGGTGGTGACTAAATTTGAAATATAAATAAATAAATAAATAAATTCTATGCCATTTGCATAAGATTGTTTTCTGTGTTCCCCAACCTGCTCAACTATGAAATACTGTAAGTTTAATTTAGAACAAACCAAAATGGAACCAAGCTGTTAAGTAGTCTCTTTAGGAAGGTAGATCCAGTCTTTGAGCTCACTAAACACATGACACTTATTAAGTTGAAGATCTGTAATTAAAAAGATAGACACAAATGCTGTCTTTGATTTTTATGCCAAATAAAGCATATTAAACAGCCATCATAGCATTATCCTGGCTAGCACATTCTGCTATTGGCTAAGAGATCAATTTGTCACAGTAGGCTTTGAAGGTTTAGCACACTTCTTTTCATTATTTTAAAAAATTTACTTGGATGGCATCAACCCAGTGGAAAAGTCCTCAGCTGCCTCATCCTAGTGCTAAGAAATCGCAGGATCCACTCCCCAAAACAGAGTGAAAGACTTTAAAAATGGTATCTATTGTTTTTTATCCAATTATTTTTATATGGTAGTCCTTCAGGTTTGAATGAGACACGCTACTGTGTAGTTCATCTGTGGACACGGAGGTGGCTCTGCAGTCCCAGTCTCGAAACACAGAGTCTAGCACAATGGGGGCACTGGAAGTCCATTGTTGTAGTAACTGTTGGTGTTCTTCTGGGATGCCACTCACGGTTTTCTATCAGTTTTTGGTGGCACCTGTCTTCAAAGCTGTGGAGGCTTCATAGCCCAGGGCTCACCAGCGGGTTCTGTCAGCAGCTGCAGCTTCTAGTTGCCTTGGCTGGATGTCACAGTAGCATAGGGTTTCTTTCACAGCATCCTTGTAGCATTTGCATGGTTAACCTTGAGGTCTCTTCCCAGACTCCAGTACACTATAGAGCAACTGGCGAGGTATACAGTGGTCATCCATTCTGATGACGTGTTCCACCCACTGCGTCTGGGCTCTGTTAATCAGAGACTCAATGCTGATGGACTCCACGTGATCCAAGACCTCCAGGTTGGAGACATGGTCCTGCCAATGAATGCCAAGGATGGAGTGGGAAGCACATGTGAAATTTCTCCAGTTGTCTGATGTGCCTTTGGTACAGAGTCCAGAACTCACATTCATATAGAAGAGAAGGGAAAACCACAGCTCTGTAGACTTTCAGGTTTGTGGAGATACGGATGTTGTGTTAATTGAACAGTCTAGTATACAGCCACCTCAGAGCCTGGCTGGCCTTGCTGATCCTAGAGTCAATTTCTTTGTCCAAAGACCCATCACTCAAGATAATGCTTCCCAAGTATTTGAAGCTGTTTACATTTGTCAGCTGGGTGTTGTCAACAGTGATTTTTGTTTCTACTGGGTTGGTATTTGGCACAGACTGGTAAACCACTTCAGCCTTGTTCAAGCTGATAGTCAGAGCAATATCTGAGAATTTGTTCAGCATCAGCTGTAGATCTTTGCGTGTAAAGAGGGTTTCTTGGATGACTGTATGGGGGCACTTTGTGCATTCAAGCGGCAAAGGTCAAAGAGAGAGCCATTCAATTGGTACTTGATGTACACTCCCTCCTTCAGACCCTGGACAGCACATGACAACATGCAAGCAAAGAACAGATTGAACAGGACTGGGGCTAGCACACAACCCTGTTTTACCCCATTGGAAATGGCAAATGCAGCTGATGTAGTACCATCATTGTAAAGAACCTGCCCTGTCCTTCCACTGTGGAGTAGCTGAATCAACTTCATGAATTTCCTTGGACATCCATAACATCTCAGGATGCTCCAGAAAGCCTCCCTGTTTACAGTGTCAAATGCCTTTGTGAGGTCAATGAAGAAAGAGTAGAGCCTTGTGTTGTTCGATGCACTTCTCCTGGACTTGTCTCATGGCAAATATCATGTCTGCCACAGTTCATTCTGGCTGAAAGCCACACTGCACTTATGGGAGGTTCCTTTCTGAAACAGTAACAAGTCTGTTCAGGAGAAAGTGGGCAAAGTTCTTGCCTACAATGGACAGCACTAAGATACCCCTGTAATTTCTGCAATCTGATTTGCTTCCCTCATTTTTGTAGAAAGCCACAATGAGTGCATTGCAGAAGTCATCAGGCGTCTTCTCTGTGGACCAAATGTCTTCCAAGATTCTTGAAACGCCTGTTAGGCATTTGGGTCTAGTGCTCTGTAGATCTCAGTTTTTTCAGTTCTTCCTGGTCTTTGATCAAGCTTGACCCATCAGATGACAGTAGGGGGAAGCATCCTGATTTAGAAGGACCATAAACTAACTTTATGATGCTGAAGAACTCTCTGGTGGTGTGATGGAATGCAGTAGAGATCCAGGTTCTCAGGGAGCTCAAAGAACCCCAAGGACTCCACAAAAAGTGACCTAACCAAGGGAGATGCAACAAGCCAACTGACAACTTATTCGGGATGCTTTCAAGAAAGTAAGATATAATAATATCTAGTATCTTGCTCCTATTATTGCATGCATTTCCAATCCAAAACCAACATGTATAGAATGTCCTGTTTATATCATTGCTTCATTCAAACAGTATAGTCACTTATTAGAATCATATTATGGTAAAAAAAAGAAAAATCCATGCAAAGTGTATGTGTGAGTTGAACAGGATCTTTGCCTGGGAATTATGCTAGAGAACACCTTTACATTGCTTTTATTCAATAGAATGGCTTTTGGATTAAAAAAGTCTACATATTCAAATACACATGCCTGAAATCATCTTTAAATGTTGTATAGATAGTTGTGGTTTCCCAAGAAAACATTAGCACTAATTAGCATTATAAAGTCAGATATTAACAATTATGTATTTGATAAAGAAAAGCCATACTAAAATCATCAAAATGATTAAGCTTTCATTACAAGTTGCTGCACAGGAATAGATTTGACTTATTTTTTTCTGAAGCTGTACATTATCCTTAAACTAACATTGATAGTGCTATTATACAATTACTAGGGTTATTTGAATATCTTTACAACTTGAGCAAATATATTTTGTAATAGGTCAGTGCCAACAAATGGACTCAGTCTAAATCAAACACCATTAATTGAGTTGTATTAAATCTGTTGTATTATTTGTGTAATTCGGGACATTCAAATGACTTCTATATCTTTGGGTGTTCCTTTTCCTGGTTTAACTTGATATGTTATTTATCCCTCTACCTGTTCAAGGTAACTTTGTTTTGATGATCCATGGCTTTAGTTTAATGAAAGTCTACAATTTTCAGCTGGTACAGAAGAATGCTACTTTGCTAATATGGACTATTCTAGGTATCTTCCATCTTCAGCGGTTTCCAATCTAATTTTGCCTCCAATTCAAGGTGTTTTGAGATGTAATGGTTAAGGATCTTGGTAGCTGAGGAGTTACCTTTTCCTACATTAACCCTTCCAGATCCCAGGATGAGGGATAAGACTCTTTTTAGAATGGTTCTACCAAGAGAGATCATTTCCTAATTCAGAAAATGTAGCTAATTGAAAATTGTTGTTATCCAAAAGTCTTCTAAACTGTCCACTAACAATCAAAATAGGCATGTTATGGCTTCTACTGAATGATTCCACATGCTACAATTTATAAATACTAGAAGCAAACATGGAAAATTTGGCCATCTTCTGACTTATGAAAATTTCCATAGCTGCTTTTTCCTGGGGTGCTAATTTAATAATGTTAATGGGTTCCCAATATGCTTTTCATATGAGACTCCTAAAGTGGAGATTCCTAAAATGACAAAAAATAATCTAAAGTTCCTTTATGGAAGGCAGAAAATGTCCTTTTAGTATCCAGTGTTAATCTTGGAATTGGAACAAATAAAAACATACACAATTAGACTACAAGGTATCATTTCCCAGTTGTCATCCAGCCCTCATTCAACATATGTAGCAATCGATTACAAAATTCTCCATCTATTAAGAAGAATCCATTCAACTTTCTTTGCTAGCCAATCTTGCAACTAATTAGTATTGTTGAGGTCAGTATTTTTTTTTTTAAGTACATGCAGAACATCTGTTACTATTCACCATGCACGATGCTAATTTTTACAAAGGCCATGGTTTAAAACATCTCTATCATGTCTTGTTTAAAACCAATTAGGAGCCTACAGAAATGATTAAAAAAGAAAAGCTGGCAAGAGATGGAAGGGGAGTCTAGTTTTAAATTGAAAAAAAAAAGTATCTATTAAATTTTATTGCTTGAAGAGGAAGTGTGAAAACAGAAGTAATTTAAGCAAGAGCAAACATCACAAAATTACTTAATTGGTTTGTCTTGTGTCACCAAAGAATACACAAAGACTTTCCATTTCTCAATAAGCCATGGGCTTGTAAAATTAAATGTTAAGCACAAAAGGTTAAAGCTGTGTGCTTGCAATTAAATGCAGAGTAAGCAAATGGCATAACTAAACTTGTTATCATTATTTCCTCTGTATTGAGGTTCTTTAAACACAATTCACTAGCATTAAACTAAAAGTCTTGTAGTTGGAAATCATCTATTTGTTGTGTTCTTAATGTTTTAGTGGTTAAATCCTCAGAAATCAACTCATATAGCAATTCACATATAAATTGTTCCCTTTAGTTAAAGTACTTCTTAAAAATCCTCCTTGAATTTAGAGGTTTGTGACCATCCAGTCATAACTATCCCTCATAGTCAGGGTTCTTGAGCAGCTTAATGCCCCAAGAATTTTGGGAAACACTGGATTCTCTTGATCTATAATGTACTGTATACCCTTCATACAGATTGACCACATTAGCTAATGCCTTATTGCACAGCCAGAACTTAAAAAAAGAAGAAGAAAGAATAATTGCTTAAGAGAAGACTGAGCAGTTTGTGGATGAATTGTAGGCAGAGACATCTGGAACGAAGCAGGCTGGGGAAGGCTGGAACACATAGACTACTTCATATATTATATGCAAAGGATCACCATACTATTTTGCTTGGAAAACTGGAACTATTGTGTGATAGATTGGCTTATGCAGCCAAACCGCTATTTTTTTTTCCCTCCATACTTCTACAGAAATACTCTATCCGAGTTCAACAAAAGGAGGAGGAGCTGATCAACATGATTGTCAGGAGTGTTGCTTCGTTTAGTCCCAAATTCCACTGGCTTATCACGCTGTATCAACACCCAATCTTCTTTGAAATGTTCCAGAGCACTAATATGATCAATTAATTGGAGCTGAATGCTTATAAAGTGCTATGAAAACACGCACACACCTTGAAACAAACAGGACATCGCTTAGCCCTTTGATCCCATTGAACACCCAGGTTCTAAGCCCGCAGGTGTGCATTTCCTTTGCTCTGTAAATTCCCACTTTGCTTGATAACTTCATTTCCTGCTCTCTTCAGCAATCCAGACAGATAAGTATTTAATGTGCAATATGATTGTGATTAAACTTTCAAAGGCATTCTTCATCTGGATCCCAGCTGGTACAGCATTTCACTTTCAGCAGCAACATTCCATCAGGGTCCATTATTGACATGGTAGGCAAAGGTGCCAGATTAAAAATCTCCAGACAGCTATCAAATCAAACCAAGATCATTTTTTTTTTCTTAACCAAAAAAAGAAAGTATCTATTTTAGGGAAAACCTTAATTGGGCAGTTAATGTGGTCCGCAAAATAACATTTGACTTTGACATTTTATTTACATGTTAGGGATTATTATAAGAGAAAGCCAAGACTTGGTATGATGGACAATGTCCAGCCACATCATCCACTGATTAACAAGGGGGGTTCAGTTTATTTCCTATGAAAATATAAGAATCTTCTAAAGAATCTTATAAAATTGATAAACTGCTAGACACTTTCATAAAAGTTAACCTAGATATCATTTTTAATCCATCTAATTACCAAGACTGGAAGTTATAGAACTCAATGTTGCAGGTCCAATAAATGCTACCCTCAGTGGCTGACATCAACAAGCAGGCTCCCAATTAATAGCCCCTGTATCATATGCACACCCAGATAGTGATTTTTGTGCACCAGTAGCTTCTTTCTACCATCTCAGCTTGCTTCATTTCCTTACTTGGTGGCAGCAGCAACACCATTCCTGGCCCTCTCAAAATACCATCACTGGGAAGCCCACAAATAAGTGCATAAACACAAAGATCATGTGAACTAAGTTACATTGGCTTTCAGGCCTTCCTGCTAGAAACTGCTCCCTAGTGAGCATGAACTTGGGAGGTGTATGTGGCAGAAGATGAGTAACAGAGGATGCCAAATGTATCAGTATTAATATCCCCTTTTGAACAAAAAAAAAAAAAAATCTTCATTTCAGAACAATTGTATAAATGACCAAAAGGAACCAAAAGGTGCAATTCCACAACGTGTAAATAGATATTCTATGTTTCCACAAAATATTGTCATCATAGTAGGAGGAAGCCCAGTATAATGTCATCTACTGATTAGAACAGCAGCTTCATTTACTTCCTAGGAAGACCTGAAGCCACTTCTGTTAACACCCACGGCCATTTGCATTTGCTTAATTGTTTTATGGGGGGACGCGGTGGGGCAGCGGCTTAATGACGCTGAAAGTTGCCGGCCAGAAATGGCTGACGCTTCTGCGGTTCGAATCCAGCCTTCGCGTTAACAGGGTGAGCTCCTGTTCCCCCCCCCCCAGCTCCTGTCAACCCAACAGGTCGAAAACTCACGTGAGTAGATAAATGGGGACTCTCACTCCGGTGGGAGGAAAAATGCTGGCAGCGCCTTGCACAGAGAGACGGGACCAGTTGCCGGTAAGCACGAAACCGTGCTTGCCCAAAAAGGGCGCAAAGCAACGGAAATCCCGCCTCCTGCGCTCGCCAGCTGGGCTCTGCTCTAGGAAGGAGGCTCTGGCAAACCACTTCCGAAAAACAATTGCCTTGAAAACTGCAAGGATTCGTCCAGGCAGTCACTGCAGGGTCAGTAATGACTGAGCGCAGACAAAAAAAAAAATGTTTTTTGGGTGGGAAGCTGGTATCCTATTATTAGCTATTATTTTCTTTAAATTGTGCCTATTTAATGCAGTTAAGAATACAACAGCATATAGAGCATAATGATCAGTGCACAGGACTAGTCATCCATTCTTACAGCCTAAGGAAGCCCATGTTCTGTTGTCTTAATGTAGAAGTAGCTGCATTCAATCTTTAATTTATTAAATATAAATGGGCAGTAGAAGAAAATGGTTAAAACAGTCAGTGGCTAGTCCTTTACCACCTACCATTCCTTCTCTCTTTTTCAAGGAGAAAAAGAACTTTACTTTGAGGAAGGGACAGTTGGTAAAGGACACTGTTGTGACAAGGAGAGGTCAGGTCTTCTCGCCAGTCCTTATTTATTAATATAATTTGTTTTAATGTTGCTGCTTTAATGCATATGCATCACTCAGAGTCCCTTATATCATTTAAAATCAATGCCAGGAAAAGGTAAGGTCTCTCTCAGGTCATTCTCAACCCTTGGTGGCTTCAGGGATACATTCATTTAGTTTTCTTGGCAGTAGTACAGGAGTGGTTTACCACTGCATTATTCTGGGATGTTTTTCTGACTTCCCAGTCCAGTCTGGTATTCCCTGGAATTCTCCCATACAAGTACAAACAAGCTTGGCCATACTTATTTTCCACGTTCAGACAAGATGTTCCTACATGCTGGGATTCATAATTAATACTACATTTGACATTTTCAAAAGGAAACAAAGAAAACATTTAAAAACAATTCCATATATGCAAATATGCACATGTGCATGCACACACACACACATCCAAAACACTACAAAGCAGGTAGAGACTCCTGAAATGCATGCTTCTTGTGGAAAAAATGCTTTCCTGAAAAAGGACTTGATCCATCAGAGGAATACAGTGGATCCTCATTATTTATTTGTAACCCCAAATTTATTTGTAATCCTAAAATCAATACTTGTGGTGCTTTTGCAGTCATTCGTAGTTTGAGTCACCCGATGTGTACATTTCAGTATTTGCTAAGTCAGTGTTTGCAGCAACTTTATAGAACAGAACTACCATGAATAACAAGAATCAGCTGCATCTCCAGAGAAAAAGTGTGGCATAGTTTAGGTGTATGAATCTACTGAGAAGGCCTTTTCTTTTATCCCTTGCTGAACAATAACTTTGGTAAGGCTGAACAATAAATCTCATCTTCCCTCATGAGACACCAGGTCAAAATGTAATTTCCATACAATCAGAGCCTACAGACAAGGATGAAAGAGTTGTAGATCAGCATAAGATCCCTGAGCATAAGAAAGGCACAGCATGCCTCTGTTCCAGTCAGAAGAAAGATCACGTCTCCTTTGTCCAAGGAAGCTTCTATCTACTTGCTATCATTTCCCTTTTTCCCAAGGTGAGGCTTCTTCTCACTGGCAAAGACATTGTTGAAGGCAGAGGATTGGAATAACACCAGTCAAGATGACAGCCTACTTGTATGGCTTGACTTGATTCAAAACGGGTTGAGCTCAGTTGATTCCACTTTGTTTAATTGTAGAAGGCAAGCTTACATTTAGCAGCATTCGTGCAGCAGACATTTGGCCCTGTTTGTACTTAGATATTTATGACTCGTTCTATTCACTGATTATTCATCTCTTTCCTAAATTGACAAGAATGTATTGGATTTACTGGAAACATTATTTCTAAGCTACCAAGTCTTTCACAACCTTTTACTCAAGGATGGGGGTATAATTTAAGACTGATGGGATAAATAAAGTTCTATTCCTGCCATCAAGCATAACAGTAAAATATTTTAATTGCCATGCTTATCATCAGCACTTGTGTTATCAGCATTATGTAAATATTTTCATGACCTTCCTGTAAGAGCAGAGTAGGAGGCAAGTGGTGAAATCATTATGATACCAGCTATGTACAGATATTAATTTGAGCTCTCATGTGATATTCTTTTTCCCAATATTTCTCCCCTTAATCCCCAACATAACAAAAGAATGGCTGCATTCAAACTTAACAATAAATGCTATTAACATTATGCTAATGAGCCTAGGAGATATTTCACTTCACACACACACACACCACCACAGGCATGGCCCCAAGGAAGATACTGAAAGATTTGACCTAATAGTTTTCAATACAATACAAACATTTTTTATGAAACAGTATAAAGTTATGTCCAAATTTAAACTGTGATTAACTTTTTACTATTTATTTATTATATTTACCCTCTGCCTTTCCTTCATTAACTCAAGACAACCAACATGTCACTACTTTTTTGCATTTTCCCCTACAACAGCAATTCTGTGAAGTAAGTTGGGTGGAGAGAGAGAGACTGATTGAAAGTCAGTCATGGGTGAAAGTTCACATGGATTTGAGCCTGATTCCCCACTCCTAATACATATCTTAACCACTACACTACCCTGGCTCTTTATGGCTTATTGGAATAATACAGTTTCATGGTTTGAAGTTGCCTTGTTTCCATAAATCATGGCTAACAATAGTTTGTGTAGGTTAGATATGACACTCAACTGTAATTTGAAGCAAGAGTAAAGCAAGGGCAAAGAATTAAATGCATAATAAGTCCAGCTTGTAACTGACAACACGTTGAACAAAGTCAGAAGGAAAAATAAATCTCACTGTTAAATTTTCTGGATTATACAGCAATTCTTCTTCCTAACATCATTACTCCACCATTACCCCAGTAGTGTTTTCAGTACTGTTTTTAGCCATGTTTGCCTTCTGGTATAGGGAAGAAACTATTTTATTTGCCTTGCAAAGTATATGTTCTGCAAGTTACTTTAGACTGGAAGATGGGCAATGGTTGGGAAACCAAAATTAGATTCTCAGCCTTCTTCTAAAGCGCTCTGGTAGAGCTCTGAAAGTCTTCCAACTCTGAACACTTTATTTCTAAATCCACTGCACATTTTAAAGTAATCATCTTATCTAGAGTTCCAAAGCATTCCATATTTCTTATTCAATCAGTCAAACTTTATTGTGGATCACTGACCTGACCCAGACTTCATAGAGAAAGGAGAAAGGAGGAAGGAGAAGGAAGAAGGCATGTAGAGAGGCAGGCAGGCAGGCTACAGTATGTATATAAAGTACAGTGTAACATTAATAATAATAATAATCATCATCATCCTACAGTTGCAGATAGCCTACTTTTCTGTCAACAGTGCACAAATTCTATAGGCTACAAATATACATTTTGGAACAGCAAGAATTTTCTTGGGATGTTTATCTGCCAAAAGAAGCTGCACATAGAATTTTTCTGCCCAAGCTGGAAATGGGCAAAGAAGAGGCGTTAATGGTTCTTTGTGGTACAGTACAGCAGGATATGATCCTTTCATTCAGTGCTCCCATCTTTACAAGAACAAAGCCTTCCAAATGTGGTATTCACTTCCAATATTGTTGCTGGTAAGATATAAAATGAAATCTGTTGTGCCCAATTGAGCTCTAAGTGATAGTGTGGTATATTCTGTTTGTAATTCTACATCAAGAATTCTTTGTTTAAGAGCTACCATGGCCCAATCTTATCCCAGGTACATCAGCATCTAACTGGAAAACCCCAATTTATGTCATTTGTCATTTATTTGAAGTTTCCAAGAGGAATATTATTTATCTGGCAGGATAAGGTACACAAGATTCACTTTCAGCCAATATCTAAGTGCACACAGCCTTGCCTTTGTTTTTATTGTTATAAACCCTGCCTCCAAATGTAGAACAGCATTAGGCACATATGTCGCTACCTGAAATAACTTCCTTAGGAATCCAGTTTGAATTCTCTCCAGTTTCTCATAATTGACACCTCGCTTTTACCGCACTCCATATAGGAGAGGTGCCAGCATCTCAGCTTCAAAAAGCTTCAAAGCAGCTGGCATCTACCGGGCTCGTCTAGAGAAAAAGGAAAAGAGGATTGCTGCTGAACTCCTCTGAGCATTCAAAGCAACCTGACAAACGTGAATAATGTAGAATAGATCCCAGGTCAATAAAACAAGGAACTTGTTTAATTCAGTATCCTTCGAGGGTCCAGTGGAGTTTTTTGAAGCCCCTTGCAAAATGCATGATCTTTGTTTCCTCATAGTTAAGTTGTAATGAGTGTTCCCTCCAGAAATGGCCCAGTGGCCCCATGGGTTTTCTAAGACAAGTGCCTGCAGCAGTATGGCAGTATTGTCTGCATAAAGTAACATAGATATAGGTCTGTTAGCCATTTTTAGGGGGTGAAACTCTTCCTTGCTTAATGTATTGCTCTGTCCTCAGCCCAGTAGGGTTGAGTCACAGGCACTCTTGGATTTGGAAGCAATGACCACACAGTATGAGTACTCTGAGCTTTATTCCAAGGCAGTGTAAGAAAATGATATAACATGAGATAGCAATCAAAGAATATTCAAGAATGCTGAAGAATGCAATAACACAAAGAAAGAAAGACCTTATGCCCCTTTTGACAATCAGGGAACCCCAAAGAGATTATGACTGGTAGACCCCTTCAAAGACAGCAAACATGCAGCATCCTCCTGGTTCCATCCCATTTGCACTACCATTACTCACACCTGTTTTAAGTGGTCTCATCACACCGGAGTTTGCCAAGGACAAGTTTGTCTTATCTTGGGCTCAGAACGCATTGTCTAATTCTGCCAAAAATGAGACCAAGGTTAAGGAATATTTATTTATATCAGGTGGGGATGAGACCATTTCAAAGTTAAGGAGAATGTTTCCCAAGGTTTTTGAATTGACAATAAGAAAGATCATCCCACTGTATACAGATGTCCTACCAAAGAGAGGATTAAACAAAATATAACCAAAGTATAACCCTTTAGTGATGAAAATAAATGTTTTCTTAGTTCCATATTGCATGCTCAACCATTAAATAGGAATATAAAGTTCTGTGTACCATGCACCTAAGAGAAAGGAGTACACAAAACTATTCAATTCCTCCTTGCCAATCGTCTGGTAAAACCACCAGTGCTTATAATTAAGGCATATACCATTGCATTAATATAGTAGGTTCAAAATATACTCTTGTTTAAACCCTTTGCTAGTTGATGCTAAATTTGAGAGATTCCCAACTATAATGTGTCCCACTCTCAAATTGGTGTTCTTCTGAAGTGCATGTAATAGGGTGAGTAACTCTGTCAAGTTGTGGATACTTTTGAGTTTCTTCCAGAGAGTTGCTCTAGAGATGGAGTCAAAGGTCTGCTCTACAAACAAGGCAAAAAGGGCTGACTCAGATGGCCAGGGTTCCTCAACCTCAGCAACTTTAAGATGGGTGGACTTCATGGCTGGCTGGGGAATTCTGGGAGTTGAAGTCCACCCATCTTAAAGTTGCTGAGGTTGAGGAACCCTGTAGAGGCTGAACGTATTTTCCAACCAAATGGAAGAGTATCAGTCCTTGACCTAACACAAAGCAGTCTGTCTGAAACCCTACCTGTTCCTCCCCTAATAGGTTCTCTTCTTCTAGCCAATCCAGGAACTTCCAATAAAGATGTCTAAAACAGAACTTATTAATTATGCTAAGCAGACTCACTGGGCAGTAATTGGCTGGATATTTGTTTAAGGACTTGAAAGAGTTAACTAAAGTTCCCAAGCTAATAACTTATGTTTATAGTAAATTGAAGGAAATAGATGAAATTGTTAATGTAACTTTGGGAATAATAAGCTTGGTAAATTGGTCAGCATTTTAATTGGCCTTGTTTTGACCAAGGAGAGGAAGAGGACGTTTGACTAATCTACTTGAATTACCTGGAATTGTCATGTTCACAATAAAAGTTTCTGGGCTTTTAATTTTATATATATAAAATCACATATACATTTTCCATATGCTATTTTATATTAATGTATACATATATTTTCTGTTGTTTTTTTAATTAAAAATACACAAAAATCATTTCCAATTATTTATTCTAACATTGTACTAAATAATATATTATTTGCACAAATGGATAGATATGAAAACAAAATAGATCAAAAGTGTTATATAAATCAATTTACAGCCTCAATTTTTAGAGCAGCATATTGCTCCAAAAATTAAGGCCACACTCACATACAACATTTTGTTTAGGACAATTGGATCACACCACTATCTGTATATTCCTGTGGTAACCTGATTAAGGGGATTCTAATATATTTGTATTATATGACTATATTTAGTAACTGAAGAAGATGGAAGTCTTTATCATGTAATAATAAAAACTTCAGAATGGCATTACCAGTACCATGTTTTCAAGTATTATTTGATGTTACTGCTAACAGAATTCTGATCCTACAGGAATCTTTTTTAAAAATGACAGAGGAATAACTTGAGCAGGCGTAAGACACTTCTAAAGGACTGGAAACCAGAGACATATGGAAGTCTGCTATCTTTTTCCAGTGATAAACAACTGCAGAAATCCAAAGGCAATAAAACACTTATCCTTTGTTTCTTAACAGTATTTTTTCAAGAGAAAACAAAAATTTTTGTGTCAAGATTCCCTACCTCTTCAACAGTTAGAATACCATGAATACTTCACATTACTTCTTTTGTCAAACAAGACTTCCTCTTTATGACTGCACTCTAGCTACTCTTGTCACCTAATGCGACGAGAGGACTCTTTGGAAAAGACCCTGATGCTGGGAAAGATGGAAGGCAAAAGGAGAAGAGGACGGCAGAGGATGAGATGGCTAGATAGCATCACTGAAGCAATGAGCATGAAATTGAGCAAACTCAGGGAGGCAGTGAAAGATAGGAAGGCCTGGCGCAATATGGTTCATGGGATCACGAAGAGTCGGACACGACTTAACGACTAAACAACAACAAAAAGCTACTCTCCCTTCTGAACACAAGCCCAGTTATAAGAACTGTCAGACAGAAAGAAGCACTAAAAGATCAAGACCTTCATATTAGAATGGAAGTCCAAAGTGCATTAGGAACTGGCAGTAGGATTTTCCACGTGCTTTAGACTACAACTTCCATAGTCCCTCGCCATTAATCATATTGGGACAGATGGGAGATGAAGTCCAGAAACAACTGAGCACTATGCCTGCCACTGGTATTATCAGTTATTATCATGAAATCACATTTTGTAAACATTACTATTCCTCTTTCTCAATCTTATCTATCCATACCTTAAGACACTTAAATCGGTATGCCAGTTTGTTCTCTATGCATTACCCAAGTTTGTGAAGTATCAGTGCAGAGTTTTGATATGTGCATATTATATCTCTATAAAAAATACTCTACACAAATGGAGTGGAGAATAGTGCCAATAGTGTTTGAACTGAACATTTATTTATTTATTTATTAATAACAACATTATTATTTATTCTGGAGCCCAAACAGCAGCTGCTTACCTATTCCCTACAACATCTCTTCTGAGCTCTTATTAATGAAAATCATGGTTGGGTATTATGTTCATCTGTGTTAGTATATCTTCTGCCATATTATAGGGTATCATATAAAAGCAATATTCAGAATAATTTTGCATTTATTCAAATGTCTGTAATTAATAAAATGCAAAGTTTCCATTCATGATTCCTAATCTAATATGGGAGTCAAACTGATTACCCTTTTTCTCTCTTCCTGACACCACTAGATCTTCTTTGTCCAGGGGACTTTTAAAGAAGGAACAAATGATTCCAATAGATGTCTGAACTGGCTGCCCTAAGTGTATACTGTCCTAGGGCTTTAGACTTCCTCTTTTTGAGCCAAATTATGTCACTGTAACAATACTGCAGTTCAGATTAAGGATGGGCAGTCTACTGAAAAAGTCTGCAATATAGTAAATTCTATTCAATTTTTTCAATTTTTCAGAAAGTTATTCTTAAAAAAAAATGTAATAAGATTAAACAGAAATCAATTAAATCCTAAAAGTAACACATGAATCAGCTAATATAGACACTAAAAAGTCATGCAATTCATAATACCTAAAACTCAACCCAGTAAGGACAATATTTTCTGAATATTTTCAGTTGCAGTGGTTCACTTAGGAAGAGCCAAACAGTCAGAGATAATGTAGGCAGGAATGGAACAATAGCACAGTATCTGTATTACTGCTTAAGATTATATACAGCTAAATCATACCAGGTTATGACATGAAGTTGAGTGCTCATAGACAAATGATTATTCACTGTCTCATCTCCTGTGTCTGGAAAATTCAGCAAAAAATACCAGCCCTGTGGGAAGCTAAGACATCTGTACTGTGGCTTCTCCAAGCAACTCTTCTTATTACACTTGAGTGAGTTAATCAAGGCCAAGTGTTTCAAACCCAATTGGTTGAAAGAGAATAAAGCTGGAACCAAGTTACTGTAATTCCATACCTACATCTTTCAAGATGAGCCGGCTCAACACAGAGACTCTCTTTCTCATCTTTATGTACTATTCTAAAACTGGGGAACACTAAAGGTCACAATGCACCCCTATATATTGCCCTTGGCACTGTGTGTCCTAACCTATTTCATTTGTCTTTATGGTTCTTTTAACAGAATAAATAAAATAGGAATCCTGAATGCTACAAACCAAAGCACCAACCTCCAGCATTGGAGTGATTTGTTTTTAAAGCAACAGAATTCTCACTAGGAAGCCCATGAAGCCAGGGAAGGGAGAGGGCTAGTTCACCTCCTGATAAATGGGTGTTTTGTGACTGGCCATCTCCACTATGATAGCTATTTCATAAACAAGCAAGACTCCTTGGCAGGCATTTTGTGAATGAGCCCATTACATGCCCTAATATTCCTAATGCACCGCTTGCTCCAAAAGTTCCCTCCTGTAGACCATACCATTTTGTGAAGTATACAACTCTGATCAATTCAATCTGGTAACAAGCAGTCTGCATTCTCTAATGTGAAGGAAAGCAACTTCTGTTATATGAAAAATGGCACTATGTCAAATATTTACATTACTATAGCTGTTCACTGATTTACACATGCTGCTGATCAGAAAGTCTATCTTGCATACTGTATGTAATCTTGGCTCTTTCTCTGTATACAAACAGATTTATTTAGGAAAGGTTAATCAACCTTTCTTTCTTCCTTTAGTTATTTGATATCCATATTTCCCTAAGCTGCTCTTACTATTCTTATTCCTCCTCCATGCCAAATAATGGAGGGCTTGTTCACACATTGGAAATCTAGATCTTTTACCTAGGTCTCTGTTCTGGATATACTACTAGTTTGGCATACAGATAATTAACTCAAGAAGCTGAGAATCTGGAAGTCCTTCATTCAAATATCATCTTTAGCCATCCTTTTCTTCATGATGTAACTGTCTTTCATCTTCCTTCTGTAGTTTAAATGTTACTCAGACATAATTAGTGGATTATTGTATATTTAGCACTATGAATACTTCTAATGTAAGATATATAACGAGGGAGTAAATTTCACTGAAATTAGTAGGGATTCCTTTGGAACCAAGTAAATATACCTGGAAACTTTTGATATTGTAGTAGTTGCACCTAAATATTATATTCAGTTGTACATTATATGTTTGTCCTTAATTTACATTAAGGAAACAAAAGAACAATTTATACCTCCATCTGTTTTAAACTGTCTGTTGACTGAAATAAGAGAAACTAAAAAGGCAATGAATTCATAGAGAGTCTCTTTGGTTTGATTAACTTCATCTATGAATGAGAATCTTATTTAATGAATACATTGAGCAAGTCCCAAGACAATTAGGCATCAATACTGATAGTTAAAACTTTTTGTATCATTTATTAATAATACTGTAAAATGTTATTAATTACTGACACATGAAGAAAAAAGTCTAATGAACCGTCCTTCTACCTTAAATTGACCAGAGAGGATTGTAAACTAGTAAGTGCAATTAAAGAAAATCTATTTTTAATCCGTATTAACTTGTTCACTTTGGGAAATGTCTCCTTATCAGGAAAGCAAGCATTTGTAATAACTGCTTTTGCATTTCTTCGAAAAAATACCAGATTCCAAATTACTGAGTATAAATTTCTTGTTCCTATGTAATGTTCCCTCTGGCTTCATCTCCCCCCCGCCCCATACATTTTCCTCTTTGGTCTACACTTCATTTACCTTAGATCTCAAGCTTGCTTCACTTCTTCACTGGATTCCTTATTTTCTGTGTATGCGTTTTTGTTTGTTTCCTGTTCTCCAGCTTATTGTAGGAACTAAAATTTATGACACATGGAACTAACCCCACCTTTAATCTATTCTCTTTTAATCCCTTGTCTTTTGTCTTCCCATTTCTCCTCCTGTGGCATCATAAAACTCAATCAGTAGTTAAGCAGTAATCAAACCAGGACAAGTCAGAGCTATTTTGCCTCTAATTTTATCATTTTTGATAAATTCTCTGGATAAGATTGTTGGGAAAACCTATGACACCAATTACAGGGCACATATTAGTATTCAAAGGCCAAAGATATTGTACAATCAAAATGGGAATTACTACATAGTATAGTATAGTATAGTATAGCATAGCATAGCATAGCATAGCATAGCATAGCATAGCATAGCATAGCATAGTAAGTATAGTATAATATAGATGCATATGTGTATGTGTGTATGCATGTATGTGTGTATACAGATATATATATATATATATATATATATATATATATATATATACACACACACACACACACACATATACATATATACATACATACATATATATACATATATACATATATACATATATATATATATATATATATATATATATATAAATATTATATACTCCTAATATATGTGCTTTATTTTTTCCTTAGACACTGTACAAAATTTGCTTTATTTTCAGGGGCTATCACTCTGCAACCAAATTTTGCAGGAATTTGACTGTCAACATATAGTAATATCTGGATTTTCAGAAACATTTTAAGTACTTACTTTTCAACTTTCTGTATCATTTTTCAAATATGAGGTGCAAAATGTTTGTCTGATAATGGGAAGCAAGAAGATTAAGAAGCAACTGTCTAAAGGGCTAATAAAGTACAGGCTTCAACTGTGTCATTGCACCAACATTAAAAAGACTAAATATATGAAGTTTATCACTTGCCACATTTAATAGAACATTTTGCTGGGCAGGAATATGTTTTTAAATATGCAGATTGTACTCAATTTTTGAAAAAAGTAACATAATTTTCAAACTTCAAAACAATTCCAACTTAAGACAATATTCTCTCTCTAAAAAAAAAGGGTGGGGGGGGAGACAGAACCATATGGCAATATGAAACGGCAGTAAATGAAATCCTGGCCAAAAGACTTTTGATTCCTCCTTTCCTCCCTGTGGAAAAGCAATGAATGCCAGATGTTCCAGTGAAATGTCTTCATATCTTCCACTGTAGTCGATCTGTCTCAGACAGCCACAATGCATTTTATTTATTATTACACAGGGGTCAAAAGGTGTTCAGCAGATTTATATGAAAGCTGAAGACTTTTCAGGCTTTTCCCATTTAATTCAGAAAGGCCAATTAAACAAGCATTAAGAAGGGGACCTTGTTTCCTCTTAAAGTCTTACACTCTGAGCTCCTCAAGAGCAGCAAAGGATTTTGTTTTCTGGTTGAATATCAGAACCCCCCAACTGAAGGAAGAACAGAACAAATGTCTAATGCTGTCCGTCCTGAGATGAAGAAAGCTGACCAAGGATCATGAACGTGAGAAGTGCACCAGTGGGCACTCAGGGATTGTGGGGACAGAATCTGGGTCAACAATCAGAGGATACTGTGAAATTATCTACACAGGTCCTTTGCATTGTTTTCTCCATGCCCTAATCACCAGTCTTAACAGTGATCATGACATGGAAGGACAGATGTTAAATGAAATAGTGTTGAGTCAAGAAGAGGTTCCTTATCAGCATTATTAGACCAGCTTTCTGTGTTTTCTCACAACTTCCCATCCAACTGACTAGCATGTTATGTTATTTAAGGACAGCTAATAGTTCTCCTTATTTAATAAATATCCAAAGCAAACACCAGACAAATCTTCTGCACCAGGTGCTTCAGAAGATGAAGAATTTAAACTGCTCAGTACTCTAAAAGAGAAGCATACTCTATCCATACAGCAATTGTTCCTCGTATTCTGTTGAAACATACCTTTGTTCTGATTGTGAACATCTTACTGACTGCAAAACTATGTTCTTTATATGGCAAACATAGCTTCATCATTTTCTACTAATCTCATCATGGGCATTAAAAAAGAAAGTAAGATTTTAAAAACAATAGCAAAAGCGTGAAACGTCATTGACATTACATGCTATGTGTCCTGAAAACACAGGACAGGCTTAGATCAAATAGATAAAATTAAAGCAGAATGGAACCATTTTTTAGTAATCTTAATTAAAATCTAGAGCATATACTAAGTGATACATTATTTCACAAGAAGAATCAAGTAAGAGACTTATTTGAATAGGTTTCATGATAAACTGAATACCTTTAATAACTTACTACACAGTGCTGAGTTTCCAAGTATGTACCACACACAGTGGATTTCTGGATATTTCCCAGGAACTCCTGTTAAATATTGGCATGATTTTAAATATAAATGATGCTTGCATTGACTTCAGTACTTAATTGATTCCAGGGACAAATCAAAACTTGGAGCACATTGGTGTCTTGGCTCTCAAAGCTGTTTATTTCATGAGCTTAGTTTCATGAAGGGTTGGAGGGGGGATTGACAAGTAGTTGATGGATTGATTGCTTGGCAAATTGGAAAATCTGCATTCTACATAGCCAGCTTCCACAACAATGTGAGGAGAGAAATCAGTTTCTTTAGTCTTGTATGTTTGGTAATTTCATTACCTTATATAGGCTTGGAGAAGAGTCTATCTAGCTTATAATAAAAGGGAACTTTCCTCATAAGCCTTTATTTATTTATTTGTTTGTTTGTTTGTTTGTTTGTTTGTTTCCCATGTTTTCTTCATGAGTTCAGTGTGACATATAGCATGTTCCCTCCTTCCTGTAACAGCAACAACAAAACAGTGAGCTAGGTTAGGTTAAGAATAATTGGCCCCAAGTCACCTACTGGGCTTCCATGGCTGAAGGAGAATGAGAATCTAGATCTTCTGGCTCCTAATCCATTCCCCGTGATAATATCTGCTATTCAAACGTAATCTTGGTAAAGGCTTGGCATGACACACAAAGCAACCATGGCTCCAACTTTATCCTCTCTGTAGCATTGAGTTCTGAGTCCCCAGTGCAGTTGCATGGCACCACTGAAGCGAAGTCACATATGATTTATGGGACTGATACTCCAAAGTGCTATTGGGTTCCATAGAGTAAGTTAAGAGATGAGACTCTGCAATCCACAAATTCCTTTTAGAGGTGCATTGAACAACTAACTTATCTCCCAAGTTTTGTTTCTTCAGTCTTCCTTCCTATCTACATATCTGTCATTTTTCTTCAAGACGAAATGTTATTTTATTTCTTGCCATTCTAAAATTTATTTCTGAACCATATTCTGCTGCCTGACCTCTGGTGACCTTTGCCCTCCTGGGAGCAAAACCTGCAGTGTGCACAATAATTTCCAATCACAATAATTATCCCATTTTTAATTCATAAACCAGAAGTCCTAAGATTCTTGAATAGCCATTATAGGTTACAGTGACTATGACCAAGTAGAAACTAGAAATTCAATAAATGTGTGCAATTACTAGGAATATATTGCTAGCTTAGTGCCAGCTGTTTGTATAGTCATCTATGTTTTCCTCTTGCTCAACATTTTATGGTAAAATAACTCTTAAGTGTTTTAATCAGAGTTCTTGTTAAGGACCTGATTTCCCTTTTGTCTAAGCACTGTGCATAATTTTTTTATAGGAAAAACACACATCTGCAAAAGATCCCAATACTTTTTAATGTCCTCAGGGTACACATTTATACTTGTAACTTTGCGTACACATGTGAATAAGATGGATCTTTCCAACCAACTTTTCTTATATTCTCATATGACAATAATATGATTAACGAACATAGCTCTAGATTCTAGAACTACAGTGAATCACTCTTCCCCTTAAAAGTTACAAGACAATGGATTCTGGTAAACACTTTCAATTTCTAACATTTTATCTAATTTCTTTAAATTCCAAGTAGGAAATACAAAATATGAGGGTATTGTTCCCCACATCCTCCTTTTTTTTATTTAACCAAAGAGGCACATTTCCTTTCAGGATCAAGGGCCATCTGAAAATGCCTCACTCGGGAAACCCAAAGGACTCATGTTGAAATAAACCTGACTCCAGAAATAGCATGAAGAGCTGTAGGAGCCAAAGCATGAGCAGGCCATGGTGTTCCTTAGCCAAAACCACAGAAATTTCAGGTTTTGCATGGATAAGGACTTAAAGAAAGGGGAAAAAATGAAATTATTCTCAAGTCACCAAAACATTCAGCCAGGTTTTTCATTTTAATGTGTTTTGGTATAGGAATGGTTTAAGAGTAAAAACCTCAGCTTTCAGGTTTGTTTAAAATGATTGTAACTGTTTAAAACTATCATTGCTCTAAACAGGTCCTCCCAAGATGCCTGTCTTCAAAAGAGGGATGTCCTTGCAATGTGTTTTATATTTTATGGCCCTTCTGAAAACTGATGTGAGGATCAAGTTAAGATTTATACCCAGAAAGGTGTCTGGAATGTGCAAATCAAATTTCCTTCCTTATGTCTTCATCTTCAAGAAGATGTGACATTGTGTTGTACTTGGTGATGTTATTGAATTTGTAATTTCCTGACTTGGAATACAATCCTCACAACTAAAGTCTGTAACATGAGGTGAGGACTACAGGCAACATGCATTCCTCTCTTCCTCACACCTCTTTACCAACTCTCTAATTCTACTTGCTTATCTTCTTTCTAGCCAAATGAAGCTACTGGTAGTAAGTGAGTCCTTTTTCTCTCCTTTCTTGACACTGAAATAATGTTATGACAATGACCTAGCCACCAGCAGCTTTTGAAAATATAGGAATTGAAGCCTCCACAGCTAAGTAACTGGACAAGGGAAAAAATTAAATAAGTAAGGAGCTTCTTTTGGGTTCACCTCCATGAAAAGATGTGAACTCAAGGAGGTGGATAAGAACTTAAGTTCCACTGCATGCCAATAGGGTCAGGAATGAAGGTTTATGAAAGCACCCAAGCTAATATAAAAAACTGAATCAGAGAGAAAGGTTTGCCCATTACTAGTTGGAATTTACTACAATGTAATCACAATGTAACAACCCCTTATTTAGTGGATTTCTGTTTGTCCAGACATCTCCCAGGAAAGTTGGGCATGTCTGTTGCATATAAAGTATAGAGCTCTTAAAAATAGCCCCAGATCCATTAAATTTACCTCATTTGCAGTATTTCACACTATTTGCAGCATGACATCATGATGGAAATGAAATCCTTTGCATCAGTTTATGTCTATCACACTAATTATGTAAATTGATGTGAATGGGTTGAGTTGTACAGTTTGTGTCATAATGCTATATATATACACACACACACACACACACACACACACACACACACATTGCCACAATGAGATGCTTTTGCATTTAATGGACAGGTAAGAATAACAGGCAGCCCTCCCTAAACCTAATCCATTTAAAATTATAGTCCTATGTTCTAAAAGCACTAGGAATTCCTTTGGGGACTGGGTTGCATTTAAATGGTATTAGTAAGGTAATAAAGACAGAATACATTGTATAGTGCAATATTGTTAAGCAAAATTACCATAAATCAATCAGGCAACATATAACAGCTCCACAAAAGCAAAAGCATAAAACCAGCAATCTCTCCTTTAGCCTCACCTTCTAATGCCTTTTCTTCTGGAGACAATTATTATAAGAAAAGTATAATTACATCTGCGGGTATGGTACGTCCAGACTCTAGAAATAAAAACCCAGCAAAAGTATTTGGCAAAGGCCAAAATTTACCATTTACAGATTATTGGAAGAATAAAAAATGACCTCAAGAAAGAAGGAGGGTTATTAAGATAGAATGTGAAACACCAAGACCACCTATTAGGACGTATATATAAATTGCTATTAAAATATGACATGGACACAGAAAAGTAAGAGATTGCATGATAAAATTGAGGCAAACATTTAAAGAAACAATGGCATTTACAATAATGGGAGAACTTATGGAAAATGCAATAAAAGTTACTCCAGGCTATAATTTAAGTGAAAATTGGTACAAAATGTTTTACATATGGTACATAACTCTGTCCATAATGGCAAAAAATAGATAAATCATATACTAATAAACAGCAGAAATGTTGTGATACAGAAGGAATATTTTATCATACGTGATGGTCATGCAAAACAATGCAAAAGTACTGGAAAGGAATACACACATTATTCAAAAAATAAAATAAAACAAAAAAACAAAAACAAAGCTTGAATTGAAACTTCAGTTTTTCCTACTAGGGAACTTTCCAGAACCAATCAATTAAAAAAAAATCACAATTTATTAAAATATATGCTGCCAGCCACAAGGACAAATTTGGCCCAGCAAGACAAAAGAGACTCAAGACACCAAACTTGAGGAACATGCAGCAATGGCAAAATTAACAGTATACGTCCAGAACAGAAGTTTGACTACATTTAAGCAAGATGACTTCCCTATCTATGATATGTGAAACAAGGCAAATTCAGATGCTTAGAATATGTTTTTTTAAGGAGGAAATGTTTGATGTAAAGACAAGAGCCAGAAGCAGTTTTAATGTTTATAAATAATTTGCTGTCATCATCAGCCAGGTACAATGGGAAGGAATCTAGAACTCAATTGCGATTTTACTGATTGTTTTTAGTGTGTGTGTGTGTGTGTGTGTGTGTGTATACACATACACACAATAATTTTGTGTGTGTGTGTATATATATATATATATATATATATATATATATATATAAAAAATAAGATCATGTGCGTTTATTTCAGATAGTCGATAGTGGTTATTAATGTTTAGAGTTGCATGGATTTAAAATTCTTTCTCAAGATGATATAAGTATTTAATCAATGGATTAATCAATTTTAAATTTTATAACAATTGTAAATTCTGTTTATTTACTGATATTTTATTTTCCATCCACTATGTCCTTTCTCACTTTTTTCTTTTTTTCCTTTATGTAGTCATATATTTTATTCTTTAAATGTTTTAAAATAAAGAAAGAAAGAAATAAGAAATCTAATTTTACTTCTTATCCTAAAAGTTCAGAGCTTCATTTCTTGATTGGAAAGTCTCCACTGTTTAAATAGCCCTCTCTCATCAATCTTCCATAGAAAGCTGCTTGACACATTCCACAGTTTTAACCAGCCCTGAGTGACTAATTGTAGAGCAATCATAAGTGTTTGGACCTTTGCAAGACCTTTCAGCAAATGTTCATTTTCCAAAGATTAACCATGATTCTTGAAAATTAAAACAAATAGGTTAACCTGAAAGCTATTAAAACTGTTTTTACCCCATGTAAAAAATATCAGGAGAGCATTTCAAGATATTTTCCAAATTCACCTGGCACGGAGCTTCACATTAGCAAGAGCATACAGATGAATCCAAGCCAAAGACATCGTTCAAGGGGCTCAAAAGAACTGGTGAAAACAGATGCTCTTGAAGTTTGTTCTTGAATACTGCTGAGGACTGGGTGTGAATTATCCAATCATGAGTGCATCGTAAAAACATGTTGTTTTATCCTTTTACATTACTGTACATTTAACACCACTGGTGATGCTTGTAAAGGACATGGTTAGTGACATATCTCACCCTATAGTCTTTGTGTGCTGATATAAAGTTGTGTAGTGGTGATTTCAGTTTATAAGTATATCAGTTGATGGATTAGTGATGAGATGAGATGGGAAGGATAAGAACTATCACATAGCACTGAAAAGTGTCTTGAGTATTCAAACTAGGGCCTTAAGATACAGTAGTTTATCACCTCGGAGTACTTCCTTCTCTGTGACTTTTCCTTAACCTTGCAGCCTTCTTGCCTTGGGCAATGGTGAGAGATGGAATAGTAGCAGCATTGCAGAAGGTGCCATTATTCTCTGTGGCTGGGACTTACTTACTCCTGCTGCCAACTTTTCTGTCTGGAGCCATGAAACCGGAAAATATGGAGTTTCCCAATAGCACTACCTTTCCAGACTGTCTCAGTGGAGACGAACCATCATGCTGGGAAGGTCTGAGGTCTTCTCGGCTTTCTTCCAGGCTTCATCCTTGTCAACTGCATGTTCTTTACAGCTTTAGGAATGCCTTGGAGTTGAATGATTTATTTATGTTTCTGATGGTTAAGTGTTAGAGTAAAGTTCTCTACTTTTATTTTCTAAATGAAAGAAAATCAAATGAATACACACGTGCACACGCACACAAACACACGCACACTATATTAGGCTGAATTTGATCTACAGGTAGCACATAATCCCAAGAATCACCAACTTCATTTTTTAAAAAATCCAGTTTCTAGCTTTCACAGTTGCAGAAGTACATTTCAAAAACAGTTATATTTAGTTGCTAAAGGGTTTGGTATTCTTATTTTGTGATACCTAATCATTTTTCTGTATTTCAGTAGGTAGTATTCTGCAGTATTGGAACCACCATACTAAAGATCCTGTTTTAAAAACATCACAATAATCACAACATCAGTTTTTGTTTAAGGTGTACTTTAAGAATTTTGTTTGGAAATCTAAATGGATAGGCGGGCATTTTGCCTATTCAATTTAAAGGCAAACACACTGTCCTGACCAAATAGTTGAACTGCATTCCAGAATGGATAATGGGGACAAAGTGTGAACTTTTAGATTCTCAAGAAAAAGAATCTTTGATTTTCTATCGAGACCAGGTCTATGTCATTACTTCCTGCAAAAGATGCTGAAATTCATTAACTGTAATAGCATGAGAATGGGAAACAGACAAATACATGGAAAGCCATCCAAAATGTATCACATAATCCATTATCTTGAGCCTTATGTTAGATTTTTTAGAAATATTAGTCCTCAGTATTTTATGCTTTCATAGATGGACTTTAAGTTATCTAAATAATAAATAACCAGAAACATGCAGTGGTTGTCAAAATAAATTGGCTATTTATTTCTGATTCCAAAACTAGTTAAATGACCAATTGTAGAAGAAAATAGTTGCGTGTCAGTGAAATTTACTAAATGGTTTCCACATGCTCTAGGAATGGACTGACCCTCAGAATTTTTAATTGCCACATTAGCTGTGTTTCCTGAATTTTTTTTCACAATGCTACTAATGAAAATAGTCCAAGATAACCAGTGATTCTATTTCTTAATGAGAAGAGCTTCCTTGACTAAAAGTATTGTAAGAGAAAAGGAGAAATACTTTTATAAAATTTTCATGTAATACCTGTTACAGAGAAAATCTCAGAATTATCTAATATTCAACAAAACAATTGTGGATTATGGAAAAGAATACCTCTTTTTTCTATATTAAGCAGAAGAGTTCTGAAATCCTCACACTTTCAGAATCACTGTATCTATCCATCTTTACAGTTCTGCTCTGATTATTACTATACATTTGATATGCCTAATGTTCAAGCATCCATTCTGTACAAACTTCTCTGGTTCATTGATTTGCAGTACAGCTAGTCCTCTACTTATGATAGCAATTGGGACAGGAATTGCCATTGCCAAGGGATGTGGTCATAAAGCACAACATAATGTGACTGTGTCACTTAGCAACAGCAGTTCTGGCAGTCCCAGTTGCCATTGTTAACTGAGGACCACACAGGTCTTTAAGCGAGGACCTCACGTGACCATGACTTCTGACTTCCTGCCAGCTTTCCCATTGACTTTGTTTGTGGGAAGCCAGTATGGGATGTCAGAAATCGCAATCACATGACCATGGCTTGCTGCAACATTGTAATCGCAAGCCGGGCACTGAGATCACATGACCATGTGGACTTTGCGAAGGCTGGAACTCCAAGGACTGGTTGTAAGTCCCCCTCATTCAGCACCATTGTAACTCTGAACAGCCGCTGAGTGAATGGACATAACCCAAGGACTACCTGTAGAATATTCATTAATGGTAAATATTGACTTTCAGTTATTCAGGAAACAAAAATGTATAAATTAAGATCTTACTAAGAAACTTACACCTAACAATTTTACAACAATTGAACAGCTCTGAAGTCACAGTTATGAACTCAGAATTTATAGATTGTGCATCTGTGAGCTTGGCAATCAAACGCGTCTATTTCCTATATGTCTATCTCTCCATAAAAATTAGTTATGGAGCCGTTCTTATCTGCGTATATAATCTGAACTGAAATTGAGATTTATATTAAACAAAATTGCTATCCATACCTTCTGTAGCTGCTGTGAAAGATCTATCCCTAACTACAAGGTGTTGGCAATATGGCTTTGTGTTTGCATGAGTAGCTCAAATGATGTGTCTTATCCTATAGCATTCCTTTTGAGACTGAGTTGATTATATTTGTTAGCCTTGTTCTAGAGGCAATTCTAAAGTTTGCAGATACATTATATTCCTAAATTATTTTCCTGTGCTGTAAAGTCTACTTAATAGATGATATAGATAAGGACGATGAAGTTTGTAATAAGTCCCTGGTATCTGCCTCCAATGGACTGAGAAGTGTACTCTCTCCCAGTACTTTAATTTGAAGTCTATTTTCATAACATCAGTGGACACTTATGTGAGCATTTGGATTGCTTATATTAATTTTGGACTTACTCTCTTTTCTAACTTCTGTGTCCTACAGATTAGCTTCCAATTTAAGCTACCATCAATATTCTCTTCTTCTTCAAACTCCAACCTCCCTTTTCCCTTTATCTACTCTTCCTTCCCTTATTATTTGACCATCATGTTGTTTAACCAGAAATGGAAAAGAACCATTCACACAATTAAAGTTTCCTGGCATGAGCAAGGTTCCTAAACCTACAAGTGTTCATCTGCAGGGTTCTGAGATTCCACAAGATTGGAAACTGCAAAAGAAATGCACTCAGGTTGGATCTAGAGGAAGACTGTTTAATTACTTCTCAGGTATGTAAAACTAAGCTGATCTGTGCTGGTCCTTAATTACATAATTATATATAATTAACAGCCAGTTTAAGTATGAGGTATCTCCAGGCTAAACTACAACCACAACAAAGGTATAGCTTTTCAAATGTCCCAATGCACTCTAAGTCCGGACATTCATGTTTTGCAGGCCTGGGTTTTTCAGGGCATTCTGCTACATACAGTATATACTGAAATTGTTTTACACCATAATTTGGTCAGTCAAGAGTGAGAATCAGAGTATTTTGTGTTAAGCTAAATAACTTCTCTGTGAAAGAAGGAGTAAACCCCTCCCCCCAAAGCAACTGAAAGCTAATCACAGATGGTCAAAGTAATGTTTCAGTAGTCCACAAAAATAGACTGCATGCAATTTACAATCCAGTTGTGAGCTTCTGTGAAAGAATGCTACCATAGTACAGCCAGCAAAATGTTTATCCCTGGACACGTATTCATCTCTTCCCAAGAAGAATGTATGCCCAGAGGACTAGCTTCATTGTGAATCTGGAAGGCCAATTTGGAAAAGGGAAAGGGGAAGCAGGAGGCCCTCTTCTCTTGTGATCAAGGTGGGTGGGCCTCTTTACAGCCAGGATGTCTCTGAATAGAAAGCTAGCCAGCATGAGGATTAGTGAATGCCAGGCCGTACAAGGAGAAAGACACATCCACGTAGTCCTGCATGGGACAGTCTTCCTCTGGCAGTCACTCAGCCTCTAAAGAAACAAGACAGACCCTAACAGAGGAAGATCTGCCAGCAACAGAATTGTGGGGCTACAACCCACTGTAAGTACTGTACATTGTAAGCATGAGGCTAGATGTAGTTATTCAAGATGTACTTTCTGCAGATTCTGGCTTTATGCTTGTATCTATAGAGATAAAACACTTTTTATTATGTATGCAAAAAAGTAATTTCTAGCTCATGTTGGGCTGCCCAGATCTGGTAGACCAACATGAGTAAGAAATACGAGGCTCCCAAAATCCAAACAGCCACTGATGGCAAGAAAATCTGTTCTACTTTGCTGTCTTCTAGTGATTTTCCAAATTTGTAAAAAGGTAATTTCTCACTCATGTTTGTCTACCAGATCTGGGCAGCCCAACATGAGCTAGAAATTACCTTTTTGCATACATAATAAAAAGTGTTTTATCTCTATAGATACAAGCATAAAGCCAGAATCTGCAGAAAGTACATCTTGAATAACTACATCTTCATAATATTATATTTTTTAAACATACTTTGACCAACTTCCCAAGCTGTCACTTTATACTTAGACTCAGAAAACAAAGTAATATAAAATGTACAGTAGGTACCCATACCTAATGTAAAGAGATCAAAATGCATTGGTTTTACAAAATGGATATGTAAGTCATTATTTTATCCAAATACCCTGCAAACTGAATTCTGTGGCCTGGCTCTGCCTTAAGTTCCTGATCTGCTCCTTTGGGATGAAGAGTAATGTCAGCCCTCTGTGCTATTTCTCATTCTTACATCTGTGAAAAACTTCTAAGCAGTCTTAAATCATTGTAAGGCTTCTCCATTTCTTCTGTTCAGTCTGCTTCCATGGGATCCTGGAGACACTGGGGCAACCCGGGAAGCAGTTGTTTTGGATCCTTCAGAATTCTCCATGTGTTTAAAAATACGGCTCTCCAATGAGTTCATGCCCTTTCGTGCTACGATCTTCAGCATACATTTATTTATGGGATGTTTTAATGAAGTTATCAGTGCTATTTTCAGGGATCTGTAATAGCTGGAATGAATTCTGTTACATACAAGTTAGAGCACACAAGACAAGCAAGGTATTTTTAGAACAGTATCTGTTTTAGCATGATGACGCTCAGTTCGGCACTGCATTTTAAATGGACCTCAGTTCTAGAATGCAGATCATCCTAGGCTTTCCTTCAAATGTAGAATGATATAGTTCCCAATTTGTGTGTGGATCATCCTTGGCCATTCTAAATACATTCAGGAGCATTATGTTCACCCTCAAGATAGTACTATCTAATCTAAATTCCTATCTGCAACTCATGAAGAAAGAACAAGCTGAAAATAAAAGGCCTGTCCCTAAAAATCCACTTCATAATGCAGAACAACAGATCTAACCTCATACACAGAATATTAGTTGTCATGTTACAATCAGCTTCAAGGAATGTGGGCTGGAAGTTCTCCCTATCTAGCATAAATAAATAGGAAAGTTCTGCAGACACTGCTCTGATTTTTACGTACCTTGGAAAGGGCCCTTCTCTATTTGTAAAAATCCAGGATATACTATATTCAAAGAGAAAAAAAAATATCAAACAAATATGGCCATAAGTATTTGCCAACTTTCTCCCGACTCACCAAGCCCTTATTTTTATCTTACAGGAATATAAATTGCATATATTTGCTTATTTGATAGCCATTGAACATTATGTACATTGAAATTAAGTTCTCAGTTCAAGTCCAGTTAGGGGTTAGAAAAAGAAAGAAATGAGCATAGTGGTATGGAAAAGAAAGAGAACAGTTAAATTATTTAATCTAATGATTTGATTATTTCCAACCTAATTTCCAACCTCTAAATTAGACTAAAGTCTTATTATTACTAAGTGTAATTAAAAAACAAGCACTCTAAAGTACTAAAACTGTGGGTCTGATTGACCAAAACACATATCCTCAGTTAAATTAATTTGTTTTCCTTTGCCCTTCAACATTTCTATAGAAGTGCATCTGAAAAGTCCCAAGCCAGAGGAGCAAAGTTTATTACACTGCTCTCATCTGTTACAAATTGGAATAGATTTTTGGTTTTAAAAAAGTTTTTTGTGTGTGTGTCTGCATGTACCTTTGAGTCAGTCTTGACTCCTGGTGACTATATGAACAACTCTATACAATTTTCTTGGCAACATTGTTTGTTAGTGGTTTGCCATTCCTTCATCCTAGGGCTGAGAGAGAGGGACTGGCCAAGGTCACCCAGCTGGCTTTGTGCTTAAGGCAGGATTAGAATCCATGGTCTCCTGGTATCTAGCCTAATGCCTTAACTACTACGTCAAACTAGCTCTCTTGACAAGTTTAGGTACTTTATTTTAGAATATTAAAGAGATAAACATTAATAACACAGTGTATGGTCTGTAAATGGCTACTGGGGTAAAGATAACAGGTACCTCCCAAACCTTCTAGGAAAAGAGACCAAATCACAATACAGAAAGCAAATCGAGAGATCTTTTGTTAATAATGCAAATAATCTGATCGTTTTTCTGAATGGTTAAAATGTTCAAAATTAAAGCCCCATAAATGTAGCCGTTGCAGCCTTAAGATGGCAGTATGATATGTAGCAACCATTCATGCTCCATGTACAAATACAGGCATGTCTGGGCATGATGTAAAGATGCACATGCTTACATGCACACACTTTTATCTTGGTAAATTCCATCCTAACCTTTCCACCACACTGAAAATTTGCAGACTTTGCACTCAGTGCAGGATACATAGATTTCTTCTTATTAAGTCAGAAGTGAACTACTCTATTTCTCAGTTGCATTAAAGGAATGAATATATAGGTCCATTTAGAAAACAGGCCTCTAAGAAAGAAAAGTAGTGGGATCTGAGAAGTGTTTTGTTGAAATATACTTACAAAATATTATATTGTAACTATTTCCATAACTGGGCAAAAAAAATAGTTCACTTGAAAAACTTTTTTTTTTAATCCATTTTTTATGTACCATTTAATGTATCTTTGAAAATGGCTGGTGTGGGTCTTCCGGGCTGTGGAATATCTTTGAAAATCTCTGGTAATTGTTTCATTAATACTTCTACACTACAAAAGGCTGTAATTGTAGACTATCCCAGACATATAACACCTGTTCTAGCTGGTAATGCTTGTCATCCGTACCTTCCATTGGATGTAACAAGAATTTTCTGTTGAGTATCTAGAGTTAAGGCAACTTGCCTTGGACTGCACAAAGAGAGCAATTCACATTCCAACTGCCTTATCGCCCATTCCCCATATTTGGGGGTGGGGGGGATCAGTTGTTTTGCATTTTATGCACAAGGTAAACCAGTTGGTCTGCTAAAGCAGTGATATTTCAGAGATATGGAACATACCAAACTACTTCAGTAAAGGTAAGCTTCCTGGGTACTGCTAGATAACAATATTTAATAGAAGAGAAACAGCCTCTGCTAAATATGGTGCTTCCAGAAAATTCCTGACTTGTTTAGCTGACAACTTTCTTTTTTAGACAGTGGAAGAAGACCCATGGGTTTCATCTATTAAATAAACATTGCAAAAAGGTATTGCAATAAAGGAAAAAGAATTAGTATACCATCTATTCAATGCAGCATGCAACATTTATGATCAAAGCCTTCAGTGTGAAACTGATTAACATTTGGTCAATTTCGGGTAGCCACACTAGCTGGTCTGAGGGCTCTAATCAACTAATTAAGGTCACAGAGCTGAGCTTGTTAACTTGTGGTTGGCCCTTTTTTGGGCCACGCTGAGTGAAAAGCAGCTCAGGAAGAGTTGGTTTGTTTAATCAATCTCTTCACCTTCCAGGGGGCATAAAAAGGGGGGGAAATGGGTCAGCCAAAGGACACTGTACTATGTAATTTTATCTGTGGAGTCCTTGGTGCTCTTTGAGCTTGCTTGTTCGCTTGCAGACGTTTCATTACCCAACTAGGTAACATCATCAGTGCTAGTGGGTGTGGGGTTTGCTCCCTGTTTATATACAGTAGCTTGCCCTGCCAGTGTTGGTGAGGGTGTAGTTTTCTCCTTGGTAGTTCCTTGATTAGAGTATTGTTTTCTGTTTGATTGTTTGTCTGGTGTTAATCCCTGCGTATCTGGGCGTAGGCTGCTGGAGAGAATGTGTTCTGGTCTTTCTGTTTTCTTCTTAGCTTTCTTGTTGTCTCTTTTGAATGAAGTGTAAATGTGGTTTATTTCTATGGGACTATTGATGGCTGATATGTCTGAGTGCCAAGCTTCCAGGAATTCGCTAGTGTTTTGGGATTTAACTTGGTCTAGGATGCTCACAGTTTTCCAGTTGAAATTATGGTTGAGTCTGTAGAGTCCTTGGGGTTCTTTGAGCTTGGTCCTTTTCTTGCAGATGTTTCATTACCTGGCCAGGTAACATCTTCAGAGCTAGAAGGGAGTGGGGTTTGCTCTTTGTTTATATATAGTAGCTTGCCCGGTTAGTATTGGTGGGAGTATTGTTTTTTCTTTGGTAGTTCCTAGATTAGGCTGTTGTTTACTGCTTGAATGTTTGTTTGGTGTTAATCCTGGTGTTAATCTCTGCTTATCTGGGTGTTCATTGCTGGCAAGGAGGTGTTCTAGTCTTTTAGTTTCCTTTTTATTATCTCTTTTGAATGGTGTGTACATGTTTATCTCTATGTGCCTGTTGATGACTGAATTATCGGAATATCAGGCTTCCAGGAATTCCCTCACATTTTTGGATTTAGCCTGATCTAAGATACTTACAGTTTCCCAGCTGAAACTATGGTTGAATTTGTCCATGTGTTGTGAGATTACAGAGTTTTCATTGTGTCTTCTGATTGCTAGTTGGTGTTCATGGATGCGCTCTGCTAGCCTTCTGCCTGTCTGACCTATGTAGTGGCTGTTACAGTCCTTACACTGTATGTTGTAGATGACTCCTGTTTTTTTCTTCTTGCACTACTGGGTCTTTTGGTTTACTTAAGATTTTGGAGTTGGATTAGTTGGTTTGCGTGCTATGGTGATGCCATGTGATTGTAATAATCTGTTGGCTGTTCCTGAGATGTTTCTGATGTATGGCAGTGTGATCCTTTTCATAGCTTGTGTTGGTTGTGCTGTAGTGGGTTGAGTGGTCAGGCACTTTTTAATAAAGTTGCGTGGATATCAGTTTTGTTGGAAGATGATGTATTGGTGGTCTGTTTCCTTTTTCTGCTGTTCTGGGTTGCTGCTGTGCATTTGTGCTCATTTGAATAATGTTCTTACTTAGCTCCTCTTGAGGGAAGTTGGGTTGTTACTTTGGTAATGGAGCACTTGGTTAGTGTGGATTGTTTTTCGATCGACTTGTGTTTCTAATTTCCCATCACTTCCTTTGCTGATGAGGCTATCCAGGAAGGGTAGTGTGTTGTTGTTTTCTTCTTCTCTTGTGAATGTTGTTCCTTTGAAGATGTTGCTGATTGCTTCATGTGTCTTCTCTAGTTGTTCCTTTTTTATTATGATGGTGTCGTCTACATACAGGATCCATACTTTTGGTTGCATCGCTTTATCTAAATGAAATGGCAGCAACCAGCAATCTTTGAAGCATTTCTCTCTCTTTCTCAGTCATGTGTTTGTTTAGCCACCTTTTTGCTTCCAGCTTAAGGAATGGATTGCATTTGCAAAACAAGGAGAGGGTCTATTAGCAAAGAATATAAAGACTTTAAAATCTAGAGCAAGTGATCCAAGGGTGGCTCATCCATGATTTCCCAGTATCTACAAAACCTCTTATTAAATTTAATCTTCATTATTCTCAATAAGTGCCCCTTCAGTTTCTCCCCAGACTACATGAAACCTGCTCCCCTTCCTCTCCCACCCCCACCTTTCATATGCAATATTTTCCCTTGATTCTGCCACTTAAAAAACAACCTTCTAGAGGAACATTGTATCATGCTCCTAAAAAAAGAGCTGCTGGTTGCAAGGAGGCTGAAAAGAGGAAAACTCCAACAAATACATTAATCCTTCTTTCAGAGGAATGATGGGCTGGTCCACAGCCTCAGTTCATTGGGCAGAATTAGTAAAAAAAACAACAGAGAGGGAGAGGGAGAGGGAGAGGGAGAGGGAGAGGAGAGAGAGAAAGACAATAAAAGGTGAAATAAGGAAATTGTATAAGTTAAAGCTGTAAAATGCAGGTAGGAAGGGGAAAGACATCCATGAGGATAAGCAAACATGGTGTACTAGTGAGGTGAGACCAACCCCTGAAAGGAAATGCAGGCACAGGGAGACCTACCCAGACTACGGACAACCGATAACACCTGACCTCCTATACAGATGGACAGAAGAAGATGCAGGGGAAGGACCACTTAGGTCCTGTGTTGGTCCTAATCTGGATTGAGCTCCAGCCTGACCACACTGGCAATCCAGATTGGGTTAAAGTCAGCTTTAAAAAACCAGGAGCAGCACAGGAGACAGCAGCTTAAGCTGCCATGTGGAAATGCCCTGAGAAAGATACCCATATATACCGGAACAATTCATCAAAAGGCTATGAGAACAATCAGGGGTCTAGAAACTAAGTTCTGTGAAGAAAGATTGAAGGAAAGGGGAATGTTTAGCCTTGAGAAGAGAAAACTGAGGGGAGATATTATAGCATTTTTCAGATTCCTGAAAAGATGTCACACCAGGGGAAAAAAAAAAAAATCAGTGCCTGTTCTCTATCAACCCAAAGGGCAGGACTCAGAATAATGGATTTACGTGTATGAAGGAAGATTCATGAAGGTGCATTAGGAAACATTAAATAATAAGAAGAGCATGTTAAACCGTGGAACTAATTACAGAGAGGCAATGGTCTCACCCCCCCCCCCCTCCACTGGGTGCACTCAGTCGGAGGCTGGGCAGCCATCTGTTATTGATGCAGTAGATGCTGCAATTTAGTTTCCTACATGGCTATTCTTCTATGACTTTCTGAAGAAATCTAACACAGCAAGGAAGGATATAGGCACCTACCATAGCTGCTATCAAGCTCAATAATTGCCCTTGAAATTATAACAGAATGTGTTAGAAACATTCTACACCTCTGCCCAGCTGCGTCTCCCATACAGATGCACTGGAGGAATGGGATAAGGGTGGTGGATTTTTTTCTCCAGAGCAACCAGTTTGATCTGGCCCATTTTTAAATTCAATCGTTCTTTTCCTGGCTTCTCCCACCATCATTTTCAGAGTTACCAGGCTGAAGCCAGACAGCCAGAGTTTTAAATCTGTTGATACAATTTCTTTCCAGCATTCAGTTGGGTTGGAAAGAATGTTTAAAAAAAAAAACAAAACTGTGAAATAATTAATTTAACACAGAAAATTACCTTGTTCATTTTTAAAGAAAACATGTTCCATATCACTACTATGCTTATACAGTTCACCAGATTTTTAAAGCAACAGCATAATCTTGCTTCTTTTTAACTCAAATGTATATTTCAAATAAACCAGCATGATTTGTGTCATATTTCCAAATCATCAGATAAAATGTTCCCACAGAATTCCTTGCATTGAATTAAAAAAAAACCTTTCTTTTTTTTTTTTCAATTTTAAAAAAAGGACAAAATTACATATAGTTATGGGAAAAGAATTCTACGAGCTATGAACTCCATGGCTGAAGGAATCTATACTATAATCAAGTAATGATTAAAACTAATTGTGTTGTTTTTAAACAGTAAAAGTCAGGAATTCAAAGAGTAATAATTTTGGAGTTTTGCATAATGTAATAAGGACTCCGTGCACATGGAGAGGGAGAAATTACAATACAAGCAATATCACAACTGCTAATTTGAAATGCCATTTGTGCTCTTATTCAGGGGTTGGGGGGGTTCCTTTATGAACTCCTCTCCTCAGCCCCAACTTGGCACACAATCTTGGCTACTTCACAGCTATAAAGTGCTGAAGCAAAGTGAGCAGAGGGTGGGAAAGAAGGCGGAAATATGTAGCACTGGAAATGTTCAAAGAACAGCTTTGAAGAAGGATCGTAATAATTCGGTGCTGTGTGGGCTTCAGGAATTTCAGCAATGGTGCTGAATTTACAGTACATACCCATGCAAGATTGGCTTTTAAAGCTGATAAATCTTCCATATGCTTAATGTCCATATTTGACCATATCTGGATCACTAACATGTAAGATCAGCAAGGCTACACCAGGTTTATTGTTTGCAGATTTCATTATTAATGCATATTTTATTGCTTATTTTCAATAAGCTTTTTAGGCAAATAAAATTCCAAAGGACAGAAGTGAATGCTTCATCAGTCTTACTGCTGAGCCAAATGTTACCTAATTCCATGTTTTTCAACAGGACGTGTGAAATACTGGTAATTTCCCAATACACTGAGAATCTGCTCACAGAGTGATTTAGAAATGACTCTTTCAAGTGACAGCGCAAAAGTAGCATTCTTTATATTCTTATTCTGAATGCTGTAGGGCATGTGTAAAACAAGCTGACTCTGAGCTTCTCTGGAGTGTTCACTGAAACAGTGAAATTTGTATCTCCCATTTTAACTGCAGTGAGATGTTCCATGTCAAGTACCACCTCATGTATGTTATCACAAACTCAGATTAATATATAAGAGTTTAGGCTTTCCCTTTTATTATTATTGCTGTTAGCTTATTACTTTAAGATAGTATAGAAATGTTTAAAACAAACAACACCCAAGTGTCAAAGCCATAAAAGAAATAATGTAGTGTAGGTAAAATTTAAACAAAAAGTCTTGTAGGGCTAGTTTTATTAGGTTCTTTTGTTCCACAAGAGTCGGTCATTCCTGCTGCAACAGACTAATATGGCTACTTCCCCAAAAACTGTTTAAATAGACCTTTGTGTGCATTCACTAACCAAACCCTGCTTGTGCTGAAGCAGTAACCCTAAGCTGCAATTCTATACACAGGTGGTCCCCAGTTTAAGAACAAGTTCCATTCCCAAGGTCTGTCCTTAAGTCGAATTTGTATGTAAGCCGGAACAGTACTATTGTATAATACTGTATAAGTAGTATTGTGTAATTAACTCAAACCATTGTGAATTTAACTCGAATTTTGCTACAATAGGCTCCATTCTTAACTATGGGTCACCTTAAACTGGGCATTCTTAACCTGGGGACTACCTGTATATGCTTCCATACTGGATATAAGAGCCAGTGAACTTGGTAGGACTTTATCCAACCAGATAGATATAAGTTTGCACTGCTGGGATTCATTCTACATTCTGTTTTCCATATTTCACCCAAGTGCCAAAATTTGCATGCATTCATGAATGCATGTTTCTGCGTAGTACATATAAAGATTTTTGTGTCCAATCACTGACGGAGGCATCTTATGTTAAAATGGTCCACACATCAGTCAAGTCGTCCAGACTGCTAGTAAAAAAGGGAGAAAGAAAAACTATTTTTCTCTCTTAACAACTACTTTGCCTTATAAGACCATCAACATTCCAAGTTCTACTTGCAATAGAATGCAGGAATGTGGGCCATTTTTCCAAGATAGGGACAAGTTCTAGTCATAGAAGTTTATCCTTGAAAAACATGCCCTATTTAACATAAATTATTTTTCCCTATTTAAGTCTGATTTTCATTCTGGATTTCATTTTGTATATGCAGTCTATCCTCAGTGTACTTGCTCCATATGCAGCATGGAAGCAGATCATAGAATGTGTGAGTTGAAGGAACAAAAATGTCATCTCATCCAACTCCCTCTTCAAGACAAAAGTCCCTAAATCATCCCCAGCAGGTGACCATCCAGTTCCTATTTGCAAACCTCCACCAAAAACAGCTCTCCTTATCAGGAAATTCTTAGTATTCAGCCTGGATTTCCTTTCTTTTAATTTCAACCCATTGGTCCTTATCCTACCCTTATTTTTCAGCAGTGAATACATCTGCTCCCTCTTGCACCTGGCAGCCTATTAGATATTTGTAGATTGTGATTATATATGGTGTACCAAAAGTCAAATCCCATAGTCCAATTACAATATATTTTATAAATTAATTTTTTTTCATAGAAAATGTTACTGTACTTAGGAATGTTCAAAGGTCATGCATTAAATGAGTAAAGAAGTGCTTAAAAGATGGCATAAAAATGGCAACCAATTCAAACATTTGATGTAATTTATATAATACAGGCTGTCTATGCAGACTGACTTGTATATCTGTATGTCTTCTTTTCTGCAAACTAAAAATGCTCAGCTCTTGTAACCATTCTTCACAGGACTCAGTTTCCAGATTCCTTATTTTCCTAGTAACTCTCCTCTGAACCTCCTCCAGCTTTTTGCAGACGGTAAGTTGAAGTTACTGATATTATTCCTATTTCCAGAAGAATAGCTTTCAATTCGTAATGTCAAAAATTCTAGCAATACTTTTTCTTAAGCTTCACTGACAACTCCAAAGTATGCCACCCCAAAACACTGCATCTATGTAAATTAATCCAGAAACAGTTTCAAAATCACAAAAATATTTTCACTTAAGTACAGTATCATTAATTACAAAAGTCTGTATCCAGAGATACTATTCCACAAACACAAGATAGAGTTCCACTTTTCACTGATCTTCCTTTTTGTTGCTGTTCTCTCATGGACCAGCTCAGCCACAGAATCACCTTTCAAGAAACATTAGGTGATGGGGGAACTCTGAAACTTGGGAGTCATATTCTACTCCTCTATGTTTAAATCAAAGGCTCAAGAAATATAAGGTATTTTTTTCACTGGAAGAGATTTATTGTTGGAAATATGATGCTCAAAATGCAATATTGTCTGATATGATGTGGTCATGGTCTACAGTGGCTCTCAGGGATACAGAAAGCTATTTAACGTGTCAATTTTGCTCCAGAAGATGACTGTTTTTTTGTAGATGTTTATGTTATTCTGAATGTATTGCAATTATTTGGAAGCTAAATTAAAGTAAAATAAAATATATGGCACAAGCCTGGAAGGACATCCATTCTCCTTCAATTATACAATTACCACCATAGACTTTCCGATGACTGAAACCATCCCACAGACTGATCATAATCTGTATAATCAGTAAAGATTATTAACCTGATGTAATGTCCCCTCTTGTCAGCCCTTCAAGACAGATCAGACTAGGAAACCAATGCCAGTACTACTTTTATTGTAAAGCCATAGTAACAGAATCTTGTAAGTCTGAGCACACTTCCCCCTTCCCTCCCTTTATCTTCTTGTGAACTAGGAAGGGGCTTGTCTGAGATGTTTAAACACATTTTTGCCCCAGACTCAGGCCCCCTTTATGTGACTGTTGCCTTGGTAGTAGCTCTACCTCCTGTCCCTCAAGGCCATTCTCTCTTTCCTCTATACCTCTGTAAGACAAATGGTACACCTGGATGTGCTAAAGGGCCCAATTACCTTAAAATGTGAGACAGAGCTGTGTAAAATCATACTGGAGAGAAAAGCTAAAACCCTGCCAAGCCCAGGAAATATCAGTATTTGTAGGCAAAAGTCCAGTGGTACAATCCACATCTAAAGAAGAGGTCTCTTACAGAGTAGAGCTCTATTCCCAAGAAGGATTTTCTTCTCATGGGTCAATGGCTGTCAGCTGGAATATAAGTGGGAACTCAATGACACTAGTTTTAGAAGTCTTTAATTTTGGACAATCAGTGCTAAAAGTAATAATTTGTTATTGGCAACTGACTTCATTGTCCTCTGTGATTTATTCCTGTTACATAGATCCAGAATCTTGACTCATAAACTGATCTTGGACTCCAGGTGTTGCTTATCTATTTACTTAACCTTAGGAATATTTGCTAAGGTGCTTTAAGTTATACATTTTTAGTATTCCTGACTTGATTAGCATAGCAGCTGTATTCAAGGCAGAACTTCCACATTCTGATTATAGGTGATCAACGTCCTTTACTACCTATTTACATAGAAGTGATAGTCATCATTTACAGTCTTTTTGAGAGATCTAGAGAGGGAAATACAAGCCAAGAAAAATATGATAGTTATGATGAGCTTGCCTCTAAAAACTTCAATTCCCACACATCTACTTGTAAACAGAACTTTAAAATTAATGGGACAGGGTTAAAAAAGCAGCTAAAATTGGTAGAAATCAAAAGCATTTAAAGAAGATGGAACTCTAATATATCATTCTCATACAAAATCAACAGATGTTTTATTAAAATAAGGAGGACTTCATTAGGTTATATTTTAATAGCAGAAAATATATTTATCTTCTGGTGTGCTGTTACTTGTTTCTAATTAGTGTCAGAGAAACATTCTCTCAAAGCATTCCCATAATCGAAACTGGCTTTTGGAGTAAGATCACACATATTTAAATCTATTTTCCACTGATACCATTTCTGCTAATTATGAAGAAATATAGAGACAGCTAGGCGTGTCCCGGTACATATCCACCCTCCTCATTTCCTACAGCAGAAACCATGTTATTATTTTTTTTTTTTTAAAGAAAGGTGTTCACATTTCCTAAATACTGATGATACAGCACTAAAGACAAATTAAACAAAAACTGCAACTGTTAAACCCTTCCGTTAATTAAAATCAAATTAATGTTGACAGATTAAATGATGTATAATTGCTAATTAATATTTCACTTCAGATTCTAAAAGAGCTTTGCATTCTAAAGAAGTTTTGCAACAATTCTAACATTACTTATTCCTTTCTAGTTTCAACTTCACACACTGATGTACCCATAATATATCCAAGGAAAAATCATGCATCATAATACACATACTTTCAAACTGACACAAATTCTAACTTGATCTGTAAGACTCACAATGAGTGTAAAATAGCTTAGATTTCACCATATTTTACAGATGTTGATTACAGTATTTTTAGCCACCACACAATGGCTCCATGTTTGTCTTTCACTGGTTTCCAGTAGCAAAACTGAAGAACATTGTTTGGATAGCTAGAAGAAAAAACACACACATCACTTATCCACTTGTTCTCATGCTTCAGAGAGTAACCTCAAGGCTGGTGTCGACTTGTTAATTGCCTCTAAGTAACTGCGCCTACAGGCCACAATGAAATTGTAGGGAATGTCCAAGCAACATTAAGATAAGTGAAGGTTAACTTAGTGTCACTCAGAAGAAAGCAATTTGCTACTATTGACATTGTCTTTTGCTCCTTTCTACAAAAATCTGTAAAAAATATAGCCTACCACTCAAAGGAATATGTTGTTAATTTGTACATTAATCCAATAATCTCATCTTTAATATTATTATTATTTACTGATTTGCTCAGAAAGCATATATTAGTGTTTTGACCCAATATTTATGTATGTATTTTATTTAAATATTCTTATTCCCTCCAATGCTCCCTATTTAAAAAGTATTCTATATAAATTCTGGTCATTGGTATCATTATTACTTATACCTATCAAGTATACCAGTCTGGATGGTGTAAGATTGTTTTAGTAATTGAATCTCATAAACTTGGAGATGTTAATTGATTTTTTATTAGTTGGAGTTGTTTAAACTAGGGAGAAGAAGCTGACATATTGCTGCCCTGCACCCCAAGATGATGCTGCCAAGATGAACAATTCAGCAGTTTATTCCCTGCCTCCCATGGGAATGAAAACAGGAGGTGTCTGGGATACCATGGTTTAAGCCAACATCTCTTCAGTGTAAATCACTGAGCAGGTCCTTTGTGCTACATCACATCCTATGTCTGTAACTCTTCTCAGTTTCAAAAGCAGTTTTCATGCAGCACTTGGGAAGCTAAAAGAACAAAATCATACATTTCCTTGCACACCCAGAATTAGCTGTGTGATACGTTGGTTCCTGATCCAATGATCTGGTTGGCAATAACATTAAACCACTGTTTACTTAACCAAATTTTCTTGAATAAACCCAAATTAGCTGGTTCACATATTGTGCTAAGCTCTAAAACATGATTTGCAATTCAGATTTGCTGGCCTCTGAAAATCTTTTGAAAACCAAGCTGTTCAGAGAGCCTTCCCCGATTGGATTTGTTGCTGCCATCTTTTTACTCTGCTTGTATTATTGTAGAGCTGCTGTGTTTTTATTTTTGTATTGAATATGTTTTATACGGCACCTATGTGAGCCACCAAGAGTCATTTTAATCATGGTGGCATAAAAATATGCTTAATAAAGAAACAAACAAACAAACAAATAAACAAAGGCTGTATTGACTCACCTTGTTGGCTTAGCTCAGTGTGAAAAGCAGCTCCATGTTATTACATTTGAGTACATGTTCAGCTTCACCCAGTATGTCATGTGGACATACATCTATGTTCTTCTCAAATGTTAATTTATTTACATATGCCAAAATACATTTAATTAGGCCTATCCTATAATGGCTGCAAGAAATCCAGATAATCATTAGGTATTTTTAAATAATGCCAATGGGGCTTTCAAAGCAGGATAAGTTGCAGTCCTCTATTCCTTCTTCTATGCTACAGCCCTGAAACCAATTAAATAGAGTTGTAGCTCGCATTTAAATGTATTTTTTTTAATCAAGCCTCTCTCACCAATGTATTTAACAACATATAAAATTTAGGTATAAGAACTCTACTGAATTAACCTCCATGCATAAGTGTCTGCAGTGGAAGACAAGGGGAGGGCACATGACAAAAATGTGCTGTAACATTGCCACACAAACTCATGGCTAACACATGAAAGGGCAGATCTTGCATCACGAGGTAACAATGCACATTTCATCATTTTGGCATCATCACATTTAAGAACGGATACCTACCCTTCCATGTATTCATATTTATTAAGAGAAGATGTGCTTTAAAAATGCAATATGATAAAGTAGAGAAGAAACTCTCACCATTTTGGAAGAAACATTTTATTGCCATTTACAATAAACTAACATTTTTCTTTTTTTTTCCCAGATAAAGGAAGTGTGTTCACAAACAAGAGACAGCGCAGTTTGGGGTTCTGTTTTTGCAAGCAAACTATCATTCTGGAAGTCAGATTTGTCTCAGATTGCCTGAGTAAGAAAAGGCAAAGGGAAATGTGAAGTCTCCTTTGACTTCTTTTAGCCTTTCGCTGTTCCTTACCCCAACTTGCATTTGACTTTTGCTCTCTTATATTCCATACCAGAAAGAAAGGAAAAGACTTTTTGTTTTGACCTCTGGAAACTGATCAAGATAAGAAACAAAACAATAGTAGATGGGATTGTGAAAAGGGTCAGCTGCAGGGAGGGGGGGAGAGAAAAATCTGTCAGATATCTCTGGAGAGAAAGACTGTCTCCAAGCATTTTTAATCCTGGCTTTGAAATGGATGCTATCAGTTCTGAGATTGTTGGGGAAGTATGGACAATGCTTAATTTTCAGGAAGATTCAAATATATGGACAGCAGCACCATCTACACCTTTCCTACAGCTTTTTAATGCTTGGGAGGTAGGGCAACATTGCCATTTTTTTCAGATATTAGTTGGCTGATAGAAAGATTAGCTAGGGGAGACACTACTAATTCCAGATACAACAAGTGGAATCTTATAGGGAAAAAGGGGAAAGAGAACAGAATAGTCATGTTAATGGTTTGCAGCTACCACTGAGTTTCCTACTTATCCCCTGCTACGTTCTTATTTTATCCTATTTTAGCTTCTATCACTATGTGGGCAGTTGGGGATGGAAAGGGAGGGTAGGAGAGAGAGGAATACACTATTATAAAAATAAACTTTCAGATTCCTTCATGTTATTATAGGATATATTAAGTGCAAAACTGTATTTAAAAAGCAGGTGGCTATTCTATCTTTTAACATAAATAATTATTTTAAATGTGACACGTCTGGCAGTATGCAAGGAATTAGATTCAGCTGCTTCACATTTCAAATATGTACATCTAACCTACCTGTTGTGTCAAAGTAAATGTTATTTATTGCCCTGCATCCAGGGTGGACAAATACATTTATGGAAAATGAAATAATTTCTCATCCTTTCTAACCTATCATTCACCCATCAGAAAACTTAACTACTGTTGCAAAATGTGGGAACTCTATTGAAAATGAATAGCATCCAGAGCTGAAGAGCTAACCTACTGAGCTTTAACTGACACTAACCAAAGAACAGGATATGGTTCTTGTGATCTTCTTGTCTTCAAAGTGATGGCTTCTCATACCTATTTACTGATTCAAAGTTTAATTAGCCATCTATACGGACTCAGTCTGTGCACAGCAGGGAAGACCAAATGCTGTCACGACTGGTCTAATAGATCACACTCTATTGGAGAGCACAAAGCCTGTCTTTACTGCTTTCAGTCTTTATTGGCAGGCTGGCATTCCTGAAGCATACCACAGATAATTAGTCTCTCTGATCCAGATAGACAATCTCTCTGCACCACACCTCCATCTGTTTCCTATGGCTGCTGAAAATGGAATGTTATGCAAAAAAAATTAAAAAGCCTCTCTTTGCAAAACAGAGAACAAGGAAGGTTGAACATAATTTCTTACTTTCACACTAGGGCAGGTGTTCATTAATTTATCCATACAAGGCAGTTAAGAATAAAGTTTATATACAGAACTTGACATGTATCTTCTTTCTTGCTTTCAAGAGACCAATACATTCATCTGCCCATGTTTTTTTCTGTCATGTATATCCTAATAATCCAAATCTTTCTTCTAGCTTTGAAGCCCTGCGTTTTCTAACTAGGAAGGGAAAACTTATTAGTCTGTCTACCTACAGAATATTTCAACATGTGTTACCCTGGCATGATTAGGACAGTAGTATAAAGCAGCCCTTTGGTATATCTGTAATATTTCTGTACCATCCAGTACAGAGTGCCAGAGTTTCTTCCAGAAGCAATTTTATGCTTGGATATAAAAACTAGGTATTATTAATTAGTAGCCAATGGTCAGTAAACCAGCACTTAATTAATTAATGTAGACAGTCTATTTCATCCAGAAATGCCTGGAGTCAAATCAATATCATGCTCTAACAGGCAGTATCAGCAACAAAGCAATAGTTTTAGAAATACAATCCAGTGGGAGAGCCAGCATCTCCTTGCAAATATCACCATTGCAGATAGTATAAGCATTGGAAGCTGCTTTGTATATGGTGCTGAGTGAGGTCTGGCCTTTCCAGAACTTCACTTTATGAACACCCTTGTGAGGGAGTTGGGCGGTGATATAAATTTGATAGATAGATAGATAGATAGATAGATAGATAGATAGATAGATAGATAGATAGATAGAAGTTCTAGCCTCCTTGGATCCAAAAGAATACGTATAAAGGGAAGCATACCTGCTTCAAGGTGACTAGTACAAAGCTCTTGTGGGACATACACACGCAATTTATTTCAGCTTGTTGGGTGGTCAGATGGACTCTTTTAAACAAACTTTCAGCATCCTCATGCTACAACTGCGACTGGCCCCATCAGCCAAAGGTGCTTTGAACTATCAATAATGGCCGATGATCCAGCCTTGTATGGCCATGAGCTGGACAGGTGGCCTTTCCAGAACTTCACTTTATGAACTCACAATGGTGATATTTACAAGCAGATACTGGCTCTCCCACTGGATTGTATTTCTAAAACATAAAACAAATATATAATTTATTCATAATCTAAGTCTGATAATTTCTTATATCAAAAGTTAGGTAGGAAGCAATGGAGGGGAAAGAAAGTTAGAGACATGCATAAAAATGTAACTACCTAACTTCTTGAAGAGTGACTTATTTTATGTACTTTATGCCTTGTTAAATTGTATTCTTTAAGGAAGGATTAAGTTAATTTTTCCTAATATAGGATAGAGCGGTCTTTATTTTATGTAAACAGTAAGCATTGTAATTCACTGTTGCCTTATACACTGAATATGTTAATTGTGTGTATTTGGATAGTACCTTCAATTTGCTTTGTTTGGATTAAAAGGCCAAATCAGTTCCCTTGGTGACTAAACACTAAAGCCACTAAAGTGGTTCTTGCTTAATGTAACATTTAACAGTATTTGTACTTATGATAAAATCTTTGATCATACAGCAGCTCTGGTGGTTACTATATAAGCCTCACACCAAGCTACTAAGATAACACTGTGAGAAAATATGCCCACTGAACCAAAATTCTTTATATTTAAACCAGCCAAACAGATCAGTCCTCTACAATAAAAAACCAGGACAAACTACAGTGTTGTCTGTCAATACATGTCAAATGAAAAAGGATACAGTTCAAGCTTTCTCACAGAGCTCCCAATACTATCCTGGACTCTGCCCCTCAAAGATGTGCTTCTTGCTTTTTCATGATTCCATCCATGCAGAGAAGGTGGCATCTTCACACCTTAATTTGTCTAGAGCTACACAGCATGAAGGGCCAATTGCTGAAAGATGATTAGCTCCTCTCATAATTCACCTTTGCAAGAGGGAGGAATCTTTGAACTGGACATTTTCATCCCTGGCTCTGTCTAGCTCTCTGGCCCTACTTTTCATTATGGTAGTTGTACTTTGTATTTCTGAGGGCAGCAATCCTATGGTTGAGGGAGGAGACAGAACATCTGAAGTGTGCTGCCTTCTTATATCGTGGGATTGTAAAAATGGTGGCCATGGGCTGCTAAAGATCTGCAGGCAGCCCTGCTGCATTAAGCCCTTTGCCCTACGTGCTCTTATAGATGATGGAAAGAAATACCAAAGGCTTTTCTGAGGTAATCATAGAATCAAAGAATCAGAAGGGGGGCATTTTGACCATCTAGACCAACCTGCTAGTCAGCTTACTTGAACACTTCCAGTGAAGCAAAGCCCACTATTTCTCTACACAACTGACAGTGTGCCTGGGTAACAGCAAAGCAAGCATTCTATGGAACAAACTTCAACTGTTCACCTCAATCCGTGATTTATTCTGAATTTTCTTGTCCTTTAAGGGGAGTCTTCTCCACTACTTCTGAAGGTCAATCACTGTAGCATACTGCATGTAAATCTCCATTAAGTCAGAAAGTTAACTCCTATAACTGGAAAAAGTTGTGCAGCTATTCTTTCCCTAACAGCCTCCCCAAATTTTATATGGTTTGAAATGTTCTCCAGTTTGACTGCTGGCTGTTCAGCATCATGGATCATTCTGATACTATTATGCCTCTTGTGAAACCCCTATCTTGGGCCTCAATGTTATCTGCCATATTATAATCATATCAACCAGTCACAGCTAATAATCTGGCAGTCAGTTTTAACAAATATAGCTTTCCAAAACATTTTCAAAGATAGGTTCAAATACAAGATTTTGTACTTAGGAGGTTACCAGAGCATGGATACTAGCCTGTCTCTGTTAAAATGTGCTCAGTAAAATATACTGTTATCCACTGAGGTCACCTGGGCCTTCAGAGATTGATCCACAGCTCTCAAACTGAATCTTCAGTGGGAGAAAAATTTCTTCAGTGCCAGAAAAATTTCAACCAAAACAGACTGGACATCACTCAGTTGGACAGGTGATGTACTCAGTAACAGTATATCCATCTTATCTAGTCTGAACTTCAATTAATCAGCTCTCATCTGGTGCATTACTCTGCTCAGGCACCAAGTCAAGATATCCACAGCCTCATTTAGGTTAGGTTGGAAAAAAGTTCAAATTGGGTGTCATTTGCATAGCAATGACATAGATATCTCTGTGGTGCTATCTACCTACCTACCTACCTACCTATTGTACATATAATTCACTCCAGACCCAAAGAATTCTGGGTGGCGTACAATATTAACAAAATAACCCATTACAATAAAGCATAACACTAACTCAGTATCAATATCAAAAGACCCCACCCCCACCCAAAAAAAAACCCATAAAAGGAACCCAGGATAAATGGCTGCAATCAGTCAGTTGGAATAAAAGGCACATTGAAATAAAATAGTTTTAATTTGCTTGAGGAATTGCAGTAAGATGAGATCCACATAATAATCCAATAATCTCCAAAAACAGCTTCTGGAAATGGCCAGCTAAGTACTAAAATAAAATGCACCAAGTCCATACAGGTATCATGGATGAAAACTGCTGAAAGATTTAAAATATCCAACATGGTCACACTCAGTGTATAGTATTACTGTCCTCTGTTTGCAAAATTCAACCTTCAGAAACACCAAAGCATCTTTTCCACAAAGCAAGCCTAAAGTTGTGAAGAAACTGATCTGGAAAATAAACTTCATTCATGAATGTCTAGAGTTGGTTGGCAACTCTATTTTCTTAAATATTTTATCCAAGAAAGAGCCATTCACAAATGCCTGATATTTGCCTCGCTTTCTCAGATCATTTTAATTGATACTGATATTGTTTTCCCTCTATCCAGGGAGGGAGGGAGGGAGGGAGGGAGGGAGGAAGGAAGGAAGGAAGGAAGGAAGGAAGGAAGGAAGGAAGGAAGGAAGGAAGGAAGGAAGGAAGGAAGGAAGGAAGGATCATATAAGTGGTCTGTCAAATTTATTTTTCAATTTCTAGGTATTTTGAAGCAATCTTGGTTCATTGATGCTTCATATGAGCATTTATCTAGGTTTAAACTGAAGCCCAGAGTGTGGATGCCTGCAGTATCTTGCTGCTTCTGTCACAATGATGAAAGCAGTGTCCCACCACAAGTTCTGATGTTACAACACACATACAAAAGGGGTGGAACTTGGGCCACTTCCATCATTCAGCCCCTCCTTGTGCCCCCCCCCCCGCCCCCGGTAGATGCTGCTGGTCTAGAGTATGATAGATTTGGTTCTGTTGGATAGGCAAAAGAAGAGAATACCTTCTGCTATAACTAAACATCGCCACATTTCCCACCCTATTTATCCTTCCTATCTCTGTGTTGTTGCCCATCATTTATTTTAGGTAAAACATTCCTTAAGTTTTACCTACCTAATTTTGTAGAGTACTATACATAATAGGGCTGTCAGATGGGGGTGTGGAAATACAGCCTACATTAGCATCGGGTTTCTTATAGGTCAGTGAGTATATGACTCATGTCAGGTACATCTGGTCTGCATCATTTTCACTGAAAACCTCTGGGGAATCTGTCTTAGGGGAGTATATAGCTTTGAGGAGAAACAAATTTCTTTTCTTACCCAGATGCAAAAGCAGGAAGGGGAAACAACAACCTAGTAAATCAGACCTCTTACTGATCCTTTAGGGTGGAGCCCGTTGTGTCCTTATCTCTTTTATTCCACCATACTAGTTCATTCCCATTCATGAAAAAAGTTCCACATATCATGTGAAATGAAATTATTGGCTAATGTCCAAAGTATTAACTATGTACATATGCTCAAATTAAAAGGTATAATATAGCTAATACCTGTACATAACCTAGTATGTGGAGAAGAATTAAGATGCAACCCCTTAAATTCCATGCATTAAATTGGTTCCAGATGTGAGAATTTTGACTCCCCAAATAAAAAAATATTACCCCACACCAGGTTATTACTAGGAAGTAGTAACAAAGAGCACCCAGAAACACAGCTTTATTATTTAGATTATATTTAGCAATTAATGGTTTTAAAATGATCATTCTAATGATAAAAGTTTAACATTTTTCTTCATTAATTACCATTCCACCAACAAGCACAATAGGAAACACTGTAAATTCAAAGTGTCATCCTGTCAATAATTAATTAATTAATTAATTAACTAACTTATTTCGTAGACTTGTTCCCGCTCATCTCCCCACGATGGGGGACTCTGGGCGATTTACATCAAATTAAAACCATAAATACATAATTAAAAGTTATAAAAAGAGAGCCACAGTTACACAGATAGAAAAAAGATAAAAAATCCAAGAGGCCGATGGAGGCCACACCAGGCCACTAAGGGGCTAGCCAACCCCATTTCTGACAACCTCCCTCCCCGCCCCAGGCCAGATGGCAGAGCCAAGTCTTCAAATCCCTCCAAAAGGCCGGGAGTAAGGGCGCCTGTCTCACCTATGGGGGCAAGATGTTCCAAAGGGCAGGGGCTACAGCAGAGAAGGCCTGCCTTCTGGACCCCGCTAGTCGAAGTTCTTTTGCCGAAGGGGTCTGGAGCATGTCCTCTCTGTGAGATCGGGTGGGACGGGTTGAAATCGTGGGGGCTAGGCAGTCCCTCAGGTAGCCTGGCCCCATGCCATGTAGGGCTTTAATTTTAAGGGTTATCAAGGTGATAACCGACACCTTGAATTGGACCTGGAAGCAAACTGGTACCCAATGCTACTCACAGAGCAAAGGTGTTATATGGGTCCTTCTTCGGACCCCAAAAATTGCTCGCGCGGCTGCATTCTGGACCAGCTGAAGCTTCCGGATACTCTTCAAGGGTAGCCCCATGTAGAGTGCATTGCAGTAGTCTATCTGGGAGATAACAAGGGCATGAGTGACCGTTCAAAGGGCATCCCGATCCAGGAAAGGGCGTAACTGGTGTACAACCCGAAGCTGTGCAAAAGCCCTCCTGGCTGCGGCTGCCACCTGCTCTTCGAGCAGGAGCTGTAAGTCCAGGAGGACCCCCAAATTATACACTGGGTCTGTGCTACCCCATCCAGCACCAACGATGACAACGTCCTGGATACAGAAGAGCCATTAACCCACAGCCACTCCGTCTTGCCAGGGTTCAGCTGGAGCCTGTTGTTCCCCATCCAGACCCTCACAGCCTCCAGGCACTGCGAGAGGGTGATCAAAGCATCACTTACCTCACCAGGGATGGAGATATATAGTTAAGTATCATCAGCATACTGATGATACCTCATCCCATGATGACGGATGATCTCACCCAGCGGTTTCATGTAGATGTTGAAAAGGAGCGGAGAGAGAGCCGAACCCTGCGGCACCCCACAAAGGAGGGGCCGAGGATGGGACTTCTCGCTCCCTATCACCACCAATTGGGATCAGCCCCAGAGAAAGGAGGTGAACCCGCACAAAACTGTGCCGCCCACCCCCAGATCCCTGAGCCGCCCCAGTAGGATACCATGGTCGACGGTATCGAAAGCCGCTGAGAGATCAAGGAGAGCAAGGATGGTTGCACTTCCACCACTCCACTCCCGCCAGAGATCATCCATAAGTGCGACCAATGCCATTTCCGTTCCATAGCCGGACCTGAAACCTGACTGATAAGGGTCCAGATAATCCATTTCCTCCAGGACCCTTTGGAGCTGTGAAGTCACCACTTTCTCAACCACCTTCCCCAAGAAGGGGAGGTGGGAGACTGGATGAAAATTGTCCAATACAGTAGGATCCAGGAAGGGCTTCTTGAGGAGGGGATGCACCAATGCCTCTTTAAAGGGCGCTGGAAACACTCCATCCTGCAAGGATGTATTAACCATCGCCTGGATCCAGCCACATGTCACCTCCCAAGCTGCTTTCACAAGCCATGAAGGGCATGGGCCCAGATGACAAGTGGTGGCCCTCACAGTCTGGAGGATCCTGTCCACTTCCTCAGGAACAACAGGATCAAACCATTCCCAGATAACTGGGCAAGAATGATCCCCTGGTATCTCCCCAGACCCTGTGCCATGCTCGGAGTCCAACTTGGAACGAATCTGACCGATTTTATCCTGCAGGTGCTCTGCAAATTCCTCCATGCGGCCCTGCAAATGAATCTCCAGGTCCCCCTTACCGAGGAGGGACCTGGTGATCCCAAACAGGGCCACCAGGCGGCACTCTGCAGATGAAATAAGGGCGGAGAAGTATTAATACCCTGTATGTACAGAATTCGTATAAGAACTCAACTGTAGTACAAGTTAATTCATTTCTTTCATTTCATTTTTTGTGCCTTCAAGTCAGGCTTGACTCCTAGAGATTACATGGACCATTTTTGGTCCTCTCTGTCTTCTTCCTAGCGTAGAGAGTGAGTCACTGGGCCAAAGCCACCCAGCTGGGTTCCCTTCCTAAAGCAGATCTAGAACTCAGTCTCCCAGCTTCTAATCCATTGCCTTTAACCCCTAGACCAAACTGGTTCTATATTATATTTTAGAGTGTGTCAGTTAAAAATATCCCCCATCTATCCCTAAATAGAAAGAAATCCTGTTCAAAAGTTATTCACATTTTCCCAACACCTGAATGGGACATACAAAATAGCCACTCATCTGATGCTGCATACATCAACTAGCCCCACCTCCTGGCATCCTTGTGAATAGCATAAATGTAAACTGTCCGTTTTGTAAATATTGCACAAATAGACCGCAGAGAAGCAGGGGTAATCCACTTATTTAATCAGAAGATTTTGGACAGGACACAAAATGGTGAGATGGTGAGAAGATGGTATGTACTGCAATTGGTGATGGTGAGAAGATGGTATGTACTGCAGATGGTAAGAAGACAGAATGTACTGCAGTTTTTTGTAAAATGACTACTGGGCCCATCAATTCAGTAAGAGAATATTAACTTTTAAAGCAATATAAAAAAAATAACACAAACACTGCAGAATGTTGGTAGATAAAACTCTACCAACTTCAGTATATACCATATAATTTGCTGTGTACTCCTGGATGATTTGCCTATTTGTTTGTTTCTGCTATTTGTATGAAAATGGTTTATCATGGATATGTTCACAGGACAGAAACAGTCATAGGATAGAAACATTAAATGTCCTCCACTAGAACTTTTGTTTCAAGGAGAAAGAATGAATACAGAGCAATGAACACTAAAACAGGCCTGTTTTAACATTTTGCCCCAGAGCTTGGGCTGAAAGACCCTAATAAAACCATTCACTATTAGAACATTTGAAAGCATCCTCTTCCTATCCTAGAGGTAACACTGAGTCTTTAATATTAATATCCTTTAATAGACCTGTCCTCCATAAATATATCCAATCCACATTAAAACCATCCATTTTAGTGACCATCACCACATCTTATAATAAAGAATTCCACATTATTCAAAGTCATAGAATAGTGTCCTCTCCCTCCTTTACTCATCCCACACTGCTGTTTTTATTTGAAAGTTTGGGGGAAATACATCAGTATTTCAAACAGACTGACAATGTATTTCTGTCCCTCCAAATTGCTAACCAATCTTTGGGAGTAGTTTTGCCTATATTAATTATGTTGACTTTGATTCAGATATATTCCAAGTTTGGTTCCGGATTTGGGGAAATCCAATGATTTTATCTACTAAATGGAGCAAAGAATGAGTTTTGGTGTCTTCGTGATTAGTTTGTGGCTTTCTGAAAGAATGTTAGTCATTTTACAGCCAAGATAATGGTTTTATTCATTACTGCTCCAATGGTGTTAATAGATAATATTTGTCCTGACCTTTCAGAATACAGGTAAAATCGTATATGCTTCTCCTTCTATTATGATAAAAAAAAAAAAAAACCTCCTATATTGAAAGAATTACCAAGTCACCAAGGATTTAATCTAGATTACTTCTTGAAGCTGTTTTTATGAACTACTAACTTCATAAATTGTATTCAAAGTGGTACACTTCACTTTTCATGGTTTGGTTGGAAAGCAGAACCAAATCATTAGATTTCTATCGCTATTCAATGTTGTGCCTTTAACATCAAATATTTATATCATCCCATATATTGAACAAAATTACAGCAACTTGACATTCTATCTAGCTAAAAGAAAAGGACAAGAATCTAGCAGGACTATTTACAGGCTAATTAAGACAGTACATTATATTCTAATTTTCCTAACCTTGGTTAACAGGATTAGGAAATCTGCTTCAGTCTTGTGATTCTCTCTTTCTCCATCCTCTTCTCTTATGCCTTGATTGCCTCAACCCGACCTGACCTCCAACCTTCAGACTATTCAATGTATATAAAGAGATTCTGATGAATGAGGCTAAGGTTGTTTCCTAAGCAAAAGAGCAACCTCATATTCAGGGACTTCTTAATCAAATGACATAGCCTTGACATCATCTCCGTTTCAGAGAATGAATTCTGCAGAGCCTTCACTCCTTCAATTTCACAAAAGTCCAAGATTACAAAATCTGGTGAAGCCCTTGAATAGTCTAGACAGCTCTTTCAGGGAGTGGTGAACATAGATTGTAGGTAGTAAGAACTGCAGGAAAGGAAGGGAAGACAAATCTATAAGAAATAAAGACAACTACAAAGAAGTCTGAATACATCTATTATAATTGTAATAGAATTGATTGCGTAAATGCTATGCTACAGCACTTCAAGAAATATAAAATGAGAAAGTTGTGATATAATGCAAAAAGTTGTTGTATGGATACAGTGAAGTAGGAAAGTCATACTCCCAATCTTCAACACTATAATTTCAATTGGTATATCAGATAGCTAACGTACAAAATGGACAATAATTATATATTTGTCACATTAAAGCTCTCTAGTGATTTTTTTTCTTGACTTACTATATTAATAAAGTTTAACTTTTAACATATTGCATTCCTAGTTTTGTTTACATAAAATGTATTATGTAGATTGAACAGAAAGAAAATAAGAAAAAATATTCCAAGAAATAGTTCATGAAATCTACCATCAGTGTATGAAGCCTCCAAGACATTTTTGTATTATCAACAAACTTAAGATACAAGCCTGTTTTTTTATACTGATTGGGCCAAATAACAGATGACACTGAATGCTGTCAGTAAATGGATGAGATGGTGATGTAGGACAAAGATTTAAATCTCTTAGAGACCATAAAGTTTTAGAACAAATAGGACAAAAAAACTTGAGCTCCAGATGAACAAGAACAGAATGAGAAAAACCAACAGAAATTGGAAAATCTCTAGTTAAATCAGCCTTAAGGAAAAAGAATGAAAATGCTTCTGATCATCCAAACTGGGATGCAGTGGAAATAGGTTACAAGTACAAATGACTGGACTATGGCTAGAATATGCTATGAAGAAATGTACTCATAAAATCAACTTCCATCACTAAAAGGAGAAGAATCAAATCCATGAAGATTAAAACAATTCATCTCTATCAGACATGATGGCTGAATATTACACCTCCAGTACTAGAGGCAATATGCTTTTCAATGCCAGTTGCTGGCAAACATGAACATAATGTTGCTTGTGAATTATTATAGACTATCCCTAGGCATTTGGTTGGCCATTGTAATAACAGAATCCAGGATTCAATAAGGCTGTGCTAAATCCAGTAGAATGCTTAAGTCCTACAATGCTATTTCACAAATTATAACAGAGTTCCCCTTTTCCAATTTATGCAATCAAAAAGTTATCAGGTCACAAGCCAACAGCAGATTATCCTTTTTTTTTCCATTAAAAATCAAAAACAGAAGCTATTGACTAACTTGGCAAAAAAATTGATAGATCTTATGGTGTAGATTACACAAGTTATATACAAATGTGGCAGCATATTATTCATGACATATCCATTCTTTGTGGTCCAGGGCATTGAACAAATTGCCACATACCTAGCAAAAACAATACCTGATCACAAAAAGGTGGCATATGGATTGATAAACTAAATGTAATTATAAATAAAAAGTCACAGAAAGTGCATGACTGTTTCATAGACACTATGGAAATAGATAAATGTTACTTTGTGTCAAATAACTTATCTAATCCAACTGTCATTAATTCTTTTGGCACCTCTAATGTTTTTACAGGGAAGTAAAATGCATAGTTTTAGTTTTAAGTAAATGATTTAATAGTTTGAACCCCTTCCTCCCCCCACCTCTCAAAATTCCACAGCAGCTTGAAGAAAAGCTAGACAACCAGATCGACTTTTGGATTTGTTCCTGATCTGGATTAGTACTTAAATCTCATGTATGATAAATAGCCACACTTTGCCTCCATGTATATTTTAGACAGCTATGATGGGTAATATATATCAGCTACCATGAAATTACACCTTTGTTGAAAAGACCAAAGCATGAAGACCCACAAACAATAATTTTGAAAGCTATTGGCCAAGCTGCGTTAAACAGTACTTAGAGAGAGTGCAAGAGAGAGAGGAAGGCTGGAATGATTTTGCTCATTGGATCCATTCCATTTGTAGATCTTCTTATTTTTAAGCAGTACTTAGAACATAGCACAGGAACTTTACCTGTTGCTAATGCCTAGAACATACCTTGGTTCATAAGAGAACTACACTAGAGGAATATTACAGCATTCTCCCAGCCTTCCCTGTATTTCTTTCATCTTGCCAAACAAGGAATTGGAATTAGGCATTTGCCAATATAAGTTCTAATTCCATCCTTAGAGTCATTAGGGTTTTTGTTTTTTTTTTAAACAATACTGGCAAAGCACATCTATATGACTGTGCAGGCTTAGAATCTAAAACTCTTATCCTTTAAAAATCTAGACTTACTCTGTGTAACCCTGCTGCAATATTTAGTACAAATACACACACACACACACACACACACAATGTTTTCAGCATCTTATTTACTTAAACAATAATATCTGTTGCATAGTAGGCTTTTTTTATTATGGTCCGATCAAATCATGGACATTCATTATTATTTTTATAATGGCTGGCTGGCTTTCTCAGATGATCATTTTCCAAGAACTGATTCCACTGGAATTGTACCCTTAGAAACTCTAAGCTATGTTACATTACAATAATATAAAAGGCAAAGAACAAATAATAAGAAATTTGGACTTTTCTACCACACCCATAAATTTGGCTTAGCTATAGTGGAGTGTAACTGCTCAACTCTATTCTGTAATGTTTGGTGGCATTTGGGAACTGTTGGATTTCTCTGTACATTAACATCAGAGCAGAGAACAGAATCCACGTTGCACATTTTTTTTTCAGCAAACTATACACGCACACACACACACACACAGAGAGAGAACACATGGTACCTCTAGTGTTGAAATCATTCTGGTAACAAGGCTTTTACTAGAGATGTATGTGGAGTTTTTATTTAAATCATTGACGAGTCAGAAAAAAATCCCTTATATAGCATAATACACAGCATAAAACTTACAGTATGAAATGGGAAAACATCAAACCTCAGTATTTTACTCCCTTTTACAAAATAGTGTAATGCTGTAAAGCCAAAAACCATTGACATTTAAATCACTTTAGGCCTTATCAATAATGACTATTGTGGTATAGAGATTAGAGTATTCCCTCTTCACCCGCCAGAATCTGATGGTCTCCATATGTTTTGGATTTCAATTCCCATCATTTCCAGACAGCAAAGTCTATTCCAGTTTGGTGAAGACTAGATCAGAATGTTGTACTGTACGATGAAATGGAATGAAAGAATATAAGGGGGGAAAAAAAAAGTAAGATCAGTAGCTTCAGCAACACTGGCCTGTCTATGCTACACAGGAAAATTCACTCCAGATCTTCAAAAGATGAATGACCAACTCTAGTGACAGATTTAAGAATGAGGTACGTAGTGTTGTTGAGAATATGAATCTGACTAAATGCTCTGCCTCTTTTGCATTATTTTACCATTTGCAAAGGGACATGCTTTGTTCTCACTATTTCAATGACAATAATCAATAATACAAGATTCAAAGAAGTAAACATCCGTCTAAGCACCTCCTCCTCCTCCTCAATGATCCATTATATGGGGGGGGGGGGGAGAGAGAGAGAATGTAAATATACATTCTAACTACATTTAATCTGTTGCTATCCTCTACAGGATGATTGTGTTACTCGCTCTTCATTTCTTTTCTTTTTTTAAATTTAATTTTTCTACAGCATATCCATTGAAGGGCAGATAACTAAAGCTGTCTTTAAAAAAACAAAACCATCTCGTCTTTGTTGAGAACACAAAACAATCTTGACTGTTAACAGCTCTTCATAAATTCCTCTTAGACATTAGAAAACTGGATTCCATTTCATTCTACAACATGCTCAATTATAGACTGCTAAAAATAATTATAGGTTAACAGGTTGCCCCTGAGCTCAGGTACCCCATATACTTATAAACCCAAGTAAAAAAAAAGCTTTCACTTTGCCTGTGGTAGCATGTGAATACCTCAAATAATAAAATAATATGAATTATTTTGTAATAATAAAAGTAAACTTAACAATAAATTATATTTACAGCATACAGAAACCATATGGTTGCTTTGGGTACTGTTATTATATCATCCCTATCATGAACACAACACATAAGCTCGTAAAAGAAATGGGTGTTCTTTCCTTTCATTCTCTCAGGGAGGGATGTGCCAGATGTTTTGCCCTAAAAACATTCTGATCTCATAACAAGCTTTTCCAGGGTTCCAAGTATGGAACAAAACCCATATATGCCAAGAGCAAAGCAAAACTAGACTGTTTCAAGCAGTGTCATTTTGGGTGTTCTGACTGCTTTGAGTGCTGTGCTTTATTGTTTTATTTTGTTATTAGTTAGATTAGTTAAATTTACATCCCACCTTTCTTCAAAGGGCTCAAAGTGGCATTCATAGCACCAACCACATGTTTTCCCAACAATAATGACACAACATTGTTAGGGTAAGAAAGAATGACTGGCCAAAGTCATCTGGTGAGCTTCTATAGCTTGAGGCAGGACTTGAACCTGAGTCTCCCCATCCTAACTCAGCACCCTTACAACTATACCACATGAGCTTCTTATGGATGGGACACTCAAAATGTTTCAAGTTTAGTCTTACTGAGCTCAAAACAGATTTTCTGTTTTGTGGACACAGGTTGGTATCTTCATTCTCTAACACACTGAAATAAATAAATAAATAAATAAATAAATAAACAAACAAACAGTCTTTAAAAAGAAAATGAAAACTAATGCAAACTAATGTAAAGTAAGAAAAAGAAAAGAAAGAGATAGAAATCAAAGAGAACGTTGAAAGCGCAAGAAAGGGGGAAAAAGTAAAGGAAAAATAGAAAAGAAAGAAAAAAGATACAAAGGAGTAGTTTCCAATTTTCTTTATAGCAGTTATAAGTACATTTATAAGTTTACCTCTTACTCTATGGTTACAATGTACCTCTTTTCTTTCTATGGTCTATTCTGTCTAATCATCAAAACCATAAATCATAAGTTCATTTTTTTCTGTTTCACACAAAAAGTCTATAAGGGGTTTCCAGGCAGCAATAAATGTAGATATTGTCTTTTCTCTGATGAAAGAAATCAATTTAGAGATCTCAGCAAGTTCCATCATTTTCACCACCCATTCCTCCACTGGAACTATATTTTTGTGTGTTTTATTTTTAAGGCATATATTCAGTCATAAAAATAATTACATTTGGCAGGCACACACATACACACACACAAACTCATTTACAGATAAAAATAGTCATACAAAACACAACATTTTAACTAGCGATTAGATGTAAATGTTAGAAGCTGTTCAATGTCACATTGGATTCTCAAGTCTCCTATCTAATTTTATGGGGCTTTTTTTCACTAGATGAAAAAGGTAACTTAACATTGTCCAGGTAGTGTAGTTTATTTACAGGCCCTCACAAAATACAAGTCTTACAATAAAGTTAGAATTCAAGACTCCAAATAATATTTTGAAGAATCAGAAATAAGACAGAATCTTAATCACTCCCTTTTCTCTTCTTTGGCATACATGTCTTGATCAATTACTTCTTCATTTCATCAATTTTTTTTTTTAAATATCTGACCTGGCAAATTATAATTGCCCTTCAAATCACAATTGCAAACTCACTCAAATTCCACTGTGCCAATTTGGTTTGATCAAGGGAGGAAATAGCTGATTAATCTGCACAGATGAGGAACAAAGAGGTGGGGCAGTGTAGGAAAAAGAACTCAACCCCTTGCCTTTGTTCTTGGTTTTGAACACAACCTTAGCTTGGAGAATGTGTTAACTGCACCACGTGCTATCAAGTCATAGAAAACTTTCTTCCCAGTCTTTCCCATCTGACAGGATGATAGCATCTGTTGCCTTCCCACATGCTGCCTACAGTTTCAGCAAAAAGAATGACTATGGTAAACTTATCATGGACCTGATAATGTCATCACAAACAAAAAACAGAAGCGCTGTCTTACATAAAGCCATTCCTATCAGCACTGGATGATATCCAAACTGTCAAGAAAGTACTAGCAAGAGCAAATCGTTGCTGGTACTATTCAATCCACTTCATTTTATGGAGTAAAAGAAGAACCAGATAAAACATAAATTGTGTATCCTACAAGAAGGTAATGTGGTAGATACTGTACGGAAGTCCTGAGGATTTCATGGATACACCCATGTCATCTTCTTGGCAACATTATGGAAGTGGTTTGCAACAGTCTTCTTGCAGATTTTTTTTTTTAATCTTTGCCGTCTAGCCTACCATCCATTCATGTCATCCATGATCTAATTTGACCAGACCTGCTTAGCTTTCTGAAATCAGCCAAGGCTACATGCTGCCAAATATATGGCAGATGAAATACATCCTCTACAAAAGGGGTTGAATCAGGACTTGAAAAAAAGCTTCCATATCAAAGATTTGCTAAAATAAACTTGTAAAGATAAAAATGTTACTTAAGAGGTAAATGAAGTCTGAAAGCATTAGACTCTAAAAGAGTATGTCCCAAATCAATTAATTATAGGAAAGGAACAAGTGCTTCTTGAAAAATAGAAAGTAGTTTCATTCCTTCTCCCTGTGTGAGAGAGATTCAATTATTTTGGTCACTGAAATACATCACAGCCTGATCTCCTTCACTCCATGCATTCTTATTGAAATTCTCGCAAGCCTGTTTCTACTTCTCATTAAATGCCTGATATTTTGAACAAGAATTATAACGGACATTGCATGATGGGATGAAAATGTGACAGTGAGCTGCATGCTAGGCAGATTTGTGAAGAAATCCTACTTGCTCAGTCAGAGGAGTGTGATTTTTATTTAACTCCTTTTGTTAAATTATCTCAGGAATACCACTCAGATCCAAAAATTGCACTGTTTCTTGTAAGAGTTTGTAACGACCAGTGTTTAAACCTTCAATTCTATAGGGTTGAGATAGAATGCAATACCAATACAATGATATTAACACTAGGTGAATACTACTATATGCCAAGACTCAAAATCTCATGCTATATTTAAGAGGAATGCCTAGTTCTGCATCAAAGCAGGCAAAAGCTCAGAGTAGCAGATGAACTTTAGAAATTACAGCCCAAACAATCCAGAAATAGGCTTTTTCCTTTCCCAGGCTTGTTGACTAGACACAGTATAGGGAACAAATTATTCAAGTTTATAACTCAAAGAATGTTCTCATGGTTTCTAAGCATAAGAGGATTTTGGTTAGCCTAGCCAACTTACAGGAGAAGGAAAAAAAAATCGGTCAGAGGCCAACTTCCAGAAGCTTTAAGTCACAGGCAGAGCAAGTGTATGCTCTAATTTGGCTCTGGAAGGAAAATATGCAGTGGAACAACCACCATATCCTCTGCATGTTGAGAGAAGGGTGAAAAACAATTAGCTGAGAACTAAATGTACCTTTACTATAAAATACAAACCCTCACCTACCCTAATTTTTCTGATATAATTCTACTTATGCAAAGAAGGCTTGGGCCTAGTTTACACATGTTTAATTTCTCTACTCTCCATTGCTATACATTTCAGGAATAGCAGCTTACAGTGAACAGATACTACTGAGAATACTGCCTTTTAAGCGATAACAGGTATAATTTAAGTGCATTCTGTAGCATTCCAAAGACAACAGTTCATACATGAAATGTGGTGCTAGCTACCAGCCTGGCTGGCTTCAAAAAAGAGTTGGGCCAATTCATGGAAGTCATGGGGATCAATAGCTATTAGCCTTGATGGCAGTGTGACTGCCTCTGAAGGCCATCTGCTGGGAGACTAGTAGACTTCCTTGTGCAGTTGGCTGGCCACTGTGAGAACAGACTGCTGGACTAGAAAGGCCAGGGGTCCAATCCAGCAGGGCACTGCTTATGTTCTTATGTTCATTCAGTTCTATACATCATCACTAATCTGTTCTATCATAGGTCCCTGTACATTCCGAGTCCCTAGAAACACCTGAAAAGAGCTACAAATGTTAAGCATTTCTTCTTTGTTTCTTGCTAGGCCTGTTCAGGAAATATCTTTGTTATTGCTCAAAACATGTAAGAAACAGTAAGCAGCCCCTCCTGTCAGCCGTGCTAGGACATTAGTGGCAGTAAGCAGGACCGTCTGCAGTGAGGAGCCTGACTTTGCATGCAGACAGTCATGCTGTACCTTTCCAGTGGGATCTAGGATGGGGCCTTCTCTGCCATTTGTATGTTAAGAGCTCCACGCAAAGGTTTTGCCTGAATGAGGCTTGTACCACCACAGAAATTAATTACATGAAAGCCTTGCCAGTTGCATTTCATTTATAGCTTTGAAATGGAAACTAGGGTTTCATAGCCAGATATTACTGGATATTTCAATCAGTGTTTTGTTCACACAAGGATATTGTTTCCAAAGTTATCACAAAGGGAAAATCAGAATGAGGCCCCAAAATATGACACATTCCATTGCAGAGCAAAGATGACACATTTTATCAGACCAAAAAATCACTCAAATTGCTAGGAAGCATTCAAGTTCTGACTTCTTTTTAAAATGACCAAGTGTAGCACTGCTACATACAAACGCATTAATAGATTCTGGATGCAGTGTTGCCTCAAAGCCTGCTTTATCTAACACCCATCTTCTAGCTTAAAAGACCTGAATGCTCAAAGCCAGCTGCATATGCATATTGCATGTTTTGTCACCATGCTCTGTTTCTGATGTTCAGGCACAAATGTCAAGGATTCTGTGGCCACACAACCCCATCAATACACAAGATTACCAGAGAACAGGATCCAAGTAGGGCCAAGGCTTCTCAATGTATAAAAATAAGCTTTTAAATAAAACCTACAAAGCCATAACTCCTCAAACTAACCTAATGAGGAGGGAGCACTCTTGGCAGGGCTGTCCAATTTCACCCAACCGGCTGGATTGCAATCACTTAGGCAAGTTCATAATAAATCCAACGTCCATAGGAAGCTGTAACCAAAGAATTTTGGCAATGCTATGATTCAAGAATAAGCATTATGTACAGAAAAATGTTCAAATTCTCTTGCATTCCTTTTGTCTTCCTGCCCTACGAAATGGACTGCTTGGTCCCCTCTTTTGAGAGGGGGGCATTTTTCCTTATTTCTGTTTCTCAACAAGGACTAAAAATTGTGATTGAATTGTTTTGGGGTTACAGACACACTTTAATATGACTAGAGCTCTAGTTTTGATTGCAAACCCATTACCGTGATTTAAAAAAGTAAGGTAAATTGTCTAATACATTTGAGAATACTTAGGAAAGCTCATTTCTATAAATCGATATGCTTTTCAAACTCTTCTACTGTTTAATAGAGCTTAGCACATTTCTAAAATGATCTGAACAAAGTGTTCCAAAGCTCACATGAATGTAGCATCTTTTAGCTACTTATCAAAGTAGCCCTGTCTTTTTTTCAAAGTTCTGAAAAATCTAATTCAGAAAAAATATGCAATTGCTTAAGAGTCATATTTAAAGACATGGCTGCTTTAGTAAATCAGCTCATTAAAGTAGCTTACATAGGAGCCTGAAAAAAAGACATGACCGTTTTAATGTAGCAAGTTACATTAAGTTCCAAATCACTTCTTCTAAATCAGTTTGAAGCATGAACAGACTTACTATTTAATGGAGTCAATTAGAAGCAGAGATGGAATAAATCAAGCAACATTCTAATATCTTCAGTCTTTCCTCAGGGGAAAGTATGCTTATATTCTTTTTCTTTCTTGGAAAAAGGATAGGGTAATGCTATTATTTGGGAGACAAATACCAAGCCTGGGCAGATATTGATTGATTGATTGATTGATTTGATTTGATTTGTATGCCACCCATCTCCCCTTCTAAATTATTAGAAATAATTTGGGATAGATTTTTACTCATCTGAAGCAAAGCATTAAGCCATGCTAGCCTTTCACAAGGCATTAAAAATGTGGCTTTGCCATCAAGCCTGAGGCCCTGATAGTGTGGGTGAGCCCATTGTCTGGTGATATTGATTGTGCAGTGTTTGATTATTCTTGGATGCTATTTTATACTGTCTTATTTTATTTATGTTTTTAATCACTGCTTGTGTATTACTTTGTTCTTATTTTGTTTTAATGGTTAGCTGCCCAAAACCATGTACATGTGAGATGGGTGGCCATATATATTATTAAAAAAATGCATACATACATAAAAGCAGATTGTTCTAATCTATCCTATGCCAATTCAAAATCACAAAGCTCTGGTCCCTATTAGTTGTTTTGGAGCTCCACCATAAAGCAAATAGTCACTTTAGCTTCACCACAAACTGGAAAAAAATAAACTTTTTTACACTTGCTTGTGAAAAATGGCACAGTGGGGAGAGAAGGTATTGGATGCAATGACTGACATGTGACTGCATGTCAGTAGGATCATACCACCACCACCATCACCACCACCACTACCCCAATCACAACCTTTAGACTGATAGGCAAAATCATAGGGACAGGGTCTTCTAAGTTCTGAATGGGAAGCGCAGGGGTCTGACAAGAAAGACAAAGGGTAAACAGGGTGGAAATAGGTCAAATTGCATTCACTTAGGGCAACTGGTAGGTTTAGGAACACAGAAAACTGGTCCAAGCAGAGAGTTGTTAAAGTTTAAAGATAAAAATAAAAAGAGAATACAAGTTGTCTGTAAGAGGATTTGTTGGACCAAAGTTGTAGTCTAGCTTTAGAAACACCAGTTGCTATGGCTAAAAAGTATCAGGAGAATATCAACATGTGAGATGTTTGGGATAAGAATGTTAACTTCCCTCCCTGCTTACAGATAATCAACCTACACTATTTCTGTCTACAAGTTTGAAGTAGGAACTGCATGATCATTGTTGAAAGCAGTTTGTATAGTCTCAGGCTTGAAATTTTGAGCAGAGATTTTCTAAAAAACTTTAGGTACTTTCTTGGAGGAATGAATTAAGAAAGAGAAGGGTTACATCAAAGTGGCTCTGCTCTGAATACTTTTTTAGTTAAAGACGAGAGAAATACATTCCTGGAGCTCCATTCTTCCAAATCATGTTCCAGCTCCAGAAACAAGTTGTAACAGTCTACTCCTGAATTAATCTGAGGCAGTCTATTCCCACCACTTTGAGTTTTTGCAGCCATCACAACATCTTGGGCCCGAGTCGTGTGCTGAGTGGGTATCTATATAAATCAGTTAAATAAATAACTAGATTGATAGATCTGTTTGCTATGTGTGAACTGCATATGATAACACATTCTAAGATTTATCACAAAATCGTTTCTTGGCTCTGAACTGAATTTTCCATCTCACAACTTCACTCAATAAACATGGATTCTACAATTTTCTCCATATATTTATAAATTCTGCTTTCATCTCTTGTCTTTATTATCTTTATCTTGTCAGCTCTACAATTGGATTGTGGCATGAACTTCACCAACTATTTCCAGACTAGAGATTTTGAAAAACACTGGTACAAAATGCATCCCAAGGGCTGGCTACATATGACATGACTTACTCTTTGGCAGTACCCAGAAACAGTTCCAAATAAGTTCAGCGAGGATTATAGAGGCTAATTGAATGAAAGAACTGGAGTAAAAGCGGAGGGACGTGGGTTTTCATGTCAGCAAAAAAGATGATCTTGTGGGTAATCTTAAGCAAATCACATTCTCTCAGCCTCCATATTCATAATGAGACTAACAACATCTTAGGGGTGATTCCAAGGGCAAACAAGATAAGGATTGTAAAGTACTTTGCACTTAAAAATGCTATATAAATGAGTAAGTACTATCCATCAAGATGCAATTTCATACAGAGGAGAGTAAACTTAGATAAATCTTTCTAGGAACAGTTTACTGCATACAGCTGTATCCAACAAATGTGCCTAGACATGGAGGTCAAAGGATAATATGGAATAATGGTCTCTGCATACTTAGGAGCTTTTTAAGTATCAATAATGTGTAATGCTAGTACTATAATGACATGGTAAAGAACAAGTAATATTAATTGGCAGCAAAGCTGATGTTTATGTAGAACCAGTATACAAATTTAAATAAAACCGTCTCAGTTAGCATCCTATAAAAGTTTACTGATAAGATAGTTTTCATAATTCTGTCAGGATGACTCTATAACTGGGAAATAAAATAAGGTCTCTAGAAACTAGTGTGGGGGTGGCGGATCCTTTCCTCTGTCCTTCTGATCCTATCAACGGTATGGGCTTTGCCACTGGGAAGCAGAAAACACACAAAAACTTTGACACCAAAAAAGAAAGTGGATAAAATCCTCACTTGAAGAACATACATGGCAGTGCAACACCCATTTTGCCCCACTCCTTGCAATCCTTGACCTTTGAAGAAATGTTATGCCCCAGCTATGAAAAGGCAACTCAACCGTTTTTGGAAAACAGCCCTGTAGTTACAGGTGTCTTTTATAACTGTTGCTGCAGAAAATGGAATTATTCTCAGTATTGCTTGTCCAATTTAACAACTGGATATCCAGTCAAACAACTAGTGAATTTCACATTCTGAGAACAGATTAAAGTACAGCAGCATTAAGGGCCTGTATGAGGAACAATTCTGCTATTTTTTGTGTGCAGTGGCAATATTACACCGAAATAGTATTAGTTTTATTCCTTTTATTCTCCTCCACATGTGGATTTGATTACATTTAAATGATAGTTTACAGACATGTAAATCACTGGATCACACTATTCACTACTTGGCAATTTATGATAGAATCTGTATCTCCATAGTTATTTGGGATTACACAAAACTTCTTTTAATAGTGTAAAAAACTTCTTTTGGTGGTGTAAGATCTGCAGCTTTCCTTGCAGGGAGGCAGGGATAACTGCGAAGAGACTATAATGTACGTGCAATCGGCATTCAGAGTAGTAATGTGGACAATATCCTTTTACACATACCTTGGAAAAAGAGGAGTGTACAAAACTCCCAAAGCCTAAGCAAGAAATGAATCTGCTGCAACAGTTCTATCGGATACCATTACTTAGAATACAGATTAATTACAGAAATGTATTTAAAAAATAAAACAAGAACTCTCCGATAAGTAGACGCTAAAGGATTAAGAACCTTTCTAGAAATCCCTTCTTTGCCAGGTTGGCATATAGGTCCCAGCGGTTACTATGACTGGTTTCCCTATATGTCATTAGGTTATAGACATTATTGCTTTCCAGGAAAGGTGGAGATGGAAGTGGATTTCAGCACATGATTCTGATTAAAAACAACTACAGATGTGAGCAGTCCTAAGATCCCTTTTGTGAGAGAGAGGGATTTGAAAATCATAAACTATAACAGTGCAAATGAATACATATACTGTATGTGCAGGCTAATCCAAAATTAAAAGAAGCAAGATTATAGTATAGATGGCATGAACTTCTGCTTCTTGTTAATTAATTCCTGAATGTGACAGTTCTGCTGAATGCCATCATCACTTTTTCAAAACAGATCATCCTCTAAGGACTATTCCCTTCTTTCCATTCTGATGTAGAAATGGTTAACTTATCTTTAGTTCTATTAGGAATTGAGCCAGTATTTCCATGGCCTTTCTGAAAGTGTTCCCAGCAATGGAGAATAAGAAGTTAGTATTAAACAAGCTGTACATATGTGCTTGAAAAGGAGCTCACTTTATGAATGTGCATATGGAGAATTTCATTTAACATTCTGAATCAAAGAACTCTGGAGTGGAGAAAAACAATGTTCAAGTCATAATGCACCAAACATTACAAGACAGACCAATTGCTGTACCAAACCAGATAATTACTGAATTCAGTGCCACTCCTTGGATCTTATATGGTGAACATAAATGCTTTAGGCAACTTGTGATATCTAAACCAAAGCAAAGCAAAACAAAAAACATGCAGTGAAGATTGAGAGTTTTAAAACTAGAACATAAAATGGATGTCTAATTTTGTGCTCAGATTGTATTACCCACTTAGAATTACAAAAACAGAAGGCTCAAGCCATCATCCTGCATTCTGAACTTAGACTGCCTATTTGGTTGCTCCTTCAACTATCATTATTTCAACCACTGAAATTAAAACAAGGCACTACAAGCCTGAAGGAGTATTTCTGGAGGTTTTTGACTTTCCATCTGTGAAGGGTTGGGTATACATGTCCTTTTTTTAAAGCGCTATTCACTTCTGAATGGAGGAATCTGTGCTACTACATACACTGCATAAAGTAAACATTATTTTCTTGCTAGGGGTATACAAATCTTTCCCCAGTCCACATCCAAGCACAAAGGAACAAAATGATTTTACTGAGATTTTTCTTCCACGTTACCCTCTCTCTCTTTCACACTCATCATACAGAGCTGTGCAATTGGATCTTTCAGGTTCTATATTCATCTTAAACAACAATGAAACACAGTGTATTGATTGGACTTACTGAAACTGTAGTGAATGCTGTGGTTGTTTTTTTTTTAAAGAAACCATGGAAACAAACATCTATTCATGCAAGACAGGGGAGCATCAAGGTATGTTGGCTTCTCAGTTGAGAGCTGAAGCAAGCTGACGGTTATCAATCTAAATCTTAGCGTGCCCTTTTGAAATACACCATTAGACATACATCTGGCTTTAATGATGAAGTACCACGTTTAGGAGTAAAGAAACAGGACTGCTATTCAAAATCAACACTCTGATGATGATTATGCTGTCTGTTACCTGCCATCTCCGTGCAAAAGGCAACTTGACTTCCGCTGGATTTCCAGGCTGGAAATTTCTGCCAGGTGCATTCCTTCCATAACAATCAATCAAGTGAAAAAATTAAACCGGTAGACCAGGTTTTGAAATATACGGAACATAACCAGTTTGTATTTCCACCAGGGACTGCAGCTAAGCCAGCATCCGAAGAAATTCGAAAGCTTTTGATAAACTGACTTTTTTCCTTAAGGGGTCAGGATTGTTGAAAATAATTAATAAATCTGTTACTTTTACTTTAATCTCTCACCAGGGATAGGTTTTCCCTTGCCTTTTTTGAGCTCTAAATTGAAACTCCATTAGCACGTGCTCTGGAGTACCTTAAAGTTGCTACAGAAATTGCACACAGGAAAGTTAGTTTACAGCGATTTGCCTTCTGACTTGTGTACATTCCACAAGCCTACTGAAGTCTGGAAAATGGGGTAATTTGGACTGATGCTTGTCCAGCATCATGAGCAAGGTCAGGGATTCAAGTTTAATATGACTTAAACATAAGGATTAATCTTGCTTGCCTGTCTCTCTATCATTTAGTAGAACACCGAAGAACCAATCTCAGAATCAGTTTATGCCAGAGGATACTGGTGTTTATTTATCTCCCAGGATAATAAACCTATTCTCAAATTTTGTAGGGTAATGTATATCCACCAAGATTACACAATCCAGTCCTTGTAACTTTCTACAAACAACCGCACAAAATGGATTGTTTTCTCTTGTGTCCTCTTCTACAAACACAATATATAGGAAATTTCTTCTCTTTCCTGAAAGGATTTGTCAAATACTGTACATATAGTCAACTCAATATAGAACAAGAGATGGAAAGCTCCCAGAACCAGGGGACCTAAAACCCAAAGCCACTCAGTCTTGCTAGGGTTGAGCTGAAGCTTGTTGTTCCTTGACCAAACTTCCACAACCTCCAAACACCAAGACAGGACCTCCATAGTATCACTTAGTTCCCAGGGGTGGAGATGTAAAGCTGGGTATCATCAATATACTAATGGCACCCCACCCCGTGCCACCATGTGACCACATCCAGTGACTTCATGTGGATGTTATACAAGAGTGGGGAGTACTAAACCTTGCAGAAACCTGCAAAGCAGAGCCAAGGGCGGGATATCTCCCCTATCCTCCACCCCCAATCAACACCGACTGAAACCAAGCCTGGAAGAAGGAAGAAAACCAGCACAACACAGTGTCACCCACTCACAACCACTGGAACCAAACCAGAAGGATATCATGGTTGATGGTATCAAAAGCCACTATGAAGTCAAGAAGAACAAGGATGGATTTACTACCCCATCCCGCTCTTGCCACAGGTCATCCAAAAATACAACCAATACATTTTGGTCCCATGCTGTGATGGAATGGAATTATGAAGGCCAGGCTCAGGAAGATAAACATTTTCTTAGCTCCTCAGAAGAGCGTGGAAGAAACAAGAGGATGAGACTGGCACCTCCCTGAGGAATTCACACTGTTGTGGCTGGCTGACTTTGGGAGATGGGGTTTCAGTTTGGGAAGATTCTTGCTAGAGGTTGTAGCTAATAAACATAGCTGGACTGAATTTGCATTGTCATTTGGAGTTCCTTGGGTTAGGCCTGACACATGCCATGCCTGAATGGAGACTGAAAGGGGTCCAGATAATCTTCTTCCAGGATTCTCTGGCACTGCTGTGCAACCACCTTTCAACCACCTTCCCTATTTAAAGTGCCTGCCACCTATATTATTGCAGGAATAGAGCAGCTGAGCACTGCTATTTCTGTAGCGGAAAACGTTAGATTGTAGATAATAGGTCAGTTAGTATATTTAGACCATACAATGAAATGTTGGAGATTCCCCAAACCTTAATTATCATGCTTTTGGATTTACATGCTTTATTTCCTGATCAAGCACACAGTGCAACGTTGATCTGTAGTTTTTCTATCAATGACTTACTCACTGGCTTTGAGTTAATTTAGCCTTATTAATAAAAGCTAACTATAAAATAGTCATTAAAAACTGTTGGTTTTGCACATGTCTCTAGTTTTTATTTTCTGCCTTTAGCGCATTATTCTAGTCAGGGTTAGGGTAGATTGATACCAAATCATTTCTACAGAATAATTAATGCTTATATAACCTATCTAGTTTTCAGAGCACAATTACAGATTTTTTTCTCTTTTGTCGCTCTCCCCTTGGACCAGAAAAAGGTGCTTTCTGAAATTCGAAACTTCCTCTCTATTTTTCCTTTGCTTCATTTTCTAAAGCCTGATAAGAAAGTTGAAAGAAGTCAGAACATTAATTTTGCAACTTTTCTCCAAGTTCATGACTCATCTTTTCCCTCACTGCTGCCCATTATACTTAGAAAAGCAGTGTTTTGAAAACTGTTGGACTATCTTTATAAATAATGTTAACTTTCCTTGACACTCTCACATTAACCTCAGAGTTTTGAATGTTGCAGAAGAACACATATTTCTGCCATCATCTTAGATGCTGAATGCTCAATGGAATTGCACACGCCAGTCTTGAAGTTTCTTACAAAAGATCCCTCCAATGTTACATTCTTTGCTGCACAGATGAATTGCAGAAATATCGCCTAGTACATTACTAAGCATAAATACTGCATGGGATTAATTATTCAGTTAAACAGTTTGATAACAGTTTGTCAAAGATTTTTATTATTTCAACTCATGACATACAAGCTGATGTTAACAGATCAGGATCTGTAAGATCTTCTGTGAAATGAGAATCAACTTTCTCCATGAGCATCAGTCCTCTTTTCCCCACAGCGATATATCTGAGAGAAGCTACTTCTGCAAGTGTAATTATAACCCATCTCAAACTACAGCATCAAAGAATTGTGGCCATGTGAGCCCACACTAAACCTTTTGTTACAAAATGGAAGGCTTTTATTCAGAGCCATCAGTTAGAGGCAAAACATTCCAAGTTCAGTCACAGTTGGCTTCTATTTTTTTTAAAAAAATAGATATCAGGTAATATAATTTGCTAAAATACAACTAATCCACTAATTATAGCTTTTGACATAGTCTATTCAAACCAATATGCATGTTGAAACTGCATACTTCTATATCAAGAAAAATATTTGCATTAATATGTACAACCTCTATAGAGCTTCTTCACTTATATCTACCAATTTACAAGGTACATTTTTAAAATAATAAACAGCAAAAATCCAGTTTAGAGCAGTGGTTAAGGTGCTGGCCTAGAAAGCAGGAGACTGGGAGTTCTAGGCCTGCTTCTGGCATGAAAGCCAGCAGGGTGACTTTGGGCCAGTCACTCCCTCTCAGCCCAACTCACCTCACAGGGTTGTTGTTGTTGTGGGGAAAATAGGAGGAAGAAGGAATGTTAAGTATGTTCGTCATCTTGAGTTATTTATAAAAATAATAAAGGCCCTATTAAAAAATCTAAAAAAACCCCAAACAGCTATAACATTAAAATGAGCATTAATTATTTTCTCATATCATGTTGGGACATCTGAGGTTAAAAGCCCATTTGAAAAGTCAGGGAAGGATTACCTTTAATTACCTATTAAAGCATATTTATATTTATTTATTTATATTCCAAATTTGGTCACCGCCCATCTCACTAGGAAGTGACTCTGGGCGGTTTACAGTAAAAACAAAAATAAATATTAATTAAAATACAATTACAATAAAATAAAATACAATAAAAACCATATTCATACATAAATAATGATATCTTCCAAGGTGCTGGTGGTAAAAAGGATATTAAGATACAGGAGCATCTTCAAGGTGCTAACCACCCCTAGGGTTGGTTGTCCCTTTTCTCACTCCATGCAAGTTGGCAGAGCCAGGTCTTAATCCTTTCTGGAAGGTTGAGAGAGTAGGGGCCTGCCTCACCTCTGGGGGGAGGGTATTCCATAGGGCAGGGGCCATGACAGAGAAGGCTCTCCTTCTGGGCCCCACCAGTCGACATCCTTTCATTGATGGGGTCCGTAACATACCCTCTCTGCTTGACTGGGTGGGATGGGTCAACATAATGGAGGTGAGACGGTCCCTTAGGTTAACCCAGTCCCATGCCATGATTGATCCTATATGTTATTTAAATCTTCTACGTTTCTAAAAAATGGATTCTCATTTTCTTTTGTTTGCTGCTTATTTAAGAGCAATTACTCACTTCTTGTGATGGATAGCATGAGTGGGGAAGATTCTGGAATGGAGCTTCAAGGTTGTCAGGAGGGGGGAGAGACATTCCAGGGCAAGCACCTCCTCAGCCCTCAACAGGACTGTGGGAAAACAAAGAGGATGAGGCTGGCTCCTCTCTAAAGCCTCACCGAGTATATTCTATAGTAGCTGTAGATAGGATTAGTCTGGCGAGATTCTGTCTATTAGGTACAAGCTAATAAAGTATCTGAGCTGTACTAGATGACCTCATTGTAGTTCTTGGGCTGAACCTGACACTTCTGCTTGTGCAAAACTATGTTATTTATTAGCAAAATTAAAACTTTCAGCTTTTGGACTTTGAAGAAGCCAGATAGGAAAAGTATTGACACCTTTGAATTTTGGTGTTGGAGAAGACTCCTGAGAATACTGTGGACAGCCAAGAAAACAAATGAACATTGAACAAATCAACCCAGAGTTCTCACTCAAGGCACAAATAACCAGGCTCAAATTATCCTACTTTAGACATATTATGTGAAGACCTAGCTCTCTAGAGAAGACTGTAATGCTGGGAAAGGTGGAAGGAAAGAGGAGGTGGAAGGTGGAAGGAAAGAGGACGACCAGCAGCAAGGTGGATGGACTTGGTTACAGTGGCAATGAGTGCACCTTTGGGAGACCTGAAGGAACAAGTTAGGGATAGATTGTCATGGAGAAAATCTATTAATGTGGTTGCTAGGAGCTGAAAACGACTTGATGGCACATGTAATCAATCAGTTTCAGCTTTAGAAGGAAGTTAAATTCAATGTCAACAAAAGCAGAAATCAGAAGGATGACCTAAATTTTACCCTCAGCTTGGAAACAGAAGGCACATTCTAGCATCCAAAGTGTAGCCTCGGTGGAAGGATTCCTGTTTCTCTAAAGTCTATAGATGCACCATCACCCCTTCCCTTATAAAGTAAGCAAAAAAAAAAAGAGTGAGGAGTGAGCAAAATAAATTAAAAACAGGAGATAGAAGAAATTCATTTGCAAGTCCATAGCCCTGGTTACATCACACAATCTAACTTTTGCCCCAAATAATTCAGGTTTTCAGCCAATAATATGGCATTACCTACATACAAAAGTTGACAGATTTCCCAAACAACACACCTCTGTTACCACAAGTGTTCCATACATTTTAACTATAAATATATTAAAATACATTAAAATATATATTTATATAAATGCAAAAATATTGAACAATCAAGGACACATGATACATACTTCTCTTTCTCCCCATTCATGTTGAACCATTCCCTAAGCATTCCATTTATTCTCATGTATGCTTTATCTCCAGGATATATTGCTTTTTGGCATTTCACAACCAACCTTCAACTCCATATTTGTGCAAAAGCTTCCATAATTTAACCCTATTCACTTAATAATACTTTACCTTCTTTTGGTGTGGTCTCCTACTAGAAGTTAGCAGCCATCACTGTTATTTATTCTCTTGATTTTACTGTTTGAAATAAGGACATTTTATTTTTGCCCAACATTCTCACAGCATTTATGACTTTTTTTTCCCATTATTCTTTTTCTTGGCCACTAGAATTTACACCTTTATTTCAATTCTACTCTTTGACATTTCAGTATCATTCTCCTTACAAATCTCTGAAATAGTCCTTGTAGCATTCATCCCAAATAATTTAATCATTTTTATTTTTAATTCTATTCTCTCTGATGGATGTACCCTTTTTAACTCTTTTTATCTTAAATCATTCTTTGCTCTCTCTGACTTGATTCTTCGCTATGTTCTCTCTCTATATATATATTATATCATGTATAATGTATAACCTCTCTCTCTCTCTCTCTCTCTCTCTCTCTCTATATATATATATATATATATATACACACACACTATATTATATTATGATAAATAATATCTCATATTCAGATGTTTGTTGCAATAATTGTTATATGCATTTTTGCCTCATCCACAGCCAATTTCACTTCATCATTCCACCAAGTATCCTTTTTCAAACATCCCATTTATATAATTCCACACACTTCTATGGCACTTCATAACATATTCCTTTTCACTGTATTCCAAACAGTTCAGTGTCATCTTCCCTTATACCCAGTTTCCTTTCATTTAATAAACTTCTAATTATTTATACATGATTTATACTTTTTCTTCTGCAATTCTACTTTGTCTTTTTTTCCCTTCTTTCCTTCCATTCTTCTCCAAAATCTATTCCTGACACTAGCCCAAAAAATGGTCTGTCCTACATTAATAACTTTTCATCATTGTTGCATTCATTACTCTCTGTCTTTCATTGTAAAGAATCAAATAAATTATGCTTTTAGATGTGTTTGTATTAAATTATTTATGCTTAAATCACATACTCAAAAAATAGACCTTTTCCCAAGTAGAAACATACCAAGCATTTACCTTTCACATTCATTCTTCTGTCTCCAAATGGCCCAATCACTTTTTCTGCACTTTCTCATGTCATTCCCACTCATCAATTCATGTCACCAAGGAGAATTTTTTTTTCCCTCTCCAGATCACATTCATTAACAATATGGCACATTTCATTTTTCCCCAAAATTTGTATCTGGTTTTTCATTATCACTATCAGCTTAATATAATGTGCAACTATCATTAACCAAGGATTGCTATTTCCATATGCTGCCACAACCACTCATACTTTCAGAGATATACTTTAGCCTCTGCAGTTATAATTAAATATATGCCTTTACTTTCATGAATGTATTCATCTATATTCTTTGCCTCACAAGATCAGATCACCTTTATTCAGATCTATTACATCCTTCACCTTTCTCTTAGTTTCATAGACACACAATATCAGGTTTATCAGAGCATGTGGAGGTATAACTGCACTACATTTTTCTGCAACCCTTTAAAACAGCTACAATTTATCCTAAGATTTCAAAGCAACTGCAGAGGACAACTATGAAATCTCAAAGACACAGCTGCTTTCAAGTGCTACAGATGGATGATGGTTCCTCTATGTGCTTCAAAACACTTTTTGGAATCAAATCTGAAGTGTTGCACAGCCCTAATTTATATACTTTATTTTCCCATTTTTAAAATTAAGTAAATTAACTTAAATGTCAATAATTAAACTGTATAACATGGCATGAATATATATACAAAACTAGATTTGTTTAGTGCATCAGAAAGGTTTTTGTGGATTAGTTTTATTTTCATCTATTGGCTGCATATAATAAAAATATTTAAACATTGAAAATAAACCCTAACCACAGTATAAGTAGAGGGAATATTATCTTAATTAAATTAGAAAAAGAAAAGACCTTCTTTCAAATATATATGAATGAATCATAAAAGTAATTATATTAATTTTATTAAAGTTTTATTTGTAACAGCTTTTGATAAATGGTTTTTATTTATCTGTAATGATTATTTTAAAAGGCTCCATAGAAGACTGCTCAGTTTTACACCACGATTAAATTGTCAGAAGTAAACATTAAAAACTATTGAACACAGGTCCTAAAATTGTAGCTAACATAAGTTCCCACAGAATTTTACATATTTGGGAAAATGACAATTAATCATGCACATGGATATTGAATTTCTCTAGCCTGTACAGTAAGATTATGGACCAGCTGCCTAAAAGGCATCATTTCACCAATTTAATTGGAGTACAAATTAGCTGATCAAGATAAGCTACACACAATGGGAAGAGGGAATAGACAGATTAAGATAAAATGGGCCAAGGTTGACCTGATCAACTTCAGAATTTTTGGATAAAAGTCAGAGGCAAACAAAACTGTAATGTAATATTAACCTTGATGACCGATACATTAGAGTGAAACTTGGTGAAAACTGTTATTGAGATAATTCTACATATCATATTCTTCAAACACAAGGTTTACTATCCTTTTGCCTGTGTGTGTGTTTAGGGGGGAGGGTTTGAAAAAAGAAAAGCACAATATACATTGTTATGCAATTAGCCAGAAATATAATCACAAAATGCAATTCTTGCATTATAATGTGTGTCAATAGTACATGTGGTAATTGTGTTGCTATGGAGGAACTGACAAAGCAGTGTGGATGAAAACTGACAAAATCCATATCAAAAGCTCTTTCATAGAAATAATGAAATAAAAGTCAGAAGAAAACAGGATATATTCATTGTTTGGAGCGTTGTTTTTCTGAACCTTGAAAAGCATTTTGAGAAAAACAGCCACAGAAGTATGTATTAATTACAGACAAGTTGTCAAAAAAGAACACAGATGAATAATCAGAAAAAAGCTACTTTCCCTGCTGTCATTAGAGAAGGAAAACTATGCAATCTAACTGCAACATTTAAATGTCAAAATAATTTGTACAGTACAATTACCATTCAGTTGAAGGATTACATCAACACTAAATAATAGCTGTCTGAAATGAACTCACAAGCTGTTTCAGACTTCAGTATGGAACAGCCTTGTTCTGAGGGCTTGAGGATGACGGCCTTTCGGGTACTTTGAATGGGGACAAAACGCTACCGAGTTAGGAAGAGAAGCTGCATTGTAAATTCTTAGTTGCAGGTGCAGGGTAAAGTAACACAACAAGAGGGCTGCTTTCCTGTGGGTTCCCCTTCATGAGCTACTATGACATTTAAATACAGGCCCACAACTTGTACAACTCATTTTTACCTGTACAATCAGCATCGTTATCAGAAAAGTGGCTTCCTGGAAGAGACCTGCTCTCGTGACTTGGTATTGCCAACAACTGCTTTTTAATCCTGGGCTACTATCTTATGTTAATTTGAATATACTGGATGTTTGCCTTGCACTAGCAGTCTGACCAGTGAATCAGTTTAGCAATTCAACATATGGAATTAATAGACTATCTTCTCAGGCTTCTTTGAAATTAACTTTAGGCACACCAGCAAGGTTTAGAAATGACAGTCCATTAATATCATTACGTTCTGGGAAACTGGCTTTTAATTCACATTACTTTTAGCTCTGAAGGAAATGGGGCTAAATCATGTTTGAATATTTTGCTCTTAAATCCCCACTGCAGAAATACTGCCCTTTTCTTGAAGGATCCCTATTTTTGTCTTAAAATGTCTGGGGCCTAGTATAGCCTTTGCTATACAGTAGATTGCATATGTTTAAATATGATAGGCAGGTATAAGTAATTCAAGAGCAGGGACTCTGACTGAGTAATGCTACTCAGGCTACAAAGGCACAATGGCCATAGTTATATGTTTATTTTATTTACAGTACGTTTGAATTTTTTTAGATTGTTATGGAGTTTTTAATTGTTGTGATGTTGTATGCTGCCCAGAGTCACATTTGGTGAGATGGATGGCTATATAAATACGATAGATAGATAGATAGATAGATAGATAGATAGATAGATAGATAGATAGTTGGGTTACTCTCATCAGCTTCACAGAGCTAGCTGGAACTTTACTGGACCTCTTTTCTGATGCCTGAGCCTTGCTAAGTTATTTTTTGCCATCACCAGGAATATGGACTGGCGACATCTAGTGACACAATGCTACCTAAAGGTTGCTGACCCTGATTTAACAAGTGGTACCACAGTGTACTAAAGCTCAGAGCAGCAGCTCTTTTCTCTGACAAGATGCCACAGCAACACACGAAGGAGCATCTGAATGTTGCTCCTCGGAAATGCCACCCCTTGGACACAAATGCATATTTGCATATGATGCCCTGTATTGCTTTAGGTGCTTCTTCTTAAGCTAGAGTTCTGCAAGACAATCTCTTCTGTGTTGATTAGCTTTTACTTCCTCAGTGACTTTTATACCAGGATGAAAAACTCCTAAAACTCATGGTTCCAGACCGTTGCCTTATATTTCACAAGTAAATCTCCTTTTAGTTAGGTCATCTTCATAGATTGAATCAGAATGTGACTCTTAAAGCTTTAATAATTTAAGTAAGTATTAACTTTTTTTGACCCTTAAACATGATGTAAATTGTTTTGATTAATTATGTGAATTGTACGTATTATTTTAATGTTATTTCCTGAACTAAGAAAAGTCCTACAGTTTGAATGTTCCAAACTTAATACTGTACTTATCAGTAAATATTACTATTAAAGATAACTTATCATAAGTTATTCTGAGAAACCTTTGGATTTATATATGTAGTCCATTTTGTGAATAGTAAAAAAAAAAATCAGAGACTCTAATCATCTACAATTGGAAAAGATGGATAAAAATTCACCTTTGTTACATGCTAGAATCTCGACAGATCAGTCATATCAGGCATTTATAGCAGCAAAATTTAATATGAATTGCATCAAAGAATATTAATCAAGTGGATAGTAGTGCAAGTTATGCAGTAAGTGGTCAAATATCCACAAATTTACAGTTAATTATATAACAACGTATTGGAGCAACTTTATTATTACTTTCAGATTCATCCAATTCAGTTTCCCAGTTCAGTTACAACTTTAATCTGTAGAACATCTCTCTAGTGTCCATATCAGATGTCAAATTTTTAAATTAAAAAAAAAATGAAACAATTCTTCACAAATATACAGATCTACAGAAACACAGTCTGCTTAAAACCATTTGGAAAGCATAGAACCCAGCTTATAATACAGTAAATCCTTGTTTAACGTCCATTCATTCAGCAACTGTTTGAAGTTACAATGGCGCTGAATGAGGGGTACTTACAATGGGTCCTTGTAGCTGCGACCATTGCATCCCCTTGGTCACGTGATTGCAATTCGGGCGCTCAACAACTGGCTCACAATCATGACATTGCAGCATCCCGCAGTCACGTGATTGCCATTTGCGACATTCACTGCTGGCTTCTGACAAGCAAAGTCAATGAGGAAGCCAGCAGCAGGTCACAAATGGCAATCACGTGACCGCGGACACTTGAACCACACGGGATTCACCTAACAATGGCAACTGGGACTGCTGGAACTGCTGTCATAAGTCAGCGCAGTTACATGATGCTGCATCTTATGACTGCATTGCTTAGTGACAGAGTTCCCAGTCCACTTATCATTACTAATCAAGGACTACCTGTATGCAGGATATTCAAGCTTTAGGTCATTTGCTCTTTGATTTGCTTTATTACTAATTAACATCCTCAAATGGTTTTCTGCAAGTGGAAAAAGGGTTCTTTTGGAGAAGCCCTTTAACCCTTTTCATTCATTCCAGGCTATTTTTGTGATATAATTAGATATTCCTCAATTTCTCCAGAAACAGGTATTGCTCAATTTATCCCTGAAGAATTAAGAATGTCAGGAGTGCAAATTAGTTTGGAGAAACTGCACAGGTAAGATGTGTGAATTGTATTATACCCAGCTTATGCCTTCACACGTATGCACATGCATGCACATCACTGCCTTTCCTATCAAGCCATCTAAGGCTATAAATCAGTAGAAAACATAAATGCAAAATTCACATATCCCATTGACCTTAATTCTCCTGTCCTCAAGTATGGATAGAACAATGTTTCATGAAGATAACGCTTCATAGTACAACAGCATGAAGACCAAATTCAAATACACAGGCAGCCATGAAGCAAATAGTTTCTATGTCATTCTTTTCATGGATTTGAAATTGTCCATGCAAACAGTTCACCCAACGCATGGTTTATTTGCCCATCTGCCCCTGCTTCTACTTTATGTAGGAACTTCCTCAGTACTAAATATGAATGGGAGATGTCAAATTTCTCTAATATGCTATTCTGTTGTTGTATAATTTGAAGTAGATCAAATCATTAAAAAGAAAAATGTCTATGAGCATTGTTTTTAATATTTAAGAACTGAGAAACAACAAAGCAGCTGTAGATGACCTCAGCCTAAAATTGCAAAGATGAAGTAACAACTATATGCAACCATAAGCAACACTGCGGAGAAGACAGGCTATCCTAAATTAAACTAACCACAGTTGTGGAAAAGATAGTTAAAACAAAAGAAAGACCTAGTATTTAAATGAAAACAGATTTTTCCTCATAACAACAGCATGCTAGTTCTGGCACAGTATTTGCATAGTCTGGTGTGCCAGCTAAGGGCCACTTGATATATGACAATTTTCCTCTAAAAAAAGCATTTCCATGGAGGAAAATACTTTTTACTGTACATACCCAGATACATATGAGGAATGCAGATGTGACAGTGTACATGTGGTATACAAGCTTTTTCCTACATGGAAGTGCATCTTCTACTTCAAAGACAGACCACAGAGAAAAGTAGAACGCTGCTCTACATTCCATACAACATCTGCTTAAATGCAGAATGCCATACACCACTGAACTCTTCCGTCATTTGTGAGCAGATCATCACTGATCATGAAGTTACTTGATTAAGCAAATTTCTATTCATAGTCCAAAGTAAGCTAATTAAGTGGGGTATATATTATTGGTTTGGTCCTTAGTCTTCCTACTGCCAACACACTTACAGATAATTCTGACAAACAGCTGCTATCAAATTAGCTAAGCAAATATATACACTGACACCCCAAAAGTGTCTTGGGGTGACAAAACAGCATAGCACTGTATTTTTACTTTTTACTAAAATGGTTGAAGATCTAAATAAAAATTGATGGGGGGGATGGAATATTTAAGGATGTTGTTCTTCAATTAATCATACCAAGATGAGGATAAGAAAAATCCAGTATAAAAAAAGATGACTATGGAGGAGAGAAGAAAGCTAATGTCCATAGAGTTAAACCAAGTGTAAGTTAACTCTATTTTTAATCAAATGTTATAAATCAATGGAACTGTACAAAAAATTCTAACCTTTACGTGAACATTTTTGATAGCACTGTCTTTCTATGATTTTTAGTGACTTCTTCAAAATCATTCATTTTTCCAGCAAAGTTCTGTTCTCAACCCAAACTGTAGTGACTACACACACACACATTCATATACACAGAGAGAGAGAGAGAGAGAGAGAGAGAGAGAGAGAGATGTAACTGAATATTCCATTCATCAACTCTCTGTGATCATCGATTTGATAAAGAAAACACTGCCTTGTTTGCCTTTAATGATACTTCCAAATACTCAGATTTGTAAAAGCATTATGGCATCATACAGGAATGCAGGAAAGAGTAATTAAGACAAAAATGGTCCAGTCATCAGATAGATCAGATAGGAGAAAGCTGGAAAGCAGCATCAGGGGAAAGGAATTAAAGGATTCTCAGGAATTTTACTGCCTCTCCCCTCATCCCCAATCTCACCAAAATCGACATGTAGTAAAAAAAAATTGCATGCAGCTCTAAACCTTTGATCTGCCTACTAGCTTAAAATACCCAATGAGAGTACATACTAATTTCATCTGCAGAACAACTGAAAAGGGTTTCCTCTCCTCTCTCAATCTGTCCAGCCTCCATTTGCCATACCAGCCTTTGGCCTAATAATAACAGTGGCCCCCTTCCATTATTTCCACCCATCCAGCTTTCCTCCTGGACACACATATTTGGTTCAAAAACACCTTACAAGAACATCCTAAACTCTTTACCACTGGACTGAGGACAGACTAACTGGTTCAGTTACCTGTCTACTCAACCCCAATCTGTTCTTACTCTTAGTATTTCTTCTTCTATCAGCATCTGAACAAACAAGACTGAAATCCATCATACCTCCCCTCTTCCTTAATGACACTTTCCTCTCCCTCAAAACTCAATTTAGAGTTGGTGGGCTCTTGCCCTCCTCCTGATCTGAAGTAATAATCCAAAGTGGAGGAGTCCTTTGGCTGTCTCCTCCTGCAGCAGCCTGCATCAAGCCTGCAGGTATAATCTCACATCTGCAAAACGAACCAATTTGCTCTGGAAAATACAAAAATGTTAGTCTTACCTTCAAATCTCCAAAATGTTTGCATCAAGCCTTTAGCTTCTTCCCAGAGACTTCCCATCACCTGGCTTTTTTCTATGACTAATTAGAATTCAATTCTATTTTAAAATTCAATTATATTTTAATTCTAATCCTCTGAGATTGTGTTTTAAATCTACATATTGTAGTGTGGCTGTGGGTGTGGTTTCCCTTAGTTTTAGATGGACATTGTTTTAATGTATTTTTATTGGCCATGTTGAGTACTTCTTAGTAGAATGGAGGAATAAATATATTTTAAATAAAATAAAATAAACTTAAATTAGTCCAACAGGCACAGACCAAATATATTCTTAGAGAAGCATTATATAATAAATTTATAGGAGACATCTTTTGACGATTACCTTTCTCAGTTCTATCTCCAGAGATTTCTGTGGATTCTTTTGGTCAGCTGTAGGCAAAGAGGAAGCTCAACTTCTGGAGAAAGGTTTACAAATAAATACTTACACATATAAGTATATTAGCCACAACTTATTTGCTTAATTGATCCTCTTGTTTGATTTTAGTTATTCTGATTAATATTTTATATTACCCTAAACTGTTTTACAACTTTATTGTCTGGTGCTTTGTATTCTCTTGCAAAGTGTGGGTAAACATCATATAGATTAATCAAATGGTCTGTCTATTTTATATGTTGGCTTGTAAAACCATTATATTACACTGTTCATCTTTTATATTAATTTCCAATTGTATAATGCTATTAATCAATAATTCTAAAAAAGAGAAAAAACTATATTGAATTGTTCTGTATCCTCTGACCTCAAGCTTTTAACCCACAACTACAACTCTTTCTGGCGGTCTATTTATGCTCATCTTCTCACTGCTATAAAATTCTAAGTATTGCCCAATAAAACTATCTTTAAATAAAGTAAAAGCAAGGTTATTGTTTCTTACTGTCAAACAGAAATGTTGCCATTTGCTCAGAGCTCTCAAGTAATTTCTGCAAATGTTTTTTTAAAGCGCCGTAAATGATTGCATGTCCCTAACATCAATAAACTCTAATCAAATAGTCAACCTGCCTCTTTTTCCCCTTGGAATGAAATATGGCAGCAATTTGACATCCCAGCAGTTCTTTGCTCTCCTGAACCCTAGCAATGACCCAAGAGATTTGCACTCCACTGCTAATCAGAGAGCTTGCGAAGGCCATTTCCCACGACATAGCTGAAATTCTCCTGCTGCTTACCTTGTCTGCTTCAGTTTCCAAGCCACACTAAAGCTGTTTGCTCTCTATTCCCAGACTGTCAATCACAGCACTTTTTCATTAGACACTCCCTCTCCTGCAGTCCTGCAGTCCTCTAACACTGTAAGAAATGCCACGGGGAGGATATGGTCCTTTCTCCTAAAGGACATCTGTTTGAGAGACTCTACTTCCATCTGAATATACCACTACTAGCTGAAGATGAAACTTTTTACTTAAGGATGTTTACACACCACAGGTACAGTGTCCACAGTGATAACCTGCTGCATCACCCTGCCCCCATCCTGTACTGCTCATTCATTTTCATTGGTCAATTTCTACTACATGACCATAGGCTTGGCTCCAACAATAAAAAAAAATACCACAAGGAAAAAAAATGGAAGGCATCAAAGTTTAGCTAGCAGTTAAATTGGAAGACAGAGGACCTGAATCAAATCTGATTGTGATCAAAGGAAGAAACAAAGGGAGGGCATCCAGAAAAGAACCAGTCACAATTTTCTGATTCCTATAAATGCTTCAACATTAGGCTGGCCTGTTGTCTGGGGGAAATGTCTGGACTCCCCTTCTGGACCTGGCTTACAAACACATACTCCATCCACATCTCAGTGCAGCCTCTATCCTTGCTTAAATAGAACCAAGTCTGAGAACCAGGAGATCTTAATCTGATTCTATGCCACTGGAGAAGCTAATGTCTATTCTATACAGGAAGTTCACTTATTAGTAACTCAGAAGCATCATCCAGGTGTAATGTATATTTCATACAAGAAGAAAAAGAGACAAAGAGAAAGAGAGGGAGAGGGGGAGAGAGAGAGAGAGAGAGAAGGAAAGAAGGAAAGAAAGAGCTTGTTTAATGGAACAGTGCACAAGCATTGCAACAAATGAGTCAGAAGCAACACTCTAGCAACACTCTAGCAATACACAATAGTGTAGCACAGCATATCATGTAACCCTTCTGCATTATATGAAAAGAGTTCAAAGGTATGAAAATTCACACTGGAAGAGGCCCATGGGATAAGAGATAGTAGATACTGCAGCCTCCAAGTGAAACAGTCATCACAAAAGCCAGCGTTCAAATGTCTTTATATTTGATTAGAAACTTTAGAGTAGCTTAAGGATTTTCTGATAGTAATGATTCCAAAAGGAAATTGGTAATATACATTAATCCATTGTCAAATAATTAAATGAGCATGTGTAATTGTGCCCAAACCTATTCTTTGCCATTCTCTTAATTAAAGTCAAAAAACAGTGTTGCTCATCCCATTAACACTTTTTTGTTGTTTGTTTATCCTTTAGATTTGCACTCCACTTCTTAATGCAAATCCCACAATCTCAACATTCAGAAAATACAATTCCCCATTAAAAATCTAACACTTAAAATCAGCAAGTAGCAAAACTTTATAAAACCTTCCCTATATGATAACATCCTCTATAGCTAAACCAAAAACCAGGTATTTTACAGTTCAGTTTTTGCCTTAGCAAAGAACTCAGTTCAAAAAAGTTTAAAACACACACAAAAAACTTCTATTTCTCTGGATTAGTTAAATTAGGATTATCAGATCAAAGTGTCTCATGAAAAGAATGCTGTCTGTTCCATTTAAGTACCACCCAGATCACATGCCAGAAATGCCACTCACTTTCTGAAATAATGTATTCCCTCAATGTAGTTTTATATAACAATTCATACATTGTAGAGAAGAGAAACTTCAAAAATGAAACCCTTAAAATGCACCTCTGCGAGAGGAAAATATGGTGACTCACACAAATACATCCATGACTGGGTCCAAGCACATCAAGACGCAAGGATATTTAGGTAATTAGGTCATTGTACATTGAAACAGCATCTATTTACCTATCTAATTCTGTCAACAGTTGATCAATAGGAGGTATGTATGGAATTTGCAATCTTTTGCACTGAAAATACTTATTATGAAAAATCCCTTAATCCTATAGTTTACTAGTAAATCAGCCATATCAACCAGTTTTTGTTTCTGTTTTCGCATTGTTTCACATAGCAATTTCCAATTAGTTTCCCAAAAGCCAATCAGAAAACCACAGGATGTACTAATTCTATCATTAGAAGTTTCCACAGAAGTACCAAGGAATTAGAGAAGGAGTAACTAAAAATAATTGTTTATACACAGGCACAGAAAGGTGAGTTTATTAGGAAAGGAAGCAATGATTGGTATTTTAACAGTGTATTCTGCTGCTTACTCTTTGGAACTGTATTTGCTACTTTTCATATCAAATTATTAACCGGCAGGGCTTTCTGTTCCAACCAATTATTTAATGACCTACAAACCAGGGTGCAACTGCTTAAATATATCTTCAACTATAAGCACATTTTCTTCTCAACTACATACCATTACTCTCTAATTTGTGTTGGTGGTGACTTAACTGTGTAGGATTTTATTTCTGCTTGGCCAAGTAAAATATGACCTTGGGTTTAATTCAATCATTTGGAACTCTGTTGATAATTCAGTAATTTCATTAATATTAAAGGTATTGAAATTAAATTTGATACTAATATTTATGTTGCAATGAAGGACAAATGCCCCATGCAGATACAATCTTGAATTATGGTTACTTTTCTTAAATGTAGTTAAGAACTGTATCCCAAAACAATTAAGATATAATTCCATAACTTCAGTATATAACCTATAATCAACAACTGGAGCAATATGATATCATCAAGCATTGTATTTGTTCTGGTTTAACTAAAAATGTTGTAAAATCTGAACATCTCCCTTGTTTAAATTTTTGAGTTAAGAAGTTAGTAAGCATGTCAGTTTAAAATTATCTCACTTTCTAATGCTGTAGTAGTATTGGTAATAATAGTTTCTTTTGTTAAACTGTGTAACACTGTGCAAATAACTCATTTTATTAAATTAGGATTTCCCAGATCCTTGTACATGCTATAATGGGATGAAAATTAAACAGTCATCTCTTGCTAACAGGTATTTTCTGTATCTTCAGAAATTATATCCGGGATGCTTCTGCTCTCAAGTCTTTGTTTGCTATGAAGAAATCCATCATCAGACAACAGTATGAGATTGTGTTTTCATCTGGTTCAAGTCACAGTGATGGATGTCTCTATCATGGCTTACGTTGGATTGGGCCACAAAGTTCATTCACATGCCACGGGCATATATTGCCAATAAATACAGCCATATTAAATTAAATATACCACAGGTTTGCTTAGCCACTTCACCCTTAACTATTTGCAGAAAATGTATTTATTGCAATCTCATAGGCATATAGAAGCAGGCCATTCAGGAAAAAAACCCTATTCATTTGTCATCGCAATGAATCTGGCTTCATGGAGTTAAATCAGCTTCCAACAGAAGAGAATATGGTGCACTGATGATGCTACCTAGTTGGGTAATGAAACATCTCCAAGCAAATAACCAGGCTCAGAGAGCACCAAGGACCCCATAGTTATATCAGCTGCTTTAGTGTATGTATGATTTCAGGTTCCACTTCTCTCCCATGCATTTTGGACCACCAGAACTAGCAATCTAGCTATTTCATCTCTTTCTCCCTCCCCTGCAGTACCCAATTCATACCAGATGTTCAACATTTTGGAAGAATCACAGCAATGGGCATTTTGGATTTCAGAGCAAGAGAGAAACCTAAAAATTATCAATTGACATACCTTTGGGATATGTCTTCCAGAAAAATCCTGCTTCCTGCCCCCCACCTCCTTTTATTCTGAAGTTTGAACTGGAGTCATCTGATGCCAAACAGAATGATTGGTTTGAATAAGAATAGTTCCCTGGCACAGTTTATTTATTTTTTCACACAAACTGCACAGATGTTACCAGTGAAAAATGCAAATGCAAATGTAGCCACAGGATCCTAGACAGCGCACAGCAATTTTCTTCTCTTTCTTTCTTTTTCTTTTTTTTCTGCAACAGTTTTGAAGACTCTCTTGGGAATAGTGCGCGCATGCACACACACATACACACACACTTAAGGCCTAAAAAGTTTCCAAGTATCACTCAGGGCTACATATTCTTTGAGTGTGTTTATCCTATTGATAAGAATGTATGCATCCCACTGATTTTGTGACAACTGTAGAAACTTTATAAATGCATAATTGGGCAATGCTTCTCCAGATTAGAGGTATTAGTGATATACTGTGCTTTATAAAACTGAAGCCTGAAATATTTAATTACCATCAGCTAAATAGGGAAAAATTGTTTGTTTGTTTTTTAATCCTATCATCTAAATCTATTTTAGGTGCTAGGCTAGGACTACAATGACTAAATCCCTATAGCCATGGATCATGGGCCTGTTACTGTTTCTTAGCCCAGTCAATCTTACATGTTTGTTAATATATGGAAAACGGAAAAAAGGAGAGCTATGAACGCTGTCGTAAGTCTTTGAAGGAAATGTAAAATATAAATCTAACAAATAAAGAACATGAGTCAGTAACAGAACTTATCTTATGTTCTGATATCCATGAACGTTAAAACAAACCATAATTGCCATACCCATAACTTTCCTAAAATCAACCCTGCAAGGATTATCTTCAGAACACATTGATAAGATAAGCTAAACAAATATATTGTGACTTATTCAAAGCTATACAAGGAATGTTCAGAGCTAGCTCACCATTACTGTTGGGTGAGGATAAGTGCAAAAGCCCCAGCTCTTTTTCAGAGAACTGAGGTGGGCAGGAGGTCTCCTGACTTGACAATGAATTATATAATTTTTTGAGCCTCTCTAGAATCAACGCACATTCAGGAAGAAGACATGGCTCTCCAAGGAAATGTGAAGGACCACTTGGTCCCAATCCTGTTCAGTCCCAGAACGGGGAGGAGAAGGGACTCATCAGAGGGGGCATTTAAGCTCCTTGAATGTTTAGAGCTAAGACCAATCCTTGGAAAACTGAGTTACTAAAAAGACATATTTGCTGGCTGCAATAGAGCAAGAAGTAGCTAGCAGTTCCTGCAGCTGACCCTTTCTAACTTTGTGACTCTATCTACGACTCCTGTTCACGCTTCAAGGCCACTTCAGGGACCTCTACTGCAATCTTTTATTTTATCTTATTTTAATGGGGATGGTTGGGATTCATTTTATTTTATTATCTTTCAGAGGGTTACTCTGGATGTTTCAATGTATTGTTTTCATTTTTTAAAATTATTATTATTGTAACACGTACATTTTAGTGCATTTGACGACCGTACTATAAGCTGGTGAGGGTCTTTACACTGCAGAGGATAGGAATCCAATAAATAAATAAACAAATAAAATTTGCACGTCAAGTCAGAAAATAAAATTCTAGCTAAATAAAACTGGAAAAAATATGAAGGCAGCTGTATGCTCTCTGGAAAACCTAGGGTTGCTTTTGTATATTTTGTAAAGTGTGTCCTAACAGAGGCATAAATCAAGTATTACAAGTCCCCTCTCCAAGCTACCTTGAAAGCTTCCAGAGAAGTGAGCAAACTGAGTAAAAATACTAGAAAAAAAGGAAGCCCCTTTTAAATCTGTTAAGAGAATTATAATTTGGTGCATTATAAAGGCACTTCCTAACCAACAAAATCTTTGCAGGAATCAGCATAAAATGATACCAAACCTACTAATAATCATGCCTTTATACTCACTGCCACTTCTCTTTCTCTTTCGCTATATTAAAAAAAGGTGGGGAAAACATCTGTACATATTAGTTTTGAGTTGCTAACTTCACACTGGGGAGACTGGAAATCCAGGATGAAACCTCAATTATTCACTTTCTGACATCCCCTCATTTGTTTTCTGCTCAGCTCAGATAATTTGTTAACGTTCCTTTCATACTTGAAGAAAATAAGCAGAGCCCTTGGCCTTACACTGGAAACAGAAAGATGCCACAAGGGCTTGCAACCAGAGTCACTTTTCCAGACATGATTTTGCTCAAATTATGCCATTTAGAGACAAAGCACAGTGAAAGCAATAAAAATAGCTTCAGCTTGATAAATGGTACAAGAGCCTCTCGACAGTCTGTAGTTGTCACCTCTGACCTAGAGAACATCCTTTCAAACCTGAAGTGCCCTCTGGAGACCTGGCGTTCCTTGTAATTATTTACCATCTTTGAACAGACCTGCTGGGATCTGTACACAGTAAAGCCTCAATTCCTGAATGAACTAAAACCATAGCAACCCTTTATTTCCTTTGGACATGTTTCGTTTGCCCTCGCAGGGCTTAATAACTTGAGCTCATGTAAAAGGTGAGTTACTAGCACCTGCTCTCACATGAGATGAGTCTTTTAATTTAAGGGCACATTCTGACAAGGCACTTGCCTCTCAAGATTAGCTATCATCCTCCAACTAACTGCAAAAGACACCCCGAGTAATTGAAAGACACTTTTCAAACTGTTGGACTAAGGCAGAGAGGCCCGGGGATTAGAAGCAGTCCTATACCACACATCCACTAAAGACACACAACAAATTACAGCACGGCAGCTTTGAGCAGTAAAGGTTTTGGTCTAACCATAAGCTAAAAACATTACTGAAGAGAACAGTGAGGCCAACTTCAGTTTCTCTGAGGTTGTTACGAAAACCTCTAAGCATTGTACCATCATTCATAGTTCTTTGGATTAAGCAAAAATGCCTTTAACTGTGTTTAGCATGCCCCAAATCTGGGTAGCAATGGGACTTGGAGATAACAGTATAAAGGGATTAAAAAACCAAACAAACTGTGTATCTATGAGCATTTATATAGCACTTTGTTTGTTTTTAAATAAGCAAGTAAGTTCTCATGTATATTAATAATTTTAACAGACCAATAAAAATGGTCACAGCTACAGTATGTGAAACTTTACTGTTCAGTATAGGATCCTTCAAATCTTAGAATCAAGTTCTTTATACAAGTGGTCTGCCCAGCGTCAGAAGGTAGGAAAGCCTACCTTGATCTACCTTCACCCAATTAGTCTAAGCTTCTTTGACAGTGACAATACTAAAAACAACGCAACCAGAACTGGATTCAGAACTTCCATTAATTTGATACAGTAATTAAGAAAGGATGAAATAACTTGTAGTAAGGTTAAACTGATGCATGATGCTTGTCTTCCACTCATTAATAAGAAGAAAACAAAAAGCAAGCCATGAGTGTGTTGGGAGTTTCTGAAAGAGAAAATATGTCTAGTGAGAAAAATACCAGAACTGAGTGTTTCTGCAAGGTCCATATGCTCATGGTGCAATTTTTACTTTTTTAAAAATATGTGAAGCATGTTTTCTCTGAGACCTTGATTTGTCACGGCTGAAAGTAAAGGGCCTCAGAGCAAACAGGACAATTATGAAAATGGAACACTGGTAGATCCATAACCAAGGCCAGGAGATAAGAGCAGAGAAGTCCATTATAATGTAAAGGTGAGAGAAAAAACTCTGGAGCAGTTTTTTTATATAGAGAGAAGGCTTGATTGCTATATTCAGCAGTAGTTGATCTTCTTTGTTATTAGGGCACCTTGCATCTGCAATAAAAACAACGGATCTATCTGAGTCATGTCCCTGACTCTTCCACAATTAGCTCTAGAAGACTGGTTGAGTTTCCACAGCAAGATTGATGGCTATATCCCAGGTGAAGTTCTGACATTCTTCATTTGCAAAACATGAAATGCCAATTTTGGTTTGATCTGATGGTTAAACATTGAATGCTAACTAGTCATTTCTTATTACTTCATCCTTTACTACTTAAATGCCTTTATTACTCAAGTATGAATCCAATGACAGGAATGCCTATTTTAAGACATTTAAATTCTCCAGAGAATGACTTCCAGAAAATTTGGCCTTGTTTCCTGAAAGTCTATGATTTAAGTCAAATACTTGGGATGGGAACTGAATATAAACATTATTCAAATATGTCAGAAACTTTTTTTCTCCTTTAACATCACAGACAGGGAAGATACTGTTCTATAAATAATGCACAGAAAAGCTTGAACAAAATGACCTTGGAAGAAAATGCAAACATACAACGCATAATTTCTGAACTTCTCCTCCTAGTAATGTATGAATCAAACTAATTTAACAGGATTCTTTGCATTCCTTTTTAAGGTTGATTTTCCTGTATATTCCCACCCATAATGTCAAACAGATGTCACCAAAGGACCTTGTAAATAATGATAGAAGCTGCAGACCTATTCTATAATTGAAAGGTAGTGCAACTGGTCCTTTTGTTTTAATTGCCCAGTCAAAGGATGAAACCATTCTTCATAGTTTTGCAAGTGTAGCTAAATAGCTGGTCAACAGCTTGTTTTCATTCCACTTCCTACAAAACGCAGGAAACCTTACTTAAACTGCTAATGACAATATACAGTAAATTGTGATTGGAAATCCAGGAAAGACAATCCCAATAAAACAGCACTTTGTAACTTTCAAGCCTTCATTCTTGTATGACAGATACAGTTGGAAATTTTGTGAAAAAGAACTTATTGCTAAAAGAACATTGTTAGCTTTTCTAGACAAACCTTTCTAATAAGCATATTTACTAGAGTTATTCTGGCTGGAAAAGCTAAGGTGAACTTATCCACTAGAAACAGAGATGGGAAATTTGAGGATGCTAGCTTGATCCTATTAATGTATTGGGAGTCATTCATATACTGAGGCTGTCAGGTTGTCAACAGTATATATCTATTTTATATATAGAAATAGATATAGATTAGATATAGATATAGATAAAATAGATATATAATATTAATGTATCCAGGATACAGCCAAGATGTATATCTGCACAGATTCTTATATAGATGAACCTTTTATGAATCAGAATAAAATACTGTTAAGAAATACAATAAATGGCCTTTAAAACAAAAGTCTTTTGTTGCTGAGGTCATATCATCATGATCCACAAATATTACAATTCCTTTATATAATAATGATTTGTACTGTAATGCAAATTATGATTAGATATTTGGTCTAGAGATGCTGAGAACAGAAAGGCATGACCTTGTTTACTTCAAGTACATACTGAACAAATACAGCAAGCTTCATGAGAGATGATAATAATCACAGCTGTCCTACTGCTATGGCAAAGCCATTACTGGTATCAAAATCAATGTCTTTATGGACACCAATTTCCTAAACTCCTACATCCAAAACTAATTTGTTTCTTCAGACTTCATCACCAACCATAGCTCTTCCTAACAGGAGTGAAGGTGCTCCCCAGGTGCTCACATTCTTTTTTTCTCTCCTTCCTCAGCATGTGAAAAATCAGACTTTGGTAGCGCCTTTTCCAAGTAATTAGTTTTATTAAAAGACGTAAGCTTTCATGCACTGCAGCTCACTTCAGACTTTTCACCACCATAGACTAATACGGCTCTCCTACAATGTGCCAGCATGTGAGGAAATTAAGAAACTTCATATCCACTTTTATTATTAATCACAGTTTGACAAACAGTAATTAATTTTAAGAATGCTTTGTTTGAGGAAAGCCAACTTTTGTGAGACTTATGAACCTCTCCCGTTCCACCCAAACGTAGTTAAGATTAACCCCCAGTTTCACAGAGTGTTAATCTAAACTGGAAGTGGAAGTTTGTGATCTACTCGTAGCCACATTAGAGAAGGAAAGAGAAGCAGAAATATATCCAAAGGCAGCTTCTACTTCACAATTGATCTACAAAGTAGTAAAAAGACAAGTAAATGTTTCCCAGCAAAAGGTTTTATATAATAAACCAAGACACATTTCAAAATCCACTTCAAGAAGTCATCATACGAAAACCTCACAGCCAAAATTGCTGACTTAAGAACCAAAGCACATATAGGATGCCAAAAATAAAAACTATACTTACAGTCTGGTTAGCTTCAGTGTGTTCTGAAAAAGCAGTTCTGTAAGAACTTGCAGTTTATTTCTGTTCAGGCGTCTAAAGAAAGAAACTCAGCATTAATACAGGTTCTGTGAACATTACAGAAGGCAATTTCCATTAACACTATTGTCACAATGGATATTGTAGACACAGTTTTTCAGGCTGTTTTCTTTCCTTTCACACAGATTGCTTTTCTAAAAAAATTGTTAAAGAAATAGTTGAAATAAAGAAATCAAATACTAAAACACTCATTACAGTTTATTTGATACTTCTCTGCTTTTCCCTTCCTCCCACACATATATACATATGCACAGTTCTTACATGCTTTATTTTTAATGAGTTGGTCACATATATGCATGTTATTCTAATAATGGTCTACAATGTCACATCGGCCCATCAGGGAAACTATGCTAGAAAACTGAATTACCTGATAAAACTCTCAGTAGAAGTTTCAGACATACCCAACAATGCATTTCAAGTTATTAACAGAGGTCCAATCTTCCAAGTGAAGAAATCAATAGAATAAGTGGTTGACTGTGGTTTCCCTTCTTATAAACCATGCAGAAGTATTCACCTACTTTTGATTAGAAGAAATGTTGGGATCAGCGCTGTATTAGCTGCACTGGGTGACAGTTGCTTTCCAAAGCATTGTACAGCATTACCAAGGAGGCACACAGGCCTCTTCAGCCTTTGATTTAAAACTTGATTTGGTCTATTATCATGTACAAAGAAACCAGGGAATTATAAGTGTAACAGTTACTTTGTCTTGATCTCCTCTCCAACGTGCCAATGTCACAGGAGCACAGTGTTACAAACTTAATGCTGCTGCAGGACTGGAATATGGCAAGACAAACTCCAAATCCAGTTCTTGACTTTTTCATGATGGAGACAGCATACAGCAGCAGACAGTACATCTATCCCTATTTAGGACAAAAGAATTCAAGCTTCTCAAACAGAAACTTAATTCTTTCTGCTATGGTACCTGAGTAAGTGACCCCATCTTCTTTTTTCGGAAAGAACTAGAACGTTGACAATAATTGTTATAAGGATGAAACAGTTCCAAAATACTTTTGCTCAACGTTATTCTTGGATGATCAGATCTCACTGTAGCCTTACATGCCTTGCCATATAAGTGGGGCTACATCTGAAAAGCCCTCAGAAACTTCTACTAGTGTAGTATACTGCTGCTAAATTTTCAGCTAAGAGAAAAGACTCAGATCTGCAGTCTGTCAGCTGTGCTAGCTGATAGCTGTTTTTAGAGTGCATAGAGGTGTGAGGTTGAATGTAGCATCTGTCTGCAATTATTTAAAGCAGTCTTTTCCAGGGATCATGCAACTGCCCTTAGCAACAGCTGTGCAATCCCAAGAAAAATGTGGATAAGGAATCACTATATTCATGCCCCACATGTGATGAAACACCTTTTTGCTCTACCGATTATCCTCTTTCAAGTCCAGAGCGGAATGGATCCTGGCTGCAATTCCCATCTGAATCTGACCATCTTCTAAAATTAGCTCATGTGCTCCCCTTGTGTATGTGTGTGTACCACTGGTTTCACAACATAACCTGTGGCAACATACATAAAGGGTTTTTGCTCTTGCGTGCATATTGTGCTCAGCCACAAAGATCTAACTCTCTTTCTACTGTCAACAGAAAAGATTCATTTTGGAACAAGCATTTAACTCTGCTATTGCATACTCTGATTTATTGACTACTGATCTGGGGTTGGTAACTTGTTGCTACTGCTGTTGCATTGTTCGTGTGTTTTTATTCTCTTTAGAAAGACATGAATTGCTCTTTTGTTGTACGTTGCTTTAAGCAACATCCTTCTCTGAAACTAAAAGATGGAATAAAACAAATCTAAAATAAATAAAAATTCTTGTTTTAGAAAAATAGAAGACCCCTTCAGTTTTGGATCTGGTTCCAAATGAATCACTTCACCACTTTGGCTAGCCAGCACTGCCAGCCCACCAACCCCTTCCCACCTCACAAGCAAAAAGTTGCAACTTTGCTAAAGGAGTAAAATTACCCAGTGGCTAAGAAGAATTATTAGATCCAGGAGTGGCTTTTGGTGGTCTGTTCTTAGCTGGAAATGAGACTCCTGAACATCCCCAAGAGTGTCATGTCCTGCCAGAGCTCATGAACTTTGTGGTTTTTATGTTTCCTCTATAAAAGGAAGAAATAGAAAAAAGTACCAGTCTCATCCTTTTAACCATAATTATCTGTTAGGAGCGTGGGACAGTAGTTTCTGCTTTCTAATCCTATTTCATGAGTTTGCATGAAATGCTGGAGCAGAAAACTTCTGTGAATTTAAAATATGTGCTTCTTAAATATAAAGTTGTTCATCAAAAAGTATTTAGACAACACTGATTAGTGTGCACCTGTCTTTTTTTTTTTTTTAATTTTTAGAGAAAGTACAAGCCCATGTTTCATATGGATAGGGGTTTATTTTTTTCTGCCATAGAGATCAGTTCAAAAGACAGAGAAAATCACCAAACCATCCTGTACTAAGGACAGGAAAAGAGAACTGGTCACCTTCCACATGGTGCTCAACTATCACTTCCACCATCCCTTGTTACTGCCTATGCTGAGTGATGCTACAAGATTTATTCATTTGCTTGAATTATACCTGCCTTTCTTCCAAGAGCATGAGACAGCATGTATAGGGATTTTCTTTCAATTCTGTGAGGTAAACTGGGTTGAGTGAGAGTGACTAGCCTCCCAATCCCCCAGTGAGTTTCCATGGCTACAGGTGGATTTGAATGTGCATCTCCTCATTCTTAGTCCAACACCTTACCTGCTACATCTCACTAGCTCCATCCCCAGGAGCTACAGGAAGGCTGTAGATCTCAGTACCCCTAGTTCAGAAGCCTTCTTTGCCCCTGCCCATTAAATCTTTTAAACTTTAAGGTAAGCTTCTTCCATTCAGGATAGAAAAGAGTGATCTGACAACAGAGAAGGATTCTGTTGAACACCTAAAAGATTGATCATGCACTCATCAGGAGCATTGGGGGGGGGGGGGGGGGGCAAAATGGTTTTTGAAGCACCTGCCAGATGAAGTCACCCATCTCTAACTGGTATGTTTCCATTTGTGTATGGCAACACTTTAAAAAAAAAAATGATTATCCCATAACCAAGTGCTGTAGATAAATGTTTCTAATTTTGAAATAGGTTTCATTATTTATAGATAATTATATCTACCCCTGAAATGTACACTGAATCTTCTACAGTTACATGATAACGCTCTATTAGTCCAAATACTTTTTTTTTTTTTTCCTGTCTTCTTGGAATTGTAGCAGTACTGGGCCCTACTGGGCAAGTTAGTCAAAGCTTACAGAAAAGATAATACAGAATGTATCAACAAACATACCAAATTCCACTAATCATCTGGGTTCTGACCTATGCCTATGATCAGTGTTCTGGCTCCTTTGGTATATTACTGTACTAAATTACCAGATTCTCCTTTTGATGTCCTATCTTATGGTTATTTAAATGTATTTAATAATAAGAAGAATCCATTAGTTTATTAGTCAGTTGAATTTTTAAAAATTCTTCATTAGATATAAGATATTAAACTATTCTTCATTAGAAGTAAAACTATTCAATACAAATTCCTAAAATGCCTTATTACTGATCCGAGTTTTATGAAAATCATTCGTATGATAGTATTAGATGACTGATGAAATAGCAGAATTACACCTTTCTTACCTCATCCCAATTTTCTCCCTGCTTGAAAGATTTCAAAATATACATTCTGTGTTGGACAATTCATCTAAGATGGCATATCCCAACTGCAGCCTTTCTATCATATAGCTTCTAATCCATTTGCTTTTCAACAGAGGTGTGGAATTTAGTATTTGACACAGCAGGGCTTTCTTTAGAAATGAAATAAATGTAATTACAGGGAACACTTGGGTGTAACTTTGTCATTGTTTAGAAAGTTTGGTCAGGTAATAAGAACTAGCCCATAGCTGTATTTTATTTATACATAACCTAACAGTTAACATATGACATTCATTTCATATCTACAGGGTTTTTTGAAAAGCAAACTGTCAGCAGATATTAATAAGTGAAACCAAACTTCAAACTCCAAGTGGTTTGTACTTTAACAAATTATTTCATATAATCTCTACTTGTTGTACAGAGAAACTGTTGGAGTCCAATTAATGTTTATGAGAGAAAAACAATATGCCAGCACTGACAAAGTGAATTTGTTACAATTGCAATTATTTGTTTAAAATGTTTGTTTTTTTTTTTATCTGCACTCAGTCGTTACCGACCCTGCAGTGACTGCTTTTTGGACGAGTCCTTGCAGTTTTCAAGGCAAGGTGTTTTGGAAGTGGTTTGCCAGAGCCTCCTTCCTAGAGCAGAGCCCAGCTGGCGAGTGCAGGAGGTGGGGTTTCCGTTGCTTCGCGCCCTTTTCGGGCGAGCGCAGTTTCGCGCTTACCGGCAACTGCTCCCAACTCCTTTTTCCAAGGCGCCGCCAGCATTTTTCCTCCCACCAGAGTGAGAGTACCCATTTATCTACTCACGTGAGTTTTTGACCTGTTGGGTTGACAGGAGCTGGGAAGGAAACAGGAGCTAACCCTGTTAACGGGAAGGCTGGACTCGAACCACCGAAGCGTCAGCCATTTCTGGCCGGCAACTTTCAGCGTCATTAAGCCGCTGCGCCACTGTGTCCCCCTTTTAAAAGAATTTTTTCGGAGACAATTTGGAGCAATGAGAAATGAACACAGGGAGAGAATGGATGCTGGAAATAAACACATGCAGAACTGTGAAGGGGTTCACAATCTACAGGGGAAGGTATATCCCAAGACTGAAAGAAGAAGATTGGGAGCAACCTGTTCTTCTCCTTCCCCGATGCCTGGAATAGAACCGAGTCAGGGATACAGGTGAAATTGCACATTGTAGATTTATTTTTCCTTTTCTTCTCCTTGGCAGCCATGGTGTGTGTCTTGGTATCTACAACTCCTGAAGTAGGTGTGACAGTAGACTATTTTTAGGATGTAAATTTCACAGACAAATTGAGAGTTAATTCACATGTTTATGGAAATGACAAAAGGATAACTGCACCAGTTTTTAAAAATATTTTCTATCCAGACACAAACTAATTTCTACTTATTTTTCTGCTCCTATCGGGTCTGCAGATAGCTCCCCAGCCATCGTATGTGGGTGACTCATTTTTTGTGGAGTCCTTGGGGTTCTCTGAGATTGGTTCTTTTCTTGCAAACATTTCATTACCCAGCTAGGTAACATCTTCAGTGCTAAAATGGGATGAGGTTTGCTCTCTATTTATCTGCTGTGGCCTGCTTTGCCAGTGCTGGTGGGGGTGGGGGTTCTGTTTTGCTCTTCTGGTAGTTCATTGATTAGCATATGTTGACTGCTTGATTGTGTGCCTGGTGGTAACCTCTGCTTATCTGGGTGATGATTGCTGGAGATGATTGCTGGTGACTGAATGCTGGTCAGGCGATCTTCTGATCTTTTGTCTCTTTTGAATAGTATGTAGATACTGTTTATCTCTATGTGTCTGTTAATTGCTGCCTTGTCTGAATACCAGGCTTCCAAGAATTCTCTTGTATATTTGGATTTGGCTTGGTCTAAAATGCTGAGAGTTTCCCAGTTAAAACTGGGGTTGAATCTGTCCATGTGTTGTGCAATTAAGGAATTTTCATCATGTCTTCTGACTGCTAGTTGGTGCTCATGGATGCTTTCTGCTAGTCTTCTGCCTGTTTGTCCTACGTAGTGTTTGTTACAGTCCTTACACTGTATGTTGTAGATGACTCCTGTTTTTTCTTCTTGGGCAACTGGGTCTTTTGGTTTACTTAGGATATTTTGGAGTGATTTTGTTGGTTTGTGTGCTACAGAGATGCCATATGGTTGTAATAATCTGTTGGTGGTTTCTGAGATGTTTCTGATGTATGGCAGTGTGATCCTTTTCATGGCTTGTGCGGGTTGTGTTGTAGTAGGTTGAGTGGTCAGGCACTTTTTGATAAAATTACGTGGGTACCCATTTTGTTAGAAGATGTATAGGTGGTCTGTTTCCTTTTTCTGCTGTTCTGGGTTGCTGCAATGCGTTTGAGCTCGCTTGAATAATGTTCTTACACAGCTCCTCTTGTGGGAGGTCAGGTTGTTGCTTTGGTAGTGGAGTACTTGATTGGTGTGGGTTGTCTTCCGATAAACTTGGGTTTCTAATTTCCTGTTGTTTCCTGTGCTGATGAGGATATCCAGGAAGGGTAGCGTGTTGTTGTTTTCTTCTTCTCTGGTGAATTTTATCCCTTTGAAGATGTTGTTAATGGTTTCATGTGTTGTCTATGGGATAGATGTAGTTTAGGCATGAGACACCATGAGTATTTAGACTCGTTCTTTGCTTGGGCGGGATGAGCTGCAGAATCATCTGCAGGGCCACTATGAGGAACATTTTAGTTATCTGATGGATAAACTCACTTGGAGGTAGACTCCAACTGGGCAAGTCCTGTCAAGGTGCCAGGCACAATCTTGCAGGTTTAGCTGGTATGAGTTTGAACATGTGTTAGTTTCCTTGAAGGACAGGGTAGTTCTGCTAACCTTAAAGGAGGCAGTGGTACATCCCCTCCTCTATAAACAATTGCTCGACCCAACAGTCCTGGCCAATTTCCAGTTTTTAGGAAGTTATCAGGCTGCAGCTCCAGAAGGCCTGGGAGGAAATGGATTAATTTCAGTCAAGTTTCAGTAGTAGTCCATAGTACTGAGATAGCTTTGATCACCTTTGTTCTTGACTTCTGGTGGAGTCAGAATAGAGATGGGGTTACTGCCCTGATTCTCCTTGGTCTCTCAGTAGCTTTCAATTCTCCTGTCTCTGCAGGTGGTTTCAACTGGTGGGCGGTTTTTGTGGGGGGAGGGGGGAGTCTGAGGTCCCTTACTGGCTGTTTGAAAAAGACCTGAAAACTTGTCCCCCCCCCCCCCCCCCGCAGGCATTGAGTTAGGATGAGTGGTGAGCTTTTTACAGAATTCTATATATTAGTCTCAATGTTTTCTCTTCTGGACATACATTGTTCTTTTGTTTGTTTTATTGTTCCTCCTGTTTTTAGTCTTTTACATCAGCCAGACTCTTTATGGAGTTGGGCAGCCTGCTAAATTTGACAAATAAATGACAAATAAATAAACTGTCCCTTATTCACATTGATTTTATGCCTAAACACTCATGGTGTCTCATGCCTAAACTACATCTATCCGATAGACAACAGTATTGCTAAGACATGAAATCTTTTGTAATGCTGCTTATCAAACTAACACCAAAGTTCATCAAACTAACACAAACCAGGGCCAATTTGATCAAAGACTGAATACTAACAACAATTTTCATTTCTCTGGTACCATATATTCAGCCCCACACTAGATATTACTATTATTATTTGAGTGTATACATGTAACTAGCAGTTATCTGATAAATCGGACTATCTTTGGGACATAGAGGGATTGGGGGGGGGGGTGTCTCTGACCTTGCTCTTTACATCTCAAAAGAAATTCCAGCTAGTACAAATGAATGCTTCCCTATATAGGTAGTCCTCAACTTATGACCACAACTGGGACTGGAACTTCTGTCATTAAGCAATACAGTCATTGAGTCACACCCAATTTTACAACCTTTTTGGCCATGGTCATTAAGTGAACCACCACAGTTGTTAAGCGAATCACATGGTTGTTAAGAGAATCCGGCTTCCCCCATTGACTTTGCTTGTTGGAAGCCCCCTGGGAAGGTCTCAAATGGCAATCACATGACCCTGGAACACTGTAACTATCATAAATACATGCCAGTTGCCAAACACCCGAATTTTGATCACATGACCGTGGAGATGCTGCAATGGTCATAAGTGCAAGGACCAGTTTTAAGTCATTTTTTCAGCACTGTCGTAACTTTGAATGGCCATTAAATGAATGGTCGTAAATTGAGGACTACCTGTAATAGGAATAGCAGCTTCAAAAAAAAAAAACATTGTGGGGGGAAGTCATGGTAAGAGGAGAAAAAAATGATATACCCCACCCCCTGCTAGTCAGGTTTCCTGGTTATGGATTCTTTTTCTTGTGGTGGGTTTACACAACAACCTATGGAAAAAAATAAACATATTATGGATTAGCAATAATATGTAGACCAGGGCAAAATGCCATTTACTTGGCAGATTAGTATAGCTGCACCAGGAGAAAAGTTCTAATATTCTTTATCTCTTTATCCTACAAATAACTTCCTAATTTACCGTACTACTTTCATTATAGTCTTATATCTGAGCTACAGATATATTTTTTAATGTTTTAGTTTATTTGCTTGCTGGCTGTAATTTATGTATATGCCAAAGAGAGAATGACTTGTTTTACTTAGTTCAGTGCAAGAAACTTCATAGAGGGTCTAAATCTAAGGAACAGCTAAAATTTGAGGACTGTCTTTCCTTTGAATATTATTAAGTATCCAAAGAACAAAAACATTTAATGAGGTCTTATACCATCCTGGCTTCAGTTTACCAAATTACTCATTTTACATTTTTCTCCATGCTATATATCAGAAGTTATATGAGCACATAAAGCCGCAAAACATATAACTTATTCCATAGAAATAGAAATAGAAATAGAAACTGGCTTATTATGGTTATAAGTACAAAATGAGAGCTTTGTACAAAACATGACTGCTTTCATCTTTTTGCCACTTAATCCCCCTTTGGAAGTGTCTTTTGTCACATTTATGATTCCCAGTCCTTGTTTATTTCTAAAGCATAATCCACTTTTAGTATAAAATCTGCAGCTTGTTCATTTTAGATCTTTTCCTTTCATTTTAAAATAATGTTTAAATGGGTTCAAATAAAATAGACTGATTACATCACAACTCAGTTTTAACCTTCAACTGCATGACAAATCTTCACTTAGAACAATAATAAATTGACCTTTAATAAATTGACTAACATATCAATTATACAGATTTATTTTTGCTAGCTGTTTTGTTAACAATTCTATAAAAACATTATCTGTTCCTTTTTTAATTCAACCACTGCACTCCCCAAAACTATGAGAAAATTCAAAATAGTTTCTATATGGACTACAACTTAACTTGAAAGTTGAGTTCACCAGAAGTGAGACAAGTTTGTTTTAGCCAGAAATTGAAGAAGCAGGAGTCTGAAGTAAACAAGAACAATATTCTGTTCTGATACCCAGTCAAAGGCAGAAGACCAGCTTGTCCAAAGCAAAAGTTTCATGCCAGGCTGGTTTAGAAAGGACTGAGCTTTGAGAAACAGTAAAGTCTTGTTCTTCATCATTTTCCCTTCTCTTTCTTCCTCCCATTTATAATTCTGCCTCTGGCTCTCTGTCAGCTGTTTTATTCTGGGGAATAAAAACATAATTTGAAAACCTGCCAGTTTCCTTCTGCCTCGTCTTATACCAAAGAGAATCAAGGCAGGGTTGTCTTGAGTCTCTTTCTGATTCCTTCTTTATAATGCTGTATAACCTTTCTTTTAGCTGCTATCAGTTCTTGCATATCTTTGCCAACTTTGTTCTTCTCTACAGCCTTCAATGCTGTCTGAATTGACAGTAAAAAAAAATAAATTTACTGAAAGTATAATTATGGTCTCCACTTGTACACAGAGCATGTCTAGAGTCCACAGTTTGACATGATTTCTATTTGCAAGCTGTTGCTTATAACAGTTGTAATGAGAAAATGATGGCATATGAGACAAGGAAGGGCAGTGATGGTGGATCCAAACCCACCTCTTTTTTATGTACAGCCTAGCTTGGTGCAGGGGTGCAGCATACAGGACAGTTCATGGTCTCAAAAGACCACAGATCCTGACAGTGTAACTCATAACTGCACTTGGGTGAACAAGTACATCTGCATTCCATCCTAGCCTTACCTGTTTAGCTACAGCAAATGCTTCAGAGTTCAGACAGTATTGGAGGAATGAATGAGTGTGAAGAACCCAATGTTCAATACTGACAAAAAATCAGCAAGTAATTAGAACACAATAACCTCATTGTTGATGGAGTTTGTCCATCAAATTATATATACATACATATATTCTAGATATGAAGTGTTGTGGTGGTAGATGAATGCATATTTTCACCTAGTAAGTAGCTTAACAAATTCCCTTTTGAGAATCGAAGGATTTGTTACTATTGTGGGTTTCATATGTGGTTGCATGCATATACTGATTCTGGGAAAATCTATTTGGTACATTTGCTATCGCAATTTGGACATCATCTCTTTAAACCTGAGTGAGCACTCTTTTTTTTTTTTTGGTGCCTTCGAGTCAATTTAGTGCTTTGCCATTGCCTCCTTCCTAGGGCTGAAAGAAAGTGACTGGCCCAAAGTTACCCAGCTGGCTTTGTGCCTAAGGTGGGACTAGAATTCATAGTCTGCCAGTTTCTAGCCTGGTACCTTAAGCATTATACCAAACTGGCACTCTTCTACCAAAGTTGGAGAAGAATGTAGTGAACACCTGGGCAATTCATAATGCGCTGCTAGTTGGAAGGAAGTCTTAAATGGATTATCCTATTCTGCAGCGAAAGAATAAATTCAAAAAATAAAAAGATCTAATCCATTCAGTGGTCACCTATTGAAAGAAAGTGAAGAATATATTTGTTATTGAATAAACAAATCAAACCATGAACTTTTCTCAGTCCATGGTGAAAGCTTCTGATGTTAACTTCCTTAAGTAAAACTAGCAGAGAACATTGAATGTATAAATATTTTTATGAAGTGCCTTCAAAGCTAAGGAATTGTAGAGAATAAAGCGGATGGCCTTGAGGGAGAGAAGAGAGAACCTAGATTAAGTTGCAGACATGTAGAAAGTGTATGCAAATGTCTCAGGAATTTAATCCAGTATTCTTTAAAGTTAAGATGAAAATCAGTTAGAAAGATAGGGGGTACATTCTGAAAATTGACTAATTTTCTTTTATAAGAACAAGAACAAGCAGCATTATGACTATGGTTTAATTTATGGGCATGGATATTGTCTGTGGATATGGTACATTGCCTGTGAGTCTGAGGAAGTGGATATGCTTTCTGTAGGGTCAGCTCCAACACTGCCCATTTGGAACCCCACATCTCATGATTGGCTAGGACCTCCTGTGAAGTGACATAAAGTTGGATTCCTACAGTAATCAATGCTTCTTTAAGTGAGGTAACAGTGTACCCCTTGCTCAAGAGTCTTTATCTCACTGCTGTGGATAATGTTAGACCTGTCTCTAATTTACCTTTTTTAGGAAATGGTTGTGGGGAGAGAGGTGGCCCTGAGAATGGAGTGGGAGAGGAAGATCAGTTACTCAGCTCTGGGAAAGTAGAAAGCCTGAGAAAGAAACTCAGAACAGGCCCACTTCAACTTTCTGGGCCTTAAAAAAGTAATTGATAGTTTTGGACAGGCTTCAGGATTTTTTAATTTATTGAAATGGCTGCCTATATCACAATTGCAATTCTATTAAGAATCTGTCAATATATCCTACAACAATAAAATAGCGTTCCTGGAGTTCCCACAGTGTCTGAACCTTGATCTGGCCTATTCAGCTTGAGGAAGCAGATTATTTGGACCCTTGTCAGTCAGGTTGCAGGCCAGGGCATAGCACAGAAACAGCATTGGTCATGCTTGTGGGTCACCTACCAAGAGACCAGAATGGGGGAAGTGCTCCTCTTTGACCTTTCAGCAGCTTTTGCTTCATCTCTGAGAGATTGGAATCGATGGCAATGTTTTGCAGTGGTTCTCATCCTTCCAATCAGTGACAGTGGAGAAGGAGTGCTCTGCCTGGAGACCTCTGTTATGGAATGCTTCAGGGCTCTCTTGCCTTCCCACTTCTTTTTAATATTTACATGAAGCACTGGGACAGGTCATCTGTCAGCCCTGGGTTCATTATTGTTAATATGCTAATCATACTCAGATATGCATCTTGGCCCTGGGTTGAACAGGTGAATGGCAGAGTGCTGACCCAATGCCTGGAGGCTGTCAGGTCTGGATGGGGATGAACAGATTCAGACTGAATCCCTCCAAGATGGATTTGCTTTAGGTTTGTGGGCCTAACAATTCCAGAGAAATACCATCTTTGACTCTGGACAGATTTGTATTTCCCCAATCCAGAGGTAGTTCACGCCCCTACTTCTGGCAGCTGTGGCTAGAAAAGCTTTTGGACAGTTACATCTGTCAATGCCAATTGCACCCATTCCTGGATCATAAAGTCTTTCTCAAAGCCTTCATGTCCCAGTCATCTCCTACTTGGACTACTGTAATGTTGTCTACATGAGACTGCCTTGAAGAACATTTGGAAGCTACAGGTGGCATCCAGCTGCTCAGGCAGTGATGGGATGCTAGTATACCTGGGTGACCCCACTGCTTAGGAAGCTGAACTAGTTGTTGGTTCTGGGCATGATTCAAGATGCTAGTGTCATCTTTAAAGCCCTACATGCCTCTGAACCTGGTTAAACTGAGGAGCTGCCTTCTCCTATATTCATCTGCCTTTCTGACCAGACTGAATAGGTCAATTCTCTCTAGATCTCATCCCTTTGGGACTGCCATCCTACAGGGCCTCAGAAGCGGGCTTTTTCAACAGCGGCCCCATGCTCTGCTGCTCTCCTCCTGCAGAGTATTCAGGTAGCTCCATTCCTCCTGGGCTTTAGGAAAGCCATTAAGATCCACCAGCACAGGAGGGGATGCTTTGATTGGTAATAGGGTTGCAAGTGCACAATTGTATTTTGTTGGTTTCATTTTATGACTCTGATTAGTCTTTTTATGTATTTTTGCATCTTTCTCTTCGTTTTTATTGATCTTTTTATTTTATGATGAGATTGTTAGCTGCATAGAAGCTTTCTCGTATATACATAAAATGGAGTGGAATAAGCAGAATTAAAATAAATAAAATAAAAGTGATATCCTTTCTGTAGAATAAAACTTACTGTAGATACCCATTTACTTACATTTTGATTTTTTAAAATGTATACATTCCCTTTACTTTTTTATAATAGGAAAAAATGCTTCTTTTGTGATGGAGAAAAACCATTACATTGTTTGCATGAATATTCATATATGTCTCCATACAAAGGGTCATTCGTTTGCATCTAAACAGAAATGGCTTCATTTATAAGATTGTGATATTCCACTTTTCATTCCAAGTGGATCAGGTCTCTCTGAGTATGACAACTTGCCAACGTGCGCAATTTGTACCCTCTCTCATCACCCAGGAACTGATAGGCACAAGAGAAACTGGAATGTCAGTCCTGATGGCTGCTCCGTATCTGATAGAAATAGTCCTATCTTTACTCTAGCATGTGCTGTCAGATACTCATGTATGTAGTTCCCAAGGCCACATTCACCAGCCTTTGCAAACTGCGGATGAGCAGGCTTAGAACAAAGTGCTCTCACGAAATCTCTGTCTCTATCAGCTTTGTTCCTCTTTGTTTCTCCACTCCTTCTGCAGCTGAACATTTCCTGTGTATGGGCTCTGGAAGCCTCTAGCAAAACAGAGTAGGTGTAATCTTTCTAGCAGTGACTTTGCTTTGTCTCAAGACAAGTTATAACTGACCTAGCAGGAAACTTTACTTGGCGTCTCCAATCTCTCCACTTCCAAATACCCATTTTGTTAGGATTCTTTTTTGCACTTTCCATAAACACATCAGTGCCCCAGCACCCCCAGTTTGACTTGAAACCCGCCTCTTTAGCAATGTTTTCTCCAGCTGTTGACAATCCAGCCAGTCTTATGTAATCATTCCCCAACTTCTCAGACCCTCCTCTGCTCTATTCTGATATGTGACTTGCGTTCTATTTGTTGCTATGATTTATATTGTTGCATTTAATCATGTGCCTCGTTCTTCTGTCTTACAATCTAATCTTTGTCCTACATGAACTAAATTAACCCTTTACTAGAATCTGTTTCTAAATTGCCCCCAAAGCAGTCATTTCAGTCCTCTGATTCTTGTGTACTTTTGTGTGTATCTAAATAAATTGCTTTTTTTGTTTTCAAAGAACGTGCATGCATAGACATGGGATATAGTTCTCCGGTTATGTTTGTTCATCAGAATGTGGAATGGGTTTCAAGCTTAGCAGATATGCTACTAAACCACTCTCCCCAAATCCTTTTCTTCCCCATAGTTTCTTTAGCCCAACTCCACCATTTTTGTTCTCCTGTTACATCTAGCATCCAAAAAGCAGCCACATAATCTTTTCCATTCTCAGTTCCTCAAGCTATTGTTTTTATTGAAATCTGGCTTTGCCCCTCTGAGAGAACCGTTATTATCACTCTCTGCCTCAGGGGACTTTTGCTGAATCCTTTCATTCTGAAAGCTCTGGCAATAGTATTGGCCTCCTTTTCAAATTCTGTAAAGGTTCAGCATCTACTCATCTGCCCACTTCATTTATTCTCCTCTCCTTTTGATGCTTGATATGCCTTCTATCTTGCTTCCTTCCTTATTTTTTAATGATCTTTTCTCCACCTATGCTTTACTTTGGGTACTCTCTGATCTTGTCTTCAGTGAGAAGAAGGGAGTGAGAGAAACCACTGACTTCCCCAGCAAAGCTGTAGAAATTTCAGAACTCTGAATAATACTCTAAAAAGAGTTACAATTGTCCCAAATCTCAATAATTTAATGTGTCACGGGCATATTGCAATCCACATGACGTATATATGATCTTTAAAACAGAAGAGGCTGCAAACCGACAGTATTTTGTATATACTAATACTTCATTAATATATTGGTACCACTTAGCATTTCACAAATGCATATAGAAATCTATAGTCTAAATGCACATGTCATAGTACTAAGAATATTTCAGGAAAGAATAAATAGGAACATACTAAAGCTACTACTTCAGTAGTATTATTTCTGTACTGCTTCTGAAGTCTTCCTTCACTACTATAATTCTTGCTTCTTTTGGAAGCACAGGAATTGTGGTTTTAAACCCTCTGGACTATTTAAACATGACCCATATTTGTTTTTCCTTGAGTTCTTATGGGTCAGTGACCTACTACACAAATGTTTTTGATGAAATCAGGATGGCTTATTATTCTATTAGTTAAAATAAGCTTCTGTGCTTTTCTGGCCTGTACAGATGCACCCATGCGGACCAAAATAATTTCTTAGACTATGCCTGTGGTCTTCCTAGCTGCCCTTTTCCTGAGTTTAGCTTCCTCCTGCAAAGACCTGTTGACAGAACTGCTAATGGCTTCCTCTGCTGAAGAGGCATCATTTTTTAAAATGTTTAGTAAGGAGCAAAGTCCACTCTCATCAACAGAGAGAGATCAAAAAGGTTGCAAGGTTGTAGTTATTGCTTGCTGAAGACAGACATGCAATATTATGAATGGAACTCTGTATTATTGTCCTGCCAATCATATTAGCACACCAGTAATGATGGACAGAAAATACTGGCTAAAAAGTCTACTCCAGTTCTAAAAGCACAGAATCCAACCAATAACAGAAGCTACAAAGATAGAACTGCTAGACATTCCATTATATCCAACTTATAAGATTTCTCAGTTTAACATGCTACCATGCATTAATAAACTATTCCTAAAAGTTAGCAGCTCAAACTAGTTAGGGTAAAACCTTTAAAATTTAAACAAGGAAAGGGCTTCCAGATGTTGTTAAACTACAGTACCTAAATTGGGATGTCTGAGAGCTAGTTTGGTGTAGTGGTTAAGGCATCAGGCTAGAAATCAGGAGACTGTGAGTTCTAGTCCCGCCTTAGGCACAAAGCCAGCTGGGTGTCATGGGCCAGTCACTCTTTCCCAAGGAAGAAGGCAATGGCAAAACGCTTCTGAAATCTTGCCAAGAAAACTGCAGGGACCTGTCCAGGCAGTCACCAGGACTCGAAAGGTCCAAAAATAATTTTAAAAAAGGAATGTTGGGAGTTATACTTCAGCAACATTTGTAGGGTCAATGGTGTTTCACTCCTGGATTAAACAAGTGACAAGAATCTTGGCTTCCCTTCTCTTCCTCATCTGATTTTTTTTTTTAACTATTAATACTGGTAACATAAAGCACACAATTTTATTAAGGTGCAACTATATCTAATTTTACATAAAACATTTGGGCTTAAAACTGCCTGTTTACATCTTCAGTGTACTCAGACTCCTTACCACAGAATTCTCATTCGCTACAGTATAATAAGAGAAGCATATAAGGTCTGGATTTCAGTGGATTACATTAAATTTTTATTCACCAGTACTTTTAGCACTACTCTTTCATAACAAAGGCATCCCAGTTCAGGATTTCTAAATAGTGCTCTGTGTATAGCGTGGAAATCTAAAAGAATATTCAAAGCTAAACTGATATGCTCCTATTGAATTAAAAGTCTCTTGTAATATTATGCAAGACAAAAATATACCTTCTATGAGGACAAATTATTGGTCTTTCTAACTGGTATTATTAGCCCTGTATTATTGAAACTCAGATGGGTGAAGAGTGGGATCTCCCCAAATATGAGATGTGTCCATCTGGTTTTCAAGTTTGACCTCAACCCAGGACAGCCCAGGACAGAGGAGAAGGTGTGAGAATTATCCTCTGGAAAACTGTGATGACATCTGAAAGTACTACTCCATAAATAACCAGATGTGAGGCTTTCTTTGTAAAGTTGGGCTCTAGGGACAAGTAGGGATTGCTGCAGCAAACCTGCCCCAGGCTGCTTGACTTCATTGTCAGGCCGGCAGCAAGTTTCTTCAGGGTTATAACACTTCACACTTCAACCTGCTTTTCTTAGGGGAGGAGTCAGAGGTGTCCTAGATGTTTATGGCTATCATGACAACTGTGGACCTGTCTCAAGTCACTGTGGGCCCAGAAGGCTCACATTAGATCTGGTTTTTGTCTCAGGGCAGATGGAGCTGGATCAGAAGGTGGGGGGACATTATTATCAGTATCTTGTCATGGCTGAATCACTCAGCCATGGCTGAATACCATCAACCTCCACAGAGAGGGTACTTGGGGAGCTTCTTGGGGCTCTGGTGAACAGTTCTGCTGAGGCTTTTGTTGTCTGCTGAAACAGGGAAGCAATGATGGTCTTGGATAGGAGTGTACCTGAGTAGCCACCCCCTGTTCACCTATCCAGTAGAACCAATTGGCTTACTGAGGTGCAAGAAAAGAAGCAAATGAAGACACACCTAGAGCAAGTCACAGAGGAAACAGGTAAGAACTCATATTCAAGCCTACACCATGGTGATAATAGTGGCTGAAGAGCTGCATCGCAGTGCCTGAAGGCTATTAAGGTTTGGATGCAGTGGGTCAGACATAGTCACAACCCCAGCAAGATAGAGTGGTTTGGATTCAGAAGCCATCCAGTTCCATGGAGATTTTAACTTTAGCTCAGGACGGGATTGCACTTCTTCTTATGGAACTGGCTTATAATCTAGGCCTCCTGCTTAATTCACAGCTTCTGCTCAAGAAGCAGGCTTTTTGACAACTTCATCTGGTGTGCCAGTTACAATCCCTCCTAGAGCGGGAAATTTCCATAGTCACTCATGCTTGGATTATTGCAACACATTCTTCATGGGGCTACCTCTGAAGTCCACGAAGAAGCTACAACAGGTCCAGAATGCAGCAGCTTGAGTAATTACGGGTGCATTATCAATTTGCCCATATAACGCAACTACTTTGAGATTTGTGCTGTTTACTAGTTGACTTCTGGGTACAATTTATGATGCTGGTTGTCACTCTTAAAGTTCCTCATTCCTCATGGCTTAGGATCTGGGTATCTTCAGTACTGCCTACTCCCAAATGGAACTGCCCATTCAGTGAGAATAGGAAGCATGGATTGTGTCCATTTCTCTCAAGGAGCATCATCAGCAGGAATCACAGAAGCAGGTCTTCTCACTGGCTGTCCCCTACTGTAGAAGATCGTTCCCCCAGAGCTTCTAATGGCTCCAATCCTACTGGAATTTAGGTAAGCCACAAAGTTCTGGCCCCAGCAGTCCATGGGAGCTGAGTTGCTGCAATGCTGTTCCTCTCATATTGAGGTGTCTGTTTGTTTAACATGGCTTATCTTCCCTGGTGCATAAGCATAAAGTTGGTGTTATTGTATTTTATATCATTGGGCTTCTGAAATGTTATTATCATAATTACTCTTATTACTTTAACTTGATTTACAGCTGTATGTTGTTCAGAGTTGATAACAATTAGAGTGGCATATAAGCACCAGTAAAACATATGAATAAAAATAGATTTATATCAGCATTTCCCAAGCTGGTACTCTCCAGAACTTTTAAAAGCATACTTTTTGTTGCTTTCTTTTTTTAAGCAATTTGATGCAAAAATGGGAAAAACAAACTTGTGGTTGAAAAAAAAAATAGAAACCTAGTAAAATTAAAATAGCTGGAACTACTATGCGTATCTCATAAAGAGCAGCCTTCATAAGCAATATGGTCTTATTAGAAAAATATTAAAATGATAAAAGAGTGGTTATTTTCAAATAAAACTTGAATATGACCTAAGTGAAGATTAACATAAAACATGAGCTGAACACTCATTTTCCCCAGTTCATCAACTCTCTTGTTAGTGACTAAACCGAAAACTATTTGCAGAGAAATTCATAACATTCCTTTCAAGGAATGAAAATATACTTTGATGCAGCCCAGAGTGCTATCTCCCTCTAAAGATGAATTGCTCATATGTCATTCTTTCCCTGGCTGCTTCCTCATTGCTAGTAAAATTCAAGCCGAAACAATCAAATCATGTTCAAAACAATGAAGAGAATAGGACTGAAATATATAAATCAGGTGCCTGCATCTGTATCTTCTTCAGAATATCGAATTAGCATGCCCTGGTATAATGCCTTTGGAAAACTGAGGAGAGAATTCTCAAAAAACGAGTTAAGCCATCTATAATACGTGCACTGCCAATCTATGGACCAAGGTTGTATAACAAGTTAAACAAAACCAGGGAAACCACATGATGACTTAGAGTGTTGCCTGAATGCAGCCAATTATGATTTATTCGGTAAGCCATTTCTAAATAAATTGTAATTTAGTACAATGCATAAGCCTTGTTATATGGACACTTCTTTTAACCTAGCCATTCTAATAAGGACAGTACTTAATAAGAATACTGAAGTGTTCATACCTTTACTAATGTCAAGATACATCATTTAGCCTTTATAATGCTAGACACAATTCATTCTAGCAGAACCAACAGCACCACTAGCTGAACATCAGTTTTCTAAGATGGAACCTGTTCCAAGTTTATGTTTTATTCACCCTTACTACTTTAACTACTGCAGCATTTTTGTCTGTTAAACTAAATCACTGCAGTATGTTTTGAAAACTTATTTGCATCCAGTTGCTTAATTTAAGTTACATTTTTTAGGACACATAAATCTTCAAAGCAAAAACACTTGAAAACTGTCTACAAGTGGGCTTTTGGCCTGGACACAATCTATAGGCCTTTTCATATATTGAAAATTTGCATGCAGGAACCATATCAAGTCATACATTTCAAAGAAAAATGTCCATATTTTTAGTTTGTAGTTTTAGCTTCACTTTGAAGTGTTGGCAAGTGAAATTCCATTCAAACTACACTCATTTGGTATTTAAGGTTTTGTGCTTTTTGAATAACCACAAATGAAGCGAGTATTATTCCCAGTGATATTTTATTGCAATATTAATAACTATTTGGCTTGAGAAAGTCTAGCAGTCATAACAGCTACTTTATTAAACTGAGCTCATAATACATTTTTTTCAACTAACATACCAAATCAAAATATAATTAAACATTTTCAACAGGAGTAAAAAAGGAAATTGTGCAAATAATATCTAATTTAAAACTGTATCCTAACTTTCACTTTTTCATTATAAAAATGTATTAACCCAAGGAATTACCATTCATCTTATGACACATTATACCACATTTTCCACAAGACATAAATGCTTGCAGTGATTGTATATTTCTTCTTAATGCTGATTTAAGCAACTCTTTGAGATTCAATTTTACCAAATGGAATCAAGTTTGTATTTGCCATAGGCCAGGCTGAATCTTTTGGTACTCAGCTACAACTGTACATTTATACTTAAGGGCAATCCAGTTTCAGCAAACAGCAGGTGACAGCAGTTTTCTTCAGGTAAAGTGATTTGTTGCTTGTGACACCATGGGCAAATTCAGTATTAACTGACAAAGAGCCACAGCAGTCAAGATTCAACTGGCTGTTTGGAATTTGACAAGTTTCTCCGTGCCCTTATTATGGCTAAAAGACTTCTATTGCAGCACTGGAAAGATAAATGCATGGCCCCATTTATTCAATGAATTGAAGACCTGATCACACTTGCCACTTTTGAGTGGATTGCCTATAGACGTAGACTTTGTATGGATAAGTACAATGAAATATGGGACTCATTTATGCAAAATACAGTAGGTTGAAAAAAAAGCATGATAGTTATATAAATGTATAATTCACATACACACACACGCTTGCATAATGTCTGTATTAGAAAATGATATATAGAATTGTAAATGTTTATTTTTGTAATGATATATTATATTTATATATTTTTTCTGCTTTATTTTTTTCACTTATTTCTTTTTAAGCATTTGTTATGTATTTGTATTAGTCAATGTATTTATTTTTGTGTCTTGTTCCTTTTTTTCCCCTTTTTCTCTAATTTTAAAAGCAATGAATGAATGAATGAATGAATGAATGAATGAACGAACGAATGAATGAATCTACTGGCTGTGAAAATGAGCTTTAGTAAGAGGTGGGCAGGGAGGGACCTTATGAATCACTGCAAGTATTTCAACATCAGCGGGTAAATATAAGCTCCTTTGTTCACCATATTTAAGTGTTGCCCAAGTTGCAAGATAGAGTCCTTATTTTCTGTCCTGTTAACATAATTCTGTCCCATCCCTTTCCAGTTCCACCCAAATTACTACAATTCTCTCCTCTTTGATCATCCAGCATTTTTATGCCAAAACAGGTATCCTCTATTGTGAGCTTGCTCCTAAATCACTTATTACTTCCTGGATTCAGTATAAATTCTTGACTTTTTATAGCTTCCTATGTCTTCCTCCCATCTCTACAGTTCTATCTAGTATGTCCCTACTGATCATCTTCGTCCACTCAACTGCCTCCTTATACCCTAACATTCCATGTGGCACCCGCCTTGTGGAATCTTCTCCCCCCAGAAGGGAGAGTAGCCCCATCCCTCTTCACATTCCACAAGTCCCTCAAGACCTGGCTGTGTGATCAGGCCGGGGCTCCCAGGGGACTGGTGAGATTTTACGATGGTCCCTTATTAATTTTATCCTCTCCTGTTTTGTGTGTTTTTACAGTTTTTTTTAATGTGTAATTGTTTTTATGCATTTATTTTTTAATTATTGTATGCCACCCAGAGTCACCTTGTGTGAGATGGGCGGCTATATAAATATGATAGACAAACAAACATTTACCTCCAGTTCAAAAGATACTTTGAAAGTACATCCCAGAATCCAAGGCCGCTTCTCTTAACATTATGAAATCTTTCCTTGTAACTCATTTTTTTTCTACATAGCCATTAGCAGAATACAGTAGTTCCTGTGTCTTACTGAAATTTAGCTTGTAACTATACTCTAAGCATAACAACTACAGATTGCTACCCTGTTTACTTCTGCCACTGCTTTCATCCTCTTCTTTTCCTGTATCCTCATCAAATTTTAGATTTGGGGTACGGCCCATCCTCTGGTGCCCTGTAAAGTACTATATATACTGACAAGAAGATAAGCATACATTGAATAGCTAAGCTTTTAAGAGAACACAATGCACACCTTTTCATATAATTCTAACAACCTGAATATGAATATTCCCCAAGCTACATTTTTTCCAACAATGGAATATAATTCATCACCCAACCCCCATTTCAAACACACCCACGTAATGTTACCACCTCTTAATTAAAAATGGGTTTAATTAAAGATAACACTTACAGTCGTTCTAGTTGTTTTAGATCTTGAAATGCTCCACGTTCTATCACGCTAATTAGATTCTCTTCCAAATGCCTATAAGAAAGAATTTCAGTAGCATTAAAAGAATAACCAGACTTCAGAGTTGGACATGTAAAATATTCTCCTTCCCTAAAAGTCAGTCTGTCACTTCTTCTCCAGAATGCAGATAGAGGCAATGTCTTTTCAAGATTTAATTTTTCTTTTATATCTATTGACTATTATTTGTCTCATAACGCTGTATGACATGACCAGACTGGAGGTTATTAAATAGGGGATTATCCTATAACCAGTTACTTGGAAGTAACTCTCCCAATCATAGTGAAATTTACTTCTGAGTAGCATATATAGGTTTGTACTACACAGCACTACTCATTTAGCTTTGATATACCATATGTGGGCTCCAGAAATTCAGACAACCACCCAACCTAGCTATTATTCAGATTTTTGCAACCTACATAGTAATTTAGCTGCATGTGCTACTTTAAAACAACTGAACAGCCTTCAAAAACTTGCATTTAAATATGAAAACCATTTTCATTAAAAAAAAAAAAAAGCATTATTTTATGATACAAAATTCCTGGCAATTCATCAAGAAATTACTATAGAAATAATTCACAGACAACTCCATTTCAGATGGCATTATATGAATCAATATCTTTCTAGATTGTTGGACACATTGTAATAAAATTGTTACAAATTACCATCTCTGGTGGCAATGTACATTTAATTACTCATTTTGGTTGAAAAGTGTTTCAGGAAACTGCAAAATGCTACACAGCATTTTAATAATTAATCATGGTGTAGCTTTATTATTCATTTTTTCCAGAACATATAAAATTATGCACATAAACATTCATTCCATTTTTCTTGTTAGTTGGTTGATGTACTATAACAAAATAGTGGAAAACTAAAGTATAGCTTTCTTTGGATCAGTAGCTTTTAAAGATATGGAAAATAGCACTGCCTGAAAAATTAACATACTGTAGCAGCAAAGAGTCTTGAAGAATCCTTTAATTAAAGGTTGTATTATTCAAATTTTACTTCCACTTTTATCTATATAAACAAAATTATTTTAATAGATTATCTCCATTTTTACAAATAACTTTTTGGAGAGAAGTACTGAATATGGAGATTTAATATTATGTACCCCTCCTTAGATATACAAATATATTTATATATGCTCCCAAACTATGCATGTATGTATGTGTGTGGTTTGTGTACAGCTTCCATTTCTTAGCTTTTTTTTTTATTCTGCCTTGTTGATCACTCCATAAATACAAAATATTTAAAAGGCACTGTGTTTTAGTAACATCAGCTGAGTGTTATCTTTTTAGGGGTACTACCCTAACCTGATAATAGCTTTCTCATGTATACAAATTATTCCTTGTTTCTGCCCGTCTGGCTTCACACCTGGATTTCCAGACACTTAACCCTTAATTCTGCTGTTAGGTAGACTTGGCAGAAGATTCCCAGACATGCCTCAGCTAGATTAGAATCTTTAATGCCGACAGAATGAAGCTATAACACAACACTTGATTGCTCACTGTAACACAAAATTTCAAAGCTTTTACATATCAGTGCTCCAACACTTATATTATTAAGTTGCTTCCTTCTGCCTTTCTGAGTTAACCAATATTTGGTGGTTCACTTGATGATCTTGGGCATCTGAAATATGTTTACCTCTCTAGCTTAGAAACCTCTCATTTCTGCCCTACCAGCTTCCCATCTTTACACTTCTATCTTTGTCTAGTCTGATATTCTAAGCATATTTATTTGGTATCCAAACAAAACTACTGATCCAATAAAACTTACATTAAATAAACTTACTTTGGGTAGAAGTGTTTCTGCATTTCCTTAGTGAACCTTCATCAGTTTGCCAAACCATTACTACACAGTCACTTCTACCATAATGTTACTTTGGTATATCACAGCATTGTCTAGATTGTTTTCCTTCCAATGAGGTCTTGTTATGAATAATCAGTTATGATTCTTTAATAGACAATGGTACTGAGATGAAGTGAACCTCATTCTGTCAAGATATCCAGGCAACATTGTGGAAAAGTAAACAAGTATTTATCAAAATCAGGTGAAATAGTTATCAATAGTGTCTGAAATGAACCACTAGGATATAGGTATAATTCAGTATATGCTGCATAGTTAGCCATGTGTTAAAGACAAGCAAATCAAAGTTTTGCAAACTGACAACACAGAGAAATGGCTTTAGGGGAACATTTCTTCATACTCACAGAACACGAAGATTCTTAAGCCCAGCAAAGTCCACCTTTGTAATCCTTGTAATATTGTTTCTGTCTAAGTCACTGCAAAGGGGGGAAAAAAAAAATTCAAAATTGGCACATGTATCTGCCAGGCACTACAATCATTTAAGAAATATCACAAGAGTATCAACTAGCGAATACCCACTCTGCGTAGGAAATGCCAGACAATACTGAAGACACTTGAGTAACATTGCAACTTGGAGTAAGAAGTGCCCCCACGACTTACTGCATTTTCCTTTTTGCAGCTCTAGAATTTGCTCTATCTAGTGACAAGCATACGGCAACTTCTTAACTTTTGGTTAAAGGTGCAGAGCCAGAACGGGACAAGAATTAAAATCTCGCCCTGGTACAGAACTCTCTATAGCCCATTCTACCATTATGATTTTTAAGGTACCAGATCAGAGAGATCATACCTTGCTGCCTCTTCATGAAGATGGTTAGATTTTTCTAATTAGTGGCAGAATCTGGAAAACATTCACACGCCTACATACAAACATTCAAACAATACTAATAGCCTTATGCTTGATTTTCAGAGCAAAGGTTTGAACTACCACAGTTTCAAATATGTGTAGAAGTAACCTGCAAAATCATCAGGAAAAAAAATCTGAAACTACTGAACACGGCCACACGACTACATCCCACTCCCCATTGAGTCTACTAATTCCTGCTTATTATCGTATTATATTTTGCAACCAGAATACTAATCACATGCCACATACATTTCTTGCTTTTACCTTCATACTTCTGGAGATATTAAATTAGGAATAAAGCTTGAAAAACAAACCATATGTATATGAGCATTATTTTATTTGCAGACAGCAACATTATTTGCATTTTTTAGAACCTTTGGGGAGTTTTTTCCCTACATACTTTTCAAAATTGAAGCAGAAAAGGTATCAGCGTAATGTAGTATGAGTAGCTTTTGCTAACAAATATTGCATCTATATAAAATTTTAAGAACTAATGCTGCAAAGTCATACAAATTCTCTTGTGAAATCATATTCATAACAGTCACACAATGAGAAAAAAAGACAAAAATGTCAACCCATGGATGCTTTCCCAGATATACATCCCACTAAATTTGTAGGTGTTCATTCTAGGATTTTGGTCTTAATATACAGGATATCTGCAAGTCTTCTATCCTAATTGGCAGAATATATCATGTATGACTGTGATCAAATACAGAACTTGAAGATTTAGTATTCTAGGCCCTTTTATTTGATTTTAGCTAGTTTCCTTTTAAAATCTGGATGGATGGAGTTTCCCTTGAAATCAGAATGAATTTTTTAAGCAGGGTCTATGAGAGAAGGAGTTAGATCTCAGAGGGAAAAGCCAGAAGCACTTCCACACTCTTTCCATAAGACCCATCCTATAACTTCAAGCATCTTTTCCTCGGCATATTATTCCCATCCATATTTTTTTTTTTTAATTTGTGGGAGGATGTGAGACAGATACCCATCAAGTATAACAAAAATAATGTGAAAGCAGATGGGAACACAAACCACTAAACTAAGCTGGAGATTCTGTAATAGAAATTTAAGATACTAAACAAATGAAATAAACAAGTCAACCTATATGATTACTGTCTATTCCCTACTTCAACAGGAATTGGCCTTGAACTGCCTGGCTCTTCCTCTCCTTTCATGACTAAATTTGACATCTGACAACTGACAACATGTGAAAAGCCAGTCATAAACATCCAGTAGGACATTTTCTCTTGTTTATCACATTTCATATGGCTTAATAAAAAAACACAGTGTAAGCCATACATCTTTGAGAGACTTCAATTAGCCTTGTTCAGTCTTCTTTTACATTTGGGTGCGGCTGTATTAGAGAGAAAAAGAGAACCTTTCATGTGCTGTTAGATCTTCATCAACCCAGTTACATCTGAAGAACGTTATTTAATCAGTCATCATGTTTTGCCATGCATGAGCAAAGAGCTGAATTAGCTTTGGTGGTGGCTGAATAGTATACCACCACCAGGACCTAGTAAGAAAACCACAGAATCTCAACAGTCTCTGACTAGGAATCACTGTCTTCTTCCATAAGTATTCCTCTTCACCTTTGCTACATATTATTTAATTCCATCAAAGTGAATTTCAAATCCTGTCCATCTTTGATACATCATCACTTCCCTGCATTTAAAACCCATTACTGCCTCCAGGGTGGTTCTCCTTCCACCAGACAGTTATCTTATAGACTAAACTATTTCCCCCAGAATTGCTTACGAACTTGGGAATCCTGCTGAATGCCTCTTTCCTAGATCTACACATTCCCCCATTCTTCACTGTCAAAACTTGAGTCCCAGGATGCATACAAAGAACAGTTCTAAAAGCTCCATAGTAATCTGAAATAATCTACATTTCCCACTTTTCCTCAGACACTTGGCAAAAGAGATGGAAAAGGGAGCAACTGGAATGGATTAGGACCCCATTCCCTTCAGTTCGCTCACTTGGATAACACTGAGAAAAAGGAGGCAACCTATTCATAGGATGAAATGAAGCCATATGAAGAAGAAACCCAGCACAGCTTGATGTGGTCCTGAGTTTCAAATACTTGCCCATTTGCTGTTACAAGCTTGATGTTTCTAGTCTCTGCATTTAAAGGCTAGTTATCTCTGCTAGCTTTAACCTGAAGACAAAATGTATTTTGTCTCTCCTGTGTACTGGCACCCTCTCTCAAACAAGGGCCTCCCAGATCCTTAAGGCTTCAGATATTTGATCACCTTTTCTAGAGAAAATATTCCTTTCACCTCTCCAAGCTAATAACACTTCTCTGGGACTTGGTGTGCACCATCTGCTTTTGGTTTCCTGAGATTCCAAGACTGGAAGAAGGACCTTTGAAAGACACATATGAAAATAATCACAAGAATATCAGTGAACACACAACTCTTTGATTATATATTTATTATTGGTTTTAATATTTGTGTAGAGTTGTATCCTTTCATTTCCAAAAGAACTATGAGCAGTTATGTATGACACTCTGGTTGTTCCCTCTCCTGACCCAATTAACTTTTATAGTGGGTTTGAATAATATGATTTGAATGATTCCATTGATGTACAACAGTCCAGAGGCTCTATTTGGTCAGATTAATACTCCACCCAACAAAAAAATTATCTTCATACATGAGCTGAAATCATATGTCACCTGACAATCATTTGTTCCAGCCTCATCAGAGAATCTGTCCTGCAGACCATCCTGGGACTAGAGAATGCTGAACAGTGCCCTCTGCTGGTTAGTCTGTTCAAAAACACATTTTAAGCATCCAAAGCTGAGCTTATGAACCTGAAATAACCTACCTGAGAATTCATGATTTGCAGTCAGTTGTATATGGTGCATTTTGATCCTGTTCTTGATAAAGTATTCAGTTTGTAAGATTAACTGGACTTTTGGTGAAAACAGTTGGCGTTCTCTGATTTGCAGAACTGGATATTACCAAGTAATTGTGTAGATGACAACAAAAAAATGAAAACTTTTCAGTGACAGATTCACTGACATGTACAATGCGTTATGTCACAATTTTGACAGCTATTTTTTTTTAAATGATACCAAAACAGATTTATTTTTTTGTTAATCCATTCAATCATGTCCAAATCTCAGAGACTGCCTGGACTAGTCCCTGCAGTTTCCTTGGCAAGGTTTTTCAGAAGTGGTTTGCCATTGCCTGCTTCCTAGGGCTGAGAAAGTGACTGGCCCAGGGTCACCCAGCTGGCTTTGTGCCTAGGCAGGACTAGAACTCAGTCTCCCAGGTTTCTAGCCTGGTGCCTTAACCACTACACCAAACTGGCTCTCAAAACAGAATATAGAACTTGATTAAAACTATAAAGAAAAGAGTTTCTTCCTGGAAGAAGGAATTGTATTCCAAGCCAATTATTTATGTATGTATTTATTCATTCAATTCTTCATTTGGACCTGACACTACAATGTCTGGATATTATAGACACCATTATCAGCATTTCCAAGTGCCTTCAAAAGTATGCAAATTGTGATTCTCTGACAGTGGTTATGCAAGATGAAGCAACAAGAGTTCATAGACTTCTTTTGGCTATGTTTGTGGGGAATCGGATCACCCTTATTGGGAAAATTTAAAACTAAAATAGAATTGTTGGTGAAAGGATTACATAACATTAGTTACATAGGCCAGGACTAATGAGAAGAAGGCAGAGGAGGAGGAGGAGGAAGGCAGCTGGCTAAATTGTGAAGGAGAAAAAACAGAGTAAGATTTTGAAGGCACTGCAGAAAGTTAGAATTACCAATGTTAATAGTTAATGGTGAATTAGAAAACAAAGAAGTTTGTACTGGTTGCATTGCTTATCAAAATGAGTATTAAAACAAAAAATTGTCTATCCAGATAGAAATTTAAAATCAAAGTCCGTATATTTCAAACACATCGCGTTAACTTTGACTTGTAACTATTAATCGAAATAAGCCACAGGTAGTCATTAGCACTTTGTCTAGCATATCATCTCTAAAGGTGTTTGAAGGAACAAGCTTTTAAATGTGAAAAAATATATTTTGTAACTGTTGAAAGATATAACATCATCACCAATGGCTTTAAAACCAGATCATTTTGATTTACCTCACAGTAAATCAAATAGTAGACAAGCAGCTTTCTAGTAAGATTAGATTGTTTTGTAAACTTAGCCTTAGTCATGGTAGCAATAGAGAAAATGAGAGCCTTTTATAATCAGATTCAGGGGGCGACTGAAGAACGTTCTTAGTAACAGAAATACTTGGTGTTTTATACACTGACTGGTGTATTCAAGGCAAAGTGTTTATTTGATAATATATCTGATAGCAACTGCTAATGGGAAAGCTGATCAAGAAGTAATAATGTTGGTCTCCAGATGTGAATGAACAGCAATTCCCAGCATCCCTCAGGTTGGTCATGTTGATTAAGCCTTTGAGGACCTGAAATTCAATTTCTAGAGGGCCCCCAGTTGCTCATTTCATTTGAATGTAATGGCTTTTTAACAAGTTAACACTGTTTTATGCATCTGTAGGGTTTCCTGATTCCAGCAACACTATAACCAGCAAAAGACTGGTGATAACACTTGTATTTGTTTAGCCATCTGTTCAGCAACTAGGAAATTCACAAGTGGAGATACTGTAGCCATTGCAGGCTGCTTCTAATATATGAGGCAGAGTTATATGGCTGATTAACATCAGTATTCTAGAAACAAATGAGATTGGTTACATTTAAATCCCAAAATCCCACTTCCCAAAGTAAATTATTTTTCCCTTTTCTACTTTTACTAAACAATATACACCAAACTGTGATTAAGTTATTTGAACAGTATGGCTATGCCACTAAAAAGAACGAGTGTAAAAGAAAACAACCAGAAATCATTAAAAAGGAGTGGTTACATTGCCATCTATTTATTGGCTGGTTCATGCATCATATTAAGGCACCATGTGGTGTGATTTTGGTTTAACATATTAGGAAAGCCAAGTCAATTGTTGTCTATTCAACAAACCATGGTTAAACAAATAGGCAACCCATAAGCCTTGTGTATCTCCCAATGTCCATTTTCTATGCCTCCAGTTCCCAAAATCACACTGTTGAAATTTGGTGACAGCTTTATTTCTTAAAAATAACAAACAAACAAACATCCCCACTACAGCAATTTTATTTCATGCCTTGTTTCACACCTTTTAAGGTGGGATAGATTCTGTTAAGTTTCCTTTACAATTTACCTTGACTTGCATGGTTGTGTGAAGATGTAGTGATATTATCAGTTTAAAAAGGCAACAATCAATTGATGATGTGGCTAGTTTTCTTTAAAGTTTCCCACATGGTCCGTTATCAAAGACTACCTTTAGGTCTATGAAAACAATACTGAGAGCCCCTTTGGGGAGGCTACAATATTTCTCAGCTCGGTGGTGTAATATTGTATATCGGTCCACAGTTGAATGGCCGGTTCTAAACCTTACATGTTCTGAGGCCAAGTTGCTCTCAGAAAACATCCAATTCAAGAGTTTATACTATAAACATCCGGCATATAATTTACTAATTACAGATAAAAGGCTGATAGTGTGGTCGTTTGCAGGATCTGATTTCTCCCCTTTTTCTTTGCATACAGGAAGAATGATGGAATTAAGCCATTCTTTGGATATCCATAAGGAATCTTTTATGGCAGTAAAAAGGAGAGCTAGCAAGATATCCATCAAGGATGGGTTAGATTTTAGAAGGTCTGATAACTTATGACTTTACCCAGGGCTTTGCTATTTTTCAATTGGGAAATTAATTTTTGAACTTCTGAATGTGAGACTGAAGGCCATTCTGGAAGGGGATAATCTGTTGGCAAAACATAAGAATCACCACCTGAAGATATACTAAATAAGCCACAGAAGTATCCATTCCAAGACTCAGAAGATATCAAATTGCTTTTGTTAGCCAGGTTAGATTTTACTGAGGATTGGGAAATGAGGTGCCAGAATCTTTATTTGTTACAGCCTATTGAATCTTAGATCAATTAATTCTTTAATTTAGAGAATTCTTTAAAGAATTAATTCTTTAATTCTTTGTTTCTTCTTCTAACTCCATTATTGTCCATTATGGTTTAACAATATTGTTGATGGTTTTGCTAAAGTAGGATTTCATTCACCATCTCTTGTCTATTGCTCTGTTCCTGTTTTTCTCTATGCTGACAATGCAGCTCTTCTCTCTATAACCCAAGTGGACCAATGGAGATGCCTTAGGGAACATCTTGAGAATAATTACTGTAAAATAAAGGTCTTAATATTTTCCAGAAAGTACTTCAAGTCTCCGATTAGCTGGAAAATCAATGGAAGATTTATTGAGCAGGTCACAACTTTTAAGTACTTAGAAATTCACTTTCTATCGTCTACTTGTTGGACTAATCAATTATAAGGAAGCTTCTCATAAGAGCTCAAAAAGCATAATTTGCAATTATTAGAGATGCAAGTCAACAGGGCTACAGCTATGTACCAGCAGCTATTAAACTATTCAAAGCTAAAGTTTTAGGTTCAGTTTTATATAGCATGCAGACATGTATCTATAGGTATGTTTCTGACTTAGAAATTATTCAGTCTAAAATGTTAAATGCAATAACCCACATTCCTCTCTGCACCCTTAACTCTCTCATTTAGTTAGAATTAGGCTGCAACTCCTTCAGGACCCCTCTGAGGCTATGCATTCTTTGGGGAACATCATTTATTCACCTTACATTATTAGATAGGCTTGAGTCTTCCTTAAGAAGGCAAATCAATCTTGATCTGACTCTTTGTAGCTTTTCTTTTCTAGAACTAGCTGCTCCTGGCCCTGACAAACCCATGGTTAATCTCAAGTAGAGGACTTGGGACCTAGATCTTCAAACAGAGAGTATCATATTTTCCTACTTGCATTATTTCTCAATAATCATCACTCCTTGGTCCATTCCAAACTGTTAGAAATTTTAATTGTTATTCTGAACAGGAGATCATTGCTTTCCTCCTACAAGATCAAATCTCAGCTGTTTCCAAAAAGGTTGCCAATTTTCTAACAATAGCTACTGCTTTTAAAAAGCCACCTGGTACTTCTTTCATACTACTAATTGTTTCAGGCTTTCCTGTACAAGTTTATTGTTGTTTTGTATTTGATAGCTGATATATTGTCATACTTCATCATTTAAAAATTGATCTTGGACCATAAATAAGTCAGTCAGTCAGTTAGTCAGTCAGTAAATAAATAAATAAATATTTGACACCTCAACTTGTTCTGTTCTGTAAATCTCACAAGATCTTGACAGTCTGCACAGATAGATGGTAACAGAATGTATATATCCTCCAGTATAATTTACAGTTTGCCATTTTTCCTTGATTTCAATAAAGCATTTAACAAATGCAAAGTCCTTCATTAGATAGGAAAACATTAAAGGTACAAATCCTGAATGGAGAGACCACCCTGGGCAACAGTCCATGAGATCCACGTATCTTGATAGATGGTAAATTGAATATAAGCCAAAAGTGTAATGCAGCTGCAATACAAGTAAATGCAAACCACATTTTAGGAAGGATATTGACCGAAGAGAGCATCCAAGTTGATAAGAGACATGGAAGAAAAAAAAATATGAGGAAAAGTTGGAAGTATTGGGCATATTTGGGGCTACCTGAGGGACCGTCTCTCCCCCACGATTTCAACCCATCCCACCCGATCACACAGAGAGGGCATGCTCCGGACCCCCTCAGCAAAAGAACTCCAACTAGTGGGGTCCAGAAGGCAGGCCTTCTCTGCTGTGGCCCCTGCCCTTTGGAACATCTTGCTCCCGGAGATGAGATAGGCCCCCTCACTCGTGGCCTTTCGGAGGGACTTGAAGACCTGGCTCTGCCATCTGGCCTGGGGTGAGGAGGGAGGTCATCAGATATGGGGTTGGCTAGCCCCCTAGAGGCCTGGTGTTGCTTCCATTGGCCTCCTGGATTTTTCCTCTTCCTTTTATTCTGTGTAAATGTGTTTTATTATAAATTTTAACTATATATTTATTGTTTTAATCTGTTGTAAGCCGGCCAGAGTCCCCCATTGGGGGGAGATGGGCGGGGATAAGTTTGATAAATAAATAAATAAAATAAATATTTAGTCTAGAGAAAGAAAGACTGCAGGGAAGTAGAATGAGAGGACAGAATTGTTCAGAGTTGCTCCAGAAGACAGGAGAAGAAACAATATCTTTAAATTACAAAGAAATATATTTCAGATGGACATCAGGAAGGCTGCCCTAATGGTAAGAATTGTTCAGTTACAGAACAGACTCCCTTGGGATTGATATATTGATAGTTCTGAGGCAGGAGAAAGAAAACACATGGAGCAGATGGTGCAAAAAGCAGGAACAGATACACCTATTGGCTGCCCCAATTCATACATTATTGATTGACTGATTGATTGATTGATTGATTGATTATGTGCCATAAAATCTATGTTGACTCTTAGCAACCACACAGATAGATTTTCTCCACAACAATCTACTCCTAACCTGGTCTTTCAGGTCTTCCAACAGTGCACCCTTCATCCTTACACCCTTGTAACTGACTCCATCCACTTGCTGCTGGTCATCCTTTTCTCTTTCCTTCCACCTTCTCCAGCATTAAAGCCTTCTCCAGAGAGCTAGGTCTTCACATAATGTGTCTAAAGGAAAATAATTTGGGCCTGGTCATTGTGCCTTGAGCAAGAACTCTGGGTTAATTTGTTTGATGATCCATTTGTTTGTTTTCTTGGCTGTCCATGGTATTCTCAGGAATCTTCTCCAACACCAAAGTACAAAAGTATCAATACTCTTCCTACCCTTCTTCAAAGTCCTTTTGCTTCCATATAATGTCACAGGAAATACATTTACTTGCACTATTATGATCTTTATTGGTATAGACACATCATGGCATCTGAATATCTTTCTCAACGCCTTCATAGTTCCTCTACCAAGTGCTAGTCCTCAGCATATTTCTTGACTGCTAGTTCTTTTAGTGTTTATGGTTGATCCTAAAAGGGAGAAACTATCCACCACTTCGATATCTTCATTATCAATTCTATGGCTGGTTGTTTTACCTGTTGTTGTTAGTCTGGTCTTCTTTATATTTAATTTTAGTTCCATTTTTTTTTTCACTATGCTCCTTGACTTTTATTACTAGACCCTGCAGATCCTTTGGATTTTTAGCTATTAGTGTCATCAGCATCACGCAGGTTATTGATGTTTCTTCCTCCAGTTTTAAAACCACGCTCATCTTCTTCCAATCCAGCTTCCCTTAAAATATATAGCCAGCATATAGGTTGAATAAATAAAGGGAAAATATATAGACTTGTCTCTTGAACCAGCCTGTTTCACCATGTTCTGTCTGTACTGTGGCTTCCTACCTGTATATAGATTTCTCTTAAGACAATGAGATGTTCTGGGATTCCTATTTTTCTAAGCATATTCCACATTTTGACATTATCAACACAATCAAATCTTTTCTATAATCAATGAAGCATATACTGACTTCTTTTTGGTATTCTTTGATTTCTCAATTACTTAGCATGCATCAACAATGATGTCTCATGTCTTTCGGCCTTTTCTAAAGCCAACTTGAACATCTGGCATCTTTTTTTCCATGTAGGGCTCTAATCTGTAGAGGATAATGCTAACCATTATTTTCCTAGCATGTTAAATTAAATATATAGTACAATAGCTTGCACACTCTGTTAAGTCTCTTTCTCTTTCTCTCTCTTTTTTGGTATTCAAATGTACTGAACTTTTCCAATTGGTTAGCCATTGTGTCATTCTCCAGATTTTCTGGCATAGCTTAGTTAGAACTTTTACTATACGTGCCATATTTCTCTGGGTATTCCATCAATTTCTGTAGTGTTCCAACTTGGTAATGACCAGATTGCTGATTTAACTTCAACTCCTACTACTAGAGATTCTTGTAAGTAGAGAATATCTTCTAAGGTATCTTGGATGTTGACATCTCTACTGTACAGAATTTCAGTACACTCCTTCCATCTTTGTTTGATCTCCTTTTAATCAGTTACTATCTGTCCATTGGTGTCCTTTAGCATACCAATTTGAGGTTGGAACTCCTTCTGAGTTCAGAGATTTTTTGAAAGACTTTCTTGTTTTTCTATGACTGTTTCCATCTGCAATGTCTTTACAGATGTTGTTGTAATACTGCTTTTTGTTTCTTCTAACAGCTGTCTGGATGGTTTGTTAAAGAAAAAATTTGTTAAATTTCTTCCTCATATTTTTGTCTTTCTTGGCTTTGGCTTTTCTCCTCTTCTTGGCAATTTTCATGGCTTGTTCTGTCATCCAGTTTGTGTTCTTCTGTTTCTTCATCTTTGGCAGTCTCTTTTCACATTCATCTTTAATGACTTCTCAAGTTCATTCCATAATTCCTCTAGTTCTCTATCAATGAGGTTCAGGGTTCAAAGTGATTTCTAATGTTCTCCTTGAAAATGGTGGGTATATGCTCAAGATCATATTGTGGAATTGGCTGGCTTTCTTCTTCTTCTTTAGCTTAACTTAGGACTTGCATATAAGTTGTTTGTGATCTGTTCCACAGTCAGCACTTGGCTATGTCTTTGATGCTATAATTGAGCTTCTCCCCCTCCTTTTATCAATAATATAGTCAATCTGATTTCTATATATTCCACCTGATAATGTCCACAAATAGAGGTAACATTTTGGTTGCTTGAAGATACTGTTGGCTATGAAGAAATTATTACAATGCCAGAAATTGATAAGTCAGTCTCCTGCTTCATTTTAGTTTCCTAAGCCATACAATCCAACTTCATTTTACTCTTTAATGTTTCCATCTTTGGCATTCCAGTGTCCAATCACAAACAGCACATTTGCTTGCATGTTCTGTTGATTTCAAATTGAACTTGATCATAAAACTCATCAACCTCCACTCTTCTGCATCAATAGTTGGAGCAGAAACTTGGATGATTGTCATATTAAAGGATTGTCCACAAATTCTAATTGATATCATTCAGTCATATTATTATTATTATTATTATTATTATTATTATTATTATTTATTAAATGTATATGCTGCCTGACTCCCAGCGACTCTGGGATTGCACTGTAGCCAAGTTGTATTCTTGCTTTACCCTTCCTAACTCTAAAAGCAATATCATTTTTTCTTTTGTTTTTTATGTCTTGAGTAATAAACTGTGTGATCTTCTGACTGAAAGTGTCCAATCCCAGTCCATCTCAATTCGCTGATGCCTAAGACGTCAATTTGTAGTTGTTTCATTTCATCTTTTACTATGTTGAGCTTTCCCACATTCGTGCTTCTTATGTTCCATGATTCTACTGTAATTCTGTCTGCTTCAGATTTTCTTTCCCTATATGGCAGCATCAGCAACTAGACATCCAAAGGCTTTAATCCAGCCATCTCATAAATACCATTAGAACTCCAAAAGATCCTCAACTCTTCCTAAGTAGCATGTTGAGTGCCATCCAACCTGAGGGATCCATCATCCAGCACTATATCGTCAATCATTTTATATTTTCTACCCATGTGGTTTTCTTGGTAAAAATACAGGAGTGGTTTACAACTGCCTTGCACAGTATGATTTGATACTTTTGCCATTGACACTGAGGTGATCATCCACCTCTGGCACAGTATGATTTGATACTTTTGCCATTGACACTGAGGTGATCATCCACCTCTGGCATCTTCCTGTATAGTTGCCGCCCAATATAGGTGCCTGCTTGCTTTAGCTGGGCACCTGGGATGACCTTCACATTTTGGGTGACCCTACTCGGAATATATTCTCTGGCATACACTCCCAATGTTCTTCGCTCACCCCTCCCAAGCAAACCACCATCACCACCACCATGATGAGGCGGCATAGCAGGACTTGGGGAGTCAAACTTTATACTAACCCATATTTTGTGGTTTAAATCAGTTTGCTAGGTCACTCACCAAACTTGCCCAGTTACCTCTGTCAAGAAATCTCTGCAGGCCCACACACCAACACTCACTCACATTTCAATGACACTCATGTCATTTGAAAACTGAACAAATTCCCAGAGTACAGCACTGACATGATGAGAGTAGCTTTGTCTGTACAACACATTTACCCATTCTTAATTTCATCACTATTAACTTCATCCATTTACAGTAAACCATAAACCTACCTCACATGCTGGCTTCATACTATATAATAGGCTCAAGCATGGCCCCCAGTTTGGGGCTCAATGTGCCATGCATACACAAGTGCCTGTATGTAATGCAGTTCAGGATCTCAGTTCTTTCTCTTAAAAAAGTGTCAGAGTGGTACTGAGAATAAGATGTCATCTGATGACATGCCACTGTTGATTTGCAAGGAAAGATTAGTGACAGAAGACCAGATCTAGAGAGTCTTTCAAAAGGCTGGATCATCTTGCTTTTTCCCTGTTACTGCTTGGCTGGGGGCGGGCGGGGGGAGAAGAATGTGGAGTTCTTGGTGTGCTCTGAGCTTGGTGGTTTGGCTTGGTCAACTGGATACCATTAGTATCTTAGACTGAGCCAAAACCAAAAACACAAGGAAGTTCCTGGAAGCTTGGCATTCAAACAATTCAGCCATCAATAGACACACAGAGATAAACCACATTTACACACCATTCAAAAGAGACAATAAAAAAACCCTAGGAAGGAAATAAAAATACTAGAACACATTCCCTTCAGCAGCAAACACTCAGATAAGCAGGGATCAACAGCAGAAAATAAATCGGGCAGAAAACAATACTGATCAAGGAACCACCAAGGAGGAAACTACACCCCCACTAAAACTGGCAGGGCAAGCTACTATGTATAAACAGGCAGCGAACCCCACACCACTCACATTGATGATATTACCTAGTTGGGTAGTGAAATGTCTGCAAGCAAACAACCATGCTCAGAGAGCACCAAGAACTCCATGGTTCAACCCTAAGCCCTACATATAATTTCTTCTATAAAACAAACAAAACAGAAACAATACTTTCTGGTACAAACAAAGTTGAAGCTACATATGCAGCAGCCACCAATCACTAAGGAACACAAGTGATATCCTGAAGGAAACATTTGGTTGTGTTTGCCCCACTATACACTGAGTCACAAACATAATAACTATATTTAATCCTAATTATTGTATATGCCCAGCCTGTATGGCTAGTTCATTGCATGGGTAACCACAACAAACTGAGATTACATCCCAATATCTGATACAAGCACACTAGTTGTGGGAGTTGCATCATGATGTTTCATCACTTTCCCACCCTTAGGAACATCTGTGATTCAGTGGATTAACTCAGTTGGATTAACTGAGAAAAACACAATTCAATGAATTGGTAAAAATGCATAAGGCAAACATAGCCATTCTTTTCAAATTTTAGTTAGAAATTATCAAGTCCGTCCCTTCCACAGCCATGCAAGTAGAGTGATGAATAAAATGTCAGAGCATTTGCTGTATCTTGTCCTTTCTTACGCCATGTTGCCACTAGTGATTTACAAACTCTTATAGCATCTTCCAACCATCACTGTGCTGATGCTGAATGTTAGAGTAATTTCTCACAGTGATAAGAAATCTACTAAATAATCAACAGATGCAGATTGCCCTGCCTTCAGATTAGAGACAAACCTCTTCCTCTTTGCACTGAAAAAGCATAAGAAAAGAAACCAGTGTTGCTACCTTAAATGGCCTAAAGGACTTGGGAATTCTTGTGTTGTAACCTTTACCTTCTTTCTAATATACATTACTAAACAAAGGTCTGAGAGATTTGTTCTTTGGATTAATTGCTTCTAATCCAAACTGCTACAATAAGAGTAATAAAACCAGACTTTCAATTGCCACAAATAGGGGCTGCGTGACCCTCTAACTCACTAATGAGGAAATAGCCTTAACTTTGAATTATATACAGTGCAGTGATATCCGGCAAATCCTAAAACTGGAGTTTTTAGAGCTTTGATTTGCCTGACAATAATAATAATTTTAAAATGCTATCTCCCTTTCTGTGAAGGAAAGCTATCACTAGTAATCTTTCCCTATAGAATGTTCTTGCAGAACCCATGTTTGTCATCTAGCTGGAAAAAGCATGAGTTTTGTCCAATATTCCTGAAAAGAAGATTCCTTAAAGATATTTAGAACTTCTTAACCCTTCCCTTTTGGAGGACATATACAACAGTACACAATTTCTTTGCCATTGTCCTCTTCCAGGATGGTAACTTCCAAGTTCAGCTGAGACCTCTATAATTTTTTGATGGTCTTCCATCTCAGTGCTATCTTGGTCTCACCCTGCTTAGTAGATCAGCTAAGATCAACTAGGCATTACTATACACTGGGGGGGGGGGGGGGGGGGGGGGGAATCAATGGAATGCAATTATTTTAGCCAGAAAGATAAACACAGAGTCCAGTGACAGAGAATGCCTACTTAAGATAAACCCCAATCATGTGACTTCAGAGCGAGTCTGTGACTTTGGGGGAAATCTTGGCTATAAACATGCTGCAAAATTCACTTATTGTGAAGCATATTTAGTTAAAAACATAGTCTATTCTTTTTGTTAATAATGTAGTACAATTTTTTTTTCCCAAACAGGAATGTTATAGACATGTGAGCCAATCCTGATAGAAAAACAGGCCTGTATTTGCTTAAGCACTCCATTCTTCTGTAAGAGTAATTACAACAACCAGTGCCAATCACTGGAACGCAGTTGATCTTTCTCCGTTCCAACACCAGTCTTAACAAAGGCTTAATAATAGCATGGATTATTTGGGGGAAGGGTTAACATGGCAAAATAAATTGCTTTCATCCTTACTGATTTTGAACTATTCAAAAACTTCAAAATCAATTTTATCTCCCTCATTTCCTTCTATTGTTTAATGATTTCACATATCAAGACGGCTGTGTTTCATCATACTTCATTTTTTTTTCTTTTCTCTTGTGCTGCTTTAAAATTACTTCTTGCATTCATTTTCAAATAAATTGCCTGCTGTCTTCATTCTCCAAGAGAAAGGAAAACATCCAGCCAAACTTTCCCACTGGCCAAGAGGATTAAAAATTGCCAACAATTCAGATTCCTGATTCTAGAGATCTCATCACTTATCTCCAGGATATTATCCTAACATAATAACCCTTCCGTATAATTAATGAATTGTGGGGTGTTCCACCATACACTGTTAAAGTGTTTTAGGACAGGCTCTACATGTTGCTCTGTTTCCCTCTGAAAATGAAGCACACCCATGATACTTTCTGCTTTTAATCTTCTGCACATTAGATGTCCTGATATATAAGCAGCATATGGCTATAACTTTAAAGAAAAATATTGTTGTTTGAATTCTTCTCTTGCCTTGATCTGCCCATCTTCCCTCTAAATGAACTTCTGTACCCTAGAGTTCTCAAGTGGAGCTTCTTAATTTCATGGCCTGGTCTCTGTGGCATCCATGGAGTCATCAAGTTCTTTCAAGCACAGCTCCAGGATTTCATGTTGTTTTATACTATTTAAAACCTTGAGTACAAATTTGCAGGATACCTTAACAATAAAATCACTCAAATGTTGCCCTGGGTACAGGTCAAAATGCACTGTCTTATCCAATTTTGTGGGATCAGTTTCAGCAAAATGCTTGTGGTGATCCATCCTACTGCTTGTTCTACCTTGTTTACTCCGGCTTACTAGAGCTTGTTATGGTTAAAAAGGATTGATGAGGTAGATCCAGGGAGTGGTGAATGGATCATTGTGGGAGGAAGAAGTTCTGCTGAAAAAAATAAACCCACTCTGGAAGCAAAGGATGAAAGTAACTATTACCCAACAAGTAATTATTCCTTTTTGATCAAGGTGATTGAAAGGATGGTAGCAATCAGCAACTAGAATGCTTACAGGAAATGTAACATCAGTTCAGTTTAATTTCTCATCACAGATTTGTAGTAATGTCAGTGAATTTGGAAAATAACCAAATTAGCATGACATGGTATTTTAATACTTCCTTGCTGGAAAATTTCAAGTCTGTGGAACAACAACAAAAAATAAAGGTTTTATTTATTAGCAAATCGTTTGGGATATATTTAAAGCATTTATTCATGGTAAGTTAATAACCTATGCCACTTGGTGAAATTACTTGAATTAGTAGTAAAAGAAACATTGAAGGAATAATTTGCCACAAAACAGATTAAAGAAACATATCATGCTTTCAGATCTGCTAATCTGAATACATAATATTTTTTAAAACAAATGAAACAGAAGGATTTGGAACAGAGAAAAAAACCTGAATAATTGTTGTCCTCTCAAATGAAACTTTCTTTCAATAATTTCGGACATACTCTCAGGTAAGCAAGCTGCATCCTTTACCATACCCTAAACCTATGATACTATCAATTTGACAGAAACTGGAAAGACTCCTGGACCAGATGGAATAACTATCAAATAGTATAACCCCCCCCCCCCCCCCAATATCTACACTTCTGAAGATATTACAGACATCTTATAAAAATAAAGCCCTGCCAGCTTCATACTATGAAGCTTATATCACTATAATTTGAAAGGCTGGAAGGGTCTTACCCAGTACACACATTATCACCCAATGTATCTGTTAAAATGTGGATTGCTAAGATTTTAATAGCTTCATTGGGAAGATTACAGAAGGCATTACCAACAGTGATTCATCCTTCACAATCTGGTTTCATGAAAGGACATCAGCTTCAGATAATATAACAGTCCTGGTCAATATAATAACCCTGTAAACTGATATCCGTGTATCTGCGGAATTCGCATCATAGAATGCAGAAAGGAACATATGGTTCAAATCAAGCTTTTAGTTCATATGCTACAGAAATTTAGATTTCCTGTAGAATTTATTTCTTCGTTTATAATTTGTTATTTTAATTCTCCTCTTAAATAAATTACTAATGGGATTATTTCACCTGTTATTAAAACATAATGTGGAAATCATCAAGCATGTCCCTTATTGCTTTTAATTTTAAATTGGTGCTGGAACTGCTGGCATGCCTAATAAGACAATTCCATGAAATCAAAATAATTTCTTTAGCTGAATTTGCTAAATTATATGTTGGGGTTTTTTAATCTATCAATTTACCTAATTTACCTAAATTTACCTAAATTTGTAGACATTGCACGGTTATGTGATAACCATTCTGAGTAGTATAGAATATATTGGAATAAGGTAGATGTTATCCCAACTGGCAAGAAAAGATGTAGAAAAAAATAGGTTTGATGTACCATCCAGAAGTTAGTAAATACCTGGGGATAATCATCAGTTCCCCTTCATGGATCACTGCCTTGTCGTGGTGAAGGGGCTCGCATAACTCAGTGAAGCCATGAGCTATTCCGTGCAGGGCTACCCAAGACAGACAGGTCATGACAGAGAGTTCTGACAAAATGTGGTCCACTGGAGAAGGAAATGGCAACCCACTCCAGTATCCTTGCCAAGAAAACCCCATGGACAATGTCAAAAGGCTAAAAGATATGACGCCAGAAGATGAGCCACTCAGGTCGGAAGGTGTCCAACATGCTACTGGGGAAGAGCAGAGGGCAATTCCAAGTAGCTCCAGAAAGATTGAAGTGGCTGGGCCAAAGCTGAAAGGACATTCAGCTGTGGATGTATCTGGAAGTGAAAAGAAGGTCCGATGCTATAAAGGACAATATTGTATAGATACCTGGAATGTAACATCTATGAACCAAGGCAAGCTGGATGTGGTCAAACATGAGATGACAAGATTGAACATCGACATCTTGGGAGTCAGCAGATTAAAATGGATGTGAATGGGTGAATTTAATTCAGGTGACCATTATATCTACTACTGTGGACAAGAAACCCTTAGAAGAAATGGAGTAGCATCATATTCAATAAGAGAGTGGGAAAGGCAGTAATGGGGTACAACCTCAAAAACGACAGAATGATCTCAGTGCGAATCCAAGGCAAACCATTCAACATCGCAGTAATCCAAGTCTATGCCCCAACCACTGATGCCAAAGAAGCTGAAGTTGACCGGTTCTATGAAGACCTACAACACCTTCTAGAACTAGCACCAAAAAAAGATGTCCTTTTCATCATAGGGGATTGGAATGCTAAAGTAGGAAGTCAAGGAATAATCGGAATAACGGGCACATTTGGCCTTGGAGTACAAAATGAAGCACGGCAAAGGCTAATACAGTTCTGTCAAGAGAACAAGCTGGTCATAGCAAACACTCTTTTCCAACAACACAAGAGACGACTCTACACATGGACATCACCAGATGGTCAATGCCGAAACCAGATTGATTATATACTTTGCAGCCAAAGATGGAGAAGCTCTATACAGACGGCAAAAACAAGACCAGGAGTTGACTGTGGCTCAGATCATGAGTTTCAAATTTAGGCTTAAATTGAAGAACATAGGGAATACCACTAGACCACTCAGGTATGACTTAGATCATATTCCTTGTGAGTACACAGTGAAGGTGATGAATAGATTTAGAGGATTAGATTTGGTAGACAGAGTGCCTGAAGAACTATGGATGGAGGTCCGTAACATTGTACAGAAGCACCAACTAAAGCCATCCCAAAGAAAAAGAAATGCAAGAAAGCAAAATGGCTGTCTGATGAGGCTTTACAAATAGCTGTGGAAAGAAGGAATGCGAAAAGCAAGGGTGAAAGGGAAAGATATAAGCAACTGAATGCAGATTTCCAGAGAACAGCAAGGAGAGATAAGAAGGCCTTCTTAAATGAACAATGCAAAGAAATCGAGGAAAACAATAGAATGGGGAAGACTAGAGATCTCTTCAAGAAAACTGGAGATATCAAAGGAACGTTTAGTGCAAAGATGGGCATGATAAAGGACAAAAAAGGCAGGGACCTAACAGAAGCAGAAGAGATTAAGAAGAGGTGGCAAGAATACACAGAAGAACTATACAAGAAAGATCTTAATGTCCCTGATGTCCATGCTGGTGTGATCACTGACCTTGAGCCAGACATGTATTGAATATGTGGGTTCAGCCAGAGAGTTAACATCTAGTACCCTTGCAATGTTGAAAAGTTCTTAGCATTAAGTATGATAGAAATTTGATTACTTTTCCAACACTGAAAGTGGTTAGACATATCTCGGCCTAACCGGTAAAAACAATTTGATTTTTTTTTTTTCTCATGAGAAATTGAACCTTTGGAGTAATTCTTATTTTAAAAGTGCTGGTAATACATAATTTTGGAAAGCAGCTGCTCATAAGGGAATCATTACACTCAATAAACTTTTAAGTAAAGAAACTTTTGAGATCATAAAAAAGGAATATAATTTACCTAGAAAGGCTGAATGTCAATGCATACAGCTAAAACATTTGTTAATTATATTGTTTGGCTCTGATGCCCTTGCAAACTCTAAAACATCAGAGACATTGAGTTTGCTAGAGAAGGCTTTTATTGAAACCAAATTGACAATTTATTATTGCTAGTTTTAAAAAATTCAAAAATAAATTTGGACAATGTACAAGAAATTTGGAATGGAGAATAGAAAACATTGCCCAGTCAATGGCTTCAAGACTTTAAAGAATATTGAATAGGCTTCTTATGACTTAAAAACTCAGTTCAGCAAAAATTATCCTTAGGTTCTATTGGACCCTTCAGAGAATGTTTAGAAAAGGTTGGCTGTCATTGTTTCTACAGGTGAAACTCGAAAAATTAGAATATCGTGCAAATGTTCATTTATGTCAGTATGGCAACTCAAAAGGTGAAACCAATATAGGAGATAGACGCATTACATGCAAAGCGAGATATGTCAAGCCTTACTTTGGTATAATTGTGATGATTATGGCGTACAGCTTATGAAAACCCCAAATTCACAATCTCAGAAAATTAGAATATTACATGACATCAATAACACAAGGATTGGAAATAGAACAATATTGGACCTCTGCAAAGTATAAGCATGCATATGTACTCAGTACTTGGTTTGGGCCCCTTTTGCAGCAATGACTGCCGCAATGCAGCGTGGCATGGATGCTATCAGCCTGTGGCCCTGCTGAGGTGTTATGGAAGACCAGGATGCTTCAATAGCGGCCTTCAGCTCCGCTGCATTGTTCGGTCTCATGTCCCTCATCTTTCTCTTGGCAATGCCCCATAGATTCTCTATGGGGTTCAGGTCAGGCGAGTTTGCTGGCCAATCAAGCACAGTAATCCCATGGTCATTGAACCAGGTTTTGGTACTTTTGGCAGTGTGGGCAGGTGCCAAGTCCTGCTGGAAAATGAAGTCAGCATCCCCATAAAGCTCGTCTGCGGAAGGAAGCATGAAGTGCTCCAAAATCTCCTGGTAGACGGCTGCGTTGACCCTGGACTTAATGAAGCACAGTGGACCAACACCAGCAGATGACATGGCTCCCCAAATCAACACAGACTGTGGAAACTTCACACTGGACTTCAAGCATCGTGCATTGTGTGCCTCTCCATTCTTCCTCCAGACTCTGGGTCCTTGGTTCCCAAATGAGATGCAAAAGTTGCTCTCATCAGAAAAGAGGACTTTGGACCACTGGGCAACAGACCAGTTCTTTTTTTCTGTAGCCCAGGTAAGACGCTTCTGACGTTGTTTGTTGTTCAGGAGCGGCTTGACAAGAGGAATACGACATTTGAAGCCCATGTCCAGGATCCGTCTGTGTGTGGTGGCTCTTGATGCACTAACTCCAGCCTCAGTCCACTCCTTGTGAAAGTCCCCAACACTTTTGAATGGCCTTTTCCTGACAATCCTCTCCAGGCTGCGGTCCTCCCTGCTGCTTGTGCACCTTTTTCTACCACACTTTTCCCTTCCACATAACCTTCTATTGATGTGCTTTGATACAGCACTTTGGGAGCATCCAACTTCTTTTGTAATTACCTTTTGGGGCTTTCCCTCCTTATGGAGGGTGTCAGTGATGGTTTTCTGCACAACTGTCAGGTCAGCAGTCTTTCCCATGCTTGTGATTCCTACTGAACTGGCCTGAGAGACCATTTAAAGGCTCAGGAACCCTTCGCAGGTGTTATGGATTCCTTAGCTGATTAGAGTGGGACACTTTGAGCCTAGAATATTGAACCTTTTCACGCTATTCTAATTTTCTGAGATTGTGAATTTGGGGTTTTCATAAGCTGTACGCCATAATCATCACAATTATACCAAAGTAAGGCTTGACATATCTCGCTTTGCATATAATCCGTCTATCTCCTATATTGGTTTCACCTTTTGAGTTGCCATACTGACATAAATGAACATTTGCACGATATTCTAATTTTTCAAGTTTCACCTGTATAATGGAGTTGTAATAAATTAGAAGGAACGTTGGTATATATGTTACGAGCATTTCTACTTCTAATTTCTTACTGGTTAGATATTACTGCTAAAATGAATAAGATTCTTTGACTGTAGTTAAGCATTAAAGATGTTGATTTATTAAAACATCATATTCCCCAAATTTGGGATCATTCAGTCTATGAAGAACTTTCAATACATTGTGTTTAGACTTTGATGAAAAAGTAGGGGAACACCCTTGATGGAGTTCCACTCCTATTGAAGGAATAGTTTCAGTTTATGAGTGTACCAGGATCCATCCTTTTCACAGGAAACCCTGGTGACTTTGCTGACTAACAGCACCTATTTACAGCTGTGCCCATTCATGGATAGTGTCAGCTTGGCTACACAGTGATTAATCAATAATATCAAGAATTAGAAAAATAGACCACCTAAGACTTCATTAGCTAAACTGAGATGATCTTTTGAGGGTGGTAGTTTTAATTTCCAGATTTTCAAAAATATCATTGGTCTTATATTTTATTTGCTATATCTAAGTGGAATGAAAATTCTGTAGAATATCTTCCTTTCTGGGCTTTGTTGGAAAGTTTTTATGTATTTTTTCATTAAGGTCCTGGCAATTTCTGAGATCAACTTTAAAAAATAAGGGGCAAAATGTTCAATTGGAAATTGTTGGAATACATACTTGAAATCAATTACAGTGGAACCTCGAGTTACGAATTTAATCCGTTCCGTGACTCTGATCGCAACTCGAATTGGTCGCAACGTGAAGCACGTTTTCCCATAGGGTTCGATGTAAATACGGTTAATCCGTTCCGCCCTCCGAATTTGGTCGCACTGCGAGGCAAATTTCCCCATAAGGTTCAATGTAAATACGGCTAATCCGCCCTCCGAATTTGGTTGCTCCGCGAGGCACATTTCCCCATAAGGTTCAATGTGTCAGCCGGCTTGCATGGCTAGGAAATTCCCCAGGCATGCTTTAGTCAGTTTCACCGCTCGAGCCCTAGCGCAGAAAGAGGAAGTGCTAATGAAATCTGAGCGCACGGGGGGGGGGGAGGCTTTTGCCGCGCGCACACACAGCCGGGAGCGGGAGCTTCCCCCCCCCTTCCTCAAATCTTTCCTTTGTCCATAGCCCTTGGCGTGGTGCGCACGGCAAAAGCCCAGTGAAATCAATCAGCGCGCGGCCCCCCCCCCACTGATTACTCTTAATTCCGCTCTTTCCTTTGACAAAAGCGCAGTGAAAGCAATCAAATCAGCGCGGGGGTGGGGGGTGGGGGAAAGGCCTTTGTCACGCCTGCACAGCCGGGAGCGGGAGCTTCCCCCCCCACTGATTCCTCTTAATTCCGCTCTTTCCTTTGTCCATAGCCCTTGGCGAAGTCATTGCTTTCCTTGGGCTTTTGTCCTGTACACAGCTGGGAGCGGGAGCTTCCCCCCACCACTGATTCCTCTTAATTCTGCTCTTTCCTTTGACAAAAGCGCAGTGAAAGCAATCAAATCAGCGCGGGGGTGGGGGGTGGGGGAAAGGCCTTTGTCACGCCCGCACAGCCGGGAGCGGGAGCTTCCCCCCCCCCCACTGATTCCTCTTAATTCTGCTCTTTCCTTTGTCCATAGCCCTTGGCGTAGTCATTGCTTTCCTTGGGCTTTTGTCCTGCACACAGCTGGGAGTGGGAGCTTTCCCGCGCGCGCGCACGGATTGCTCTTCAATTCCCAGCTCTTTCCTTTGTCCATAGCCCTTGGCGTAGTCACTGCTTTCCTTGGGCTTTCATTAGCACTTCCTCTTTCTGCGCTAGGGCTGATTTGATTGCTTTCACTGCACTTTTGTCAAAGGAAAGAGCGGAATTAAGAGGAATCAGTGGCGGGGGGAAGCTCCCGCTCCCGGCTGTGCATGCTACAAAAGCCTTCCCCCCCCCGCGCGCTGATTGATTTCACTGCGCTTTTGCCGCGCGCACCACGCCAAGGGCTATGGACAAAGGAAAGATTTGGGGGGGGGGAAGCTCCCGCTCCCGGCTGTGCGCACGTGACAAAAGCCTTCCCCCCCCCCCGCACGCTCAGATTTCATTAGCACTTCCTCTTTCTGCGCTAGGGCTCGAGCAGTGAAATTGATTAAAGCACGCCTGGGGAATTTCCTAGCCATGCAAACCGGCTGACACATTGAATATTATGGGGAAATTTGCCTCGTGGAGCAAGCTTCCTTGCTACCGCGATCTCGCCCACAGGAAGCCGTGACCACGTGGCAGCAGGACAAATGGCCGCAGATCCGGTTCGTATCGCGAGGCAGAGGTCGCACGGCAAGGCAAATTTTTGCGGCCGGAGCTGGTCGTATCGCAAAATTTTCATAAGGAGGGGCGTTCATAACTCGAGGTTTACTGCTCTTTACACCCCACTTACAGACTGACAGGTCTTCCCAGTATGATATGTGTAGGATGACCTCATCTCTGTGGTATAGCAGATTCCAACACTGATACATTTTAGTAGAATTTAAAAATATTTTTTTTAAGTTGGTATTTCCCAGATTTTTACTCTCTCAAATATTTGGATTTTTTTAATTATTATTATTCTGTCTTTAATTTTTAATTGGATTTCTAAAGTTCTTAGGATTCTTTGCGTATAAAAATATTTTAAATAAAGAAATAACATTACAGGTAGTCCTCATTTAGCAACCACAATTGGGATTGGCAACTAGGTCGTTAAGCAAAGCAGCTGCTAAGTGAAACTACAACTATGTTTTTTATCTTACTTCAGCTTTTCTTTGCTTTACAAACCTGTGAAGGTCGTAAGTGCAAGAATTGGTTATAAAGTTATCTTTTTCATCACCATCGTAACTGTGAACAGTAGCTAAATGAGGCAGTCAGTAAATGAGGACTATCTGTACCTCTTCCCATCACAAGTCAAGTATCACTGTTTTGTATTCTCCCTTTGAGGCATAAATCAAGAACTGAACCTTATACATGAAATTGGACCAACTGGACAAGTTTCATCTGATTAGACTGATCCAGAGAGAGACCTCCTATTTCTGCAGAAGACTGTAAAACCCACTGCTGATAATCATTTCTTTTTCTATTCAGTACTCATTTAGACCTACAACATTTTTTTTAAATGGTGAGTGTTCTGAACATGCTGAACATTCAAGATAATTTTTTCCAAGCTCAAACAAGCTCCTGATTATGTAGCAAGGAACTGCTATAGGAAGAGGATGAAAAATTATGAAAAGCTTCTTAATTAAGGTCAGCAGTTTGTTGACTTCCAAATTGTTCTAATAAGAACCAGAACCACCATTGTGGCTGCCAGGAGAATATGAGGACACTTAAATTCCCACCCATCCATCCAGATGCATTCTCATGTTAATATTTTCCCATTAGCTTTTCAAATCCCACTTGCACTGTTTTTATTATACTGCTGTTTTGACATATTTGTGCCATTAAGCGATATTAAGAGTTCAGCTTTCAACCATTTTTCTTGAGGGCTTGGCACTGGGTGACAGTGCATTTTTTGTTTCAAATAATAGCTGTTTCCTGAAACTTGCATGGTGGGCCTATGCAAGCATCAGTCAGCATTAGAAGTATTCTTCAAGCATATTTAGACTTCTTTCAGAACTGAATTAATAGGTTAGAAAGCAAAGGTTTAAATGTTAGCCACCACATCCACACCAAACTGCAGTAAACATCTTGATAAAAATACTTCATCATGAGCAGATATAGGTTTCTTGGTTTTTCATAGAAAATTTTCTAGGACATTGATGTTACTATAACGGAGCTTTAGACAGTAACAACCCTGAGCTGACGGGAAAAAAAAATGTATTGTGAAAATCTCAAATGAAAGGCCCTTACAAGAGGTTTATACTAGGTGTACTCACTGGAGCTATTCGCATCAATATGACTTGCAAACCGTGCAATGTCATCTCCAACAAAATACATAAGGAAAGAATCATGATTTTAGCCACTGTTTGGTAGCTGTTCAGCAAAGTTTTTCAAAGTGTCCCACTCCCTTGATGGCATCTCATTGGACAGCAAGGGGGAAAAGTATAAACTGCCTCATTTGACAACTCTGTAAGAAATTGAAACTCAGAGAGAAGTCTCTAGGCTGTCAATCTGAACACCCCATATAGTGGTTCTAAAGAAAAAGGCCCCACATCCATTGGAACTCCCTGTTACCTGTTGATTCTACATTTTGTTTTAGAGTTCAAAGTAGCTCTGCCCAGTTTTATTCTGCTGGCAAACCCAAACACTGCATGTCTGAGTAGAGATTTAACTTGGCCTCCAACATACTAAAACTTATGATAAATTATTTATATATAATATTTATTTATATTTATCTTTTACATTTCTAGGGGTGTCCACTTGTCAATGATTCAGTAACAATTAAGAAACAACCATACCTTAACATCTCTAGTAAAAGACTATCATGTCCAGGGAAGAGAAACTCTAAAATGTAAATATAACAGACACCTTTGGCAACAGATGCACACTCTGTCCTAACTAAGGCCTGGGGGAAAAGCCAGGATTTCAAGGTTCTGTTGAAGGACAACAGGGTCAATGCCAATGGGATCTCAGGAAGAATGCTGTTTCAGAGGGCAGATACTGCAATAGGGAAGGTACAGTGCCTGGGTCCATCAGATGGCAGTGCTTAATAGATGGGACCCTAGACATGCCAATCCTGTTATATCTCCTTTCCCATCTGTAGTAGATGAGGTCATACCCAGAAGAATCTGTGTTTTATGGTAATGACTATTAAGCTCTGTGTAAGTTTTACTGTATTTAAAAAGTGCCAGAGTAGTCCTGGAGCTAACATATCTATGTTAGCACATGTTCACATCCCATTTAACCTGTTTTTCATATACTGTTAGTTGCAGTTTAACAAAAGTGTGGCATGGTAACCAACATCTAGTGGTAGCATTACTCTCTCATTTCAGCCAAGATGCTGTAACAGTGTTTTAATCACAAGATTCAGCAGGACCTCACTGGGAACAGCCTGATTTGATTAAATTTGCTCAAAGTTGTTGTTGATGATGATGATGATGATGATGATTCCTGTGCTGGCAGTATTTATTTTATCTAATTTTATTTGATTTTTATTTCTATCTTATTTCCATGTTATTTAAGATTATTTAAACCGGTAAGTGACCAAAATAAAATCATTTCATTTTATTCCAGCATTCTATCAAATCCTAGGAAGATTGCAAGCAAGCAGGTTGAGGCATTCCCAAGATAGCGGAAGCATTTTGAAGACTGGTATAACTCCAGCAGATGTTACCATGGAAAAGAATTGCATGATATTTTATTTTGCATTAGCCAAAGTCCACAGAAAGAAAGAAAAAATGTAATCCAAAAATCTCTTCACTGAACCTGTCTGCCAGCTTGGCTATTGAAACTAGCAAAAGTGAAAATGCTGGAGACTACTGTGGTGGATCATTATAGGCAGAAGAAAGGTTTTTCAAAGTTTTAGTTGCTAAAATGAAAAAGAAAACCCACAATTATCTGCCCATCCTTAGGTTTTCTTCCTACTTGGAAGCCATCTCATGTCCACAGAGGAAATAACCCTTGGCATAAATTGTGTCAATATTTCTAGCTCTAACCAGATTTTCTTCTAAACCAATTATTTGTCCACTATGTTAAGCAACAGCCAGATAAATGATACCATCCTCTGTAAAGACTTAATAGCAGACTGGCTGAGGTTATCCATGTTTAGCTCGAGTTGTACATCTGCAGTGATTTATCTCCCGCAAGCTTGCATGCTGTTATCATATATTTTCAGAATAGCCTCCATAGGTTGTGTGTAGATCCTACGGTAGGGAAAAAGGCAGCATTCATACATAAGAGGGATATTTCAGCAAGCAATATTTCAGATTTCCAGAGGTACAAAATAGTTTCTGGGAAGAAAATGTAAGGAGGAGAACCCTCCAAACATCTCATTAGGAAGAAGTATGCTGAGCAAGCACAGAATACTCATAACTGTTGAGGAAACAACATAAAATTATGGAAGAGCAGCCCAAACTGCCTCATTTTCTTATGTGACACTAACCCTGAGGCAAACAAAATTAGGTTCTGCACAGCTACAGGTAAAATAGGACATATAATAACTAAAAGTAGCTGAACCTGTTTGATTATGGTCTGCTATATATGGCTTACTCCTAGCACTAAATTCAGGACTGATTTTTCATCATCATCATCATCATCATCATCATCATCATCCATTTCAAGAATAAAGGAAAGATAGTACAAATGCAAGTTTAAAAGAATATAAAATGGATGGATGGATGGATGGATGGATGGATGGATGGATGGATGGATGGACGGACATCCATACAGAGTAAAATACAGGCAGATAGCCAACAAATCTAAAATATTACTAGTATAAACAGTACTAATACATCATTAGAAGTGTATAACACTTAAGATATTTCATATCCATTTTCTAAATAAAACATGTGTCCTTTAAACTTTAAAGATACTTAATTAACACAATTGAAGTCATTGAAAAAAGGAGAAACAAAAACTGTAGGTGATAATATAGTATATTAAAGCAATACTGTAAATTATATGTTGATTTTATGTCAAGTTAGAATATAAAACTTTCAAACCCAAATTTTGTGGCAAAACTCCATGTATAAAATTGAAGTCTAAAAATGCTTTCCAAATAGAACTGAATTCTACAACAGATTCACTTTTTAAATATGAAGTTATTCTAGACATTGAAACATACAGCCACAATTTGATTAGCCATTCTTCCATACTGGAGATTAAAGATATTTTCCAATAAAAAGCATATAAAATCCTTGCAGCTATAAACATATATAATGCCAATTCAGGATATTCTTTCATTTATTTAATGTCCTTTGTTAATTCATACATGTTATCATTTACTCCTTTATATTTCAAGTCTTTCATATGCCATGGTCTTCAACAATAGACCCACTGATATAGAGTTCTGCTAGCTATCATGGCTTTGGTCAACTGAAACTTTCAGGTAACTTTCTTTAGTAAGATAAAGAACTTGTAGACTAGGTTACCAGCCTTAAGTCATATCTGTATGAAATTCAGTATTCCTTGCTAAAACTAGCAGTCAATATCAATTTCAGCATATTTTGGCCAGTATGCCACAAGCAGACCCAAAGCCCAATTTTGTCCCAAGAATGTTTGTGCTATTTTTTGCAACCTACGGACTATAATGTAATGGCTATAATGCTAGTCATCATACTATTGCCATTATTCCACCATCCTGAAGGTACATGTAGTCCTTTGACACACTATGGATACTTGATCATGTGCAAGCAATAAATAAATAAATGCAGCAATTCCTGAATACTGAGTCCATTGGAATTGGGCAGTTAATAAGTTGATGATTATGATGATGAAGATGATGAAGATGATGATGATGATGATGATGATATCTGAAAGAAAGCAAAGATAGTACCAATAGTTATAGGTGCTTTAGGTGCATCCCAAAACATCTGGAGCACCACTTGAAGACCATCAGCATTGACAAAATCACCATCAATCCATTGCAAAAGGCAGCTTTACTTGGAACGGCTTACATCCTGTGACGATACCTCTAACACTATCAAACAACATCTGCCTATCCCAGATCCTTGGAAAGGACTCAATAGGTGGATAAAAATGCCAAATCCCATCTAAACATCTGGCTGACTGTGCAACCAACAATAATAGGAAAGTATTGTGTTATCCTTTTTATTGGAGGGATATATATATAAATCACCAACCAACACCTTTTGTTTTGTTCCCAAGAATAAAGAATCACAGCTTCCTTCTTAACAATTTAAGAAGAGAAAAGCAGCATCAAAATCCTACTTATGCCAATATTCTGTTCCTGATATAGCCAGTCAGTGGACATCCCATAAGCAAAATTTCATTACATTTAAAAATAAATAAATAAATGAGTGCCAAAGCACCTCTCACTCATATTTATGAGCAACTGAAAGTCGGGAGCATACTTCCTGCAGTACTGGCATCACTATGAGTAAAATGCACTGGCCTTTCTCTCCCTGTCTTTCAACAATACTTTCTACACTACATTCTGCAGTTTAATTCTACCCTGTACAAAAAAGCATTTTCTTTGGTTTGTTATGAACCTTCCACTATTTAGCTTCACAGGATGATACCAGATTCTAATATTAAAGCAATAGGAATGTTTCCCTATCTCTTTTCCAGAAACAACTGAGTTAGATGTAGTGGACATTCAAATAAGTACCAATTTCAGCTCTTCCAGGAGCACAGGAAGGAAGGACTGAGATTCCTGATAGGAATAATCTGTGGAAAACAATCACTGATTACCCCCTAGTTGGGTCATCAGACCTGGGGGTCTTTGGGAACTAGAAACATTCTTAGATGGCTCCACTCTAATTGATACTCTGCTCTCTCCATGGGGTTTGTATATTTCAAAATTTATTTTTTCAAATGTGTGATAATGCTTTTATTCTAATAATAACTTATCTTTTTATAATGCCTGTTTTTATTCACTTGTTATTTTATTTTAATTGTTGTACCGTGCTCAGCGTCACTTTGTGTGAGATGGACGGCTATATAAATGTGATGTATGTATGTACGTACGTATGTATGTATGTCTAAATAAATAAATAAATAAATAAATAAATTACTGCTCTCCTGAGTTCAAATTGCCCATTATTAGCAACCTAGAATGTTGGATTAGGCTTGGTAAGAAGGTTGGAATAGAAATGTTGGATTAAAAGTAACTTGGCTGGAGGTAACTTGAAGGTAAATTAAAAGTAACTTGCCCTTGAAATGGCACAGCTAGTAAGGAATCCATATTGTACATTGGGGCTGAAGTCATTTCTGCAGCCTGCTGCCCACATCATATACCTACAGGTGAAACTCGAAAAATTAGAATATCGTGCAAATGTTCATTTATGTCAGTATGGCAACTCAAAAGGTGAAACCAATATACGAGATAGACGCATTACATGCAAAGCGAGATATGTCAAGCCTTACTTTGGTATAATTGTGATGATTATGGCGTACAGCTTATGAAAACCCCAAATTCACAATCTCAGAAAATTAGAATAGCGTGAAAAGGTTCAATATTCTAGGCTCAAAGTGTCCCACTCTAATCAGCTAAGGAATCCATAACACCTGCGAAGGGTTCCTGAGCCTTTAAATGGTCTCTCAGGCCAGTTCAGTAGGAATCACAAGCATGGGAAAGACTGCTGACCTGACAGTTGTGCAGAAAACCATCATTGACACCCTCCATAAGGAGGGAAAGCCCCAAAAGGTAATTGCAAAAGACGTTGGATGTTCCCAAAGTGCTGTATCAAAGCACATCAATAGAAGGTTATGTGGAAGGGAAAAGTGTGGTAGAAAAAGGTGCACAAGCAGCAGGGAGGACCGCAGCCTGGAGAGGATTGTCAGGAAAAGGCCATTCAAAAGTGTTGGGGACTTTCACAAGGAGTGGACTGAGGCTGGAGTTAGTGCATCAAGAGCCACCACACAGACGGATCCTGGACATGGGCTTCAAATGTCGTATTCCTCTTGTCAAGCCGCTCCTGAACAACAAACAACGTCAGAAGCGTCTTACCTGGGCTACAGAAAAAAAGAACTGGTCTGTTGCCCAGTGGTCCAAAGTCCTCTTTTCTGATGAGAGCAACTTTTGCATCTCATTTGGGAACCAAGGACCCAGAGTCTGGAGGAAGAATGGAGAGGCACACAATGCACGATGCTTGAAGTCCAGTGTGAAGTTTCCACAGTCTGTGTTGATTTGGGGAGCCATGTCATCTGCTGGTGTTGGTCCACTGTGCTTCATTAAGTCCAGGGTCAACGCAGCTGTCTACCAGGAGATTTTGGAGCACTTCATGCTTCCTTCCGCAGACGAGCTTTATGGGGATGCTGACTTCATTTTCCAGCAGGACTTGGCACCTGCCCACACTGCCAAAAGTACCAAAACCTGGTTCAATGACCATGGGATTACTGTGCTTGATTGGCCAGCAAACTCGCCTGACCTGAACCCCATAGAGAATCTATGGGGCATTGCCAAGAGAAAGATGAGGGACATGAGACCGAACAATGCAGCGGAGCTGAAGGCTGCTATTGAAGCATCCTGGTCTTCCATAACACCTCAGCAGTGCCACAGGCTGATAGCATCCATGCACGCCGCATTGCGGCAGTCATTGCTGCAAAAGGGGCCCAGACCAAATACTGAGTACATATGCATGCTTATACTTTGCAGAGGTCCGATATTGTTCTATTTCCAATCCTTGCGTTATTGATGTCATGTAATATTCTAATTTTCTGAGATTGTGAATTTGGGGTTTTCATAAGCTGTACGCCATAATCATCACAATTATACCAAAGTAAGGCTTGACATATCTCGCTTTGCATGTAATGCGTCTATCTCCTATATTGGTTTCACCTTTTGAGTTGCCATACTGACATAAATGAACATTTGCACGATATTCTAATTTTTTGAGTTTCACCTCTATTTGAGTTTAAACTCAGTGCCTCTTCCCACCTTTTGCTTGCAGAAAAGGATGAAAAACATGATTCCCTGCACTAAATGCCTGTGCAAGATTTCTGATTGTACAGAAGATTGCAATTCCCTTCAATCAAACATGGTTACAATCTGTCTTCATTCTTGTCTCATCAATACTGGAGATATTAGAGGTAGTAAAGTCAGGATGCATGTCCCATATCTCAATCAAATCTCTGTCACAGTCATAGACCAGCATATGTGTCCCACATCTTCTCTATGCTTTTTATTTCACAATGTCTAAGAAGGACTTCAGTCACGGAGCTTATTTGTTGGCCTCAAGCAGCCATAGGCCAAGTTTGGATATACTGTATGTATCTCAATCTGTTAAACTAAGATATGCTTGAATCTTGTTCCTGCCCATTCCATCAACTTTAAAACCCAAAACAATGCACATTTATAAAAACAATATATTGGTCTGGTATCTTCTGGAGCCTAAGAAGTGGGATTGGAAAACTTCTCATTGCCCTTTGGGTCATAAAAAAAGAAAAGAAAAAGGTCATTGTCCCCCCCCCCTTTTTTTTTTCAGGGAAGTGTTAATTAAATTGGAGATGATTTGTGCTACCAACTGACCTCATTAAACGGTTTCTTGTGTGGAAAATGGGAAAGCCTTTGTGAAAATGTGTGCCAATCCAGAAGATTACATACAACCGATAGTTTTCTTAGGCAAGGATGCTTGTGGTTTTAACCAATACAAGCAACTCTGTGTCACAGTTCCAATATGATAGCAATTTTTTCCAGTTTGAATGTAAAAGGAAATTTTGATTAATTAACCCTTCATTTGTGGTACACCAAGATTGCAAGAAGGAAGGGCAACAACAGAAGGATGGGCACACTGGCACAAGGCTTTGGTGTATCTCGGTTTAATAAATGTAGATACATCTGAAATGAATCTATCTTGCAGACTAACTTACACAATTGTTGGTGAATAATACTGGGGGCGATTGAGAACCATGTGTGCTGCCTTCAGCTCCTTGGAGGAATAGTGGACTATAATGGTAAATAATAATCATAAATGTACCATGTACAGCCTGTTGAATTCATTGAATTTTAATGATGGAGAACAACAAAAGCCCATATAAACCCTTAAGCATCTGCAGATCTGTTCCACCACTGCAGAAAACACTCTTAAGTATATTAGAATGCCATATCTATAGTACTGATTACATCCATATGCATTTTCTATGTTTTAAAATTGTTACCAAGCCAAAGATGACTGTATTCTTGCTTAACTGTCAAAATGAAAACCAGGAGTTTCCTTACATTTTTTAATAACAACACTAGGCATTTTTAGAAGGATAACAGTTTATGCAAAAGCAAAAAATTCTATTGAATTTTAACTAAAAAGCTGTCAGGGAACAAGAGTGTCAGCAACAGTCTGAGGTGACCCACAAATGATTAACATCAACCTCCATCTATAGCAACACTTAATTTTTAATTTGCCTAATAATAAAATCTGACACTGTCACACTTTCAAATAAGCAGATAAAAAGTCTCCCAATTTACCACAGTATAAACACTTCAATTACTAGATTACCAGGTTGTTCTCTATAAAGAGACTGTTCATAGAAGATTTTAGCAATCAAGTAGTTTGAACAGTAAATAAAGGAAGACCACAGACTGTTCAAGCACACCATGTTTTTATCATTGTGGTGACTCTGCTTTTTGTATCATGGGAAAAAATAACCAACTTCAGCTTATTTTAACTGACAACACTAGGAATAACCAACAGAGTGGAAAAAAAGTACAGTAATACCTAGCTAACTTACAACCATTTTTGGTTCCATCCATTATTGGATGGGTATGGGGTTCCAAGGACCCCCAGAAGAGGCTTCTATTGACTCAAGAAGCTTCTCCCTACTAGTTCCCCAAAGGTCCTGCCACATGACTATCAAAACCTCAAGGAAGACCTACAGCACAAACAAATCAATAACAAAAACTCCAGCCATGTCTATTCTGGGCACTTTCTCTTAAATAGACCATGTACACTACCCACACAAAGACAAGCTATGTATATGGTTCAACTGGAAGCAGAAAGCTATATACACAGTTGTGCCAAATATGTCTTCTGCATTTCTTATCATTCTCACTGTATTTGATAAAAAAGAAATTGCTACTTAAATCATTTTTAAAGGAGAAGGCATTTCTTGTGAAATTCTCATAGTTAGGATGTAGAATTGGTACCTTTAGAATAAATACAAGATGAGCAAGGAAGAGCAGAGAATGCACCGTCTTTCACTTTTTAATCATTTCTCCAGCAGTCTTCAGCCTTCTTGGCTTCCCACACTTGATTTAAATCCCAAGGAAAGACATTATGACTTCAGTCGTTCATTCATGAGAAAACTCTTTCCATGTGATTTCTTCAGTCCAGAAGCAAAGGCAGCCAAACAGGCTTCAGAGTGATAAAAAAGCATTTAATGAAGAGGTGTGTGTGTGGGGGGGGCATTATCAACAGACTCCTCCAGTCACAACAGTAAGATAAGCTCTACATTTTAATTGGAAAAATTCAAAATGAATTTGAAAAACACTCCAGGGATGAGGTTGGGGGGGGGGGGAGTAGAAGCTTCTGTCACAGGTAAAGAAAACTTTCAAGAAACTGGAAATATCCGATTACCTGAATATAATGATGGTGGTACAAAGGGCTATTCTATTTCTAACTAATGCGCTCTTCTGTGTCTGGCACAACTATCTCATGGCAGGAAAGTTCTCTTCACAGGACCAGTCCTCAGGGGCTAAATACAGGTATCAGTAGCATATATTTGCTACTCAGTCCACTGAATTTTTGTTCAGCACTTAGCCCCAGATCTTACACCACATGATTTCTTTTTTCTGCACAGCACAATTCATTAAATAATTTCTCATCTTCTTCTTCTCCAATACTCCTTTACGAAGTGTAGGAATACATGTATAACTTCATGGGTTAGCTAGCACTTCTCAGCAAATACACACCCAACTCACCATCAAGGTTCTGATCCAGCATTGGTAACGAAATGAAACAAATCAGTCTGAAACAGGACATTTTCCCAAAGAGTCAAGAAAACTTCATTCATTCGATCCAAGAATGCATTTCAGTATTTATGTAACCTAACACTCCAAACCATATAAAAACTTCATAGTCAGCATGCCTGAATCCAACTGTTCAAAACTTATAGGTTCAGAATCTAACTTAAGAGAGAGGTTCTCTAACAATGCAGCACATGGAATAATCCTTCAATTGTAAAAACATTATTTATTTCCATGTTCAAACCCACACCGTTTTAAAAGCAAATATCACATGTGCATGCTATTATGGATGTTAGGAAATTCATATAAGAAAAGCTAAAGAAAGGTAAAAAGGTTAAAAATCCTGAAATTTCAGACAGAAGTATCTCTTTATAGAATTAAAAGGAATGCATAAGCATTTTGCAACATTCACTAAGGTTATCTACTCCACTGTAACTATAATCAAACTACAGTGCTGTTTGAGATCATTGAAAATTCTGGACACTGGATAAAATGATACATTTCTTAATTGGTCAACAGAAGCAAGCAAAATGGAATAATACATTTATGTCTGCCTTATGACTACAGTTAGTCCCTGGGTTAAGAATGCCTGGTTTAAGGACGACCTATAGTTAAGAATGGAGCTTATTGTAGCAAAATTCCAGTTAAATACACAATGATTTGAGTTAAATTCACAATGGTTCGAATCAATTATACAATACTACTTATACAGTATTATACAATAATACTGTTCTGGCTTACATACAAATCTGACTTAAGGACAGACCTTGGGAAAGGAACTCATTCTTAAACTGGGGACTGTACTCCTTTTAGGCCATCTGTTACAGTTACAGGCCATTACCACTTCAGGTTAGCCTGGTTAAGAGATGAGGACTACAGACTGCTATTTTTATTTCGGGGAAGTGGCCTCTTCCTAAATGACATGGTATGGAACCCACTTTCCCATGCTGCAAAAGTACTTTACAGACTGTCTGCTGCCAATTTGTTTGCCTGAGTATTAAGATCAGAGGATTCCCCTCCTATATCCACAGCAACTTCAAAGATCTGCACCAGTCAGGTTGGCACTACAATTCCATTTGAAGACCTAAAAGCTCTACAGATCTTTTACAACAAGAATATCTTTAATAACCTAAAAAACATACAGTATAATAGAAATTCTACAAAAAACACATCCTTGAAGAGTCTATATCAAAATAGCCACTCCATCTGCTTGCTCAGGGAAACAAACATTGTTCACATTCAACCAGAAATGTCCAGAATTCTGGCTTGTTGTAAAAAAGCTGCATATTGGTCCATATAGCCTCCTTATTTCTACTTCATTCTTCCAGCAAATTGAGGAAGTTCTGTTTAGCATGTCATCCAAAATTGGAATCACAACTGATCAATCTCTTCACAAGTCAGAACTTATTATTATTATTATTATTATTATTATTATTATTATTATTATTATTCAGGTTTGTCCTTCTTTAGAATCAAGAATAAACAGATTAGACTTCTACTGTCATCTTTTCTTTTTGGGAAGAGTGTGTGAAATGAGATCACAAAAAGCAGCAGCAATAGCAGCGCACATTGAAGTGGCAGAAATAGCAGGGGAAAACTACTGAAAACTGATGTTTAAGTATGAATCCTTCCACACTTCAACAGCATAGGTTGTTTCCCTGGGGAAGGGGAGAGAGAATGAACCAATAAAACCCAGCAGAACAGTCATGTTTCACAATCATAAAGAAGGGGGTAACTTTATTCCCATATATTCATAACTGCTTAATTTGCACATGGAAACCCTAAATGAGCTCACTTCATAGTAATCCTATAGCTACAGTCCTATACCCTAACCCTAACCCTAACCCCTAGTCTGATACAGCAGATCAGTTCTTCATGTCAGAGGACAGAAAATAAGTTTTCCCTTAAAAAGAAGCAATGTGACTGTCTTCTCCAAGACTTGTAGAAACTTCTACAGCTCTGGAGGTGGAGAAAAGAGATGGATTGAGGGATAGCGCTTAGTTCTTGATCAACAGGATGTTAAACTTTTTGAGGCCTCTGATATGTCCACCAATTCTCTTTTAATCTATGCCAGAGCAGGAGTTGGCATGGATTTTGTTGTAAGCTGCCCAGAGTCCCCCGTTGTGGGGAGATGGGCGGGGACAAGTCTATTAAATAAATTAAATATTTTTTTTTCCCCCTATTGGTTTTAATAGAAGAAAAAGTGCTGACCCAAAATGGGGAGGGACAAAAACAACACATAACTGCACTTCTTCTGCTTTTGCCTTGCGGTTCTGCTGTCACCCGGACTTTGGCTTCGTAAGAAACTACAAGATTGGAGCTGTGTGCAATTCAAGGAAGAATTATCCTGCCAGAACAGAAAATACAGAACAGAAATGTGTTAAAGAGATAAAAGAAATCAGACTTTTAAAATCTGAGTCTTCTATCAAAGTGTGGAACAAAGTCAGGTATAATGCTGTTTTTTCTGCTCCAACTGAAATGGGTAGTTAAAAGAACAGATCCTGAGCCCTTTCTGTTTTAAGATTATTGAGAAAAAAGAATAGATAGTAAACATTATTTTATGAAGACTACTGTAATTGTTTCAGTTTTACCAGGAGCTCAGCTAGAGGTAGCACACTTGCATTGTGCCAAAATTCAAGAAGATCTGTCTATAATTTTGTGAGAGAAGAAAAAGTCAGGTGTATTATTCTGGCACTAGATATATGAGAGAGAGCTGGTATGGTGTAGTGGTTAAGGCACCAGGCTACAAAGCGGGAGACCGTGAATTCTAGTCCCACCTTAGGCACCAAACCAGCTAGGTGACCTTGGGCCAGTCATTGCCAATGGAAGCAGGCAATGCTAAACCACTTCTGAAAAATCTAATAATGTATATATTATTATAATAATCAGAACAACTCATGGTATAAAAGTAAAAGGGTCATTCGATTTCAAGCAACTTTAGCAGCTCCTGGCTAACGTTTGGATTTGGAAGCTGGGACTGGTTAATACTTTGATGGAAGATTATCAGGAAATACAAGGTCTATACACTACACTAAGAAGTTGAAACACATCCTTGAAGAAGACAATGGGAAATCACTTCCCTATATTCACCAGAACTGGAGCTCAAATAAAAGGAAATTTTGTTTTCTATACTTCTTTATTCTTCTATTTTTTTTATTAACAGTACTTCCTGTTTAAATTTATTTTAACAGACTGTAGGAGCAAGCAGCTCCCCATTATTACAGATGCTTTTAAAGTTGCCACACTCTGTGAGCAGGAAGTATCAAACGAATTATAGCTTTTAGCAGCACATCTTAATCCAACTAAGAAAATGAACACCATACATGTGGCAGTAGGCAGCAGCAGAACCTGGTCATGTGCGAGATATTTGTGAATATCCTAGTGGGTGGGGTAGTGGACAGAGAGGCCAGGAAGCTAAATTCTTTATTAATTGAAGTTCTTTCTTTTTCCTTCCTTCCTTCCTTCCTTCCTTCCTTCCTTCCTTCCTTCCTTCCTTTCTTTTTTCTGTTGGGAAAGAAAATAGTTTTGTGGGTTTGTAAAATGCAAAGAATAGATCCTCTGTGTGTGTTCACGATATGAATCATCATAAGGGTTTTTTCTTTCATTCTTGTTGTTTTAACCATCATTTATGCCCTCTGTATTTAGTCTCCCCTAATGCTAGAGGCATCATTGAGGAATTTCTGCATTGTTTATTTAGGCTTATGTGTGACATTGCGACCATCCCCATCATTCTGGACGAATTATGACCGACATTTAATGGCAACCTTATAGTAGGTCATGTAATGTTAGGGGCAGAACTCCCTTTCTGCCAATGACTTTGCTTTATAATAATTACTAGCAGATTTCATTCCTGGGGAACCCACACCACTTACTACATGCATGGCAAGCATTTTACATCAGTAGAGTTGATTATCCTACATTTAGGGTGAAATGTGCAGGGTATAAATATGCGAATAAAGAAACAAGATAAATGTTCTGTGTTTCTTCCTGGGTCACGTTTCTGCTGAACAATGAGCAGGAAGTTCCATCTGCAGACCAAAATCTTTACTACTCAGTATGTCTGCCATCTTTAACTTGCCAGGACCAGCCCTGCTCACGTAAGTGAACTACCTCAGAGTACAAGACTATTTGAATGATGCAGAAGGTTTTTTTAAAGAGTTGGCTTTAAAGGTGGAGGAATATTCAATTGGATTTCAGGCCACAAAATTTCTCAGGCCAACACTGCAGTTTAGAGCCTGGGGGTCAAACCTCATTGTTGTAGGAAATACCACCATACCTTTCCCTGTTTTTCCCTTCCCCCATTCCTTTATCCATACCTCCTTCATCCATTGTATATTCCAAACTTGTCAGAAAGCAGGTGAATGGAGCACAAAGAACAAGAGCAAGGAGGCAATAAATAAGCAAAAACTCCAACAGCTTCTTTTCACTCAACACTGAGATATTTAAGGGTAAGCATCTGGTGTCCAGATTGCAAGGTAGCAACCTACCCACAATTTATAAAGATTTCACTTTTTATCTTGTTCATAATTTCTCTGAGGCAGCTAACCAGGATACTGATTTGCATCTTTAGATATACTGTATGCATTCACTTGTATTCCCATTTTGCAGTTTGGAAAAGAGAGGTAGTCATTCGTAACCACAGAATGGTCTACAGCTTTCTAAAAACCACTTAGAATCTGTGTTTCCAATAGAAGTTGGAGAATAAAATAACTCTCTCTCTCTCTCTCTCCCCCTCTCCACACACACACAGAAAATAAATACACACACACACACATACACACGTACAGATATAGATATAGATGTAAAATTTATATGCCACTCAGAAATAATGTGTGGACCTCTGGCTACTATATTACAGAATTTCAGCCAGCCCTATCTGATTAAAGAGGAAATTCTTTGTCTGATTTATTGAATATTTAACTACTAGTCCCAAGTACAGTTTTTTAAGGCACAGCTGTGGCTACTCTGTCGATGCAAAAACTTCTCATACTGGAAGAAAAAATAGGAAGCTGACCTCATTTTTTCCCCCAATAATGCTTTCCATACCACTCCTAAGCTTCTTTATTGAGAAGCAAATGCCACTAAACTCAATGGGCATAACCCTTAGTGAATGAATTTTGGATTTTAAATGCCAATCAGAAAAAAATAACCACTTTGCAACAAATCCCCATCAGCGCTGATTAGGAATGTATGTAGTGTCCAATCCAACTTTCAGTGCTTAGCAATCATTAACTGCATTTCAAAAGAAAAGCCTTAGGATGGAGACCTCAAGTCTCAGCTCTGAGAGAAGCTTTCAAGTTCTCCCAGCATTTGTTCCTGCCCAAGAAAAGGGCAAGGAGGCTCCAAGTGACAAAAGCAGTGTTTGGATGAAGCCCACCCCTTTTCTACATGGGTCACAAGACCACACCCATGCTCAAATGGGTGGAGCTTGTGGTATGATGCTACACTGTTGCTTTCATCATTCTGACAAAAGCCACAAGAACCTGCAGTTGCCGCTATTTTTGCCACAATACATATTCCATAAGCAGAAAAACTCAAAGGATAAATCTCATATGTTGGCATTACAAAACATTTTGACTACAAATAAGTATTTGTTTCATCTTTTAAAAATGGCAAAACATCATATCAAGTGTGTGTATGTACACATGTACACATGCATATTACACACATTCTGTATTTCAATGACTGTGTTCACACAATTCAACTAAACTTTGTAATGAATTAACCCAATGGGGGAATTATAAAGTAACCAAAAGGGATATGTTTGCACAACACAGGAGCCTATAGAAGCCTAACTAAGATTTACACTAACCAAATTTATCAAGCTGGGCTAATGCATCTCGTAGTCTGTAACTGACCTAGTTAAAAAGTCATGAACACAGTCATTGTGCAGAAAGGTTAAAAAAAAATGAAAATAAAAGATCAGCCATAATGGATATGCAGTTTATTCTACTAAATATAAATATATCCTAAATGACATTTGAGGATATATTTGAGAATTACTATGGTTATGATTTCCAGATTCCTTTCCAGCATGCTGGAAATCTGTAGGCAAAGAACATCTGTCTCACACTACATGCAATAAGAAACTGGCCTTTTGCATTGTTTATTTCAAAGTTAAGTTCTACTCAGTTTGGTAAGACTGATTCAAAAGTCAGCCTGCAAAAGACTGTAGCCTAATACAGGTTTATTTCTAAGCATAAATTAGTTTCTTCAACCATAAGTACTAAGCTAAATTGTAGGTCTCGGCACAATCATACATAGCACTTAACTTAGTTCAGACAAGCCTAAATCTGAAATATATTTATATTTCTTGCTTCAGCTAAGGAAAAGCAGAATCATAATGATACTTGGGGGGTTTGAATGCAATTTCCAAAACACAAGCTTATATACATTAACAGAAGGAGCAGTAAAAACCTGGCTCATATTAAGTTCTTCCAATAAAAATCCTTCCCATTTTGTTAGTGAAAGCTATGGGCCATGTAAAAATTTTCACATGATATGCTGACACAAAACATTATCAGGTTTGTTTTCACATGTCTGAGACTGGTAAAATGTTGATTGCTGTTAAGTGATTGCACACAAAGGAGCCTATGGGTGATTGAAAATCCGTAGACGTGATTTTTCCATCAGCAGTACCTTAAGCTATTTACAAACCAAACCTACGCATGTACTTAGAAGCAATGTACAACAGAACTTACTTCCATGTATGGGTTTGCTGGATTTCCTGAATTAGGTACAGTACTGTCGCAGAACCACTCAACTCCCACTTCAATTAGTATTTCAACAGTTTTGTGTACAAAATTGTATACCAAGTCAATAGACAATTCTATTATTTTAAAAAATCTCTCCTCAGATCACCTGAAGGTCACTGTCCATTAGCAGAGAACTTAGCAGTATAAGCTACAGAATTTGCACAAATACTAAGGGTACTTCCATGGCTCCCAACAAATTAGTACCCTATAAATGCATTAAGTTTTCCCTAGCCTCTACAACAGTGTTTCTCAACCTCAGCAACTTGAAGATGTGTGGACTTCAGCTCCCAGAATTCCCTAGCCAGCAATGCTGGCTGGGGAATTCTGGGAGTTGAAGTCCACACATCTCCAAGTTGCCGAGGTTGAGAAACACTGCTGTACAATCTGAGAATGGCCATTCTTTCATACAAATCATCCAAAGCCATGAGTATGAAAAAAAAAGGCTTGTCATGCCACTGAGTTTTATTCAATCCCTAGTTTATTAATAGACTCCCAGTGTTCCCATAAGAGAGCCAGTTTGATGCAGTGGTTATGACACCATGCTCAAAACCAGGAGATTGTGGGTTCTAGTCCTGCCTTAGGCATAAAACCAGCTGGTGACCTTGGGCCAGTCACTCTCTCTCAACCATAGGAAGAAGGCAATGACAAACCACTTCTGAAAAACATGCCAAGAAGACTGGAGGGACTAATCCAGGCAGTCACCAAAAGCCAACACTAACTCAAAGACAATAAATGAAAAAAGTATTCCCATAGCATCACCAGAATTTTTTTAAAAACAGGGAGAATTAAGAAAATAGATAAATTACCTATATCTATTTAGCTTTGGATGGAAGTTTGGAGTTAAAGAGAAAAGTTCGCCAAGTGCAGCTAAGTATTCAAAACACTTCTTATTGATCTTATATAAGATAAGGAGCAACATGAACAAATGCTTTCAGAAGATGTTTCTTCCTTCATATCTAAGCATATTAGGAACCTTGACTTGGACGAATGCCATAGTAACAACAGATCCAAACTCTAAAATGAGAATAGTGCAGGGTGCTAAGCTAAAGTGTGGTCAGTCACTTAGTGACCTGTGTAATTGGGTGAATTCAGGAAATCATGCTTTAAACAACTATAGGTGAGCATGTTGTATAAACACACCCATCCCCATAATTATTTAACCATCACATTTATATGCAAAAACTATTTTTTACATTCTGATTCAGATTTTTAAGTATGAACATTGAGTGGACAATCATAAAATTACTATCCACATGGAACTATAATTTTCTACTTTAGCCATCTTTGCAACAGCATTTTGAACCTACAGAGTGATGCCCTTAAATGAAGTTTAACATTCCACACCAAAAATGCCTTGCACTGAAAGAAACATTTTGACTTGCATTTAAATTATTTGGAGGCAGGGAAGGGAGTTAAGGGCCACAGCATAGTTATTATGGAATTAAACCATCTGCTAGCCTCTCTTTTCCTTAGACAACAGTTGTGCGTTCAGTATAAGCGTTTAAAATCTCTGCCACTTCCATATAAATAAGAACTGTTTGATTCATACTTCAGTTGCAGTTGGCCCTGTGAGACACTAGGAAAGTGGTCTCAAGTGTTCAGCTATGTGCATTTCTAGCTGCAAAGTGAACTGAGTTCAGCATTTTAGATTACGTGATTGGAGCATGTAATTATGGCTATACCTATTGTGGTAATTGACACCTCAGTCATAAGGATGTATTGGAAGTAAATTCATGTAATTCCCAATGGACCTTATTTAGATGGATTGGGCAAGATCAGTTACAGAATATCTTTCCTAGAACCAACCAGTTCATCACAGAAGCAAGAACTTGGGCTTATCTTAATAAAGGCAGAAGCAGATACAGTATTTTACTGACACGACAGATTTAGTTATAATGGATCAACATGGCAGTTAAAGTTGGAAAACAATAGAGCTATACCAGGAATATATACAAACTTCATGTTAGTCTATTAAAACATGTCAAAGGAACGCATTACAGACTGTAATATATCCTACTTCATTGGAAGTATGAAGATTTACTTTCAGTCAGCAGAGTATATATACTCACACATATATAAATACAAAGGAAGACATACTTTGTAAATTGTGTATAGCTAACATTCTACATACTGACCAATAAGTAAATCACAGAACTGAGACTTACTTATAAGTGCTCCTATATTCATAGCATAAGTCCTTTTTGTAAACAGAAGTATATATCCTTCTTTTTGAAAACTTTTGGCACTTTTTTTTTAAATGTATACCTCTATACACTTCAAAAATCAGATACAGCCTTTGACAGTCTATGCCACAATGGCTTTGTTAAGCCTTTACAGTGCCAAGCATCTCTTCTGTTTACAAAACATATATTCCTAGAGGAAACCAGTCATTTTGATTTCTGATATTATTCGCTCATTAAATTCTAAAGGAAAGCTGATCCCAGGTTAGACATAAAGGGAGGAGAAGACTATTTCCTTATTTTTTTTTTTTTTTTTTAATCCCCTGATGTCCTACTCAGCCACAGGAAGGGTGAAGGACCAGCTTCCTAGCACAACCCATTACCCACTACCAGTAGCTTACTGGACCTTTCTCTCCTGAAATCCACAGGACCTTTTGTTAGGGGTGTGTGCATGGACAAATGCACACACATACAGAGTAATACAGAGCTCATGGAAAGCCAGCTGTGGAGACCAGAAAGATTGAACTAGTGCCAGAGTGTTCCTGTTAATCATACAAGCTAGCAGAAAGCAGCCCGGACTTGAAGTATCCCTTCGCAATTGCTGTGGCAAGCTCATCTAGATGACCCTGAAAATGGCTTGTCTTCCCCAGCTGCAGTTCCCTGGATGCGCCTTAAGAGGTTGTGGAGTGTTGAGGTGGAAATGCAAATAAACTAGCACAGGGTCCTAGTGAGACATTCCAGGGAGCATCATGTGGAAAAATGCCAAGCATACTTGTTGCATGTGCTCCACTGCCCCAGCTTTTTCCTTTCCCTTAACATTTACCCACAATGGCTAAGCGATTAAAACAAAAACGCGCAGATATAAACACAACAAAGGCTCTTTATAAGGCACTCTCTTCCTTGCCAGGAAGCTGATGAGCAGCCCTAAATCTTCTACGGTTCACCATCCCAGGATATACTTCAGGGCCATTATGCTGGCTCGATCCGGGAAAACACGGGATCAAGCGAAGAATAACCCCAAATCTCCGCTTTCTTCAGTTTTATCGGCGGTGTCAAATGCCCACTGGGGAAAGTCTTTTCAGGCAACCTGCCGGCGCTTTACCCGCCGCTTCCTGCTCTTCCTCCTCCCCACCTCCGACTGGTACTCACAGTCTCTCCGCATTCCTGGGAATGCCTCGGGGCACCGTTTTAAGTCCCAATCCGTGACAATCCACATTGGATCCAGAGCAGGTACATTTACTGGGACATGCTTCCGTACTAGGCAGCCAAAGCGCGACGCTCCAGAGACCCCAAAGCATCCAGAGGCGCCCTGAACTCTCGCTCCCTGCGCCCAGCATGATCGTCGCCTCTTCGGACAGAAATGGGCAGAACCGAATTAAAAAAGAAACTCGAATCCGATCCGGAACCGGCGTGGGAGCCCCACAGCAAGCTCAGCACAGCCGGGGAAAAGGGGATGCTGCGGAAGACATCTCTTTCAAACTCCCGGACGGGTCTCCGCTTTGCGCCTACAGACTAGGCGAAGCGCGCTCAGGAGAAGCGGCACGAGCCGTCCCCGTCCCCCTCTTCGCGACCGAAGGCACAACCTGCCCTGCTCTGTTCTGTTCTGTCTTCCTTTGCTAGTCCAGGTAATCGGCCGGTGGAAAAGGCGGGGGAGCGCAGCAGCCCAGGCGCTCACTCGACCAGCCAAGCCCGCCGTGCGCAGCCCAGCATGGCCCCTGGAACCAATGGCGGCCGCAGCAGGATCCGAATCCCAAGAACGGAGCCTGCCGAGCTGCAGAAGACCCAGGGGCGCTCGCAACCGGCCGCCTCTTCACGGACTGGGCACGGCAAAACAGGCGGACCTCGGAGCCGCGGGAGCCGCCCCCTCCCCTCCCCAAAATAATACCTTCGGCGCTGATTGGAGGCCGCGCTGCTGACGTCATCCAACTTCGGAACTTTGGCAGGGAAGGTAGGGCAAAAGTTTTGAGAGTGGTGGTGGCTGCCGAGGCGAGCGGCGACGCGCGATCGTAGGCTTGTACGCGAGGTGGCTGAGTTTCACTGAGCCCGATCGGGCTTAAACAAGAGAGAGGCTAGTGGAATCTGAAAAAGTAACAAATGGGTTATAACATATCCCTAGTGGTTAAAAACTGTCCTTGAGTATGCGCAAAGTACCTTTTTCCTTATCACAGCAAGACGTAACTGCGATCACCAATCACCTATCCATTGATTTCCTGCCGATTTGAGCCCCTTGATTTCTCATTTTGGAAATGAACGCTGGTGAACGCTGCCTTCTTTCATAGTGCTACGGTACCAGATCTGGGCTGCCAAAATCCCGACCACCACTAGAGCACAGCAAGGAGACACAGGAAACATTGATTGTCACTGCCTGGTCATCCAGGTGTTTGCAAACCAGGTCTGGTAGCCCTATTCTTCTGTGAAAGCTAACATTCCTTCATAAGGCTATAATTATTGCTTACTCTGAGGCAGGATTCAGACACCAGGTACTTTTCACTTCCCAAACTGTGACTCAAGCCTTGCTATCTTTAGATAGCATTTGCTGGATCCTTATCAGACCCGTGCAAATTGCCATCCATGTTCTAAGTGGCAAGATCATTACCATAGCCAGAAACACTGAAGCTTATTCTGTTAGAAATTATAGTTACTTGCCAATGAATATGCCCCTGCATTTATCCATTTTAGTTTGCAGGATTAATGCAGGACATTCATTCATTCGTTTGTTCATTCAGTTAGGCTTGTACGTGACCTAATGTAAGATTCTTTCTTTCTTTCTTTCTTTCTTTCTTTCTTTCTTTCTTTCTTTCTTTCTTTCTTTCTTTCTTTCTTTCTTTCTCTATCTTACTTACTTACTTACTTACTTACTTACTTGTATGCCACCTAATTTCAAATGGCTTTGAGTGGCTTACATCAAAATCCCTGGTTCAAATTTCAACCAAACCTAATCTGAGGTACACTTTGATTCCAAGTGTTTTATTTCAAAACTGATACTGAAGCTTCATGGCCTGAAAGTTGGACTCTCCCCCTGGAAATGCCTGAGAGTGTACTCTAACCCTAGGCAACCTCTGCCAGGCCATACGATATGCACGTGCACACACAAAATGGTCTTTCTATACCTTGCTTCTGCTCCTCATTACTAGCACCTGCTGTTTAAAATTGTCATCCATGTTACCTTTTGAGAAACCCTACTAGGTAGTGACTGTTTTCACATGACATGCTTACCTACAGTTTAGAACATGGTTTGCTCAACTAAAGCAATTTTCTGGGTTTGTATAATAAACTAATCATACAGGTGGAGTTTTCACAACACATTAGGCTGAAATGTAATTGGCTTGTTTGTGGTTCACAGTGTCATGTCAATACAGCCAGTATATCCCAATGAATTCTACAGAGAACACACTTCCAGACAAGGATGTATAGGAGTAAGTGATGCTAATGAGATCTAATAGGAGTTTAGACATCTGAACTATTTGTTGTTGTTTTTGCTGAACCTAGATTTCCCTAAACAGTTTGTTGATAGACAAGCTGTAGTACCTCCAGCATATTGCTTTATCTGTAATATAAATAATAATATTGATCTATTGCAGCAGTTAATAGGATCTAGCCAACTCTGACTTGGAAAAGCTAAGTAGGTTGGCCCTGGTTACCTTTTGGATGGAGGACTGCCAGGAAATTCCTGGGCTGTCAGCTAGACTAGGAAGCTGTACCGACACAGTATTGTAGAAGAAGGAAGGGCAAACCACTTTTGTATTGTTGCCAAGAAAACTGAAACTAAGACTGGACGTGGTCATCTGGAGTTGAGTTCATCTCAAAAGGAACCTTATCTTTATCAGTACTAACCTCCTGAACAAATGTAGCATAAGGATAAACTGGGATAATATTCTTGAAGTCATTATGTTCATAGAAAAAAGAACTATACTGGTGGGCATCATATGGCCCTTTCCATGTTAAACTCATCAATCCTAGCTGGCATAGGGATGATGAAAGTTATAGTAACAACATGTGGAGGACCATTCATTGTGCTTCCATGAATTAGATTAAAATAATCAACATTCCTTCTATTCTTAAATACCTAAAGGATTGTTGATGTATCTTAAGTACCAACCAACCCATGTTGTAAGATCAGCAATTGTGGTCCAACTGGTAAGTTCAGCTTCCATTGCTGTGGTTAGGAACTGAGAAGCATGATGGACAGATATAACAATTGGACATGCCTGTTCAGAGTAACAAGTGCTCCAAAATGAAACTGCCTTTTAGACTCCTTTTTTAAAATTAACTTTAATTCTTGAACTTTTATTACCTTGTTTTAAGATGGAGAGAGAGAGATTGTTGTTGTATTTGTTTTATTGTTCATTTAGTACACCTTTGTGGACCCTTCAGGTGGGATCAGTATCACAGCCCTCACATGGAGTAGGGCATCTGAGGACTGAGCAGGTAATCACAGTCAAAATCGAACTTTACACTTATAAGTGAGGATAAAGAATCCAGGTTTTATTTCCAAAACACCCATTTCTGATGTTATGAAAAACTTCAATAAATGATTATTCTAATTTCAGGGAACAGAGGAGCAACTTAACCCTGAAATGGCATCCCTCTACATATTTTGATTACTAAATAAGATCTATGCTGCACACCACCACTCAAATTTCATCTGCAATAAAACTACTGCATTTTACAAGGCATGCATGGTTGGTTTTGTCCTCACAACTTCATATGAATAGCCAAACAACTGAGGGTAAAAGAAACTGAAAGCAGATACCCTAATAGATTTATTGATAAACCTAAAATGTAGATTTTTTTGGTATTGGATAAAAAGGAAACGGATTACTTTAACCGTTGTTTCTCTCCACATTCATTGTTCTTTTTATTATTTGGACCATCATGGGTCCAAGAGTTTGCAATATCTTTGTTCTGTCCAAAGTTTCATAATGTTCTTGGAGTGAAGTACACAAAGTCTCAAAATCTAACTCTAAAGTTCTGGAAGAAGTGAGTCCCACGTCCAGCACACAGAATTAAGTAGAAGTCAATAGCTGGCTTGTGCTGTGGAGTGCCAAAGCTTTAGCCCAAGTTTCCCCTGCCGGGGTGCATATTTTCTCAAACACTACCAGGCTTTTCAGACACACGTTTATAGTTAACAGCGCTGAGGGAAACCACCCAACATGTTAGCATTCTATAGAATTCTCAGGTTTCAGGACTTTCATGGAAATCACATTTTGGTTATTTTTCCCCACTCTTGCACTACCCTCTGGTGGTAGAAATGCTTTACTTTTTTAACCAGATGTAACTTTCCCAGTTGGTAGTCATGTCTCCAAGACAAGCACAGTGACTCCCAACTCATCTTATATAATTTTCTTTTTTCCTGCCCCATTGCTTGGAGCTATATCAAGACAAGCTACATTTCAGATCATGTAATTCATGCCTTTAGGTTTGTATTAATGGATACATTTATACAGTCTCCCTGGGGATAACTCTATTAATCTGGAACAGCAAAAACAGTGCTGACTTTTCACAGAAAATGCTGCCCACCTACAGTATTAAATACACAACAAGGGTGTGAAATCCTTGTTGACACGGCATATTTCCAGATAGGATATTGGAGAAATACACTAAGGCTCAAATGGCTTAAAGAAGCATAGTTCTCTGTAGAATAAAAGAGAAATTATAAAGCAAACCATTTCAGGAATAGTGCTTCCAGGTATATCCTGAAAATTTACTTATTGACAAAAAAAATGCTGCAGTGATGGCAAGGGGGGATATCTTTAGATTCCATTATTTAAAGGACTGCCTAAACATAAGCACCTTTCTTCATCATAGAAGTTACAGTGGAAGATGCCACTGCTTGCTGAAACCTTCCTTCCTCCTTCTTAGGGCCAAACTAGAAATGTGCTTCCTTGATACACAGCTGCTTGCTTCAGTTTCAAGCATGGGTTTAGGAAAGGAATCTTAATGGCAACTTCAGCACTAAGGGTGCATACATTCATCCCTTCTCTTCCCTTCTCACCAGGGCCATTTTAAGACTCTACAGTCATTTCCACTCTAGCAATTTACAGCATCTTCTAAAGACATCTACATTGTGCCAAACTAATAGTATGGTGGACAAGCTTTATATTGCTTCAACAAAGAGTGGACATTGCTATCAAGATGCTTTCAGTCACCAGTGTGGAAATGACCTAAGAAGCCAGGGGCACCTGAACAGTTCTCACTCCACCCTTTCTTGTGGCTTCCTAGAGCAATGCAATTTTTTTCTTCCCTGCTTTTTGTCCCTAGCCCAATAACCAAACAGGACTGTGGAGAAAATCTGAAATAACTCTTGGCACTATATTTTAATTGATAATCCTGCTCTCTTGAATGAAAAATGTGGATTCATTGGATCATTTCAAGTACAGGTAGTCCTCACTTAACAACCATTCATTTAATGACAGTTCAAAGTTATGATAGCCTCAGAAAAAGTGCTTTACACCGTGTACTCACACTTATGACCGTCACAAACTGTCACACCACCCCCACAGTCACATGATCACAATTTGCAACCTTTTTTACGGCAGTCGTTAAGCGAGTCACTGCAGTCATGAAGCAAATCACATGGTCGTTAAGTGAATTCCAGCAAAAACAGGCCATTGGATAAGCTGGATTCATTTAATGACCACGTGACTCGCTTAACAACCACCCCACTTAAAAACCAATTTTCCTGTCTCTATTGTGGTTGTTAAGTGAGAACTACCTGTACTGCATTATATATTTGGATGTTCCACCTCTATATGTGGAGACTGGGCAATTGGCCATACAGCCTCTTTTTTAAAAACACCCTGCATGCAAATGTATAGACAGGATGCTTGTGATGTCCATTAGTGTCGCCATCATTTCAGCTCTTCTGATTTGTTTGGAAGGGAAGAAATAAGCTTCCCCTTCCATGTCCTGTATTTCCAGTTAAGACCCAACCATGCCTGTATCAGTAAGACTGGTTAAAATCAAAACTGAAGTATGGCTGCATGCTACATATTAACTTGACAATCCTGGTAGTGCAGCTCAGGATTTCATTGATATTATCCCTGTACTGTTATTGTGCATTGCACTTACTGCTTTACAGCATAGTGTAAACTATAAGCAAAAAAAAAAAGTCCTTACAGCTTAAATTTAAAGAGGTCTTCCCCAGCTGTTACTCTTCACATGTGTGGAACAACAACAGCCAGCATGGGATTATGGGAGTTGGTGCTAGAAGGGAAAGCTAGTTAGAAGACAGATTTTGGAGAAATAGCAGTAGATCAGATTAGAGTATTACAGAGACAAGAGTAAAAAGGGATGAATATTAGTAAATGCAGTTTTACATACTTTAGTTATACATTATGTTGAGGTTGAGAAATGTTCTGGGTAATGGCAGTATGAAGGATATGTTTTTTCATATCTTGAAATTATGCCATTATTCTGTTGCACTTATTCTAAATTTGTAGAGCTAAACTGGTCCAACATGTCCTGTATTTAATAGTTAATGGTACACAGCGTCTGTAAATAGACATTTTTTTTTTAATGAAATGCTTTAAGTGGAAATGAAGAAAAATGACTCATTAAGCAAAATTTTGGGGAAAAAATATAAAGTTTGACAAAAATTGGACTACAGGTATATAATTCAACAACTTCTAGCCACCATTGGCCAATTTTGGAAGCTAAAAAAGGTTAGACCTTTTTTGGTTGGGACATTGGGAAATCCCAGACCTGTAGCTATAATGGGAAATTGATTAAAAACAACAACAACTGAGAAGGCAATGACAAAACATTTTTGTATTGTTAGTAAGAAAAAAATATACAGACATATTCACATAGTCATCAAGAGTTGAGCTCAAACCTGAAGGAAACTTTACATTGAACTCTCTATATGGACATTCAATGGTAACTGTTTGATTTTTTCCCATATTATCTCTTGTATCCATATTATCCAAATACTACAACATGAATTTTGAGTACTTTTATATAAACATGAAATTCTCTTACCTGGATACTGATATTTTCTATCCAACTCAACACTATATATCTCTCATAGCAAATGTGAAAGCCACATCTAAGTAGAATGAACTAGACAAGTGTTTCTTTAAAAAAAATTGAAACACAAGTGGGAAAAATTCTTGCTGCCATGTCTGAAGTTTTTAATTGTGGCGACATGCTTTATTCTACATTAGTGGCTCAAATTTAAACTAATTTCATTTCATTTAATATGATTTAATGACATAAACATAAGAGAAAGGGGGAGGGATATAGGGCAAAGTCATATCAGAAAGCAAATGTATCAGACACTCACTAGTCTACTTTGCTGTGACTTATGAAACTATTAAGTAACCACGAAGATTATTGTAGCACTGTCTTGTCCAGTTATATGGGCTGAGTTCAATATGGTTAATCCCAAGGAAATGGTTAGGGTCTCTGGGATGTTGAGTTTTGCCACCTGTCAGATCCACAGCTGGTCCAGAATATAGCAGCATGTGAGTATATCATGTTACGTCCCTATAACACTGCTGCTGTGTGAGATGCATGGGCTCCCAGTAAGCTTCAGGGTGCAATTCAAGAGACTGGTTGTCACCTTTAAAGACCTACATGGTGCAGGGCCAGGTTACGTGTGGAATTGCCTACCCCTGGTGGCTTGCACCTTCCTCACCAGATCTGTCAAGAGTGACAATGCTCTGGGTTCCCTTGGTGAAGCAGTATCATCTACTGGGTCTTAGGAAGAATACCTTCTCTGTCATGGTGCCTGCCCTGTGGAACAGCCTTCTCCAGGAGATATGGACAGCCCTGATCCTGTTTCAGAGGACTTTGAAGATCTGGCTGTTTCCCCAAGCATTGGGGCCAGGTTGTTAATTTATTAGACCTCTTGCATGGGTGTGTATCAGATGCTGGAAATGAGATTTTGATCGGAGCCTTAACTTCTTTTTCTTCTTCTAATGGATTGGATATGTGTTTATGCTTTTCATCACCCAGAATTCTACTGGTTAGATGGGCAGCCATAAAAATTTGATTAATAAATAAAATAAATAAGCCATCACCAAATCTCTGAGAGAAGAAAGGACAACCACACTTTTCATTCCCCTTCTCTTCCCCACTCCAATGCTTTTACCATCAACAGATGTGAAGGAAGGATCCTATATGGGTATGTTTGGTTTTAAATACCATTGTTTTATTTCTATTTATAATCATGAATTTGTTGGTAAGTTATTTGGGGATGATTTTTATTCAAATGTGATATAATATTTGTAATGCCTAAATAAATAATATATACCCACAACTTTAAAACTTTCTCTTAATCAATAAGTAAAATAAACATTCTTCTCATATTGTGATATTCACAGCAAAAAAGTTATGCTTTTGCCATGTTAGTATAAGGTACATAATTATTGGTCCTTGCTTTTAAATTACCAATATAGCTTTTTCTTTTGTAACCATTTATTTAAAGATTTGGACTTTCTAAAAAACAATAATGCATGTTCTAAATTAGCCCCTACAATTTTCATTCTTTATGTTAAGAATGTAGCATGAGCCAAGAGCTAGCTACCTGTTTAGGTCTTCAGAGAAGATTTATTTACTTACTTACTTACTTACTTACTTACTTATTTAATAAGATTTGCATGGCCGCCAAAGTTTCCCCAAAATGCTGCCTGAAATCTCAGGAGGCAGGTAATTCTCATGAGATTTCAGTGATAGGGATTTCTTGCTGAGATCTGATGTAAGAACACCAAAATTTCATGAAATCTCATTTACAGAAACTTTGTGAGACTTGGCAATATTGCCAAACATTGGCCATTTTAAATTTAATTTGGAGAGCACAGATGATGTTTTAGTGGGGTGACAGATTCACTCTCTATGTTGAATTTTAGCTTGTAAATGAAGCTGTTGAATATCCCATATTAGCATGAAGAAAAGGTAGTAACATTTCTCCTTGTAGATGTATCCCTTAGGCAGGTAGCATTTGAAAATCATTTCGGTCCATGTCATGTTTGCATTGGCCAGCACTGGGCATTGTGAAGAAATAATGTGCTTTAAATTTCATCTGAGAAAGCTACTTTTTCTTAGATTATACTGTAATATCAGGACAGAGTCTTTTGAAACCTAGCCTGTTTTTCATGAAATCAAGTTTGCTATTCCAGCATCGTTTAAACTACAAAGGCTAGGCTCAGGAATTGCTCCACATTCTTATAGCATCTCCTCTGACCTTGCAAGCTTATGAATAGATCCAATATAACTGAAAACAAAAGGGAGCATGGATAGAGCAGAGCCCCCAGCAGGCAGTTTGTATCAGTTAACTAACAGTGCTTGATCTCTGAAACATGGGACTTCCTTTGGACTTTCGGTATTCCCTTCCCCTTTCAGGAAAATCTGGCTTTAGACCTGGAGAGAGAATAGGTTTGGATGTTATTCCAAGTGGGTCATGCCCTCAGCAATAATAAGAAGCATTAGAGGATCAGTTAACTGCTTTTAAAAACTAGTTTGGGGTAGTTGTCCATTAATGGTCTTTCAAAATGAAGCATTTTCTTTTATTTGTCCCTCACAGGCAGTAAGCTTCTTAATGTAAGATGGCCTTGAGTCACATTGAACATTATGTTCTGCAGATAGCCAAAGGCCTGTGCCAGGAAATAGGTTTTTTCTTGCTTTTAAATATAGTTGTCTTTAAGCTCACCTTAGGAGCATTCATGTTTCATTTATCTAAGTGCAACTTGAGACGTTTTTCGGAAGCAATTAAATTGCATTCAACAGGTACCATTGAATCACTCAGTGGCTTATTGTCTTTGAGTCCAAATCTTGACCATTTATTAGTACATGTAAGATTTTTCCTGTATTTTCCTGTTCAGTTAATTGCATTTCAGTAGCTTTAAAGCTGAGGCGATGAACTGGGAAACGAAAGTTAAGCAAACACGTAAAATATTAAAGACTAATCACATCTTCCTGTTTAAATCTAACTTAAATCAGTTTCCATTTGTGTATTTAAGGATAAAGATAATACACCTGGGTTCATCTGGTCTGCAAGTTAGATTTACATTACTCACACTCTGGGTATTTACATAGTTGGAAGCAGTGAAGTACCTGTAAGTTAATAATGTGAGTTTTCAGCCCCAGGATGTGATAAGCACAAGTGGTGCTTCATTTCTGAAATAACCAGGAACACTGAACTGAGGCTATTTCTGTCTATCTTTCTCTGGTCAAAGATCCATACATAGGAAACCTTATTTGTCAGAGATGTGTCAGGAAAATAATATAGGTTTCTGCAAGTTATATACAAAAAGAGGTAGTTCATTTTTAAAAGGAGCTATGTTGGAGAAATGTATTCTAAAAGTTTGTATTAAAAATTATGCAACAAAACAATGAGATAAGTTTGCATTACAAACAAGTTCTTTAGGAATTTATGCTACAAATATTTTATATTATTTTATGTACAAAAAGCTCCATATAGAAAATATCAAATGAAAATAGGGGCAGCTTTTAAAACTGGACTAGACAACTCATGACCCATTGGGTCATTGTTTCAGAGATATGTCCTTACCTAAACAGAGAAACAGAATGACCAAGGGCAAAAAAGCAGTGAGAGTTTGCTAATGGGAAGCTGGCAAAAGTCTTCCTTCCTTCCTTCCTTCCTTCCTTCCTTCCTTCCTTCCTTCCTTCCTTCCTTCCTTCCTTCCTTCCTTCCTTCCTTCCTTCCTTCCTTCCCATTGACTACCAGCAGCCCCCAGCCAGTCCTACCTCACAAGCAGGCATCCAAGTCACTCCCTCATCCTTCCCTCAACTCCAACTGCCGTTAAGAGATTTCAAATTTCTGCCTCATTTCCAAAGCAGCCAATCACCACTAGCCTGTGGGGCCTTGCTGCTAGCCAATTGGGTGCAGGGGATAGAGGAAGGCAGGACCTGGGCTGACCACAGTGGCATAGCAGCACAATAGTGCTGAACCAGCCACAAACTTCCCAAATTTCAATTCCATGGGAGTCATGGGTCCTCGATTTTGGACACATTCTGTAAGTTAGCCCATTTGAAGTATTTGGTTCAAAAATTGTTACCCTATGATGCACTGTTTTGCCCAGTTAATATTACAGACATAAGAGTTTTAGTAGTATATAGAAGATTAAAGAAAGACCATAAGAAAATCCAGACGGGCCTTCTAACATGAAAATGAATTGGAGTTTCTCTGATTTATGCTTTCCTGTTTGTGTTCATACAAAAGAGGGAGCAAAGCATTCTTCTCCCATTAAATCTTATGCATTTCTGATTATAGTATTTAAGGAATTATACTAAAGGCCTTTGAACCCTTATGCAAAATTCTGTGAACATAAGTATGCATGTTTGTGCATGGGGGGGGGGGAGAGTGAGAGAGAGAGGAAAGAAAGAGATACAGTAGAAGAGTGGTGGTTGTGGAGATTTGACTGTAAACCAGGTAACTAAAGGAAACATATTTAAGGAAATGTATTAGATCATAAGGATAGCGAAAATACCATGCTGATATTGATGGTACCATACAAGAGAAATAATTCAATGATGTTTTTGTTGCTATGATGTCTCAGTCTGGCCATGACTTTTGTAGATGAATGGGTAGTCTCATTTCACCGTACAAGTTCAATCTGCTGCCTTTGACCATATTCCCCATACTCCTGTATAAGACTGCCCAGCAAAGCCAGGCCTTAGGGCATGAGGAAATGTTGCACTTGGGTTCTGAAGGGAATGTTTCCCTTCCGTTCAGTGGCTCAACAAGAAGATTGACTGGATATATTTTGGACACACATTTCTCATACTTTCCCTTGACATATTCTTTTTCAAAAGACTCTTGCTTTTTCAAGATCGATTGTCAAGATACCAACTGAACCTTTCATACAATTATGTATGGCAATTCTACTTTTAATAAGTACCTTTCCTTCTTTCCCTGATAACCTCTATTGGACCCCATGTTTCTTGCACTGCCTGTCACGTCCGATTGTGTATGTTTTAACCCTCGGGTATAGCTGTGTGTATGTGTGTGTGTGTATGTATGTTTGTACAGCAGATAGGAGTAGCTTTTTTGGGTTGATATGGAAAAAACATTTCTTTCTCTTATATTAAAAAAAAAATGAAATCATTTTTTATTCTCAGTGCATTAGTTCCAGTCCTTAAAGCTTCAAAAGTTTTATTACCTAAAAAATTCATTTTCTCATAATGGGATGTTTTGGGACATTGACCATAAGTTCAAATACCGAAAGTATGCATGAATCATACACCTCAGACAGTGTAGTTGGGTCAATGTTTAAAGAAGAAACAGGACAAAATAGGCCATAGAATTTGTCTGTTAATGTTTACCTTCCAAGGCACCATTCTAATTATAATCTGAGAGAAACCTTTTCTGAAGGAAAAACTGTCGTTTTTAGAAATACGTCTTTAGCGTACTTGATCATTAGTAGTTAACTTGCACAAAACAAGCTTATTTGGGTATTCCATCCAGCATTTCAAGGACCTGAACATTAGTTCAAATGAAATGCAGACCTGACTTGAGGCAAGAGAACCTTACCTTGGTTTTTAGTAGAACCACATTTGTCTCTCATTCACACTGGGTATTTTTGCTTTTATGCTTGAAAAACAAAAAGAGATCCGATTTAAATCATTCCTGGGCCCATGGTGATGTTTGAATCTTTATTTGTACGGGGTCCCATAGATTGAGAAAATATTTTCTTTGGCTTGCAGAGCTGCTCTGAGTTATACTTCTGGACCTGCACTTGGCTTTCAAACCTGCACTGAGTTATATTCCCATTAACAGAGCGGCAGTGTGCTCAACTGGATAGAGACTGCATCTACTGTCCTTTTCTGTGGGCTAATTTCTATTTATGGGCTTGCATACCCCTGTGTTTCATTTCAAATTTCTGCAGAGGTGATAATTCTTTTGTGATATCACTAGCAGCAAATTCATGTAAGCTGATGCCCTGCTTGTGCAACTGATATTTGATTACATCATTTATTCACATTTTAGAGTTAAAATTAGTTCATAATTAACAGCATAAACAATAATCTAGTAGTGAGTAGTAATAAAATAATGATTAAAAGCATAATTTAGCAATTCTCAACATTCCTGCCAGAACGTGAAAAGCTTAAGCCAACTCCTGAAAGCAGAACTGCTAAAGCTTTGAACAGAAAGATGTTGCAGAGAATGTGATGCTACTAAGAACATCCCATCATTAATCTGATTAACTTTCCATCGGATAATAATAGCACAACTTTACTTATTTATTAAATGTATATTCTACTTTTCCTCCCAACAGCCCTTCTCCCTCTGTGTTATTTTCACAAGAATTTTATGAAGTTGAGAGAAAGTAGCTATATTTGCATGGCACACTAAATCACAAACTAGCCAACAACATTTTAACTTTGTTTATTGTGCAAATCCTATCTGTGTGGTTTAAGATTTATTGTGTAATGCAAACCTAAAAAACCAAGCTATTTATTTATTTATTAAAATGTATACAGGAAAAATAAAAAGGGAGAAAGGAAAAAAGCCCCATAAATTTGTTGTTTTTGTGTTCAAAATAAAAAGATATGTTTATATTATGTTATATAATTGAACTGACATTTAAATTAGTTAACAATAGGGGAAAAGGGTAGTAATGTATTATCAGTTAGTATATGTGTTCAGATTTCTAAATAGTCCTGTAATTGGTGTAAGGAAGTTGGTATTTACCAACAGTTGAATCAAGCCTTATGGGAAGTAATGTCGTGTTTCTTTGTTAAATTTTATTCCAGAGCAGAAATGAGTCAAAGTTGATCTTAATAAATGTGGTTGGTTCATTTGTTGTGTATTGACTCTCACAAAACAACAACACAAATGGGACTGCTGGTCAAGAATGTTCTTGTTGTTCAAATATAGAAAAAGAGGTTGTATGCAGCTCTTCAGGTCTTTCTAAGAGCCTGCATCTCATTGACACAGCAGGAGAATGGTGGCTGGAAATAGGGCGTAAGTTTGCTGAACTTCTCTTAAACTAAGAAAGTACAGGTGGCAGATGGCCAACTCCTAACCCTATGTTGAGGCACTGTCACACCTTGGGCCAGAGCCCCTTAGCTTGCCATTGGTAGGCAGGAGCTACAGCAGAGGCAGTGTGGGGTGTGGGGGAGCAGGCATTCCTAGCTGCCTGCTGCCTGCCACCCTTCATATTTCCTCCTTCCCTCCCAAAGGGCCTGGAGGACAACAGAATGGGTGAAGTGAGGCCTGTATTATTCAGAGCCTCCTTGCACTCTTTACCTATTTATCAGGAAGAATGGCAGGAAAGGAGACCTGAAGAGGGAAGCGACAATCTCTCAGCAAACCATAGCAAATTTGGCCGGGAGGGGAGGACACCTCCTGATGCAACCCAAACAGCAAGAACAAGAAGGGGCTCCTGATACCACTTTTGTCTGCTTTACTCTGCTGCTTGGGGCTGAGGTGAAGAGGTTGCTGCATTGTCCACAGAACTCTCTTAGCAGGGCTCTTCCTAGTCCACAGCACAGCAGCTGCACCTAGACGGGAACTCCAGTGCAGTACTGGTTGACCCTCTTCCTGGCACTAAGTAACTCTTAAAGTGGATGGTCTCATTTTCTACTCCAGGCTGGCCACTTTCCACCCATGGCAAACCGATGAGATAGGGGAGGCTTAGGCTCAAATTGTAAAGTTGATTTGAAACCTATTCCCCCATTAATTAAAAACAAATGACAATTGTTTTTTCCCTGTAGAACAGAACATATGTAATCAATGTTTAGCCTGCTTTCCATTAAAGGTGTTTTGAAGTAGAAGTAAATTTGCAGGAATCATAGCCTCTTATGTATGCGTTCCTTCAAGTCAGTGTTGACTACTGGCAACTGCTTGGACTAGTCCCTGCAGTTTTGCTGGCAAAGTTTTTTGGAAGTGGTTTGCCATTCTTCTTCCTAGGGATGAGAGAGAGTGACTGGCCCAAGGTCACCCAGCTGGCTTCATGAATAAGGCAGGACTACAACTCAGTTTCCTGGTTTCTAGCCTGATGCCTTAAACACTGGCTCTCTAGCCTCTTATGACAGGGTAATATATACCAAATTGAAGTCAAAATATGATCTCTCTCCCCCCCCCCCCCCGCCCGCCTTTAAAGAGAACTAGCAATATCATTTTTATTTCTTGTCAGAACTGGAAATAATTTTCAGTCATTGTTGTCACTTCTGAGGTGCAAGGATTTTAGGTTGTTACTCAGTGACAATGAAATAAACAAAAATTGGGGTTCGGATTAATGAAAAGCACTGGCAGATAGGTAGCCAAAGTGAAATGGTGAAAAAGTAGCTGTGTTTCTGTAGTGGCAGGGTTGATATATAGGGTGAAAGTTGGTTGGCCTCAATCCTTCCTTCCCAGAAGACCTCAGCATCTACACACACTGGATTTGCTTCTTGACTTGGTAAGTGACTTGACAGTTCTTGCTGCCATCAACCACCTTCTAGTGAGTTCATCACTTATCATCCTACCCAGGGCCAGCTCTAGGCTAAGGCCAAGTAGGCACCAGCCTAAAGGCTCCAAATTTTAGGGGCCGTCAAAATTGAAGACTTCCAAAAAACACAATAAAAGAGTAGAAAACAGTAACGGCACACTCCATGAGGCAGTATACCCACTCGAGGGTTAAATATACTTTCACAGTGTAAATAAACCACCTCTCCCTGATTACATCTACCCATCCCATCAGATCTGACAGGAAAGGCATGTTGCAGGTCCCACCTGCTAAGAAGTTCCATCTGACAGGACCTAGGAGACGAGCCTTTTCAGCCATGGCACCCACCTTCTGGAACATCATCCCGCCCCCCCCCCCCCGAGGTGAGATTGGCCCCAACCCATATGGGGTTCTGGAAATCCCTCAAAATGTGTGTTAGTGTTGTTGTTTTTTCATCAGGCCTGGGGATACCCTAGCAGCAAGGAACCCACACATTGGCTGCACCATGTATAACATTCTGATTTTAACCCTCTCACAATCTGGTTCTTATTTATATTTAATTATGTTTTTTTATAATGTTTATAATGTTTTAATTGTTAGTTTTATTGTACTCCACCCAGAGTCAGCTTGTGTGAGATAGGCAGCCATATAAATTTTATAAATAAATTAACGAATAAATAGGGTGAAAATGTCCAAGTAAAGAAAAAAATCCAGGGCTGAAAATCATAAGGGTAAGGCTCAAAAACAAGAAAAGGAAGGAAGGAAGGAAGGAAGGAAGGAAGGAAGGAAGGAAGGAAGGAAGGAAGGAAGGAAGGAAGGAAGGAAGGATAAGGACACCTTTTTGAAATTCCTAACAAAATTGGAAGATGAGGCAAAGCATAGGGAGCACCAGAATATGACTTTGCCTAGGGTGCCAAAATGTCTGGATCCAGCCCTGATCCTATCCTCTACCTCTAGTGTACAAGACAGGCATAGACATCTGTGCCAGGCGCATGTGTCAAAAAGGGCAAGTTGGTAGAAGGAACATCACAAAGCAAGCCCCACTCCTTTGTATGTACATCAATGTCACACACATGTGCAAAAAGACAGAACTTACATCATGATGCTTCATTTATCATCTTGTTGATTCTGACATCCCCCACCCTGCAGATGCCCACGCCATGGTATTATTTTCTGGAAATGTAAACAGTAAAGCATGAGAAACAAAAATGAAATAAATTCTACCCCTGTAGTACTGCAACAGGTAGCTAGGAAATGTGTCCCTTCTATCTTCTCCCCTTTTTGGGAGATAGACTAATCCCACAAGATTCTTTTTCTCTGATCATCTGAAGAACAATCAGTTCTAGAGGAGATAAAAATTGAGGGGTTTTAAAATCCTAGACAATATTAAAAAAAAAATAAAACCTCCAATAGAAATTGGAGATTGGGTAGTCTTCAAGATGATGCTGGTCTGCTGTAGGCAGCAACTGTGCTGCAAAGAGGTTCAAAGGTGTGTAAAAAACTCAGAATTACTAAGCTCACACAGCTGTGTGAACACTGGAGATATCCGCCGTTCTCACTTCCATGGACGTTTTTCAGCTTCTTGTAGATTGCAATATTTTTTTAGAGGTTCAGGAATGTTGTTCCTTAGCCCTGGTACTCAGCTTCTTACTTCTCTCATCTCTCAGAGACCTGGTTACAAAGAATAAGGAACAAAAGCCCTTTCACCTACAGAGACAAAGTTGTGGGGGAATCTCTTCTTCTGCTGTATGCTAAAGTAAACATCTCTCCTGAATCAACTGACTTGTTGGTATCACAGCAGTCTTGCAATAAAGTTTTTAAAATTATTTAATTATTTAATAAGTGTATGTTCAATGGTATACCATGAAAAACTTCATTTTGTTCATTTTTATCTTTCCAGAGAATGAAGGACTTCATTGTTATCACTTGGGGTTAATGAACTAATCTTCATGCAGTTTTTATAACAATTTGTATTTGACATCCCTGATATAACTGAATGAGAATGAATGTCCTTCCAACATTGCAGCATCAACCACTTTTTAATTATAAGACCATGAAATATCTGCTTCACTTGGTCTCTTATTAATTTCCAGATCAGTGATATTGTCAGAATCCTCGCAAGATTTTATAATAGATTATTATATGGCTAGTTTTAAAAATGGCTTTTTACATGCTGTGGTTCTGCCATTGTAAAAGGGGGCGGGGGAGAAGGAATGAGAAACTGTTTAAAGCAGATGGCTCCTTATCACAGGCTCTGGCATGATCAAGGCCATGCCAGCAAGGGAATCAAAAGACCAAGAACTAAGGGCAATGGAAGGGGGGGGAAAGTAAGAAAAACAGCTTTTGGCACGCTTTTGCTCAGTCTTAGCAATGCTTTGGATCTGTACACTTATTCTCAATAAATGAACTTTCTTTTGAATCAATATTGGTTGCAAGGAAAGTTACTGGATTTGGGATCAACAGGTGGCAGTTCGTTACAGATATATAATTCAAAAGAATATGAGCATCTATAAAAACCAATTAGGCATTCAGAATATATCTGAAATAACATTTGTCTAAAAGGGACCCATTATGACGCATCATCACATGGAAAAAAACAACAACTAGTATTTAAGCCACCGTATTTCTATAAATTACCTGGATCCACCAATTTATTCTTTAAAAGGAACATACGTCCAATCCAAACAAAGCATTTTTTTTTCTAATTGTAATCATAAATCTATAGAAATATGCCACATTGTTCTCTACACACCATATTGATGTAAAGCAAGAAACAGAATAAGAGAAAGTCTGTGATATGGGAATGATAAAAGAAAAGATGTTGGGCAAAGGCACCACTGGATAGTTTCTCTTCACACTATAGCAGTGTTTCTCAACCTTAGTGACTTTAAGATGTGTCATGTGGGGAATTCTGGGACTTGATCATTAAGTGGGCTTTCTGAAGATGAATGCTTACTCACTGTTACCTGAGAATGTAGTTGCCTTTCACTCATACTGGGAGTGTCCCAAGCACTGGAATGTTGGGGGGGGGGGGGCAGCCGGGAGGAAAGCAGGACTGAGATTTGTATACCCCTAGCAACTTCTCTTTCTTCCCAACATGCCAATCCACTTGGTAGCATATTATGCTATGTGTGAATTTAAGGCATTCTACCCATACTATGACAACTTACATTAACTGTGTTAAGAACAGATTTGTTGATGTATGAATGGAAGAATGAGAGAAAAGTTTGAAATTAAGTCAAGCAAGCCAGAGTGAGGCTGGGGAAGGGCTGAAAGCATACATAGACAAGGACAATAAACAAACATACAAAAAGCAAGAGAAATGAGGAAGTAATGATCTGGAATGTCTACAGCAGTGCATGGCCTGCTGACACAAACATCAGCTCATGGACCCAAACACCAGCTCATGAACAAACAGAGGAAACTAACTGAGGCAAGAAAGTCTGCATGACCTCATAGTAAATTACCAGACTATGCAATGGGAAAGATGGCACTACCACTACATGGGGGAACCCAGACAAAGAATTATCTTCAAATTTTATGGGGGAAATGATGGTAAAACAATAAGATGGCAAAATATTGAGAAGAGTATGCTGGCCTGGACAGCTTGGAGAACTAATAAAGATAGAGTATGGCATCTTTGTAGGTGAGCAATCATTTAGCATAGAATGGGATTTTCTTTCCAAGCATGACAGCATATCAAAAGGATAGATATTGATCAAAAAATAAGCATCTAGGAGCCAAACAAACCAGGAGAGAAGAAAGGACTATCAGCAACCATGGGACAGCTTGTGTATTACTCTATTCTTCTCTATCCTGCCTCATTTTCACTTTTGCCTAGCTACCCAACTGTGTTGATATAAGCAAGATTGGTTGAATGAATGAGGATTGATTACCATTTAAGATTAAACTTTATTCATGGTCCACACGTTGTATAATCTGATTTACTGATTTTTCTATATATGTCTATTCTGTACCAATAACAGTGTTTTATTACATTCAGTAATTGGTCTACTATCCAGCTTGTTCATTATTCTCTCCAAATGATCTTGCAAGACAGACTTGATCATTCTGCTTTGTTTTGGGAATACAGTTAAATAAAGTTGTGTCCCTCTTCACAGGGCCCTATCAGAAGAATTAAAGAGGACTCTTTCAAAAAAAAAGTTGGGGGATGCCATTTTTATATCTATGCTGCATTGTATAGCAGCAAGGGATTTGTTTATCTAGGCTACCCAGATGAACATCCTGAAACACCAGAACGTGGAGAGATGCAGCCTATCCTACCTCTCATTTCTATCTGGCTCAGAAGGTTAGGACTGACCTTTGAGATTAGTAGGCCTATAGCCCATAGAGCACTGCCTGATATAGATGGGCTGGAAATAGCTGAGGCTTGTCTTTATATAAAAAGCAGCCCTCATGAACTAGATTGAATCAATAATCTCTGCTATTGTAATTCATCCTTCAGGCCAAAAGTTCTGTTCTCAATTAATGCGGTCCCCATTTGTTTTATCACAAGAAAGTTTGCCTAATATCCAAGGCAGAGATCTGGAATATATTTTCTGTCCATGACCTATCACTCAGGACAATCTGTTTTTAGAAAGACTAAAGAGAATATCTCCACTTGCCTTCTTTTAAAACACAGTAAGGAAACAGAGTAAGTGGTATACTATGGTTCTCCATTTCATTCTCCACTCACTATCTTTATCATTTCATTCTCCTACTAATTCAAATTTTAGCATTTAGTCAAATTGGATTCAACATTCCAGTATTCCCAAATTGATTTCTGTGGCTTCCTCTAATTTGTCAATCATCATTTTCTAACTTTAATTTATAGTGACATGGATATACTGTCTGATTATTTTCCTAGTACTGTACAAAATTAAGCACTTTTTATACTATAAAAATAATTTTACCCAAGTGAAAATAAAACACATAGTTACACATTATCAGTCCATTTTTTATTCTGAAGTTGTCTTTTTTTTTTTTTTTATAAAACTTATCTATTGATGTTCCTTCCTTAGTATATTTATGGTGTGAACAATTTGGGGAAAAAAATTAGTCCAAAGTGCATTAGTCTCTTACCTTTTATTCCAGTTGCATGTAGTTGTTCATTGTGATTATTTCCATGATGAAGGAATATAGTATATCACAGTTTAAATAAGCAAGCCATAAATTCTGATTTTTTTTCAGAGATATCAAGGATATTCCCAATGTAGCATTTTTGAAACTGTCTTTGTTTTATAGCCAGTTATTCTTTTCAGGATTACTTGCCAAACCTTCTTTATAACTTTGTATAACTGATAAAGTCCAAGACATGTTAGAGTAGACTTTTTTATCCCCAAAAATGTATTTGATATGAAAAACAAATTCAACAACAGCAAAATAAATTTAAAGAGAAATATAGATTTAACTGGATAGTCACTGCTAAAACAGTGAGTGTTTTATCTTCTCTATTTTTATGATGATTGTTTCTACCCCCATCTCTAGAGGTAACTTGAGAAAAACAAAATTGTTGTGTCAATCTTAAGCCTCAATAAGGCCTGACAGTTTCCCTCAGCACATCTAAAGGCTTTTTTAAAAAGAGGAACAGTCTCTTCTTTTAGAAAATTCATACCCACTGATGTGTCTTTCTCCTTGTTGTCTCTTGTTCTTATTCATATTTCACAGTTTTCCTTGTTCTTTCTCAAATAATGTATTTATTTTCATACTGCTTCTCATGCAACCATCTTGAAGCAATATAATTACATACATTAAAACAGTACCATAACATGCATTAAAAAGTAGGTGGAAAGGCGGGGGCAGGAATTCGTGTATAACATTCATGCAGAGAAACACTGGGTGAAGAGATAAGGCTAAACCCTAATTCAAAAGAAGCCTAAAATGGGTTCCTTGTGGATAGCAGCTGAGAAAGCAATCTAGAAAACACACAAATCACCATAGATGAGGCCCACTCATAAGTGACCAAGAGATAATGTTCTGTAAGTCAAGGCACAGGCAACAGGAACTCCTCTGGCAATCTTGGATTTTTCGGATGGAAGTGCAGTTCCAACCATGGAAAAAGTTGATAACCCACAACACTGGTGCTCAATCACTGCTGTTTGAAATATCTCGGCAGTCTTAGGGTTTCCAACAAATGCAGAGTTGTGTTTGTCACTGCAAAAGCAGAAGTGTTTTGACACATTGTCCTGCACAGAGTGGCCTAAGTGATCATTAGTGGGTTACTTACTTTGTTCAGGCTCCCATTTCCTTTTCTTCCAATGTGGTGGCTGGCACCAGGACAGAGGAAAAGGGCTGAACATGTAGCTTGACAGCTTGCCACCATCACAAATGCACTACATGTTTGTTTTTCATTCTTTTTACAGGGGGATGTAATGTATGCCAGAGGTTGTTGTTTTGTTAGATAATGCTTTTTGGTCTACTGCAGCTCAGTAGTTTAGACAGCTGTAGGTATTGGATGGGACTTCTCCAGCTTCAGTTTGAATGATCCCTCCATTTTTCCTTCACTCAATATAGCAAGGACATAATTTTTTTCTGCTGAAGAACTAAGGGGATAGGACCAGGCACTGCTTACCAGACAGTAATGAACATTGGCAGGAGAGTCTAATGCTCTCGACAGCTCCTACTTTTTTTCTGAGCAGATGGGTGCATTTCCAAACAGGGCACTGAGCTACAGCAGTTTTATTTTCAAAGAAAGCTTATGAGCCCCACTAGGGTCTAGAAATATTTTTAGAAATAAGATGCTAGAGACTGAACCTTTGCTTTGCCTCATAACAGCTTTCTCTTTCTTAACTGAAATATTATTTTGTAAAAGCTGTACATAGGTAGGTGGGACAGGATTACTAACGTGGTGACTGTGGACACATTTGCATCCTTTGGTACCAAGTTGGGCACCCCAGCCCAGGTAACCTGCTTCCTTCTCCTGTCGTCTTCAATATCTGTCTTCTAGTAATCTGTCCAATTCCATAGACATCCTCCCTTTGAATGAGATGTCCCACTTTACATATGTACAGCAAAGCAAGCAACCTTGTATCCTCTAAGCACCTATGTACTCACTGGGATTTGCCTGTGGAACTGTAAGAGACATTCAATTTTAAATTTGTAGCAGGAATGTCCATTGCTTGACAGCAGCATCCACACAAGGGGTTCAGAAGAAGCAAGGCAACTCATACCGCATTGTGATCCTAACCCCATCCAACATGCAAAAAGGGTGGGGCTTGGGTCATGATGCTGCATCTGCCATCAGGACAGGAGCAGCATCACTAATGTTGGTAGAGCAAACCATAATCCAGGATCTCTCTAAAGCCTTTCTCTGGTGATCATGGTGTTGCTAATTGCTAGACCAGGTAGACCAGAAGCACTGAGTATTGGTAACATTTTTCTATTCATCCGGTTTCTTTTGCTATTATCTAAAAGAGCAAAGCCTACTTCATTTTATAGATCCATGAGACACACTGTCAGTTTTTCTTTCTGAAACCCAGGATATAAATGTTTTAAATAAATTCAGTTCAGTAAACAATATGTTTGAAAGTTAAGGCACCCCTACTTCTGTGTAAGTATGTGTAATGCTGGGTTGTCTGTTTGTAGCAACTGAAATCTATTGCCTCTCCTGGCAACAGGTGCTCATTGTTCTTTATAGGGTATTTACAGTAAGGGTGTTGACTAAATTAGCCAACAACTAAGTCTAATTGCAATTCATTGCATTAGCCCTTCAAAATATGAAATAACAAAGCACTTAATAATCAGGGTGTAGCAATGCAAAAAAAAAAAAAACCCTCTATTTCAACAACAATAAAAAATGCAGCAAGTCACAACAATGTCATTTAGATAGGGGTTCTCACATGTTGCAGCACCAGGAACTGCTAAAATTTCAAATAAGGTTGACCTTTCTCACCACCTTGATGCTACTGTTTCAGTGTTCTCTAAAAAAATACAATTTAAATAAGGTTAAATCAAAATCCTTGAAAAATTCAGTGATATTGGAATGCAACTCTGAAAGGCAAAACTCTTTCTTACAAGGGGTTTCCTTCGAGTTGGATGACTTTTCTTGAGAATAACATGTCAGAAAATTTAATCCTGGTTGCTTTGCTTAGTGAACTAACTACTAAAAAGAAATGGTTCTATATCCTTCTGAAGTATGTACAGTGAGTGCTTATAAAGATTTTTTTCCTTTGTTGAAATTTCCCCTCTCTTTGTAATATTACTGATATGATACAAAGTTAAATACTTAAAACACTTAAAAGGCTTTACTAGTTAAGAGGCTGCAGGTGTGTTCCTAAACTCAGTGGCCACACATTTGCTTAGATCCAGGCAGGGTCATCCCATTATGCTGCAAACTCCACCCCTTTGGGACATGCATGTGATGTCACAATGCATGTACCAATGGGGCAGAGTTTGCAATGCAATGGCACGACACTTCTTTCATCAGCCTGATTAGTTTAGCCCCCCTGCAGACACCTTGGGGCTTGGATTAATGCAATACAATTATGTACTCAAAATCCTACAGAACCAAATAAACATATGTATGTATAAAAACTGGGAAGAAATGTTGATCCATAAACCACAGCAATGCATGCACATTTCTATGAAAAAGAAGCTTCAGAAGTTGTTCTGAAGAATTCAGTTACATTCTTCCTAAGGTTCTTAAGTCTCAGTATTTTCAAAGCAATTCGAGCTAAGATAAAAATTCACATTTTCCCTACCTCTGCCTGGAGAAGCTGGTTGATTACAAAGCTTAGAGTACAATCCTTCAGGGCTCTGGTTCCCCCTGTTATACAATGCCTGGGCTTTACTTCCACAGGAAAGAGAGTTTTGCTCAGCTGTAAAGTGTGTAGCAGTTTAACAGCCGGTTCCCAGATATGGACCAAGTGGGCAGACAGCATCCCTGATTTACCGATTGCTAACACCCCTCTTCCCCCATGTATTTCTTTAAGGGCAGTAGCCTATCTTCTCACAGGTTGCATTCCCATGACATGGCTGATCTAGTGTGCATATTCAGCAAATTGAGGCCAGACAATCTAGAGAACTGATGGTTGCCGCAGTTATATTGGGAACAATCAACTTGGACATCATCCCAGTCATTTTTGCAGGGATTGGCTGGCTGTTCTTTTTAATAAAAACAGTTGTTGTTTTTAAAAAGGAGACCTTATGTGATCAGGGGAAAAGTTTAGCAACCCTACTGTTTCCATTCTCGCAGGCAAGGGAGTATGAACAGAAAATAAGCTGTAGAGTCAGCATGATTGGAGGAATCTCAGTTTACAGAGCTATCCTAGCCTCTTGCCTCCATGTCTCTGCAACCTGAAGCTGGAAGGGAAGCTTAACCTCAAGTTCAAATGGCCTTCAGGACAGGTGAATATCACCAACCAATGTGGGGTACTCAGAATTAGTTTGTATTTGATTCTAACCCATAAATGCCAGACTGCAGGATTGATAAACTACACTAATCTTAATTGACCTAGTTGAAAGTGTCTTGTTAATATGGCCACAATTTGAATCAAAGATAAATAGATACCTATTCTGGTTTTACCCTACTTTTTTCCTCCTCAATTTTTACTACCTATTTTCCCACTTAGTTGTTAGCATTTTTCAGAATGAAAAAGAAATGATACATACATAAATAGATAAGTAAATAAATGAACAAGATTAAGCTATTTTTCTATTATGGTAGCAACTTTTCAGGCTGTGTCAAGCAGAGGGTTTTTACCATCACTGGGACATGGTGCCTTTAACCTGAGATACCTGGAATTGGGATATTTTGCATGGGCATCCTGGGCTCTGTCACTGAGTTATGGAATCAAAATTTAGGCTAATGTATTGTATGAATCTAGCCCACACGTTTAGTTTAAAATTCAACATATATTCATGCTAAAACTGAGTTAAAATACCATAGTCAAGGGAACCCCAATGCGCATGCCAGGAGAACAGAGCCATTGTCTCTTCCCATAAAGAATGGTGAACCTGTTTTCTGTAGTAAGGAAGTGAATCTGCAGCCCTGCAAATATCAGACCAAACCTCCCAACAATTCTGACCAGCCTGGTAGTCATGGGTTAGCAACTTATAGGGCTCATTCATACAACACCCTTATTTAAAGATCCAGTGTCTTGTGCAAATCCAGAAACTATGTTCATTTCTGGGACAGAATTGGTCCAAATACCCCCCAGGAACAGGATGTAATTGCTGGATACCTATCTGAGTCAGGCCATGTAGTATGGACTTGGAAGAAAACCTTCAGGCGTACCAGATTGGTTTTTTTGGGGCGGGGGGGGGGGTTTACTTTTTACTTTCCCTGACAGAAGCACAGTGGATGACATGGGCAGAAGTGGCATGGACTGGCCAAGCCTCCCCCAACCCATTCCTGATTGGGCCACTGGGGCTTTTCAAATAATTTTCATAAAGTATTTTTAAAAAGGACTGGAATAATCAACTGCAAAGGAGATTGAGAAACCAATTAAGGTAGTTGTTCCCAGTGTAACTGGAGTAGCTTCAGATTTTTGTTTTGGTATGTCTTCTCCTGATCAGTTTACCTGGGACTAGCAGCAGATTTACTCAAATACAGTATATTGTGAGAATGCAGCCGTAGGGGGCCACTAGGTGTCTATCTCAACTGTACAGAATTTTTTCTTCCCACTCCTCACAAAAACAGGTGCTATTAGTTTTGCATTCTTAAAGATAATGGCTGAATTCCATGTGTTACAGTCTACCCACTTCAGATGTTTACACTGCCATCAATAACCATTTTGTTTGACACAAAAATGGTTCATCATCCAGAACCTAATTGTAAGTGCCTTGTGAGTTCTGAAGTAATACTGATGTAATGGATACAAAGCAGAAAGCTGGAAGCTGTCCAGAAAGATTCCCGTGAAACAGATGTAAAGTGAACACTGATATGATGTAGTCTCCCTGACCACAGGGATACAGTTTATCAGATATTTTTTATTATTGTGCCTTGTGCTACAACTAGTCCTTGTACTTTCCTGGGAGTAGAATGAGACATCTGGCTAGTATTATAATATTTCTTAAACCTTCTGAGCTTGCCAAAGAGATTCTGCCATGCAGATTTCCTTCCTCAATGCCAGTTATCCGTTTGGTGAGTGGGTGAGTGCATGGCTGTTTAGAATGAAAATTCTCCCTCCATCTACATATTAGTCTATGAGCATAAAAAGAGACAGGTCTTGTGTTCTTGAGCCAACATGAAGCAACTTTTCACAATATTAAATTAGTAAATAGCCCTGCTGTAGATTTATTTTAAAGTTTTTAATTCACTATTTTCAGTAAAAGGTAGAAACTCCATTTCCTAAAATATCAATTTTTAAAATAACTCATTGCCTCTATTTTTTTTTTTTAAGCAAGGAAAGCATTGTAATTTGAAATGCGCCTGCTAAATTTAATTGATTTTTGAAGTAGACATGTAATCGGAAAGGAGAATTGCTTCTAAATCAGTCTTCCCCAATTTGGCATCTTCCATCCAAGGCTGGCTGAGAACTCTGAGAATTGCAACTCCAATATATCTGAAGGGACTAATGGGGAGGCTGTTCCAAATTGATGGAATTACTTCACCTTCAAGTTATTCTTTTAGTACACAAGATTACAAGCCTATTTGTTCAGTCCTTCTGGACACTCATGATGGAAGCAATGTAATGACTCTTAAACTCTGGCTTTTTTCCCAGATGCCATATAAGATACTTGTCATGAGTTTTATGTTAACCCAATCTCAAATGACAGCTTGCTTTCAGGACCCAATTGTTCTTAACTGATTTGAAAAGAGGAATCACACTTTAATTACAGCACATACACTCTCACACAACAGTATTATTTGTTACACTCAATAAAGGACAAGCAGGGATAGGAATCCGAAGAATTTGTATGCTTTGGGCTCATCTTTGCATCCCTCTGACAAAGGCGCCACCATTTTATATGGCAGGAGTCCATGAGGTTTGTTTTCATGTTATCCTCAGCCCACATCTGAGGCAGCTTAAAGTCATCTTTAACTGTTCCAGGTTTAAAGCAGTGTTTTCCCTCTTCTCCCAACACAAACTTTGCTTTATACATGATCTACTATGCTATCTACTATATATACACTATACTATACTATACTATACTATACTATACTATACTATACTATACTATACTATACTATACTATACACCATCTACTATCAGTGATGATGGTGATGACACAGGCAAGGGTTGGGGTCTGCCCAGATCCTATTGGCCACTTTAGGTGCTGTTCAGACATGGCCCCTCCTCCAGTCACTGGGGCCTGCCCTCCATAGCCATTTTGTTTGGGACTGTAGGAGAGACTGGCAATCTAGATGCTGCAGAGAGCTGCCCATTTAATGCTGGCAATCACTTTTTGAAGCACTTGTGAGATATTACATAGGTTCCATCTTACATTTTGATGAGCTTAGCACTCTTTTGAAAAAGACAGAGCATGCTAGTCCTGTTGTGCATGGAAGGTCTATTTAAACTGAGACAGACAGCTAAGTTCTGCCAGGGATATGCTGCTGGTTCTGTCACCCACAATGCATTACAGGTTCTCTGCTGCTTCTGCTGACAAGGCATTGCGTGGCTATATATTTTATTATCCTTAATTCTCTTATGGACATTTTTCCCTTTCCTACACCAATTTGCATATTTCACAGGCTCTCTTTGTAAGCCATGTGCTTACTAGACAACCCAGGACCCATAGAGATATTTCCTTACGTAAACAGAGAAACAAAATGACCAAGGTCAAAAAAGCAGTGGGAATGTGACTGACTTATGACTTGCTCAAAGCTTCCCCATTGACCTTGCTTGTGGGAAGCTGGCAGGGAGCATCAGAAATCTTCCTCCCTCCCTCTCACTTCCTCCCTTCCTCTTCCCCTCCTTCCTTCCTTCCTTCCTTCCTTCCTTCCTTCCTTCCTTCCTTCCTTCCTTCCTTCCTTCCTTCCTTCTTTCATTCCTTCCTACATCCTTCCAAAAGCATTTTCCCATGGGAAGGATTCTTCATAATTAATTCTAAAATCTTCTTTCAAATTTATCTGGACCCTTAGTCCATTTGTAACTCTCTAAAATCAAAATTTTAATCACTCTTTTGCTGTTTATTTCAGAAAAAAAAAATTAAGTCCTTAAACTTGTAGTTAAAACTTTCTGTTGCTAAGGACTGAAGGAAATTCACCTGCCAAACTTGTCTATCAGAAGGTTTTTAATGGCTGAGAAGCAGTTAACAAGACATTTCTGAAAGTGATTAGAAAAGGAATTATGCGAACTTAGTGTCCTTTCAAAGGTGCTGACCGGGGTTTGAGCAAGATGGCTATTCCCTCGTCTCTCAGAGCTCTAAATGCACTGGAGACTTTTATCTTGTGGCCTCCTCATGAGAAGCATCTGTCTGGAGCAGTTGTGGGTGATCTCAAGTCCTCTCCTTCTCCTTTTCGCAGAACTGTCTTCAGTTTGCCATTTCTTCCCTGGAAGTCATTCCAGAAAGTGATTTCAATGTAATGGTCAACATGACAGAAAATGAAGTCAGGGGAATCTAGTAATCATTTTCCTTAACTTGATTTGTTTTAAAACTTTAAGGACAGCACCATTTATTTATTTATTTGTTTATTTATTTATTGAATTTCTCTCCTGCCCATCTCCCCTACAATAGGGGTCTTTTGCTGGTCTTATTACTGAAGCAGTGGAGGGTTCGGTCATCAATTCAGCAAATACAGGGCATCCCAAAAGTCTTACTGCAAAGTTAAGCTAAAACTATTGGGACATCCTGTATTATGCCAATATACTTATCAGCCAATGCAAGAATTGATAGTTTGCATTTTAACACAGCTGCCTGGCTGTGCCCTTTGCATGTTCAGGGCATTTTTAAAAACTGCAAAAAAGAAACAGATGCTATTTTCCCTCCAGGCAGCAATTTATACTTGAGAAAATAAATTCAAACAATATCCAGAAAGATAATCATTGTTTGTTATGCCAGTCTTCTGGGAATTAGAGTGATCTATAATCAATACACCTTTAAAACAAAATGTCTCAATTTATAAATGCTTCATCTGATGTAAAGAATTGTAAAGTATGTTGGCCACTGTCAACTACATAAATGTTGTTTGGTTAATTGTAGCTTTCAGATTTATGAGCTTCACAAGTTTGGAAGGCTATATGAAAATTAACTTTTCCATAAAACTCTTGCCCCCCCCTCCCCCGTGTGTGTGTGTGTGTATGTGTGTGTATGTATGAACTGCAATTATGCATATTCATAATCTTGTCTCTTCTGTTCATAATCTTGTCTCTTCTGTTGCCTAAAAGAAAAGTGAACTTGTGACAGGGGTTGTTTTGCTTATGTTAGCAAAATGCAAGCATATTATTAGTACCGTATGCATATATTTATATACAAATAAAGGTTGCCTTGGCAACAATCCCATGAAGATGATTATTTTTAAAGTCATCTTGCCACTGCTTCATTTCATTTTAGCAAGAAATATATCAACCCATGAATCAGGATCAAACCTTTTTCTTCTTCTAGAATACAGATTAGATCTGATTTTCACTGTCCAGCTGCATTAGATTGAAACTATAACCCTCAGTTGGGAAACTGATGGCAAAATTACAGGGGAAAACTATATATAATTTCAAAGTCATACATTTGAATTCATGGGGAGGATATAGTTGTAATGTCCATGATGTGATGATTTTCCACATGTACAAGTCAACACCGTCGTGCATTTCAAAGAAGGAAGGGAGAAGTGAGAAGGGCTGAATGTGCTGCTATTTCAATATTGTTGTCTCTGGTCTCCCTGATGGCCCTGCTATCCTGGTCTCTTGCGCAGAAGATCTGAAGGTTGTCCACACTTCTATTTCATTACTTGAAGTTATTATGCAGGAGCTTACATACAGCTATTTCCTTCACCACATATTCCTGAATCCTGGAAGCAAACATTGGAAAAGGTTTTGAATGTTATCCTCAAAAGACAAACCTGTACTGCCAATTGCTGTTTTAACTGTTGTCATTGTGCAAGATGATTCTACCTTGATGTTCTGGATTACATATGTGCAAGCATCACAACAATTAGTAAAATAGGAAACTTTATATTTTAAGTAAGCATAGACATAAAAAGCTGGAGTTCTTTTCCTTTTACTATGGAATGAAATTATCTTGCAATGGAACTTCTAAATGGACTGCTATCATGTTTGATGGCCTTGTCCCTTTCAGCTGATAAGATGTCCTAAATGAATCATCTCCAACTTCCTTTCCCAAGTCCTTTCAAATCTGAAAGCATGGCTTTATCTACCTTATCAGAGTCACGGGACTGTTTTCTGGGTCAGCCCTATCACTTCCTTCTCTTAGCAGCTAATAGTTAAAATCTCAGATCATTTCCCACTGTAGGCAAGACTACCAGGCTGGCAAACCTTTTAAACTCTGAAAGACTTCAAAACCCTGCTGAAGCTTTCTTTATTATAAGTCTGGTCTTCTGCTGGGCTTTTGCCAGTCTCTTAAACCATTTGTTCTGTTTGAACCAAGACTGGACATTACTGATCATTTAATCACTTATGATTCTGTCTTCTTCAAGATGTCCTTTGCTTTACCTGTTGGAGCCAACCTGACAACTGCCACACTATCAACTATTTATAAATGAGGTACTATAACCATAATTCATTTTCCTGGGAGTTTAGTGTTTAATTCTGGAAACTGAGGACAAGTTCAAAACATGTTTGTCTTCTTATCATTTAAATCTTACAAATTTAGCTTTTCTATTACTCTGTAGGAGGATATGATTAACTCATCTAGACAACCAGGTTCCACAAATATATTTCCATTACAAAAGTTCCTGCAGGAAATATTGGAACAAAGGTAAACACAAGTGATAATGGTATGTGAAATACACAAAGAAAAACTTACTCAAGTAGCAGAATTGAACTTTTCTTTATATTAGACTTGGAGCAATCTGCTGGCAGCCATTCTGTTTTCCAACAACTGCTAACATCTATGATTTGTACCCATGTCATTAGGATGTATTATGTGGTTAGGTATGATGTTTCTCGTGACTGCTATATTACTCATTTATGACCTACATTTATATGGCTAAAACCACCTTTATTTGTTACTGCTGCTATTGTTTTATGGACAGGTTTTTAAAATCATTAGCTACTCCTAGAGTTCTTCTGATATAACCTGTAGGATACAAATGAAAAATAGATAAAACAAATAAAATATGAAAGTATGTTGCAAGTCTATCTTAATGGAAATTGTAGAAGATTGTGTGCAGTTTTGGTGATGCACACAACTAACTTATAGAATATAAATTAATTCTGGGTAAGGGATCTTCCAAAGCAGTTTCATAAGGTATAATCATGCTCAATGGCTGGGAATCCTCAGCAGATGGCAACCCCTGATGGATGTTGGCTAGGCTCAAAAGCTACATCCAGAGGCCTGGTTAGTATTTTGATGGTTTACTAGGAAGTTGGAAAATATTCCAGGAGAAAGCAATACCAAGAAAAGTTGTTCCCAAGAAAAATGTATGAACATGTCCATGACATCATCATGAGCCAACCTAAACTAAAGGGAGACCCTAAATGTGGGACAAATCATTCTCAAGTATAGATATTGGAAAATCTATGGATTTTGTGGAAAATGGACATAGAAAAAAAGGAAAAAGTGAAAGAAATTAAAGTAAAGGTAGGATGACTGCAGGAAGAGAAAGTACAAGTACTTGTATGAAAAAGTATTAGAAAATAGACAAATCCCCCAATAGAATGGTAGAAAGATGACATAATAAAAGAGAATGCTGAAGTTGGTTTGAACAGTGTATGTGTGTGTGTGTGTGTGTGTGTGGTGTTGGTTTTATATATATATATATTATATATATATCAAATGAATACCATGTTACAAGTTATCATAGAAGTGTGTTGGATGCATAGTGGAAAGGTGAAGTACCAAACGGTACTGATTCTTGAAGGTGAAAGAAACATATTGTATAATGCACATGGAGAGAATGTAATCAAAGAGAGCAAGTAATTTTGATGGAAGTGGATGAAAAGGGCTAAAACAAGGTGGTGCCAGGAGAGTGAATGGAATTAAAAATAAAAGTAATGATGTTATTTTAGTTGAAACTCGAGTAAGGAAATGCTAGAATAAGTATTTTATAGATTTGCAAGGAGAATGATATTGAAATACTGAAGAACAGAAATGGAATAAATGCTAGTGTTAGTGTCCCAGAAAAAAAAATCATGAAAAAGAAATTATTTCCCCAGTTTGAGATTGGAAGGCCCCCGTTTTAATGTTTATAGAATGGTTCTGTCTGGTCTCAGCAGCACTAATTCCTGCCTTGCCAGCTTCAATCCTCACAAGGCCTTTAATTTCATGGGTTTATTATTTCATACTCTGTTTCTGTACTTTACATAATGTTGCTTACCATGAAATGGAGAAGTGTGGAGTATAGGTGTAAACAGTGTTGACTATCAGGATGATTTCTATCAGAAATGGCTAAAGTCCACTGAAAACGCTGACGTGCTGTAAATCTAATGCAGATAGATTTACTGATTCACACAACCTTAAAAGTAGTCAATATATCAAAACTTCCAGCCCATCTGCTATGACTGATGCTGAGTTCCCCCCTGCTCATATTAAGTGATTGCCCCAAGGGGAACAGCAGGTTGCCAAAATCTTAATTTTAGAGGCTGCCAAATTTGTTCTGCAAATGTTGATAGTGAGTATTATAGAAAATTACACAAAACTTATTTAAGCTATGGAACTAGTACTAACTAGTTAGCATTAGTATATACATTTATTTGCAACCATGGGTTTTAGCAAAATTTGTATAAAATTACAACAGTCCATATCAGTTCAATACAATCCCTCTAATATTAACAGCACTATTTGTCAACATCTGCTTTCATACCTTCCTTGCAGCCATTGCAAATAATGCAACTTGTTTTGTTACATGTTCAACTACATCAGTCAACAGAAAATAGATTTTTTTCTTCTAAACTAGACTGATTCAGTTGGATTAACAAAGGCATGATGAATCTAGCTCTAGGTTCCTGATATAATTTGCAATTTAATAAGTAATGGATCTGATCTTCCACCTGTGAGTTATTACAAATGCATGAACAGTGTGTAGTTGGTAATCCTTTATATCTTCCATCCAAATAGGCTGTTGGCATTGTTTGAAAACACAGTTCTGTGAAAGCTTGTCTCAGGGAATAGGATGTAAGAGACTGTAAATAATACGACATTCCTATCCATCTTTAAAAGATCAATACCACTTTGCCAACTTAAGCTTGCATGCCTGCTCTCTATCTTGTCTTAAATCTTTAAAAAATAAGTAGTCCCTCAATAGTGTATGATAATTTATGTCATTCAACAGTTCCTGATCTAGCGATAATTGTGAGAATAGTTTTAGACACAAATTCACCCATCTGTTACTGTTAAATTGTTCGTGGAGGCATTGTTTTGCCAAATAAGTATTAGGCATGAAGACTAGTTTCCTATAATATAAGATTATTGCTTTCTTTACCCTTACATTAATTGATGGAAGGCCCACTTCTAATCTCAACATTGCTACTGGTATACATGGTGGTAAGGCTAAGATTGATCTTATGAATTTATTCTGGACCACTTCTAATTCTTCTAGTTTACTGAAATCCCAAATTGGGACCCCATATATCAACTGTGAGATTATTTTCCCCTGGAAAATGTTAAGTGCAGGCTGTACTAACTGTCCTCCTTTTAAGTAGAAGAAGGAGCAAATGGCTCTCATTGATCTCATGGCCGTTGCTCTTGTTGATGCTATATGTTTTCCATGATAGTGTTTCAGTAAACTGGATACCCCAATACTTAAATCATTTCACTTGTTCTATCTCCTTACCATCCTGTGTCCATCTATGTCACTTTGGTCTTTTAGCAAATACTACTACCTTGGTTTTGGAATAAATTATCTATAAGTATTCTTTCCTAGAATAAGTGCCAAATTCTGTCAGGATTCTTCTCATTCCAATTAATGTTGTCAACATGAGTACCATATCATCTGCATACAGTAATATAGGGACCTTCCTACTTCCAACTGATAGGTCATAAAAGGAAGGATTATTAAGCTCTTCTACAATGTTGTTTATATAAAAATTAAAGAGGAAGGGAGCCAGTATATAGCCCTGGTGGACACCTTTTGTGGTTTTAATCTGTTTTGGTAGAGAGCCACTCTGATTTATCCATACTTGCATATAAGTATCTTCATATAAGTTATATATTAGGTAAAGTAATCTTCTATCAATATCAGTTGCTAAAAACTTTTCCCATAATTTATATTATATATCATATCATATCATATCATATCACAAATTTAATGAATGAATAAATAAATAAATAAATAAAAATATTTTTTCTCTATTTATTGTATCAAAAGCAGATGGTAAGTCAATAAATGCTGCATACAGGCATTTTGAGGGGCCATTCATTGATTTGTGAATCAGATGTTGTAAACTGAAACATTGATTTGTAGTACTCTGTCCCTTTCTGAAGCCTACCTGTTCTTCTGCTATAATCTGCCTAGTATCTACCCAATCAATCAATCTGTTTAAAGTTACCTTGTATATAACTTATACCCTATGTCAATGAGGCTTACAGGGAGAAAGTTAGTGAGGTTCGTAGAATCTCCCTTTTTAAATATTAGAATTACTACATTATTTTCCAGACTACAGGGATTCACCCAGTGGCACTGATATAAGTAAACAAGGAGGTGTGATGAAAGGCATGAGCGAGGATGATCCTGGAATGGAGCTTCAAGGTTACAGGGAGGGGGAGAGACATTCCAAGCATCTCCTCAGCCCCCAGCTGGAGCATGTGAAAGTGAAGAAAAGGAGACTGGCTCCTCCCTAAGGGATTCAGGATTATAGTTGCTGTTGTTGGGGGTTAGAGTTAGTCTGGTGAGATTCTGTCTAGTAGGTATAAGCTAAATAAAGTAACTGAGCTGTTCCTGGACTGTCTTGTTGTGGTTCTTGGGCTGAACCTGACAGGAGATGAACATAGGAGCCTACCAACCAGGGAATGCCTTATAAATTTCTGGTAGTAATATATCCTCTCCCGGGGCTTTGCCAGCTGTCTATTGTGAAATTATTCTTTTAACTTCTGCAGCAGTTACTGGGGGCCATTTTAATTATGTTTTTAATATACCTGTACACATTATCTGTCGATTTGATATTCTAATATCCTCAAATCTATTTTTAAAATAAGCTATCGAAACTTCAGGTGAAATCTGTGCTTCTATTATTACTTTTATTTCTCTCTGGCCTTGGGAAACTAGTTCCCAGAATTTTGTATCATTATTTTTAAACATGGCAGTCTTAATTCTTGCCATTGGCTTTTATATTAATCTTGTTAACTCCTCCTTATCAGTGCTTGATATTTTCAGTGTTTATCCCTCACTGCATCTATCCTGTCAAATCATTTATCCTTCTTAATTTGTCTGACTAGTCTAGCCAGTTCCTTTCTTTCATGTCTACATTTGTGGTTAAACCATGAAATTCCAGTTTCAGTCATTTTCCCTTGCCATGGTTTACACACCAGAGGTTTAAGATTGCCAGCCACATCCTCATATATGATATTTGCATTTTCTGGGGTTTGAATAAGTGTGACTGTCTGCTGTAGCATTGTTGGGCTGTATAGCACTGATCTTACAGCTTCAGCCAAGGGAGATGCCCACTTTAATTGTTTTTGATTCTTTATAGTGCCTTCTATATTGTGACTCTCTTGTGCTACACTATTTCTACATATCCACATTAGGTCCAAGCCAAGTGGTAAGTAATCATGCTCTGGCCTATCTATAATATCAAAACACTGTACTAATGGGATCAGTGAGGGCAGTATGAATATACAGTCAATGACAACTCCCCCTCTGTGGCTGACTGATGTGTAAGAAACCCCATATTGATCCCATTGTGATCTATGTAAACTGACCATCTGTAATTTATACATTCATTTAAGTAGTTCTAGTCCACATTTTTTCTGGATCTTATCATGAGATGCATGACCCAGAGGAAAAATGGCCTCCATTGCCAAAAAGCCTTTATCCTTTAAGTTCAATAGTTTATATCTGAATTGTCTAATCTTAGAGGCAAGGTGTTTGTTTGTTTTTTCCCCTCCATGTCTTGGTTTGCAGAGTGATAAATAGAATGCTGGGCAGGTATTTTAAAATGAATAAAGATTCAATTTTATATTATACAAAGAGGAAGGAAGGAAGGAAGGAAGGAAGGAAGGAAGGAAGGAAGGAAGGAAGGAAGGAAGGAAGGAAGGAAGAAAAAGAAAAAGGAAGGGAGGGGAGGGGAGGGGAGGGGAGGAGAGGGGGAAGGGGAAGGGGGAAGGGGGAAGGGGGAGGGGGAAGGGGAAGGGGAAGGGGAAGGGGAAGGGGAAGGAGAATAGCTCTGATATGCAGTTTGATTTTGAGCTTCTCCCACAGTGGGCACGTGTAACACCTGCAGAACTTACTTCCCAGGCCAAACAGCTTAAATCTGGTAAAGTTCTGGGCAATGACTTTGTCACAGCAGAAATTATTTGCATTAACCTAGAGTAGCAGCCTCCTGCACAAGCCTCTCTTTTTACTTGCACAGATTGCACTGCAACTATTCCAGGGAACTGAGGCATGGTTATTGTAATATTTTAAAAAGATACAAAATACATGCTTGCCAATTATTGCCACAGCAGCCTCCTGAGTATAATCAATAAGATGCACGCTAAACACCTAAATGACAAAGTGTTGGCTTATAAATTGGTGGACGAGCAGGATGGCCACCTCCCTTTGGGTCAATATCTTATTGTGCAGCACTTAGTAAAAAATATATATATACATCCTAAGTTGGCTTTTCCCCGTACACTGCCTTAGTCAAATTTAGGCTTCTTATTAAGATTTATAACATTGGGGGAAATGCTTAAGAACCCTATCTGCTTCTTTTATTATACAAAACTCCCATCTGAAATTCTGTTGCAACATGCAGATCTACCTTAACAAAAGAAATTTCAACCTGGAGGGCTGATAGACAAGGTTGTATCTTGGCACATTAATTAATGTTTCTATTAATCCTATTTGCATAACTTGGCCCATCATCCTACAAAGCTGGCAAAAAGTATATTGCCATCCTATCTGTGGATGACACAGTTTTACTGTTCCAGTTTCCACTTGGCTTCAGATGAGGGTTGTACTCTCTGGATTTATATTGCAATGAAAAAGCTCTAGAGATTAATAATACCAAGAGCAGGAACCTTACTTCTGCCAAACACCCCAAAACCTGGTTGTTGAATGGCCAGGGACTTAAAAAATGCTGGTTGTAGTTATTCAAGCCTCCAATAAGCTGAATTCTCAGTTAGAGTACATTCTGCAAAATGCCTAGAAATCAGCATCAGCCAAAGAATTTTTCTGCTGCTCTGATGAAGCTTTATTTATTCCTGTGGTGATAAAATTATTTCTTGTTAAAGCATGCAAACTTTGAAGTGTATCAAATTTTGCTCAGTTGGAGCTGGTAAAAATTACAGTCTAAATCAGAAGCATTTTCTAAGTAATCTGATGCATCTCCAACATGGTTCTCTGCGTGGAATCAAGCATAACCAAGGTGGAGACATACTTATGAATAAGCACCTTTGCTTATTGGATAAGGCAGGGTTTCTCAAGCTTGGCAACTTTAAGATGTGTGGACTTCGACTCCCAGAATTCCTCAGCCAGCCTTGCTGGCTGGGGAATTCTGGGAGTCGAAGTCCACACATCTTAAAGTTGCCAAGCTTGAGAAACACTGGGATAAGGTATCTTCTTCCCTTTAGGAATAGCCCATTGCCATTCATTTACAGCTATGACACAAGATAGAAAAAATCCCACCAACAGAAGATGTGATGGGCTTTGAGCAGGTTTAGCTCATACTTAAGCAATTGACATAGAAGGGCAACTCAAGCAATCCTGCCTTCCAAAAATGCAATTTTGGGAAGAGAATCTTTTAGTTTTAGGCCAACGCAATACTCAAATTAACTCATGGTGTCAAAATATAGAAATGATTTAATGTTACATGTTTCAATATTTTGGCCACAGCTAGACTGGAGGGAAAGCTCAAGAAAATTCTATATGCAGTGATATTGTCCATGTGATAGAGGCATAACTGAATCAGCAGCTCATTTTCCCTTATATTGTGCTTTCTTCTAAGCTGTCCATGTCCATATTATAAATGTCCTCCAAGTTAATTTTCCAGGGCACACAGATTCATTGTTTCACTTCTCACCATCCAAGCAGAATAATTTAATTCCTTACAGTAAATGTTGCAAAATTTTGTTTTATTGCACGCAGAACTCAGCATGCTTACTATTTCATCTTAAGTTTTTATTTTTATTTTACTGTTACTTTGCCTTACTCTTACCTTTTATTGTTTTTATTACTTTATAATGTCATTAACTGTTATACAGGCACTTTCTGGTCACTATTTATATTAAGGGTTCATTTATTCATTCACATCAACCACATTAGAAGTTTGGTTGCAGAAAGTTATTTTATCAATAGTTAAATGCACTTTCATAGATAGAAGTGTACCTCTGATCACCATATAGAATTTGATCAATCTTTGGTGACTTATGTTAGTATAAAAATATTCAAGATTCAAGACTGGTCTAATCTATTAGATATTAGACTAATATAGTTCTCAACTTGCCTTTTCAATTAATATATTTCCCAGCTATGTATTGTACAGCCTTTTCAAGGATTCAGTAATTCAAGTTAAAGGATACTGGGTATACTATACCACAGAAATGTTTGCTTCATATATTTACCCACTAGATGGCCTTCTCCAGGCCAAAGCATAAGCTTCAACCCTGACAGGGAATTCAAAGGCTGGATACTGTAGCTAAATAGACCAAATCAAGCCAAAAGGATTGCTTTGAGCAAGAAATATGGCTTTGAAGCTGAATAGGATAGTCCCTGAAAGGATTCCAGATGCCTTGTAAAATAGGTAAAATACTGTATGTCAAACTGAATTTTGACAATGCCAAAAAGCTGAGGCTTGCTAGGTGGTGTGCTAAGGGAAAGTGACAGACCATTTAGGAGGCCCCAAAATAGTTAATGAGCTTACAGGCAGGGATGCTTTTAAGCCTTCATGGTTTACTCCATGCTGAGGTGTCAACACGCTCTGATGCATTTTTACACATTGATCATGTGTGGTTTCTCCAGTTATTTGGCAAAACAACAACAAAAACCAGAATGGATGCCTTATAGCTAAATGTTTTTCTAGAAGTTAGTTGTCACATCCTAAGCAGCACAGAGCCAAGAATGAGGAAAATAAACCAATTCCTAGTGATTTTTTCCATCTCTCACTTGAACTGTATGCAGAACCTTTGTACTATGTCTGATTTTCCTCCACCAGTTGGATTCTGTCTCAATAACTTGCCATTCATTCCATTTTATACTGTTAAAAGGATTGTTCAATTTTTAGTTTGCTTATCTTGATTACTGGAGTATTTCACTTTTAGGAAGCACTTTTTTCTTTCTTTTTCATCTTCTACTCTCAGTTATGTGTCCTATGATCTTGTTCATGGTTAGGTTGATTACAGTTACTATATTCTATTTCATTCCTTCATTAGTTCAACTTTCATCTCTAACTTAAGATCTTATTTTAAAAAGGCAGCAGCCATTTAAAAATTTTTTTCGGACCAATAATTTCATTAAAAGCTCAGTGGACTAGCCAGGATTTAACATTTATTTAAAACTCAGTTAGGAATGAGCTATTGTAGCTGTGCATCCTCTGGAGAAAAAAGATCCTTGGGAGTCATCAGCAAACAGTGTCAGCTATTGGCAGGGACATGATCAGGGCTTTCATAACCAATTGCAGGAATAAAAGAGATTCATATATGTCAGGGTTGTCCATCCACATCCTTGAACACCCTAGAATCATATGTATCAGCTAACTCATAAGTTATGGTGGTGCAATTTCTTGCCAATCTTCTTCAATCTTCAATTTCTTGCCAATCTTCTTCCATAACTATAAGGAGAAAAGTGTCTTATGCCTCTGATAGGAGAAGCCCATTTGTTACTAGGGCTGTGCTTTGGGTTCAGTTCCAAAAGGTGCTTTGGAGTACACCAAGTGCAAATCTAATACTTGTCTGCAACTCTTTAGAGGAATCAAAGGGAAGCTCCACAATTCTGGGAAAAAGATGCAAGTAACTGCTTTCCACCAAAAATAAGGCTGAAAATGGCAGTCTTACCCCCTCCAGGACTGTCTTTATATCTATATCATCATCATCATCATCTCCTCCCCTTCAGCCCTTGGCTACCAAAACTAAGTTTTGTTTTGTTTTAATGCAGTCCCTAACTACAGGTAGGGTTCTCTAGAAAACCTAGCCCCAAAATATTTTGGACTTTAACTGAAGTCTGAACTAAAACTAAAAGTATAGTTAAAACTGTGTTTCCATATAATGCATAAAGGCATCCAAACGACCTTTAAAGGCAGCCCTGTGCAAAGTGCTTTATATTAGTCTAATCAGGGTGTAACCACCAAAGGAATGATTGAGGCCAGGGTTGTCAGCTTCTCTTCTTCTAGGACATATGAATGATTCTGCCTGTAAAAATATATAATCAACACATAGGTTTTTATTCTTTGTTCCTTCTCGATATTTCTCTCCCATGTACTCAAAATAACTCATCTTGCAGATGCTTAAGGCATCTGGTTTAACCCTTTAAATCCCTGAATTCTCTTTCAAAATTAGACTTGGTCCCATTCACCTTTGGAATATGACTTTCAACATACCACATAAAATGGGATGTAGCCCCTGAGCTGACAGAAGTTGCATATTCCTGCACTAAACTACCATTTGTTTAATCAGTCATCACTGCTGGGTTGATACATTGCACTAGGCCATGTTAAGTTTACTAACCACAATAGCTGGGTTAATGAAGTACTCTATGCCAAAACCAAACTCCACAATGATTTAGTTCAATGTTTGAACCCAGTCAGACTCTGAGAGCTTAGTAAAGGTCTTCAGCTAATATTGCAGGATAAGAAAACTGAAGAAAAATTGCATAGAGACAAGTAGACAGATTGGAGAATAATTCAGAGTACAGTATAGACCAGTGTTTCTCAATCTTGGCAGCTTGAAGATGTGTGGACTTCAACTCCCAGATTTCCCGAGCCAGCAAGGCTGCCTGGGGAATTCTGGGAGATGAAGTCCACACATCTTCAAGTTGCCAAGGTTGAGAAACACTGATACAGACTCTTAGTAGTTCCTTCGGTAAGAAATACTTAACTGGTATTCTTGGAAATGTCAGCATGGAAGGATATTGAGCTTGTGAGTTGCATCCTGGCCTGTTCTATTTTGGCAGGAATCACCTGCCTTCATTCTGATCGATTTGCTATATATGCTCTGCTAAACCATTTACCACCACTTAGTCATCTTAATACGTTTGCTGTGGAGCTAAATACATAGCATAACAGTGTAATCCTCCTAGTTGAATCCTGACCAATTTTAATTGACTGAAAGTAAACAAGAATTTATGTATGATATTTGTATTCTCTCTCCAAACGTTGCTGTGGCAACTCTTCCTTTGGAGTTGGATCTAAGAGGCTTCTCACTTGGGCTGAAAGCTCTCACATTGTGTGCATGCAACACAAACCTTGCTGAGCTTATTAGACTGTTTACTTGGGAAAAATTCCAAGGTCTCTAAATGGACTCTGTCTAAGATCTGGTATGCATCAAGGGGCTTCCATTACTTCAATGAAGCTAATGTATGTCATGAACATAAAACTTCCTTGAATAATGACATGCAGCCCACCTCATTACCATTGTCTATCCTGATTGAATAATATAACATACACTTGCACTTGCTCTCACACACCCACACTCATCCCATAAACTTGTTTCTCCCACACAAATCACTATAAAGGATACAATACTTGTCTGTTATATAAAATATCACAGGTTATAGTTCGTGCATCATCACACACATTGGTTTAAAGTTTTGCAGGTGGCCACCATGAAACTAAAGGTATAATCCTACATGCAGCTATCAGGGAATAAGTTCAATTTAATTCTGGAGAACTTAGTTCTGAGTTAAGGATCACATTGCTTTTAAAAGCATGGCACTATTTATTTATACTTTGTGAAGTTAATTATCATGAATCTTACAGGAGCGGAAGTCTAATTCCACACCATGGGGGAAATGGGATTGCGTTTCTCCTCTCCAACTTTCCCTTGAGTCCAATGTCTGGGACTAATTAGCCTGAGAACTAAAGCTGACTCCTGTTGTGGTTATCTGACCACTGGCAAGCAGATTAGTGGCACTATTAAACAGCCAAAGTTGTAGTCACTATGACCAGGGTGGATGAGAGACTTTTTCCCATATGCAGCCTCTCCAAGAGGACTAATTCCACTCCACCATAATTAGGGACTGGCTAATTCAATGCAACTGTGTACAAAGGGGTGGTATCCTCCTGGTGTTTTGAAATGTGGGAGGATGTTTACACAGGATCAGCACAGACATGAAGCTAAAAGTTTTCAGTGGGCAAGCCACAATGAGGAACCAAGTATTTTTCATCATTCATAGTTTGGTTCATTTGCATTGGGGTAATAGACCTTGAACTATGCAACCAGCTTAGTTAGAGATCCCACATAGACAAAGTTACAGGCTCTTTTAAAGACAAAATATACTCCCATCCAAGCCAAACCTATTCTGAATGTGATGCTACCTGGAGAAGGATTCCTGCGCTCAAGGCAAGAGTATAATTGGCTAGGAGATAGCAGACTCATTTAGACGATGATTTCCCACACTCCTGATTAGGTGATGAGACACAACATTGGGATGTGAACTTTCCCCAGGGAAAGGTAGGTAACCATTCATGTAATGAGCAATAGATCACACCCTGCATCCTGGTCCAACTAACTAAAACTGGTCCAGTAATTTCATAATTTCTTTTTACTTGGATGCCATTGGTTGGTTGTTTCTTCTTTCTTTGGCCTTATTCAGATATGCAAATTAGTAATTTCCTGTTACATGAACAAGCTTGCACAAATCACAAGCTTATACATTTCCTCTTGTTTTCTCTTTGAAAGACTGCACTTATTCAGAAGCCCATGCTTCCACTTTAAAACAAACCAAAGTTTGTCATTGTGTCCAAACTCACAGAACTATGATTTGTTAGAATAAGCCAGAATCATTAAGGTGATTTAAGTTCCTAGCTTATTTTGAAACCACAATTTAAACAAGCAATATTCCAGAATATCAGCAAAATAGCAAACCAATTTGCTTTAAAAAAATGAGTGAATCAAATCATTATATCTGAATCATTTTTTTAAATCTTGCGTTGGAATTCAGACTTTGTTTAACATTGTTTTTGTCATCTTTCTGTTTATTTTTATTTAGTTAGTTATACAATTTATAGTCTGCCCAACTACCAACAATTCTGGGTGGCTTACAATTAAAAGTAAGAACCAAAAAGTATAAAACCAACATTTTTGGGCTTTTTACATGTTCACCGATGGTGGTCTGTCCTCTTCATGTCTTCTGCAGATCTTCAGTTGTATTGAACTTACTGCTTACTTTAAAGGGTGTTTTTTAAGCTCTTGTCACTGAGAACAAGTTCATTTTCTGCTTCTGCTTTGTCGATCTCTTTCTCAACCCTTCTGAGGTTCAGTCAATATATGTATTTACTTGTTAACTGCATTTGCATCCCTCTTCACAAGTCTTCCAATCTGCTTCTGTGAAATAGATTGGGTTGATAGATAATCAACTGGCCAAATTCCCATATTGCCTTAAAATAGTAGCCTATGACTTTTCAGACTTCTACTATTTTCTTTGGCCTCTAAGATGTTCAGCAATCCTGTCATCTATTTCAGAACTAAGGTTAATCCAGGATCAGAGGCAGGGACCTTTTGCACTAACCTCTGTATCTAGACACTTCTCTTGAGTTTCTAGTTAAGCAGACATTTGTGACTATTTTATTTTACCAGTCTTCTGTTGACTTTGTTGCTGTTCCTTATGCTGTTTTGATGAATTGCTCTTCCTCCCATTATAATATTCTTCAGACTGTTCTATTGTAAAGTGTCTTGTGGGATTTACCTTAAAAGACAGCACCAAAATAACAGTCAAGGATGCTTTGGATGGCAGCTGACTGGTACTGGCACAAAGTATTTTACTTTCTTTAATAAAAAAGAAAGAAAACACTTCTGTTATCTGTTTTTACTCTAGGATGAACTTTGTTACTATTTGTCACAAAACTCTGCTTGAACATATATTGGCATGCTACAATTTAATGCTTTATAAAATGATATATTTGCATAGTTTCTGGTTAAAATCTCTTGATTTCTGTAGCATAATCAGCACATTAATGCCTGAAAAGGAACTTCTGTGAAAGCAGAGTTGTCCCATGCAGTTGGCATGTTCTGACAATCTGTCTGTCTGTCTGTCTGTCTGTCTATCTATCAGAGTCACCTGATCAGGGCTGCAAAGATCTAGATGACCAATAAATGGCAGCAGACAGTTGGGGTTTCTGTATTTCTTTGCTACCATCTGGTGATCATTTAAATTTTTGCAGTCTAGATCTGATAGCCCTAATGTATGGAATACTTCAGGTTCATAGTTTGTGAAACAGGCTTTGATCACAAAGAAGCAAATCATGGTGATTAAGATATAAATACAAGGCTTTTACATGATAAGCAACAGTCATGAAAAGCTATCATTCTGGGGTGCTTGTCCTCCAGGTTTGCTTTTCAAAATATGCTTCCAAAAAGTATGTTTCAGTCCTGTGGAGGGATTCAAACTGGAGGAAGGAGAAGCATGAAGGTGAGAGGTGTGAGAGAGAAGAGTTAGGCAGGCCTAGAAAAGTTAATAGACTACAGAGATGGAGAAAAGCTGCCTCTACTATTAGATAGTGAGCAGTGTGCCCTGGCCATTCATTCTGGCCTCTTCCTGCTGTCCTTTTACCTCTTGGTAGAGACAGCTGTGTGTATCATGTGGCCTGTTCTTCAACTGTTCCTGTTTTAAATTAGCTTGCTGTCCCTGAATATGATAAAAGATAGCATCCAACTGCATACAGTCTATTTATATGAGGCTGGCAGCAAGCTTGGGAGGGTGTCAAAAAGGGATCACTATGGCTTCCAAAATCCAATTGCCTATTCTATAGCATAGAGTAGGAAGAGTGACAGTTCAATTCTCATCTCCCTTCTGTGTTGAAGGGTGTCAAAGAGGGATCACTATGGCTTCCAAAACCCAAATGCCTATTCTATAGCATAGAGTAGGCAGAGTGACAATCCAGTTCTCATCTCCCTCCTGTGTTGAACTAAGATCCAGCAGTCTTCGGTACTTGAACTGGAGAAAAGATACCATCTTGTGCTAGGTCTTAAAATATCTTGAGCCAATCCTTGGAGAGAAGAGAAAGAATCTGAGAAAGGACTAAACAAGTTTGAGGAATTCATGGTACCTCAGAAGTTTCTAAACTATACCTCCCAATATTCTTTAGCATTGATCATTCTGACTATGGCCAGCAATATTTGGAGGATCACAGTTTCCTCCAAAGAAGAACCAAAAGAAGACACCCCACAGTAAAGCTATTTTTTCTTGTTTTGAAAGGGGGGGAAAAAAGGATTCCCATGGAAATACAGAACAGTTCAAATGCAAACAAATGTACATTCTTGTCTGAATACCCCACCCCTAGAAATGTTAATGAATAAGTCATCAGCTTTGGAGGCACTGGATGTGTTTAGCCTGAAGAGAAGATTGCAGAAAGATACAACTACCCTTCAGGTACCTGAAGGGTTGTCATGTAGAAGACAGGGTAGAGTTTGTTTAGATTTGTTCCAAAGACAGGTCAAGAACCAACTAGCTTTCTCTTGAATTTAGGGGAAAAAAATCCTAGCAATCAGGGTTATTCAACGACGGCACAAACTTCCTTGGGAGGTGGTAAGCTCATCTTTGCAGGAGGTGTTTAAACAGAGGCTAGTTATCAGAGATGCTGTGTGGTGAATTCCACACTGGGAGAAGGTTAGACTAAAGTATCTCCAGGGTCACTTTTACCACTTACATTCTACCATTGCCTCACCCAAACCTTTTCAGAAGTACTCAGAGAAGAGATGGGTGTAAAAAAAGGCACTGGATAATCAAAGAGAAGACAATGTGTGTTAAGGTGATGTGAAGTTCTTGGGTGAAGGTACACTTACCATCCTGCAGTAAATCAAAGACATCCTAGGGAGATTTACTGTAGCTTGTTAGACAGAGGCCACTCTTCTCCCCATCTTCCCCTGTTTAGGAAGCTCAAACCTGCTGCCTTTTACCTGTTTCATTAAACAATCCAGAAACACAAGTTGGTGTGGCAGAAAAGTAGCTATTCTTATCTCAAGCTTCCATTGGAATATTCCTACCTGGTTTAATAGTGAAACTCTGGATTTATCATCAAAGGCGAATTGTCTGAGTCTAAGAAGTCTCAACATGTGTATTGCATTATGGAGATGATGAAGCACATGGAAAATTTTAAGTCCTATGTCCTCCACTATCACTAATTAACACTAAACCTTTTTAGAAAGTGTTTCAACTGAACAATGTAGCTCAATTAGAAACATTTGGGACCATAATTTTTTTTTTTTTTTTTTGTCTGCACTCAGTCATTACTGACCCTGCAGTGACTGCCTGGACGAATCCTTGCAGTTTTCAAGGCAATTGTTTTTCGGAAGTGGTTTGCCAGAGCCTCCTTCCTAGAGCAGAGCCCAGCTGGCGAGCGCAGGAGGCGGGGTTTCCATTGCTTCGCGCCCTTTTCAGGCGAGCGCGGTTTCGCGCTTACCGGCAATTGGTCCCGTCTCTCTGTGCAAGGCGCTGCCAGCATTTTTCCTCCCACTGGAGTGAGATAATAACATAATAACATAGCCTAAAATCTGGACACATTCAGTAGCACTAGATTGCATTACACAGTGATGTCTTGACATGACTAACTTGTCTCAGAGTTGCCAGACCCTGACCATGATTCATTGCTTATTTTTAAACTGTTCCAAAACAATTTGACCATTAATTGTAAATAGTATGACAGACCATCTTCTTGTCCTCTTTCTCAGCTTCCTGTAGCAAGTGGAATGAACTTTACATCAGTAGATAATCAGAAAGACAAGAAACTGGATTATTGCAGCAGACATAGATCAGAAAATCCTAGACTAAGAAGATTTAGCCAGGGAGTCTGACCTCCTACATAGTGCAGGAAACACAATTACATTTTTATGCTATAGACTTTAATTATAGATTAGAACTGAACAACAAACTTGAAGCTTATCAGCTGAGGATGTAACTGTGTTCAACAAGACAGACTGAACTGTAATATTGGTATTATATTTCATTTATTGAAACTTTAGACTGCCCCATAAAATGGCATTTAAATAGATTAAAATAATAAAATTCAAAGCAAAATTCAAATAGATAAAATAATAAAATCCAAAGCATCAAATAATAAAAAGACACTTTAAAAAAAGGCTGAAGTAAAACCAGTGCAAGGGGGAAATGAAAGTGGCAAAAACAAAACAGTCTGAAGATCTAAAATCAGGGAAACTTGTTCTTCAGATGTCTAGGAACACTGAAACATCTTCATTCCTACAGAGATAATGTTGGCACCAGGTGGGTTTCTTTGGGGATGGCCATTTTACAGATGGGATGCCACTATTGGCATGCAACTGCTCATCTAGCCTCATTTGACCAGTGTGTATCTGCTTGTAAAGAAACCTAGAAATTGATGACCATGTAATTGAGAGAAATATGGAAGGAGACTGACTTTCAGCTAATTTGGCCCCAAAGTTTTTAGAGCTATCAAGCAGAGAGGGGCAAATTGAGACCCTAGAACAGCCTGAGAATACTAGAGTTGTACAAGACATTTAGGCCATTGAATCTACCCTTTTGCTCAAAACAGGAATCCATATTAAAGCAATCTAGCCTCCACTTGAACGTACCCAGTGAAGGGGAGTCCAAGCATCTCTGGGCAATCAGCTTCACTTTCATACTGTTCTTATTGTTATGAATTTTTTTCTATCATTCAGTTGGAATCCACTTTCCTGTAACTTCTTAGCCTGTATTGTACATTTTAGAATGAGAGAAAAACAGGTGTTGATCTTCTGTGTGATCTTCTGTCAGGTGTTTGAAGAGCACTATCATATCTCCCCTCGGTTGTTAGCAGACAATGTAAGAGGAACATAAGGCAGTCAGATTCCAAGAAGCAAGCTCAGGAGTGAGAAAACAGGAATAATTAACAGGATTTTATCTGGGAGTTTGATAGAGAATCCCTAACAATATTTCCCTCTAAGTTAAGAGTACATAGCTAGTCTGAGAACCTGAGAAGGGAACAAGAATAAATAAAAGATGCAGAAGATATTCTGCACCATTTAAATTCAGAAGCAGTTCTTATAAATGTAATATAAGATATAATGTAGATATTGCATAGACTATTTTTCCTCAAGTGATGTATAGTGGCTTCTAGAGTCATCCAACCATAATTGTACCAAAATAACAGTAATCAGAACAGGTTTTATATCATTTCAACCAGGGCTGTGGAGTCGGAGTCATGGAGTTGGAGTCAGAAGCAATACTTGGGTTACTGGAGTCAGAGTTGGTAAAAATGTACCAACTCCAACTCCTAATACACTTAAACTGTATATAATATAAACAATACATTAAAATTTCCTATTTCATAGATAATAATTTGATTAGCCTATTTTTTTCAGGCCATATTTTAATTTCAAGTTCTCTGTAAATTTCAAAATATATATTTTGATAAAAATATAACCTCATTGTTTTTATTTTTTAGCTTTTATCCTTTGTTTAAACTATAAGGTTACTGACTGTTTGTAATTTCTTTAATAAATAAAATTTAAAAACCAAAATGTTTTAGCTATAGCCTTTAGACCCAAGCTTTAACAGGTTAGGGTTCTAAAAAGTTGCCTGCTGAGTCATGTTGGCAGTGATGAAATGCCTTGTATGTTGCATGCTTGCAGTTGATATAAGAAATACATAACTAGTATATTTATAATTTATTTCCTATATTGATATATAATTAAAGGAGTTGGAGTCAAAGGTTTTATGTGCCGATTCCACAGCCCTGCTGGCTGGGTGATGTTATCAAGACAGTATAAGTCATTAGTGGTAAAATAGCCATCATTAAAAAAAACAATTAAAAATCCCAGTCTATGCACACAACACCGCTAACATCACTACCACCCCCAAATCTCAGAAAATCTTGGCTTTACCACCATGTGCGGTACAGCCACAGCCACAGCCACTTTGCACATTTACCTATCCCTTGTGGCTCTCTCCCTTCTAATAACAGCAAATGCAGCCCTGGCCACAAAAAGTTGTCCATCCTTACTTTTATTGAAAAAAAACAGTGGCATCATATTATATCAGCTAGCCCTGATATAACCCAGGTTCCATTCCTGGTCTAAAAAGATCAAGCTAAAAGAGCATCACCTGTGTGACTGTCTCTGAAAACACATTAGAAGAATCTCACTTGGCTGTAAAAAGTATCTGTCAAATACTGTAGCACAGCAGAGAATTTGCAGAATGTGAGAGACTGTAACATAGTATCGAACACAAAATGAGATTTCTGGTACTGTATGTGTGTAGCAATATGGTTTCAATACATATTAATGCCAGCCTTAAAATACAGGAACCTCATGATCACCACTGAGAATATCCCACAGAAATTACAAACAAGTAGAATACTCCAAATTCTGGCACTGTATATTTAGTCAGAATTTTTAGCAAAGATGGAAATAACAGCAGAGCAGGTGTAAATTTCAGTTTGGAACTGAAAGCTCTGACCATCAATATGTTTTAGAAAGAAATATGTTACAATTTAAGGGGCTAAAGTAATTCACTGAGAAAAAGGATACATTACAAATAGCACAGCAGTAAGATTTACCATTAAGAGGCCGAAAATTGTTGTCAACAGTCCAAATTTGAAACTTCCAAAACTTTGGGTTGTTAGTCCCCTGGATACCCTGCACATGGGAGGTGGAGTCATGAATCCTGCTGCTGAAGACTGGTGTATATTCTCTCAAGATGAAAAGAAAATGGCAAGGGGAAGAGATGTGCCCACAAGAAGAGATGTAACATAAGAGTGAGGGATTAGAATAGAACCTGGTAATGTCAAAGAGGCTTCTTGGCACAATACTGGATGCAAGTTGAGTGTGTGTGAGAGTGTGCAAGAAAGGGAAAGAACATTCCATAAAGTTTGTAACATAAGAGTGAGGGATTAGAATAGAACCTGGTAATGTCAAAGAGGCTTCTTGGCACAATACTGGATGCAAGTTGAGTGTGTGTGAGAGTGTGCAAGAAAGGGAAAGAACATTCCATAAAGTTTGCTTCCTATACTGTGCCAAGCCATGATGTGGTTTACTTAGTATTGACATAGCATGTGCCATGTCCAGCAGCAAAATAAAGGCTCTTTCCCCCAGTGCTAAGTCAAAATGCTCTCCTCCCATCCTTGAATTGGCAGAAAACCATGCCGGCATGACATTTTCTGTTCCCACTGCTTATTTACATACTGTTTTTATTGCCTCTGTTCCCAGTCACTACCCATTACCTGACTTCCTTCCAAAGTGGTTGACTCAGCCTAGCAGATTTTATACACTTTAAGGCTAGCCTTGCACAGTGTCAAAATAAAGTGTGTGTGGGGGGGGGGGGGAATCCCAGTTTAACACAAGTTCAGGACAACTTAAACTTGTCCTATTTATGGGCTATGATGATGATGAAGGCAGTAGTCATAGAGACATAGCAGAAACACACAGAAGGGCATATCCATATGTGCTGTGGTTAGGTGCAAGTTGGAACATGGCCATCACTGGGCACACAAGATAAGATTAGCAGTGGGAACAACAGCAAGAAGAGTCCAGTCAACCTTTCAATCAATATCAGTCATAAATCATTGCTGGAGAACAGGACAAGAGGTATAAGTCAGGTGAGCAGAGCTGAGGTACAACTCTGGCAACACAAGCACACAAAAAAGAGGGAATGCAACAAATTTCTTCTTAGCAGCCTATTTAGCCTTGGTGTGATCTCTTAAACTCTAAGCAGCTAGGTCTCCTCAAGCTCAACCAGTACTCAGCATTGTTTCTGAATGACTTCTTAAGTATTCCCTAACATGGTGGCAATGTCACTGTCTTCAGCTTAGAGTCCGCAGTCTTGTTTCAGGTTTTGTTGCACAGTTACAGGAATTCAGTCTGGATTCCATGCTACATTCTGAGTCCTTAGACAAAATAAGAACCACAAGCTCAGGGTATTCATCTGCCGCTATTGTGTTCTCTAAGGAGATGTCCATAGTGGCAATGACAGATTATACTGTAAACCCAACCACTATGGGTGTATTCCCACAATGTTCCTTCATCCATTCTTCAACTGTACTTGAGGCTGATTTTTTAAAAAGCCAGTATAACTATATTGTTGAAGAGTTTGTTATAACTAATAGTACTACTGTATGTGCAATCCTGTATTGGTTAATCCTTGCAAACAATGGTAGTCAAAGTAATCTACACATGCAGCAGAATGAAGTGGGAGAGTCTTCTGTAGTAAATTAGGGATCATTTTCTTCAATGTTTTCCCCTGAGATAAAACCTCCATGTAAGCAGAGAATCAGGACTGCAGGGAATAGCCACATCCAATCACCTCGATATGGCTAATATTATTTATGTATTATCAGATTTATATCCCACCTTTATTTTGTCCAACTCAAGGTGGTGTATATAATGCTCCTGCCTCCTATTTTCCCCACAACAACTATCCTGTGAGGTGGGCTGGGCTGAAAGTGAATGTCTGGCCCAAAGTCACCCAGCTGGCTTTTGTGCCTAAGAGAGGACTAGAACTCATGATCTCCTGGTTTCTAGTGCAGCATCTTAATCACTGCACCAAACTGGCCATGGTTAATATAAGCATATCTTTTATAAGTATGAGGAATGACATTAAAAGCTGCTACCTCTACTGTAGCTGAAACCAGAACAGACCCTTTGCTACATCAGGATTTGATTGCATTCCACTGCAGGCCTACAATGAGATCAAACTCACCTCCTCGGATGGGGACCTTTATGGCATATTATTTTTCTATTGAAGAAAAAAGGGGCAATCTCAAGTGAGTCTCTATTCCTAACTCTGAAGCTATCTTGTGTATTTCAAAAGGCTAGAAATAAATTCTCAGACAATGACAAAAAAGGCCATTCTTTATCACTGTCCCTCTGGCATTCAGTAAAATTTCATTTCTTCATTTCTTTCATTGTTCCTTTTGTCTGACTTAGCTTTTTGCCCTACTTTGTTGAACAAATGCATTCTTTGCCTATGATTTGTTGCACAGCTCTTTAATTCTATTGGTTATGGTTTTGACTGTGGAGGGGTTTTAATTCAGGTTGCTGTTTGCCTCAGGGAAATGCAGTATTGTATTGGTGAAGGGCTAGGCAAGCTAAATTCTTCTAGTGGTTTTAGACTACAGTGTCCAGAATACTTTGCCATTGGCCAAACTGGCTATGGGTCATGGGAACTGAAATCTAAAACACCTGGAAGGCACCATATGCCTATTCCTGCTGCAGTATTCAAATGTCCATCTTCAGTTGGCAACTACAAATCCCTCTTGAGCTAGATACTTTTTAGGCCAGTGTAAGCATTTACCAAGTTCAGGAATTCTCAGTATATCAGGTGACATTATATGATTTTGCATAATGGCACAAGCCAATAGATAGATAGATTCAAAAAGCTTAAATGTCATTAGTTTGCCTCTATGTCCTTACCTAAAATCTCATAAGATTTCAGTATTTTTCTCTAATTCATAGATAAGAAAAATGAATATACATCATTGGAAATATCAAGAGCAACAGGGTTGGTGTGCCACTGAATTGCTCATCCCACTTTGAACCCAAACCAAACAAACCACATTATGGCATAGTGCAATGTGTGAACTCAGCCATTACCTTTCAGCCTAGTCTGTCCTATAGGGTTTTTTTGGGATATAAAATATATGCTATCTTAAGTTTCTTGGAGGAAAAATGAGCTGTAAATGAAATCAAGACATAAATTAAGCAAGGAAGATTCCTGAGTGACCATAACAACATCTGGACACAAATTTTCAGCTGGAGTCTGAAGTACATCTCAGATAAACTAGTATTTCTTTTCACTGTTTTTTTTTTTTTAAAGAATCAAGCAATCAATGATTCCAAAGAGCCATCTCAGGATCATTGTGGTAGGTAGAACAACATAAAGTCTTGATTCAAAAATTACGTTAAAAGGTTTCTGTGTATAATGGAATTTGGACAAAATGGAACAGGTTTAACTGTGATCCACTTTTAAGAAACTCAATGCGGACAAGGGTTGCATAAGAGCTGTAGGCAAAACTAGGCAACTCGTACTGGCATGAATAGCTGCACTTGGCAAAGCATGGGACTAGACAAGTTTACTTAAAAAAATAAGCAAAACCACTTTTGTTTATAGGAGGATAACATAAAGCTTTAAATGAAAAGTTTTTAAAGACTGCTTCAGCAATTGGAAAACCACTTCCTGCTTTCAAGCTGAGAACAAGCCAATGTAGCTATTTCTGTACTATTTCAATCACACATAGATTGATACTGTCACAGCTGCAAGTAAGAAGTTTGCTTTGAAGAAATGTCCTTTCCTATTGAAAAACTTGTGTGCAGGAAAAAAAAGTGATGGAAAACAGGAAGGGTGGATTGTAGAAATCCTTTAGGGTGTAATCCTACACTGATGCTTTTCTGGCTGTGGGTGAGTAGGATTTGGCAGAAGCTTTGCTATGCTGGCCATACACCAGCGATTCCATAGCCATTACAGATAAGCTAGTGGAACACTCCAGAGGCACCAGCCAAATAGCTGGATAGTGAGTGGGACATGGAGGCACATCCTCTGATGCTCTAATCTAGCCTCTTCAATCTACTGCCATACTTCCATCTCTTGTGTATCTTTATATCATTCTAGATCTGGCTCAATAGCTAGTGTAGTGATACACAGAGTCAGGGCAGGCTAGGTCATAAGTGCTGGTTCTGGCACAGAGAGGTAATAGAATCAAAGGGTTGGAAGAGAGCATTTAAGCCAGCAGATCTAACCCTTTGCTCAGTGCAGGAATCCAAATTAAAGGATCCCCAGCAAACATTTATCTGGACTTGGTTTGAACATGTACAGTGGGGCACCTGGTACCTTAAACTGCTCTTCATTTTCTCTAGTCTTCCCTGGCAAACGTAAACTGGGCTTCCAGGTTGACAGCCACAGCAATTGATTATTTCCAGTTGTTTGCTGTCTAACTTGAGTTTACATATTATGCTATGGCTTGCTGTGTGTGTAGGATTAGCATAATGTGTTGTGTGAATGCAACTACTGAGGATTCACAAACTATGATTTATGGCTTAGCACACTGTGTACTTAGCGCTTATGGCTTATTCAGTAACTATGGTTAGACAAACCAAATTTTAGCCCATTGGATGAAGACAGTCACTGTGTCTTACATTGCTTTCCAGAGGCAAATTTTCTGTTGATACAAAATTTATTCCATATCCTTCAGGAGGCCCACTGAAGACACCAGCAGTGATCAGAATGCTTCAGGCTGTTGTTTTTTTTCTTGGACTTGTTAGCCTACTTGATCTAGCCAGTCTCTTATGCCTTTACTTGCTCTATGCAATAGATATTAATAATAAATTGCAGTAATTTTATTTAGTCTTTATTTATTGCTACAGGTGGATTAATCAAATATAATATAACCCAATGCAATAATAAAACATTTAAATAGTCAATACAAGACATTTCTGATACCTGCAAAACCTAAGATACAGGTAGTCCTGGTTTAGTGACTACAGTTGTGACTGGCAACTCAGTCATTAAGTGAAATGGTTGTTAAATGAATCTGTGGCTGTGCTTACAATCTTACTTCAGCTTTTCTTTGCTTTACAGACCTGCAAAAGTCATAAATGTGAGGATTGGTCACTAAATGAGGACTACCTATAAATCCATATTGAATAATGACAATGAAAGTTAAAAAAACCTTCTATCATTAGGTTTGTATGCATTACTTTGTTGCCTGAAGAATCATAATCCAAGACAGAGGTATTGAGTTCAGTTGATTGGCTGACAGCTCCACTCTTTGTTTTTCCTTTCAGAATCCTCTCTATTTGCTTTCATGTGGCCACCTGTATGCTGTTCTCATCACTGATGCTAGGACATGGTTGATAGGGATCACTATCCTATGCTCTAGAAAGATAGTATTTGCAAAGTGAGGGAGAGAATTTAAGAAGCTCAAAGCATGTTCTGACTTTTCTCAGTATATTCAAGGTCCCTAAGAAGATAGAAGAACGTAGATGGGGAAGGAATAAATGGACTGGATTGCTCACAGGAATCTGTTTATTATTACATTTACATCTCATCTTTATTTTGTACAACTCATGGGCGGCCTACAAAATGTTCCCTCCTCCTATTTTTCCCCCAACAACAACCCTGTGAGAATTGTTTGCCATCTCAAAGAGCAACTGGTTTTAATACAAGTGAGATGCTCTGGTGATTGACCTAATAGTTTACTGTTGCTTTTTTCCAGCCAATAGCCCTGAAATTCTCACCAGTTTCTAATATTCTATTTATGTATTTCCTCCCTTTAAAAGGAGAGCCCCAGTTTGGGGTCAATAGGAGCATGAATTTAATCTAGGCAGAGTAGTCTAGCTATGATTATTAAAATAACACTGAAAGCATGATGGTTCCTTTTCAGATAACAACTACTGGCATTTAAAACTATTAAGAAATTCTGTAAAAATGTCAAGCATCAAATAAGGTGGCCCTCAATGAAAGATTTCAATGTGTTGTTCCTTTTACTCTGTGGAGTGTTATGCTGGCTTAGATATGAAAATGCAGAAAGATAGAATATCAATTACAGTAATAAATATTTAAAACCATTTAAGATTGTGGTAAGTTGTGTAGGCATATATCAGCAGGGTTATAGATGATATAAACAAGCATGCAGTGAAGTGCTAACTACCTATATTTACAATAGCACTGGAATCCTAGTCATTCCTGCAATTCTGGAGATCTATCCAGAAAAAGGCACCATTTGATAGTAAACCCCACTAGACTTAGGTAATGCTGCTATCTGAAGCATTCTTTGAGATGGCAAACAATCCTCACAGGGTTGTTGTTGGGGGGAAAATAGGAGGAGGGAACATTACGTAGGCTGCCCATGAGTTGTACAAAATAAAGATGGGAAGTCTCAGCTTGCCATTGGCCATGTATTAAAGCCCAGGTCCAACTTATTTTAAAAGACCTATTTCTTAAGGCTCTTTCTGTTTTGTGACAAGAGGAAGGAAGAAGGGAATCTCCACTATCAGCCAAAACATATGCTACTGTAGTTGGTCAGAGACAAAAGTATAACTAGGAACAAGCCAGATGTGCAAGTGTGGAAGTAAGACACTGATATAAACATCTGGGAGTGCACACTGATGTCAGTATAGGAATACAATCAAGAGCCTTTAAGAAATAACATCCACGGCCATCCACTGGATAGCACACACCTTTTCTGATCCTGCAGTATCCTGATTGTTTTATTTCACTGTAAAGTTCTACTCCTGGATTTCTCTGCTCCTGCCTCTTAAATCTGTTCTATTGCCCCCTGTGTTGCATCCTTGTGGTCTGATATCCTATGAACAATTGTGATTTATCCTGACTCATGATCCCAAGGTCATGAGAGTTTTGCTGTGAGATGACCTTCAATGAAGATGTAGAGTAGCTTGGTATGTTACCTATAAGGTGCAATATTTGACTCTGTATAGACTTGGTTTATGCAGCCTGTGCAAAGCCCTAATATGCTTGTTTGGCTTCATCTTAGTATATTGTGTCAAACTAGTCAATTAGGCCTTTTGTTTTCTTTGCAAATCATAGTTAAGCAAACTACAGGTAAGTGTGATATGGAAACCCAGCCATTAGTGAAGCACATCCCTGTATAAATTGAAGTGCAATGAAAATACAAAATGTTTAGAGGCCTTACTTCAAGTTTCTAAACATGTTATTACACAAATACAATTAAGTAAATAAAATTAGAGGTTTAATACATAAAGTGAATACTAAAACTCACATGAGATATTTATTTCATCCTTCATACATACATACATTCATTACATTTATCTCCTGATCTCCTACAAGAAATAGAGAGAGAGAATATAGAAATATATATTCTCTCTTTTTTCGCAATGATGCAAGTAGGGTTAGATGAGCCTGGACTTTATTTGGGATCTTCCCTATTCTAGTCCAGCCCCTGAGCCACTTCAAATTCAACTAGAGACTGAACCCTTTAAACAAACTTTTCCATATTATAAAGCTCAACCTTTAAAATTAGGAAAAAAAAAATTAGGAAGGAGCATACTTCATTTATAGGAATGCCATTGCTTGAGAACACATTGTCCTGAAGGGGAAAATGTGTCTGTCAACACAATGCTGTTTTTAAGCAAGCAAAGTAAAATGATCGCTAAGCTATAAATTACTCAAATGACATAATAGGCCACAGGCAGATGAGAAGAGATATTCTCAGATTAAGTAATACTCATTTTCAATAAAAGTTGTTTTGTGGGTTTTTTTTTTTTAAGCAGTCAACTGCTTTAAGCCAAGACAATTGAAAAGCCACCATCTGCTGCTAATCCAATTAGACAGTTCAAAGCCATTTTCACAAAGCACACTGTTACTGATTTATTCCATAAACGTATTTTTCAATTAAGCAACATGGAGGTCTAAATTCCTTCTAATTATGCTTTACTTAGAAATTATAATGATCCATGGATCAAGAAGAAATTGGAGTACTACAAGAAACAAACAAACATAAAGTGGATTTGCAGTAACATCCCCCCAGATGTGCATCCAATCACTTATCACCATACCCACCCATTGTCCTCTTTATCTTGGTTAATTTATCAGCTATGCCATGTTTTCCATGAGAGGAGAAGGCCTTTCTTGGAGATATGAATATAACCACTAGAGAGACATATCTATGCCAGGAATGGCTAACATTTTGGAATGGGGAGAGTGCAACTCACCCACCAATAGGTGAAACAGAAAAGGTTTTCTGGGGACATGGTCTAAAAATTTGGGCCAATTTTAAAATGGATTCTGTGGGATGGGAGGGGAATATGGGAGTAGCTCACTTCCCAGAGGCCGTTTGCTCCCACACTATTCCTTAACATGGCGGGGCAGGGGAGTAGAAAAAATTATTTTTCTCCCCCCCATCAAATTTCATTAGTCCATTGCAAACTCAGGGTGCTTCAAGACTACAAATGTAGCTGAGGTTATATGAAGCTCATGAAATGTGGGTTGTCTGTGCCTGATCTGCATCCTTGTTTTCAAAGGGGAGAATGTATGTAAATCAGGGATCCCCAACATTTTTAATTAAAGTGGGAATATTCAGAATTTTGAAAGCATGTTTTGGGCATCCTCACAAAATGGCGGTAAGTGACCTCAGCGTGCAGCCATTGGCTAATGCCTATAATAACTGATTTCCCCCACGCCCCCCTCCAGCTGGCACACTTGTGGGTCGCATGCTTTCCAACTTTCTTCTTGCTTCCCTGCCATCTTTCTTGTTCTCTACCATTTCAGCTTGCTGGTGTTATTTTTCTGCCCAAGTGAGCATCCTTCCAAACAGAGAACTGAACCGCAGCTATCCATCCTTTCCTCTCAGTAAGAATCTAGTCTATGTGGGGCACAGAGACATTACCCAAAATATAAATTATGCTTGAGGCTGATGCTTTCCCTTTACAACATGACAGATTCTTATTTTGTTTAATGAAAGCATTCTTAAAACAATAACATCAGGTGGGTTAAGGAGCCTGGCAAGTGCCAAGAGAGATATCCATGGGTACATTAGCAACTGCAGGTGTTACATTAAAGATTTAGGTTATAAAATCCTCCCATGGAATAGATGCATACAGCATTGGTCAGTGCACCGGAATTTAAGTTATTCACCATCATTACACTTAGTATGCTACTGCACATTGGGCCTTGGTTTTGTCAAGTAGCCTTCTTAACAATGCTTTATTTCAAATATACTTCTATTTTTTCCCAGGTCAGCACAGCCTACTGAGTGAATCCTGCATAAGGGAAGAACTATATCCACCAATGAAGCCTTTTGATCAAATTGGGGAAAAGTGTCGGCAGAACTGGAGAGGACCGCTTTGACAATTCTTGGATCATTCTGCCATTCTTTGTAACCCTCCTCTCCACTACATCTGCCCATGTACCCTTATGCATTGGGAGCCCTACATTTCTCCCATCCATCTGTGGAAAATCTCTGACCCAACAGGAAAGTCCATCTTTCAAAATCCCTTGTTCTTCCTGCAGTTCAGTATTCCCTATCCCAAATCCATTCCAGAGTGTCCTGTTAAAGTCTGGAGTGAATTAGCTCTTTGATTCTAACTGCTTTAATTAGTTTAACTGTAAATCAGTTCAGTACATAAACAGAGATAACACACAGGCTGATGCCTGTAAATCAGACAGAAGCTTACATACAATGCAAGATTCATGAGAGTCCTTGCCTGTAGATTGGAGCATAGCAAAAGTCAGTTGGTGACAGTAGCTGAAGGAAAGAAGGCCATAGTCATTGAGAGTGAAGTCCAGAGCCAGAAAAGCCCACAGGATCCAATCCAGGGTTTGAAAGCTGAAGATCAATCCACAGGGCAAGGAGCTGGTAGGAACTAACCTCCAGCCAAAGAAATGTCAGAAAGTCAGGAAGTGGGAAAGCTGTTTTCCACAGGGAGGAGGTTTGAAAGATGATCGTACTGTATATAGCAAGTAACTGACTAAATAAATAGGGGAGCTGACACCATTTCTTCTCTAGGAGTTGCACAGATTTCTATTGCTCAGCTCTTTTTGCCCCTTTTTTATTTTAGGGATTGGCATTTATCCAAGGTTGGGATCTAACTCCCTATTATCAGGGTCAGCATCCATCTGCGCAGAGACTAAGCCAGTGGCCCCAGAAACAATCTCAGACGGTTGACAATCCAAGGCTAAGATTCCATCAGTTCTTCTCTCTGTTTCCTAGTCTAAGGAGTTTATAACACCAAGGGTTGGGGGACCCTCCAGAAAAGTGGGGGAAATAGCATGGTAGTTTGAGAGGAAGAAAGTCAGATAAGGCTACTGAAGATTAACTTCCTCTTCTACCACTGGGAGCACTGAGTAGAGCTCCACTCAGATTTCTCCCTTTGTGTGGAAGAAAGGCTGAGGCAAGTAGAGTTTCATCTAGGCAGATGGCTTTGCAGGCACAGAGGAAGAACCCCACCCCCACTGCTTCATTTAGCAGGATCATGTTTTTTCCAAGAGGTGGTGTGTCAAGAATGAAAATATGTTTAGTGAGGGAAGGGTGGCCACTTTTTAAAATGAGAGGCCCCTCTGTACTTTTGTCCACCTGTGCAAGGATTATGACTGATGCAGAGGCAGTATATTTTGACGGTGCCATCAGTTTCTCTAGCAGATGGAAATATATGTTGTCATTTGCTAGCATTTTGCTCTTGGTGATTCCAGAGAGACCATTTCAAGCATCTTGGGGCTAAAGTTGTATTTTATCATGGATATGCAGTTTCATTTATTTTGGTGGATGGAAACTCTGTTAATAGCTTTGTCTGTCCAACATTCTGAGTTGAATATGCTCTGCCTGTAATCCTACAAAATGTAAGGCATGGCAGCATAATTTCGATTATTTTGAAATTGTTTCAGATTGTTTTGCAGATACTGAGATGAGAAAAATCCTTCTGTTAAAAAAAAGTTAGGATAGGATCATGCGAACAGATACTTGTATATCCATAAGAAACACTTTTAAATTAACTTTTCATAGAAAATGCACGCTGAATCTTGTTACTGGGAAATTAAAGGGCAAACGCTGAAAGAGGAAGAGAGTAGAGGTGATGTTAACTTAATGTTTTTCTCAAGATGAACAAAGAGAAAGAGAAATGGAATTCTGATAATCTAATGGGTTGTAGTCTAAGCTATGTGCAGAATTCAGCTATAATCTTTTCAGTAAGATATTTGTTTGCTCTCGGAGAAAATGTCCTTAGGAAATGGAAGCAAACTTTATAGATACTAGGTGACGGTGGACAGAGCTGTCACAAGAGTGTGTAGTCTGCAGTTTAAAATTCTATAAAGTGAGCTCCATTAGCTTGTGCGTGTGTGTGCCTGCTTAACATCAGGGAAGTGGATGAGAGAGTTCAGGAATCCTGGCTCAGAAAAGAGGAATACAAGTTATGTTGGCAATGCTTCACATGGTATTGCATAAATGTGTGAAAAAATTGGATCAGGCTCCTGGCATCAAAGAACAATGAAGCAACCCACAGTGACAAGAATGGGCTGTAGCATCCTGTTCCAATAAGATGCATGGATGTCTTCCAAGATCCTGTGCTTTTGATCAGAAAGGGATTTACAGAAATGATACCCAAGCAGAAAGGATGATGAGATGGGACAAATGTGAATAGCAGCAATGCTCTCTTGTGGCTAAGAGCTGCCAGAGCCTCCATCACATGCTTACAACTACAATACACTAAATCGAATTTATGATCTGGCTGTTGATACTTCATCCCCCTCCCCCCCCCCTTATCTTAGTTTTCAAGTGAGTTAGCCTTAACCTCTGAGTCATGTAATAGTGTTCCTATTGTTCAGCCTTACAGTTGTGTGAAAAAGAAAGTACACCCTCTTTGAGTTCTATGGTTTTACGTATCAGGACATAATAAAAATCATCTGGTCCTTAGCAGTTCTCAAAAGTAGGTAAATACAACCTCAGATGAACACATGACATATTACACCATGTCATCATTTATTTTACAAAAAGAAAGCCAAAATGGAGAAGCCATGTGTGAAAAACTAAATACACCTTATGATTCAATAGCTTGTAGAACCACCTTTAGCAGCAATAACTTGAAGTAATCATTTTCTGTATGACTTTATCAGTCTCTCAAATCTTTGTGGATGAATTTTGGCCCACTCTTCTTTACAACATTGCTTCAGTTCACTGAGGTTTGTGGGCATTTGTTTATGCACAGCTCTCTCGAGGTCCCGCCACAGCATTTCAATCAGGTTGAGGTCTGGACTTTGACTGGGCCATTGCAGCACCTTGATTCTTTTCTTTTTCAGCCATTCTGTTTTAGATCTGCTGGTGTGCTTGGGATCACGGTCCTGTCGCATGACCCAATGCCGGCCAAGCTTTAGCTGTTGGACAGATGGCCTCACATTTGACTCTAGAATACTTTGGTATACAGAGGAGTTCATGGTCGACTCAATGACTGCAAGGTGCCCAGGTCCTGTGGCTGCAAAACAAGCCCAAATCATCACCCCTCCACCACCATGCTTGATGGTTGGTATGAAATGTTTGTGCTGATATGCTGTGTTTGGTTTTCGCCAAACGTGGCGCTGTGTGTTATGGCCAAACATGTCCACTTTGGTCTCATCTGTCCAAAGGACAGTGTTCCAGAAGTCTTGTGATTTGTTCAGATGCAACTTTGCAAACCTAAACTGTGCTGCCATGTTCTTTTTAGAGAGAAGAGGCTTTCTCCTGGTAACCCTTCCAAACAAACCATACTTGTTCAGTCTTTTTCTAATTGTACTGTCATGAACGTTAACATTTCACCTGCTAACTGAGGCCTGTAGAGTCTGAGATGTAACTCTTGGATTTTTTGCAATTTCTCTGAGCATTGCACGGTCTGACCTTGAGGTGAATTTGCTGGGACGTCCACTCCTGGGAAGATTGGCAACTGTCTGAAATGTTTTCCACTTGTGAATAATCTTCCTCACTGTGGAATGATGGACTTTAAAGTGTTTGGAAATGGCCTTATAACCCTTCCCAGATTGATGGGTAGCAACAATTGCTTCTTTAAGAACATTGCTGACGTCTTTACTCTTTGGCATTGTATTAACACACACCTCAATGCTCAAGACCAGCAAACTCCTAAAACTTCGGCTTTTACAGAAGTAGTCACACTTGCTGATGATCAATTGATCAAGGGCATTTGATTAGCAGCACCTGGCTACTATTTAGCCTCTTCATACCTATGGCAGCAGTAAGGGTGTACTTACTTTTTCACACATGGCTTCTCCATTTTGGCTTTCTTTTTGTAAAATAAATGATGTCATGGTGTAATATGTCATGTGTTGTTGTTCATCTGAGGTTGTATTTACCTACTTTTGAGAACTGCTAAGGACCAGATGATTTTTATTATGTCCTGATATGTAAAACCATAGAACTCAAAGAGAGTGTATTTTCTTTTTCACACAACTGTAAGTGCAAAAGGATTTCAAAGAAATAGTGAATTTCTCTATTGATAAATGTGTCCAGAACCCAGAAAGTCTGTAAGGATCTGGATCATTCAACAACATGTTAAGCAATATTGGCTAGTTTCACATGACACACTAAACCAGATAAGTTAAGGAAGTAGCATTTTATTCAAGCCTGGAACATGGGACAAAATGCAGTTGAGTGGTACACATGTCTGGCCCTCTGGTCTAGTCCAGCATTCTTTATTTGCAATAGCTAACTAGAGCGGACTCAAGCATCAAGGTTGTGTGCATTGTTCTGACAAAATGCTATTGACGTGGTAACAGATCAGGGAGAATTCTGGTCAAGCTCTATGCAGCAATCACAGGCTTCAACTGACATGATGGCTAGAGAATGGAGACAGCAGAAGCTTGCCAATTTTCAGGCACCTCTACATCCAGCAGTTTTTGGCTGATCTGATCTCATAAGGTTAGCTGATTGGTGAAGTAAGTCTATTTATGGCTCTTCACCAGTTCATTTGAAAACAGAACAAAGCTGGGTTTTCTACTTGCAAGGCTGTATTTCTGTAGAGTTATTGGTCAGTGTGATGTGTTCCTGTCTTACCTCCTGCCCTCAGTTCCTGAACTCATGACAACTTATCTTGGTGCTTGTCTATAGGTATTATTTAGAATGTACCTTCATACTTATGATTCCAGCTCTGAGGAAAGTATCCAGTTGCCAAACTAATGCCACACTATCTTCATTATTTGCGAGAGGTTTTTTAATGTGAAAGAGGAATAGTGACTTTGCAGCCAGGAAACTATTTCAGATAGCAATCAATCAGGTAATATTTTTGTTGGTGCCCAAGTAAACACAACATGTAATAAAAATATATATATGTAGGGGCAGGTGTGAGGATTCTTTACTTTCCAAGGACTGGACACACCACAGAGTAGCAAATCAGTACAAAATGCTTTATTGCAGCACACACCTTCCCCAACAATAGACTATTGCTACCCACCCATCTAGGACTTGCAAGGTGATGTTGCCATGTAAATATGTCTTTAATACTCAGTCCTTTAATACTTATTTCAAGCAAAAGTCTCAAAGTCTGCAAGGTGGCATACAATTTTGCCTCCTCCCAAAAATTCTTACGCTAGTTGGGTTGAGGTGATGTCTCAGTGTGGTAGTTCTTCTAGTTGCTACCAAGCTCCTGGCAAAGCTCCAAGCAGGACTCCCACCAGGATATGCTGCTCACCATAACTTGTGGTCCTGGCAGTTGAATGATAGTTCTCTTGCCTGCTTATAATAGCTGCCAATGTTCAGACATCACCTCCACTTCCTCATTTGTATGCCACTTACTTATCACCTATCCTCCTATACACACTTCCCCACTCTGTCTTAGCATTTGCTTTTGTAAGCTAGGGGCCTGGGTGGGGCGTGGCTCCATTATCACAGGCAGCTGGAACACTGGCTTGGATGCTTGTGAATAAAGTTTGAGTTAATGAATGAGGGAAATGGGGTGAGAAGCATTTCTGCCTGGCTGCAGCTACTTTTCCCAACTTTAATCCCTCACAGCAGAAGCTAGCAGTTTCTTTTGTTTCCCTTTTACATGGAGTTGTTTCCTTCCTGTGGTGGGGATTTCTAATTTTTTTTAGGACTTCTAGTAACTTGGGGCTGGCACTGACTGCTTTTTTTGCATTCTTCTATTAGTCAGCTGGAGAGACAGCACTGTTGGTGTTATGATGCTCTCAGCATTTCCACATAAGCAGAAAGGAAGATAATGACAAGTCAGTTTCAAACCCTCCTCCTATTTGACAAGCTCCAATAAATATGAAATCTCCACATGAACAGATGTGCATATGCAAAATAAGAATTATGATATATTCACTGGCAGTCTTAATATCTCTGCTTAGCTTACAAGGCCCAACAACATCAGCTGGGTCCTGCCATCTGCTAAGATACAAGTCTATATATTTAATCAGCAAGATTAAGGTTTGATTTCAGGCAAAGTAACTTCTTAGTTGTCTCTGAGAAGACCACCTCCAGTAACTTGGAACTCAGTTAAGAAGAGGGGGACACATGAATATGGTCCCCTTCCACTGCATTATGGTTTATGTACTCTTTTTATGGATAGAGATGATCATCTACACCCACAAAGACAAATACAATTTTTAACATTTAAATTCAAACATTCCCTTATGAAAATTGAACTGTAGCTCACCTTTAAAATATATATATATACACATTTGTAGTAAATTCTCTAATAAACAATATTGGTTTCACTTTGGGTTTTATAAAGAGTGACTGGACTCGTGCATATTGGTTTTCAGACTACAAAGATATGTCATATTTTGAAGCCATTAAATCAGAGGTGTACAGCCTTATGGTTGCCAGGATGCATATGGGAGGCCAAAAGGGTACAGTTGCTGTGGCAATGTTATTTTCTCAGGCTTTAGGGGAAGTTTGTATGTTCAGCCTATTTTAGAATGTAGACTGCAGTTTTGTATGTTTACTGATGATTGATTATGTACCATCAAGTTGGCAAGTCTTAGCAATCACATAGATAGCTTTTCTCCATGACGATCTACCCCTACCCTTCCAGTTCTTCCAAAGGTGCACTCATCACCACTGTAATTGAGTCCATCCACCTTGCTAATGGTCATCTTCATCTTCTCTTTCCTTAGAGAGATTGAGAGAGATAGGTCTTCACATAATGTGTCCAAAAGAGGATAATTTGAGCCTGGTCATTTGTGCCTTGAGTGAAAATTCCAGGTTGATTTGTTTGATGATCCTTTTTTTTTTTTCTTGGTTAGCCATGATATTCTAACAGTCTTCTCCAACACGAAAGTTCAAAAGCATCAATACTCTTCCTATTCTGCTTCTTCAAAGTCCAACTTTCACTTCCATAGAGTGTCACAGGGAAAACCATGGCTTGTACGACTGCTTCTTCTAAATGGCTGGAAGTGCTGATGTTGAGTGGGCTCTGGGAGATGTAAAATAATGGCTCAGGAGATCCATGTTACTTTTTATCAGTAATTCTGAAGAGTTTGAATTTGGATCACATGCTCAGTCCTTGCTCTCACAATGCACCCCTTTATCTTTCAGCTTCATCCTGTAAAAGAACATTCCCTTTCTAGACCTCCATATGTGCATAATATATCTCCTATACCTTCACAGTTTTACAAAATCTCTGTTTTATAAAAGCTCATACTGCAATAAATTAGTTTGACTTTCAAATTCCATACAGCTCTTTTCTCTGTTGGAATTAACAAGTTTTCAAAACACCCCTTTTGTTTTTTGATTATACAGCACAACACGCCATTTGTCAATATGCATTAGCATAAACCTTAAAATAAATTACGTACAGACACATTTCAATATATCTTGGTTCCAAATACAATTGAAAGAGTAAAAACAACAACAGTATGCAGCTAAAACCAAAAAACTGCACTCTGGAAAAATCAATTTAAAATAAACAAATCTTTGTTTCATCACAATCTAGTCTATGATCTGTTTCCATGCTTACATTGTAAATCACATGAGAGTTGCTGCGTGTTACCACTCTCATTTGGGCTAACGACTGCTTTCGTGTCTTGATGGACTGAAGACTTCCATTCTTTTGCAAGCTCTCTCTTGGCAAGCTCTGAGAATGTAGACTTGCTGCCAGGAATGCCTCTCGCAGTTCCAAGCTTGCTTTCATGACTCATGCTTGTCACATGCAAGCACCACTCTGTGGGTGTTCATACTGGAGGGCAAAATGCTGTGTGTTCCAAAAGAATTCCTTCACTTCCTCTGCAGCAAGACTGTAGTGCAAGTGGTGATGAAGGCCCACACCAAACCATTTGTGAGGCCCCAGGGCTGTAGTAGGTAAATAAGGTTGCACTGGACAGACAGTGAGGCTGGAGATTCAGATTTTTGGAAGGAATCAAGGAGGCTTTCCTTCATTTTCTGGAACAATAGGAGGGCAGGAAGTTGAAATTTAGCAGTGCAGTTGGAGGGATTTGGGGACCTACAGTAAAGAGGTTTGGAGGTTGTAGCGGCTAGAGTAATTAAAGACACTTACTCCAGTATTTAAATGGTATAAGTTATGGTGTCAAGAACCATGAATGTATGTACTTAGAATATGGAGCTTTCTCTGTTACCCCAAGGGGCACATCACCAGGATTATCTTTGCATGAATGGGGCTTTAGAGCAGCTCCCACTCCAGGACCCCAAAAGCTTCTCTTGCCTCAAAAGATCAGTCTAAGAATTTAGGATAGATGGACTTTACCTGGATAACATAACAGTAATCGTCATTTATCCTGTCTAGTCCTTGTAGCTCACCAGTGAAGATACAGAGTTCAGTCCATTCACAGCCTTTTAAATCTCCCTGATCTTCTAATTTTTTTTTTTTCCTTCTGCAGACATATCATTTGACCTCCTTCCCATCTTGCTGGATAAAAGGAGAAAAGATGACCACAAAACCAAGGAACAGACAGGAAGAAATTGGTTTGGCATTGTGTTTCACTGCAAAACTTGATTTAAATGATACATATAGAACCTGCAGTAAAACACTGACCAGCTTTTTACTTTGGGTTAAGTGACAGTTTGCTTAAATATGGTTTGTTGAGGGAGGCTTAATTGGCTATGTTTGCATAACACAAGGAGTGGTGATGGACATAGCTCCAGACTGATAAAAATATTATAAGAATCCTACTTGCTTTCATAGGGCAAGACAAATGAAATCCCAGAGTATTGAAAGAACTGATAGAAGTGACCTGCTTGATATGATTTTGAAAACTCCTAGAGAAATGGCAAGCTGCTGGAAGACTTGAGTAGAAGAAACATAATTCCAATATTCAAATAGGGGGAAAAGAAAGGGTGAGGTAGAGCCACCATCCATTAATTTATCCAAACCTGTTTAAAAGCCATCCAAGTTAGTGGTTATTAACATGTTCTTGTGGTAATGAATTCCACATATTAATTATGTTCTGTTGAAAAAGTGCTAAATTTCCTTCGAATCATCTCTCTTCAGTCTGCTTTAACCAGAATCTCATCAGGAATGCTTATCAGATTGAGGAGACCTGGTCTAACAGGACTGTGTGCTAGAAGGATTTCTTCTAGGGGTTCTAGTTGGCTACCACTGAATATAAGTAAGTAGTGTGATGCAGTAACTTAACAACTGCATTAACAGAAGCACTGCATCCCAATCATTGGAGGTTTCATTGCACTAATTATACTGTACTTGGACTACTGTGTCCAGTTCTGGGTATCACACTTTAAAAGAAACATGGAGAAAAGGAGTTGGTTACGAAGATGATAAAGCGTCTGGAAACCAAGCCCTATGAGTAAGGTTTAAAGGTGTTAGGCACATTTACTGTAGCTTGAAAAATAGAAGAATGAGAAGGATCACAGTGACTGACAAATATTTAAAAATATTTTGATCTCATGAAATATAAATTTGAAATCTGAAATCACACTTGTCAAACAGCATTGAACTCATGTCATTCTGGTGTTTTGTTTTTACAGTCCACAATAAATGTATTGTTTATAGCAAGGACAAGCAAAAGAGATTGACTCGTGGTACAGTAGAAATGCAAATGAAGAATGTTTTAATTCAGAGAAGATACTGGCTGCTGAGATAGATGAGATGATAAGAAAGATGATAAGATAGGTAGATTGTAAGGAATGTTTAAGGTTAAAAATTGTAGCTTAGCTGGTATACAGAGTTTTTGATGTATGATGATCACATCTTAATAACGGAGGATTCCCTGGATGTCTGGTCCCTGCAAAGCACCCTAGGATCTCTCTGGATCAGGCTGCACCCAGGTTTGACTAATATCCTGAACATTTTAGGATTTAAGTGGCTTGGACTAAATGGTTACAGTTATTAACATGAACTGGGCAGCTGAGGGGAGAATAGATTAAAAGAATTGGACTGATGCAGAATAACACAAGACGCCGGCTGGATGTGAAATTAAACAAAGGAAATTCAAAGTATCTTAGGAGGAATTTCATGACAGTAGGAATGATTAAACAGTGGAACACTCTGACTAGAAAAGTGAGAAACTTCCTTTTGCTGGAGTTTTTCTAATGGAGACTGATTTAGCTAATTCTTTCACTGAGCAGCAGGTTCACCTATAATGTTTCTTTCAACTCATATATTCTATAAATCTATGATTCTGAAATTCTTACAGGCTGGATTCCTGCCTTGCACAATACCATAGTTTACTTTACTTGGTCCTGCTTGGTACATTTTGTGAATCCAGCCCTGGAGAGTAGTAAACCTTGTATTATGGTGTAGTGTGTTTCATGAATCCAGTTGTTTGCAGTTTATTCAGTAAGCCATGGTTAAGCAAACCATGGCTTAGTACATAACATGAACCCAAACATAATAAGAAAAATGAAGTAGAAGAATCCACAGGGAACTCTGGGCCATTGTTCCTGGACTAGATGCCTCTCTCTCTGTAAACAAAAAAGAAAAGGTGGTAGGTAGGCAGCAAGTACTGGTTGGTCAAGGCCTCCAGGGAGGGGAGCATACGGGTGGATTCATGCGATAGTAAATGCCTATTTGAGAGAGGGGGTGGTCCATCAGCTCTGAAAGAGGGGATGGTCTGCCCACTCAACAGACCATTACTGAATCCACCCGATCTGGACATCTCAAGTTCAGACTCAACCTTCCCTTTTTAGGGAAAGTTATTCAGAAGGTGGTTGCCTCCAGTTTCAGAGGGCCTTGGAAGAAACATATTATTTGGACCCTTTCCAGGTGGGATTCAGACCTGGGTATAGCACTAAGACTGCACCTGCCCTATGGAACATCGTTTTCCTTGAGGTCGGGCTGGCCCTGACCTTGATGGCCTTCCGGAAGGGCCTGAAGACCTGGCTTTGCCATCTTACCTGGAAATCAGAGAGTGGTGTGGTGCCCATAAAATGGCTATACAGTATTGTTCTTGAATTACTGTGCTCTCCCAGTGACTGCTTTGTTTGGTTTTTAATTTTTAATTACCTCATAGTGATGGATGATCTCACCCAGCAGCTTGATGGAGATATTAAAAGGGGGGGGGGGGTTGCTCAAAGAATTCTAATTGTAATGCTCATTGCAAGTGGCACTTCTCCTCAATCCAACAAAGCAATAAAAAAATGACATATCCAGTCTGATTTCAAGATATCTGTCCAAACCAATATGTCTTTAGAAGAGAATATGTGTAGCTCAGGGTTGAACTGTGGAGTCTTTGCGGTTCTCTGAGCTTGGTTGTTTCCTTGCAAACTGAAGATGTTGCCTAGCTGGGTAACAAAACGTTTGCAAGAAAACAACCAAGCTCAGAGAACCCCAAGGACTCTACAATATGCCTTTAGAGAAAAATTATATGTACTTTATTTTTTTGGGGGGGGGAGGTATAAAATACAACTAGATAGAAGATGTGCCAAAAGTTTTCATTATTTGCATGCAGATGTCATTCCTTTGTTTTTGTTGAAAATGGCCCACACAAAAAATAATTAAATGTAGTAGTAATTCCATCAATGTTTGCTTTTAAAACTCATTTAATAGCTCTAAAATACTTTATTTAAGAAGTTAGTGCTGGTCCATTTGATTGTTTTTTTTTTCCTTTATGTAAAGTTTATTTTTTGAAAATGGGCAAATATACTCAAATGCTTATGGGGTGGGAATGAAAAGTATATGGAGAAAACAATATTATACGAATGACAGCAAGCTCTTAGGATTTGCACCCTTAACCTTTAGCTTCAGTGTTGTATGTCAAGATATGGAGACCAATTGCCACAAGGTGGAGCTAGCGGCATGATGCTTGAATAGAGGATCTTATTCAAAGATACTGTACTTACAGCATTCCAGATTTGCAAATGAAAATGTAATACAATTTGGCTGGATGTTTGGGATAGGGCCAGAGTATACAAATCTGTCTGGCAGCCGGCTCTGCTCTAATGCTATGTTGAGAAGTTCATCCCATGATCAAGAAACAATTTGCTGTTTAGGCTTCACCAATGTAGGGAAGACAAGATACAACCCCCAACTTTAGTAAGAGCAAGATCCCATGCAAGTTTGTTTGGACAGTTTAAACATGAGTAAGAAACCAAAATCCTAAATTTGTATAACTATGTTGCACTTTGACACATGCAGGGATATTGCTGCCTTCTTCAGGAACTCAAGGCCCCTTACATGGGCCATTTTTATTACATTTTATTCCCTACAACCATCTGTGGGGAGACTGGGCTGAAAGAGAGGGACTAACCCAAAGTCACCCAGTGAGATTCCATGGCTGACACAGGCTGCCTCCACCTGAATGGCACTGGAAGGCTTAAAGGATAAGCTGCTGTGGTGAAAAACTGTGGATCCCCAGCCTTGATTTTTAAGATTTTATATGAAATCATATGAAATAGCCCAGTGTTCAACTTATTTTCTTAAACTTCTTTCTCTCAGGACCCCTTCCCACTTTTAAAAATTATGCAGGCTTTTGTTTGTGTGGATTGTATTTATCGATACTTATCATATTAAAAATTAAAATTGATGCATTCACTACTGCTACCGCTTCTTCCAACCGTTTGGTGGGATTTTAATATTGTATTATTTTTCAACATAGGCTGGCAAATCATTCTGATTTCACAGACCCCTGAGAGGGTCTTAGGCGACCCCCAGGGGCCCTAGGACCCCACTTTAAGAAACACCGAAATAACCAAACACAGACCACTGTCTAGAGGGATGTGTTCTGTAATGTCATTGCTGTATGATGGAATGTGGATCCAGAGCATCAGTTATAAGGTTGCATGTATTTGATACCATGTTGGCCCCTCAACTCTTTGGATCTCACTGGTTATAATAGCTCTTTCTGTGCACACAGATGTAATCATTATTTTGAACTGTCATTTCAGGTAGATCCTATGAACAAGTACAAGGATCCGACTTCTACTTTCTTCCTTGCAGCAAAGCTGTTTGCAAAATTAGCAACTGAGCCCACGGTCTTTACCAGTTTTGTTTCTCCCCTCCGAAATCCCGTTGTTATGCTGGTGAGGCTTACAGAATACGCCGTAGCATTGCCTCCCAAAAGGTAGCGAAATCGCTTAGCTTCCACCTCGCGGCGCGTTCTCTAGTGGGCATGCGCAGCCGCTATCTAAGACGGAGTCATAAATATCGCGAGACTGAACCTGCCGGGCGCGGGTTGCGAGACTAAAATTCAAACGCGGGCTTGCGGAGGTTGTTGCGCCTTTAGGTAAAGGCGAAGCGGGTAAGTGCCAGCCGGCTTTCCGGCAAAAATCCTCGCATAACGGGGCACCCCTTAAAAAGTAAGAGCCAGAATAAGCAGTAACTACAAAAGAAGAGGAGCCCTCTTTAATTTTTTTGACTCCAGATTTTTCTTGGTTACCGGTACCCAGTACGCGAAAACAAACTTTACCTGTCGTTAAATGCCAATTTTTAAAGAGCGGGATTTATTTTCCTGGCTGTATCTCTGCTGGAGAAAGTCCCACAGCTGCGTTTATATCCCAGCAAGTTTCCTCCCGAAAGCGAAGTTCCTCTCGTTTATGTATTCTCACCCCCCGCCAGCCCCCAGTTCCTGTCCTCGCAGTTAGTTGCTCTCAACTTGAGCCGCTCTTTCCTCCGTCTCTTCCTGTCCGAGGGCTGTTTTCGCTCCGTGTGGCTAAAGGCGGGCTCCCTCCATGTGTTGGGCTCCCGCTGCCTTCTAGGGAATCGTGAATAGCGGCAGCTGCAGCCTGTTGGATCTGGAGGGCAGCGCGGAGAAAGGAGAAAACCTGGGGGAGAGGCTTCTCTGTGCTTTGGGGGAGTGATTCAGCCTTTCCTAAATAAGTTCTAATTCCTGAACCCTGTGCTCACCTAGATTATTTCATGGTCCACTGGTTTAGGGCAAGAAACAGAAAAGGGGATGTTATTATATCACCTGTTCTATGCTGGCATACAGTCAGGGTTAACCCCACCCTTGAAACAAATGTCCTGCTCATTCTGATCAGTTTTACTTACAGTGTTTACTCTCAGCCGTGATTCCCTTACCCTTTTTGTTATTGTTGTTTAGTCGTTAAGTCGTGTCCGACTCTTCGTGACCCCATGAACCATATTGCGCCAGGCCTTCCTATCTTTCACTGCCTCCCTGAGTTTGCTCAATTTCATGCTCATTGCTTCAGTGATACTATCTAGCCATCTCATCCTCTGCCGTCCTATTCTCCTTTTGCCTTCCATCTTTCCCAGCATCAGGGTCTTTTCCAAAGAGTCCTCTCTTCACATTAGGTGACCAAAGTATCTGAGCTTGAGCTTCGTTATCAATCCTTCCAATGAGCAATCAGAGTTGATTTCCTTTAAGATTGTCTGGTTTGACCTCCTAGCAGTCCAGGGGACTCTTAAGAGTCTTCTCCAGCACCACAGTTCAAAGGCATCAATTCTTTGGCGTTCAGCCTTCTTTATGGTCCAGCTCTCACAGCCATACATTACTACTGGAAAAACCATAGCTTTGACTATGCGGATCTTTGTCGGCAAGGTGACGTCTCTGCTTTTTAATATGCTATCTAGGTTTGTCATAGCTTTCCTCCCAAGGAGCAAGCGTCTTTTAATTTCATGGCTGCAGTCTCCGTCTGCGGTGATCTTGGAGCCCAAATAAATGAAGTCTGTTACTGCTTCCATTTCTACCCCTTCTATTTGCCAGGAATTGATGGGTCCAGATGCCATGATCTTAGTTTTTTTAGTTTTTTTCCCTTACCCTAAAGGTAGCTAAATTCTGCTACTTCATATGCAAAATGCACGGCGCGCAAATTGATAAGCCAAATTAATTTTAGGATTTATTATGTGTAACCTGTTGTTTTTACTACTGAGTTTTATTTTGTACTGGTCTTTGACCGCAATAAAGATACTTATACTAAAAAAAAGGAGAATTGGAATGACCTTGGCGAAACCAATACAGAAGGGAGAGGTATGCTACAGGAATGGTATTTCCAGATAGCTTCAGCATCCTCCCTCCCCTCCCCCCCAGCAAAAAAAATCTATACATATTTAGAATTGTATAGAATTCTATAGACGTATAGAATTATACATCTATAGAAATTTATATAATTCCATATATGTATAATTATACATAGAATTTTATATGAAAAATTCTATGTATGATTGTTATCATATATAGAAAAATTCTGTACATACAAACATTCTAAAGATGACTTGGTTTGGGGCAATGTCTGTAAATGTTTCATTTCCTTTTGGCTTGCATAATCTGTTTCCCACAATCCTTTTTCACTTTTTCTTCCTGTCCTGTGATGACATTTGCCATTATCCATAGCCTATTGAAGAAGCAATATCAATTGAGAAGTGTTTGAAAAACTTAGTGAGGTTTGGTAGAACTTTAAGGGGTTTGTTTACAAGACTTATTGATGTACTGCTTTAGTGTGAATGTGTATTTGTTGCAGTGTTACCTGTGACTTATTAGATACATTAGGCTGGTTGTGCATCTTGCTTGTGGAGGAAGGGAAACTGCTGGCATCTCTCAGAACAACCATGTTTTAGGTTTTATAGTTCTGCACTTAACTACTGAACCTGAAATAAAGTAATTGTTCTTAATTGTTTTTTTCCCTTTCCTTTTAGAGTTTATATGCATTTTGTAGAAAAAAGAAAAACCATGTGTTCATTTATATTTCTGTCACATTTTCTCAACAAGGCAATTCTATTGTGCCATGTTTACTTGATATTCTTAATAGCTTTGACTGGGGTTGGTTTTTACTGGGTGACCCATTGTGGTAGTACTTTCCATTAAATGCAAAATTTTATACAGACACACATTATTAGCTGTTGGAAGAAATTGCAAGAACAAAAGCAGCCTTGTAAAAGATAGCAATATTGCTGTGAGTCAGGCATTGTCCCATCTTACTGTTTTTCCTCATAATGTGGTTTGTTTGACCTCAGGTTACTATGCTGTGTGAATCCAGCCATTTTAATTGCTTAAATTATAGTTTAGGGTTTAACTGCAGGACTGAGCAACCTTTTTGACCTAGAACTTGCACTGGTGGTGTTTTTAAAAGTGCTACATAAGTGTGTTGATTTACAGAGGCATGTTATACCTATTTAATATATTTATAAAGCAAAAAAAAAAGTAAAAAAAAATGACTGTTCACTGAAGGTCAATAAATAGGAACTGGGGATTCAGATGTAGGCCATAAGTTGCCAGTCCCTGTCTTGGGTATGGTGTAAATTTAGCCAATGATAGCTTAGTAGTCTAGGAAATGGAAAGTTGTGTTTCAAGTCAGTTTTGACTCCTGGTGACTGCCTGGACAGGTTCCTGCCATTTTCTTGGCAACATTTTCAGAAACGTGTGGCCTGTTCCGTCTTCCTAGGGCTGACCAAAGTTACCCAGCTGGCTTTGTGCCTAAGGCAGGACTAGAACCCACAGTCTCCTGGTTTCTAGCCTGATACATTAACCACTACACCAAACTGACATTCTAAGTAACATATGTCTTAATGTGATATCTACGCCCAACCATTGGTTCTGCTAAGTCTTATGTCAGTTATATTTTCTACCCTGCAAGATCTCAGAGATATTTTACAGGATACTGCTCACGTTTCTCTTGAATTGGAGATGCAGATTTAGATCTCGGTTCTTTTGTACTAAAGCACATACTCAGTTACTGAGCTCTTGCCACTGTATTTTTTAATGTTATAAAAATGCTTAACCTTGAAATCATTGGTTGCAGACATTGAGGCCTATACTGCTTTTGCTGGTCTAACTTGTTTTCATCTCTTCTAGTTTTTGTAGGACAGTATAAATATATACTCTAGTTCCTGAGTGCTGGAGTACCAGATGGTTGGAGAGGAGAATTGCACTCCTTCAGTTTGTTGCTAAAATAATTAGAGAAAGGAAATGGAACTGAGGAGATTATTTCACTGGCAAGAGTGACTAGCTTTAACCTTTTCCCCAGCCTTGGAGATAGAGAGGGATAAAGGAACATAAACACAATTGTGCTGCACTTCAGGACTGAGTGTCTTCATAGTTCTACCATACAGAAGATCTCTGCCTGTTTCCTTGCTCCAAAGTTCAAATAAACATTGATGCTTGGTTTGTATCAGATATACCAGGCCAAACAAGCTTTACATACTTCCCTGTTTGGTACTAAAGACGCAGGCAGGAAGTAACTTTGCAATAGCTTTAGCTGTCCAAAACTTCTAGGGCTTTCTGCAGCATGGTTGCTTCGAATGGAGCCTTCTCCTTCAGGTAATGGGTGAACTGGGCTGGACATAGAAAAATAAGTATAAGGGCAGGGATAGAACCTTTGCCTTTTAGGAAAAGGTCCTAGTAACCTAGCCACCGCAATTTTAGATTTGTTAACAAAGTTCCCTATAAATTTGTGGATTCCGATGTTGTTTTGCTACACAGAATATGTGCATGAGTTTGATATAGTTATATAAAATCTTGTGTGCCGACAAGATGTTTTTAGATGCTTTGATGGAAGCTTGAAGAAGATGTCATAAATACAGCATGCTTGTAACTTAAATCAGTGTTCAGGTGAAAAATGATTATTCAAAATTGCACAATTGGCTATCTAGAGAGTTCTCTAACTTTTATATTTAATCCAAGTTAATCTGAACTATGACTTACAAAGGAAGTATGACTTGCCTGCCAATGTGGTGATATAGAGAAACATGACAATTGTGGGTTGTCATTGTGTTTCTGCTCTGCATTTGTTCTTTTAAGGTGTAATAAAGAGTTGGTGAATTACACAACAGAAAGAGATCACACACAAATGTAGTATGTCACATAGTAAGTAAATAATTGTGTGATTTTTTTCTTCTGTATGATGTTTTAAGGAATACACCATAAATACTTATAGCATCTAAGTCTAATTATTCTCTTTTTATAATAGAAGTGGGAAATAGGGTGGTAATATTGGAATGAAAAATATCATTTTTCATGATAACTATTATAATAGAAAGTGTGTAACTTTAAGAACCCTTACAGGATGGTCATTTTACCAAGGACAGTGAATAAATCTAACTAGAGGAAGCCATAATTTTGCATTGAAGTAGGAAGCTGTTTCAGGTTTGAGGTCACATTAGGAGTTCTGAGAAATGATTGGGGGATTCATCTTCAAAATGGCTGTAATGAAGGTGTTACTCATAGACTAGGGCCAGAACAAGTTAAAATAGATTAAATTTCATAAATGCTAGTGTATAAGGAATTATGAAATACAGGTGTACCTGTAAAATACATTCTTCTCCCCAACCTCATAAAAAATTGAATTCTTAATCTGACAGTAATAATAGGAATAGCTTATTTCCTTCACCTAGCTGTAAAATGAAATTATTTCCAATCTCTACTTATAAAATAAATCAACTTTAACCACCTATAATTCACTAAACTCAATTAACATAAATATTATTTTCCTAATCCTCCCTCCTTACTGAGATGAGGGGGAAAGTAATTTGAGTGGAGAAAGATTTTTCTCCCCCATATCTACCATCCCAGAAATCCCTATGAAAGGGCTGCAGTGTTCCAATTATTAAACAAGAATCCACTACCGAAACAGCCCTCTCCCGCTCTTCCAATTAATTTTAAAGTGTATTTTCAAATGTATTTTCCACTCATGTCGAAGAAGGGATCACAGGGACATCCCAGCAATTTTCAAAAGATGGATTCTGTCCAGAGGCAGGGATATGAAAGGTGTGCAAACCATTGATTGCTGCCCCCAGCTGGGTCCAAACTATAATGGATATGTTAGTGGGCAGACTGACTGGTTGTGACAAGTGGGGAGCCCAGGCAGTGACAGTAAATGTTAAGGAAGCTGCTGCTTTCCTGCATAAACTGGGTTGTCCCTCCTCCTGACCTGCTTGGAGAAGCCTGTTGCTTCTCTTCAAGAACTGGAAGGAAGCAAGGAGGGTGATAAGAGAACAGGAAAAATGCTTTTGGCGGTGGCTTGCAAAGTAGCAAAAGGCCAAGAAAGTGCATGGAGAGTGCTACAATTACGGGGGGGGGGGGGGGGGGGGAGGATAACCATTTTTCAGCACTTGTCCTGGTGAATTATTACTGCCTTTTCTCATCTCTTCCTTAGTGAGATCTTCACTCACTTTTGATAAATATTGTAGAAACAAAGAAGATAGCAGTGGCAGTAAAGGAAGCTAAGGAGATAAGCTGTTTCTTGTGTCTTGAAAAGCAATAAAGGTCTCTCAGACTGGGTTTGCCCAGCCAAGTAAACCCAATCTGCTACTACTTAAGCTACTACTTAACCGGTATGGTGGCAGACAACTAAAGAAATAATGGTTTGCCCCAGCTAAGTAGATACAGTTTGGAATGTATCTCAATATGTTTTGTTGCTGGGAGATCCTGGATTTTTGTTTTCTTTTATTGTACCAAAAAAATAAAAAGTATATAGAATTAGAAGTTAAAGAAAGTGAATGGCCAGAATGGTCACTATGGATGGAGTGGGGATATTGTTCAGCCAACCCAACCCTAAATAACCCATGCATCCATGGAGGATGAAAAATCAAACAAAAACCATAGAGTTGGAGTGCCTGTTTTTGTGAAGTCCAACACCACTTTTGAAAATTCCAAGGCCACAATCTTCTTCTAGGTTTGGTCATCATAACTCGATCAGTTAGGATAAGTAGCTAATAATAATCTAAATAAATAAATAAATAAATTGGAGCCAAGAAATTATCATTTTAGACCTTAAGATGATTCATTTTAAATGTTTATTGTAAATAGGTGCACAAATCAGTAGAGGAGGCTAAAGGATAATCAAGCAACTGAGAAACTGAAGATGAGGGAATGATGCTTGGGAAGAATTATGGGCAAAAATGCCCCACTAGTGAAGAGGTTGAGACTATGATGGGGCATTTCTTCAACTACTGAACTCTGCTTGGCTCAGAAGGCTTCTTTAGAATGCCTTTCAAATAAATGAACATATGGAAGAAACAAAGGTTTCATCACCCCAAGTTAGAATAGTTTCTTGCCCATTTCCAAGGGACCACTGGAAGGGGGGGCAAAGAATAGAGTAGTGGATGAGGATACAGTGCTGCCCATGGGTGCCATCTTGTTGACCTAAGACCTGGAGCTACGTAAAACCTCATTGCTATAAGTTTTAGTGCCATGTACTAACTTTAAAAGAGGTCTGCAGGCAAGTCCTATTCATGTCTGCATGAATTAAGGGGTTCTTACTGTCTGGTAAAGGGGTATACGATTATAGCCTTAGGTTTCTTTGATCTGTCTTTAAAATATCCTTAGTAAATTTCTATGCAAATTCAAGTGTTGTGATATTCTAGTTGTGTATGATTTTTTTTATAGCTGATTTTCCTTAATGAGAGTAGTGTAATCTGATTTAATATACTAGGCCCTAAAGTTTGTTAAAACTGACCAAAAAGTAACTATTAAAACTTAAGTATAATGGTGTTGTCTTGATAAGTATTGGAGAGAAATGAGACTGGAATTGTTTGGCCTTAGTTACAGAGAATCACTGTTCTTTGGCAACCTTATAGGGTTTGGCAACCATGGAAATAGTGAACAAATAGATTGAAAAGGATTTGCATTTCAATTATCTCCCCATGTGGTTTAAGAAAAGCTATTCTAAGAGCCAGCAGCGATGGTGACAGAATCAACCGAAGATCTTCAAGATAAAAATAAACAGATTTCCTAGTTAAAAGGCTTTATTTGGTTTAAATCTGTACTTCCATAAAATGGAATGCACTTGAAGGTGAGTTTCTAGTTTTTTCTTCACAAAATATTATTGGACTGAGAAGATTTGTTTCCCCCCCGCCCCCCCCCCCCCCCCAGCATTCTTTGGAATATGGTTTTAATGCTTACTTATTGCCAAGTGCATTTGCATTTAACTTTCAAATATTTTCTATTTTAAGCATCCTGCGATAAATAGTTGTATTATGTGAAGTTGTAAAATGTTGTAAGAGTTCTTATTGGATATTAAACTCTTACTTAGTTTACTATCTGACTCAGTATTATTTGATTTCTAGTTTAAAATGTTTATATGTTGCTGATGGCTCTAAAAGATACTGCATAATGTAGTTATTAAGCAGACTGAAGCTACATAGCTTAATCACGAGAAAGAAATGATAAAGACCCTTGCATTCATTGCCATTATATAAGTACAGCTAATATTGATTAGCATTCATTATAATAATATTGTTGAAAATAAAAATTTCGGAGTCTTAAAGTTCATAAAACCATCAATCACATTTATGATATAAATATTCATTTGCAGTTTTAATGGATAGAGATAGTGATGAAAGATAAATTCATGATTGTTAATGTGGCAGGATAAATGTGGATTTTTTTGTTTTGCCAGATCATGCCTCTGGTAATTGAGTGGGTGGATTCTTTTGGAATTAAGGTCTGCAGAGTCTGATCCCTTGTGCTATCAGCCTGGAATCAAATTTATTATGAACGTAACAGATCTAGAGGATACTTGCATCCTTTACATATTAAATGTTTTAAGAGAAGAACTTGAAGAATTCGCAGGAATGCTTAAACTAGCATGGCCTAGGTTACTAACATAAACACATGGGTTGTATCCTATTGGAATTGTATCCTATTTGGAAAACCAATACTACATTTCAGGATAAAAGTTATTTGTTTTCTGTTAACGTACTCTGAGTTTGGATTAGTTTTGCAATTTACTTGGTACTTTCTTTGGGAAGTTACTGTTATAAACTTTCTGACTGTGCTTTTCAAAGCTTCTAGGAAGGTGTGACTCAAATTAGTTACAATCAGCAGTACTGTTTGGGCAATTTAATTATATGGTGATCTAACCTCTGTTCTGTATGGATTTGTGTAAAGTTTTGTTTCCCTTTCTTTCTCCTACCTTTCCACTATCTTGTTTTTAAACATTTGATATCTGTTGGTAGTTTAGCAACTAGAGTAAGCATTCACCTTGCCTTTCATTTTGTTAAAAGTCCAGGAATCTTTTAATATGAACTAGACAACCTGCAACCTGTTGGGTCATGGTTTCAGAGATATTTCCTTACCTAAACAGAGAAACAGAATGAGCAAGGGCAAAAAAGCAGTGGGAGTGTGAGCAACTTGTGAGAAGCTGGCAGGGAGCGTCAGAAATCTCCCTCCCTCCCTCATATAATATAGGTTGGCACCATTTGCCCTCCCTTCACGACCCTCAGGAGAACCCCGGTGAAGCCTCCTTCTCCTTGGCTGACCTGCGAAACTGCCTGCCACTTTGTTGGGGGAAGATGGAACAAAGGGAGCCACAGAAAGGAAAACTATACCCCCTCTCCTCATTCTGTGCCCCCAAGGGCCCCCTCCCTCAAGGGAGGAAGAGGGCTCATCCATTGACTGCCAGCACCTCCCAGCCAGCCCTACCTTGCCAGCAGGCATCCCAGTCACTCCCTCGTCCTTCCCTCAACACCCACCACTGTTAAGAGATTTCAGATTTCTGCCTCGTTTACAAAGCAGCCAATCCCCTGCTTGCCTGTCGGGTCTTGCCACCAGTCAATTAGGCGCAGGGGACATGGTTGGGGATACACCCATGACGATCACATGACCTGGGCTGACCACGGCGCAACAGTGCTGAAGTGGCTACAAATTTCTCAAATTTCAATTCCACAGGAGTCATGGGTCCTGGATTTTGGACGCATTCTGTAAGTTAGCCCATTTGAGATACCTTGGTTCAAAAATTGTTGCCCTATGATGCCCTGTTTTACCCAGTTAAAGGTTACAGATCTGAGAGATTTATTAGAATATGGATTGATGAGACAGGATTCCAAGTGCACCCTAAGCCATAAAGTGTTTGGCTTTGCATGTAATGTGAGGCCAACTGATTGTATCTTATTTAGTAAACTGTGGTTAAGCAAACCATAGCACAGTTTGTAAACCCAATCTTAATGCAATTTAGTATCAGGCTAAGAGTGCTAAGACCACTGTGTTCTTCTCACTCAATTATTATATTTGTGTCCCCAAATATAAGAAACCCTTTGCCTTTCATGCTGACGAAGGAGGAACTGCAATACTTATATATGATACATTAATGGATTGGCTATTTATTTAGCATAAAATCATTTTAAAACTGTAGATATCCTGTATTTTAAAGACCTAGTCAAACACAGCCTACATATCTTGATTAAATATGGCACTGAGGTTAATGAATTGTTTGAGGAAGGACTATGGGAGTTGTTGGTTAGTGGATGTTGCAGTTGATTTATGGAAGTATAGTTGGTCTGCATTTGAAGAAGAAGGTTTTTAGAAGACTGCTGACCTCTTGGATGGCACAATAACCCACAATGCCTTGAACCAATGATTGGAGTCTGCAGAACAATGTCCTATCAGTTGAGGATGTGGTGTGATTCTTGGTCTAGGAAGCTTCTAAGCATGGGATTTCTCAGTATGGTTGCAGAAGTGGTGGACAAGCTGAATGAGTTGGCAGTGCGACAGGTGAGTGGCTTTGAAGCTGCCAATAATCTGGCTGTCACAGAGCAGCCCAAAGTTGAACACATCTCTGCTTAATCTTTTAGGGGAAATTGTTAAGAAAGTGGTTGGATTGCAGGTTCAAAGGGTCCTGGAGGAAACAGATTATCTGGACACCTTTTACTATGGCTTCAAACTGGGATACAGCACTGAGACAGCATTGGTCACACTTTTTAATAACCTGTGGCAGGCTGGAGATGGGGGAAGTACATCTCTCCTGACCCTCCTTGATCTCTCAGCAGTCTTTGATATCATCAGCCGTGGTGTTCTTTTGGACCAGCTCAGGGGGTTGTGAGTAGGAGGCATGGTGTTATGGTGGTTCTCCTTTCTCCCAAGCTGGTTCCAGTCAGTGTTGGTGGGGGTCCTTTGCTTTGTGGATCATCCATAGGATTAAGTATAATCAGTATATAAATTATGAATGGGGGGTCTTATAAATCCAATATTTAAGTAGATATGTGGATTTTACCCAGAGTAGCTTGATTTTTTAAAAAAAAATTGTATATCACATCTAGTTTCAGTGTTAAAAGAAAATGGAGACAGATGGAGACATAATTTCACATCTTCGGTGTCAACTGAAAGAAGCTGAAGAGGAAAGAAGAAAAGCAGCAGAGTATGGTTTAAAGCTGGTGGAAAGCGAAAACTTGCTGCAGAATCGGCTAGATGAAATGCAAAATGAAATGGTCACCATAACAGAGGTGAAATTTTAAGCACTGTACAAGAGGTTGTTTTTTACCTTGATAGGTTCTACTCCCTGACAAAGAAGCCTGAATGTTATTGCTGTGGAAAGAAATAGTTAACATTAAGAAATACAGTTTCTCTGCGTAGTTTCCTAGACCAGATTGGTAATAATTTTAAAGGTTTTGAAATGGAATATTGTAATTGTCTTGCATAAATTAAGACTGAGGTTAATGGTTGTTACTATCACACAGAAAGCATTCTGCATATTCCTCTTTAGCTCTAAACTGAGTTTTCTCTTCTTCCAATGCCTGTGTACCAATAATTAAATTTACAATTAGGAGATACCATTATGAAGAAAAACATTGCTATCTGTCAGGCCTAGCCCAAGGAACTCCAGGAGACCATGTAAATTCAGTCCAGCAATGTTTATTAGCTACAACCTCCAGCAAGATTCTTCCCAGACTGAAACCCAGCTCCCAAGTAACGCCAGCCACAACATAGTGAATTCCTCAGGGAGGTGCCAGCCTCATCCTCTTATCTCTCTCCTGCTCCTCAGGAGATGAAAGAACATGTTTTCCTCCCTGAGTCTGGCCTCCATAATTCCATTCCATCACACTATCCTATATGGTCAACATTCCTAAATATAAACTGTGCGTGTTTTCCCAACTATTAGTACAACTAACTATCCCATTAATATGATTCATTATATGAATAATTGAATATTTATTTAATTTCCCCCATGAGCAGGGGGAGTGGAACTTATGCTTTCCCCTTGTTCCGGTCTAGCAGCTCTTGCATCTAAATCTTCTTTGATGCATGTAAGAAATGTGCACAAAAGAAATGTGCAGCCTTTTAGTCTTTGCCAAGGTGAGCACATTTGCTTACCACTGTGCTTCCATAACAGGTGTCTGTCTTTGTTATAACTCCATGATGCTTCTTTTTCAGAATTTTGAACAAGAAAAATATACTCTCCAGAGAGAAGTAGAATTGAAGAACCGAATGTTGGGAAGTTTAAATCTTGAATGTGAGGCTCTTAAGCAGCAGCAAAATGTACAGCTGGATGCACTGCGTAGGCAACTGGAAACATTACATGGGCGAGAAATAAATGAGATTAAAAATAAGGTGCATTATACAAAGAATAAGATGAATGTGCTATTTGCAATAATTTCTCCCTTCTAATAATGATCAACTCTTACTCTCAACACTGGCTCACCACAGGGCTGCATGTTGAGTCGCTTACTTTACACTCTTTATGCATATGACTGTACCCCCACTCACTTCAGCAATATTATCATTAAATTTGCAGATGATACAACAGTGGTGGGGCTTATCTCCGAAGGAGATGAGTCTGCCTACCGGGATGAGGTGGACTGGCTGCTTTCGTGGTGCGGAGACAATAATTTGGCCCTTAATATCAGTAAGACCAAGGAGCTTATAGTGGACTATAGAAGGAATAGATTAGACGTCCAGCCCCTGGTTATCACTGGAGACCGAGTGGAGCGGGTGGCCAGTTTTAAGTTTCTGGGTGTTACCATAAAGGAGGACCTGACCTGGGGCGCTCATATTGCAGCATTGGTTAAGAGGGCCCAGCAGATTATATTACCTGAGACTTCTCAGGAAACAACAACTGAGTGAAAAACTGCTGGTGACCTTCTACCGCTGTACTATAGAGAGCATTTTAACCTACTGCACCTGTGTATGGTTTGCTAACTGCACAGTGGCAGATAGGAAAGCACTCCAGAGGGTTACCACCACTGCCCGGAGGATCATTGGTTGCCCTCTCCCCTCTTTGGAAGAACTTTACAGCTCCCGCTGCCTTAAGAAAACTCAAAACATTCTTAAGGATCCATCCCACCCAGGAGATTCTTTTTTTGAACTATTACCATCTGGCAGATGGTACAGGATAATAAAAACAAGGACAAATAGGCTGAAGAATAGCTTTTATCTCAGAGCTGCAACTATACTGAACTCTACTGTATAGTGCAATATTAATGTAACATCAGGGGTTGTGCAATGGTGAATAGAATGTGAAGGATGTGTGTTCTTTATTCTATGGTTTTTATATTTATAAGGTGCACTGGGGATGGCATTTAATTTCATTGTACGATGTACAATGACAATAAAGTTTAATAATAATAATCAAACTCCTATCTTTAGAATGTTCTGGAAATAATACACCTGTTGACAAATCTATTCTGAATTGGAGTATCTTTCTGGTTATTGTAATACTAATTTATTGCTATTTATTAATTTTGATTACATACTGCGTGATAGGATTGCAGGAAAGCTTTTTGAGGTATCTGAGCTATATCGTACAGCCTGTGTTTTGATAGCGTAGTGGTTAGAGCGCTGCTCTTTGACGTGGGAGACCACATTCGAATCCTGGCTGGTACCTACCCTACCAGTAGGGGTCTTTGGGCAAAGATCTCCTAATGCTTCAGCTGCTAGTATCAGACTCCCACCCAGACAGGCTAACACAAGGAAGGACAGTGCTGATCATGAAAGACCCATAAGGGAACAGCACCATCCAATTACCAGCCAATAACCTGTTTCCCCACAACATGTAAAGTCCTATCAGGCATCATAACTGCCAAGCTACAGGTTCATATGGGCCAGTGCATGAGTACAGGTAAGAAGGGCATTGGACAAAACATTAGTTGCTCATAGATAGAGTAGTCACCCAACGCTCAAGGTCTAGACAGACCAATCTGAGCACAGCCTGGATTGACTACAGGAAAGTCTATGACTCAATGCCACACACATGGATCTGTGAATGCCTGGTGCTATACAAAGTCAACAGGACACTAAGGACCTTCCTCAAGAACTCAGTGGGACTGTGGAAGACAACACTGGAAGTCAACCCAAGACAGCTTGCACAAGTGGCCATCAAGTGTGGCATGTACCGAGGTGATGCACTCTTCCTGCTGCTGTTCTACATAAGCTTGAACCCCCTCAGCCAGATTACAAGGACTGGATATGGATACAAGTTCAAGAGTGGAACTACCATCAGCCGCCACCTCTACATGGATGACATCAACCTGTATACTAAGAGTGAACGAGACATCAACTTGCTGATCCACCTGACATGAATCTACAGTGAGGACATTGGGATGTCATTTGGACTGGTGAAGTGTGGCCAGATGGTGGCAAAGAGAGGAAAGGTAGTTAAGACTGATGGAGTGGAACTACCAGTGGGCCACATAGGAGACTTACAAACCAGCTATAAGTACCTTGGTATTCCACACTCACATGGGAGCCACAATAAGGAGACAAGGAAGACAGCAACATTCAAGTACCACCAAAGGATAAGATAAGAGAGCCAGCTTAATGGGAATAACAAGATTCACGACATCAACACACATGCCCTGCCTGTCATCATATACCTGCCAGTATAGTGAGCTGGCCAAAGGAGGACATGGAGGCTGCCAATGTGAAGACCTGGAAGCTCCTCACAATGTATGGAGGTTTCCACCCCAAGTCCAGCACCCAGAGACTGTACACCATCTGGAAAGAGGGCAGGTGGGGTCTGGTGAGTGTCAAAGCCACTGTCCTGGATAAAACCCAGAGCATCAGGATTACATCAGTAAGATGGCACCCAAAGATGAGCTGCTGAGAGAATGCCTGAGACAGCAGCAGATGATAGGAAGTTCAAGTAGAGAAAGTGCCATGGCAAGACAAGACCCTGCATGGGATGTACCATTGACAGATAGCTGAGGTAGCTGACATTGGGAAATCCTATCAGTGGCTGGAAAGGGCCAGACTAAAAGACAGCACTGAGGCACTGATCAAGGCAGCACAAGAACAGGCATTAAGCACCAGATCCATAGAAGCAGTGGTCTACCACACTAGACAGGACCCAAGATGCAGACTGTGCAGAGATGCCTCAGAGACAGTTCAACACATAAGGGTATAAGATGCAGAGACAGCATACACTGAATGGCACAACCAAGTTGCCTGCATTGTGTACAGGAACATTTGCACAGTTCATGGGCTAGACCCTCCCAAGTCCAGATGGGAGATTCTACAGAAGGTTGTGGATAATAACAGGGCTAAGATCCTATGGATCTTAGACCAGAGATCCAGATGGACAGGCAGGTACTGGCCAATCAGCCAGACATTGTGGTAGTAGACAAGGACCAGAAGATAGCAGTGGTGATAGATGTCGTGGTGCCAAGTGACAGCAACATCAGGAAGAAGGAATATGAGAAGCTGGAGAAGTACCAAGGCCTGAAGGAAGAACTAGAGAGGATGTGGAAAGTCAAGGCCAAAGTGGTCCCAGTCATGGTAGGAGCACTTGAGGCTGTGACTCCTGAGCTGGGAGAGTAGCTCCAACAGATCCCAGGAACAATGTCAGAGCTCTCTGTCCAGAAGAGTGCAGTCCTAGGAACAGCTAAGAGGCTGTGCAGAACCCTCAAACTCCCAGGCCTCTGGTAGAGGACCTGAGAACGAGGAAGACACAAACCACCCTTAGGGGCGAGAGGGTTTTTTTTTTTTTTAAACATACAGCCTATGTCAGTGATGGCGAACCTATGACACGCGTGTCAGAAGTGACACACCGCAACATTTTGGGCAACACGCCAGCATTTACCAACAGCTGACAACAACCATTCTCCCTGTTTGAGTTACCAAAGAAACTGAGTTTGTTTTATTTGTATTTCATTTTTGTAATTATTTGACATTTCTTTATATAATACGTAGCACCACACACAATTGGACAGTATTTTTTTTAAATAAATGAATATGTAAAGAATTGTTTCTCTTTTGTTCGAAGGGAGGGGTGACACACCAGCAGAGCCAAGCTGGGCATTTTTTGAATTTTTGACAGGCTGAACCCAAAAGGTTCGACATCACTGGCCTATGTCCTCCATTTTTAAAATCCTGCTTTAGAGCAGAAAGGGTGGGATAGGGTAGAAAAGACGATACTACTTCAAATTACATGGTATCTTTAAAAAGGGCCACCTAACTGCATGTTTGTCTCTCTAGACTTCTTCCTTAGGGAATATGGTAGAAAATTCTGGCAAGTACAATGTTGTCTTTTTAAAAATGCTAGTTTATTTAATAAACACAGTGATTTGATCAACAAAGCTAGTAAAAAATTGTTGACCCTGCTTATGCATGCTTTCTTAAGTTTTAGAATGGAATAATGATGAGGTATACAGTAAATGCAATAGATGAAGGATTTCTAAGTCTGTATCAGGGCGAGGATATGTTGGTAAATGTGAAGAGGGATGTATATAAGGAAACTGAAATCTAAAAGTTATTTCCCCCTTTGAAAAATACATTGTTTTATAGGTGGAAAAGCTAAAATCAGAGCTAGATGAAGCATTACTTAGTGAGAAACAACTGAAGCATAAAGTGGACCATCTAAAAGATGTGATTGCTTCAAAATCAGAAGAACTACGCATAATGTCAGAACGTGTACAAGAAACTATGTCTTCAGAAGTGCTGAGTCTTCAACTTGAGCTGCTGTCCCTTGAAGAAGGAAAGGTATACATCAGATTCATCCTGAAACTCTTAGGTGTCCTGTGAATTTATAGATAATTTGCAGATGGCTAATCTTCCTGTTGGCTTCTAATCTATAGTTGATCATGTTTAAATATAGAAAGTAATTGAAATTAAATGTTGTGTATTGGGCTGTTGTTCCTATAATTGTTTATACGTCAGAAAATAGAACTGCCAGTTAAATGATTCACATGGTAATTGATTTTGTGACAGGCAGACCTGGAAGACAAGTTACATGATCTGCAATATTGTAAAGAACAGCTGGAACTTGGAAATAGCAATTTAATGAATCGAGTAGCACGGCTTGAAGAAGAGAAAGAAGAGAAAGAAAAAGATCTTGTTTCTTTTTGCAATGCATTAGAGGTGATGTATTATATTGGTATTTATAATGACAAAAGGATCTTGGGCTAAATAGAGAACAATATAATAAAGATTGATTTGTTTAAATAGAGTTGACTTATTGAAATAACTTTTTCCGTGTTTAGGGTTCTACAACATAAATGTTTTTAGCAGTGAGAAGCCAGTTGGCTTGCTATGGCAAATTTGCATGATGCTTTGCTGATAAAGTTGCTGGATTTGTTTCTTATGGACTTTACCTGAGGGGATGTGTTCTTAGCTACTACTTATTTTGTTAGGGATATACTTGTTTGAATCTGTAGAGAGGATAAGTTGAGCCAATCATCTGTCAACTTGATTCTTGTTCTTCCAGGATTGTTTAAGCATCAAAAGCTATTCATTAGATCTGCCACTCCAATTACCAGACTGGCTTAATTTTTTTTTTTCAAAACTAGTCAGTGATAAAACTTGTGCTTTGTCTTATACAATGTTAGTGATATATATGTTGCAGTGATCATAAGAGTAGCAAACCTCCCCCCCCCCAAAAAAAAATGCTGAGCAGAATTAGATACGATTAACGCTTAGATGGAAAACCATTAGGAAATCTCAAGGCTGTAAGCTAGATGGAAAAAGAACCTTAGAAGAGGGCACTGGCAAACCACTTTCATATTCCTGCGAGGAAAACTAGAGGGACGTACCTGTGTAGTTACTAGGAGCTGAGCAAAATTTGAGGGAGATTTTTTTTTCTTAAAAGAATAAATCTAGGATGCTTAGTAGGAAGCTTATAATGTTATACAAACGTTACCAAGATGTTCATAGTCGTATCCTTAGGTCCTACCTAGGTTTTATGCCCCATCTAGTATTTTACTTGGACTCTTTTAGTTTTAAAAAAAAAAGTATAAGTTTGCTAGTATAGGACAAAGCAAAATGACAACCTGGAGGATTACATTCTTTTTACAAGAATGTTTCTGCACCTGCCTATACCCTGGTGTAGGCATTGAAGATAAAATGATAGGTGGCTGCAGTCTAGCACTCTTAGAACTGTGCCTCCCTGCTGTGAAAAAGGATTAAAATAAGTTGAAGCATAAAAGAGCATCCTGGGAAGCTATCAGAGAGCAACCTCAGCAGTTTGCTTCTAGAAGTTGATGTTTTGTGACATATAATGCCACCATCATGTGTTCTCAAAATTCTGAATATGCCCAAGCCTCAAAAGGTTGGAGGGCTCTATGCTGTATATATAATATGTATTTCATTTGGGTAAATTAACCATTTTTTACTGAAATTCAGAAAGCACGTGAGGTGAACCGAGATCTTCAAGTTCAGCTTGACCACGCACTACAGCAGGCCCTGGATTTTCCCAATCAAGGCAATTCTCTATTTGCTGAGGTACTAATATTCATAAAAGTATATATTACTTCTAACAAAGCCATTGTTAGTTTCAAAGCCTTCTTTTATTTAGTCACTTCTCAATACCAATTCTCTTGAATTATTTCTTCATTTGAAACAGATGCCAGATATTTTGAACAAATATTTTAACTGAAGTCTTAATATAAATTCTTTCAAACTTGTGTTGTGGAAACAGTTGTGTTCGGCAGTTATTTTTAAAATGAGCTGGCAAATACCTAGAATCTACATGGCTTTGATTTGGTAAATAATGTGGCAAAGTTGTTAACTGTCATTACTTACCTTTCTAAGCAACTTATATGATCATGTCTCTTACACTATACTATACACTATCATTTCTCTTACACCAGCTTTCCTGGGAAACTGTATGACTTGCTATAAATAGTACATGCATTAGAATTTTAAGTTGTGAACCAATTTTAAGTTGTTGGGTTTTTTTTGTCATTATAGGTAGAGGACCGTAGAGTAGAAATGGAGCGTCAACTAATTAGTATGAAAGTAAAATATCAGTTGCTACAAAAACAGCATACTTTCACTAGAGAACAACTGCAAAGAATCAAGGTATTGTTAATTTAAAATTTGTTTGGTTATAGGAAAAAAATCTTTAGATCATTTATGCTAGAATTTTATACTTCCTAATAGCTAAGCATTTCTGTTTCATATACAAAACAGTTATGGAATTAAGATGTGATACAGTTATGGAATTAAGAAAGCAACCATGTTTAAGTAACAAAGCTGTTTCATCTGTGTAGCATATATGTCACTTGATATGTAAAAAATGCTTTTCTAGAAACAAGTTGCATTCAAAGAAGCTAAGAACAAATGCTATCTCAAATTACTTTTCACTTCCAATACTGTAACAAAAAACAATGGTACATGGCACATTCTTTAATCATGACTCAGCAAAATTGTGTCATTATCTTCCTGACACAAATATCTACACCAGTGTTTCTCAACCTTGACAATTTTAAGATGTGTGGACTTCAGCTCCCTGCTGGCAGGGGAATTCTGGGAGCTGAAGTCTGTACATCTTAAAGTTGCCAAGGTTGAGAAACACCGATCCATACTGTTTCTGATGTAGTAAACCAAGCCATGTTGTTACGAAATATTAGGAGGGTGTTAGCTTTGGTTGATGTGCAAACTTAACTACTCTTAGTTAGGAAGAGCTTGCCACAGTACCCATGATTGGTGTTTACAGCTGGTACAAAACAGATACTTACAAGGACTGCTGTTAAATCTCATAGCACTGACTGGTTGCCTGAATATATTTTATAATAGAATGTTTGTTTAAAAAAAATTTGAGCAAAATCTGGTTTGGTTTGTAGCTACAGATGGCTACTCTCCTAAGAATGAAAGGTTCGCAAGGGAAGCATGATCAGTTGGAACGTTTACAAAGCATGCTTCAACAAAAGAATGGTGAAATAGAAGAACTTCTCATGAAAGTGAAACAATTAGAAAAATCTATGGTAGGTACATGACTAAATTATCAAATCTTTATTGGCAGTTGGCCAAGAAATGGTATAGAATTAGACTGGAAAACGTTACACAGAGTAAGCATATGCAGCAAACATGGAACCATGTAATGGTAGTGAGTGACTTGACCATAAATACATAGGATGTGCTACTGAAGAGAATAGATTTCCTGGATAAGAATGTATGCAGAAAGTAACATGGGGTGGGAGCCCTTTCTCTTTTACACACTGGGATTAGTGGGAAGGATTCCAAGTGAGGGACCCCCTGGCAGGTAGGTAGTGGCAGCAAGAACTATCAAGTCACACCCCCAGGAAGGAAGTAGAAGTAGGGTGTTTAAACCCAGAGGGTTTCAGGAAAGTGGGTGGAGGTGAGATCCTAAGATTTCATCACTAATACTCAGTGGCAAAATGACTAAATTACAACAGTGCAATTTCTGTTTTTCAGCTTATAGTGTGATCTTAAGAATGGAATAGGAGCAATTTGCTTTAGAGAAGCCCAAAAGTGGGGTAAAAATGAAATTTGGCTACACATCTTCCACTGATATCACAGAACGACTTTTGGTGGCTTTCACCTCTATCCCTATCCCAAACACTGTTCACCCCTGTTATAGATCATACTGAAGGACTTGGGAAATTCCATTACTGATGGACAGTACACACAATAGTCTGCTCTGTCAATCTCAGTTCCAGGAACTGCAATAAAGAAGAGACAGAACTGGTGCTACAACTTGGCATTTGATATAAAGCCAAGCTTTGATATTCAATGAGCAAGCCATTTTGGGATAAGAACTCGAGATAGCTATTTTTCCCTGGCTGTGCTTTCTAGACTGATTTCAAGAAGCACAAAAGCAACAAAATAGATTTGGTACTATTTGGTATGTAAGTTGTTCATTTCTTTAATAGGTTGATAATGTTCCTCTGAGATGGCTGTATCTATACATTCCCTTTTACATTCATATGTTTTGCCTCAAAGCATACAGCATAATTTTTATTACATTTGAATGGGATACTTTTTCCTTTAATAATATTATCTGTTGCCATAACTTTTTGTCATGAACAGATAACTAAAATTACCAAAGGCCAATATTTAGCTTTAATTTTTATTATAATTGTTTACCCAGAAGGTATCTGAGAACTCAAGAGAACTGAAACCGTCTAATGCCTCAGAATATGCAGAATTTGAAGGTGGCTATTATGTTGATTTGCTTCAAATGAAACTTGAGAATTCAGAGTAAGTCTTGTGAGGTCTAATTGTGGAAATTGACAGCCTGATTGAGCCATGGCATATTCATTTGGATTAGAGTATTAGTTCAGTCTTCTAAATGCTAAGTTGTTAGATTTTCTTGAGTTTTGTTACTGTCTTGATTAAAATAGCCATTGCTAAAATGCTGTCTTCTTTTACTACTTGAGTAAAATAAATCTTGGTTATGTGGTACATGGAAACAATGGCAGAGTTTAAGTAACACATTAAGCTGAAACTAAATAACACTATGGAGCATGTGTGTGAAATCAGCCACCATGTCTTGTAAACAGTGATTTATGGCATAGCATATTGTGTGAATTTAGCCACAACATAATACATTAAGACCTATTCAGACTTAATATTTTGAATGAATCAGCCAAGGGTCACACATTAAGCCATTGTTAGTTGAATAAGCTACAATGGCTGGGCACAGTATGGGTTGCAAAACAGAAGAGCTGAGTTCATATAATATGCTAAACTAAACAAATCATATTTTGCTTAGCCTGATGTATATGAACCCAACCATGTGCAAGCATTCTACCTGAAAGAGCACACTAGGAAACTACAGATACCATGAAAAATAATTTTCTCTTCTTTATCCTACCACTAATTCAACTTCCAGAGGATGAAAAAATAAATAAGGAAAAACAATTTACTTGCATGCAACAAAAAGGACGGCACTTTGAAGATTAGTAGTGATTTTAAAAACCAAAAAACCTATTTTCTTTAGAATATTAATATGAACTGTTGAAGAGTTCAGAATTCTGGATGTTTCTTATCTGCTTTCTTCTCTTCCTCTACCTTACACAGTAGAGTTAAGCTGAGAGATAGTGTCTACCTCAAAGGTATTTACTGGGTTTCCATAGCTGAGAGTGGACCCAAGGCTGGGCCTCCCTAGTCTTAGGGAGACTAACATCTTAATCATACATTACACTGGCCATTTTCAGAATTCTTGATGTTAGTTTATGAGCCAGACTCAAACTTTCATAATATTTTTAGTGGGTGCAGCAGATGAAGCTGTGCTCTTCCTTCAATTTTGCCCCAATTTTTCCTGTACTCTAGCTCTATCCTGTAAGTGACAGATTGCCACTGGCTCAAAAAGCCATTACTGTTTGTATTGAGAGCACTATATATCTTCTTGAATGGCTTTGGCTGCTAATTTTGCTTTGTACTCTACACATTTTTACTACAAGTTAATCCTTATGCTGTGTGTTCAGTTGTGGGTTAAGTGAAAAAGATGGAATGAATTGAGACCTGCAATAAGGATACTGGAGTTTATGCAATTGTATGTTTTCTAATACTTACTTTTTCTCTTTTCTTTTCTTTTCTTTTCGGTAGTAAGGAGAAAGAAAATTTGAAGAATGAATTGTCTTTACAGAGGATGAAAGCTTTATTTGAAAGTCAGCGCGTCTTAGAGATGGAGCGAAAGCTTTTTGTAAATGAAAAGCAACTTGAAGCTTGTCAAAGTGAGAACATAAATTTGCGTGTGCTTCTAGATGAACTGAAAATCAAATATGAACCAGAAGGTAATTATCCCTGTTCCCTAGTAAATCACCTCTTTCATCTGTATACTGCCTTTTAGTGTGGGAACTGGCCGAGGTTCTTAAAGGCTTTTAGAGTTATACATTCACTGCATAGTCTCAACTGGGAATTACTTAGTATTGTTCGTGCATAGCTGAGGATTCAGAAGCCTGGGAGAAACCTTGGAACAATATAGGTTATTCATTGCAGCAAATAGAGCAGGCTGCGCAAACTCTTCTGTTTTCTTACAATGGAGGAGTGTATCTTGAAAATGTGTTACTTCTCCCTCTTGCTTAAGGGCTTAAAGATGCATAGCAGTCTCTCTTTTCCAGTTATCAGTTTAGCTCCAGTTTGTGAAGTGTTGCTGAGAGCTGTGCTGCTTTCTCATTCTTTTTTTCTCTTTTATTACTTTCCCCCACAACTGGAAAGCATGTAGACAGCCCAGTGTTGTCATTCCACACTTTATAGGATCTCCCTGACAAATAGGAGGAATGTGATTGTGGTTCAGACCACTAGCAGTCTTAGAAAGTGCAGCCCCCTGCCAAGGTGGATTCCTTCTTTTTCCCCAGGAGCTATCCGCTTCATTTGTATAGGGAGTGCCATCTGTGAATCATGCACCAGATAGAGCTGCAGTTGGACTTACTTTGTTTTCCTCAGAGTAATAGACAATACAGATCCTAGCATGAGCGGGATCACCCATCACTGAAGGCATTTTATTGCATCTGGAGTTCTGGATGTGGACACCATACTTGTTACCTAGCTTCTTTCATTCACTGCCTCTTGTTCTTCCAGCCACCTGAAGAAGAACACATGTTTGATCCATGTGGTACTACTGTACCTAGAACAATATTCCATTCTGGCCAACATTGATCAGTATAGGAGCAAGGAACACAAGAAGGACTGTTCTTCTAATTCTTCTTATTGATGGACCTTTGCTGCCCCATCAAAGGGTCCATCACGGAGGGATAGTCAACAGGCTGTCAGCATAAGTAGTGCAAATTGTAATCTTCACTTGAGGTTCTGTTCTTTAGGAGGAAAGAAGAGGAAATGTCAATGGCTGAGGAAGCAAACCCATTTATACATGAGCCAGAGTGTTGCAAAAGCAGATTTCCCTCAGATTACAGGTAGTCCTCACTTAACAACCATTCATTTAGTGACCACTTGAAGTTACAGCAGTGCTGAACAAAGGGATTTACAACCAGTACTCACACTTACAACTGTTGCAGCACCCCCCACAGTCACATGATCATGATCTGGGCGCTTGGCAACCAGCTCGCACTTACGATGGTTGCAGTGTCCCAGGGTTACATGGTCGTCATTTGCAACCTTCCCAGCCACCTTACAGCGAGCAAAATCAATGGGGAACTGTGTGATTTGCTTAACGACCGTGTGATTCACTTAATGGCTGTGGTGATTCACTTAATGACCACTGCAAAAAAGGTCATAAAATCATGTGTGTCTTGCTTAACAACTGTCCTGCTTAACAATGAATTTCCTGGTCCCTATTTTGGTTGTTAAGTGAGGACTACCTGTAAAATTTATAAGACTTTTTCAACACTCACAAGCTAAGGAAGAACTAGTTTTCTTGATAACATAGAATCTATCCTCATTAAGAAATCATAAAACCTGGTGCAGAGGACTGACAAAGACTCTGCATACCTCAATTTGTGATGATTTTCCCTTGGTAAATTGAGAGGCTAACTGTTGCTGGTCCCTCCTGCATGAAAACAAAACTATTTATTTATTTTATTAGATTTAAAGGCAGCTTGACTTCAGAGTGACTCTAGGCAGCTTACACTTTAAAAGAGTAAAAGCTAAGAGTAAAAGTTATGAGCACTGAGGAATGCAAGGAAGGCAATAAATTCTGACTGTGGAGAATTTTCAGTCTTTCCAGCCAAGGTCTGAGGGATCTGATGGGATTACTAACTCACAGCTTTTCTCATGGAGATCTTCACATACCCTCCCATGCAACAGTGAGAGGCCTGCACAGAGACAGAGAGTTCCATCATTCAGAAGGATTTTTCCTTGTTTCTGTCTCTGAACCTCAGGAGTGGCCTGTTAAGGTTTAATCCCAGAACTACTGCTGCCTTCCTCCCAGGCCTGCGGGCAGTAGCAGAAAAGCCTGCCAGGTCCTGTAGTTGGCTGCAGTGAAGAAGCGAATAAATCACCAAGGAGAAGGCCTCATTTCCTTCATTATTCTTTCCAACCCAGTAGAATGTTGGAGTTGCATAAATGGGCTTAGAACTCGGTCTGTCCGTCCATACAATTCTCTGAAAACAGAATGGACTGGCATCAAACTAGATGTTGGGGGGAAAGTTGGCAAAAGAAAGATCAAGGTCAAAAATGGTCTGGATCCAGTTGGGGGCTGTAGGGGGGGAAAAATCCTCCAGTTTATCATTGTGGGACAGACAAACTGGCAGCAGCTGAAAATGCTGGCAGCTGCTCCATTCTAAGCCTGTCTTCCCCCTCTTTCCCAGAGAGGGACTGTTATTAAGGGTTGCAAAGAATTTCAGAAGCCATGCTGTGCATGCTTTCCCTACCTTATTAATCTTTCCAACTCAATGGAATATTGGAAAGAAATCAGATAAATGAGATTGAGATTCTGCTTGTCGATCAGAGGGATAATGCTCTGAAAACTGAACAGAATGGGGGCAAATTTTCTGTATGAAGATGAGAGAGAAAAAGAGAGATCAAGTTATAATTTTTACTAACAAGTAAACACATGAAGAATTTTAAGATGTGAAATGCTAGTAAAAAGATAACACGCGGTATGTTGTGAGGAATGAATATATGTTGAAAGAAGTGAAAATGATTGTGTATAAGAGTATGGTTCAGCCCACTTTGTTACATGGAAGTGAGAGTTGAATGTTGACAAGGAAAATGTTGGAGATTTGTATTCAGCAGGAGCTCTTGTCAGAGGATATGCTTTTGGAACCTAAGCAGAGTGCTGAAAGAATAGAGAATAACTTGAGTTGTACAATGCCCATTAAAAAAGAATAACATGCTCATATATAGTTGTCTTGGAAGCAGAATATGGGCATAGCTTAGCTGTTAGTGAATACTAACAGACATTCATTGTATTTGAAGTAAAAAGTAGATTTATTAAGAGAGACATGAGCCTCACTTCTACCTAAACTACATCTTGAAGAGAGGAAAACATAACAGAGGAAGAGAAAATGGAGACTGTTAAACATCGAGAACTACTTAACTAACAATAGGACAGGTGAGGAGATTCAGTCAGGAAATAAATAGGATTGAATCACAAAGCAAATATATGAAGGAGTGAATAAGTTGCGAAGACTGAAAAAGTGGTTGGATGGAATTGATGAGGAGTGAGAAGTTAAAGAGCAAGAAGCAATATATCATTGTGTGGGTGTGGTAGAAATAAGGATGGTTAGCCAGGATAGAAAGACACGATAAGATGTAGTGAATGGAGTTCATGGAAACTATTTAGTTAGATTTCCTTTTTTTTTCAAGCTTCTAACTTTAAAGTCTTTTCCTACTTCTGCCTCTTTTTCCACATACTGCTCATCCTAGCATTGTTTATCCTAAAAGGGAATATGATGGCTGTGTGTTTCTGAATGAATGAATGAATGAATGAATGAATGAATGAATGAATGAATGAGCTCTTGTAAATGTCAACATCTTAGGGAATGCTTTAGTGAGATGAATGTTGAAATGTTCTTTCCTCTTGTTGCTCTGAATGAATGAAGCAAATTGTGGCTCATTGTGAAAACTATTTTAATAAGAACTTTTGTGTGCAATTTTGTCCCCATTAATTGTTAAGTTTGTGAGTCGGTGTATCACTACAAAAGTATATGTATATGCTAAAAAACACCCCTATATGAATTGTGTTCTAAAGAATTAATCTGGTTTAATTTTGTGTTCTCTTTCCTAGAGTTAATGGGAGACCTGATCAGCCTCAAGAAGGTTGCAAGGGATGGGCCTTCAGACAGCTTAAATATCAGAAATTCTGTGTGTGAATCTTCTTGTTCGCCATCTCAAAACAAGAAAGTGACAAAAGAGACCAAGGCTGCTCTGAAAACTTCACTTCAAGTTATGTCAGTGAATGTTGTTCCCCTTCCACCAATAGAACAAAGTGATCAGCCTGGAAAGAAGACAGTGAAAATTGAGGAGAAAGACTTTGACCAAACAGCTATAAATAAGAAAACTGGGAATGATACAGGATTGCTTCAGACCACCAGGTCAGTGTCTACTAATATGTATGTGCAAGACAATCAGCACAGACCTGCATCTCTCTTTTTTCGCTGCATGCATTATGCTATCCACTTCTTCATCTACTTTCTCAGTGTTGCATGCAGTGTACTACCCCAGCTCCAGCTACCTAGTTTGAAACTCTCAACATTCTTTAAAAAGTCAAAATAATAGAGAATGGAAAGGACTCCTATCTTGTGGACTTCAGTCTTCCTTACTGCTTTTAAACATTTTTTTTAAATCACTGTAATCTAGTGTCCATGCTAGATTTCATTTGTATTAGCAATTGTACCATCCTGCCATTCCAAAGTTAATTTGTATTCTAGTTCAGGATGGATACCTGACCCACAGTTATTTCATATTGATTTGATAACATCAGCCTCTAAGAATTTTTCCTTTATGAATGAATGAATGAATGAACTAAATGCATTCGGGCTATAAAAATGTATGCAATATGTGGAAGTAGAGACATGATTAAAGTAGTGGTGGAACATGATAGCTATCTGAACTTCTGGATGTAATGAGAGTTTTTGTATGAACTGACAAACATTTAACTTTTTCTTACGGCTGTAAAAAGCTTTCAAAAGAGGTTTCCAAACATTTGAGCAGTAACAAGGCACCTCCTTTTGAACTATTAAAGCAATTGTGCCTCTTTCCAGGTTAACATGATTATTCCTAGTTATTCCTATGGGTATGCAGTCATGTGAGTTTGGGAAAAGGCTAGGCTGCTTTAAAAACTTGTAAAGAGGTATTTCATATATGCTCCCATGCATTCTAAAGCACTTCTTTTAAAGGGTTAGGGTTATGAGCAATTAAGCATATGTTCATTTGCTCTGCTCCCAGATTAGCTTCATACCCTCAAGATCATGCAATAGCTTTTTGGCCAATGGGCTTTCTTAGCTTCTGGCTCTGCTGTACATATTTGAAAATACTATGGAGAATTGTGCAGTGTGAATGCAAGAGCTTCATGGTGGACAGTTTCACTTTGTCCTAGCTCCTTGGCTCTTTCCCCATATTGTTGAGATTATGGTACTGTAGTGTTATCTTACCTTTTCACCACATGATAGTCTTTAAAACTGGTCATAATAACCAGACTAATTGCTCTGATGTCATCAAGGAAACCAAGAATGCTAACTGAGTGATCCCATATTGGCCAGCTGGAGTGCCCTTTAGCTCATTTCACTTCTTCATTTGGAGGAGGGTAGTAGTAAGAACAATTGCAAGGTGTTTTGAAAATATTTGAGCAGGATATCATCATCAGGTGGCAAGTTGAAATCCCCAAGCACCAACAGCCAATCTAGCAATAGAATCCAGCAGTTCAGGCAGGGAAGCCACTGGGCAGCAGGGAGGGTGATACACCAGCACCAATGGTGTATCCCTGAAGTCTACCTTCAACCAGAGTGCCTCACAGTTGAAGACAAGTAAGTGCAGGCAGCAGCACAAAATAGACTTGTTGTTCAGTTGTTCTGTCACTTCTAAACTTTACTTAGATATTCTTGTTGGGACTAATGGATAGACAATTTTTATTAAATAAATATTTAAAAGAATAAAAACAATGCAAATTTGGAAAGAGAAAACTAAGGAAAGGAAAGTTTAAAAAAAGGTACAAAGAAAGAAAGAGAGAAGAGAAAGAAAGGAAAAAAAGTTATAAAGACGCGGCTTTCGGACTTCTTCACAGCAGTTACACGTACATTTGTATTTTACCTTCTCTCGCTAGGGTTGCAACATAATTTCCTTCTTTCCATAGTCTATCCTTTCTAGTAATCAAACCCATAAATCACAAGTTCATTTTTTTTCCATTTTCAGCAAAAAGTCCATAAGGAGTTTCCAGTCACTAATAAATGCAGTTCTTGTCCTTTCTCTAATCAAACAAGTCAATTTTGCCATCTCTGCTAATTCTGTCATCTTCACCATTTATTCCTCCATTGTGGGTATTTCAGAGTCTTTCCATTTTTGAGCATATAATAGTCTTGCAGCAGTTATTATATATAAAAACAATCTTCCATAACTCTTTTCTAACTGTCTATCCATTAGTCCCAACAAGAAGAGTTCTGGTTTCAACTGAATGTTATTCTTTAAAATTCTTTGTATCACTGTATGTATTTGAACCCAAAAATTTCTGGCTTTTTTACAAGTCCACCAGGCCCTTCATGTTTTCCACATTTCCAACATAAATTTGAAGTATCTTTATATATTCTAGATATTTTTTTGGAGTCATGTACCAATGGTATATCATCTTATAAAAGTTCTCTTTTAAATTATAACATAATGTAAATTTCAGTCCTTTCAGCCACATATTTTCCCATTGTTCCATCAGTATATTATGTCCAAAGTTCTTAGCCCATTTTATCATACACTTCGTTTCACTTGTTCTTCCATTTCAAATTTCAACAAAAGTTTATACATTTTAGCAATTACATGTTCATCATTTGTCCATAGTTCAATTACAAATTCTGTCTTGTGCTGTTCAATTCCAAATGTTATCTACCTTAAATCCTTCTCTTAACTGTGCATACAATAACAATTGAAAACTAAATCCCTCTTCAGTCAATTGACCTTGATTTCATCTTACAGTTGTTCCGTCACTTCTAAACTTTACTGAGTAGACATCCTTTTACCAGGATTGTCTGTCAGTAACTGCTTCTTTGAGTTCTAAGTTCACATTGTGTCATCACTGATAGCATCTATCCATGTTGTTTTTTGTCACGTCTTTTGTAGTTTCCAAGCAGCAGGGTATTCTTCAATGACTATAGATTTCACTTTATGTGACCAAAATATTTAAAATAGCTTCATTATTAGTGCTTCCAATGAGCATTCTATTTTTTACTTCACCTATTGAGGAAATATGTTTTTTCAGTCCAAAGTATTCTTAGCAATTTTCTCCAACATTACCATGCAAAGGCATTGATTTTTCTTCAGTTTTTCTAGTGTTCCAATTTTCAAAGCCATTTGTTACAATTGGGAAAATAATAGTCTTGACAATATATACCTTTGTTGCCATTGTGATGTCTCTGCACCTCAGTATTTTGTGTAAATTTGTCATAGATTTTCTCTCAAGTAACAGGCATCTTTGTTTCATGGCCACATCACCACAGCTGTGAATGCTTGTCTGGAAATATGAAGTCTGTTACTACTTCAGCTGTTAAACAGCTTCTTATCCATCTGTTTGTGTGGTTTGGCATTGCCTTTTAACTATATATATATATATATATATATATATATATATATATATATATATATAATAAATAGTAGCAGAAACTCTTTTGCACTCTCACCATTAACAAGAAATTCCTTAAATTTTCCTTGCTTCCAGCCACTAAAATTTGCATATCTGAGGCTGTTGATGTTTCTCCCAACAGTTTGAATTCCAATTTCCAGTTCTAGTCTAGCATTTCTCTGCTTATATGATAAAGAAGGTAGCACTGTGCAAAATTAATTTTGAACAATTTAATTGTACCATATTCCATTGTAACTGTTGCTTCCTAGTCATCATGCAAATTCTTCAGTAAGCAGAATTGATGGCCTGGGTAAACCTATTAAGGGCTATCATCAATTTGTTGTGGTCTACACAGTCAAAAGGCTTGGTATAATCAATAAAGCAAAGCTTTTACATTTTTTGGAGCTAACTTTGCCCTTTCCATTATCCACTGGATGTTAGTAATGTGATCTTGGGAGCCTTTGCCTTTTTGAATCTAGCTTATACATCTGGCGCTTCCTGTTCATATATTCTTGAAGACTGGATTGTGAAATCTTAGATGTCTCTTACTATCATGTAAGATAAGTGCAATTGTGTAGTAGTTTGAGCATTCTTTAGCAGTGCTCATTTGGTTTCTGGAGTATAAATTAATGTTTTCCAGTCCTTGGCTACTGCTGTATTTTCCATATCTGTATATTAACAAGTAGAACTTTAACTCCATTGTTTTGGAAGGTTTTAAACAGTATGTCTTTTATTTCATCAAATCCTGTAGCTTTGTTGTTAGTAATAGGGCCCATTTAACTTCATTTGCCAGAACGTCTGGCTTAGTTCAGTGATCAAGTCTTCATATGTATCAGCAAATTTTGGACCTTTTTTGTATAGCGCTACCGTATATTTATGCCATTTCTCTTTATATTTTCTTTTCCAGCAGAACTTTTCTTTTATCATGCTCATCCCTTTATTAAAGGTTCTCTTGATTTTTTAAAAATAAATATTCTTCTATGCTGCTACATTATTCTCAATTTCTTTGCATTGCTTATTTAGACATATTTTTTTGTCTTTGCTTTTCTCTGGAACTCAGCATTTAATTGGCCAACTTTTTTTCTGTTTTTGTGGCCTTTTGCTTTCTGCCTTTCTTCAGCTATTTTTAACAGCAGACAGCTATTTTGTCTTTTTCTTTTTTGCATTTCAGGGTTGTTGTTTTTTTTTTGCTTCATCTTTAATTATGTCATAAAAATCTGTCCAGAGTTCTTCAAGCATTCTGTTGATTAAATCTAATCCACTAAAAGTATTTTTTTCTTTCACTGCATAATCATATAGAGATTTACTGAGGATTATACACATTAAAATGTTCGTACAATAAAGAATACATAATAAACAAATAAGAATATAAAAGTAGTAGGAAATTATTTGCTGAAACTATTGAGACACTTGGATTACTAGTTTTGCTGATGATCGTTTATCAGTTGCTGCACCCTACATGCCACTGCTCCAAATTTTGCTATTGTATAGTCTGCAGTGGGCTGTCTGTCTGCAAGTAAGAAGATAAGCAAGAATTCATTTGTGTGACCTGGAAAGTTTTCCAACAGGGCATAATAAGTTTATTCCATAGATTCACAGTATAACATTTATTTACTTTATTAAATGTATATGCTGTCAAATCAAAAGACCTCCAGCAGCTAACCACAATCATGGTCATACAAATATCAACATATAATGAAACATTAAAGCATCCACAGTAAGAAATATAAAAAAAAAATACTCGAAGTACTATCCACAGCATAGCATAACAACGACTCTGTTGTTCTTGTTCAGTCGTTAAGTCGTGTCCAACTCTTCGTGACCCCCTGAACCATATAGCACCAGGCCTTCCTGTCCTTCACTGCCTCCCTGAGTTTGCTCAGTTTCATGCTCATTGCCTCAGTGATGCTATCTAACCATCTCATCCTCTGCCGTCCTCTTCTTCTTTTGCCTTCAATCTTTCCCAGCATCAGGGTCTTTTCCAAAGAGTCCTCTCTTCGTATTAGGTGACCAAAGTATCTGAGCTTGAGCTTCATTATCAATCCTTCCAATGAGAAATCAGGGTTGATTTCCTTTAAGAACGACTGGTTTGACCTCCTAGCAGTCCAGGGGACTCTTAAGAGTCTTCTCCAGCACCACAATTCAAAGGCATCAATTCTTTGGCGCTCAGCCTTCCTTATGGTCCAGCTCTCACAGCCATACATTACTACTGGAAAAACCATAGCTTTGACTATGCGGATCTTTGTCAGCAAGGTGATGTCTCTGCTTTTAATATGCTATCTAGGTTTGCCATAGCTTTCCTCCCAAGGAGCAAGCGTCTTTTAATTTCATGGCTGCAGTCTCCGTCTGCAGTGATCTTGGAGCCCAAATAAATGAAGTCTGTTACTGCTTCCATTTCTACCCCTTCTATTTGCCAGGAATTGATGGGTGCAGATGCCATGATCTTAGTTTTTTTAATGTTGAGTTTCAAGCCAGCTTTTGCACTCTCCTCTTTCACCCTCATCAAGAGGCTCTTTAGTTCTTCACTTTCTGCCATTAGGGTGGTATCATCTGCATATCTGAGGTTGTTGATGTTTCTCCCTGCAATCTTAATTCAGGCTTGTGATTCTTCCAGCCTGGCATTTCTCATGATGTACTCTGCATATAGGTTAAATAAGCAGGGTGACAGTATACAGCCTTGTCGTACTCCTTTCCCTGTTTGAACCAATCGGTTGTTCCATGACCGGTTCTAACTGTAGCTTCTTGGCCCACATACAGATTTCTCAGGAGACTTCACTCTGTAGGGTGACAATGACTCTACCAGTCCTTAAAAGTACTGTTGATGGTGGTCACAGAAGTGGCTACTTTATTCCTGTGACCAAGAATACTTGCTAGCTTTAGACCCCTTTAATACCTGAAAATGAAAGATCACCAGTAATTTATCCCAGGAGGAATGCCTTGGTCAGATTGACACTGGTTAGAGAAAGATCCTGCAAGTATCCAAGTGCCAATCCAACCCGGAAGCCTGTTGGAACCAGTACAGGATCCATAAAGTTGGTGTTCATGGTGCTGAGCATCAGTCAGCAAGCAGGATGCTATATTTTGTACTAATGCCAGCTAGGTGGTTTTCAAAGTCAATCCCTTATAGAGCCCATTGTGTTGATGAGGATGTATATCACTGTACTGAGTTCCTTCAGTTTCATTTAGGCTGCAACTAGTGCGGCAGCTGCAAATACGAAAAGGCCTTCCTGTTCACAGTCTCCATGTATGAATCCAGCAGTATTCATGTGTCCAAAAGGATCTCTGCCTACTTTCAGTTTGCCAGCTTCTAGTGGTGGCCACCATACAGTCTGAAACAGCCTCCCAGTTGCAAGACCAGGAATTCACTTTCTCTGCTATACTGTCAAACAACTTCTGTCTCTGGAAAGATGGAACTTTTCCTAATCAATGTCTCATCAATTTTGTGCGCTCATAGTTTCCTTTCAATTCAGTCTTCCACAGTATTTCCCAGTTCTCAATTTCTCAACTGCCACCCTCTTTCTTCAGTCTGTCAATAACCACTGTTTCCACTGTATATCTCACTCTACTCCTACTATCCCCAGGGTACAAAGAATCAGTCACCACAATCAAAACTGTGTCATAAGTCTAACAATCCACTCAACACTAACATAATATGCCCAACTATTTCTACCACTCCTGATCCACAAGGATTGGTGTATTCCTTATAGAGAGTCCTTTAAACCTGCCTTCCTTAGGAGCAGATGGAAAAATCCCGAATGTGAAGAAGGGTCTGAAATAGACTGTTTCAAGGTGGTACAATAATTTGTTGGCCGCAGACTCTGATTCAGGCTGAAGCTCCAGAATCTAACGGTTAAGGACAGCATTCATCTCATTTTGCAGTTCAGTGTTTAGGACTTTGTTTTAAAAGTATCCTGATTTAGTCATAACCCACAGATAGCAAAATCTCAGGTGACAACGTGTAGGTCCACACTTTATCAGGGAGGGCCAACTTCCAGACTGAACTGAGATAATCAGAGATTTTAAAGGGGACAAAAGTCAAGCTTAACCAGGGTTTATACATTGGCTAAGAATGAGTTTCTAACTTGAGTAGGCCAGGCTCCAGGCACATTTGGAACATGCTTGAGGTTCTGATGTGTTGCCCTCAGAAATTTGGATTGAATAATTTGCCCAAGGTAATTGGAGTATAGTCCTAGCTGGGTTGAGCCACTGACTTAGCCTCACATGATTTAATGCAGACAAGCAGAAAACATCCTTCTTTTGCACAGAGGAATCAAAAATAACCTGCAGCACTTGTCTGTGCTGTGCATTACATTTCCAAATTGGCTTTTCTTCTTATTCAAGGTATGGAGTACTACCTCAAGATATATAAAGCACTTAGGCTGATTAATGATATTGCCCTGGATGTTCTAGTTGATTATCTCAGGGCTTTGGGCAAATACTACAACCTTTGCCTTCTTATAATTAATCAAAAGGTGGTTACTGGGTAAAAGTCCTACTTTAAACTCTACTTGTCTCTGGACAAGACTATTATTATTTATTCTATTTATTTCAGGTTTGTTTTTTTTTACCTCAGAAGCATTATTTGTGTTATTTCTTATGTTTCATTATTTTTGTTTTTTAAAAAAATCATCACCTTAGCCAACTTTTCTACTGGTTGAAAGGTAGATAACAATTATCATGGACTACGTTCCACCTATTTGGGGCTCAGTTTTGGCTTTTCTTTTTTAGATTGCCTGCAAAAAAACCCACTTGGTGTGTTGCTCTTCACTGCATGTTTGTACGTACAGTATTTGTAATAAGTTAGGCTTAAGTGCAGTTGCTTAACTTTTGCATGAAATTGAATCATGTTTAAAGCAACCCTCCACAAAATCAGCCTATTGCCATGGCATTTAATAAGCTTTACAGACCAGCATTCACAATGAACATTGAGCTTTTAACAACGAAGAGAGTCTGGTTCTGAGGGCAGTATAGTATGGGATGACTTAAAAGCTTTATATGGAGATCCATGCTAAGCTGCCTATACTCATTACAAGATGCTGGTCATCAAGGACATAAAATAATATTTCAGTCTAGGAAGCATTATCCATCCATCCATCCTTGTCACTGCTGGAAAGCCATGCTGCTAACTAATGATGAGCTACCTGCTCCAAAGCAGAACAAGATGCCAGTGTACTGGGTAAAGCAGCTGTCACTCTGCTAATAGCAAGGTAGTCCAAAGGTGTCAGATGTGACTTATCACACCAGTGATGGTTTGAATGAGAGTTCTTCAGCATAGTAGAAAATTCTGGCTTCCAGCATCTCCCTTAGTTCTTGCCTCTGGCCTCATGCTCTCCCTGTGCAGCATTTTCAACCAGGATGTGGTAATCTTCTTGTATCACTAATGCAGGGAGAAATACTGAGACTCCAGCAAGCAGGAGCTCTATCTGATGGTTTAGAGAGAGTATAACTGGTTCTGAATGAATGACAGAAATGCTTTCGTTTTGGGCAGTCAAGTTCAGGTCTAGCCATATCTGGCAGTTATTTCTTGTGGTGATGCACATTGTTCGCACATGAATGCTGATTTGGTGAAGCAGCCTGCTTTTCTTAAAATGGGCCTCCTGCTCCTTGACAATCCTGACCTGTCTCATTCCTTCAGAGGTGACTACTAGCTACCTGGACACCCACACTTGGCTGATGAAGATGAGTGAGTGATGTTCCTCAGACACCACTTTTATGAGTCCCGTACAACTACTCAGTGACTCATTTGAGATTTCTAGGCCCTGCCTTACATACTGGGAGGTGCATTAGGCTCTCTAATCACTGCCTTACCTGAGTTGCAGTAGGATTCAGCCACTACTCTGTTTTGATGTTGGTGAGTGACCAGTGGTGGGCATAGATTCAGGTAAAAGCAGCTTCTCCTCCTTGTGACTCCAGCCTATGGATTACTAATGGAGGGAAGTGGGCTAATTGGGGTCAGAAGTCAGCACCACCACTTCCTCTGTGCTTGGGGAAGAACCTTCTCTCAGCACTGGGCCTTCCTCAGCTTTATCCATTATATCTCCTGGTGGCACCACTGCTACTAAGAAGGGAGAAGCTTAGATAAAGCAATATTTCTATGCGGCTGTTTCCTTTAAGCTGTTTATTTATTTATTTTATTTTTTGTACAAAACTTGGTTTTATTTTTTGTACAAAACTTGGTTTTATTTTTTGTACAAAACTTGGTTCATTCTGTAAACTTTCCTTTTTACCCAAAGAAGTGATGCCTGTAAGATATTCTTGCAAGTAGTCACCAAGACACTTGATGGATTCAGTATGAAAACAGAAGAACCTGCATACTAGTCAATTTTACCATCTTTAGATACTGCTGCTGCTTCTAGCCCTCTGCCCAAATTCCCAGTTACAAAAGTATACAGCAGATAAAGACCCATGACTGATAGGAAGGAGTAAAATCATAGAGTTACTGGGCAGTATAGAGCAGCTTATTTTCATTAAATGAAATGATTTTTTTTATTTGGTTAAATATAAATATTTGTATTTTGAGACATAAATTAAGCAGTAGTTCTATATAGAAAATTATCTTAATGTGTTGTAGAAGCCCTGGTTCTGTTTGGAGATCTACTCTAGAATTAACGTACATTTAAGATTACTGAATGTTTTTATTAACATGGCTATAATTATGAAAAGATTTAGGTTTTTTTTTTTAAAAGTAAAAACCATCTATTTTGCTATGTGAGTGGAAATGTGGGGTTAAGAAAATACTATGCTGAAGATCATTTTAAAGAATTTGGTGCTGTTTAAAAAAATCTGAAGCAGATGGGCAGCAGTGTCCATATGAGTGCTCAAAACAGGCAAAATGGCACACGCATGCAAAGAGACAGGATGTCAATTATGACATCATGACTTCTTGCCTGTTTTGATGCCCATGTATGCTGTCACCACTACCACCCTGGACATTGCTGCAAGTAGGTACAGGTTGAGGACATAATAGAACGTGAACTGAATGCATATACGTGATATGTGAAGTGGGTATATAGGAATGGAAAGCTTGATCTGTGAAATAGAAAGACCTTCAGTGGTTAGAGAGGTCAGAATAGATAGTGGGATTACAAAGGAAGGATTTCAATTTTAGAGGAGGACTATGGAATGGTATTTAATGTTTTATGGAAAAAGTTAATCTTAGGTGTTGAGGTTAATGTGCCTCCCAAATATGGGGCCAAATCTCCCTGCAGTGATTGTGCATAGCTTTTCTTTTTCAATGGAAAGTTGAATTTTGTGCATGCTTTAATCTCTTAATGTTAGTCGGGGGTTAAAAATTTATCATACTTTAATGGTAGTTTGTATGGGCTTCCACTGGCTGTGCTAGCTGGGAATTTTGGGAATTGTAGCACCACAAAGAAGATACTTTGGTGGGGGAAGCTGAGATGAGAAAAGGTACAAAATAGCTAAGAATTCTAAAGCTGATTATCTTAGAAGAACTGCTGCCAGTTTAAAATTCCAAATGCTACCATTTCTAATGGCTGACATAAGGTGTTTCTTGTAATAATAGTAATTAAATTTCACCGAGTTAAGAATGGATAGGCTTAATATAAATTTAATCAATGAAATTCCTACCTGATAGAATTAAATTTGTATAATAACCACTCTCTGATTCTGTCTTGCCTTCTTTTTCTTTTCCACTGCTTTGCCTATATTTTCTGAAAACTAGAAGATCAATTACATTTAGACAATCTACATTCTTTTCTAGGGAGGGAGAAGAATCTCACCTTAATTTTTGCTCTAGGAATTTTAGGGCAGAAGATCTACTGCTTCCTTTATATTAACTTACGTCGTGATTTTATAATATCACTGTGACCATTTTTTTTAACTTATGTGGGATAAGCTGTTTACCCAATAGGGACTGAAATTAATAGGGCAGAATTCAGATGTGACTGTACTTTAAAAAGTCAGGACAGAAATATGGGTGGATTAAAGTTAGCTGGAAGACATATGAGTTCTCACTTAGCTGCAAGCCTTCTTTTTGGCCACATTCCATACATGCATTCACTAATTATTAGAATTTTGCTTACAACTTTACAGTATTACATCAGTGTAAATTGCAAAATGATAATATTGATTTTCTTCTTTTAATTTCTTTATTTATAGTTTTACAGAAAGAAATAGAAAAAATAAAAAAATAGGAAAATACATGAAAAACTACAAAAATATAGCTACCCAATTTAACCAAAATAAAACAAAACAAAAGGGGGAAACCATTTATATATGTCACATATTAATCAAATGTCAAACAGATTTCTAAATCTACCTTAGGGGTTTTTTTTTAATCAATATTCTCGTAAAATATCGTAAAATATATGCCACATAAAAAGATACTGAGTCATTTTTTGATTAGTAGATTAAATTGCCTTCTCAAAAATGGACAATTCACACATCTCTTGAATTCAATCCTTAATATATATCAGGAATATTACTACTTTTCCAATAAGTCTCTTAGCAACACCCAGGTCCAATGCAACCATAACTCCTCAAAAATAGTCAAATTCCAAGGTTTTGGGACATAATTTAACTTAACATTAATATTTTTAACACCAAAAAAAATCCTCATAAAATATTATTTGAAAAAAGTATCAGTGATTCACAGAACTGCTGACCTAGAAACCAGGAGATTGAATTGTAGGCCTTCCTTAGGCATGAAAGCTGCTGGGTGACTTTGGGCCAGTCACACTCTCTCAGCCCGACCCACCTCACAGGATGGTTGTCGTGGGGAAAATAGGAGGCAGGAGGTATGTTTGCTGCCTTGAGTTGACCAAATTAAAAAAAAAAAGGGATAATAATAATTATAATAATAACAACCCCTTCAATTTTTTACATTGCCAATAAACAAAATCTGATATCCATCCTTCTGAATGCATTCTTCAGGTTGTCTGGTAAACTTGAAATAGCTAAACTTGAAATCCATCTTTTGATAAATCAGCTTTAATTTTAAATCCACTGAAGCACATTTAACATTTTTTAAGCCTTGCACCCACTGTTTTCTTTATACTTATTGAAATGTCCTGTGGTTCCTGATCACAGTAAAAGCTACTGTAAGGAGTCTTGTAACAGTAACATGTAACATTAACAGTATCTCAAGATCATGGATAACTAATTTGAATCCATATTGCAAAACTACAAAGATAAACTTACATGTTTAGTATGAAATGTACTCAGTTTGGCATATGAAGTTATAATTGTCCTTTGCATGGTATAGTGATCCATATATAAGCTGCTTTAATAGGATATAATCTCATGCCACAAAGGAGCACATGTGAATTTTTGCTTAATCATGATTCACTGAGTAGAGGACAATTGGTTCGGAATCACACAATGTGCCAAACTGGAAAAAATGAAAATATTTTGTAGCTTAAAACAATGTTGAAAATCATATCTATTTAGCCCTTGTCAATCATTTATAAGTAGCATTACTGTATATTATTTTCTCCTTCATATCCATAATTGTCTAATAATATATCAATGGACTGAAAAAAAACCCACAGTTGTTTTCATTTGCTAAAAGATTTTCTGCCTATTTTTTTTAGTTCTTGTTGTAAAAGGCACATGGTTGTTCAAAAAGTAGTTTAACTTATGCAGCACAAATTTCTCTGGTATCCTGTTTGAAATAATATAAGCTTAGTCTTTGGTGCACTTTGGTAACACTTACTAGCCAAGTTAAAACAGATCTCAGATATATCCACCAAATGTTAATTTGATAGTAAACATAGCCTAATAAATCTGATGTACTAACTATTAAGCTTCCAATTGTACCTGTATGTAATATAATTTATCGGCTAAATGTTTTGCTTTGTTTTTAGTATCTGCTTTTTTGCTTCTTATATCCACTTTTTGCTTTTTTTGGCATGAATTTTGAATAGCGTTCAAAAACTAAGTAATATGGGAACTAGGAACTAATGGCATGCTTAATGTAGTTTGAATACAGGTTAATGTTTATATTTAATGTGAAACTAGAGTGGTTGCTTTACTTATAGGTTAACCTCCGACCCTGGTTTAAAGACGGAAGAAAATCATCCTGGTGCAGCTGAAGATATATCCAAGTGCAAGAAGAAAGCCAAAAAGAATGCTTATCCCATAACATATGTATCTTCCAAGCAAAACCTTGAAACTCAATGCACTCAACAATGAATATTTTTTGCACTTATGGGGGACCTTCCAAATGTATCTGAAGTAGCCTACCCCAATCTGGAGTGTTCCAGATATGTGGGCTACAACTCTCATCATCTGCAGTCAGCGTGACCAATAGCTGTAATGACTGGGCATGATTAAAAACCCTGGTCCAATTCATTTAGTGGATTCCAGACTGGGGAAAGCTGTTGCAGAATACATGAGTGGAACAAATAAATGATTTTGTTCAGTGCCTTTTAATGGTATCAGCTGAACATCACGCCTGAACAATTTGTTTGAAGCTGTTGCTTCAGTTGTGAGACTTGTGCAATGTATCTTGAAGGCTGCAAATCTGTAAGAAAAAAACAAGTATGCCTACAAGCAGTATATTCATGCTAATATACAGTCCACTCTTGTCCATGTCATACCCAAGTGAACATGTAAGGCTAGATGTAAATAAATGGTTGTAATATGTAGTAATGGAAATGTATCTTAACAGTATTTTTGCTTTTCTTGAATGTATTAATTAGTTCACATTTTATCAACATTTCAAGTTATTTTCAAATTACTTTACTCAAATGTAATACTTAATAAATATTGAAGAAATCAGAGGTGAAATGCATTACATCCTTCTGGTGGTTTCTCTCTTCGCAAAATTGTAGTTTACTGCTAAAAAGAGTATCCATACACCATTATCTCAAGTTGAAACATTCTTAATTTGACAACTATTTGAACTGTATAAATCAGCCCTTGCTAGCTGGGGAATTCTGGGAGCTGAAGTCCACACATCTCAAAGTTGCCAAGCTTGAGAAACAATGGTATAAATGTTTGAAGACATAATTCACTTTGAATGAAAGTTTGTGGAAGTGATGCTGCAAAGCCATGCTCTTTCTAAAGTCTGAGTGGAGCATCTGGCCTGCCTTATGCAGATAAAATTCAAGGGCTAAGACTGGCAGGGTAGGAACCAACAAGTTCCCAGGCTAGAGAGAATTATATAAACATAACCTAGTTGTCTCTTGGGGACATTAAGAGCCCAGCCAAGCATCTGTTAACTTGGAAGTGCAGGAGGAAAAAGCCTAGAGATTCTAACTTAGTTGTCTCAGGTAATTTTTATGTCAAGTAATGCCAGGTGCTGAATAAGGGACTGGGTGTCTGGAGAGCTGTGATATCCTTCCACGTTTTTATGTGGTTTTTGTATACACTGCTCTTACCAAATTGAGATAGCCAATCAAGGTGGGAGTAGCCATACGACTATGCTTTATGGAGGCAAAATGTATCATCTCTATAAGGCAAAGGTACTCCATTATGATGTTAGAGTGTAATCGGGGATATCCATGTCATGGAAACAATGGTGCATGCATAGAGATCGGATTTTATTGCACCTAGTCACACCACCATCTGGCATTTTTGATATTTGATTGAATGTCCAAATCTTTTGGGTAGAATATTGATTTCAAAGCATTGCATTACTGAGAATTTTACCTGTTAAATTAGATTGTAGTCCATCTGTAACAGTATAAAAAAAAAAAGCAACACCTTGAGCAGAATACTGTACAGTGCAATAACATTAAACCTCTAAAAAAACATTCTACAAAAAACATGTGGGATCTAGTGTATAAATCAAGCATAAGCTATGATGATTACAAAATAGTAGGTATGCATAATATAATGGGAAACTTGGAATTGCTTGAATTTGGAATTAAGGTGAGAATTCAAACCATTCAATCCTATTCTGTCATCACAATCACAAATTGTAAAGTTAGGCAGTGAAGTACTAGGAATATGTATCATTAATTTAAGTGTGTTTTTCCCCTCTAACCAAAAATTTGCTAAGTACAATCAGTATTCTTGAAAGAAATGGAATCTGAAACAAAATGCTGCAGAGTTCACAAAACTTAGCAAGTGGCACTGTTTTCATTCAGGATATTCTGTTTTCTCTTCCCTTTCAGCAGTCAGCATTCTATCCTGATGCATTCTGAGCAAGTTTTGTCCTCAATCAGCTAATTGTGGGGGAGTTGGGTGGTGATATGAATTTGATTTATAAATAAATGAGTAAATAAATTTTATGGCAAGTTTATTTTTCTTGCCCATTCATATTCTGGGCAATTTTTAAAATAAACACTGCTCTTTCAAATATATACTGGTTATATTTAAGTTAAACCCTTGATCCTGGGTCAAGGAAATAAGTTTTGACTGAGAAGAAAAGGCCCTATCCTTGACTTTTTTTTTCCTTTCCAGGCTTCCTTTGGTATACATGCAAAATTGATGATGAATAAATATACAGTATAAGGAATGTTTGTGGTGACATTAGAGGTGTGTTTCTTGAGTATGAGAACATGTGTGTACTTCTGTTTGCAGAAGATTGCTTACCTGAAAGGGAATGGATGTGTATGCATATATGGTAAACCAGTGAGAAATGAGCTGTAATCTATTTGCTGCAAAAAATTGAAATAGCACACTGACAGCCCCACTAGGTAGACCAGACCATGAAATCAACTCCACGGGAAGGCTAAAACTGTTTTTATTGAGATTGGCTGTAATAATAGAATTGTGCAAGTCTGATTGTGCTGTAGCTCCTCCTCATAGTTCAGTGAATTAGGGCGTTGTCTGCTTGAGCTGCTTCCACATGTTATCTGGTTGTTCTAGACCTTAAAAATACTTTAGACCCTTTTGTCCAGGCAACAACTACTGCTTATCTTTGCCAAGATCATCTTCCTTACTCTACATACAACAGTAGCATAACAGAAAGTTACTTAAGCTGCAATATGTGAAACATCTGAAAGTATATCACATAGAAGACCTTTCTGTTCCAGAGTGCGAAGCACAGACTAACAGGAAAATAGATTCCAGTTGAATGTTAATAAAAACTTCCTAAAAACAAGAGCAGTTCTACAGTAGAACCAATTGCCCAGAGATGTTGCACTTCTTTATTGAATGTATTCAAGCACATACTTCATTGATTTAATTTAAGCCATATATGTTTTAATTTGGGTTCCTGCACTGAGCAGGAATAGCCTAAATAGCCCTTCCAACACTAGGATTCCATGGTTTTATCTTATATCCTCAGGATATTATGAATAGAAAAGTCAAAGAGTGTTCCATTTTCTGTTGTAGTTTATTTTGTTTGAGGTTGACCTTATTCCATGATGTGAGCAAGCAAAATCTCACTGATTGTATTTCCCTAAGGATGCTGATAATCTCCCTCTTCAGTGGCCTTCATTTGTCTCTACTTGACTATGCATTCATCCTCTGAGGGTAGTAGTATTAACCTCAGATTGATAACCAACCTCACTCGATTAAATTTAGGGAAGTGTAAGAAAGTATTCAAAATAAACATCCTTGATATACATTGGAATCTGGGTTGTAGTGGAGCTACACCTTCTTCCATGATCAACAGGACCTCTGCCCCAGTGCCAGCCCTTCAGGAATTCCTACTGGTAATATACCCTTTGCACTTTCTCTTCTCCTACATACTTCTTACCTGAGATGGAAGGAACGGAATTTCCACTGAGTTACCAGTTCCAGATCTCCTGCCAGTCCATTGCAATCTATTGCCCCTTTCCATATATCCTGTTAACCTAAAACTAGTAGTGTAAATCCAATTGACCAGCCTTTGAGTGCCCTGGGAATCCAGATCACCCCTGGAATTTAATTACTTAAAAGTATAGTTTAGGAAAAATATAAAAAGGGAAAGCAAGGGAATGGCAATGAGTTGTAGTAGAAAACCAAAATAAAATGCTAAACCAGACTACTGGATTGCCCATTTGATATATATATAATAAGCCTTGACATCAAGCTTACTCTATTGGACTCTAGTTTCTTGAAATAATGGAAAGGTAAGTAACAAATCATACAGGGGATTATGCTATGTCTAATGCTGTTTATTCTGGCTAATGGTGATTGGCAGCCAAGGGACAATAATCCAAAAAAGGAAAGTGCATGGAAAAGGAAAAGTCAGTTAATATTAGCAATCACCAACTGAATGTGAGAAGTAGGATAGAAATGACTAGTATTTCCTTGCCAAAGAATCATATGAGGTAAAAGAGGTGTTGACTTGATATATGATTGCTGAACAATTAGGAAATAGAGAGTATCTGATATTCTGGTCAATTAAATGGAAGATGTCACAAGTTTTCTAAAAGCAGTGCTCCGCCCCTGTTAAAGTTTCTAACATTCATGTGACATGTTAATATCTTAAGTTAGATTTTGAGGAAATGCCAGTGTACTGTTTTGGAAACCCAAGTAAACAAGGAATCTGTGCTCTGTATTGAAAGATAAACAGATTTAAAGAGATGTTAGCCATATTTCACAAGACACCCATGGTTCCCTTAACCATGGTTTACTCAGTTCCCTTCATTTGCACAACACTTTGAACTATAATCTTAACTATTCTGGTTGGGTTCACAAAATATGAACCACAAAGTAACTAATTGCATTTTAGCCTTTTTGTTTTGAAGGGCATGAAAAATAACCCTTAAAGCCAGATTCAGATGACGCATTTACCATGGTAATGAATTTACTTGAAACAAACCATGGGTACAAACTGGATTTAAGTATCTTAACCTATAATGTCAGTACATGCATTATCCAAAGCCATGGCTTAGCATGTGGCAAGACTCTCTGCTATCTATCAAAAGGAATGTTAATTTCAGGACAGTCCCGAGTTTGTTTGTTTGTTTGTTTGTTTGTTTATTATTTATTATCAGACTTGTATGCCGCCCATTTTCCCCAACGGGTGACTCTGGGCGGCTCACAATAATAAAAACGGAAGAAAAAACACAAGTCCCTCCAACCATGGATAAAATCTATAAATAATTTAAAAACATATATTAAAAATGCCCTAAAAACCTCCTATGATTATAAGCCCTAAAAACCTGTAAGATGCTGGGGGGGGGGGGGACAAACCCCTCACCCCACCAGCCATCTCCACAGGTGTGGGCCCCCATCTGGCCCCCAGGCCTCCTGGCAGAGCCAGGATTTGATACCTTTCCTGAAGGCCATGAGGGAGGGGGCACACCGGACCTCAGGAGGCAGGATGTTCCATAGGGCGGGTGCTACAGCAGAAAAGGTTCTCTGCCTAGACCCCACCAATCAAAATTCCCTGACTGGTGGGGTCTGCAACCTGCCCCTTCTGCTGGACTGAGTGGGGCGGGCTGAAATGACCGGGGCGAGGCAGTTCCGCAGATAACCTGGCCCCGTGCCATGAAGGGCTTTAAAGGTGATGACCAACACCTTGAATTGGACCCGGAAACAAACCGGTAACCAATGCAGCTCACGCAACAGGGGTGTTATACGTGCCCTCCTAGGGGCATTGAGAACTGTCCACGCTGCTGCATTCTGCACCAGCTGTAGCCTCCAGATACTCTTCAAGGGTAGCCCCGTGTAGAGCGCATTACAGTAGTCCAACCTGGAGGTGACCAGGGCATGGGTGACTGTGTGGAGGTCCTCCTGATCCAGGAAGGGGCGTAACTGTCGCACAACACAAAGTCGTGCAAAGGCCCTCCTAGCCACAACTGCCACCTGCTCTTTGAGCAGGAGTCATGAGTCCAGGAGAACCCCCAGATTACGCACCGGGTCTGTCTGGGGTAGTGCGACCCCGTCAAGAACCAAAGATGACAAGCTCCTAGATCTTGAGGCTCCCCGTATCCACAGCCACTCCGTCTTACCAGGGTTCAGCTGAAGCCTGTTGTCCCCCATCCAGGCCCCCACAGCCTCCAGGCACCACAAGAGGGCAGTCACAGCGTCACTTAAGGCACCTGGGATGGAGATGTATAATTGAGAGTTATATGAAGTCCAATTTGATTGTGGCAACCCAGTTTCTCCTTCGTTGCTCTCTTTAATTATAACATCAGCTCTGTTTCTGAGGGAAGATATAGATGGTGGGCTGAATTTGTGCAGTAGTCCATGATACCTATTGATTACATCAGTTAAGGTATGCTGGTAGAAAGCTAAGTCACAACTGCAACCACTTAAAGCAATCCCTGCATAATTCTTCCATAGCATTTGAAAGAAGTTGTCTATAAAATGGAGCAGTGTTTGGAAGATTGAGGTGAAGCTGTATAGTTTCCATGGCAGAGGAGGCATCTTCTTGTGTGAGCTGGTGGCTTACATCACAGTCTCTAGATTATTAGATACTCATGTAAGTTATTTAAAGCAGAAGTTGACTGTCACAGCATGATCTGACAGAGTTGCCATTTCCAGATAGAATTATTGTGATGCCCACAAACGATTAATTGTAGAATGTATCTCTGATAGGCTTTGTACTCGCTATAAGGCTGCATGATTGGCTTAGTCTGGAACATGACTTGGGCAGACTTTTCTGGTGCCCCCGTCATTCTTTTCTCAAGCAAGGCATGCACATCTAAGTATCACTTTCATTTAGTGTAAGAACCTTTGAGGAGAGTGCGCAGACAAAAAGAGGAAGGAAGAAGAGGAACAGTGAGAAGGACACAGCCCGAACCTGCCGTTGCAGCAGCCAAAGTTGCCTTGTGATTCATTTGTTTTAATCTGGGAACGCTCCATTCCAGCTAGCCATTCTGAATCACAGCTTCCAGCTGGACTCATTAGGAATGACTCCTTGGCAGAAAAGTGAAAAGACGACTGGAGTGGGTATGTATCCTGGAGCCTCTTCTCTGAGCATGTCTTTCTCCAGAGGGTAGGTAAAAATGCCAAAATGGCTGAAAAACACTTCTTAAAAAACAGAAGCGAGCAGGTTTTCCTAACTGGGCACCCTCCAGATGCATTGAATTAAAATTCTCAGAATTTCCCTTCAGAATGGCCATTGGTAGCTGAGACTTCTGGGATTGTAGTCCAGAAGGCTTCAGAAAGACTGGGAGAAGTGTTTTGTGCTGATTGATAAAGTTCAAATATGCATATTTAGAAATAAGGTTGTTTCCAAATACTCTTCGGTTTGAGCTGTTCTTTGAGCCTCCCAAAGACCTTTTTGTGGAAATCATTCAGTTGACATTAGCTTTCAAATTTAAGCTATCAAAATGAAATGGAAGAGTTGGCTAACTTTTTCTGAAGTTTCAGCTTAACCATATAGGCAGGAAATAATAAACATTTTTTTTAAGAAACAAGTTATGTGTATTGGTACAGAGACTTCTTTAAAAAAAACCCTGCAGTCTACTGATTCTAGTAGATTTGACTCTACTTAAGTGGCAGTTATTTAGAAGAGTTAGTCTACCTTCTACAAATTCTCCTTATTGGCTGATATTGTTTGTGCATTTTCTAGTGGTAGTGTAATTACATTCCATGACAATCTGGTAGCAGCGTTAAGAGGATTTGCATCTCAGAAAGCAGGAAAAGAACACAGCTGTATGTTGAACATTTTGTTTTGAAACCCAGCTCAGTGTCTGCAAAGGATCCGAGTTTCATTCTCCAGCACTGCCATGTTAAAATTCTAGAGAGTTGCTGAAAGTCAGGGAGCTGATTTTTGTGGTAGATTTCCAGAAATCAGAGATGGAGAATCACTTCATTCAGACGGGACATGACCACAGCTGACAGTGTTCCAGGGTGGCTTTCCCACAGATAGATCTATAGAAGTTAGACTTGAAAATGGACTCAGTAACAGAGGTTATTTCAAAACCATTGTTGGGTGGGGTGTTATTTTGTGAGCCCAGCAATTATATTTTCTAACATTCTACCCTGCAACACCAGAAACAAGTTCTCTTTCAAGTTAGGTGCATCAAGTACAGGGGCAAGTGTCAGTCTGTGAGTAAAGGATCTCTTATTCTGTGAAGCATCTCAGGCCCATTATCTGAGTTTTTCAATCCACACAAGATCTTCCCCAGCTCCACTTTATTCTCATGGCTGAGATAACATGGAGAGCCTAGAGCCATTCAAACCTAGCCTCATCCTGGGTAGTCTGGATCTTTATGCCTTGCTCCTAGAGAACAGGAAGGGAAGAGTGTCACCACAGAAGCCTTGAGAACCATGTGTCCATAATAGTGGACTGGATCTTTCAAAATTTTATACACCATAATATTTGTTAAGATATATATTAAAGCATTAAGAAAAAGATATTTTATTCAAGGAAACAATGGGGTACTTTGTATTGTGTATCACTGCTTTGATTTTTGTAAAACCTAAATTATATAATCCAGTTAAATTCAGTGCTTGGAAAAATAATCAGTCCTTTTTAGCTCTAGTGAAAAACTAATGACTTTTAAAGCATGTAAATTTAAAATTAGCTGTCCTGAACATCTTCACCTGTAATAATAGCAGTGGTAGCAGTTATTATTATGGTTATTATTATTATTATTTATGGTTGTATAAACTCAGTTTATAAAGGTCAATTTGAAAAAGGGCCAAGACTCTGTAATTTTAATAACTAGTCAACCACATATTAGCTGAAAATATTGTGCAAACCTTCCCCACATAGTTAGGCTATGGCTCCCCTGGTTGTGCAAACCAGGAAAAAGTGGTGATGATGATGATGATGATGATGATGATGATGATGATGATGGTGAAGAAGAAGAAGAAGAAGAAGAAGAAGAAGAAGAAGAAGAAGAAGAAGAAGAAGAAGAAGAAGAAGAAGAAGAAGAAGAAGAAGAAGAGACAACAACAACAACAACAACTTCTTCCAAAGAAGCAATGTTTCATTTAATGAAAGATAAGCTTTAGTCTGTCATCCTTATCAGCATCTCTGACCTCAGGCATTTAGAACTTGATGATGAAGCAATGATAGATCAGTAGTAAGCACCACAAACGGAAGTTGTGGGACCTTTACTGCAGCCTAGGGTGGCAATGAGAACTTTCTAGCCTCCTTCCTTCAGTACACTGATGGCTTTTATTAAGACCTTGTCTAGTGGTCCCTGCACCTCATTCCTAGGCCATCAATTATCTGAAAAGGGAAGACAAGAGAGGGTTCAGCTTGTAAGGAAGGCCATCTGCTCAGCAAGGAAAATTTGTGTTGCTTCTTCACCAACCTTTTTTAGCACATCCCTGACTAAGTGCATGAACTAGGGCTGAATATTGAAAGGAGTGACTCAGGAGACTACAGCACTTAATATATGATGCTCCTTTTGTGAATTGAATCCCTGCTTTTGAGTAAGCAAATGGATAAATATTAAGCAAGGTTTCAAGACATATAGGAATGTGTGGCAGGGAACCATTCTGTCTAGCTAAATTTGTCTTTTGTTGTATACAAATAAAATTCTTCCACAGCATGGAATGCAACACACTTTATTTAGTTCAGTCAATAGTGTAGATCCAAAATGTCCAGTGTAGTTGAATTCAGTTAATTCTTCCTTGTTGCCCTCCTTCTCCTTCCAGTATTTACTCCTACACCATTTCCAAAAGCCCCTTGCTGAGAAAAAGAATTGCATAGTGCTCCTATTTCCATGGTTATAGCCAGATATAAATTGCTAGTAAGCCAACATTGAAACTGGGATCAATATATTTGATTCAAGCTAAGAACAAAAACCACAGCACACAATGCTATTGACAATAGGAATAGCAACTCCAAGCATCAGTTATTGGTTAGAATTCAGTTTGCGCTTCATGTACTGCCAGCACCTTGTATTTTCACAGATACTGCTGGGCATCATTGCTCTGTCTGTAATTTATTTACATACTTATATGGGCGCCTATCTCATATATTAATTCTAGGTGGCTCCCAACAATCAATAAAAGCAAAACTACCCTTCCCCAAGATGCCAGACCAAACAGCTTCCCAACTCAACCCCCATCCTAGCCCAATGCCTGGGAGAAGACCCAGTTCTTCTGTGACTCTGTGCCATGCTGCATGTTTCCTTCCTCCTTAGCATATATAAAAATGCCTGTAATAAGGAATTATTTTGAGAAATAGGCTGCACCTAGCACAGTAAAGTTCCGCGGTCAAGATGGGAAAGATTTGTATAAGCAGGAACATTTCATAATGTCCACTATCTGATTCCAGTGCATGGGACTGTGGTTTGTTGTAAGGTCATCTATAGCCAATGTCTTGAATTTCATAAAGGGAGCCTGGAATAATGATAATGACCATCAGTAGGAATTAACTGAGAGAATATTTATTCACTCTGGAATGGTAAAGTAAGGGAAATCAGTTAGAAAACTAGCATACTCAGTCTTTACATACTGTAGCAAGAAGTAATAAAATGAGCTCAGGAGTAGAAAACATCAGCAGTTATACAGAGAATGATGAGCTTAACTTGGGGGGATCCTAAACTACAGATACTGGGGATGCAGAGATTTCTTTCTGCAAATCAAAGTGCAGTGCTTAAAAGCATGTTGGAGTGACTAATATTTGGTCAGCATCATTTATGCATAACCTTTATATCTGAAAATAAACCATAGAGCCCACACTTGTCTCTTCTTCCAAAGTAAATCAAGGAATCATAGAATCATAGAATCATAGAATTTCGGAGTTGGAAGGGACCACATGGATCATCTAGTCCAACCCCCTGCAATATGCAGGAAACCAATTAAACCATCCCTGAGAGGTGACTGTCCAGCCTCTTATTAAAAACCTCCAGAGATGGAGAACTCACAACCTCCGTAGGTAGCCTGTTCCACTGTTGTACAGATCTAACTGTCAGGAAGTTTTTCCTTATATTTAAGTGAAATCTAGGTAGCTGCAGTTTGTACCCATTATTTCTGGTCCTAGTTTCTGTGGCCATGGAAAAGAGTTCCTGACCATCTTCCCTATGGCTCCCCTTTATGTACCTGAACACTGCTATCATGTCTCCCCTCAGTCTTCTTTTCTCCAGACTGAACAGCCCCAGTTCCTTCAGCCTGTCCTCATAGGACACATTCTGTGCTCTGGAGTCTGTGCTCTGTTTCACTCATTTAATAGTAATGCCCATGATGAGTGCTGTATCATCTTAGGTTAATGCGTAAAGCTTATTGGTTTAAAAAAACCCTGTTCCATTTGTTAGAAGAAAGGGGAAGAGTTGGGTTTACATAAGCAGATAAGAAGAACATTAACTGATCGATTTTAAAGATCATCTTTTTTCATTTGGCCTTCTCTATTCATACATAGCAATTCACAGTGTAGGTTTCAAATGGCATGAATCTCTTTCCTCTCTGTCCTTTATCATTTTTAAAAATCAGATTCACAGTAGTATCAAATGACTTGGAAGGACTTCAACTGTCAGTTTCCACTTACTCAAAAAACATCAAGGCAGCAAAACCACTTCCTTTGTCAGTTGTTTGGATGTCATCATGGTAAAGCACTTTGCTAAGGTGCCATCAGCAAGCAAAGAAGTGTTATTCTATTAAGGCAAAATTGCTAAATTGTGAATATGAAGTTCTACACTGTTCTCTTCCTGAAACAGACAAAACCCATCCTGGTGACTACAGGATAGAAGGTATACTTACTTCCTCATACCTACTTCATGAAATTATTTTCTTTAAGAACAAAAATGGAAAAGAAATAGACAAAGAAAGATGAGTGTAAGGTTAAGGAGGAGACCGTCTTCAGCACTGGTTGGGAGACTGAATTCTATACAATAAATTAGCACTATGCAGTTATCTGCATGCCAGCTTTCTCCACCTGGTGCCTTGCAACTACATTAACCAGCTGATTGGGAAAGTCTGTGATATATTTTTTGACACTATAATGGGATCCGATCATTTAAGTATGTTCTCCCTACTCCTTTAAATGAGTTGACAAATCAAGTGTTTATAGCTGCAATTGAATTTAAAGGCACATTGAATTATTCAAATCATTACAAAAGGCTTTCTGTTCTATGCCACTTCATATTGTGTCTACAAGAAAGGGACAAAGTCTCTGGGCTTTGGTTACCTGATTCCATCCATCCAATCTTTGATTTTTAAGTATAAAGACTGCAACAATTTGAAAGGCCCTAGTATGTTTGTTTGTTTGTTTGTTTATTTATTTATAAATTTTATTTATTTATTTTTAAATTTTATTTACTTATTTATCAAATTTATATAGCTGCCCATCTCACCATAGGTGACTCTGGGAGATGTACAACAATAAAATAAAGCAATAATATCAAAACGGTCTTTATAAAAACAATCATTATAAAATATGATTAAAATTAAAATACTATTAAAAAGTAAAGTATACAAACCACAAAAGGAGAGAATAAGAATATTGACCACATCAACCACAATAGGGGAGTCACCTTAAAATGTTGCCAATTCCCTGGGATCCCCAAGCCTGGTGACATAACCAGATCTTGAGGGACTTCCTAAGCATCAACAGGGATGGAGCTAACCTGACTTGGGGAGGGGGGGGGATGTCCCATAGCTCTAGTAAAAGAAATAGAAACTATACACTAGAGATGGGCCCTGTGCAGTTACTCTGCTTGATTCTATGATCCACTGAGCTGCTGATTTTCAGTGGTGTGATTTTCCATCTTAATTTGCCCCCAAAAGTTCTTTTAAAAGTTTTGTCCCTACCCTGTCATGATGTCAAACACATCCTTTTGGCCTTTGAAGTTTCATTTAAAATAAATGAAATGCAATCACCTTCCCCTTGCAATAATATGATATAATAGAAATATAATACAAACAGTCCCCAAAATACCTTCAAGGCTTTTAGGGTGTTGTTGACCTTGAAATTGATTAGGTCCTAGCATATGAAGGCTTTTATTTATTCTTTCAATGTACTGTATTCATTCAATTTGATTAATGCTACTGTTTAAAGACTAATAAGCAGATAGTCAGTCTTTTCCTCTCTAACAGATAATTTTCTTGAAAAAAAAAAACTTAAAAAAAAAGACACAGGAAGCTTAAAAATGAAAGATGATGCTGTCTGGACCCAGAGATGTAATACTGTGAATAAGGCAAGGCAACTAAGGCAAGGCAATAAAAGTCTAATCAAAGACATCCTAATCATTGAACACTTACTATTTTAATGTAAGAACAGTGAAAATGATTCCCATCATGATGTAGGAAACAGCTTGATGCAACATGGCTGTAAATAAGTTTTGTTCAATACTCTGTCTGGGAAGCTGACCAACAAAGAGAGCCAAATCTGAGAATAAAATATACTAACACGATGGCCCTAACTGTTGTTACAAGGTGATTATTGTCATTGAATTGTCTTGACTATCTCCTGAAACTGCTTTCTATGGCTTTCTTTCCATATTGGCTAGTGCACTGGAAAGAATGCCAAGACAATTTCTGAATGAAATAGGTAGCAAAGAGGAGAATGTGGAACACATTGAATCCATTCAATATGTGACTTGACTCTTTTGGAGAGTTCAGCACAAGTCCACTTATTTCAGACTGAAAGGCCAATTTTCACTTGGGAATGAATCTAAGTCTTGCTTTTGCCTTTGGCTGGTTTAATAGAACTTGTGGACATTTTGTTTCACAAGTGGGACAGTTATGCCCCAAACTTAGTATGTCATCTTTTTGGCTCGTGTTAAAGTGTTTTGTACTGGCTGAAAACACTTTTGTTAATGAAATGCGGATGCCTGATTTCTGAGGACACATTTTTCCACATCGAAGTGCAGATTTTATTCCCCAAATAGCACAACAGTCTTAAACATACAGCTCTCTAATTATACCTTTCTGAGCCCAGAGACTCCTTACTTGTATTTGCCATTTAGCACATGTATTTCTTCTTTACATTTCAGGGGTAGCTTTCCAACTGCAGGACAACCAAATAAACCTTTTCATGCAGCTTTGGTTCCTTTTCATATGGAGTTGACCTAATTTGACTGAAAATGGTGACTTTAAAGTGACTTCTGTATCCCGCATTGGCCTGTTTCAGGTGTAATACTAAACTAGGGTTCCATATTAGCGTCACAGTTTCTCTTTTCCCTCTGCTCTTTGACACTATTGTGAGGACAGCAGAAGTTTTTTTTTTTTTCTTCCATGTGAAGCTGAGGGTAATACTTATTATGTCCAAATCCAAAGAAGTCAACCCATCATTCACCATAATTCAAGGCATGGTTTGTTTCCCTCAGCCAGGTGCGGGCAAGTTTTGCTTTTATTTTCAGGGGATGAAGAAGGTGGTGGTGGTGGTGGTGATGGTGGTGATGATGATGATGATTTGTCCTGCAGAGAATGTGGCTAGTGAAACAATGACATCTCCAAAGGATGCAGTGCCAAACTTTTTGTTGCTTTTGAGAGATGGCTGAAAGATTACTCATTGTCCTATTCAAGCATTAGGGGAAAAGTGCATTTAAAAGTTATTGAACGGTTGCTCAACCTGAGGGCAAGATCTTGGAGAATTCTAAGTGGCTTATGCCAGATTCAGTTTATCTACTCCTCCCCAAAGTGATTAGTTAACACTAATCATAATTCTCAGTTGGATAAAACAACTAAGGGGTTTGGAAACAGAAGTGAGGTCTTGCAATCTCTTTCTTACAGTTAATTCAGAGAAGAGAGGAGAGGGTGCAAGCAAGCCAGCCTGTGGCTTATTCAAGCTCTTTTTCATAGTATTAAATGGAATACTATCATCGGAAAGTAATCCATTTAAAATATAAACTTGTTTGAATTCATGACATTTTATTCTGTATTTTCACAGCAATATACAATTTCAAAGCTACACAAGTGCCCCAGATATCACTACAGATTGGGGATGTGGTCCATATATTGGAAGACTATGAAGGTAAAAAGAAATCTATCTATCTATCTATCTATCTATCTATCTATCTATCTATCTATCTATCTATCTATCTAGTACAGTACTTTTCATATTGTTATGGCTTTGCTTCATTACCTTGAGTTTGAGGCAGATTTCCTGGGACAATCTGCTTATGACTTCTTTTCCTCAAACCATGGCTTTCTTGCTCTTAAGTACAGTACATCTGAGGTGAATTAACACGGTCTCACTATTGTTTAAGCAAAAATTGTGATATGACTATTTGAATGTGCAGTACAAGTAAAGCTAATTCTTATAAGGAGTAACTATTTAATGGAGATTGCTTGGAATTGCAGATGTATATGCCACTCTCACAGGATTTTGAATGGGGTGGACACTAGTCCAGTGTATTTCTGCTTCTCCCCAAAATCCATGGTGGGGAAGAATATGACTTATATTAACATCTATAAGATGTGACTTTTATTTCACATTAATATATACCAGCCACATTTTATTAAAAAAAAAAATCAAAAGTCCTTTCCATTCCAGCAGTATTTTAGAAAGGAATTATCTAAACAGGGTCAGGACTCTGTCTATCCATCAGCAGAATTGCTCTCTGAAAACTTGAAATATTGGGATCAAATTTGAAGTTGGAGGGGGAGGGAGAAACCAGGAAAAAAAAGAAGAGTTTGGAAGCATTATATATACTGCCTTGAAATGCACAAATAAAGATGAGATATAAATCTAATTGTATAATAATAAATAATAATGACAACAATGATGCATCGCTATAGAAAAAGCAGTTGGGCAGTTCCATTCTACCTCTGCTTTCTTCTTGGTCTGTTCTGTGCTTCCTAGTTCATATACTGTATGCATACAAACCCACACACATGTAAGTGCAATGTTTATTTCTTTAATTTATTTATCTATCACATTTATACCTCGCTGTAATCATACACTGTTACTTCAATACACAGAAGAAGATGCTGATGCCTTCTATGGCCTATGATCGTAAAGGGGTTGAAAGAATTCCAGAAGCCATGTCCTGCATGCTTTCCCTTTTTTGTTTGTGAATGTATTACAGAAGTAACAGTAATACTATAAATAGAAATGAATTCTCAATATTTGTATCCACAAAGCATGCTTTGTAGCTTTTGTAATGCATCATATTGTATAAAACTGTATCAATATGTAAATACTATACCTGATATTTTGATTATATTTTTATTTGATATAACCAACCAGCAAAATATACTGATGGTTCACATATGCATATTTAAATAGCCAGTAACATAAAGTCAAGAAAGTCCAGTGTCTTATCTTGATTCCTCAATGACTTCTCCAGTAGCTTTTTTGAGTTTTTAAAATAAAGCACCTTTTTTTCAGAGTGCTCTTAATCTATCTGCTTTTTGTAAAATATATTCTAATAATCTGTCTTGTGAAAACCACCACAAGCATTCTGAACTTTCATATTACATAAGTGTAATGTTACAATGTGATAATTACAAATTCAGAACTGGAACTCAAAAGAAAAGTGCTGGAACAGTGTCACTACTGGAAGATTATCAAAATAGCACAGGATGGATGGATGGATGGATGGATAGATAGGTAGATAGAAAAAATGAAGAAAGTGCCTTATATATTTCTTGCCAGAAGAGGTCTCTCTTGAACTACAACATCGATCTAGGTCATTAGAAAGTTAAATTCTTACAAATGATTGACTATCTTAGTAAGTGCAAAATTACAGTCCACAGGCAACATTAACATATCTGTATCTGTATATGTATCTGAACCCATATCTATACCTCTTTGTCTCTCTATCCCTTGCATGTATGTGTGTGATATAAGCTGGAGAAGAGCACAGACCTTTTATTTAAGCAAAGATACCATTTTCTCATCTGCTACAGAAATTATTTCAACCTGTCCTAATTTAATATTCCTTTCCTATATTATCCAAAATCTTGACAGGCCTCAATTACAAAAGTATGTTTAGTTCCTGCTTTTGATTATATCATCTCTATTGTGATGAGTGTGCATCTGAATCTCAGGGTCAAGATTAGGAAAAGACAAAGAACTGGATGCTGAGAACCAGGTTGAATGGGCTGAAGGCTGCAATTATTCCCAACTACACAACAACTTCTTAGCATATAATGTTTGTTATTAACATTTGAACATTTTCAGATATCGATTATTAACGCTCCTCATCGTAACAACCCAGCCATGGAGGAACTGGGGTGCTGTAGCTTAGAGTCCTTGAGATCTAAGTAAGTGCCTGTCCATGGCTTACCCTCCATGTAGGCATATGGACATAAATGGACACAATGCATAAAACTGATATCTGAGGGAACTGTGTTAGTGCTTTCTGACAACAGAGATGACCTAGCTGTGCTATAGCATGGCTATACAGTAGAACTTCAGCCAGTCTCCTACGCCCTGGCTGCTGTCAGTGAAACTCTTCTTAGCTCAGGAGGCTTTTCCCTCTAGGAGATGAAAGTCAAAGCAATTTTTGCTCCTACTGGTAGATTATAGTCCAATCTGACAGGCCTAGGAGGCAAACAAGCATTTGGAAAGGATGCTATGGCACCTCTTGAGTGGCAGATTCAGATAGACATGAGAGCTTTTATTTTGACCAGAGAAAAAAACAAAAACATAAACTAGAAGAGAAATAACCTTGTTACCCTCAGCCCCTAATGTCATATGATTTTGGATCTCCATCAGGTATACATGAAGCTTATTATCATTGTACCTCAAGTGACACATTATTATTTTAGGGCGAGGCACAAGAAACCAAGGCAGAAGCTTTAAAAATTACATAGTTCAAAAATAGTTAGAAGGTTTTCCTTCGCTTCATCCTATGAAGCTGAACAGTGGGAATTCAAGTCAGCTATAAATAAAGGTTCTCGCAGCACATAGGTGAACAATGGAATTGACATTCATAAAATGCAGCAGCAGCCACAAACTTAAATCTCTTTGGAAGGTAAGAGTCATGGAAGCCAGGGCTATCAGTAACTAGTGAGAAAGATTGTGATGGATCAGGACATCTAGGATCAGCAATACCAAGCCTCTCATTACTAGTGGAGGAGAGAGAGAATGAGTTATTGTCTTCATACTTCCCATCTGGGCTTCTGCTAGGCATCTGGCTGACCATGAGGGTTGGGGAGGGGGAAAAGATGTAGGATTACATAGCTTTTGATTTCATGCAGCTTTGGGGCTCTTCTGATCATTTTATGTGTCAAGAAATCATATACCAGTCTTGTTCAAGTGGACACCCTCCAGATGTACTGGATTGCAACTCCCAGAACTTCCCGCTATCAGGTTCAGGTATATACGAATTTCTGGAGGTGACAGTCCCATGAGACATTTGGATTATTTTTGGATTGTAACTCGCCATGAATTTTCCATAGGTCTGGAACAAGGACAATTTGTGTAGTAACTTAGTGTCAGTATATTTGAAAAAAAGCAAAAACAAACAAACAAACTCTTGTAGCAGGAAATCCACATTTGGTTCAGAATTGGCTTTATGGGTAAATGCAACAGTCCAGTTCAAAGATAACTGGGGAACATGGCTTCCAGAAACATGAACAACTTGTTCTGGTTCTTGAATTCTATTGAATGCCAGAGGTAAAATCAAACACTGATTTCTAGTTTTCAACAAACCCAAGCTTCCATGTGACATCCAATCTTGGAAAATTACTACTCGTTTAAATTCAGGGTAGTGCATACAAGCCAGGTCTGTTTTCAGATGTAACTATAGATCATTGCAATCTTTTCCACTTTCCTGCAAATTTTCTAGGAAAGCAATGTTAACGGAAATATACAAGTTAAAAGATTCGGTTGGTCCAGAATGCAGTGGCACAGGCAGTTATGGGTGCATTTCACTTTACCCATATTACACCTTTGCTCTGCAGGCTATACTGGCTTCCTGTTTGCTTCTGGGTGCAATTCAAGGTAATATGAAAGTAATAAAGCTCTACATGGCATGGAGCCAGAGTATTTGAGGGACAGCCTTACTCCCATTGTTCCTACCCATCCCATTATGTTGGGCAGAAGGGGCATTCTTCAGTCCCATCTATTAGGGATTGTCATTGAATGGGACCTAGGAAATGTGCCTTTTCTGTAGCTGCACCTGCCCTCTGGAATACCATACTGCCTGTGGTCAGCTGGGCCTGATTCTGCTCACCTTTTGGAAGACCTTAAATACCTGGATGGGTTTTTTTACAGGCATGGGGGCCCATGCTATTGGTGTATGGTGTCTTTGGGAGCCACTTTGTGTTGATCAGTTGGGAAAGGTGTTTTCATTTTTTTTAAATATAGATGTATTTATATTGTATTTTAATTCTCATTAGCCACCCAAAGTTGAGTTGGTGAGATGAGTGGCCATATGAATGAATGAATGAATGAACAAACAAACAAACAAACAAATAAATAAATTTGCAGCCATAGCAAGGAGGAATCAACAAGCACTTTAATGGATATGCTGGATTTTGTCTCAGCTATACTGTGGAAATATGCTGTGTTCAGTGAGACTTAGTCCCATGGAAGTGTTTGTGGGATAACTGTTATATAGCAGAAACTATGTGAGGGGACACAATCTAATACAGTGACATGGTTCTGCTTTGATTTATAGATTGGTACAGGGGATACCTTGTCAGACATAAAGAAACTGAGGTGAGTTTATCCTATCATCATCATCATCGTTGTTATTACTGAAGTATTACTGTAGTAACTTGCTTCCCCCCCCCCTTTTGTACAGAGGTAAATATTAAGGAGAGGAATCACCTATAAAATAATGCTATATGTAGACTCTAAAACAAACCCCACTGATTTAGTCCTATGTAGGCATGTAGAGGATTACAGTCTGAATCTGAGTGGGCAATATTTAAATGAGCAATTTCTTTATGTATTATGTATAATTCTTTGACTTATTTTTTAGCTTTCCTTCAGAAAGCTTCAGTTTCTCAATATTAACAATACTTAATTTATTAATTAAATTAAATTTAAACCATGATTATATACTTAATATTACTTTAGGAGCTCTTTATGCTTTTTATATAGCATTGTATATACATTGTATAGATTCCATTTGACTCTCTTAGCTGTTGTGAAATACCATCTAAATGGATAGTTGATCTTATGCTTAATTTCAGAAGTCTCTAAGTAGGAAAGAATAAAGAAAGGCAAAAAACTTTACTTCAGCTGTATTACTCTTCATAACTTCAACAACCTTTGTAAGATCAATCCTTGAATGTTAGATATCAACTAATGCTGAAAAGAATGGACCTATTTCAAATCCTAGTCAGGCTCCATTACACTATGGTAAACTTAGGAAAACTTAGTATAGTATACCTAGTATAGTAAACTTAGAAAAAGAGATGGTGTTATTTACCATAACTGGCAAAAAAACAGAACAAAACAAAACCTCTTGTCATATTCTTGATCTTTTCAATAGGAGAAATCAGAGAATGCCTGAGTTGTGGGGGAGGGACTGCTGCAACATTTGACCAGGCATGGTCAAATATCAGTGGCAAAAGAAGATAGATGGTACGGGCAGTGCTTAGTGGGTAGTGGTCTTCTGTAAACCTGGCAAAATGTGGAATATTATAATAATAATACAACTCTATCTTGTAGTTCAATTATTACAGTATCATAACTTCACCAGAACTGGCTTCTAAGCCACTACTTGCATAGCTTTGGCTGTTCAACTGCTCAAGGAAGTTATATTTTGGGAGATATAACAGCTGTGGTTTTTTTTCCCCCAACTCCAACAGGGAATATTTCCAAAATCTTTTATCCACATCAAAGAAATTACTGCTGAGAAGAAAAGGTATTATAGACACATATATTTGCTAGATATCTTAACTTATTTTGGGAAAATAAGAACATAGTATATTAGAAATACATCTCAAGAAGGAAGAACATGTTGCAACCAAACTAAACCAAATGCCCCTTCTTCTTCCATTCTGGTTATAATCAATTCGATATACAATTTGGAATCAGATTATGACAATGATGGATAGTAATACTTTAGGGAATTTGTTCTCATAAAAAGGGGTGATAAAATAACACTTTCTTTTAAAGCTACTAGATTGGTATATAAATATGTGATGTCTTTCAGTTGTTGTGAAGCAAGGTAGCAAAACTGAAACAAGATTAGAGTCTGTCTATTTTTCAATACCATATGTTCAGATTAAAGCTATCAGGGAAGGTTGTCTTTGAAAGACCACAGAGGCATCTGGAGAGTAGTTGGGGTAGTGCTGTGTTACATGAACCTTCTATCTGACCCAAATACAGAGTTCTTATATGAATTCTACTTTTAGATGTAAATAAAATCTCATGCCTTACTTGTGCTAAAAACCCCACATGCATTTAAAAATGAACCTCAGTGAAACAGATTTTTATCATGAAATAGAAGATGTGCCTGTGGTTAGCAAGCCACATACCATGTAGCTTAGTTCACTCAATATGTAAAGTGAAAACAAGTAACGTTATTGCCTAACATGATGGCTTGGTTCATACAACTTGCTAAGTCATAAGTGAATGGAACCTGTATTTGCAGACCAGTAATTGATAGGCATATTCTTGTGAGCATCTCTTCTGACCAAGTCCATGAAGTCCAAAAAGCATGAGAAGGTATATGAAAATCATGTGGTTAGGTAAACAGCAGTGTAGAATTGCAGTATTTCCATTTAAGCAAGGCCTGTAACACAGTTCACCAGGCTATCTCTCCAAATTCTATCTCTTTTCTGATTACTTGAAGGCCTTCAAGTGATTATATTTCATTTCTTCATCTCCTTTAGTTCCCGCTCAGCACTGCACTTACAAGCAAATATCCATGGGAAGTATGGGATTTCTAATGTAGAATGGTCAGGTAACCAGAGGAGCCTCTCTGTGGGTCAATTCAGCATTGTCTAGCTCAAAGTATCTGTCCATGAGGTGTTAGCTATGGATCCAGCATGCATAGCTGACAGTTCCACTTCTGGCTCTCAGTCCAGGTTGTTGATTGAATGTAGAATGTTATACTAAAGTATAATACAGTATTTATCCTTTGGTTCAGAAATGCAGAAAATGTAATACCTGCTGAGATTCCATTGGTACAGGAGGTTACCAGCACACTATGGGAATGGGGTAACATCTGGAAACAACTCTATGTGGTGAGTTATTCTTCCTCTCTTGCAGAAAAATTTTATGACTGCCTAGGATGAAGCTTTAGCTGTATTAAGTGCCACATCAGTAGGCTTAGTTATCCACCAGCCCAATGTATTTTGCATTTAATTTTATGAATATGTAACTGCTCTGAAAGTGCTGGTAAAGAAGAAATCCCTTCATTGCAGAATTTAGCTTCAATTATTAAAAGGCTGTTGTGTAGTTCCACTTTTGAGTGTTATGTGATTTCAACCTTTGAATGATCTTTAATGCACCATGCACTGCTAGGAAAAAGTGAAAGCACTGGTGATTTAGAACCTATGACTTTTGCTTATGCAGAAAAACTGCTCTCATATTATTTCTAAACAGCTGGCCTGCTTTTTTAATGCAGTGCATAACTTGTCCAATTTAATGAATTTTGTGCACCAAAGGATCACACAAGTATAAAGTTTATTTTAAATAAAGGAGGCGTCATTTTAAAAAAAAGAAGACAAATTCTAGTATGTTTGCTATTTAGCTCCCATTCTCAATATATTGATAAGAATAGTGAGATTCAATGAATGTTTGGCCACAGTAAACTGCAGTTAAGCCACAAAGCAAAAACCTAGAATATATCTCTTGAACTCATCCTGAAAGATCAGGTTGGGTCCAAAACATTTTGGCAAACCCTTCTGTTTCCTGAATACAAGCAACTGGATTGGCAATTGATTATACTTCAACAAAAAGTTCCTGAAGCTGTAGATTAATTTAAAAAGCATAGGACCAGCTTTTTAGCACACTCAGCTGTCCTCCAAGGGAGCAGAAGGGCCAGGTGGATCAGAAGGAATGAACAATTGGAAAGCTGTCACGACTTCGAGTGGTTGTTTCATTTTCTCCATGGTAGTGCTGGAGGCACGCAAACAATTTTTAGTCAGGAAAAAGTGTCATTATTGTGAAAGGAAAGTTATTCTAGAGTTCCTAGAGAGTTTGATTCCCAGGTCATGTTAAGAAACTATAATCCTTCCACTGGAGTACTGAGGTTTGATTTATGCCAGCTTTTTCTATTACACAATCATGCTTGTCATCTTACTTCTGTTTTGCATTGGTCCACCTTACCTGCAGTCATAATAAAGCACTAAACATTTTGAATATATACTGAAGTTTATGTTTTTATATCTATTGTATTTTGACCCCCAGGGTTGCTGCAGATTTGGGAAATAGGATTACTTTCACTTAGAGAAAATATACTTATTCTGCTGTCATACAGTGGCTGCTTAACCTCAGTGACAAAGGGCAGTTGAAATTCTAAATAGCTGAAGTTCAACCTGTTTTCTTTTTCAGGCAAACAAAAAGGAATACTTCTGGCAGGTACAAGCAATGATGTGCGAGTTAATAGAGTGGAGGTCACAGCTCCTCTCAGGGACATTGCCCAAAGATGAGCTCAAAGAACTAAAACAAAAGGTCACTTCCAGAATTGATTATGGCAACAAGTAAGTTCTCAGGAGTTGACATGTTACTACCAATCTATTCCAGACTAGGAATTACCTTGGGCATATTGCAAGCTGAGATTCCTTAGTTTTGCTTACATTAACATTGCTTTTAAGAACACTGGAATAAAATATATGTTACTATTTTACAGCCAGGAATATTAGTAGGATACTAACAAGACATTCTAAATGTCCTGTTGTCATAACTGCCACTTACAGATTACCTTTGTTATGCACCTAACACAAAGTCTCCCTCAGGTCAAGCTTACTCTTGGTGACCTTATGAACATGTTCATATAGTTTTCTTCACAAAAGTACAAAAGTAATTTGCCACTGCCTTCTGGGATGTTTTTTTTTTTCAATTTTCCAGTCAAGTTTAGTTTTGGGATCTTCTGGTGACCTCCCAATCATGTACTAATCAACTCTACCTAGCTTGCAGATATATGCTGCTGCTGCTGCTATACAGGTGAAACTCGAAAAATTAGAATATCGTGCAAATGTTCATTTATGTCAGTATGGCAACTCAAAAGGTGAAACCAATATATGAGATAGATGCATTACATGCAAAGCGAGATATGTCAAGCCTTACTTTGGTATAATTGTGATGATTATGGCATACAGCTTATGAAAACCCCAAATTCACAATCTCAGAAAATTAGAATAGTGTGAAAAGGTTCAATATTCTAGGCTCAAAGTGTCCCACTCTAATCAGCTAATGAATCCATAACACCTGCAAAGGGTTCCTGAGCCTTTCAATGGTCTCTCAGGCTGGTTCAGTAGGAATCACACACATGGAAAAGACTGCTGACCTGACAGTTGTGCAGAAAACCATCATTGACACCCTCCATAAGGAGGGAAAGCCCCAAAAGGTAATTGCAAAAGACGTTGGATGTTCCCAAAGTGCTGTATCAAAGCACATCAGTAGAAGGTTATGTGGAAGGGAAAAGTGTGGTAGAAAAAGGTGCACAAACAGCAGGGATGACTGCAGCCTGGAGAGGATTGTCAGGAAAAGGCCATTCAAAAGTGTTGGGGACTTTCACAAGGAGTGGACTGAGGCTGGAGTTAGTGCATCAAGAGCCACCACACACAGACGGATCCTGGACATGGGCTTCAAATGTCGTATTCCTCTTGTCAAGCCGCTCCCGAACAACAAACGTCAGAAGCATCTTACCTGGGCTACAGAAAAAAAGAACTGGTCTGTTGCCCAGTGGTCCAAAGTCCTCTTTTCTGATGAGAGCAACTTTTGCATCTCATTTGGGAACCAAGGACCCAGAGTCTGGAGGAAGAATGGAGAGGCACACAATGCACGATGCTTGAAGTCCAGTGTGAAGTTTCCACAGTCTGTGTTGATTTGGGGAGCCATGTCATCTGCTGGTGTTGGTCCACTGTGCTTCATTAAGTCCAGGGTCAATGCAGCCATCTACCAGGAGATTTTGGAGCACTTCATGCTTCCTTCCGCAGACGAGCTTTATGGGGATGCTGACTTCATTTTCCAGCAGGACTTGGCACCTGCCCACACTTGCCAAAAGTACCAAAACCTGGTTCAGTGACCATGGGATTACTGTGCTTGATTGGCCAGCAAACTCGCCTGACCTGAACCCCATAGAGAATCTATGGGGCGTTGCCAAGAGAAAGATGAGGGACATGAGACTGAACAATGCAGCGGAGCTGAAGGCCACTATTGAAGCATCCTGGTCTTCCATAACACCTCAGCAGTGCCACAGGCTGATAGCATCCATGCCACGCCGCATTGCGGCAGTCATTGCTGCAAAAGGGGCCCAAACCAAGTACTGAGTACATATGCATGCTTATACTTTACAGAGGTCCGATATTGTTCTATTTCCAATCCTTGTGTTATTGATGTCATGTAATATTCTAATTTTCTGAGATTGTGAATTTGGGGTTTTCATAAGCTGTACGCCATAATCATCACAATTATACCAAAGTAAGGCTTGACATATCTCGCTTTGCATGTAATGCGTCTATCTCATATATTGGTTTCACCTTTTGAGTTGCCATACTGACATAAATGAACATTTGCACGATATTCTAATTTTTCAAGTTTCACCTGTATATTGTGCACCTAAGAAACCATTATTTTCTTCTGCCCTTCTAAGACAAGCTGCTTAAAAAAGAGTTATAAAAGTGCTCAGTGGAAAAACTGATTTTATGATTATATGTTGCTTATATCTTGGGTCTCCTCCTCCTCCTCCTCCTCTTTTCTCCTTATTTTGGCTTTCTAGAGTACGTATTTTTATTTTTCTGCCTTGGATCTTAATTTTCTTTTCTTTTTCTTTTTATTATTCTATGCCACCCTGAATCACAGATTATGAGTGGGATACAATATTTGTATAGTAAAAATGTTACACCTGATATACTGCATTTCAAAACAACCATGGAGAAGAAGATAATGTGGATGATAAATATTTCATATCAAAACTTGCCTATACAACCAGCAAAATGAAGTGCTTGGGTTTGGACATGCTAGAATAAGATGGACTATTACACAGAATGGGGATCTCAGATATTTAACTGTCACCTCGTCTAAGGAAAAAAAAAACAAGCAGATTGCACATGAGTGTCCTTCATTTATTAGGCAAACTTGGAATAATTTTCAAAAGGTATTTTAAGGCATCTTGAAAGTGGCTTTTGCAAGATGCAGTTGTTTTGCATCTATCACTTCAAATTTCTGCATGTCTACGTATCTGTGGACTAAAAGATGAAAAATATTTGAAGCAGTAAGTGGTATAAAAAGTGGGAAGGATGTGAGGTGCACAGAGAACAGGCAGATTCTTAAGGGATCTTGGAGAATAAAAGCACTATCCTAATTCGCCAGATGGAAGCAGTTAATACAAATATAGAAAGGCAAAGAAACTTGATCAAAAAGCTCACACCTCCATCAGCCCCTAGGAACTCCTGACAACACTTAAACGGCTCAGGAGCAAGGAGGACTCCATGCAGTTATGCACGGTATCTTTCTAGGCTTGGTCTTCCCAGCAGTTCTTCTAATCCTTTGTCCCTTACAGAGCATACTGTCATGTTGTCATTCCACATGTTCATGTGCAAAGTAACGAGTATAAACAAAGATGAGGCAAATAGAAGGGAAGAAAATGTCATCTGAACTCTCGTTATGCTGGCCCTTTACCAGGCCAGAGTGATGCCAGTCAGAAACTAATATCTAAGTAAAAAATAGCCATTTGAAGATGGGGAGAATTTGAAGGGAAGCAGGCTAGATTATAAAAAGAAGAAAAAGGAAATAAAACAGCCAGCCAACAGATGTTTCCTGGAGCAACTACCTCCTTGAAAAATGATTTTTCTACCACCTCTCTCAGACTTAAATATTTTTTTCTGTAGACCAGAGCAATTACCATAGATTATATTCATTACTTCATTTCAGTCTGAATGTGTAAGTAGACTACAGGCTTTGCATTCAGAAAGCCCAAATTAAATCCTGGCACATTCAAGAAGGAAAGAAAAAATCCTGCCTGAAATCATGGAAAATTGCTGCCAGTGGCAGGCAAAATGGATGATGGCTTCATTCAATGTGACATCTTCTGAGGTCTTACATGATGTGAGAGAAAAAAGTGCTGTAACAGTCATCTGAAGCTTCTGTATTAGCATTTCCAAGCATACTTGGAACTTCAGTCATTATTTCAGACGGTCTGCCTTAAGTTTGAAAACTGGGCACCAAAAGAAAGGGAACTTCAGCTGACTTCAGTCAGAATAGTGCAAACTACTGTTCCTGCATTTGGTTATGTAATTACTTGCCTCTGAAAAGCCTGGGCAGCCACAAGACTAGAGGGGAATGGGGGGGAAAAGTGTAATTGTTTTGATCTCTGCCACTGTTCCAACAAAAACCCATCACTTGACTGTTTTGTCTTGTCTTGTTTTGTTTTGTTTTAATTTCCAGGGAAACGCCTATAGGTACAAGTTGTAGCTTCTCTTCAGATGCAGATAGTGGCTTCATAGAAGTAGGAAGGGAAAGGTTTACCAATCGAGTTTTGGAGTTTCCATGACACATTTCACCATAAGTAACAATGTTGGCTGGGTTCACCCATAACAAAATGGGGTTGGCTAGTTTGTGACTCAGTATATTGTGTACACTCAGCCAAAGGGCTGGAAGTTCTTCTTTTCATCCCTGCAGGCTATAATTACTCTGGCTTTCCAGAGATTGTTGCTTTCATTGCAAAATCATGCATGTCAATTGCACTCAGGGACATACCATTCACCATGTTGATTTTGTTTTCAAAGGAGATTGCACCCTCATGAGCATTATATGGTCTGTTAACCCAAAACTTTTGTTATGCACCTGAAGTGCTGTTTGGTTTTGTGTGAATGTATTAATTTTTAAATCACATCTCAGAGAGAAACAAACATCAACAAGGCCTTTCAAGAGTGGAAGTGCCAAACAACTTGAAATGAAACCTAAGATATTTGTAGTGTGATGTCCATTTGAATCTCAAAGATGGCCTTTAATATTGTAGATGACAGCTTCCATTTATACCTACAGGATTCTTGAGCTGGACCTGATAGTTAGAGATGAAGATGGCAATATTTTGGATCCAGACAAAACCAGTGTCATCAGTCTCTTCCATGCACATACCGAAGCTATAAAAAAAATCACAGAAAGGATTAAAGAAGAAATGGTATGGGGTTTGCATCTCATCTTTCTACTTTCAAACAGAGGTCTCCTTGTTTATTTCTACTGAGGAAAAATCTGTATAAATATCAGGAACAGCTTAGTGATTGTTTCTGTCTTTAGCCAGTAAAAACTCTCCTTCTTTATTGTGTATATTGAAAATATTTCCTTACATCAAGTATTCATTCTGGATTCCCAGCTTTTTTAAAAATTTTGAATTCAGTCAATCAATCAATCAATCAATCAATCAGTGACATGACTTAGCCTTCCAATTGGTGCATGTATTGGTGCAGACCAAAGGGCCTGTAGCAAGCTTATCTGGTTTTTTTAAACAACGTGCAGTGGCCAATCTTTGTTAAAAAAAATGGGGAAATAAAATTTGGGGGCAGGACAAGCCCTTCCTCATTATCCATTATTTGTAGGCTTGAACTCAAACCATATTTGTATGAGGAAAAGTGAGCAGTTTTCTAAAAGCTAGTAACTTATGTTTCCACCAAGCACATTCTGTGTTAGCCAAGTAGTTGTTCTTCAAGTTTGTAGGTTATCTAGATGTTCAGTAAGTCTCTTTCTACTGAAGCAGCAGTCTAAGGTTATCATGATGGTAATAACAATTGTACATTGTGAGCAATGGCAGACCTTCTCCAGAGAACCAGATCTGCTGGGATGCAACATGCTTAGGCACAGGATTTCCTGTACAGGACTTTTTTTGTGAGATCTAATTTCTGGCTGGGTAGAAAACACTTCCTTTGTGAAGTGTTAGCTTTCCCTTAAAATTAATGCTTAATTTGCTTGAGCTTATTATAACAAACAAAACTATGCTAAATATCATTTAAAAATCAGTAGCATATTAAAAGCTACAATGACAGCATGTCATAATTATTGCATGACCAATATCTACAGTACAAAGTATGGAAAGAGAACAGCAGTTTATACCAAAGGTTCCTAAACTTTTTGCCATCACACCTCCTTTTAGTGTAAACCTTATGTACACATCTCCCCTAAAAATCTAAACACCAAAATGAACAATGGAAACAATACAATGAAACTTTATTTTTAATAAAGGCATAAAAAATTAAAAAGCAAAGTTTGTGCCTCCTCCACCACCCTGTTATTCACCTGAAACTAATATTTGGGAAAGGTGGATTTATTGTAACAATGAACAACTAGAAGGTTCTTCACGCCTCCCCTGGACTCTGTCTGCACCTCCCCAAGTGAGGTACACCTTATAGCTTGGGAAAGCTTGCTTTATATATATAGAAAGATGTTTGACTTGAGAAGTATAGAGCACTTTGTAGATATTCTCAACAGCAGTTTATTACATTTTGCATCTCAGGCATTTAAACTGACTGAATATTATGGGAATTAAGTTTCAACACATCTGGGCAGGAAAGGTTGGGAAAAGTGTGATAAATGTTATGGTTCAAATGGTTCCTGTCCACAACAAGTGACATAGAATTCACATGAAATAAAATGAAAAGAAAAGAAAAGCATACCTGTTTTATCAAGTGCTTCTGCTGTTTTTCTAATAACATCTGTTTCTCTTACCTATTGTTGGTGCACAGTCAAGTGATGAGCCTGTTTATGGAGCCTTCTGCCGAAATACTTCATCCCCCACTCACAGCCTTTATGTCTTTGTAAGGAATTTTGTCTGTAAAATAGGAGAAGATGCTGAACTTTTCATGTCTCTCTATGATCCCCATAAGCATATGATGATAAGGTATGATGATTTTCTTTCACTGATATAAAGTGGTCATCTTCCTGAGAACTTAAAGTGTGTGTGTGTGTTTCATAAATGTGTGGCTTATGATAATCCCTTGGGGTTTGGGTGAATTTCGGAAGTGTTGTAATTAACCATATACAGTTTGTGAACAGATATATCTGCATTAGTGAATTCTTTGGCAAGAGATCAGAAAGACCTATAGGTAGCCCAGGTTTGTATCAAAGCCTAAGCCATTTTAATAGGTTAATGGAGCTGCTTGTATCTTAACATAATTCTTTAACCATTGTCTCAGGCTTTCACCATTGCCCTAGGTTTAGGTGAGGCATTGTCTGAATGTGTAGGAACTGAAATTTGAAACTAAGATCAGTTGTTGGTGGGATTTTAAAAGATGCATCTCATATAATTTAACGTTGCTTGCCAATACCTTATACAGTGGTATTTCATTATGATGATCTGAGTTTATATAACATAATGCTTATTTTTCCATAGTGAAAATTACTTGGTGAGATGGGGGAGCAAAGGTTTTGTCAAAGAAATTGACAATTTCAACAATCTGAAAGTGGTTTTCACTGTGAGTAGATTTTTTTTTTTTAAATAAAACACTGTCCTTCCATCCCCACAACCCATACTCAATATGTTTTATGGAAAGCTTATTGAATGAAATATTTTTCATCTATTAAATTTCTTGAACATCCTCTCTTTTGCTAAAGTTCCTCTGTTTTCAAGAAATAAATGCTTAGCTTAATTCTGCTAGGTGGCTTCACTTCATTCATCCTCTCTATGGCTAGCTTTGCACATAATGCAAAGCCATTATGTGTTGTTGACTTATTGTGTGAACTCAGCTATTATGGCTTGTCTAACTAACCATGGTTATACAAACAATGGGACTGCATGATATGTGAACAGGGCTATGTAACTTATTCTTGCATAGGATTTTTTTTTTTTTAGCTTATTGAGTAGCATTGTGAAATAAACTTGGTTCCTCTTTTTGAAAAATTACTGAGTGAATCATAAAACTAACTTTTTCAAATAAATGATATGGAGGGAAAACATTTGCATGCAACTGAGACCTTAACTGAAAGGCTAAATCTTGCGTTAAACTATAGAAAATTTATTTTGCTATTTCATTTCTTTCAAGATTAAGAATGTGAAGGCTCATTTTGCTTCTGGTTAGACTGAGGTAATTCTGAAACACTGAGGATAGATGGTTCTTGTCATCTTGAGATAATTGATCCATATGGTTATAGCTTGTTCATCTAGTTATATCTGGCAGACGTTTGTATTGTAGTACAGAAAAAAAATGATCATATTGTAGACAGATGTTATGCTAAATACAAGAGATGACTAAATCACTGAAACATACAAATTATATCCTAATTACCCAAGGACTTCTGTGGAGAAATGGCAAACTGAAGATGGCTCCACTAAAAGCAGAGTCAACAACTGTGGTGGAATGAAGACCCAGTGAGTGGACCAGCTCTTTGGGATTGCTCTCCAGGCAAGGAGAGGACTTGAGATTGCCCACAAGTGCTCCATACAGTTGCTCCTCATGAGAGACCACAACACAGTGGTCTTCAGCAGGTTTAGATCTCTGGGAAATGAGGGAATAGCCATCTTGCTTAAACCACTGTTGGTGCCTTTAAAAGAATACTGGTTTCACATACTTCCTTTTCTAATCACTTTCAGAAATTTCTTGTTAACTGCTTTTCAGCTATTAAGAACCTTTGGATCAACAAGTTTTATAGCACCAGCTCAGTTTCCTTCAAACTTCAGCAAAAGAAGTTTTAAATACAAGTTTAAGGACTTAAAACAAATTTTCTTTTGGAATAAACAGCAAAAGGGTGATTAGGACTTTGATTTTAGAAAATTACAAACAGACTAAGGGTCCAGAAAAATTTGAAATAAGATAATGGAATTAATTTTTAAAAATCCTTCCCATGGAAAAATGCTTTTGTTTTGATAAAAAAAAAAAAGATAGGATTTTAAAAATTGGACACTAGAGGGAACTAGCAGGAACTAAAGATTACAATTAAAGGAGAATACTTAAATTTGACTTACTAATACAGAATGAAGTGAAATATTTTAAAATTGGACATACTGAAGGATATATTTGAGCAACGGACCTAGAAGTTAATTTTAAGAGGGTCTGCCTCTATAGATAGACTGTGTTTAAAAGATGTTATGGAAGAGGAACACATTTTACTGGACAAGACTGAGGCTGAACTGAAAGTGGATTTAAAAATGACAGACTACAGGAATGATATGGACAAAGATGCTACACTGGGCATACAAAAGAAACTGGCTGATGTCTTATAAATTAAAAGGGATATACAAATAACAAACCAAAAGAGCAACTTGGATAACTTTCCTATATTGGATTTGCAAAAGAGACTTGTTAAAGCTTTGAAGAATTTGTGAAAAGGGACATAGAAAAAATGAAAAGAAATCAAGTTCTAGGATATTATTTGAAGGGACTTAAGATCAAGATAGTTAAAAATAAAAAGAAGAATATAAAGTTGGTTGATCAAAGTTAAAATAAATAGGTTGTTATCTCTGGTAACCCTTAATGGAATTTTGCTGATTAGGACTGAGGAACGAGGCTTTAAGGATTTCTTTATAGATAAGAGATAGAATATGGGAGGAAGAGATCATCTGTTGTATTTTAAGAGAAGGTGATAAGTTACTAAAATTGTTTATACTTGTAATGAAAGGGAATTTCTTTATATATTTTTCTTTTTCTTTACTATATTCTTATTTTTTCTTTTGTTTCTATTTTTTTCTTTTTCTCTTTTCTGCACTTTCTATTTCCTCTTTTTATTCTTTTATTTTTTTTGCATTCATTTTTATCTTATTAATTGTAATTTTTAATAAAGTTACTATTAAAAAATTATATACTAATTACCCAAGGACATCAGTAAATTATTGCTCATGAAGGAGTAAAAAAAGCATTCTTAATCAAGGGACTAAGAAGATTTATTAATTTCTTTTGTATTTTTGCATTACATACATAAAAATTATGCTGATTAATCAGATCATATTTATTATTTTTAAAAAGCAAGTTGTACTTAAGTAACTTAAAGCCACACAGTACAAAAATACCTATGAAGAGTCTTTAATCACTTCAGAGACTTTCTCTCTCAGTAGTGCTTCCCCTACAAAACTTCATGATGACTTTTTGAACTCCATCCTACTCCAGTTTAACAAGGAGATGAATGATGAAGTTTGTGAGCCTTTTTCTGCAACTGCTTAATAATTATTTATTTCTGTGCTTAAAGCTCTTGAGCCAGATTCTCTGATTTCATTGTAATTGTGGATGAGTTCAAAACCCAGTTTGTAGAGTGGATGTTATTGAGACAAAGACTATTTACAAGCATCTAAATGAGGAAGACATTGGCAGTTTTTTGGAATGATAATTCTAATGTGCTTGCAAAACAGGATATGAAAATTCTTATATAGCTAATTTTGAAGATTCAACTAAATTTTTAGCACTCTAAGAGTTCACTATAGTTGGATCACTTCTGATCTTATCTCCAAATGGATTCTAATGTGGTTGGTTGGTTACTTCAGTGGATCTGAATACACCTTAAAAGATTTTAGCTCAAAAGGGATACAAGTTTCTTTGAGAGTGACTTATTTCTCAAAATAATTTCCTGTTTTTACTTGGCTTTGTGACAATTTTTTTCTTTCTGACACAAATTCTAAAGACAGATGTCATCCTGTTCAAGCCCAGTTGGTGCTGAAGTAGCATTTGCTTTTTCTATTGTTATTGCTATATTCTTGCTCCAGTAATAGCTCCAGGAAATGTTGATGCTTAGATGCCATAGATTTTCACCGTCAGTCTGTCAATTGGACTTTGCTGTCATTTATCTCAGGATCTTGGAAACAAAGATCTTGGAAGAGACAGAATTTATTTGATTTGTCAGATCGTACGGATTGGAAAAATGGATCTCAAAGACACTAACACCAAAAAATATACTCAGGGCATAAGACGGCCTTTTGGAGTGGCAGGTAAGGCAAAAAATGGACAGGATCCAAAATAGCCTTTCATGGTCTTGAATACACTTCCACCTCTGTGTGTGTTTTTAGCCTCTCCTTGCTTATTGAAGCCCTGCCACCCCCCATAGTCCCATTGTCCCTGAATACTGAGGTTCCACTCAATGCAAGCTGATGTACCTGATGTACAGATTTACCAAGATTATGGCATTTATAACATTTTTACTGCCAGCAAACATATAAGGATAAGCTTCGGCACTGGATAAATAGGATTCTGATTGTGTAATTGGACCTGGCCTTCTGTCCACTCACCTTCAGAACTAGTGTCCTTTTGTGTGTTGATATATCCATAGAGATTTTATGAAGCTATATCGGTATTTTTTCTGTGTAATGATGTAAGTTAGACATTAGTGAAACAATTTTGAAGAAAACATTGAACATGTAGCTTAAAAGCGTTCTTTGTATTGAGAAATCAAGATATGAAAGTGACTGCCAGATGAAAGATCCCTGCCTAAATTTGCTCCAAATGATGTTACTAAGTGAAGTGTTCTTTAAAGTGTGCTTGGGAAAAAAAAAATCCATGAAAAAAAGGTGGCTGGTCAAAGAATGGTGGATTTTATCTTATTTCATTAGCATGAGAGAACAAGACACAGTATTTCATGCAATGCAGAATTTATATAATAATGTCTTTTTTCCTAGCGATCTCCAGGTGTGTTGAATTAAAAAGTTCAGTAATCATAGCCAGCAATTTCTAATGATCATTCTGGCTGGGGGTTGAGGAAATTTGTAATCCAATTCATTTGGAGAGCACCAGGTTAAGGAAGAATGGTAGGACAAGATAGGAGCTCCAAATGATCTGCTCACCTTTGCGTTATCTCATTAATATTTTATACAGGGAATAAAATAATAATAATACCAGAGCACAGGCAAGCAAAATTTGAATGCTAATGCATTATTAAGCAAGCATATCAAATCAGCTGTATCAGCTACATCTCTAAATTAATTGCTATTTACTTAGGGCCTTCATAGTTATCGGCAGTTTTTCACTGATGTGTAAATAAGTAATGGATGATGCAGGAAGTGGGAGCAAATCATTAAGTTTTTTGCTTTGTAAATTCTCTTTATTGAGATTCCATATAATGTTTTCTCTGGCAGATACTGGTTTTCTGGTAGCAGCAACAGCTTCTTCACATATATGTTATCCACAACAGCAAAATACATTGCATTGTATTTATGGCCCTTTATTTCAATCACTATCTTATTGTAATAAATATTAGGTTTACAATGTGTTTTAAAGAAAAACAAAACAAAACAAAAAGTTTGAAATATGTAGCACAGTTAGAGGTACTGATGCACTTCTATATAGTTTATGAGGTATATGATTCTAACTGAGAGAGAAGATAGTTATACCTGTTACCTTCTTTCAAATCTTGATATATTTTTCCTCCTGCTAGTAATGGACATCACAGACATTATAAAAGGAAAAGCAGAAAGTGATGAAGAGAAACAATATTTCATTCCCTTTCATCCGTAAGCAAATTTTGCTGTTTAATACTTTTAGTTTGAAAAAGGAATTATTCTAGTAAATTGCAATCATTATGACTTGTAAAAAATAAATCAAAATGGGCTGTATCTAAAGGTACTTTCACATAGGTGGCAGGAATCTTCTGTTTACTGAAAGCACAAGGAGAAATACTCTAAATCCAAAAATGTTCTTTCTGTCACATTCTTATCATAGTGCAGACTAAATTATTGTGCAGGTATCTGTAGATCAGCCTTAGAAGCTCTTGTTCTGAATCTCCCTGACAATCTATAATACAACTGCTCTTCCTTTGACATCTGTTGATTCCCCTTGCCATTTGTTGGTTTCTGGATTTGCCACTGTTTATCAAAGTTGGGAGCATTTGTTGCTTCGCTATTAAGAATTCTTACTTTATCACATATTCAACAACTCTTTTATATTTTAAATATAAATTTATAAATATATTTTAATTTAATTTAATATAATATTTAACATAAATATATTTTAAATATAAACAAGTCAGTAGATTTTAAATATACTGCTTCAAATTCAAGTACTGATGAAACAGTTTGTCCCAGCTGTCTCCGACTGACTTTGTGATTCATTATCATGCCTTCAGTTTGCACTAATATTTTTCTTCTTCTTTTAGAGTGCCAGAGAATGAATTTTTGTGTAACCTCTTAAGCAAGGTCACCACATTCAAAAGTGATAGTGGTGGACAAGGTGAAGTACATTCCTGTTCTTATTCCCCCTCCCATACCTATATCCTTAATATGGTGGCATGATTGGAGGCCCTTAAGATCAGTTTATATCACACCCAGAACCAAGTTAGAAGATGTGAGGCACAAGTACTAGGAATCAGCAATATTATTTAGAGACAGATGTGCACTTTCTAATATGTTTGGTTATATCAGCCTTAAATGGAACCCCTGATTCATACAAAGAAAACTTCAGTGGTGTGGAGTTTGAGCCTGCTGTTGGCACATGAGCTACTTGCAATGAGGCACATTGTGAATGTGACTTAGATATGGAACTTGTCAATTAGTCTCCTTTAACTATATATTTCCTTTAAGTATTAGTTCACATTTGATGATAAGTATTCTTCATCTTTGCATGTCTTACAGGATTATGGGTAACAATGAAAATGCTTGTTGGAGATATTACTCATATTAGAAAGGACTACCCTCACCTTGTTGACAGGACAACAGTTGTTTCTAGGAAACTTGGCTTCCCTGAAATAATCATGCCAGGTACAAATTGGTCCTTTTTCCCTTGAAGCTGAAAGGTCATTTTCCTTCCTTCCTTCCCTCCCTTCCTCCCTCTCTCCCCTGCTTTCTCCAAGACATCAGGGGGAAAGTGAAAAGCATCATTACTGGGATTTACATTTTCTTATAGCTCTTCATTACATCAAAATTAAATTAATCCAAACATATCTAAATCAATTAATATATAGTTTTTAATTTCCGAAGGTCCATTCGATTATGCATAAAATGACCAAATTGCAATATAGCTTTTCTTTAAATACACTTCCTTATCTCTACTTAAATCCTTCTGGCTCTTAATTATTATATTTTTATGGCTTTGTCATGTCTATGTTTATGTAAAAAGAACAGATCTATGAGTCACCACTCTTCAAATAATATTTCCATCTCTAGTGGGGAATTAATGGCACCCAAATAATTTGGATCCTACTGACTGAAGGAAATGATGCCAGCCAGCTGCAGGATTTGCAGGAACAAGAGCACTCCCTTGAGGCCCAAAAACAAGAAGCACTTCTGAAAAGTGGTTACCCTCTAAGGATTTTGAGCCCAACAGCTAAATGCTGTTTTTCCTTTCCTTTCCTTTCCTTTCCTTTCCTTTCCTTTCCTTTCCTTTCCTTTCCTTTCCTTTCCTTTCCTTTCCTTTCCTTTCCTTTCCTTTCCTTTCCTTTCCTTTCCTTTCCTTTCCTTTCCTTTCCTTTCCTTTCCTTTCCTTTTTTACATTAGCAGCTCTGTATCAAAAGCTGATTTCCAGCCTTCAGTTTGCTACAGTTTTCTGCACATTAGTGTATAGGCATGATTTTATTGTTGGTGGGGGGGGGGGGGGGGGATGTTACTCTTATTCTATTTGCCTACTTATATTCTTACCCTCTTACTTGACATAAAATAGCTTACAATTTAAAGAAACTTGCACACAGGAAAAAACAATACAAAGAGTTTTTCAAAAGTAAATTAAAGTCATTGACCACTCAAGGTCTGGTGGAAGAAATGTGTCTTCCATAGCTCCAAGGCCAAGCAAGAAAAACCTTTTCCTACAAGGAGAGAGTGGAGTCTGTTTGCTCTTCCTTATGTTTGTCCAAAGTGTTTTAAGCGAAGATGAAAGAGTCTTGTTTGCAAACAGTGAAATTTGCCCTTCCCAGTCTTTGTCTCCCTACCCTCACCTCTATTTTTGCTCAGTCACTGCATGGCCCTCATTGCCCAGTTCTTTGAATGCTGTGTTATCCTTTGCCACTTTCTCAGTCAGCTGATGTGACCAAAGTTCACCAGACGGTGTCACTGCAGAATGAGGATTATGCATTGATGAAGGAAGTACTGTACAATCAGCCTTTTCCTGAAGAGACAATGAAGTCAACATCAGGATTAACTTTATTTTCCCCTTGAATGTTCCATATATCTCTGGGTATGGAAGAAATAGCTTTTAATGTGTTTTGTCACTATAACTACTTGCTTCTAACTTTTTGCATTTCTTTCACAGGTGATGTAAGAAATGACATCTATATTACCTTGCTATGTGGAGATTTGGATAAATTTAATAAAACTACTCAGAGAAATGTAGAAGTCAACATGTGTGTCTGTGATGAAGATGGAAAAGTGATACCTGTAAGTACTGTTCTACTGTTAATGTATATTTTCAAAAATGGCTAAAGACTAATGCCATCTTCCTCTATAGAGTTTCTGCTCTGTCATATTAATCTACTGGCTTTGGTTCAGAATTTCTGCTTGCAGAAATGTGCATCCATAAGCTGATTTTTACAGTTACCTTATCCAAATCATAAAACAAAGACTGGATTCACAAAATGTGAGAATCCATAGCATGGTTGTTTTGCTTTTAGTGTAGAATCTTAACCCAGCCATTATGATTTGACGACCTAGTTTATGCCTTAGTGTGTGGTATGTAAAAGGTATGTGTATATATCACCAAGGTATGCCAAGAGTGAACTGAAATGGGAAAAAAAAGGAAAAAAGGATCTTTTAAAACTTGAGATGTTTGTTTGGTAATGGAAGAGGAAAGCAAATTGCTAGCAAATTGCAAGCACTCCTTTAAAATGGTCCGTGTTTGTTTTTTGGTTAATTTTGTATCCTTTGTTCCACACTTCAACATGCAAATTTGTATGAGAGTGTGAGCTTATTCAACTTCCATGTATAGCCACAGGAACACAGGTGCAAGAAATGGGAATCCAACCTGGCAATTAAACAGTGGTGAACAACAGATTTTCCTTTGTTAATAAACACTTCTGTAACAGCTTGTTGGAAATTCCAGAAGAACAACAACCTGGAATATTGGGAAACTAATTATTGCTTTGTTACTAACATCAGGGAAAGTATTAAAAATAAAATCTTGACATATGATGCTCTAAGTTCTTTTAATTTCTCTGACTATTTTCAGATGTTCTTAGCAAATGTTCTCTATAGCACGCAATTCTATAAAATGGTTACTTAAGCAATATTCTGTTTTAAAATACAAATATTTAATACTTGGGTAATTCAGAATTCCCTTGGCTCTGTGATGAAGGAATGTGAACTCTGAACATGAATAAAAGTAAAATATTTCAGTTCAGTGCTGTTACATGAAGAGGTAAGGTCTCCTATGAGTTGAGTTTGACTGTTGGTGACTTCATGGATGTGTTGATACTTCTCTGGAAACAACATGAGAGCAATTTCTCTTTGCTTTCTTCTGGGATTTTTTTTTCCTTTTTAACTTTCCAGTCTAACTTACAGATTTAGTATTTCATGCTAATTTCCCATGTTTGGTTAGGCACTGTCCATTAGCTGGATGATTATATATAGATATTCTTCCAGACTACTCACCTCCTTTGTCTAGCTGTCTGGAGGAAGTGTACAATGTTTAATGTACAATGTTCACCAAAGAAGGAGGTGAATAGTCCACAGGAGCAACCCAAGAAGATATAGCTGAACAACAGATGGACAGTAGAAGCGACAAATAGAATAGTGCTCTCTGCCAGGGAATTTCTTCAGGATAAGATGGATAAAAATAATCCAGGGTTCCCTCTAGAGAGAGTGATGAAAGAATATAAGGCTGAAAGGCTCTACTGATCCATCCCCACAAGTACATGTACATTGATTGTATGTGTGTGTAAGAGCATTTTTGTAAGACCCCAAAAGAACAGCAGAAGGCAATGCATCCAGTCTGGCCAAAGTGAAGGTCAGGTGCAATTTCAGGACTGTGGAGAGGAGAGATAGGTGGCTGGCACATACCCCTTTGAAAAGACCCAACTTGCTGGGAATAGGCTTAGATTGATCTGAAAATAAGTGATCCAGATACACTGATTAAGGATGCTTATGGTGTTGCCAAACCCTAACGGGCAAAGGCTCTCCAATGAGAGTCCTAGAGTGAAGCTTGACAATTACTTTTTTTTAACTGGGACAATTTAAAGGGTCTCTAAGAACCAATGGGACCAGATCAATTGGAATAAAGGTTAACATTAGCATATTTAAAATGATGATACCGAGCTCTAGCATCCACAGAGACCAAGCCTGTTGCTAAATGTAGTGCAGCATTCTTAATGCATCTTGGGACTGCAAGGATAGTTCTAATCTAAGTTTAGTTTCAAGGATGTCAAGATTTCTAAAAGTATTGCCTTGAACACCATTGAGAAGTTGGGAAATGATTTTGGCTATAAAGACTTTGAAAGCTGCAGAGATAAGTGGGCTCCCTTCAAATGGAAAAAATCTCAGGATAGCTGAGGAACTACACTGAAACTTCGTGCAAATACTAGGACTTTAGTTTTCTGATAGTTTATTACTACATTTTTCTATGAGGAGAAAGAGGCCAAAGCCCTCAGTGTCTTTCTCATTCCCATGTGAGAAACAGGCATGACACACTTTCAAAGTGGTGTCGGAATGAAGGGACTGAATGGGAAGAAGCAACCTTTTATTACTGATGATCCCCTTAGTTTTTCCCACAGCGTCTCCCTTGGAAGTAAATCAAAGGCTGATTTAAAATCAGCAAAGGCTGTGAAAAGGTCACCTCTGGACTGGGAAAATATTTCTCAGCTAAATAGAGAAGAACCAGACAATAGCTCAAAGTTGATCACTCTCCTCTGAAGCTTACCTGCTCCTCAGTGAGATGTTTTCACTTTCAGCCCAGACATTTAGCATACATCTTGCTGATTGTATTAAGCAAGCTGATGGGTCTTTCATTGGCAGGGTGTAATCTATTTCTGTTGTTTTTATAGGATGGGATAACAAAGACATGGCTCCAGTCAGTAGGAAGACATGCTGAGCTCTTAATATGACTGAATAAGACAGCCAGCATTGGAGCCCCGATCCTTGTTCTCCCTTAATAGTTCCGGGGGGAATAGAATCTCCTTTCAGGGCTTTCCCAGTTTTCAGTTGTAAAATTAAGTTTTTGAGTTAGATGTGGACATGGGAAGCCAGTCAGCAAGAATACTTCAAGAATAAATCACAGCTAGATTGGCTAATGATTCCATTGTGAAAATATTCTGGAAATAGTTCTCCCAGGAGTCTGCAAATATTTGACAGACTGAACCAAAACCTCTATCATTAAAGGAGCTGTTAAGTAAGCACCAGAAGATAATAAGCTTTGTTTAGATATTTACTTAAATAATTTATATGGCCACCCATCTCATTGAGGGGGGATTGACTGATTATGTGCCATCAAATCAATGTTGATTCTTAGTGACCACATAGATAGATTTTCTTCCATGATAATCTGGCCCTGACCTGGTCTTTCAGGTCTTCCAATGGTGCACCCACCACCACTGTAACTGAGTCCATCCACCTTGCCGTTATTTGCCCTCTTCTTCTCTTTCCTTTCACCTTTCTTTTCTGGGTGGCATGCAAAGAATTAAAACCAAAACAATATAATTAAACCAGCATTCTACATAACAAATGTCTGAGGTTGAAAAAAAAATTGCTCCCAATTTACCACACAGAAAACAGCAATAAAATCAGTCAACTAGTAGATCTCTCTTAACTTTCTGGCCCAGATGGCTAAGGGAACAGCCAGTCTTTAGTACCTGATGAAAACTAACAGGGTCAAGACCATCTGGATCTCTAGTGGGATGCTGTTTCACAGGGCAAGCACTGCAACAGAGAAGGCATGACTTTTGGGTCCAACAAGATAAGATTGCTTGATAGAAGAGACCCCAGAGCAACCCCTCCCTATCAGTTCTGGTGAGACAAACAGAGACAATAGGAGACAGGAAGTCCTACAAATAGCTTGGTCCTATGGCATATTGGGTTTTACAGGTAATAACTAGCATCTTGAATTGTGCCCAGAAGCCTACTGGGAGCCAGTGCAGCTCATGGATCAGCTATGTTATATGAGTGTGTTGTAAAATGCCAAAAGCTGCCAGCATTGCTGTATTGTGAACCAGGTGCTGCTTCCTAATGCTCTTCAAGGGCAGACCCATGTACAGTGCATTAGAGTAATCCAAAGAGAAGATTACTAAGAACATAATTCTCTGTGCCTAAGGTTCTCCTAATCCTGAAAGAGTGCAGTTGGCCCAAAAGATTAATCTGGGTGAAGGTCCTTCTAGGCACAACCACCACCTGCTCTTTCAGCAAGAGCTGTGAGTCTATGAGGACACTTAGATTTCATATCATCAGCTCTGACTGGGGAAGTGCAGCCCCATTCAGGGTTAAAAACAGAAAATCTCCAGATCTGGGTCCTTGAGTTTAGCAGCTGCAATTAAGCTCCTCCATTTCTCCATTATTGCTTTCCTTTCCTTTGATTTTAGAAGGGCTTTGTAGCTCTTCCTTTCCTCTAGGAGTATTTATAACGTACCTGGAGAGTTGTTAACATAGAAAACATCTACTGCCATGAACAGGACCTTTTTTTGCTTTGGTACAATCAGTGTTGAACTGGGGTTTGGATCTAATAGGAGGGAGACTATGAAAGTAATCTTGACAAAACAGTTCGAAGAGTGATAAAAATAGACTGATAGTGTACCTGCTGGGGGTAGTGTGCTAAGCAGATTTGAGAGTGAAGCTGAAGAACAGGATCTGAATTCCAGAGAGCTAGCAGGTCTTTTGCCCTCTTAAAGGTCATTTATACCGAACCACCCCCTTTGTTATTGAACCAAGAGGACGGTGGGCTTTTTCTAGGAATTTAGTACTGGCTTTAGGATTAAGCAGGCAAGAGAAGTGATTACTGTCAAAGCAATTTCTAATACAAAAATGTGTTAAGTGAACACAGTGGTGTGAAACCAAGATAGAATTTATCACACTGGCCTCTTTAGAGCCCCAGAAGGTGAGTTCCCTGTTCGAATCTTCCCTAGTAGTGCCACTAAGAATGACGAGGTCCAAATTATCTCCAAACTAACTGGGCCAATCAAAAGCCTGCCACATTACTAGGCTTCTTCTTAGATTGTTTGACATGGGAATAATAAGTTCCCTCTTTGGGGGGAGGAGACCAATTAAAATGAGCTTGTAAAATGGTGCCATTACCTCCGATGCCGGCAATTACTACTGCAGCATCTGTGTCTAAATGTAGTACATTTGTAATATAGCTGTCAAGAAGGTCCCATAGATGTCCCTATGTCTGCAAAGTGGAGGGAGGTAACTGTTAATAAACAGAATATTGCAGGGCCTAAATTGGAGGAGACCACGCTGGCACATCACTCTAGTAATCACATGAATATTGAACCGAGAGGAAACCTTTACAAAGCAGCTTTGAGGGGATGTTTTGTTGAAACCTTTGTCAAAGTGAAGCATCTCTTTGAAGTTTTGCTCAGGCCTAATAGACAATAACTTTTATGTTCCATTATTAGTTTGAAAGGCTTCCACATCAGATGATACCTTGGCTTTTCTATTCCTCCCTACATATTAATGGAAAGAAGCTCATGCCTTCCTCTTTGCCCACTGGGGACATTCAGACTAAAGTGACTGTGTCATGGAGCGGTTTCCATGAGGTGAAAAGTGATGAAAAATTGTTGAAGGATAGAGCTATATCGTCTTTTGTTATTTACTTACTGGGGTATACCTTTCCTTTCCTTCCTTCCTTCCTTCCTTCCTTCCTTCCTTCCTTCCTTCCTTCCTTCCTTCCTTCCTTCCTTCCTTCCTTCTCTTTCTTTCTTTCTTTCTTTCTTTCTTTCTTTCTTTCTTTCTTTCTTTCTTTCTTTCTTTTCTTGATGTGTGAGGTTTAACATGTATAAACCCGTTTTAAAATTCTTGCTTTTGCTTAACTAGCAACCACTTTACAGACAGAAAGACAACTATACTAAAGCAACTGCTTTGCACCAAAAGGGCACACTAAAATGATTAAACTGTATGCATAGGCGATATGTCCATTTATTTATTTGTATGTTTATTAAAGAGATTTATATGGCTGCCCATCTACCAGAACGAATTCTGGGCAGTGAACAAGAATAAAAACACAATGGAATTATAAAAAACAATTAAAGAAAACAAAAACCTTGAGGGCCCAACAAGACTCACATCTACAGATCAAACACACCATGTCAATAATGCACATTCTTATTGAGATACTAGTTTTCATATTGTTTGCTGAATGTTTTTTTTTTATTGTTACTTGTTTTTTTTTTTTGCAAATTACTTAAATCTGTTTAAAAAACTTAGACCATGTAAGATGGCAGAAGAATGTATATAAATTGAAAGACTCCTTTTGAAAGATCAGTAAAAATTCATGACTGTATCTCAAATCTAATACTTGGTCTAAAGTATAAAACAATATTTTAAGGCTTATTTATTTATTAAGTGCAATGTATTTATTTCTTCTTTTGCTCTTTCTGCAAATTAACATAAATATTCTACAGTTTGGTCTAGTAAGCAGGAGACCATGAGTTCTAGTCCTACCTTGGGCATGAAAGCCAGTTGGGTGATTTTGGACCAGTCACTCTCTCTCAGCCCGTGATGTCAGGCTCTGGTGACAAGCTGTTTTGGTCAATTCTTGTCACAACCAATGGATCAACATTTGGGTGATCTGAAAAAAAGCAGAAAAAATGCTAGGAAGAAAAAAAAAATCTACATGTAATTTCTGTGTGCAGTGTTGGCTCAGTTCTATAGATGCTTCTGATGTGATAAAAAATGTAATTTAACAGAAAATTGTAAAGTGAGAAGAGAGGGAAAAATAACACACATAATTAGCCAACAATCCTTTCCACAGGAAAGTTTCAAACTAATTACCTGTTTGCATTGTCAGATTTCCAGGGAATTTCCTGTGGAATGAATACAACTGATTGAAATGAGAAGGAAGAAGGGAATTTGAAGGAAAGAATAGCTACATGATGCAAAATATAAAAGAAATACAGTTTCTTTATCTAACAATGCTATCCCCACAAGTTTTCCACATATATAAAATCCTGCTCAATTGAAAGCATATCCATCCATCCATCCATCCATCCATCCATCCATCCATATACACATAGAAACATGCATACATGCATACCTACCTACCTACACACACACACATACGCACACATTTTGAAGAACTGTTAAAAGAGGAAGAAAGAATAGGAAGTTAATTCTGTAACTATCAAGATCCTTATACATTACTGTGCCTAATTTTTCCTTCCTCTTAATATCCTCCTTGGCTGCATGCCCATGAATGCTGACACCATTCTGGCCATTACCATTATCATTGAATGAGTCTGGTGCCAGGTTTGAGAGGATTTTGGAAAAATATAGCTTTTTTTCTCCCTTGGCTATGATAATGTAGTTACCCTTCCAAGGAAGAAAGAGAGGTAGGCCCATTTTACTAGAAAGCAGGAATAGAATGAATGGACTTCTATTCATAGAATTCATCTACTGGCTCCAACTTGGATTCAACATGATTGATACCTTGTGAAAGGTTATTCATTCTTTTCTTTCCCTGGACACCATTCTTCAACTTCATGTTTATTTTTATGTATCTGCAGGGCTGGCGCATGAGTTAAGCCACATGAATTTCCCAGAATTCCTCAGTATAGAGAGAAATCAGAGAATCACAGAGCTTGGGAATATCATTTAGGCCATCATCTAGCATCTGCTCCATGTAGAAATCCAAATTGAATTATCCATAACAGACAGATGTCTAACCTCTGCTTTATATTCTGTGAAGGGGAACCTACCGTATTTTTCTGACTATAAGACAATACTTTTTTCTAAAATCCTTACCCTAAAAATTGAAGGGCGTCTTATTCAAGGAAGTCAGCCGAGAATCACGCGGTTGCAAAACTGCCCATACTTTGTTTCTGCAGAGAGGCTTCCTCCTATTGCTAGCCTCCAATCACGAGTGAAATAGCTTGTCTCCCAAACAGACTTTCTCCAATCACGAGCCTGATGTAACTGACGTCAGCTGATGCTGAACAAACCAATTAGAGGAAGTCTGTCTGCAGAGACACGCTATCGGCAGTTTCTCTTGTGCTTGAAGGTAATCAGTTATGCAAAAGAGCCTGGAAATAGAGCTGCAGAGAGACAGTTTGGACCTCCTCCCACCGAGTGTAGCAGGTAAATGTTAACTAATTACTAAATAAAAATGTGTTCTGCACTATCTTTAAAATATTGATTTCTTAATTTGGGGTTGGAAAAATGGGGGTCGTCTTGTACATGGGGGCGTCTTATTGTCGGAAAAATACGGTACATCTAACATTCTGTGAAGGGGAACCCACCACATCTCTGAGTAATTCTTTCCATTGTTGAATTAATACTTTTTCCTAACATTAAAGCAGTATCTGCCTTCTTGTAACTATTATTCTGTGTCCTGTCCTCTGGCAGGACAGAAAAATTCTTGGCTGTCATCCATGTACCATCCTTTCATATATTTGAAGAGTGCTATCATATCCCTCCTGCACCTTTTGTTCTTCAAGCCAAACATTCCCAGGTCCTTCCATTTCTTTTCACAGGATTTAGTTTCTAGTCCCTAATCATCCTAGTGGTCCTTCTCTGAACATGTTCTAATTTCTCTCCACCCTTCCTAAAGCATCATATCTAAATCAGGACTCAACACTCAAGGAGGTGGAGGGGCAGCAGGTGGACCAGATAGAATAAAGTGGGATTATTATTCCCTGTGATTTAGTAACCGTACTTGGGTTCGCATAGCCTAAAATTGCAGCTGCATTATGCTGCTTACTCATATTTATTTTATACTCAAAACCTATTCCTCAGTCCCCCCCCCCCCCCCAAGCATTATTGCCTAGCCAGGTATTCCCCATTCTAAACCTGTCTGCTTGATGTCTGTTTTTCAACTGAAGAATTCTGCAATTGCCTCGTTAAATGCCATTCTATTATTTTCAGTCCATTTCTCTAACTTACGATAGTTTATAATTTTATTTCTATCTTTTGGTGTTAATTATCTCATCCACTGTCATACCATTTGCCATTAATTAATTAATATGTTGAAGTATACAGGAAGCAGCACTGTACCTTGTAGCACCTCCCTCAGTATTTCCCTCCAGGATGATAAGAAACTCTTAAAGAGTCATTAGTAAGCTGATGACATCCAATTGTACATCTTAACCTTGGTCTGAACAGATGATGTGGCTGAGGTACTATTATGGTGCTTGGAGACTGTTAAAGTCTGAATGGGAAGAAACAGGCTTAGACAAAATCCCAGGACAACAGAGTGGCTGTGGATATAGTAGCCCTTGAATTCTGGAGATAATCCACCTCTAGCTATGGACAAGGTCATGCTTCCACATGTAGTTTTGGTCTGTAATCTGGGAGACTTCCTGAACTCACAGCTCCTGCTAAAAGAGCAAATGGCAACTGTGGCTAGGAGGATCTTCACACAGCTTTATTTTATGTACTACTTCTGGTATTTCCTGCAGCAGGAGACCTTACTCTAAGTCCCCTGTGCCTTGGTCACCTCTCATTTGGATTATTGCAATGTGCTGTACATGGGGCTGTTTTGGAAGACCAGTTGGAAGCTACAACTGGTCAAGAATGCAGTGGCTGAAATAGTTATGTAGTTCACCCATATAGTGCCTCTGCTTCAAGAATGACATTTGTTACCACTTGGCTTCTGGGTGCAATTCAAAGTCCTAGTTGTCATCTTTAAAGCTTTATATAGGGTTCAAGACTTGGGTATCATTAGGATCACCTAATTCCAGTGGTATTTACCAATCTGATAAGATCAGAAGAATGGGCTACCTCGAGGTATCTTCTCTCAAGGAATGAATGTCATCAGCAGAGACCACAGATGCAGACCTTCTCCATCATTGCTCACCTTTTGGGATTTACAGTGGAAAAGCCATTTAAACTTGGTTGTTCCACCAGGCTTTGGGCATGATATGGTATGAGGTTAATTCTTCTGATAGTACAAGTATCTGCGTTTTAAGTGTTCCTTGGTGCATAGGAAGGATGTTGATATTATGTGATTGTGATTATTTTATTATTTCTATTGTTTTAATCTTGTTTGTAGATTACATGAGTGTAAGATGCTCAGAGTCATATCTAAGACTGTGTGTGTATATGTATGTACATATACATATGTATATGTATATACATATACATATACACAAACAAATAAATAAGTGAAAGTATGCATGTTGCAAAGGAATTACTGTAAAATTTAAACTTTTCAGTTTTAAGCAGTTAGGGTAACTGTAGTTGTTTCCTTATCAAGTAATAAGATAGGCCAGCTTTGATAGGATCTCCAGCACCCAATTCTATGCCCAGGAATGGGAAGGAGCAATTCTGGCTTTTAACTGGCCATCTTTTTAAACTTTCCCCACATATCAGATGACATAGCATCTGAAACACTAGAGAACTGACAAATGAGTTACAATCACCCACTAACAAATAAAAACTAGACTAGGAGATCAAAGGCAAGTAGATGGCCCTATAAAAGTCCATGTGCAATGGGTTCTAAGTACTAATGCTGACCTGAATAATTTTACTTAATCTTATAATTTTCAGCTATCTGCTCTCTAGACCAGTTTTTCTAACCTTGGTAACTTCTGGGTGTGTGGACCAACTCCTAGAATTTTCATCAATGGCCATGCTGGCTGTAGAATTCTGGGCTTTGTAGTCCACACACCTGGAAGTTGCCATGGTTGGGAAATAATGCTGTAGACTGTACATTTTTAGATCATACATTTCTCCCTTTCTGGAATAAGAAACTAATTCCAAGGACCAGAATAGGTGGGAATAGAAAAATATATTTGTGATGAAAATATATTTGTGATGAAAAAGTCATAAGAACTAGGAAGCAGCATCTTTCCCTTCTATTTTTCTGTTTTGGACAGAATGTGATTTGCTTAGGGGCTGGAGACAAACCTGTGAATGAATACAAGTCAGTTGTCTACTATCAAGTCAAACAACCCCGTTGGATGGAGACGTTAAAGGTACGACAAGGAGAAGTGGTCTCTCCATTTAAAATCTTAAGACAAACTATTAATATTGCTGATTATGCTAAATGATGGCCTCTGAGAAACAGAGCTAAGGAATCCAAGCTTCAGAATGTTTATGTATGCATTAAAAGATGTTTAAAAGCTATTCAATTAACTTCTTTCAATCCTGCAAGACAGACTACATGGAAATGAAAACAATAATTATAATTATATAGTTGTGCTGTGTATATGCTTTATTTCAGTAGGGCAGTATAAATACATAATTGAAAAAGTTGGGGAAATTAATAAAATGCAGAACAAATGGAACGGATATATAAATTTGTCCTAATTGCAGGTGAATAAATTAGTAGCTATTACTGTAGTTTGTATATAATGGGCAATAAACAAATTCTAGGGAACATGTGATGGAAATAATTACAGATGGCTGTAAACTAAGAAAGTTTATTGCAAATCCGTTTCTGTTAAAGACAGAACACTATAGAGAACAGACATATTAAAATATCTTCTAGAGGACTAAAGCAAATTAATTTCCCATGACTTCAAAGACTTCTGTGACCAAAGTAAGAATCATTTTGTAAATGATGCAATATAATAGAGATCCAAGTTAAATTTATAGTAAAATATGTATATTTTCCTTAAATAGCTTTTGGAATCACCTAATTCCAAAGTCTGTTCCAGTTTTCAGCACAGCCCAAACACACGTGCTCTGATACAAATGTAATATATGTATTAGAAGATGTTATATGGTGTTGGGACATCAAAGCAAAATATGTTAGTTATATGATTGTGTTCAGTGGCTAACCTGAGATAGAGATATATAATGGTGAATGCAATAGTAGTTATATCCAAGATATGAGCTGGCAGTGAAATGCAAAAGTCCTTCCAAGTCTTATATCCAGGTATGTAATGATTTATACTTGCTAAGAATTCTAAGGTGGTGTATGATAAAATACAGACCTTAAAAATCATTGTACATAAGAGTTGTCTCTGATGAGAATAGCTGATCTCTTTCTATGGATAGATTTTGACAGCCCTGTTTCAAAACTGTGAGACTTTTCTCCAGCCTTCTTTCATGCATTGCTTTTATTATTTCACCCAAGTTGCTGTTTATTTCAAATGCTGCTTCTTTAAATAGGTGGCCTTACCCATTGAGGATATGCAAAGAATTCATCTGCGTTTTATGTTTAGACATCGGTCATCTTTGGAGTGTAAGTAACCTCCTTTGTTCCTTGGTTTCAATATGCAAAATTAAATAAGTTGATCAAAACAATTAATACCAATTTCTGGGTTGTTCAGCTAAAGACAAAGGAGAAAAGAACTTTGCAATGGCCTATGTAAAATTAATGAAGGAAGATGGGACAACTCTGCTTGATGGCATTCATGAACTGGCAGTTTTAAAGGTACACTCTCTTACCTTACTGCATTGATTTGGTTTTGCTGAATCCAGTGGCAACTTCCTATTGGGCAATCAAAATATCATAATACACTCTGAGGAAGGTTGCTTTGGCATAATATACTTTGTCTGAATTTGTTGTGTTGTATGATGTCAAATGATGTGCAATGTGTGAACTTATTTTTACTCTCAAAGCTCTTTAGACTTCTCTGGCTTATACTTAGAGGACTATAATGTTGTATTATACAGGTATTACAAGCCTTTTCCAAAACTCAGTGAAATGATGTTCTCTTAAGTTAGCAGAACAGCTGATTTTTAATATTAAAGATGCTGAGAGCTGAGAAAACCATGGTTTTAAGTCTCAGCATGTTGTACAAATCAATATGCAAACCATGGTTCATCTTGGGGAAATCCAGACAGGAGATCACAGATGGACAACAAATGGTGAAAATTTTCTGTTAACTCCTGAAGCTGATGTTGACCCTCATATGGGCTACATCTTCAGCTGGTTGATATATTTGGAAAAGAGAAGTCATACAGAAGTATGAAAGAAATGTTCATCTTTGTGGCTGAAAGTAAATGAATTTACTTATCTCATCTTCTTCCTTCTCCTTTTAGTAATGCTCCCTGTTTTAAAGCAACATAGCTTGTAGAAGCAACTTACAGAGGAAGCGTATACATGGACTTGTATGCTTGCACACAAGATTTATTTGTTTTTAAAATATTATATGCAGAGTTCACAAAAACTAATGTCCTTTTATACAGTGGTACCTCGGGTTACGAATTTAATCCGTTCCGTGACTCTGATCGCAACTCGATTTGGTCGAACCGCGAGGCAAATTTTCCCATAAGGTTCAATGTAAATATGGTTAATCCGTTCCGCCCTCTGAATCTGGTCGTGCCGCGAGGCAAATTTCCCCATAAGGTTCAATGTAAATATATACGACTCTGCATTTTCTCTGAAGCCATGCTGACAAGCACACCAAAAACCTTCTAAACGCCACAAAACACACCACAAGCCTCACCGAACATCTCCTTGCTACCGCGATCTTGCCCACAGGAAGCCGTGACCACGTGGCAGCAGGGCAAATGGCCGCAGATCTGGTTCATAGCGCGGGGCGGAGGTCGCACGGCGAGGTAAATTTTTGGGGCCAGAGCTGATCGTATCGTGAAAATTTCGTAAGGGGGGGCGTTCATAACCCGAGGTACCACTGTATAGGAGAAAAAAACCCTCACCCAAATCATATTATTTATTTATTTACTTAACATACTTGCATGGATGCCCAACTCAAAAACCAGAACTCTGGGCAACTCACGACCACAGTATAAAAACAACATCATACAAAAAAATTAAAAATAAAAAGCAATAAAAACAGGAACAGCAAAAACCTGGTGCCACATCCAAACTCCCTTGATGCAACACACAACACTGTCTTCCAACTCCAGCTTCACCCTATCCCAATGCTTGGGGGAAAAGCCAGGTCTTCATGGCTTTCCAGAAGGTTAAAAGGGTAAGGGGCCAACCGGATATCAAGGGGAAGCACGTTCCATAGGGTGTTCCGCTACATGGTGTTCCATTACGACTTTAATTATTATAGGAATAGGAAATCTATTTTTATTTTGAAAAGTATAATGGCAAAACAGTCTCAGTCTGTGGAAGCTGACAATAAAAGGCTAATCATTTATCACTGAAAGTCTTATGATAAATAAAGAAATAAAATAAAATACTGACCAGCAGAAAGGATGGAACAGTTAGTGCTAGCTGAGCGTATTAGGGAATATTCCATAATTTGCATACAATTGATGGAAAGGCCTCTTTTACATCCATTCTCTGTCTAAACTCTGGAGATGGGGATTCCAGAGGACAATCACTGACTGATTTCTCCATCAATGAGAATATATGTCAGAGTGCAAAACTGTGTCCAGTGGCTTGGTATGACAGATTGAATGTATTTGGCTGTAAAAGTCAAGCATTTACAGCATGTGCAAATGCTGCAGCTGACATTTACTCTGAAAAAAATCCAACTATCCTCAAATGCTTCTAGCAACTAGCTCAATTTTTTGACTTTTGCAACTTTCATCCCTTCAGAGGTAATAACAACTACCATACCTATGGTTTCAGTGATTTTGGCACAGTGGTTCTACAGTACACACTTGACACACATGTGAAAAAGGAAAGGAGAAGTGTTTCACTTTGAGCAAATTGGTGTCCAGTTTCTGCGTGTCACAATGAAGCTGCTATGCTGCGCTGAATCAGCTGCTTGCTTTTGACTGACTTTTCTTTGAAGCAAAATGCCCTGTCTTGATGTTTTCAATAGGGGGTGTAAAGGCAGAACACACTGAGGCACTGATTTCAAGTAGATTACTCCAGCAGTTGGAGTGGAGTCAACCATACTAAGTGAAGCTTTGCTGCTCCACATAGTCCTAGAGTCTAAATGACTGGTCACAAGCCTGAATGTAAGCAGAGTGGTTTCATTTTGGAAATAATTTATTAATGGGTATTCTTAAAGTTTCCTTGAAGAGAAGGAAATTTACCTGGAGAAAGCAGATCTCACAACAATGATATATCTTTTGTTATGACCAGATTGGATTATTGCATTGAGCTATGTTAAAGAGGTGTCAAAAAAGGTAAACATGCTAATATAATGAGTAATTCTGTACTACTTACATTTGCTGTCTATTGATTCTCTTACCCAATTTAAAGTGTGATACTGGCATTAAAGGCCAGTTTGGGCATTTTAAAAGAAAGTGATGGCCTAGATTAATTAATTGCTTCTCCTTAATCTTCACAGTGTGACTTTATTCTATTTTATGATTAGTTAATGCTATTCTGTGACAGGGTGGCTTGGGGCCAACAGTGGAATGGATCTGCCAGTGAAATGGTTTAATGCAAGTATCGGTATGGTCTTTCAGTTAACCCAGTTGCAATTCCTTTAGGCCTTTAATAGTTAATAACCTTGTGGTTTCTCACTTTTTTACAGTACTTTTGTTTTAATATAGCAAAAGATTTGAAAATGTTGTATTCATTACAGCAAAGCCCCTTTAACTATATAAGCATAATGTAAATATGCTAAAATATGTAATTTATTTAAATTTATTTATTTAAATAATTTATGTGGTAGCCCATCTTTCAACAGTGATCATGGGCAGCATACAAAGATCCCAACAATTAAAACAATAACCCATGGCACCCTGGGTAAATGACACCTTCTAATGATAAAAAACACATCAACAACAGGGATAGCCTAATTTCCTAGCCCAAATGCCTGGGGAAATAGCCAGGTCTTCAGAGCCTTATGAAAGGAAAATAGGGTCAGGGCCCTCTGGATCTCTCTCTCTCTCTTTTATAATAACTTTATTAAATTAAAAAAAACCAGAAAGAAAAACTAACAAGAACTAATAATCAAGAAAAAAGAATAGAAGAAAAGAAAGAATAAAGAAAAAGAAGGAAAGCAGAAGTGCAGAAAAAGAAAGAAAAACACAACTACAAAAAAAAACCTTCTGACTTCTTTTACAGCAGATATAAGTAAAACATACATTAAACTTTTACTCTAAGTTTACAACTTAACATCTATTTTTCTATAATCTATTAATTTTACTAATCATCAAATCCATATATCATAATTTCATTTTTTTTCTGTTTCCCACAAAAAGTCCAAAAGGGGCTTCCAATTAGCATTAAAATTAGTCAGTTTTTTTCTCTAAGCAAAGCTGTCAGTTTTGCCATCTCAGCTAATTCCATCAACTTCACCCTCCATTCTTCCATTGTAAATAATATCAAGTCTTTCCAGCTTTGAACATATAAAAGTCTTGCTGCAGTTATCATATATCAAAACAGAGGGCCCTCCAGATCTCTGGGGGGAAGCTGTTCCACAAGCAGGTGCTGTCATGGAGAAGGCATGACTCCTGGGTCCAACAGAATGACATTATTTAATAGAAGGAACACAGAGCATGCTCTCTCTGCTCAATCTGGTGGGTTGAGCAAAAACAATGGGAGAAAGGCAGTACCACAATTAGCCTGGTCCTATGCCATGCAGGGCTTTATAAGTGACAAAAAGAACCTTGAACTGCACCCAGAAGCCTACTGAGAAACAGTCCAGCTCTTGGAGCAGCAGTGTTACATGGGCATAGCAAGAGATGTCAAAAATTGCCCACCCCGCTGCATTCTCAACAGCTGCTTCGGAATGCTCTTCAAGGGCAGCCTCTTGTAGAATGCATCACAGTAATCCAAATGGAAGGTGACATGAATTACTATGAGCAAGTCCTCCCAATCCAGAAAGAGGCGTAATTGGTGCATAAACTGAACCTGCCCCAAACTCCTCCTAGCCACAGCTGCCACCTCCTCTTCAAGCAGGAGCTGTAAGTCCAGAAGGATCCCCAATTTGCCCACCAGTTCTGACTTCGGAAGTGCACACCCAGGCAGAATTAGAGATAGAATATGTCTAGAACCAGAGGTGGAGAGTTAAAACCCAGAGCTACTAGGTTTTGCCAGGGTTAAGTCAAAGGCTGTTCTCCCTCACCCAGCTCCTCATAGCATCCAGGCACTGGGAAAGGACCTTGGTGGCACTGCTTGATTAGCCCAGGTGGAGAAGTACAACTGGGTATCATCAGCATACTGTTCCAATATGTGCAAGGACTTATGTGCTTTCAGTGGTGTTTTTCTTCTTTATCAACTGCAGACCTCTGCTTGCTCATGTCTCATTACATATTTTTTCAAATGTGGCTTGTCACGTAAGAGTGTGTGTGGTATTGTGGAGGCAGGAGTTTGTAGTGGAAGAGTCTTGCAAAATCATAGCAGTTCTGCTTAATCTGATATCAGTGAATCTCATTAATGCATTGTTTTCAAGGGTGATAGTAAGAAAATGGAAGACGTCAACATGTACCTGAGCCTCCCTTCAACCCGCAGTCAAACAGAGCCTAAAATCTCAACCTTAAGTCGGAGCGCAAGCATTGTCGGAGGGCTGTCTGTAAGCTCAAGAGATTCCTTTGCCATTTCAACTCTCATTTGCTCAACTAAGCTAACCCAAAATGGTAAAAATGTAACTTCAAACTAAATATTTTATGTTGTGCTTGAAAGGTAATCTCTATATTTTTGTACCTGAATATATCCCTGCTCTTTTCTGTAGTGGGTTTATTGGGCCTTTTGAAGTGGCGAATGAAACCTGAGCTCTTGAAGGAGAACTTAGAAAAATTGAAGATTGTGGATGGTGAAGAAATTGTGAAGGTATATCTTCTTCAGTAAGAGTTCCTTCAGGGTTTTCTAAAAGTGTGAAACAGATACTATGAATGAGGAGAAAAGTTTTACACCTTTTGTGATTGTAACTCTAGTACTTTCGGATTGTCATTTTCATGCAGCATCTGAGGTATTGCTCTCCTTCAAATGTTTGTGTGTATTTATTTTTTGTCTGTAGGTGCAAGCAAAGGATTTTCAGGGGTGACCTCACTGTTAGGCTGAGTAACAAGGCTACCTCAGGCAGCAGATGATGAAAATGTGGAATAGGTTGAATTATATGTGCTCCCTGCCCTGCTCTGCCCTGCTCTGCCCTGCCCTAAACTCCACTTTCAAGTTTAGTGGAGAGCACATCTTTTCATCAGTGTTGGATTTAAGATTTAAAGCCATGTTTTGTATGTGCCATGAAGAGGCTGTGGAGAAAGTACCATTTCTTCTTAGTCTTGTTGGATACATTATCCCCGTCCACCAAACTGTTTCCTTCCTGGTACAGAATTAGAGGAGTGGTCCTACTTTCCATTTCTCTTCTGCTGCTGTTCTGTACCTAAAAGGCTTAAAGCTGGAATACCTAAAAGCCCCTCCCTTTGGGACTGCCTGTGCTAATTGTCCACAGTGTTGTTTCAAGGGGCTCTGGGAAATTCTGTACCTTTTGATAGACATAGATAGATATAGATAGATTATGTACATTCTTGCTTGTGTTCATGTCTTTCTCTCTCCTTGTTTTTGCCTGTCTTTTATCCTATTTTGGGCAGTTAACTTTTTAAAGGTTTGTTGATGTTTAATAAGTAAACCTCCAGCTATATTTTTGCCAGCTGTATTGAGTGGTCTATGTGCTCACTCCGATCTGGATGTAGGGATTGATGGGGAGTGTGCTGAATGCAAACTAAAGTGGAAATTACTCACAGTCATTTTCCAACAAGTCTGAGGTAGCAAAATATTATTTCCTGGACTTGAGAATTTGTATTTTTCACGTATCACACTAGACCATGGTTTTTAAAATATGGTTTATTCAATATACTGTAACTACCTGGTTCTCACAATACTTTAAGCCATGATCATCAAATCTCAGTCATTGCATTCCAACAACATTCTAGACCAAAACCAAAAAAAAAAAAAGCACATTGTGGAGTAACATTGTGTAAACCTAACCACTGTGTAGTCTCTTGCTTCCTCACTGAATAAAAAAGTTACATTCCCCAAATTCTTTCCAAAACTCATGTAAGAAATGCTAGAAATGTCATTTAGAAATTTTTGTCAACTGTTTACCTTTCTTGTTATACAGATTGGGAGTAGTTAGTCCTTGAAGGATGATTCAGGAGACAGCACAAGGTTGCCCCCATGGGGGGAGGGGAATTGGGAGAGAGAAAGAGAAAGAAAAAGAGAGAATGAATCACAGCCCTCTATGTCCCATAATGAAGGCTGGGTTCCTACTTCCTTTTTCCAGGAAAGTGTCCTGTTTGTCATTGGTTTAGCAAGTCATGGTTAATCAAACTGTGATGAATGAATCCAAGCAGGCTTGTCTTCTTTTTTCAAGACATGCATTCTTGATAGCTCTGGCCAGGCTGAGTGTCTCTAACTAGTTCTGCTCTGGTCCCCAGGAAATTACAATGTTTATTTCAGGGCCTATCCTTCCTTAGAAATGATAGTTATCATGTGCAGATATTCAAAATTATGGGTTTGACATGCTGCCTATAATGTAACATAGAAATGCTAGCCTGAAATATTTTCAAGAGAGTTCTTGAAGGTGGGCAGTATATTTCACCAGGCCTACTGAAGGCCCTATAGCATCTGAAGAGGCAGCAGACCAAATTGTGAGGGGAAAGGTAATCAGTAATGCCAGAAAAGCTGCTATTAATTCCACTAGATTCTCCCACCATGGTTTCAATCAGGCAAAGAAAATCACTGAAGAGGTATCTGCCTGCCACCATATGAAATTTCTTTACCAAAACCAAGAACAGCAAGGGGCATATATTCATAGGTATGGTTTGAAATTTTTTGAAAGAGTAGAAGGGTCTTACTCAATGGCTGAAGGATTCCAATAATAGTAGTAGTAGTAGTAGTAGTACCACCTTGATGTGGTTGTGTGGCTTGAGTGCTCCAAGGAGGATGAGAGCTATGCCAGAGGTTCAACCATACTGGACGGGTCTCATCAGAGGAGTTAGATGAAGAGTGTCTCTCCCATAAACAATATAGTGAGACGTAATTTACAGGAACTCATACCAGGTCACCCGGCCACCCAGTCAACAAGGACTGTACTAGGTGTTCTAGTTCCTGGACATCTGGTGGCAAGTGAGCTACAGGACTCAGGACTGTTGGCTGAACAACCAGGGCCAGCAGCTGCAGGACTACAGAAGAAAAGTTGTTTACCCATCACAAATATACAAAGACTGAAAACAAAGAAATAATTATTTGCTATTACAAATCAAGTCCAACAAGAAGAGGATATCTTGAAAGAATGTACCACTTCTGGAAAGAACAACATCCAGAATCAGAAGTAACAGAACAGAGGCTAGCAGATCAACGTTGATTTATAACACAAAATAAAGTATTCACAGAAGTAGAATTGGAATAACTGCAAAGGTCTACCCAGGGCAAAGAAACCAAAGCCCTGCCAGAGGTACAGCACAACTGCAGTTATAACTGAATACCTTGGATGCAAAATCAACAAACAAGAAAAAAAGCCAAGCAGTGCACCACCAAAATAGAAGATCAGGTTGGCAAATAAGATTGGCATGCTAAGATCAGATGCAAGCAAGCTAGAACAGATGAAAGAAAAGAAGCTGAAGAACAAGAAGACCAAAGATTACCTGATCAAGCAATATCACCTAGAAACAAGGAAAATCAAAGAAGTACTGGAAATAATAAATCAGCAAATAACAGCCATCAGCCATCAGCAGATATGAAAGGAAGAAGGTCTTAAAGTCCAAACTCAGTGGAGGAAATACCATCAAAGCAATTAACACCTGGGCAATTCCAGTCATTAGATACACAGCTGGAATAGTGGACTGGACTCAAGCTGAATTAAAAGCCCTGGATAGGAAGACCAGAAAAATAATGACAATTAATCATGCCCTTCATCCACGCAGTGATGTTGACAGACTCTACTTACCAAGGAGCGTAGGTGGGCATAGAATGTTGCAAGTACACCAGACAACTGAAGAAGAAAAAAGGGCATTAGAAGAATATCTGAAGGACACTGAAGAAGATGCACTGAACCATGAAGGCTTACTGAATACTGAAGAAACCAAACTGGCCTACAAGAAAGACCAAATGACAAATAGAAAAGAGACATGGCAAGGCAAAGTATTACATGGCTAGTACACACACACACACACACACACACACACACACACACACACACACACGCATGCACACACAAACTGGCAGGCAAGGCAGATAACAAGATCTGGCAATGGCTAAGCGTAGGAAAGCTGAAGAAAGAGACAGAGCGACTAATTCTGGCTGTACATGACCAAGCCTTAAGAACAAATGCACACAAAGCCAGAACTGAGGAGACAGCAACAATCAGCAAATGCTGCTCTGCAAAGTAGCTGAAGAAACAGTGGACCACTTAGTTAGCTGCTCCAAGAAGATTGCACAGACTGACTACAAACAACGACATGACAAAGTAGCGACAATGGTGCAAAAATATCTGTAAGAAATACCATTTGCCTGCAAGCAAGAACTGGTGGGACCACAAAACAGATACAGTAATAGAAAATGAAGAAGCTAAAGTGCTCTGGGACTTTAGAATTCAAACAGACAAGCACCTGCCACACAACACCCCAGACTTAACCATTGTGGATAAGAAAGACAAAAAAGTCTGGATAGTGGACACTGCAATACCTGGAGACAGCAGAATAGAAGAGAAGGAACTGGAGAAAATCAGAAAATACAAAGACCTGCAAATATAAATAGAATGACTGTGGCAAAAGAAAGCAAAGATAGTACCAGTAGTAATAGGCACCTTAGGTGTAATCCCCAAACATTTGGAGCACCACTTGAGGACCATCAGCATTGACAAAATCACCATCAGCCAATTGCAAAAGGCACCTTAACTTGGAACATCCTGCAAGGATACCTTAACACCATCAAACAACATCTGTGTATCCCAGGTCCTTGCGAAGCACTCGATAGGTGGATAAAAATGCCAGATCCAGTCTAAACTTCTGGCTGATTGTGCAATCAACAGTAATTATAATAGGAAAATGATTGTAAATATATTCGTGCATTTTATGTGATCTTCAGTTTTAATTTTTAGCTCTGATTCTGTCTTTCAATATGGAATGCTTGAATCTAAGAATATTAATTTGCATTTTAACAACTGGAATGTTAGTTCCTGTCTCTCCTGGCTGAATAAAGATGTGCTTAGAAATCTGTGTTTATAAGATGGGAAGATGGGAGAAAGAGAGCAGTGCATCTGTATTAGTTCAAGTTATGGAATATATGATGGATGATGGGAGATTAGATAAGGGCTTAGATAGGTGAACTCCCCCTCTGTTGTCCCATTGTTTGCTCCAATCTCAATGTCCTGTGACCCCCTTCTGCCCACCCCCTGCCATTCCTGCCTTATAAAGTTCCAGAGCTGAACGTTTATATTTTATGTTGGGCAGTAGAACAGCAACTATCCTGATGCATTCTTCAGTGAGGCGTATATTAAAGGAATGGATAATTCTGCTGTTTTCCTACTTCAACATTTTGCTCCTCCATGCTAAATATTGCTTTCCAAAGCCTTCATTCTGACTTGGGCCTTCCAGTTATCACTAGTGAAAGTTACGTGCTCAAATTTGATTTATTAGACTGGAAAGGGAGCCATACTTTACATCAAAAGGGCCACCTGTGTGAGGGGCTTAATTTTCCTTGTGCTCCTCATGTTGAGCACCCTTCTCCCAGTATTTCAGTGCTGGAGTAAAGAGGGCAGCATGTGTGTGTAAAATACTCTTGGGAGAGCCAGTAGCACTAATGCAATAAAGCAAGTATTCTCTTTGCATTTTCTCTTGAACAGAAGCTTCACACAAGTATTCTTCTGGGACATTCACCTTGATTAAAGCAGAATCAGTGAGCTGCTGCTTTGGCATTCCCCAAACTTATAAAAATGCTGGGCATGCCCATTTGTAACAATCACAGATCCTTTGATTCAAGACTTTAGTCTTTAATGCATGATTAACTCATAGTAAGCACATTATCAAGGCCAGTTGGAAAGACAGCTTGCCTTTGTCAGTACAAATAAAACACCAAAACAAAGAAAATGCTTACATAGTTGCAAGGATAATAAAAGCCATTCAGTGATTATCCCCTTCTCTGTTACATGAATATCATAGCTTTGTTTGGAATATATTTCCAAATATATTGGTAATGGTATAGTGGTAAAATCTGAAGTTCTCATGGTTGAGTTCTTTATTTGAAATTGAGCAGAAGTTGTCCTGCTGCAAAGAATTAAGATTTACAGGCTCTGAACAGAATGCATAGTTCCCTATGAAGAAGAGGAACTAGAGGATATGCATGATCACCAAGGAACAGAACAAGGTGATAAATCTCTGCTCTTCTTCATGCAGTTTGCAGTTGACAACAAACTGAATTGGGCCAGATTATTCTACAGTGCTCTTATATTTGTGCACTTGAAACGCTTATTTCTGACCCTTAAAAATCAATATTTTTAACATTAACATTTAATTAATGTTTAGTGATGTTATGTAGTGATAAGTGCTTTGGCTTGGGCAGCAAGTCTGGACTTCATGGATTACTCACAATTTCTTATTTTAAACAAGCATCAGTTTCTCTCTTAATCACCATCACATGTCAAGGCCTTTTTGAGAGTGACAATGGACAGTTGTCTGAGATACATAGACTCAACAGAATCATGGAATTGGAAGGGATCTTAGAGGCCACCTATTTCAACCTCCTGCTCAGTGCAGAATCCACAAGAAAATTTTTGACAGATGATAATCCAACCTCTGAGGATTTCCACAAAGGAAAGTTTAACTACTTTGTGGCAGCTGTTCCAGTGGCTGAAAGCTCTTATACTCATGAATTTCCTCTGATTAGAATAATGCAGCTGTTCCCCATCTTATGTTCCCAGATATTATTGGATTTAAACTTTCATGATCTCCAGCAGGACTGCCAGTGTGGAGATATTATGGAAATTACAATCAAACACTACTGAGGGACCCAAGGAAGGAGGAAGGATATGACAGATTGAGACAATGGTGCCAACCAAATTAGTCCCTTCCATTGAAGCTTCTTAAAACCAGATGAAGAAAATAACTGAACTGATGGGGGCAGATAGGGTTTATCGTTTCTTCCCCCATTTGGCTAGGATACGGATAATGGTGAAGAAGACAGATAGTGAGATGAGAGAGTGACTTATCATCTCCTATTGTTGTGTTTTAAGGGGCAAAATAGTTGGTTATAAAATCAATTCACTTTGGACAGGAAACAGTATTACTCAACATTCACAGTTACTTGCTGAAAAAAACAACTGCTGAAGGCTTTAGAAATGTTAAGGAGCCATGCTGTAGTCCCCTTTTGATAATTCACAGCTAAGATGCTAAACTTAGCATTAAATACAATGTAATAATCGCTGCTGTGCTTATTGGACTTAAATATGCTCTGATGAAAATAAATCTTCAAAGATGTTGTGAAGCTCCAGTGACAGGGCTATCAGGATGAATTCTTTGAGGTGTGAAACACTTTCCCTGGGGCTAGGTGGGATGTTTTCCGCTTAGACAAATCAAAATATTTGTCAAAGAATTTTTATCCTGTCACGGTGCCAAACCAATTAACATATTTGCTTGTTCTTTTCATTCCCTCTTTCCCCTTCTCTAGTTCCTCCAGGATACCTTAGATGCCCTATTTAATATCATGATGGAACATTCTCATAGTGATGCATATGACATTCTTGTCTTTGATGCTCTGGTAAGGATTACTGTATCAACTCCTTCAATCAAGTAAGCTCTCCTCTAGCATTCTGCATTTTTCTTAGAAACAAGATGCAAGAGAGAACGATGCCATCAGAGTGAGCATGCTGGCTTCATTTCTCATCCATGCTCTAATTAGCCTCCTTGTATTGAGGGTAAACTATCTAGGGAGCCTCACTGCATGATATGGAACCAGAAACTGATGATTTTGATGAATTATCTGTTTCAAGATATGTGGATAGTTATTAAGTCCATATTGGAGTCTCACATGTTCAGATATTAATCCATTTGTCAGATAGAATCTCACATATTCTTTTCCTCCATGTTCTAATTTCTTTCCACGTGCTAATAAAAATAATCCCTGAAAAATCCACATCTGTTTGTTGTTTCCAGCTTCCCCAAATATTTGGAATTTTGAAATACAACTTTCCCCAATATGCACACTTCATATACATTTCCATAATATACTTTTAAACATAAACTGAATACATGGGCATTTTTTTCCTTAATTATTTTTTTCTAATATACACTTTTAAAAATGCAAATACTGCTATATGATATACTTTGTATGCTTGCTTCTCAAATGAAGGTTCAGTTTGAGACTGATCATTAGCAAGTCAATATATTTTTGTGTGGATTTTGGACTGGGAACTGAAAAATACCGGCATATTTAATTTGCTGCAACATGCAGGCTTTTGCCATATCTGTTTTGGCAAATGCATTTATCCATTTCCTCTGCAGACTGGGGTAGATTTCTTTTACATCCCTATCTATTGAGGTGGAGACCCTCAACTGACAGAATTAGCTTCCCCCCTCATAGCTGTCTGCATTGTATGGTCCAAAAATCAAGGTGGCAGCCACAAGAGTGTAGTCAAAGTTCCACCGGTTTTTAATGTGTGATACAGCAGAGCTAACAGGCTCTTGTTTCTTTCTTTATTTCTTGTGTGAAAATATCTGCACTTCTTCTCTCCAACAGCTTTGCCAAAGCAAGCAACCTATAATAGGAATGAATAATTTCTTATGCACTAAAATGGCTCCAATATTCTGAATTCAGAGATGTGGAATCCATAAAGAAGGAACCACTCCTCCACTCTTTCTTTTTTCTTTAAGTTTCCAAATGATCTTTTACATATGAAAACCCTCATTCTGTTAATCTGTTACAGATTTATGTAATAGGACTCATTGCAGATAGAAAATTTCAGCATTTCAATACTGTACTGGAGGCTTATATACAGCAACATTTCAGTGCAACTTTAGCCTACAAGTAAGTTTATAATAATCTTGATGGGGAAGGCAATATGGGAAACACCGAAATCATCTTCTGGTCTCCTGTTTGAAGAGTGTAGAAGAGAAAGGAAGACGTGCATGGGTCTCATCTCTTTTACACTGAATTGCCATGGATCATTCTAAACCTCGCAAAAATGATCTCCATGCAACAGAAATCTAGGAGTGTATTTTTAGTGGTCCTGTGCAGATTGGCTCAAAGAATTCCCAACCCTGTCCTGTACTTCTAATATAATATTATTATGTGCAATGGTTATGGCCACCATCCAGGATCATCTTGTAAGATAGATGGAAATAATAATGTTGAATAGTCATTCTGTGGCTTTTCTTGGGTGAATTGTTTTAATATTTGTATTTGAATTACAAAGCAGTAAAATCAAATCTGCCATGTTACAGCATGTACTACATATATTTGCCACTTCACAGTACTTAGAAATCTAATTTGATAAAGATAATGTTCCTTTGTGTAACGTGTTTTCCTGATTTCAGGAAATTAATGGCAGTTCTGAAGACTTACTTGGATACTTCGAGCAGAGGAGAACAGTGTGAACCTATATTAAGAACCCTAAAAGCTCTCGAATATGTATTCAAGTTCATAGTTCGATCAAGGACTTTGTTCTCTCAGTAAGTATTTGATTTTAATTTCTTTTAGGGCACAAAAGCTTCACTCAAGTGTAGCATAGTTTTCTTCAACTTGGTGTCCTCCAGATTACAATACTTAAGGTTCCCAGACTGTACATGTTTTTTTTTTTTTTGGCCAGTCTTTGGTGTATAAAGCAATCTGATGGCCATGCTGGCTCAGAGGTTTGGGAATTGTAGAGCCAGAGTAGTTTCTGCTAAGAGTTTGGCCAAGTATGTTATCAATGAGAATGATAAGTATAGTCTTCCTTGAGGTGGGCTGTAATCCTGGCAATTTCATGGACACATTCATGTAGTTTTCTTGGCAATAATATGAAAGTGGGTTTGCCTTCTTCATGGATCATTTTTTTCCCCAATTTTTCAGTGTAGCCTAGAGCATCGGGATTTTCTGGTAGTCTCCCATCCAAGTCCAAGCCAAGTCTACCCTACTTAATTTTTTTTAAGATTAGCCTTTCTTGGTTAGGGGCTGCCACTTACTTAGGCAGGAATGTTATGACTGATAAATTAAATTTCTATGTACAGGGTTAGGGAGCTTCTAATTTTCAAAGCAACTCTACAGACAGACATGAGTTGGTTGTAGGTGTGATTGGAACACCACGCACAGAAAACCAAAATATATCTGGCAGCAGCTTCCTCAGAGGCTGTCACTTTTTTTATTATGCCTGTGCAAAACTTTGAAGGGCTACTTCAGTCTGACAACGTTTCATGTGAAGCACCTATCTGAAGCTGTCCCATGAAACAATGCAGCACACAGACTTGTAAAAAGCAAACTAAAACTACCACAATGCATTGCTTTGCACCCCTTGGATGACCATCTCCTTTTTTTCCCAAGAGTCAGAAGAGGCTTCCGTGCATGTGTTGCTCATGCATAAAAATCTTTTCTGGTAGTTCCAATGAACTACTGGAGGTGAGGGAAGAGGTTTCAGCCATGAGCAACACATGCATAGAAGCCTCTTTCAGTTACTGGAAGTTCAGGAGACTGTACGAGAAACAATATGAGACAAATAGTATCTAGTCAAAGCCAATGGTGGTCACCTGCACTCACCTACTAGCCACTGTTTTTGGAGTTTCACTATTCAGTGTCATCATGCCTTCAGGTGTTTTTGTTATAACTTCCAAAAATCTTTGTCCATGGTGGTTTATGGCAGTTGTAATCTAACACCTTTGGAAGACACCAGATAGTCTGTAATTGGCATAGGCTAATTAATTAGGAGAGCTTAGCAAGTTGGCTCAGAATTATGTCCCACTGTGTCCAATGGTACTTACTGCCAAGTTAGTGCCCGAGCATGCAATTCTTTACCCACTAAACCAAGTGGGGCTTACTGTGTTGGACTGAACTGTTACAATAAATTGGGCAGAACAGATTTGTTTGGTCACAACATAAATCCAAAATGACAACTACTTTTGTCTATTGACATACTTTCTACCTTGCTGCTTCCAGACTTCTTCCCTTTCTAGGTCTTTTATAGGATCATATTTTCCAGTTAGCTGTATGCACTGGGTAACCATGAATCCTCTGAAAATAACAGCTAGTCCCTTAGCTGTGCAGTCCTGTTTATCGATAGCAGTTTCAGCCAGTGATCATGATGGGTGATGAAACTAATGGGTGGAAACTTTGCTAAGATGTATAGATTTTAGAATATTACTTTCAAAATTGAGATAATTGAATTGAAATATGTTAGGCCAGAAAGAGGAAGGTACAATTGTATATTGAACTTACTGTGTACTTGAAACACATTTGGTGGGGAGCATTAACCTGCTTTCTTGATATGCTCCAAGATATATTTTTCTTTGAAGATTCTGTTCAGTGCTCTGCTCTTTAAAGTATCTAACCCTTACATCATTAGAAAAGTAGATGAATGTAAATGGCACGGCAGAATAGTTCTTATCAGAAAATAGCTCAAAGACCATGAATAAAGTACATTTATTAGGGTATGAAGTTTGGTGAGCAAGATCTCCCATTGATCAGAATGTAGTTTTAACAAAGCAATATTTCTAGGAGGCAGCCCATAGAGCAAGGCAAACTGTCTTTTCAGGCAATGGGTACCATTTTTCAATCTGATGTGATTGCATAGGCACCAAAAATATATATTTTTTCCAAAAACTGGTTTAAATCTTGAAAGATCTCATGTCAAATCACATTTATTTATTCATTTTCATTTTCATTTTCATTTTCATTTTCATTTTCATTTTCATTTAATGTTGGGATTCCATAGGGCCAATCTTGGATATTGCCGGCACCAAAATATAGTCTTCTAATTTGTACAATTAGATGATGAAAAAAGGGACTCAACTTCTTTCCTTAAACACATTGTTTTTGACTCGCACCATATTGCACACTGCTTCTGACCGTCTGCTGATTTTCAAATGCCTGCAGATTCTCTCTTGAGGTGAGAGAACGAAGCAAAGAGCAGCTTACAGTGTTGGCCACACAATTCTCTTATTTTGAGTCATACTAATATGAGGTATTTCAGAGAACCAAATCAGTTAACTGTTGGATGTGTTTTGAAATCTTTAGAGAATGTATTAGCTAGGACTAAGGTACTTTCAATATCTGATTGATGAAACAGATTAATTGGATGGATACTGCATTTACCATGATAAATAAGTTCAGTTGTGTTATACTGGAAATGCTTAGAAAAGGACATATAGCCCATTTCTAAGCTGTATAAAAATTTGGAAGCAAGGTCAGGGGACACGGAGATGGTACACAAGGAGCACCAGACTAAGCATCAATTCTGATGGAGAGGCACAATTTTCTGCCTGGACAGAAGTTTCAGTCCCTATAAAATCCACAGAGGGGCAAGAGAGAAATTCAGCACACCATTTTAATGCTGAACAGCAATCTCTCCTTACTTTAATTGTGTTCCTCTGAATTAACACATTACAGTTGTCAATGGGCCCAGAGAGGAGAAAGGATCTGAAGAATCCAATCAAATGTGCAATCAACTTGTACATTTCATTTCAAGCCCTAGTCTTTGAATTGGGATAGTGGAAGCCTTTAGATACATACTTTCTACGTATTACTTTTTTCAGAGCAATGGGAGAACTTGAGACTCCCCATTTCAGCAGAGATTCTTTTTTTGAACCTGGAATTTTATAAATAATTCCACTGAGTTTTAGCATATGCAGCACTCTCCAACTTCACTGTATTCTCTATGAAATCACACAGTTAGATTCTGTGCCTTTGGAGAGCTTTATTTGGAGTATTCCAGAGTGAAGGTTTTTGGCATGAACCCATTTTGTTGGGCTGTGAGTTCCCCATACAGACATGGTTTCTGACATATCCTTCCACTTCTTTTCATCTGCCATAGCGTGAAAATCTTGAAATAGCTTCTCCAGAGGTTTGCATTATAATTTCTGTAAATATCTTCTTTCTTGTATTTTTTTCTCTCATAGTATTTTCTTCCTCTCCTTTTTACATTTTTATTTCCTTCCCTTAACATGCACTTTCTGGAAAGGCAGCTTTCTTATAGTGATTGCTTCAGCTAAAACAGCTAATTAAGTGGCTCATCCCCACACAGACCTGATTTTCCACATGGAAAGGTAGTTTTGCAGCAAGACATTTCATTCATACCAAAATCAGTTCCTGCCTTCCATCCAAACCATCTGAACTTATGCTTCTGACCTTTTTTCAGCATCCATCTATCTCCTTAGAAACCAAGTTGCGCATACAGTATTTAATACCTAAAAAGTGGTTACTTGCTTAATATGAGCTTCTTTTTGACAGTCAGTATCTCTTTGCCACTTAGGAGGCCCAAAGAAAGATCATCTGGCCTCAACTCTATGCCCCTCCAAAGAATCATGTCAGCAATCAGCCTGATCTCTGCAAAGCAGTTAAGTTTGGAATTGATCAAAGAATACTCCACTAGGGCAATGCCCATTTCTTGAGTGGTCCTATAAAATATCACACCTGAAGTCATGCAGGGTAACCATGAAGGCTTAGCCTTCCACTTTCATCAGACACTATTGTATCAACTTTCAGTCCTGACAGAATACTTCTTTTTGGGTAGATATCCTTTTCCGTGAGCTTCAGTACCTTCTGACTCTTCACCAAGGAAGCTAGCTTGCTTTCTAGTTATATCTGAATGATTTCAAAGAGACCATCATGATTCTGATTGTGGTCCTAAGACTGGTCATCTGTAAATTCATAAACCTCTCCTCTCTCCTCTCTCAGAAGTATTATTTTCTCTCTGAGGGTTATCTACTTCAGCCACCAGACCTCCTAAAAAATGGGGGAACTCTACAGAAGGTTCTTTGGGGCAGAAGCCAAGTGACTATCAACAACTTTAGTTCTGCAACATTCAGAAACAAGCTCTGTGCAGGCACAGATTATCACACAGAACGTAATTAGAGGTAAATAGTTCCTTGTCTCTTTTACAATAAAGGGTTGTCTCTTACAGTAAGAAGTAAAACAAGAGCATCAGCTTCATTGTACAGTGGAACTCTCTTCATGTCAGCAGTACAAAACTGCAAAATAAAAACTATTCTGCAAACATGAATATAACCTGCCATGCAATGATGAGGCAGTAGCATAGGAAACAAATTAGACAAGATATAATAACTGGGTATGCACATAAAGGTAAGCCCGTATGTGCTTTATATGGAGTACAATGTGTGAACTTTCCATTGCGTTTTGTAAATCATGTCTTGGTATTATGTGAACTATGTCACTCTGACTGGTTTATGGCTTAATGTGATTTATGAACCTGATGTCTTATAATTTGATAAGTGGCAAGGCTATTTTCTTCTTGTTAACTTTCCCTAGAATATCAGATTTATTTTAAGGCTCTTGTCCTATTCTGTTGCTACTTTAGTATTTTCCTTTTCCTAACAAAAAATGGGCAAGGCAACATTTGGTTTGCGTAAATGATTTTACACTTTCTTTGTCTGACAATTGCTTTAGTTTTGCAGTATCTTTTGACAAGATCCTGACGTATTTACTCTTTTTAAATTTTTCTTTCATCCAGAGTTTTGGCTTTGTGATACATACACACATCCATGGGGGAAAAAAATCCTACTCCTTTGCAAAGTGGGAAATCACTTCACAGACCCGCTAGGAAACCTCATTTAATGCAGTGGCATTGTTACTTGTGACTGAAGCCTTCTTCAGCTCTTCACACTTCTGGCCTGATCTCTAAAATAGGGCATATGGTTATCTCTGAACATTAGGCAATAACTACAGAGGGTCATCTTTGTGATACAATATGTGTGCTTAGGCAATGCTTTGCAATAGTTGTGGCAAGTATATTTAAGCTAAAGGCGTAGGGCTGGAAGTGGGTAGGGGCAACAGACTAATTGGGTTCCATGCCTTTAGGCAGCTCTTCCCAACCTGTTTCTCAGATATAAAGGAGCCACGAGTTGCAGAAAAATAATTGCACCCTATAAGAGAGTGACATGTTAGAAAGCAAATATAAAATAAAGTGTCACTCATATTCTTTACTTGCTCAGTATTTATACAGAAACAACCCTCTATGGTATGAAGGAATATGCAGATATCCTACTCTTTTTGGGTAATATTAAATGGGCCAAATATGTAATGCTTTGTAAATATTATTGCATGTTATCATCGTGGGGAGCCTATATATATATAGAGAGAGTAGCAGCTGATCAGTCTTGTCTGGGCTCAGAAGCAATGGTGTACAAACAGTCCAGATAGGGGAGATAGCTATCTTGGAGCCTGCTGCCCCAGCTTGCCCACTCTGCATATGGATTAACATAGGAATATGGAAGCTGGATTTTCTTCTGACCCAGGAAGTATTGTAGGAACTGTAGTCCAAAAGATTTGGAGGGCATTAGCTTTCCTGTACATGAATTAACTGAGACTTCCTATCAGAATATTCCATCCCTGAAATCCCTTCCATTTATTTGGCTTGCTTTGTTTCATGATTGTGGTATCTCGCCTGCTTTATTTTAATTGGGGGGGGGGGGGGGGAGGGTGGAATCTGCAGAAATAATAATGATGGGCTGCAGGTAACCATGGCTGTCTTTCCAGCCTGCTCCATCCCTCCTTGTAATCTGTCCTTTCTTGCCTTGCCAAAGAGCCAGCAGCCATCTTTGCCCAGACCCCAAGGCTGCCTAAGCCTTCACCTGTTGCAGTCATGGCCACAAGAGAGACAGGCTCATACCTTACTCGGATAGTACCTACATTCCCAAGGTATTGAATGAGTTAATTTTTTATTGCATTGTTATATGACTAACACTATCTTAGGAGGCTTCCTGGAGGCCCACAGAACTCTACACATGCCACTGCTGGAAAGCTAAGCCTGGCTGGGGCTGGTTAGTATTTAGATGGGAGACTGCCAAGGGGTATTAGCTCTGCAGGCTTGAAAGGGAAACATCCTGGAAGAAAGCAATGGCTCTTACTTCTGAACTGTTCCCAAAAAGAGGCCTGTATGATTGTGTCCAGGTAGTCACCAGGTCCTAAACTCAACTTAAGGGTGACTTTACCTTTATAGCTGAAATAATCAATCACACACACAGAGACACACAGTGAATGGCTTTTCAAAAAGTCATTCACAATTTTTTTTTAATCCTCTCCCCACCCCCCCAAAAAGGTTTTCCTAAGAATGGGTTGGGTTCAGCTTTTCTCCATGAGAATTCTCAGAATGTCCTAGAGGCAGAAGTATTTCCTTGCTGATTCTATCCTCACTTTCTTGCATCACCTCCATGAGCATCTGCAACTCTTTTCTGGGTGGGGGCCATAAGGGACAGCAAAAAGAAGAGGCAAAGAAAATGATAAGCAATAAAATGAATATTTTTGCATACATTCCAGATAAACTGCACTATTTATAACTTATTTTATTAAATGTGTGGAGTACTTTGACATATACTTGATTTATTATACAAAGGTAGGTTTCCAATGTGTGGCTGAGTTGCTCCCCTTCTCTAAATAGAAGTTCTGGACAAGATAGCCCTTGCCTGTCAAAGTACAGTAAAATTACAGATATTTCCCTTTTTGCTTCAGCCTCCCTGCATTGTTAGATTTATTTGCTAATAAAGAAGATTAAATCATGTTTAATGACCGTTGATAAAATGAATATAATGAAGGCCGCAGTACTATTATTATATAATGTGGATCTGGAATAGCCTTAATATTGCTTTTAATTAGCAAGCTTTGAATGTTACTTTTTCTCTGCAAAAAAAAAAAAGAAGAAGATGATATTTGATTCAATAAAATTATGCAAGCAAAGCATGCATTTTTAACATTCTGTTTTGGAAATTCTGTGGAGATACAATATTCAGACTGGTTGGTAACCCAATTCACATTTGATGTCTGTGATCTAGGTCATATACAATTTGGGCTCGTTAGGGCTCATTCACACCGTCTTCTTGTCCCAGGAAAACCTAACCTCAGGAAGGAAAGCAATTGGCACTTGCTTTCCTGGAAGGGAAAGGTGGGAGTGCACAGCAGCAGGGGAATTGCCCAGTAGGAGGACCCGGTGGCCTGCTGTCGTCAAGGTGTTTCAGCCTGGAGAGGATTTAGAATCAAGCTGTCATGAGCACAGGACAGAAGCAGCTTAAATGGATAGTGCATAGGCACCCAGAGCTTTTTGAATAATAATTTAACAAACTATTAGGAGATGCAACCATACATGGAGCCTGAGAAATTCCTTCTTTGTGGCAGTGTAGACATTTCCCTAGATATTCAGAGAAGACAGTTTAATGCGACATGCTTTAATTAAATTTTACACTGATGGGAACTTTTAGGTATGAAGAAAATGGTCTTTGTGATGCGAGTTTGTTTGTTTATTTGTTTGTTTACATTTATTGGCCACCCAACTCCAGTGGACTCTGGGTGGTGTATAGCTTTATTTGGGTTATGCCTTTATTGTTTACAGGCTTTAACTATAGGCCACCAGGTATATTTATACTGAAAGGTAACAGATCCTAAAGATAGATTAAAAAATGGGCTTGGCCCCAATCCGACTAAATGCCCTGTTTTAAGTTGTTTTATAACTAGATTTTTTTTTTAATTTCATCATCATACACTGGATGGTTCAATCCTATACACACACATACACGCACACTGAGAAGCAAGTCTCACTGAATTTGATAGGGCTTATTTCTAGACTACTATATAAATAATCTTGCTAATTTTCTTCAGTTACAGATGATTTTTAGGTGGTGCTTTAGTTTTATCACCAGGTGGCTTACATGAAAGTTTGAGTAATCCACCACATTTTTCAAATTTGTGAATGATTCAGAATAGACAAAATCTGCACTCAGGCTGAGATGCATTTAATTTTAACACAGTAAATCAGAAAGTGAGCTATAAGGCTGATAAATAGTTTAGATGATGAATTATATAAAGAAAAGGCTAAAGAATATTTAGCTTAAGTAAAAGAACATTCACAGGACAAAGTCAAACAATCTGTAATAAGGATAGGTAAGAAACTGTGGCTACTTTGTGTGGCCATTTTTGAAGCAAGCCAACTTGAAACTAGGGCTTTTTAACCATGTTAACAGAATCCATGACCCCTAATTCAGATAACAAACTGTGTTTAAGTGAAGTTAACAGGAAAAGCATTCAGAAACACAAAAGGAAGAGAGAAGAGGAGTACAGCTTGTTACAGTTGCCCTAGGATAGCATGACCTGCAAACTTGACCAATGCTTTTAAAGGAGAATGAGATGGACTTTGATTAGGCAGTTGGAAGAATGTCCTAAATAATAGAGTACTTATCTACTGAAGCAAACTGCCTATTGAGGTTGTGGAATCTCCTGTACTGGGAGTTTTTAAGAATTCTATTTGTCCAGAAAGCTTCAAGATATAATAATGTACCTCTTCCATGTGGCTTTTGGTCCTAAGTTTTAAATAGCCCTTAGGACAAAATGCTTTCACTGGGTTCTGTCTCAGAATATTACATCTGCATCTCCCTGTAGGTTTTGCATAGGTGCATCTCCCTCCTTTGGCTTGCCATTCGGGCTTGTAATGTGCCCCTAACTTTCTTATGAAGGAGAAGAGATTGAGAGGCAAGTCTGTATCAACAGTTCTCATCATAGGTCTTCTAATCCAAGTCTCTGCCCAGGATAGAATTTCTCATATCATCCCAGGCAAATGGCTGTCCAACCATCGCTTGAAAATCTCCAGTGCTGGAGCATCCTTGATTCCATGAGATGAACAGCTTTCACAATCAGGAAATTCCTCCTTAGTTTGAATTTGGATCTCCCTTTTAAAGCTTCCACCCATTCTTGTCCTACCCTCAGGAGCTATGGAGAATAGAACCATACTCTTTCCCCTGTAACTGCTCTTCCAGCATTGCAAGATACTATCACGTCTCCCCTTAGCCTTCCCTAATAGACTAAATTCACCCAGTTCTTTTAACTGTTATTTGGAGGATTTAGCTCCAAGCCCCTGACCATTTTTGCTATTCTTCTCTGCACTGTTTCCATCTTCCTTGCATTGTGGTGGCCACAACTGGACACCATATTCCAGATGCAGTCTGAGTTATCACTTTTATTTGTTAGTTTAAAATACTTATATACATAAATATTATCATTACTCTAATTTTGGATTTGTGGAATCCAAACCTGCAGGATTTTTGAGGGGTCCTTAAAAGTATGAACTTTTGGCAGGAGAGCTCCTTATTGTGGAGTCCTTGGGGTTCTCTGAGCTTGGTTGTTTTCTTGCAAATGTTTTGCTCCCTGGCTAGGTAACATCTTCAGTGCTCCAGTGTTAACTAGCTAGGTAACAAAATGTTTGCAAGAGAACAACCAAGCTCAGAGAACCCCAGGGACTCCACAGTTCAACCCTGAGCTACACATATTCCCTTCTATTGGAGCTCTTTATTATTTTCAAGTAAAGCTCATTAGTCAACTTAATGGCAATAATTCAAGCTTTTATTACAGGATTTAGTTCTTTATTAAATTGAATAAGTAGGAAAAAATGGAACTTGTATAAATAGGACAATTTTCAACTAATCTTGTATATATGATAATTAAAAAAAAAATTCTTTAGTTGCATACCGAATTGCTGATAAATTGAAGTAAGCAAGCCATGTTTGATCTAACTTGTTTTATGATAATTTCCAGAAGGTGCCATGATTGATAGGGAGGGATTGATCAGCAGGCAACTGAGGAGAATCCCCTTCTGGGTGTTTTTGTCAAATGGGATTAATTTTAAAGGAGACTATCCTCTAATATATTTGGGTATAAGTCAGAGACTTGCCTGCTTGACTTTCGCTTCAATAATGCCAGAAAAAATATCCTTGGCCAGAAAGGGATTTTAAAGAGGCAGATGGATAGGGTGATGCTTTGTCACAGTGCATGATCTCCTCTTTATTTATCTCCTCTTTACAAGAATGCAGAAGTTTGCTTCTCAGAGCTGAATAGTCAGCAACATCCATTTAGAGCAGTGTTTCTCAACCTTGCCAACTTCAAGATGTGTGGACTTCAACTTTCAGAATTCCCCAGCCAGCATGCTAGAAGTTCTAAAATTGTAGAAGTTGAAGTCCACATATCTTAAATTTGCTAAGGCTGAGAAACAGTGATTTAGAGAGCAGTCCTTCTGTGAGATGGGTTTTGGCAATGTCTAATGCCATCTGTGTTCCAGGCAGGAAGTTGCATTAGATGACCCAACTAGATTGTGGGATAATTCCTTGAAAGCATTAACAGGAAGGAAAAAGAAAAAAGAAAAAGAAAAAAAGGAATGCTAGATCCATGAATGGATCTAGAAGTATTTTTGAGGTACACACACATACATCTAGTGCAGACAAATTCAGTGCCTTCTGTTGTTTGACTGAAGCTCAGATTTGAAATGCTATTCTGTATTTTTTTCCCTTTTCAGACTATATGAAGGCAAAGAACTGGCAGAATTTGAAGAAGCCATGAGGAGCCTTTTTGAGTCAATCAACAACCTGATGAGAAGTCAACTTAAAACAACTATTTTATTACAGGTTTGCCTATTTTTTCTTCCTTCAATACTTTAGATCAGTGTTTCTTAAACTTGGCAACTTTAAGATGTGTGGACTTCAGCTCCCAGAATTCCCCAGCCAGCCATCTAACTGCTTTAGATAAAAGTGCATAGAAGTGTAAATAGGGCTGGGTTTGTTAACTTCCATAACCTGAGATGAAGTTCAGGTTATATATTTAATTCAGAAACATACAGTGGTACTTAAAAGTTTGTGAACCCTCTTGAATTTTCAATATTTCTGCATAAAGATGACCTGAAACCTGATCTGTTCTTCACACAAGTCCTAAAACTAAATAAAGAGAACCCAATTAAACAAATCAGTCCAAAACATTACACATGTTCATTTATTGTTAGGAAAATGATCCAAGCTACATATTTGGTTGTGGCAAAAGTAAGTGAACCTTTGCTTTCAGTAACTGATGTGTCCTTCTTGGGCAGCAATAACTGCAACTAAATGCTTCTGATAACTATTGTTCAGACCTGCACATCAGTTTGAAGGAGTTTTAGCCCATTCCTCTCCTCACAGAACAGCCAGTGAACTACTGGCTTCAGGTCCTTCCACAGCATTTCTATAAGAATAGTCAGCACTGGCCATTCCAAAACATGAGCTTCTATCTGCTTTAACCATTCTTTGGTCATACAACTTGTGTGATTTGGATCATTGTCTTGCTGCATGACCCACTTTCTCTTGAGCTTCAGTTTCATAGACTGAACTTTTCCTGTAGAATTTGTTGGCACAATACACATACCAATTAAATTTTTCTTCTTGGTCTCCTTTTAGCTTTCCATGCCTCTCTCTCTGTTTCCTTGGAGTAGTCAGGATCCAGTGAGTTAGTCTGCTCCTAGTCCTTCATTCCAAATGTTAGTTCTGAACTTTATGCTACATTTAGAAGAGGTGAAGCACTGGGGTTTCTTCTAATGGGTCAGCCAGCAATTCAGTCAGCCCATTGGTGTCTTGATCAATGCGGCTGAAAAGGGATCTTAGCTTCTTAGGTGATTATGCATTGCTGACCTAGGATAGCCCATGCTGGTTTCCAAGTTATCATGGTGCTACAGGAAATGAAAAAGTCTGCCATTTTCTTTCTCTGAAACAAGGTAAATATACGTACTTTGGCATTATATGTCCTTTTGTGCTCTATAACTGCTCAAAATTTTTTCTGCCTTTCAGAGTCTACCACTTGTCCCTGAAAAAGGATTGTTTTGCCTATGTATGTGAAAATACATGCTCAAGTACCAAACAGGTTAAGCAGAGACTGATTTATCTCTTTGGACACCCTGTGTGTCATTTTGTTTTTTGAGGTAGCATTGTGGGATTGTATAACCCAAGTAATCCCACTGCTCAGCTCTGGACAATCAATCAGCCTGCAGTGTAACATAACTGAGCACCATAGTTAAAAAAAAAATCCCACCTTTGAATCCCACCTTTGCAGTTTAGTGTTAAAGATCAGCAGGTTGGAATATGTGGTGATAAAACAGGGAATAACAAGGCTAAAAATGGATGAAGAAGCTTGCTTTTTGATGTCTTTATTTTTAAAAGCTATTCAAGTACCATGTAACAGTGTTTGCTTGCTTTAAGCTGCAATCCAAAGACTATTGTTGACTCTAGCAAAAAAAAAAAAGGTATCTAAGAAATCTTTTTGTAGAATTAATGTCCTTATCTTCTACACCAGTGAGAATGAAAACAGTTTTGGTTTTGCAACTGAAAACCTTTGTTTTCAGTTGGGTTTTATAGCTTTAGACAATAATTGATAGCTGTCACACAGATGATTTTAAAGGTATACAGTAGGTATTTAGAAATCAGAGGTATTGTCAGCATGCCCAAATATAATAAATTACAGTTTATGGATGAATATTTTAGGATTGTTGTGGTAGGATGGGGAGAGGTTGAAACGACAAGGAAAGGAAATGCCTCTTTTATATCAGCTTTCAGCAGTGGGAAAAGATAAGGTGCCAAATATATTTGAAAAGGTAGACACAAAAATGGAAATACCACAGCAGTGTGTACATGAGCTGGGTATAAATGAGATGGAAGAACCACTTCAATCATAACATTAAGCTTAGCAAATGACACAGAGTGAAGCTGAAGAAATAATCTTAGTTCTGTCACTAAGAACTAAGATTTCCCCCTCCCTTAAGATTTTTTAGAAACTGGCTGGCATATTTTTGTTAAAGGAATCTAGCAATACCATGAAAAGTCACTTACGTATTTCTCCTCCCCTCTAAATAATTGTAATTATGTTATGTTCTTGATCTGAAGAGAATGCTGTCACTGTCAGGCACATAAAATAAAAGTAACTCAAGGTGGAGAATGGAGGGTAAAATTATTTTTTAAAACAAATAAATAAATAAATATTAACTTTCTTTTAATATGCTTTAAAAAGGCATATTTTGGAAGTAATAATGAAAATGAATATGTTCATGATCATATCTCAAGTTCATATTCATACCACATTGTATTAATTATTCTTTGGGAAATTTGAACTTTTGGAATCTTTAGACATTGTTCTTTCTTAGGACCAGGTTACACAAGATAAAAATGATTGAGGTCACAATTTTTGAAGGACTATCTGAATCCACATGAGCTTGTTTAAGTCTTGAGGCCAGTCTTGGAGGGTTGTCTGTAAAATCAGTAGATTGGGGGCTTTTTATGTGTTACGGTTTCCTGTTCAAGTTCCTTACTCCTTTTGCCCCATTACTACAGGATTTTAAATGGATTTTAAACACCCTTCTCTCTGAGGTAGCATTTTACTGAGAAGGCGATTTGATTAAATTTAATGCTCTATACTATTACTAGTTTTAAATAGCCTGACTCCTCACTTGTGAAATAATTTAAACTTTTATTGTAAATGGCTGCATTTTATTACAATACCATTTTGGAGGTTTATATTTCTAGCTGTTTTGTAGTTAAAACAAACAACCTCCAGAATTATTGTCTGCAAAAGGTTAAGACCAACATAGTGGAAGGTATGTATAATGTACACCACCCTAAGTTTCTTAAAAGATATATGGGATAAAAATATATAACGCGTTTTAATTCATCCAGCTCTTTTACCCCAGCTCCATACACATATGCGAAGCAGTACTGTAAAAACAACTTTTTATGTTAGCTCTTTTAATCAAATGGAATGAAGGTGCATAATATTATGCCTTGAAAATGGAGTTGAAATGGAATCAAATGTGACTTCTATTATGTCTATGGTTAGAACATAAGAAGAGCCTGCTGGATGAAGCCATGGGGCATCTCAGTCCAGCATTTTGGTGCTCAGAAGCAGGAGATGGAGACATATCTCTTTCCTGCTGCTCTTCCCCTGCAACTGGTGTTCAGAAACATCTGGTAATCCTGGAAGGAAAACTCGTTATCAACTGCTGTTTATTGCATACATATTCTCCTTTGCAAATCATAGCAGTGTAATACTTGGTGGGTCATTAACACTTCTCAATATATATAGGCTATGGAAGTCACAGGCAATACTCACACAACTTCCAGTGCTTCTCTGTTGGACAGCATTATTGGGCAATATATTCTTGGGAAAAAAACACTGAAAATAACTTTTTATTTCTTTTGTGCCATGGTTTCAGTTCTGCTGGCATGACAATAAAAGAACACAAAGACTTGTTTTCTTGTTACCAAACTTGAGAGAGTCTTAATTTTCATCACATATCCTTTACAGTCATAAATTTGTTGTGATGGAACCAGCTAAAATATTAAAGCTGTAGAGGGAGTAGTGAAATGTCCCCTCATAAATATGCAACAGCCATGAGCATGGCTAATATTCTGAGTGGCTTTGCTTATTAGGAGCATTTTTTTTTTTCAGGCTAAAGCATCAAAGTAGGCAGAGGCAAATACAATTCGTATATTTCAGGTTCATTCCATTAAAATGTATCCTGATACTAGGGTTGTTATTTTCTACTACCATAGTACAAATATAATAGAGACTGGCTTTATTTTTTTTCTTTGCTTTTATTTAGTTAGTTTTTTTAAACATTCATCAGATTATGGCTGGCTTTGAATGCCAGTTCACTCTGTTGACATCACAGCTGTGGGAATTTAAACCCAACCAAATTCCAACGTTCAGCCTGGTATTCTTCAGTGTTTCCCTGATGTTTGGGGCAGACGACAATCCATATTAGGCTTGTACAAAGCATCCTTTTCCTCATTTCCCAGGAATGATTAAATCTATCCATTCAATTTTTACACCGCACACTGCAATAACTGTGTTTTGGTAGGTGGAATTGGGGGAGAAAAAAAGGGCAGTTTAACGTTGGTATATTATGATCTTCTTTGAATGTGTAACATAGTTTCCTATAGTTAAAAAAGTCTCTGAAAGACAAGGAGGCTTTCTCACAGTTTTGTGGAATTTATTTAACAGTCAAAGAGACCTACGGAAAGCAAGGGATTCCTCTTAGAAAAGTTCCCTGAGTCAGACCCCAATTGTTATTGCTCTCTAATGGTAAACATTTAGCCATACAAGTGAAAAGAAAAGGTTACATACATGATTTGCCTAATCTTGCAGTTCTGTTATGAACATGGGCTTCCTGAAGCTGCTTCAGTATTAGAGTGATCTAATTTGGCCTTCAGACTCTAGAATTCAGGATAGGAAGTGATTCCCAGGACTGCTGCTGACCCTATGTGCCCACTAAGAGTTTTTTTTTCAGAAGGAAGCTCCTTAAAATGGAAACCTCCCCAAAGGTAGAAAATGTATGGCCTGTTCTGCACAGTAGAAACCATTTCTAGCAAATCTAGATTGTTAAGAACATATGATCTTAACAATCACTTCATCATATAAGAATTGTCTCTAAATGACTTGGCAGTGAAGTTTGATAAAGGTTTAGCATATACAGTAGTTGTCATAGGTATGAGTCAATAGCAGGAGATCTAGGGAAATGTTATAGGCTTGTAATATTGGTAAGTGAAAAGTTAGTGGAAAGGCATTTCTCCATAAAAAACAGACTGGAAGATATTGTTGTCCATATTCTCCAGAGTCCAGTTTATTAAAGACATGTGGGCATTTTCAGACATAGGTCCCATTTTTGTTTTTAGTGAAGCCTAGTTCTAAATTATGTAAGTTTATTTGGGTTTTTGAAACACAGAAATGATGATCACGTATGTTGTTTTTCTTTCAGATGGCTGCTTTGAAGTATATTCCATCTGTTCTCCAAGATGTAGAAACAGTGTTTGATGTCAGATTGCTCAGGTGAGCTGACATTTGGAGTTCAGAAACATCTGGCCATTTAGATACCAGTATCTTTGGCATGTATCTTAAGATAGTCACGTTGTAGATTCCAGTACATTCCTAGCAGAAATTTGGATTCTGCTGGTTCAGTCTTACATAATTTCAGGCATAAAGTAAGCAATACAATTTGCATAAGAAACTTGCCCAGAAAGCATGAAGTTCTTGCAACTAGATGTAGAGCCTTTAATTGTTTATTCATTAAGTTTTTTCCAATTACCTAGCTGTGCACAAGGGACATTATATAGTTTCTTATTTGTATTAACTGTTTAATATTACCTTTTCTCAGATATCTCCTCACACTGTTTGCATGGCTATCTTAAGTCTTAGCAATTTCCTTACCAAACATTCTGATCTATCTTATCCTTTTTATCTGCAGCCAGCTCTTATGCGAATTTTTCACCTGCATTCCAGCAAAGCTACAGAAGCAAAAAGTTCAATCCATGACAGAAATTGTATGCAGCAGTCTCTTTAAAAAACAAGGTAAATAATAGGATCACTTTAGTGTACATAAAGGCCTCTTCAAAAGTCATGGGTATGGCTCCTTCTTCTGAAGCTGCAGCAGCAAACGTACCCACCCCAACAGACTATACTTTCTGGGTTTGAAAAGCATTGCTTAAATACTAAAAAGAGCATGGACTGCACTAGCTGGGTTCTCACACAATATGGATTGTTTGGGTTTGGCTTTGCGCATAGGTGGGCAACTTTCTACAGGGCTGCATGTTAATTTGTTCAGCCTCCCAGTGTCCACAAGGGGCATAACTATGATGTCATGGCATTATGAGAAAGGGTTGAGCCAAACTAGTCTAAGAATTAGAGGCTCATAGAGCACAGTATGCTGGAGTTTGTTATGAAGCAGACTACTTTTTTGCCATTTCATTTTGGCCACTTCTCTGGCAGCATTTATTATTAACCAGAACAAGAATATTTGGTTTGATTCTTGTTGAATAACAACATAAAACCCTTAAAATGATTCATCTGAAATTTGGCAGGATTTATTCCCTCAGAACAGGCAACTTTCATGAACAATTATTTCCATTCTGCCAAGAAATAAAAATGGCATTAGCAATGCTCTTGTTTTGTTTTCTGCAAAGTTATCCCAATTCCAGGTTATTTTTAATGGAAAGCAGGCTGAAACATGAATATAGTTTCAATACTATATATTGAATACTATATGTTTGTGTGTGTGTGTGTGTACGTAAAATATATATTATATAGTATAAAGTCACACAGGAAAAAAAAAATGCTATTTGATGTTTTCTAGTTACAATATAATTTATTGAGAAGCATGGAAGTTTGGAACCCCAAATCAAGTTTAAGATGTGAACCTAAGCTTCCCCTTCCTCACATTGCTGCCATGGGTGGAAAATGGCTAGCTTGGGGAAGAGACTGGGACCATGGGGCTAAGTGCATAACAGTGCCAGGAGGGGATAAGCCAGTGCTGAACTAGGGTTCCCCATCCAGGGGCATCTCCTGGGCAATGGAGGATGAAGAGTCCAGAGAGATTGCTCTGCAGAGAATGTAGCAGCTCCTTTGCCTGGCCTGGATGGTGAACTTGGCCAAGAGGACAGCAGGCCTCTTGACATAGTGGAGAGAATGCTATTCCTGCCAAAGCAACAGCAACAGGGATGTACTCTTGGTGCAACTGCTGCCAGCCCAAGCTTGACAGCACCTTGATTCAGGGAACAAGCCAGACAAAATGATCTGATGTTTGGTGATGTATTTGAGATTCCAAAGCTAATGTCAGTAAAAGTATCAGTAACCCCTGCTCCACCTCCACTCATGGTAATTGGAGTCAGACAGAACATTTGGTTTAGGTATGCCATTTAATTGGACAATATGTATTTTGGAACTGGATAAATTTATCTCATTTAACAGGATGGACTCCTGGTCATTGTTACAAGCATTGGTCTTTCTCACTGGCTCCATAAGGCCAAGAGAGGCAACCGGTTTTATTCCCCAAAATGCTTTTTGGAAGATGGCATTATTCCTTTTGGACTGTCATCAGTGAGGAATGATAGCAAGGCTGCCACTTGAATTGGCAAAAAGGTTTTGTGCCTATATATTTATGTGATTTATATACCACCTTTCTCTTCAGTCAAGTACTCAGGAGGTTATCAAAAAGAGAAAAGCAGAGTACAATATAAGGAAAAAGAGGCATACTTTACAACTAATGCAATAATTATTTGATTATGCATTAATTCAGGTAGCCCCAAGATCCCTCTTCACTGCTGAGTACTGACAGCCCAATTTCCTACCATTTTGAGACTGAAAACATATGAACACTGTAGTATAGGCCCTAATACAGAAGTAACACAGTAAGAGACTTCTAATCAATGCTGCTCACCTGTGTGATATGATTCTGTGCACTTTGTGGCCCTGAGTATGCCCCAAAAGCAGCCCTTGTGCACCCAAAGTTATCTAGCTTTGAGACAGAGCAGTCAGTAAATAAGGGAACCTGAGCAGGTTTGCTCATTGGATTAAGTTGTAATATAATTTGAGTTCACCTTAGTGCAGTGTTGTCCAAACTTGGCCACTTTAAGATGTGTGGACTTCAACTCCCAGAATTCCCCAGCCAGCTTCCCCATGGCTGGCTGGGGAATTCTGGGAGTTGAAGTCCACTCATCTTAAAGTGGCCAAGTTTGGACAACACTGCCTTAGTGTATATACCCAGCCATTGTAGTCTGTAAACCAAGGGTGTCTGGCTTAGCACTCTCTGTGAATCCAGCTTTGTGTTTAATTCTTCAAATCATGGCTTAACACGACATGACAATCAGATCTTTCATTTTCAGGAGAAGCTCACAGAATAGTTTTATGATATATTTATTTATATTATAATTTATGCTTAGAGTATTAACAGAGCCTTTTAAAATGCAATTCATCATACATATAGAATATTTCATGCATCATGTTAAGCTACAGTTTTAAAAATCAAAATTTAATCAGGTTGCCTGATTGGTTTACCTATTGCCCTAAGCCATAAAAAAGCAAGTGACAGCTTAGTGTGAGCCCAATCAGTTTTTTTGCAAAGGTATATATGCTTGTGACAAGATAGAAGCAGACCAGATACATTTTATACCTGTTCTTCTAATTACTCAGCAAATGTTAGGTATAATAAAAATTTCTGCAAAATTACTTAGATCAAATGTTAAACTACCTGGCATCTAGTTTTCTTCTGAGATTCCTCCTCCCATTAGTTACTTTGAAAGTAAGATATATTAAAATCCTTTAAAGGTAATCCATTATTTAATAACAATATAGAAAGGCTATTCAGAATTTTCCTAACTATTCATGAAAAAGTGTTTGCAAAACAGTCAGGTCCCTTTCATTTCTGACTGTAAGGAAGGGATTCAAGTTTAATTTGTGCCTGGAGGAAGCATCCATGACTGGCTCAAAATATAATGAAAAAAATAAATCAACCAACTCTTTTCACATTGCAATGCTGTCTTTTCATCTTCAAACTATAAGATTTAAACCAGCCAAAATAAACAATTTACATTTTAATAACTTAAATGTTATATAAAAATGATTTTGCAATTAATGAATATGAATATGATGGGATTTGATGCTTTTATCCCCTTTCTCCCTGTCACTTTTGGCCCTTATATCTTAAAAGCAACACAAATATATGAGTGGTAAAGTTGAAGTTTAATACCAATATTCTTTCAAAGATATTAGAGGTTTTTAATTAGAATTATGGTGAGTTATGTTTTGGAATGGTAGCATAAAATTTGAAATCTGTCTGGGAACTTTTGAAGTCAGATATCTCCATTAAAGGATACAAATTAAACAGCAAATTTTGCTGGGGGAGACATTTTTTCCTTTAAGTGACTGCTCAATTACTTGATAAATCTGTCAAGTGAACCTTTCTTACATGCCAAATAATTTATGATGCCCACAGTTTCTGCATTTTAAAAACCGTAGCTGCCGAACTCTTAAAAAGCACTGTTAGTTTTAGCAAGACAGTGTGAAGTTGTTAATTCAGGTCAGTGGCTAACTCCATGGCTGAGTTCACCTGAGATACCAAGCCAGTCAACCACAAGTTAGCCAAGCAAATTGTGCAAACCTAGTCTGCATGGTTGGTGTATGGTTTAGCACACAGATCCAGAAAACTGGGATTAATTGAGTAAATTATGGATCAGTAATTCATGGGTACATGAATCTGTATGAACTCATTGGTACATTAGAGAGGCTAAAATCCTGAACACACATACTTGGAAGTAAGTCCCATTAAATTGGTTAGTGCTTGCTACTTTTGAGTAGGCCTGTGTAGGATCGCAGAGTTAGAATCTTGTTTACCTTGCCCTGTGTAAGGAAGGAGCAAAGCACGTAGCAAAAAAAAGTAATAAAATGCATAATGTGGCTATTAAAATAAAATAAAAACACATTTAAAATTAGAAAAGAACTATGATGATGACATAGTGCACTTGGCAAGTGATCTAGAGCCCAGGCATATTGATGGAGGAGTCAATGGTATAGAAACATGTGTTGAACTAGAGAGATGCTGCAAGGAATCTACTCATTCAGCAATAGCATTAGTTCATTCTTTAAAGTGGGTGGTTATTATTATCGATGATGATGATGATGATGATGATGATGTATTTAAAAGTGTCTTGGCCACCTGCTCCAGCAGACTCAGCTGAATTGTACAAAGTGATGAGATATGGTCTAGGGGATGACCCAGAAAATTTTGCAAAATGTATGATGAACTTTTAAATTATGGTACACATCTATGAAGTTGTTTCATAAAGAATCCCTGCAGATTTCTCTCTCTGTATATAGAGAGGCAAGACCTTCTGGGATGACTTTCTGTCACATGGGCTGCCCAGACAGCAGTTCCCTCTCATCAACAACAGCAATGATGGATGTGTCCTTTGCTTGCTTTAAAAATTAAGTGTTAAATTTACTGGATTGATCATAATCAATATTTTACGATGGCTCCCTTATTAATTTTATCCTCTCCTGTTTTGTGTGTTTTTACTGTTTTTTTATATGTAGCTGTTTTTATGTATTTATTTTTTTAATCGTTGTACACCACCCAGAGTTACCTTGTGTGAAATGGGCGGCTATATAAATATGATAGATAGATAGATAGATAGATAGATAGATAGATAGATAGATAGATAGATAGATAAAGTATGACAGGACAAATCTGACATAACTCAGCCTAGCACATGCTGGTCCTGTAAAGTAAGGATGGCAGGATGTATACAATTTTAACATTCTTCAGAAGTAGATGGAAAGGATGTACTGATTCCTCTTTCCCATGATTCTCCTCTTCCCTTTCAACTCCTTTTCCCAATTGTTCTTTGGATGTGAGTTATTTATACATCTAAAATCAGCTAAAAGAGAAAACAGTTGATGAGAAAACATTTCAAGGGGAAATGGCAAACAAAGTCCCACTGCCACTTCCGTGCTTTTTATCAGCTGTAAAGCAAACTATCTTTTAAATAAAGTTCAACTCCTAGTGAGGTCATAGATGCATTACATAATTTTTAGACACAGTAAAGAGGTGGTTTGCTATTGCCTTTTTCTAATTTCCCAGTGCCTAGTGCTCTCCTATCCTAGTACTAATCAAAATTGACTCTGCTTTTTTTCAAGCTCAGTCAAGATTAGCCAGATACTACTACTTAACTAGGCATACATGATCCATAATATTAAAATGTATAATGATTTGGTGGTAGCAAATTTCTGGCATAAGGGCTTCTTACTCTTAGAAATTGCTTGGCTTTCATTGTTGGGATCAAATGAAAATCTGATATAAGCAAACACTGATAATGAGAACTGAATCATTTGGTAATATAATATTCTACCTAGGGTTCCTCTATTTTTAATCAAAATAAATTAATGTTAAAACCAGTTTTAAGATCTTGCATAGTAAATGGCAAGTTTTATTGCTGCCCTAAATATTGTTATTTAATATTTAATAATTTAGAGTTCATATATTTTATAAATTGTGTAAAAATATGTTACTTACTGTTTTTTTCCCCCCCAAAACTAACATTTTCAGATACCTTACACTTACCTTAGGCATTGTATACCATGGAGAATATACAGTTTAACCCAACACATAATATGGTTTTAAATCTGCCACTTCAGTTACAGCAACTATCTAAAAATATTTGATTGATTGATTATGTGCCATCAAGTCATTTTTGACTCTTAGCAACCACATAGATAGATTTTCTCCATGATGATCTATCCCTGACCTCTTTTTTCAAGTCTCCCAATGGTGCACTCATTGCCACTGTAACTGAGTCCACCTACCTTGGTGCTGGTCATCCTCTTTTTCTCTTTCTTTCAACCTTTCCCAGTATTAGAGCCTTTTCCAGAGAGCTGGGTCTTTGCATAATGTGTCCAAAGTAGGATAATTGACATCCATTATGAAAATGGTATACCATACTGTAGACAGGTCTAAAGTATTCCCTATAGTAAGAATTCATATTTTTGGAATTGAACAAGTATGTATATTTTTTAAAGGACATTCTGTTAATTACAGGCACACTGCAACATGGAGTGTATATACTGCAATAATCTTAGATGCAGTCTGCTTCTCCAAATTACTTAGTCAAGAAATCTCTTGAGTTATATAATTTGTTCTAGCCTTGAAAGCTATTCTGTACTCAAATTGCAACTAAAGTCCTGCTGTTCTGTTTTCTTAAGGTCAAAATGGAGAGGGTTTTTTTGGATAATCCAACTTTTTCAGTTTAAAAAGTTTAAAAGTGGGAAGATTGAAAAAGTGCTAGTGGGATCAGAAAACTAGTTATGCAACGAAGATACCCATTTTATTATCTCTATCTCTATCTCTCCCTATGTCTATCTCTACAGCAAGTACAATTAGTCCTAAGTAAAATCATCCCAGAAGAAAGCAGTGTCAAACCATTTAGGTACAGTTGCCAAAAAACCACTGAATGGATGGGTCTGTGTTGAGTTGAGCTTCAACTGAGAGAATCTTTCATTCTGTTTGGCACCGTGGTAGTAAAAGTATACTCTAAACAAGTCAGCAAAATACTACTATGTTTTAAATGAATTTAAAACTACATATTTTCATAATACTTATTTTTAGTTCAAAGTTGCTTCCCCTATTTCCCACAGAGAATTTCCAGGGACGTAGCAATTAACCAGGATTGGATTATTTTGGAAGATCACTGAGGCAGGGACAAGGTTGAGTTATGCTTGATCAGGATACAGTCTTAAGCCACTTTGGAACCTGTCTCTAGAGTATATTTCCATATATACATTTAAACAGTTCCTTTAGATTGTAGCTGAGATCCTTATAGTCTGCATAAGATAGTCACATGAAGTGGTGATTCTGAGGGGCTGATCTTACAGAAATATAACATGTCCTACAGGATAAGAACTTCAGTATGAGCTATTAAAGAAACAGCTAACTTGTGTAGTCAAAATAGTTTGCTACCAGTACAGGTAAAATTAATTCAGATATAACTTTTTTTATTTTTTTTAGAAGATGGGAATTAAGTTTTGATTAAGTCTACTGGATTTAAAGATTTCTGAAATGGAATAGGAATAAATAGCTATATAAATTTCTAATAGCACTAATAAAAAGCCAACATGGCTAAATTAAAAGCTAGAAAGATAATGATTATGTTATTTTAATAGCAAAGATTAGCATGCTAAGCTGGTTATTAGTTAATTCATGTGCATGATGAATGGAAATATGTATAAAATTGTTTGCAATATTTCATAAATAGCAGGCAGCCCATCTTGCATGGTTAGCATATTTTCTCCTACTTTATGGCAGTTAGTATATGTTGCAATTTTCTCTTACACAGAACACTTAAGTTTATGATTATGTACAATAAACAGCAACAAGAACAGATTATCCTTTTCTGATATATATGCACAGAATATTGTCTTCCCAGAGCAAGAGATGTTTAAAATCTGTATGACACAGATTCTGAAACTAACTGTATATAGAATATTATGGGATGGGAAAAAATCAGGTCCTAAGTGATGGCCCCTGTTTCACATTCAGAAAGAGAATGAGAGAAAATGCTCTTCTCAGTCAGCTGAATCTGAGTCCTGCTTTTATAGACATATTACAAGATCTTTGTACTGCAGTGTTTTGATTTAGGATGGTATTAACAGAGTCAGAGGAAATTCCACGTGACTGACCACATCTACATGGCGTCATTCAGACAGATCTCCAACCATGTTTGTCTCCTATAAAACTGTGAGCTCTCCAAATATTATAGGATGTCTGCTCACAGTTTTAACACATCTGGGGAATAATAGGTGGGCAAGACTGTCTTAATTATCCACTCTTGAGTTGTCCTACTGTCTAAGCAGCTTCCCATCACTTTTGAATGTAGGCATTTTAATTGTCCTGTCTCAGTTAATTTACACCTGCTGTTTCAGCTCTCCTTTTCACTCAATAACTTTTTCAGTTCCATAATGACATAAGCATTTAGTGCTCTGGCTGCATAATTGTACCCAATTCATCTCCTCTTACTTTCTTTTAAGAGTTGCAAGCATTAAAATAACTGAGAATTTGGATAGCTACCAAGAAATGTCTATTTATTGGGTCATAGAATAAATGCACCTTACTTCTGGCATAGATACGCTTTGCCCAGAGATGCACTGTACATGCTGTTTTAATTTATTTTGTAGTCACAAGTCTATCTAGATAATAATATATATATATATGTATGTATGTATATATATATGTGTGTGTGTGTGTATATATATATATATATATATATATATATATATATATATATATATGACATTGGGAAATCCTATCAGTGGCTGGAAAGGGCCAGACGAAAAGACAGCACTGAGGCACTGATCATAGCGGCACAAGAACAGGCACTAACCACCAGATCCATAGAAGCAGGGGTCTACCACACTAGGCAGGACCCAAGGTGCAGATTGTGCAAAGAGGCCTCAGAGACAGTTCAACACATAGTGGCAGGGTGTAAGATGCAGGCAGGAACAGCGTACACTGAACGGCACAACCAAGTAGCTGGCATTATATACAGGAACATCTGCACAGCATATGAGCTAGACCCCCCCCCCCCCCCAAGTCCAGATGGAAGATTCCACAGAAGGTCGTGGAGAATAACAGGGCTAAGATCCTGTGGGACTTCCAGATCCAGACGGACAGGCAGGTACTGGCCAATCAACCAGACATCGTGGTAGTAGACAAAGACCAGAAGACAGCGGTAATGATAGATGTAGCAGTGCCAAGTGACAGCAACATCAGGAAGAAGGAGCATGAGAAGCTGGAGAAGTACCAGGGCCTGAAGGAGGAACTAGAAAGGATGTGGAAAGTCAAGGCCAAAGTGGTCCCAGTGGTGGTAGGAGCACTCAGGGCCGTGACTCCTAAGCTGGGAGAGTGCCTCCAACAGATCCCAGGAACAGCATCAGAGCTCTCTGTGCAGAAGAGTGCAGTGCTAGGAACAGCTAAGATACTGCGCAGAACCCTCAAACTCCCAGGCCTCTGGTAGAGGACCCGAGATTGAGGAAGACACATACCACCCATAGGGGTGAGAGGGAAATTTTATATATATATAATTCCATATATATATCTATATATCTATATAGATATATCTATATATCTATATATCTATATATATAGATATATATATATCTCCCTCCCTCCATCCCTAGAACTATTCATATAGATTAGAGTTGAAACAATAAAGTGTATTTAAAATGAAAATGGTCAAAAATAAGAGTTTGGTTTATGTACTAAACTGATTTTGCTAAATGTACCTCAATTATTAATGTCAGTGGCTAGGATTTATGAATAGCAGACTGTTAAAAGCTTCCAAAGATCTACCATTCATTCTAGACCAGTGGTTGCCATGGCAATCAGTTCTTCCATATTCTACCCTGAAAATGTTCCAGAAGGCCTTGACAACCTGACTTTGGGGTAGAGTGGATAGAACTCCCCTGTTTGTGATGCTTTATGTCTACTTTGTTGTTTGGATTGCCCTCACATAGTTATTTTGTTCGTGGAGAAAATCTATCTATCTATATGGTTGCTAGGTGTCAACAATGTCTTGCTGGCACATCATCAATCAAGCAATTATTTTGTAGTTACTTTTATACTGTTCTTTTTTTTTATTTTTTTGTACTTTGTTGTTTTTATTGTTATTCTATGCTTGTGAGCTGCCCAAAGCTGATTGGAGTTGGGCAGCATCCAAATTGAATAAATAAATAAAAATTTAAAAATAACAATTCCCCGAATTCCCTTCAGTAACATCCTGAGGTCCTATTTCATATTACTTCAATAAATCCCCAAACCTTCAAGAATAGACTATTTATGGGTGCAGGAACCAATCCTTGTTGCATGAAGTGCTGTTGCATTTTCTTCTCCAAATCTTTTTTCAAAACCTGTTCATTCCTCATAATTCTGATTTCTTCCTTCCAATACTACATCCTTGGCAGAACTTTCTGGCCGGCCTGCCTGCCTGCCTGCCTGCCTGCCTGCCTGCCTGCCTGCCTTCCTTCCTTCCTTCCTTCCTTCCTTCCTTCCTTCCTTCCTATTTTTGCTTCCCAGGGGAACATTTCTATATCTCTCTGTCTCACTCAACAGTATCTCCCTAACATCACCACCACACACATTCACATGCACAAATTCATCATAATAATTCTGAAGAGTGAACAAAGGGAAGAAATATTTTCCCTTTGCAAATGATTTGTGGAAACATCACTGAGCACAAGAAAACTGGAGAGATTCTGCTGAAGTTTTCCATTAACATAGGAAGAATAGTAGCATACTATACTCCTGTCATAAACCACTTTTGGTGAGGGAATGTTTTGCTTGTGCACTAGCTGGGTCATGCTAAAAGATTTGGAAATCATAAATTGTTTGTAGGCAAAGAATTTCTTCTGCTTCGACACCATAATTTTTTCACCACATCTTTTCATAGCACTTTATATTTTCTTCTACTGTATTGCTTACTCCATCAGAAAAGGAAATATTTAGATCAGTGAGGTTTTTTTCTTTTTAATGCTATATGTGGCATGTATTGAAATACAGTGAAAACAGGAAGAGAAGTGTGCTAGATGATATCCTCCTCTGCATTTTAGATACATACTGCCATATTTGATAAAACTTGACTCTCTAGCATAAATGCTGATTTAATGTGGGGTTTTTGTTTGTTTGTGTGTGTGTTTATTTTTTTATCAGAATATGAACGATCAGGCAAATACAAATTGTGGCGGACAATGTCATTCCAGAGTTTATCTGTGGGCAATATTAACTGAATATAACTGAATCAAGGCAAAATATAACTCAGCTTACATTGCTATGCATCTTTTATTGCCCTTTGTAGCTGTTCATCATATTTTTAATCTTCTCCTCCAGGCAATTATGGGAGAACATGACAAATTTTAGAATATTAACTTTGAAAGAAGACATACAATGCCTACAGATTCAGTTCACCAGCACTTAGTGGTAGTGTTCCTCTTTGCTGAATTGCACTTATGATTCGACAGATTCATTTCCCCAGGATTAATACCTTTATTCACAATTGCAAACGTAAAATGTTAGTTTCCTCAGATTGCAATTAAGAACGATTGTGGCAGGGAGAGCTACACTGTATACCTTCTAAAAGGGCAAATATGAAAACATCTGTGGTTTGATTCCCCTTCTAATTTTCAGAATGCAGAGACATTCTCCTCCCTGTCATTACCAAACAACTGAAGGAATTATTGGATCCAAAGGAAGAAATGCAGAACAATGTACAACAGGAGAAAAAATATTGCATTGAATTACTCAACAGCATCCTAGAAGTTCTCAGCTGTCAAGATGCAGTGAGTACCAAAAAGCATCATGATTATACAGGTGAAACTCGAAAAATTAGAATATCGTGCAAATGTTCATTTATGTCAGCATGGCAACTCAAAAGGTGAAACCAATATATGAGATAGACACATTACATGCAAAGCGAGATATGTCAAGCCTTACTTTGGTATAATTGTGATGACTATGGCGTACAGCTTATGAAAACCCCAAATTCACAATCTCAGAAAATTAGAATATTACATGACATCAATTATACAAGGATTGGAAATAGAACAATATCGGACCTCTGCAAAGTATAAGCATGCATATGTACTTAGTACTTGGTTTGGGCCCCTTTTGCAGCAATGACTGCCGCAATGCGGCGTGGCATGGATCCTATCAGCCTGTGGCACTGCTGAGGTGTTATGGAAGACCAGGATGCTTCAATAGCGGCCTTCAGCTCCGCTGCATTGTTCGGTCTCATGCCCCTCATCTTTCTCTTGGCAATGCCCCATAGATTCTTTATGGGGTTCCGGTCAGGCGAGTTTGCTGGCCAATCAAGCACAGTAATCCCATGGTCATTGAACCAGGTTTTGGTACTTTCGGCAGTGTGGGCAGGTGCCAAGTCCTGCTGGAAAATGAAGTCAGCATCCCCATAAAGCTTGTCTGTGGAAGGAAGCATGAAGTGCTCCAAAATCTCCTGGTAGACGGCTGTGTTGACCCTGGACTTAATGAAGCACAGTGGACCAACACCAGCAGATGACATGGCTCCCCAAATCAACACAGACTGTGGAAACTTCACACTGGACTTCAAGCATCGTGCATTGTGTGCCTCTCCATTCTTCCTCCAGACTCTGGGTCCTTGGTTCCCAAATGAGATGCAAAAGTTGCTCTCATCAGAAAAGAGGACTTTGGACCACTGGGCAACAGACCAGTGCTTTTTTTCTGTAGCCCAGGTAAGACGCTTCTGACGTTTGTTGTTCAGGAGCGGCTTGACAAGAGGAATATGACATTTGAAGCCCACGTCCAGGATCCATCTGTGTGTGGTGGCTCTTGATGCACTACCTCCAGCCCCAGTCCACTCCTTGTGAAAGTCCCCAACACTTTTGAATGGCCTTTTCCTGACAATCCTCTCCAGGCTGCAGTCATCCCTGCTGCTTGTGCACCTTTTTCTACCAAACATTTCCCTTCCACATAACCTTCTACTGATGTGCTTTGATACAGCACTTTGGGAACATCCAACTTCTTTTGCAATTACCTTTTGGGGCTTTCCCTCCTTACGGTTCTATGAAGACCTACAAGACCTTCTAGAACTAGCACCAAAAAAAGATGTCCTTTTCATCATAGGGGATTGGAATGCTAAAGTAGGAAGTCAAGGAGTAATCGGAATAACAGGCAAGTTTGGCCTTGGAGTACAAAATGAAGCAGGGCAAAGGCTAATAGAGTTCTGTCAAGAGAACAAGCTAGTCATAGCAAACACCCTTTTCCAACAACACAAGAGACGACTCTACACATGGACATCACCAGATAGATGGTCAATACCGAAACCAGATTGATTACATACTTTGCAGCCAAAGATGGAGAAGCTCTATACAGACAGCAAAAACAAGACCAGGAGCTGACTGTGGCTCAGATCATGAGCTTCTTACTGCAAAATTTAGGCTTAAATTGAAGAATGTAGGGAAAACCACTAGACCACTCAGGTATGACTTAGATCATATTCCATGTGAGTACACAGTGAAGGTGATGAATAGATTTAGAGGATTAGATTTGGTAGACAGAGTGCCTGAAGAACTATGGACGGAGGTCTGTAACATTGTACAAGAGGCAGCAACTAAAACCATCCCAAAGAAAAAGAAATGCAAGAAAGCAAAATGGCTGTCTGATGAGGCTTTACAAATAGCTGTGGAAAGAAGGAATGCGAAAAGCAAGGGTGAAAGGGAAAGATATAAGCAACTGAATGCAGATTTCCAGAGAATAGCAAGGAGAGATAAGAAGGCCTTCTTAAATGAACAATGCAAAGAAATTGAAGAAAACAATAGAATGGGGAAGACTAGAGATCTCTTCAAGAAAATTGGAGATATCAAAGGAACGTTTAGGGCAAAGATGGGCATGATAAAGGACAAAAAAGGCAGGGACCTAACAGAAGCAGAAGAGATTAAGAAAAGATGGCAAGAATACACAGAAGAACTATACAAGAAAGATCTTAATGTCCCTGATGTCCATGCTGGTGTGGTCACTGACCCTGAGCCAGAGATCCTAGAGAGTGAAGTCAAATGGGCCTTAGGAAGCATTGCTAACAACAAAGCTAGTGGAGATGACAGTATTCCAGTTGAGTTATTTAAAATACTAAAAGACGATGCTGTTAAAGTGCTGCACTCAATATGCCAGCAAGTTTGGAAAACGCAACAGTGGCCACGGGATTGGAAAAGGTCAGTTTACGTTCCAATTCCAAAGAAGGGCAATGCCAAAGAATGCTCAAACTATCGCACAATTGCACTCATTTCACATGCTAGCAAGGTTATGCTCAAAATCCTACAAGCTAGGATTCAGCAGTACGTGAACCGAGAACTACCGGATGTACAAGCTGGGTTTCGAAGAGGCAGAGGAACTAGAGATCAAATTGCCAACATTCTCTGGATCATGGAGAAAGCACGAGAGTTCCAGAAAAGCATCTACTTCTGCTTCATTGACTATGCAAAAGCCTTGGATTGTGTGGATCACAACAAACTGTGGCAAATTCTTAAAGAGATGGGGATACCAGACCACCTTACCTGTCTCCTGAGAAATCTGTATGCGGGCCAAGAAGCAACAGTTAGAACCGGTCATGGAACAACCGATTGGTTCAAAATAGGGAAAGGAGTAAGACAAGGCTGTATACTGTCACCCTGCTTATTTAACCTATATGCAGAGTACATCATGAGAAATGCCAGGCTGGAAGAATCACAAGCCGGAATTAAGATTGCAGGGAGAAACATCAATAACCTCAGATATGCAGACGATACCCCCTAATGGCAGAAAGTGAAGAAGAACTAAAGAGCCTCTTGATGAGGGTGAAAGAGGAGAGTGCGAAAGCTGGCTTGAAACTCAACATTAAAAAAACTAAGATCATGGCATCTGGACCCATCAATCCCTGGCAAATAGAAGGGGTAGAAATGGAAGCAGTAACAGACTTCATTTATTTGGGCTCCAAGATCACCGCAGACGGAGACTGCAGCCATGAAATTAAAAGACGCTTGCTCCTTGGGAGGAAAGCTATGGCAAACCTAGATAGCATATTAAAAAGCAGAGACGTCACCTTGCCGACAAAGATCCGCATAGTCAAAGCTATGGTTTTTCCAGTAGTAATGTATGGCTGTGAGAGCTGGACCATAAAGAAGGCTGAACACCGAAGAATTGATGCCTTTGAACTGTGGTGCTGGAGAAGACTCTTAAGAGTCCCCTGGACTGCTAGGAGGTCAAACCAGTCAATCTTAAAGGAAATCAACTCTGATTGCTCATTGGAAGGATTAATAATGAAGCTCAAGCTCAGATACTTTGGTCACCTAATGCGAAGAGAGGACTCCTTGGAAAAGACCCTGATGCTGGGAAAGATGGAAGGCAAAAGGAGAAGAGGATGGCAGAGGATGAGATGGCTAGATAGCATCACTGAAGCAATGAGCATGAAATTGAGCAAACTCAGGGAGGCAGTGAAAGATAGGAAGGCCTGGCGCAATTTGGTTCATGGGGTCACGAAGAGTCGGACACGACTTAACGACTAAACAACAACAACTCCTTATGGAAGGTGTTAATGACGGTTTTCTGCACAACTGTCAGGTCAGCAGTCTTTCCCATGCTTGTGATTCCTACTGAACCAGCCTGAGAGACCATTTAAAGGCTCAGGAACCCTTTGCAGGTGTTATGGATTCGTTAGCTGATTAGAGTGGGACACTTTGAGCCTAGAATATTGAACCTTTTCACACTATTCTAATTTTCTGAGATTGTGAATTTGGGGTTTTCATAAGCTGTACGCCATAATCATCACAATTATACCAAAGTAAGGCTTGACATATCTCGCTTTGCATGTAATGCGTCTATCTCATATATTGGTTTCACCTTTTGAGTTGCCATACTGACATAAATGAACATTTGCACGATATTCTAATTTTTCGAGTTTCACCTGTATAGCTGATTCCAGTTTATTAATTTTGTGCTGATTAACTTGTTCCAGTTAATTACAACCCAAAGAATCAATCTAGATTCACATAAACTATGGTTTGGAAAGCAGAAATATATTGCAGACATGCTACATCCTTTTGGCTAACGTTAAAAATAATCTCTAGCATTACAAACATAACAACTGCCCTGTTTCTCTTTTATGTCAGCTGTTGGTTGAACTTGGCAGTGGAGGCAAATCTGAATTATAGTCACTTCCATGTTTTCAGAAATAGGGAATGTGGTGCCAGAGGTGTCTGTAGGGGTTCAAGAGGGGCAAATAATAGAACAGCATTGTGCTGAATGAATGTAAGCTCCTTCCCTTTTGTTTATGCATCTGATGTCTCGTGCATGAATGAAAGGGGCAGGGCTTGTATCATTGTTTTTGTCAGTTTGATGAAATTGCTGGATCCTAAAGATGTCTCCAGCCATTACTTTCATTTGACATGATGCTAGATATAATCTGATGCATGCAACATGTATTGGATAGTAATTCATTCAGATTGCAGACTCCATCTTGCAGTCTCCATGGTGACATGTCAGCCATTTTGCAACATTTTTCTTTTGAAGACTGCAGCATGGAACACATGCAACATCTATTAGTGATCCACTTGCCAGAGATTTTAATTCAGTAAAATAGGATCTTATTTTTGACTGGCACAACAATAATTTTATTATTTGAAAGACATTTCAATGCATTAGCTATAGCTTTATCTTCTAAACAGCACTTCTTTTGAGATTATCTCAGTATCTTCCATAAGACTTATTCATTTTCATTTTTTGTGCTGAGCAGATGAGTGGTTGAGTTTTGTATCACTTTGAATCAAGTCAGACCATGTTAAAGGACATGATTTATTCATTATGTATATACCCTGCTGCAAGCCTGCAGGATTCTTGGCAGCTTTAGGGACTTTGCAAATCATTAGAACATATAAAAGTAACGGAAACTATCAACTAAAAAAAAAATCCCAACCAGGTGTCACTTTTTGTATTGCTAAACGTGTGGCACTAAACATGGCCTTAGTCAAATAGAAATATGGGCCTCTTCAATATTCATGGACCTAGTAAGAGGAGCATTCACACAGAGTAGTAAACCAAAGGTTGGTGCCATGCACATGAGCAGAAAGGACCCTGAGTGAAGACTCTAATTTGCACTCCTTTACCACTCTTACTACCACGTGGCTAGAGAAAGTAAACAAAGATTCAGTTCCATTTTTGCATGATTCCTGGGGTGTTGTTACATATCAAAGACTTGTCATTTAAAATAAATGTTAGTCAATTGCAAAGCAAGCCAATTTTATGCTATGATTTTTGAGGCTGGCTTGTTCACTTAACTGGAATTTATTTTAAACAATGATCTGGGCTCTCACATGACCAATCCAGAATCAGCAAAGATGTAATAGAATCTTGATTTATAACTCATCCTGGTCAAGGAGAAAAGAAGGTTAAGCAGAACACACTGCATGGAAAGGAAAGGAATACTATAGAACTGTGAGCAAAATGTTCATTCCCAGTTTTCAATCAGATTTTGAGGTTAGTTAACTCACATGTTTAATGTAATTAATGACTGCAAATGTTTAACATATTTTATGATCCCCCCCATAATATAACTGCTTTGTTAGTACAGTTTGATTAAATGCTTTGTCACAATTAGTACGATGCCTTTATAAAATGGGAGAGAGATATCCTACTCACAGTCTAGCCCTGCAAAGGTTTAATTTGACAGTCTCACTGTATTCCCAGAAGACAGTTCCCAAAGAAGTGTGAATGGATTGTAGGCATTCGCTTTGGGCCTGAGCTATTCAACCCGATGACATGCCTATCACCTTTGAGAAAAATAATAAGAATACTTGATTTTACATGGCCCTTTTCTCTTTCTACCACCCACCATAAATTTCTGCAGCTGGGTTTATTATCTAGGGTTATAAATTAATCTGTTACAATAGCAGCAAACTTTATTTGAACTGTGTGGCTGTCACACCCCCTTGACACTTCAAGTACAGTTCTTGAAGATAATTACAGAGTAAAAATGGTATAGATCCTATAATGCACTTTGATGTTTTGTCTCTTATCTATTACATAGATTTTACCACACAGGATTCTGACAATGTTTGTTTGTGCTAATCCTTGGTTGGCTATAGGTTTGCTTTCAGTGAGGAAAAAGTTACATTAAAGCTTATTCTATTTTCCTTTTACCTTTTTAAGTCTTAAATTTACTTATTGTCCTCAGCTGCTTTAAAAAGACACTGTTTCCTCTAAAATAAACCACGCACTGTAGCAAATTGCAAATGCTAAATTCTAAAAGTCAGTTTCACAATTTATTTCAATGTGTTCTTCCTTCCTTTCAGCAATTTCTTTGTTTCATATTTAAAAAAAAAAAAAAGTACATGTGACCTCTAATCCTTTCCATAGTACAAATACCAAGTAACTTCATTCTTCATACAGCAAAAAGTAGATGCACAGCTATTTCTAAATTTTGCAGAACTTTTGTCCTGGAAGCAAAATACTCTGTCTCTTCCACTAGAAAAGGGATTATATCCATTTTCAGGCAGACATCTTGCAACAGTAAATTGAAATTATATATATATATATAATTTCATATTATATATATATATATATATATATATATGTGTGTGTGTGTGTGTGTGTGTGTATACACACATACACATACATACAAACATACAAACATACATACTTCCACATTGTTATTGTTTAAGCAGGATGGTGAAAGAGGACTTGTTTCATTTTCATTTTACAGGTAAACACGTATAATTGAACATCTCACTGCCACTATCCCTAAATAATACATTTGATATTTCTACTCCTATTATATCTTCTCCAGGGAGTGTACATATCTCAGATGTGTGTGTGTTTTATACATATATTACTTATCTTCCTTTCCTTTCCTTTCCTTTCCTTTCCTTTCCTTTCCTTTCCTTTCCTTTCCTTTCCTTTCCTTTCCTTTCCTTTCCTTTCCTTTCCTTTCCTTTCCTTTCCTTTCCTTTCCCTCTTTTTACCCTTCCAATTGTCACCTACCTCTTTTCTCTGATACCGTCTCCCATCCATTCCCTCCCTCCATTCTGTTACAGCTTTCTGGCTGTTGTGGACACCTATATCTTTACTTGTGTTAGTAGAATGCAAGTAATGTATCATTTCATCATAAGAAGTATGCAAGATTATGGTTTAATAGACATAATGAAAAAGGAAGGAGGTAACAAGAATAAAAATAAATTAAACACAACATTAAGTAGCAATAGAATGGATGGTTTGGACACAGTGGAGCCCAATGACAATTAACCCAGTCCATTAAGGCTGATGGAGGAGGCCTTTTTGTCTTATCTTCCACTCTGATACATCCAATGAAAGATTAGCAACAGAAACAGTTTGGTTAGTCACCTTAACAGATATAGCCAGATGGAAGGATAGGATAGGATAGGATAGGATAGGATAGGATAGGATAGGATAGGATAGGATAGGAAGATAGATAGATAGATAGATAGATAGATAGATAGATAGATAGATAGATAGTCATTGATGAAGTTATCACTTGGAGAATATCTAAATAAGAATTGTGGATTACCAAATTTGGGCTGCACAAATCCAGTTAACCACTAGATGTCAGGAAAGATACATCTCTTTGCTGCCCTCTAGCAACCACCTGGTTTTTTGTTTTTTGTTTTTTGCTGTCCAAAATGGTAGCCCTAGAATTAATTTAATTTCAGCTGAAAGAAGATGACTTACTGCCTCACTTTTCCACTAGTGGCAACCAAGTGAAAAAGGTACTGAATGTAGCAGTGTCAGGAGGGCTAGTGACAAATGGCAACTGATTCCACACAGGCCAATTAAATATTTGCCAAGTGTGATGTGTCAAGATATAGTTATGAAGAGGTCTGATGTGGATACAGAGACCTGCCTAATAGGCTGCAGCACTTTTTTAAATGTCAAGAGAAGCAACATGTCCATATCATAATTGCAAATGAGCTCCCTTGTGACTTTTTCGTGAGGCTCGGTCTGTATAGAAGAACCAATATATCATTGTTCATATGTTTAATGTTACTTAAATCCTAGATTCCTAAATCTGAAAGCCTTTTCATCCTGATTAAGATGGGCTGTGTTTCATTAGAAATTCTCCCAGGGACGTGTATTTGCTTCTGCATGGATCATCTCTAAAGGGAAAGAGGTTCATCCATTTCTTACTCTGTTCTGTTCTATGAAGCGTAGAATAGTGCTGTGTTGTGCTAGCTCTGTGTGGCTCCATTCCAAAACTAAAAATCTGGACCCGAAATCCATATCTTTGTTTTATTTTGTTTTGTTCTTTAAAAGCTGACTTGTAAATACTTCAAGCTGGGCCTCTTTTGAAAAAACATAAACTTTAACCTAATTAGCCAGCAACTACTTTGAGGAGTTCTTTGGGGAAGAGTATGGCATCTAATTAGAGAGCTCTCAAGAGGCCTTGGACTTGAAGTTATTTGTTAGATTTATCAAGGCAGAGGGAGTGGATGGGAGGGAGAGAGGAGGACAACCTCTGAGGAAATCTCTGTCAGAACCCAGCAGCAATACATGACATGCCCTCTGAAAATGCCAGTTCTGCCAAGAGGAACTGGGAAATCTGCCAAACAGCCAGATGCTGCTTTTGGAAAGAGCTGTACCCTACTGTGGCATCTGGCACTATAACAGTTGATGAAAGAAAGAAGATGAAGTTTAGAAGGCTTAGGGAAATAAAAGTAGGTGCAAGGCCATTCTCTGTAAGTTTTAATATCCTCATGAAAGTGCAAGTGTCAAGAGTATTATGTATTTATGCTTAATTAAGTTAGGCAAAGCATTTGTTCAAGATTTTAAGTTGCACTGAAGCTGGAAAGTCCATATTTAACGCAGGCTGGGTTTATGAAGGGTCTGCAACACAAAGACCACTGCTGTCAAGGTACTTATTGCAACTTAAATCAACATTCTCTCAAACCCAAACATTCCTGCAAAATTAGATATTTCAAAAAGTGGTCCAAGCTTTATAAAATGTACTGCTCCTATGTAAGATTTTATGAGGATGCTTAACATTCATAGGATATTGGCAATTAAGGGAAAAATGGGGACCCTTGCAAAATTGTGTGATGGTTCCTACAGGCTAAACAGCTGCTCATCCCATAGTAACCTATGCCCTATTTCTGTGATTTTGGCTTTCTGAGTAGTGTGGACCCAGTCACCATAGTTTATGGCATAGCACAATGTATGATTCTGGACACTGTACTTTATAAACAGTTAAAATGAGCCAACATTTAGTATATGAGTGAGTGCAGCCAGAGGGAAGAATCTAAGCATCACTTAACTGGATTTGACTGTAAATGTATCCCTACTAATTAGCTTAGAAGGTGAGAGTAACAAAGTCGTGGTCATACAGTTTCAGAAGCAATGGTTTAATTAGAGAAGCAAGGAACGGTCCTGTGGTTTGAAGTAAACTGAGACATAAACCCAGTAAAACAAGCTTAGATATTATTTTCACCAAGACATTCAGAGAATCATATCCATTCCTTAGCACAGAAGAAAGGGTCTGTCTAACTTGGGAAATCCCATAATTCTTGGCACGTAAAATCACCTTTTCCAGCAAGACAATGACCTCCTAAGCTGCTCCAAGAGAGGGTGCAGCATCAGCAATGAAAAGTTGGGAGGCTATTACACAACTCTCATAGTGCTTAGAGAGTCCTATTTCCAGAAGTATAAGTAGAAGCACCAATCACTTCTGCTTCCACTCTAGTTATTTACTTAACCCACTTGAAGCCACTCTAAACCAGAGTGCAATGAAAAGGATTCCATGCAGATAACACAGACCAATGAATTATGAAGGTACCGTAATCCATAAAAGAGACTTTAAGCACAAATGTGAAAGAACCAATTGTGTATTAAATATGAACCCAATCTATAATAACATACAAAAGAGTTATTCAGATGCTGAATATGGTAGCCATTAACAATTATTTTAATTCTGGAGCTTTTTGTTCTTACTGCATCCTAGTCTTCCATCTTAATTACTGTGACTTTAATACAGATGGAGTATCCATGGAGATAGAGATGCACTTTTGCTAAGACTTTTGCCAATTCTTGAAGATAAAAATTACATGTGCTTTTGATGTAACACTCAAGATGAGGGCTAATATCCCTCATTCGTGGTGTGATATTTCAGTTCTAATTTGGACTCAACATCTGAAGCAGATATTTGGCATTTGAGTCACAGACATTTCTGTCAGCTCCAAATCTGGGAGGGCTTGAATCATTCTTCGGATTGCCAGAAATTGGGTGGCAGATTAGAATCAGTATCTCTGGGTTTTTAAAACAGTGAGATATGACCAGTTTCACTGTGACTAATAGGAGGCAGTGAAATTGCTGGGAGTCTATCATCAGATTCACACATTGTGCCAAACCATAGCTTATTTAATCATGGTCTGTAAAGCTATTAACCATGGTTTATGAATCACACTGGATAGATTCATGCCACACGCAAACTAAACACATCATATTATACACCGAGTGCAGTGTGCAAACTCAGCCTAGGTTTGGTTATTTACAGTATTTAAGAAAGTATGCACTGCCTTTCGAAACATGTTTTCTCAGGGCAAGGTAAAATCAATATAATAAAAGTATTTTAAAGCCAGTACCTTAAAAGTTTAAACTGGGAACAGCAGGATGAAATGAACTCTAAAAAATTCAAACCAAATGAAAACCACAAAACCACAAAACCATACTAAAAACAATATACCCCTAAGTATATTCAAACAGTCATTAAAGTAACAGCTCCTAGTCAGCTGAAATTCCCACTAGGAATACCTATGATTTCATCACATCATGACACTGGAAAGCCACAGAATCATCCTTTCAGGAATCTTTAAATACCTGTGATGAGGAAAATATTAATTTTTGAACTGTGCTTTCCCCCTCATGAAAGACTGAGTTGTCAGTTCTTTTTTAAAATCAACCTCTCCTGTTGAACAAACACAGTGAGTGAGCAGTTGAAGCCGAAAGTGACATTCGAATAAATGGGAGGAAATGCATGAGAAAGCATACAACCTAGCAGTGTGTCTGAAGAGACTGAACAATTGGCAATTTTCTACCAGCAGTGCTATCAAATGGTAAAAAGAAGCCAATGAGGCATTGTTTAATAGTAAAAAAGATTGCTGTATAAAATTAAGAAGGGGATTTTCCCTTATTGAACATGTAACATTTTTGCAAGGACACTAGTTATTTGAGTGCAATCTTGGGGATAATCCTGGGGGTATGACTATTGCCAGAATTCAATGGCACTGTCAGGTCTGCTATGTTCAAAACCTAATGAAGAAAAATCTCTTGAAACTCGTGTTAAGTTAGTTGATTAATATTTTGATTGCTGCAGGTTCTGACAGGCATGTATTGTACTAGGACCATGCAAGGCTGCATGTAGATGATATGGGAGGATGTGTTGCATCTCTGAATACTCCACTAAGAAAACAAATCTGTTACAAGTCTGTCTGTCTGTCTGTCTGTCTGTCTGTCTGTCTGTCTGTCTGTCTATCTATCTATCTATCTATCTATCTATCTATCTATCTATCTATCAATCATTTCTCTGTCTCTGTCTAGAATATGTCAAGGACATGATTATGTTGTCCCATTCTTCTTTTGAATGAGGCAAGCATGAATCTTCTGTCTTTGGAGATTTTTCTAGCTATCTTAAGGGCCAATCTGCATTACTATGTAAGGTAGCAGTGATTGGATGATTAGTTTTCTTTCATGGTGCTAGGCACTATGTTCATATGATTAGGATTAAGTCCGCCCATTTATTTTATTTGTAGGTTATTCTTTATTATCTTGAAAATAATTGTATTTTTTTACAGGCATCAACCTATCAGCACATACAAAAAATAATGATCCAGTTGCTGCGCACGATTAACAGGACTGTCATTAGAATGGGAAGAGATGACACTTTAATTGTAAGTCATTCATTTTGTAAATATACTTTACTACCAGGGCTTGGGGTACAGAAGAGAGATGTAAAGCAGTCAGGCAGAGAAAAGTTCAACTTCCAAGGCAGGGCCTTTTGGTGGCCATCCACCATCCACTGGAAGAGGAGGCTGTGAAAAGAAAGTTTCCTTATTTTGGCATTTGGAAACTTGTCCCAAGCTGACTTTCTGCCTCCAAAGCTAGCATTATGTATGCTGGTCCTTCAGGTTTGAAGAAGACACACTGCTGTGCAGTTCATCTGTGGACATGGAGGTGGCTCTGCAGTCCCAATCTGGAACTGCAGAGTCTAGCACAATGGGGGCACTGGACATCCATTGTTGTAGTAACTGTGGGTGTTATTCTGTGACGCCACTCATGGTTTTCTATCAGTTTTTGGGGGCACCTATCTTCAAAGCTGGTGGAGGCTTCATAGCCCAAGGCTCGCCAGCAGGTTCTGTCAGCAGTCACAGCTTCTAGTTCCTTTGGCTAGATGTCATAGTAGCATAGGGTTCTTTCACAGTGTCTTTATAGCACTGTGTGGTCAACCTCTAGGTTTCTTCCCAGACTCCAGTACACTACAGAGCAACTGGCGAGGCATACGGTGGTCATCCATTCTGATGACGTGTCCCACCCACTGCATCTGGGCTCTGATAATCAGGGACTCAGTGCTGGTGGACTCTGTGTGATCCAAGATCTCCACTTTGGAGACATGGTCTTGCCAATGAATGCTGAGGATGCAGCGGAGAGTGCACATGTGAAATTTCTCCAGTTGTTCAGAGTCCAGGATTCACATGCATATAGGAGACAAGGGATAACCACAGCTCTGTAGACTGTCAGCTTTGTGGAGATACGGATGTTGTGTTAATTGAGCAGTAGTACGCAGCCACCTCAGAGCCTGGCTGGCCTTGCTGATCCTAGAGTCAATTTCTTTGTCCAAAGACCCACCACACAAGATGATGCTTCCCAAGCATTTGAAGCTGTTTATATTTGTCAGCTGGGTATTGTCAACAGTGACTTTTGGTGTTCTGGAACAGGCTAGTAAAGTACTTCAGTCTTGTTCAGGCTGATAGGCCAAAGAGCATAGCAGCGTCTGAAAATTTGTTCAGCATCAACTGTAGATCACTGTTTTTGTGTGCCAGGAGCACACAGTCATCAGCAAAGAGGGTTTATTTAATGACTATATGGAGGCACTTTGTCCCAGCATTCAAGTGGCAAAAGTCAAAGAGAGAGCCATCCAGTTGGTACCTGATGTACACTCCCTCCTTCAGACCCTAGACAGCATGTGACAACAAGTAAGTGAACAACAGATTGAACAGGACTGGGGCTAGCACACAACCCTGTTTTACCCCACTGGAAATGGCAAATGCAGCTGATGTAGTATCACCATTGTAAAGAATCTGTCCTATCAATCCATCGTGGAGTAGCTAAATCAGCTTCACAAATTTCCTTGGGCATCCATAACATCTCAGGATGATCCAGGAAGCCGCTCTGTTTACAGTGTCAAATGCCTTTATCAGGTCAATACAGGTTAAGACAGAATCAAGAGGCTTATTTTGCTTGATGTACTTCTCCTGGACTTGCTTCACAGAAAGTATCATGTCTGTTGTACTCCATTCTAGCCAAAAGCCACACTGTGCCTCTGGAGGTTGCTTTCCAAGCCAGTGACAAGTCTGTTCAGAAGAATGCGGGCAAAGATTTTGCCTGCAATGGACAGCAGCGAGATACCCCTGTAGTTTCTGCAGTCTGATTGGCTTCCCTTATTTTTGTAGAGAGCCACAATGAGGGCATTGTGGAAGTCATCAGGCATCTCCTCTGTGGACCAAATGTCTTCCAAGATGTCTTGGAACATCTGTAAGGTGTTTGGGCCTAGTGCTTTGTATATTTCAGCAGGAATTCCATCCTGTCCTTTTGCTTTATTTGAGTTCACCTGCAAGATCGCTTTCTTGATCTCATCAGTAATGGAGGCAGGTCTAGGTCATCCAAGATTGGCAGCTGAGGACCTGCTGTAAGGCATCAAGATCAAGCCAGCATTACTGCAGGTAGAAAAAGTGAGGGAGGAGACAGGGAGTCTGTTTTATGCCCTTGTTGCAGTTTATGATTTGATTTGGTTCATCTCCCCTGTTTGTCTTTTACAGAATGAAAGTTACAAAATAAAGAATAGCCAGTGTTATTTGGATGAGGAAAGCAATTTAAATCAGTTTAACAAATCCATCTCCAAAGTATCTACTGGTTCCAATACATAGATGATTTCATCTATTTTACAATATAAGAAATAGTTGTGGGGCCAAGAATCAGTGTTGAGATATCTATGTCAAAAGAAGACCTCAGGATCTGGGTAGATCCTTATTCTTGGTTTCGTCACCTGTCAGATAGCAGAAACCAATCCTAACAGCACAGTGTAGCTGACAAACCAGGAGCCACTTGGATAAGTTGTCATCAGTATCACTGGAACAAAAGATATTCAATTTTTTTTCCTCCACTTCTCTGCAGCATCTCTAGAGATAACTGCAGCACCAAGATCTTCAAGTATAGAAAATAACCAGTCTGACAGTTTAAAAGACCGTGTACTTTCAGGTTGTCAGTTGGTAAATATAGACATTTTAAAATGTATTTGCTATAAACAGGATCTCAGATGATATTGACTTATCTCTGAATATTATTTTTCACAAGAGCTATTTTGTGTTCATATTTGTTCTGAATACTTACATACCCCCCATATTTATTTCTGGCAGCCTATTGTGACCATGGCTACCAAACTATTGTCTTTGTCTTGTGGCATCACCATGATGTCAGTGTGATTCCAACTGAGTTAATGTCTGCTTTTCATTGTGTGTTAGATTTCAAGCAGTGCATAACATATATTATTAATGTAATAACATGTATTATTAATGTAATCTGTGAATGTTTTGGTAAAAAGGGTCTTTGAATAGAAACTGTCAAACCTCAGCTTTGTTTTCCTTCATTGGGTTATTAAATTGCCTTAATGTCTACTGTACATAGTTTCATGCAAGTTGATTAAATCTCTGAAGGACAATTCAGTTGGTCTCTTCAGTAATGCCATTTCTCCTCCTTTAAAAAAATGTGCAAATGCTACTCTCATACATTTTAGTTATCTACCACTGAAAGCTATTTAAGGTGTGAAACAAGGAAATATCCTCTTTTAAGAAACAAATAGTTAGAGAGTAATGTATTATCCAGACTATTATATGCAGGAAAGACCTTTCTGGCCATGGTATAAAACTGCAGAATGTCTGACCTTGAAAAATGTTCCAGATGGTGGCCGAGTCTTTCTAAAATGCCACTTGTTTGGCTACCTGTGGAGAATAAGAAATTCCTCTGGATGGCTTGGCAATATTCCATATTAAAGTGGAAAATAATCTCACCCTCCATCTTTGATATGCAGGTAGTTGGTGTGCAAGCAGGCAAGTTAGCAAAATGTTTGATAATCTATTAATTTTATGGATTTATTTCAAGTTCAGGGTTGCAGTCTTCATTAGTAACAATAATATCATACTGCTAATATTTCAGTATCAAGTATAGAGCCATAGTTATTTGCAAAGCACAAGTCTGCTAACCAAAGTGACAGAGTTGGGCTCGAGACAAGTAGCTAATATTTGATGGGAGACTCAGGAGAACTGTGAAGATGATTTGTTGAAATCTGGCCAAAGCTATTACATCTTGAATAATGTCCACAGCTGCACTTTAGAGATCAGTTTCAGACCTCCCCTTCTTTTCACTGGAGGTGTCTGTGCCTTCATGAAATAAAAGAGGTACTATAAATAAATAAATGATGCTCATACAAGGTGTCCAGTGGTTGCTTCTTGTAGATCTGATGGTCCAGGCAGCTTGCTTTTCTAGGTCACGATATTCTTGGCTTAGGCTGCATTTTGTTCTCATTTGCAGTTTTGAGTTGTCAGCACCACTTAGCATTCCACTAGTACTAGGAAAGGTGTCATGCATAATCAACATTGTATTGGATATACTTTCCATGAATGTAATTTTTCATCTTTGTGCACATTTGCTTACATGTTCTTTTAATGGAATCTTTTCCAACTTGGTGCCTCTGCATTTAACTACAAGTTCCATCATATCTCAAGCTAGGATAGCCCCAAAGTCCTATTGCTTGTGATAATGGGAGTTGTCATTTAATGAATCTGAAGACCACTAAATCAAAGACAACTGTCTTAAATTATTCATTAGGTATGTAACATTGTGCTTAATGCTTCTTTTAGTAATCTTTATCTACTTTCAGTTGCTTCTGTTTGTATAATTTTTAGAATCTCAATCATATGACATCTGTGTGACATTCAGGGCCTTCTGCTTAAATATGGTCTTACAAATTGGATAATGCTTCACCTTTTCCATTTATCCAAGGTGAAAATGCCTAACCTAGATTAATTGATCTCATTTTTTTATATCATATTTATAATATGAAGATTAACTTTGGTGCCTTTTCCCATAGCCTCAGTTGTCTTAGATCAAATTTATTACCTGCACGTAGTATTTCTGCCTTTTAGAATGATGCATTGACCTGTACACATCCAACCACAATGGCTCATCTGTGTGTCAGAGAAATGCAAATGCTGTCTAAAGAGATCCTGGCCCTTTGCAGGCTAGACAAATCTCCTGCCAGCCAGTGTTTGGTACATGGGAGTTGTCATTGCCAGGTGATAAAAACTGCCCATGAGAAGAATCCTATGACAAATTAGCATGCAGTGTGGGGGGAGAACATGGCACCAGGATAGTGCAATATGTTCTTTGAGTACATAAGGGGAATTACTGTAATGGTATTTGGGAATGACTTGGGAGACTGGGCAAAGAGATGATGCCTAGGGATGGTCAGATAAGAGGGAGCATAGCCCACAGCTGCATAGTGGGAGAGCAAAAGGCTCAGAAGGGACCCTCCGTAAGTTATCAGGCTGTAAAGGAAACAGGGGAAATTTGTACTTTCAGACTTGCAAAATTCTGTTAATGTAGCCTTGCAATAAAGTAGAATTAGCTCATCTGGTTGTGTTTCCTCTGGTCTACCTGGGAAGGCTGACAATTACTTATACATTAATTTATTATTATTCATGTAAACAATATAAGTTAGTATTGCTGTTTGAGAAATGTATAATAATAATATCAGAAATAGCAAAAAGGTACAAATGCAGAATTAGGGCAGGTTAGCTGTTAGAAGCTTAACAAGTGAAGACAAATTTGTTGTCCAGTTGGGATCATCTGTTGGCTGGATAGCTGAGTCAAGAACTTGCAAGGGCATTTTCTGAGTACATTGCCATGGCTGGTCACCTGGCTGGTCTGTCCCTAATTTTGGCCATGCCTGGAAGTATCTAGGGTTGATTGGAAAGAGATACATTCAGGAATGAAAATCTGCAAGTTGTGTGACTCTTTCTAAAATATGTTGTTTTGATATGAAGACGGTGCTAATGGAACTCACAGGATTTGCTAAGCAAGGACATTAAATAAGGAATCTTGTTGGATTACTTCATTGCTTTATGCCAACGGTAATTGTGCCTCAGAGGCTCACAGATAAAGTCTGTTGAGTAATAGGCTTCCACTTTTATGCACTGAAATTTCATGGGTTAGCCAACAATGGGCAAATTATCTAAGGAAAACAAATATGCCCCAACTGCTTATCAGTTTTAGTAAATAATGAAAATAAAACATCTGTGGCTATAATTCTCTGAGACGTGACGCTGGTAGGATAAGAAAACAGTTGTAGTTCTTTTCTTTTGTGTAAGTATGCTCACTTGCCATTTGTACTATATTTTTTTTTCCCAAAGAGTATGCACACTCTTCATACTTTTTAAGGAAAGTCTTAAAACAAATGCAGCAATAAAAGGATTTCCATTCTTTCTGTCTAATGGGAAGCACCAGCTTTCTATTTTTAACTTTTTTACAAAGGATCTTAAGTTTATATTTGTGACTGTGTGTATGCTCCTTTTTTAATACTCAAAGATAAGTGACACGTGCTTGGGTTGGGAGGTGAACACTTCAATAAAATTGTATTTGGACAGTTTGGTTAGATACTCGTATGTGGACAGCAGAGTATTGGAATCTGCCTTACAAGAATCACAATTTTAAAAGACTTTAAAGTGCTTTGCAATTTTTAAACACTATGGCACGGAAAGCATTTCCATGAAACTGTAAATTTGACTAATCATATCATATTTTAAATTAAAGGGACTTTTCAAAATCTACTCGTGTTCATAATAAGTATCATTGTGCAGCAGAAGACAGGGCAGTCCTAACTATGCCTTCTTAAATGCAGCCCCACGGAATTCAATGGTATTTACTCTCAGATAAATTTTCACATTTGTCTGGAGTTTTTCTTTGCTGTGGATCATTTGACTGGAGTTTTTCTTTGCTGTTGATTATGCTCTGCTTTCTGATCTGAGTTCCTTTTTCTTTAACAAAATGCTGTTTGAGCCTGTTTATTTGCTGCTGCTCCTTCAAGAAGAAAACAAGCAAAGGAACTAGGATTAAAAACAAACTCTCATCACAGCTGCTTGGTCCAGATGGTCATGGAACAGCAGGAGGACTGACTCTTGATGCAGATCTGTGGTCAGGTGGTCATGCTGTAGCACAGGGTTTCTCAACCTTGGCAATTTTAAGATGGATGGACTTCAGCTCCCCAAATCCTGGAATTTGAATCCTGGGAGTTGAAGTGCACCCATCTTAAAGCTGTCAAGGTTGAGAAACACTGTGCTAGTGCTTCAGTTTCCTGCATGAGGATTTCCAAAGCTAAGGAATAAAAGGGGAATTTCTGAAAACCTTAGCACCCTTGCACCTAAAGGATGCCATCCTGAAACTGAATTTTCATCATGGTTTGTAAAACCGGCTTTAGGTTTCAGGAAATTGCTGAAGAGGTAAAGAGAAAGACTTGTTAGGAAAACAGCTGTTTAATTATTCTCCCTGGTTTGAATAATTGCCTTAACTTCAATCACCATAAACATAGCTATTAAATTATTGAGTCCTGAGACAGAAGAAAATATGTCAATTTATTGCAAAAGAGATTATGCCAGTAAAAGAATCTAGAAATATACAAAACATTATATTTGATTAGTACAGTTCATCAGGAAAGTAATTTATATCAGAGACTGTTGCCTATTTACCAAGAGTTGTGGCTGTGGGTAAAAGGAATAGGTATTTATTGTACCATGGGAATACATAATCATTTTATTGAAGATGTGGTTCCAAGAAGACCAAATGATTTATTCTTATAGTTTTCTTGCTAAAAAATCATTTTCTCTGCAGAGCAAAGTAATTTCAAGTACAATAATTTCAGAATATGTAATATGTGCTATACAATATTTTACAAATGTTTCTTGCCTCATTACTTTTTTTCCTATGTTTTCATAGCACACCATATATTTGTTGTATGCAGCTAGTGTTATTGAAAGGTATTCCTGGGTAGTAGGTTTATGCAGCCCTACTATTAAGGTCTTCTGGATGTGGACTGACATCATCCTCAGCGTTGCCTTCTTTGCTAAGAGTGCTTTTTAAAATAAAACATCCCTATATGAACCTACTTTTCAATTCTGAGAGTAAACCTGATATGAATGGCTCTTAAACTGTGTTTATCAAAGAGCCTCATCTTTTTCCTTCCTAAGATTTCTTCTTACAGCCTGCACACACTAATGTACTTAGGAATTGCCCTGCTGGATCAAATTAGATCAGTCTTTTCAAGCATTTTATTTTCAGTTTTAACAGCAAGGTGTTTTTAGAAATGCCTAAGCAAGGTATGAAGCGTTGGGTCCAGCTCATTAACAGCTGGTTTTCATGCCCATCTTTCCAAATGTTGATCAAAGGAAAGAAAGAGGTAGACTTTTCTCTCCCACTACTGAAAGAGATGGCTGTTTCAAAACTGACTGCATCAAACAAAAGAACTGCACACATTTCTTTATTTCTTTTTCTTTTTTGCCCTACATCTGTTGGACTGGTAGGATAAAACTAGATCCAGCAAAGAAATCCAAATTCAGATGATATGGTTGCCTCATCTTGGTTAGGATGCCAGTATTTACTTTTACAGACAGAAAGACAGACAGTAAGAACTGGTCATTCATGGGTTGTAATTTGCAGCAGTCATGATAACATAGACGGTTGAAAATTACAGAATTTATTTCATCTAGTTCCTCAATTATTAGGATTTGGGCCTGTGAAAAATGGCCCATTGTTTCAATAAGTACAGTTGTGGTAAAATGCTGGAAAGCATGCCCTTGGGTAATGTTTGACATCTATAGTCTATGTTTATGGATGCACAGGTGGGTTAACTAGAGGCACATCAATAACTTGAGTCTCATGGCTGCAGTAATTACAGTATTTTGCAGCTTGTATTTAATATAACTTAATATCCTTTAAAAATATTATTTTCATTTCACAGAATTATGCACAGTATTTTCATGATAAGCAGGTAAAAATAATTGATTAAATGGCGAAATTGTTTAGTCCAACTATATGGGAACAATGTTTTGATTTAAACTCTTGGTGTGAGCTAAGAAATACATTTCATAAAAACTAGGGTTTTTTTTTTTCTCTTTTTTTGTCTCCTTTAAAATTGTTAGCAGTTGATAATCTGTTATATTATAAATATCCAGAATTCGAACTTTCCCTTTTTTTGGCTCTCAGATGGTCATATATACACTATATTGCCTAACTAGCTATAATAATAAAGTGAAGCTATTTTTCAATTTACATAGAAATATGTAATGACCCATTCCTTCCCTTATTCTTAGCATTTTTGCTTTTCATGCTGTTTTCAAAAACAAAACAAAACCCCAAAATGCTTCCATGTTTTCACTTATTGGATTAAATGTAGCAAAAAAGAAAAAAAAAATTGTAGAAGGAACCCCTTTCTATGAACTGGTGATTTTGACCTCACTGATTTTTCAACTGGATGAAAAGATAAGGAGCCATATCTGCAATTCTACCCTCCTTCCAGATCATAATTTCTGAGGAAGGCTCTCCTGGAGGACTCAGGAATCATTGAGGAAGTAAGAGAGGTCCTGTGTAGCTTAGAATAGAAAGGTCATTTTAAAAAAAAACACCATCCTTCTACTAAGATGTGAGTTCTGGGTAGAATGCTTTGGGATACTCTAATCAGCAGAACAAATTTCTGAATAGAAACCAAGTTTTCTGGATTCAGTAGGTTGACCCAAACATGTGAAAGGCCTCCCTGGCCATTCCAGCACCTCTTAATGATATAGGAACACCTTTACAAAGGAAAAAGGCAGAATATGTCTATCGCTGTGTTTTTTTTTTTTTTAACAGACTGTAATAGCCACTCTGTATTGCTATATATTTAATGAATGGATCAAAATCAATGCTAGATTATTTGGTGCCTGTTGATTTCACTTTTTGATTTCTGCTCGAAGTACTGACTTTTATTTGACTATAATTCATGAGTTAGATCTTTTTCCTTTAGAATGCAAGACCTCTAAGAAGGAAACAAATTGGCTTGGATTCTCTGATGTTAAGAAAGTTTGCAAAACCTGTTCTTCTATAGTGGCTGTGCTCTTTGTTGTATGAGAAATGACCTCAAATCAAAGAGATTTTCCCTTGAGGAAATGTTTTTCTCCAAGAATCTCCCTCAAAATTTCATATGGTCTGGGATAGTCCCTCTTAAAAATGAACTTTATTTCATAATTCATGCATACCTTTAGTTGTTGTCATTCTTCCTAGTAAGATATAAGTACACTTATTTCAGAGTAAGGTTTTTTAAAAAAAAAATTCGTAAGTATTAATTGTTCAAACCGTTTTGTTTTTGTTTTAAAAGGAGTGCTATGACTCAGATGGATTCCTAAAGTTATATAGGATTTTACCCCAAAGCCATGTTTGCTCTAATAAAATTTTGTACTCACAGCTGGGGAAAAAAAGGTTATTTCTCAACATATTTGCTGTCTCAACACTTTTGCTGACTGCTAGCTTTGATTATTTAAAACAACTACATTATGAAAAAATGTTAGGTGCACTTTGGTACAATCAATACAGAATTGCTATAAAGCAATTTGTCAGGGAACGAAGCTATTAAAAATAACTGTAACCAGAAACCTGATAGCTCCACAAAATCCTGAATCAAGTTAGCAAAACAAGCTCCTATTTCCATCATACTCGTGTTATGTTCAGATGACGGCATTGCTAAGTAGGGAAGTTAGGGAGAGAAGGAAAGGCAGGGTTTCTTTTTACTGGCCTGCTTGCCCTACATTTCAGAACAGTTTAATCTGAATACTAAGTGAGTTGGTTTTCTCAACACCTTGTCTGAGTTTGACTTTTTAGAAAAGGCGTATTTCTGACCACAATACCCCCCCCCCCACCCCGATTATGCTTTACACTTGATTCATATTGCATCCAAATTATGTTTTATTTTCCTGAATGGACTTCATGCTCTAATATTTCCCTTACTTCCTAGCTGCCATTATGTTTGTATCCCAACATTAGTAATAATGGCAGATAGAGTTTCTGCAGATCAATAAATGAAGAGAATCAGAGCATGTGAGAAGATGAGGATCATACATGTAAAGTCTATTCATGATGGGCCAACAGTGATTTAGACTAAATCTTAGAGTTGGAAACCCTCTTTTAAGGTTTTCAAATCCACCAGAAGCATTTCTTTTTCTTTGTCTTTCTTCTTATTTCCGGTTTCTCAGGGACTGGATGATCAGATGGCTGTCTTTGCAGTGTCACCATAACAGGACTCTCTTCCACTTGATCCAATGTTTTCAGAACTTGGTGAAACCTATCTTCTTGTTGCCTGAAGTCATATTCTACACTATATAATGAAACCAGGAAGAAAAAAAAATGTTAGGCAGTTTTGAAGCATGAGTGTTCAGAAACAATTAATTTGATGATTGGAAAATGATACTGCAATTCATATTGTCTGTAATTCTAAAAATAGAAAGTAGAATTGCTCTTCCTTCTGAGAAGAAATAATAGCAGTTCATTTTATACCAATCCACTCACAATGAATGCAGAATTGGTGGATTTGCCCTATGTTCCAGTAAATCTGACAGATTAAAATGAAAGCTGTAGTAAAATCTTTTAGAAAAATGTAAAAATAAACATTTTAAGATTAATCTTCTGTATGCTTTATTTCATGTTAATCAGTAGTATCAAGATTGCTAACCATTTTTTTTTAAAAAAAAAGATCAATAAAGGAAATGGTTAAATAAAGTGCATTTCTTTTTTAGGAGCAATGTGATTTTCTTAGAATATATTTTGTTTTTACTGACTGATCATTTCCCATGTTGAGATTTTATTTTATTTTTAACTAGCACTCTCTCCAAGTATTTTATGCAGCTGTAAAACAAATTGATAATGTAATCAACAGGTCTTCACCCCAATTAAACTAATTTTAATTGATTAAATCATAATGGGTTTGGGCAGACTATCAAATTTATTTCTTTTAAAATATTTTTGAAGCTACATTCTTCTTTCATGAATGCTGTATGCTTACCTCTTATGAAAGATATTCTCTGCTGGATAATTTTAAAAAAGATAGAATATACTTGCTTCTGTTAGGCTTTTATATAATTGTATTTTAAAATGGCTTTTTAAACAATCTGTTTCAGATTACAGTTATCAGAAACACCTACTTAGTTGATTAATATTGCAATATGCACCTAAAAGATATAGTCCTATTGATTCAGTAGGCTCTTCCCCAAGCCAGTACAGGATTGTAGTATTCTGACTTAATTAATCTAACATATTCATTACTTAAACCCTGTACTCCTAGTTAATAACACCTAAAACATACAAATGCTAGAAACATTCAGTTCAGAGAGAAGAGTCTCAAAGGCAGGATGCCTCTCATTATCAGTTGCTAGGAAGTGCAACCCATGGAAGTTGAACACTTATGATCTGTTTGCGAGTTTCCCAAGAGATACTTGACTGGCTATTATTAAAACAGGATAGTAAGGTTAGGTAGATACTTTGATCTATAAAGATCTTCTTGCATTCTAAACCTCAGCAAATATACGTTGCATTTCTTCTTGAAAAACAAGATAAAAGACACAGTTATTTATAAAGGCTATGATACTTCTTTCCTGTATACTGTACAGGGTCCAGCAGAAAAATTTCACAAGTTACCCCGAAAGACTTCAAAGACTGTTTTCCTTCCTTGTGACTGATAATTCAGTTATGAGATTGTTATGGATTTTTGTGTACTTTCTATTATTATATGATGGCTTAGATATGACAATGTGCAGAATGCTGTTTATACAATAGAACATTCCCTTATTCCAAAATGTTACTCATGGTGTTTGAGAGGCTCTCCAAATTGATGAAGATGAGATGTAGAGAGAAATAGTTGTGGAGGGAATGTGAGATGCCTGGAAAATGGAAACTCTGAGCAAACCTTCCTTATGGTAGGGCTTAAGCCCTTTAATATCCATATCTAAAAAAATTAGGGAAAAAACAGAAGTCTAACATATATAATTGAACAATAACTAAGCAAGTAAGTTAAACAGTCAACTACAAAAGTAAGATTAATTAAAAAGCACTGTTGTGGTATAAATAAAGAGTTAACATTAAAAAGCTTGAGAGATGAGAAACAACTGTGCCTCACCCCAGAAAGGCAATAAAGAAGAAGCATTAATATGAGATTGGCACCCTGAAGTTCTGCAGAAGGCATTGATTAGGTATCCTGAGTTCTATGAATTATTAGGAGATCTAAACTTGGCAGCCTCCAGATTTCTTTAGACTTCCAATTGCTGGGGAGCAGCAAAGAGGGCTAGTCACTTCATATTCTGCTTCTGGGCTTTCTGGAGTCATCCTGCAACCCATCATGAACAACAAAGTATAACATTAGAAGTACCCTCAGTCTGATCCAGAAGGACTTCTTTCATACCCTTTAAAATTGTGTCATGCCATGTAGAAAGATGTTCTACAATTTTTTGCTCATTTTTGGTTAAGTCAAGGCTTGTTTTAACATACAATGAAAGTTAAAACTGTTGTATTGCACAGTTTAGCTCTGTTCCCCCAGGTTTCCTCTTTATCCAAAGAGGTTCTGTACATCTTATAAGGCACTAATTTAAAATGATGTACAATTGTAGAAATATAAGGTACAAGGTTTAATTAGGAAATTAATCAATTAATGCTATAGCAGATTAATTGGTAAGGGACAGTTTTAATTGCTGAGGGCAAATGTAATCAACAGCACTATGATTTAAGGATCTGTTTGTTTATTTCTGAGGTTCTTTGGCAGTGGTGGCTTGTTTTTAATAAGAAATGAAATAGAAAATAAGAAAGCTAACCTTTCCTTGAATGATGTGGTAACATTTGTCCATTAAATTAAATTAGAAGTTATTTTAACTTCCCACAACATCCCCAGACCTCAGCTACATTGAGGCTTTGTTTATATGCAAATGTTATTGATCAGTGAACCAGTTTAAAACATATGAGCAACTAAGAATTGTTTAATTATTTGACAACCCTAGTAGAAATAAATTGGATGGGATTGTAGATCTGCTATTTCTCCTCTTTTGGCAAGTTGTACATTAGTTTAACTATGATTAGTAGTTCTATTATAAAGGCAATGAGTATGCACAAAATCTTTTAACAAAGCAAAACTTTCTAGACCAGAGTTGAACAGAGAACTGGAAGACCTATATTTTGTGTCTTGGGTTATCAGCAAGGCTACTCTTATAAAGTCTGGTATAAATGATGAAGCTATTTTAAAGGCTAAGAGATGGATTCACTAGTGCCAACTATACAGCACCTACCCACCCCATTTAAATTTGAAATAGATCCAGAAGTATGAAGAGGATGTAATGTGTCATTTATTTTATTTTTCATTAATCACATTTATATAGCTGCCCATCTCACAGTAAAGTGACTAGGTGGTTTACAATATTTGATTGCATTTGTAACAAATAGCAAAAGATTGAAAATGAATGAGGATGACTGTTGCTTCTTCTGGCCGATCTGGATGGCCCAGATGAGGTAATGTCAGTTGTTTTATATGTGAACAATTTTGGGGGTCAAGCTTTGGCTTATGGGAAGGAGATATTACATGGTGAGGAGTTGTGTGCTGAAGGGAAATGTTCATTGACCTAGAGAATACTGGTAAAGGGATTTTGGTAAGCAGGAAGCTAATGATGAGATGAGGACCAGGCCTTCCAGAGCTTACCATTTATCGCTGGTCTCTTCATCACAGCATCAGGGTGTCTGTCAAGATGGATGGCTTACATTGTAGGTAATATAACAAAATTATATGATTAAAATGCTGACAAACAACATCACAAAATCTCCCAGCTCAAAGAACAACACAAACAACAAGTGAAAAACAAAGATAAAGAAGTAAAATATGGCACAGTGCTTAAACTTAAAAGAATATCCTCTGTTTTTTATCATTTTCTGAAGACCAACAAGGAAGGATGCCCATCAAGAGACTACTCCACAGTATAGATACATGAGTGTGATAATTCAAGAATGGTGGTGGTGGTGGTGGTGAAGTGTTGGCATGAGTTTTAATGAGGAATTGCGATGAAGAACAAAAGCAGTGGAATGGATGTTTTGTTGAGGGACAGAATACGTCTAGTGCTCCTAGTTACTTTCTCATTGCCATTTTACTGTGCGAAAGCACAATAAAAACGCTGTAGCTCAAATACCTTTGAGTTCTGTCTGCTTGAGTTTTTTCTTATTCATAGAACAGTAACACTGTTGAGGGCCCCATTCCATTTAATAGAGCACTTCAGAATAAATAGGTTTAAGATTGCATTTGGGAGTCAACAATTCTGTATCTGCTGGGAATAAACTTCAAGGGATCTAAGCCCCGTTGAACTTAATGAGATTTACTTTTGAGTCGATAGGTATAGAATTGTACTGTAAGTGTATCTGGAGCCAAGGAACTCTTGCCTCAGAGAGGCAGAACAATTGTAGGAATTTAATGTTCAAACACACACTGTAAATACGTCATACAGGTGCTTCATGGTGTCTATAGCCTTGCCAGTAAGTGAGAATTTGGACTGGCACAGCTACTTGGCTTAATCATTTTTGTTGCTTATTAACTAAAAGAGGTGCTGATACTTCTGATTAAAAAGTTATCATTGGGACTTTATAATAAATTAAGTTGTATATTCCAGGGTTGTCAGAAAAATAACCCACTACTGTATGACTGTAAAATGCAAAAACAAAAAAAACACCAAGTTATCTGCATGAAACGCTTCCATTTTAAGAGGTAGCCTTGCATTCCTTGTGGGGCAGATTTGTCCATGTATAAGAAAAGTTTTTATTGAGACTGTTGTTATTTTGCTGCTTTTATTGAATGATGCATTAGCTTTTTGGATACGTTTTGTAAATTGCCCTGGTACTGACAGATGAAGGGAGATCCAAGGCTAGTTGCTGTTAACTGCTATGTATGTTGGACTTATTGCGTGCATTGTGTTTGGTAAAATTTTAACTTGGTGCTACCAGAAACATAATATACAGTAATTAGTAACTTTGGTTGTTTTTGCAGAAGACTCTTTAGATTATACAATATAAGCTCACAATAGTTCTCTTTAAAATATATATTTCCATTTGGAACCTTTAAGCATTAATATTTTATCTGTTAGAACAATAAAATCTAAGGTTACTGCTCATACTGCTACTCTGACATGTTAATTAGCACAAAAAAATCCCAAATAAGAACAGGAACCAGGCCTTTCATTGGATACAATAACAATGTCCGATGCTGAGCTAGAATGATGCAGTTGGAAAGTCAGAGCAGCATAAACAGCATGATACAATACTTTGGAATTCTGATTTTGAGAGCCTCCAAAAATTACCCACCAAATTCTGATTTTTAATGTGATAGGACATTATTAACTATAGGGAAAGTAATAGTTTTAGCATGTTTAATCATTTAATGCAGATCAAATCAAATTCTGTTTTGTCCTTGTTCCTGGCAAACCCTCTGCCTGAAAAATTTTACACATCCCTGATGTACAAGAAGCTACAGAACAGTATGTCTCTGTGAATCAACTGAGTATGTTATCCATTGTGTATTAGGTGTGCTGTGAAATTCATCCTACGAGACTGTTAAACTACTAATCTAATATGGGACTTTGTGAATATATATGAACATTCAAAGTGCAATATACATTAGAATTCAGAAAGCTGATTCCCAGAAATTCATACAGAAATTGTGAAGTTATGAACTACTATGGACCAGAGTATATATATTAGGCAAAGGTATGCACAAAACTGCATTTTATTATGGAAAAACTACCTGCAGAAATACCTAAGAATGAATACACACACACACACACACACACACACACACTGTGCATGTATGTATCTCTCTCTCTCTCTCTCCAAGATAATGCACAGATATGCTCTGGAATAGCTTTGTAAAATTATTCTATCAAGCTCATAAACACTGAAGCTGAATTCATTACACATGTGCGTGTGTGTGTATGTGTGTGTATATCGCTATATATTGGTACCCTCAACCAATCCAAACTGTTTAGATATGTATTTGGTTACTATTGTATAAACTATGAAATAAATCAGTTTGTATAGCATTTACTAGGATTTTTTTTTTTTTAAATTTAAAGAGTACCATGTTTTACAAGGCTTAGTAGCTGGAATCTTGGACCCGATTCATTCAACTCAATCTTTTTTTTTACATATACTTCTGGTATACTTGAGGAACCGAGAGGGAGGGAGGGAGGGAGGAGGGAGGGAGAGAGAGAGTTTTAGCTATATTCATAGATTGCTTCTGAAGTAGGTCAGGGGGAAGCTTAGGTGTATAGATAAATGACATCCCAGTGCATCTCTCTCTCTCTCTCTCTCTCTCTCTCTCTCTCTCTCTCTCTCTCTCAATTTCATTTCACATGATCTTTTTTTCAAAATGCTCCTCAAGGCATTTTATATTTTGCTTATTGATCTGAATTGTTCAGTCAGGGTCCAGATCACTACACAAAAGGAACATTTGGAAAAAATCTTGCAGATTCACCAGCTGGAATGAGAAGAGCTGCCAGTGTGAGCTAAAATGGGAAAAGTCCAGCAGCAAACTGTATTTTTCTCAGAGAAAGCTGGTTGGCCAATATGGAGAACAGAACCCTGGCTCTTAAGGGCCTTGAGTGCAGTAAGCTATGTTCTTACACTTCACACCCTTAAATTTTATTACAGTGGTGGGAATCTTGGGGGGGAGCGTTCAGGGACCACACTTAACGTAATCAAGGGGAGGACAGCCAGGAGTTTTGGTTTTTTTCCTCAGCTTTTGGAGAGCTCTTTGTCCTTTGAAACTATTTTAGAGAGTATACAATATTTTTTTCCTGTAGTCCTTGCCTGAAAAATGGCAGGATAGCATGCCACTAATTTTTATCTGTGGGGCTCTGGGTATTGCAAAGGGGGTGGGTGGGTTGCAAGTGGCTGTGGAGGTCAGGTTGGCACTCCTGTTTTCCTGACGGAAAAGCAATGTGAACCCTTAATTTAATTCAGGACCCAGAAATCTGGGAAATGCTGAACTGAGTTTTCACTTTGAGGTCATTAAAAACTTATAAACTTCAGGGAAATAATCTCTTTTTGTATTTGCATTTGCTTTAATCTTAACTAGTCATGCCTTTAATCTGTATGTTTATTGGGTTAATGTAGTCTGAATACTGTTGGCTATAAAATATACACAGAAACACACACATACAGAAACACAGAGTACAATTTCTTAATTATAAATATGCCCAAGCCAACTTTTCTGCTTCCTACAAATCTTACATTTAGAATCCTTAACAATTCTTACTTGCTGCCCCTCTGAAGCTAATTAGATGGCAAATTCTCCCTTATGTTTATAGTAAGCATAATTGCAACTCTTAAGGGTATTTTCTTTCCCTTCTCATTAATGTGATTCAACAGAAAACTATGCGCTGGTTTTGTTCCTATGGAAACATTGACCTTGTAATTTCAAAACGGTAGAGAGAGAATTTAACTCTATGAATCATGTTAACATCAATCAAAGTAAAATAATAAAGAGATAATTAATTATTTCTCTAGGATTTGGTGTCTGTTAGGTAACTTAGGATGAAACCCTGGGCATGTTTACTCATTACTAGGCCTTGCTCCCTGTTCCCAAATTTGCCTCCTTAATCTACAAAATACATGTGGAGCGCAGCACCTACCTGTTCTGAAGCTTTTTTTTTTTTTAGTTTTTGAAAAATAATACCTACAATTGTTCTTTTAGTTGGCATCTTTTGGGACTATTGTTGTAGTAATTTAACAACCAAGATTCATTACAGAGGTGTCCACAATGTGTGGACCAAAACGTCAAGATGGCGGTTGCAACAGTGCAATGGAAGCTCTGCCTTTTCTTACGTGCATTGCACAGGCGATACATGTGAGAAACAGATGAAGGTTTGACTGCACTGCCATGACAGCCCTCTTGATTTCTTTGGGCATACCCTGCTGACCTCCTTGGATGACTGTATTTGAACAATGCAGTTCTTTCTCTTGAACTATAAATATGCCATCGTACATCTTTGGCCAGTTTTGGTGTTTGATCAACTTGTTTGTGTGCTGAATGAATGAGGTCACCAACGCTTTAAGGTTGGAGAAGGAGAAAGGAGGTTGATGAAATTCTTTGAGGCATTTTCCATGAGTGGAGCATCCCTTAATATGCCTTTTATCTGCAGCCCAAACTCAGATAATTAAGTCTGCAGACTTATCAGAGTATCCTTTCTATATGGCAGTTTGGCCTAGCCTTTGTTAACTAGGATTGTAGTGTCGTTACACAAATTTTTAGTTATGTCTGCTTATTTTAAGTATATTTTGTAAACAAACAAGTGTAAGTAATCAGTATCTATTCTTGATTTCCGCCTTTCAAGCATTCCCCAGTTGATGAACTGCTTTTTGAAGCATTTACCTCCAGAGGAAAGAGTTAAATCTACATTTACTTATTATTTGCAGACTGAAGCCTGGAGCTTCACCTTTTCGGTTGCTAAATAACTGCTGTCACAAGATAACTTGAATTCCCCCAGTAGTCATTAAACATATGATTTAAAATTGACCTAAATGGTAGTAAGCTGTCTGGGTGACCTGTAGCCTAATGAGGAGAAGCAATATAAATGGTTTGGGACAATAAAGAAGATAATTAAAATCACAGGGAGTCTCGGATGGGAAGGGACCAATCACTTTAATGAAAGTTGGTTTTTGCTCTAGAATATTTTCCACGCTGTATATGGGAGATCAAATGAACAAGGAAAAGCCTTGGGCTAATTTTCAGGGTTGAAGGGTATTGAAGCAGTATTGTTTTTCCAATACAATTTTAAGGAGAACAGCATCAAATGAAAATATAGAGCTCTCTCACATGATGTTAACTTTGTCAGAGTAAGGCAACTAAGGCAAAGTTGAGTAGGGATAAAATGCCAGGGCTATTGATCAATCACCAAAATACTTCCCCAATTCTGCAGACAGAAATATACATGTTATAAGACAGGGATATAATTATTTCTTTTCAATGCAACTTACAGAACAATTGTTGAAGGGGGATAATACATAACCTATTGATGTTAAGAGGGTGATGGCAAACCCTAACAAAGTAAGTCAAGAAGGCAAAATGGCTAAAAGAATATCAGGTATCTTTGTGACTACCATAAGAACAAGGAACCTTTTCCATGGAGATGTGGCCTCTGCACAGCAGATTTAGCAATGTTTCACTGATTTGGGAATAGCTATTTTTAACTGATAAACAGGGAGCAATTAGCTCAAATTCTCACTCAAAATTGCATGCAATGGGGAATTGTTAGCTCAAATAAGTATTCATGTTTAAAAACTACATAGATTTATTTTGCCCAAATAGGCAAGGAAAAGTGGTACTCATACTGCAGAAAAGAAGAAACCTCAATTAGCCTATCTGCCTCAGCAGAGAGAGTAACATATTAATGCTAATAATCATTTAAAGTTAAAAATGAAGAGTGAGGAGTTAAAATAAAGAATAGAAGGAGATGCCATGGAATCAGGATGGGACTAATAGGTGGATAAGGAGAAGGTTAAGTGGGCCATGGGGACAATTTTGATAGACTTAGAACAGAGCAAGACTTATTTTAATTATCTGTTGCAAGGAAAAGGGAGGGCAGCCTTCACTTTGTAGAAAATTAAAAAGATATACTTCACATTGATTGCCCTCTACCTTAATCAAAATAAAAATTCCTCCAGCCTTTGTTTAGATACAGTCTAATAATATGGTGCACACTAGAAATTAAAAAAGGCTAATTTGGATAGCAATTTTATGCTTCATCTTCAGAGCCATTAGTCCAGCAAATATATGGTTATGCGTATATGCAGAACTACTGTTCTGATAAGGAATGTTCTGGAAGACTCTGGAATGTTCTTTTTCTCTGTTGTGCCCTGCCAGTCTAACCAGTAGACTAGTAGAAATCCAGCAGTTTTACAGAAATTAGTTCTCTGAACTGGAAGAAATGTGTGGTGGTGATTATGTGCTCTAGCCCTGAAACAGATGTATTTCATCTAGGATGCAGAATAACTTGTGCAATAGTCTTATTCACTTCAGTTCAGTCTCAAAGCTGAGCAAAACCTACACATGTGCAGGATGCTCTAGTCTAAAGACAACCAATTAATGCAGTTACAAAGTAGGAGAAAAATCATAAGACCTAGAAGATTCTGAGTTGATAATTAGGCAATTACAACAAATTTCAGGCAGCCAGAGATAAAATAAAGTTATTATGGATACTCTGAATTGCTTGATCCATGCTTGCCTTGCAACTTCTGGTGGGCCTGAAACAGCTGAAACAACTCCACAGTAAAATTCAGTACTGGTCGCTTGATCCTGGTTAGCTGCAGTAATGGGCATGATGACACCTTCCTATTGCAGTTGCTACATTTCTGCGAGAGAACAGTAGCAGTATTACTCAGCTCCTGCCTGCCCTGATTGGAGACATCACAGCTCACTCTGGTGTCAACCAAAGCATAGCAACCAACATAAACTGGAGTGGTCAGCAGGATATGTTACAAAGATACTGGCTATGAAAAGCTAGAAGGTGTGGTGCAGTCCAGGGTATGTGTAGTAAATAATGGTAGAAGAATGAAGTCAAGGAACTTTCTTTTCAAACTGCAGACTGAAGCCTAAAGATTATAGCTCCAGGTTGGGACACCATACAGTGGTTGGGGGGAATTTCCATCACTTGTACTTTCTCATCTGGAACAATTCCCATTCCAGAACCCTCCACTTCAACTTTCATTTCAACTCCACTTCAACCTCCCCATCCCTCTCATGAGCATAAAAATTTGTCCCTTCCCTTTTCCAAACTAGTGTCCCTCAGCATCAGACCTGCTAGCAAGTGTGAAAGCTAGAGCCAATTTAGTAGTTTGGGCCTATAAAGGAATGGCAAATGTTTTCCATCATTTTTCCCTTTTCTGGGTAGCCATTCAAATGAATCAAATATTTCTACCTGCCCATCAGTGCTGGAAGACTAAAATACAAATTCTCAAATTCTTCTTCCCCAGCACTGTGATGGGAGATAGTGGGCAGAGGTGGCCAAAGGACAGTGAGATATTTGGGGACCAGGAGGGAACGGTGGAAGACCAGATGTATCTTCAATGTGGATGGAGCCTGCAGTTGAAAGTCTACAGAATTGATCTGTTCAAATAAATTAAAACAGGGGGAAAAATCTAGATAATAATTCTTTTCCTTATGTTTGATTATTCAGAAAAGTTGGGTACAGTAGAAATGAGTGGGGTCAAAAAAATATATGTTGGCTCTTTTGAACATCAAAGCTTAAGAGACCTTGATTACTGGAAAGCTCACAATGCATGTGTGCATGGAAAATAAGGCAAGGGTGTAATCGTTATCTAACACAGATATCATTGTGTAGAATGAAGGTGAAGAACCAGAGGCTCCAAGGTCACATGTATCTCTCAAAAATGTGGGATATGGCCTCAAGAGATAAGTTGTAGCTAAACTGTGATTGTTAATCACACAGAGGGGGAAAATGATTACATCCATAACTAGAAATTAATCAACTGACTATATTTAAATGGCTATGGAATCCTCATGTATATCACTTAAAGGCCAAGTGGCTTGAAAAAAGTTCTGTATGATTACATGAAGCAGTTGTTGGTTCTGTTAATTCTGTACATGTAATCTGCCATGCATAGATAAACTTTAAAAATAAAAACATAACTTTTACCATGTGTTTTTAATTTTTCAGCCACAAATTCAAGAATTTTGCAAAGAAATTTATCAAGAAAATTAGGCATAATTAGTTTCACATTTGATTATTACAAAGCATGCCATAGTGCAGACAATTATTTCTCGACATTCAAGGCCAATGGATTTTTTAAGAAGTATAATTTCAAACAGAACATAATTACATTCATTTTGTGCCTCTGGATTTTAATTAAGCTATATTTCTTTGTCCAATGTGCAACACGTGAGTAAGAAATATCTCCCAATTTTTTATTAGACATAAAGACATTAATAATGAATTTATTAAAATCATATTAGACTTCCAGGGAAGAAATGGCGAACTGAAGACGGCTCCACTAAAAGTGGAGCTCATGATGATGGCAGAATGAAGAGCCAGTGAGTAGACCGGCTCTTCATAATTCCTCTCTGGACAAGGAGAGGACTTGAGATTGCCCTTAAGTGCTCTAGACAGTTGCTCCTCATGAGGAGACCACAAGACAGCAGTCTCCAGTGGGTTTAGAGCTCTGGGACATGAGGGAATAGCCATCTTGCTCGAGCCACAGATGGCACATTTGAAAGGACACTGGGTTCACATACTCTCTTTTCTAATCACTTTTGGAAATGTTTTGTTAACTGCTTTTCAGCTATTAAGAACCTTTGGATCAACATGTTTTCTACCACAGGGTGAGTTTCCTTCAATCCTCAGTGAAAGAAATTTTAAATAAAAGTTTAAGGATTTTTTTTTAATAAATAGCAAAGGGTGATTACAACTTTAATTTTGGAAAGTTACAAATGGACTAAGGGTCCAGATGGATTTGAAATAAGATATTAGAATTAATTATAAGAATCCTTCCCATGGGAAAATGCTTTTGTTTTGAATCCTAAAAAAGAGAAAAACATGATAGGATGGGATTTTGAAGGTTGGATACTAGAGGTAACTAGAAGAAACTAAAGATTCCAAGGAGAAGAACATTTAAATTCAACTTACAAATACAGAATGAAGCAAATATTTTAACATGGGACATATTGAAGGATATTTTTGAGCAATGGGCCCAGAAGTTAATTTTAAGAGTGTCTGCCTCCATAGATAGACTGTGTTTAAAATATGTTATGGAAGAAGAACAAGTTTTATCCCACAAGATTGAGACTGATCTGAAAGTGGATTTAAAAATGACAGGCTACAAGAATGACATGGAAAAAGATGCTACACTGGACACACAAAAGAAACCGGCTGATGTCTTAATAAATAAAAGGGATATACAAAGAAACCAAGAGAGTGACCTGGATAATTTTCCCATATTGGATTTACAAAAGAGGCTTGTTAAAGTTTTGACAAATTTTGTGAGGAGGGACAAAGAAAAAAATTAAAAGAAGTTCTAGGACATTATTTGATGGGACTAAAGATCAAGATTATTAAAAATAAAAGGAAGGAATATAAAGTTGGTTGATCAAGGTTAAAATAGATATGTTGTTATCTCTGGTAACCCTTAATGTACTTTTGCTGATCAGGACTGAACAACGAGGCTTTAAGGATTTGTTTATAGAAAAGAGATAAGATATGGGAAGAAGAGAACTTTTGTTGTGTTTTAAGAGAAGGTGATACCTAACTAAAATTGTTTACACTTGTGATGAAAGGGGAAGCCATTTCTTTGTATATTTCTTTTCTTTTTCTTTATTATATTCTTATTTTTCTTTCTTTTCTTTTCTTTTTTTTCTTTTCTGCACCTTCTATTTTTTCCTTTTTATTTATTTATTTTTTTTAGTTTGTATTAGTTTTTATTGTTGCAACTGTAATTTTAATAAAACTACTATTTAAGCAATAATATTAGGCTGGATCCAAATATTGCACGAGCTACTCATTTGCATAGGCAATCTTTTCTGACTTCCTTTCCTTTGTGATTCTTGTGCTTTCCAAAATATCTCATGGGAATATTAGGGGCTGGTTGAACTCAATTGGAGGGGGCTGGCAGCCTTGGCAATCAGTACTAAGTCAGTATCAAACTTGAATCATTTTTCACTCATCTTTATAGGGCTGTTTTCTCTATGTATGCATTAATCCATCCACTGTTCACAATCTGCTAAAAACAGGATACAAATGTGATATATTGTTCTCTTTGGGTGAAGAACAAGGTGGCAGGCCCTTTTTTTAATTTTTCTTTTTCTGAAAGGGCTAACTTACAGATGGTTCCTTTACAAGGCCTAGTTTGTGAGACACAAAGACTCATGCATGAACACAGATACATTTTTTTTTAAAAAAATATTTATTTATAATCAGAAACCAAAGTCATTGCAAGATAAAAATAAATAACATAAAATAAATGCAAGATACAATGCACACATGCTGATCCCTGTCACTTCCTTTCCTCCTGAGTTTCAGCTTTGTTTTCCCTACAGCTTTCACCAACTGTTTGTAGCTGATTTGGGGAAGAGCTGTTTGCCGTTGTTGTTGTTTTTTTAATTAATAATAATCTCAAATCAGCTGTCATTTCCCCAATGCTACTATTATTGCCTTGATTGTTGTTCAAAGTTTCTTGTCATTATTTTTCTTTCTGGACATTTCTACATTGTTTCTTTCTCTAATCTCACACTACCATTCATTTATCACTGAGTTTTCAGAAATACAGATTTCTAGAACATTTTCCCAGTTCTCCCACTTTCATGTCACATTTGCAAACTCTTCAGGTTATGTTAGTTGAAAGCCTGAGTCACGGAACACCAAAGGCAGTGCATCTTCCTTTTATGGCCATGCATAAATATTATCAGATATATTATTATTGATGAATTACTAAACTCTGCATTACTGATATATCTGCATTAGTGTGTGTGCTCTACTAAATGTAAGAATGTAAAATGGAAGCCAGTAGAAAGTAGACTTGTTTCAAAAGTAATTTTAATTATTAATGAAACACATCTCTCATTAATATGAAGAGCAGCCATATAAAACTAATTATATAAGCAGATACCGACTTACCTTGACTGGAGACTGTAAATATAAAGGTAAGAACTGTATAATAAAGTAATGATATCATCTCTTGGACTTCAATATTGGATTTTTAAACATTCATCTTTAAAATTATTATACTGAATAACTTGTAGGGAAAACATATTGGTTTTGATGTAAAGCTAAATAATCATCTAGCATTACAGAAATCAGTTTACTTCATCTTTAGATTCAAATACTCCTTTGCCTCTGTAGCACATATTACAGGAAGAGATTTTAAGCATCCACCTGTAGGTTGAAGTAAACTGCAATTTGATATTGCACCCAAAAAGGACAAATTATGCAGTTTAAATTGTGTTTATTGCAACAAGCCAATATAGAAATTGTTGTTTCTGATTGTCTTTTTCAATAAAACACAATTTAAGCTATGTCTACTTCTTATTCAGATGTAAGAAAAAAACTGTGGCCAGATTAATCCACATATTGATACATTAAAAACTCTTCTACAGATATGTCCCAAAGGAAGATTGGGTGGGGTGGTATCTTTAAGACAAGTTCAAAAAGTCTCATTACTGTAAAGCTAAAGTTAGGTTTAAGCATTACATCAAAATCAGGCTATTACATTTAAAACTGCATATGTTACATATAGTAGCACGTATATGAAATCTATCCATATTATTTTGTTTTACAGATTATGAGAAACTATTACTCATTTACAGATTATGAGAAACTATTGCTCATTGAGGCTTGGTAGAATTAACACTATAAGACACCTAGTATTGTAACTGTCATATGAACTGATTGGGGAAAAAAAAACAAAAAACTTCTAGCCCGTTCAGTCAATTAAGGTCAACCAAAGATGAAAAGGAAGCTTCTAGAAGTTGAGCCAAGCATCTACTGAATAACATTGCTTGGATCTGCTTGGACCTAGACTCTGGCTCAGCAGATCCTATGCAATTGCTTGAAGGACAGTCTTGCTTAGTTAGCTAAGAAGAGTTTCAACCTGTTGGTTCTGAGGAAATGGACAAGGTCATTGGGCTGTGAGTTCTGTCATCTATGTTTTAGATCCATGTTCCTCCTGGTTGATTAATGCCTCCCAGGAGGTGACATGTGATTGGATCCAAGCTGTGGTGAATGCTTCTTTTTGGAAAGGAAAGGTTACACCTGCTTCGAAAGAGGCAGTGGGCTGTCACCTCCTCAAAAAGCCATGCTTGGTTCCAATATACTGGACAATTTTTGCCCAAATCCCAACTTCCCTTTTTTGGGGAAGGTTCTTGAGAGGGTGATCAGCTCCCAGCTTCAAAGGCCCCTTTGCAATCTGGATTCAGGTCAGGTTATAGCACTGAAACAGCATTGCTTGTGGTTGTGGATGACTTCTGGAGGGCTTGGGATGGCCTTCCTGGAATTCTCACTGGCATTTAATACCACTGGATTGTGGTATCCTTCTGGACCAGTTTATAGGTTTGGGAGTGGGAGGCATAGATTTACAAGTGGTTTTCCTCTTTCCTCCAAGGCCAATTCTGGTTGGTGTTGCGGGGCAGGGGGGGAGAGGTCTGACCCTCGGCCACTGCTCTATGTGTGGGGTGGGGGGGTGGAGGTGGATTCAGGGTTCATCTTTCTTGTCACTCCTATTTAGCATCTACGTGAAGCTGCTGTGTGAAGTCATCATTGGCACAGGGTGAAGTATCATCATCAGTATGCTGATGATATCCAGTTGTACATGTCTGCCCCAGGTTGTACAAGTGATGCTGTACAGTTGCTTATCCAGTGCTTGGAGACTGTAAGGGTCTGTATGGGGATGTGCAGTTGCAAATTAACCCTAACAAGACTGAGTGCCTCTGGGGTTTGGGGCCCACTAGTTCTGGAGCAATTGCTTTGATAACTCTGGATAGGGTAACACTCCCCCAGATGCCACAATCTGGAAACATGATTCCTGCTCAGGGAGTAAGGGACAACCATGGCTAGGTGGGACAATTTGTGTATCAATTATACCTGTTTCTAGATTGGAAGGTTCTGTTCACAGTCACTCATATCTTAGTCACCTCCTGTTGGGATTGTTGCAATGCATTTTACATAGGGCTGCCCTTGAAAAGTGAGCACACTTGTGTGGGCTGTATGAAAATGTTTCTGAAGCCTTTGTGGGGGAATGAAACCAGTGATTGTGTAGATATGCCTCTTAAATAAGTGGCTCTCATCAATTTGTGGCAGTAAATTCATATATTAATTACTCTATCATGAAGTGCTTTCACCTGTCCTGAAACTGGATCCCTAGGTCAAATTTTACATGGCTTAGAATCTGCAACTTATGGCTAAAGATTATTTTGCTTCAAAAGAGCCTAGCTACTTCCATGCTTGCTGGCAGTTTTACATCCACATGCAATGTAAATGTGAGATTGAAGAGAAAATGCTTTAATATATAATAATTTAATATAATTTCACCATTCATGAAAGAACTGAGCTGTGAGCAGGCAAAGTTTCCACTAAAGTGAATGTTAACCAGGCAGAGGTTAGTCTTTGCCCCACAAATATTGGCAACCATGTTATTTCAATCTAGCAAAGTACTTTGAGCAGCACACTTTCCCTAAATATCTCAGGGTGTTTATGCTCACCCAATTTAATATTCTTCCTTCAGGGGTACCGAGAGACAGATTCAAGAATATCCCTTACAGTGATGGAAGCTGTCCTTGTGACTCAGATAGCAATGAAACACTCCATCCTTATGCTTTTTATAAAGATCATCATGACAATATATTGTCCCTGATTAGGAAAACTCCTGATGCCCTGAAGAAATCTATGCTAGTGCTGTACTTCTGAACAACTAAGACTGAAATATTATACTCCAAATATGCTATTCTGCCTGTAAGTCTGGCTGCCAATTTATAGTCAGGTAGTTTATGGTTGTGCTTATGTTAGATATTATGCTAAATCTGCTCGGGGTCTCTTTTATTGTAAATTATGTGTTTCCATGTGTTTTGGTTTGTGAATGTAACAAGTTATGTCTATTTATCTGACTGTGAATTCCTTCTGTGAATATAAGGAGTATCTAAATGTGAGGAACATTTAATCTGGCACACTATGAAATTATACAGTATGTGTGTGTGTGTGTATACACACACACACAACTAAATAAAATTAGCTGTATCTTATTCTTCCTGCCAACAACGGAAGGGAATGATTTCCACCATCCCTTTCAGCCTCCTATGTGCCCTGAGGTATAAATCTATTTTGATTCATGAACTCCTTTGGAAATTGAATATCTGATACATTTGCATTAAAATACAAACTAAATTTACTCCAGTTTAGTGTATGCATTTGTCCAATATCAGTTCATAAACAGACTGTCCAACTCTTACGGCAAGTAGGTCTGCTCTTCAAGGTTATGAAAAGAAAAAGCTTCAGACTTGAAGGAATATAAAACATGCACGAGATTCTTATTCTTATTTATTTCATTTCTATATTGATCTTTTTCTCCTAAAGGAAATGTGAGGTTAGTATAATAAGGTAGGAGATCAGGTTATGCTTGTTGCCTTAGAAGAGCGATGATCAATGCAGTCGCTTTGGAAAAAGGATGATTGGTTCTAAAGATTTAATCTGAAATTCACTGCATAGCTAGATCAAACATTTGGATTCGTTGCACTGATTTAAACTAGCTTTCTGTCCTCAGTAAGAGATATACTGCAATTGCAAATATATATTTGCGGTTTATATGTTCTTCAATAAACCGGCAAAGAAACCACTAGAAGGAGTTGGTCTTATCAGATATATTAATTCATGACTCCAGAATGAATTTCAACATGCAAGGTGATGGATCTTCTCTCTTTCCTAATACAGAACATTTTCTGTCAAAAATGGTTTCACTTATCAACTTGATTTTTGGTTGTCAGTGAATTATTTGCTCAAGTAGCTTGCTCCTGCATTCACATTTAGCAACACTAAAGTAGTAATTTAAGAATCAGATAATTAAATAAAATTTAACCATGCTATGAATAAGTAGCAGTTTCACTACATGCATCTTTCCCTAATAATTTTTAATTCTTAAAATGCATTGTAGTGTATCCTATCTATCTTTCTATCTTTCTATCTTTCTATCTATCTTTCTATCTTTCTATCTTTCTATCTTTCTATCTTTCTATCTTTCTATCTTTCTATCTATCTATCTATCTATCTATCTATCTATCTATCTACCTACCTACCTACCTACCTACCTACCTATCTATCTATCTATCTATCTATCTATCTATCTATCTATCTATCTATCTAATTTGTCACCGCCCAGAGGTGAAACGACTTTGGGTGGTTTACAACAAGATAATATCATTGTAAACAATATTATCTTGTTGAATTATATTGCAATTACAGTATGAACTTACTGTAGATAAATATCAAAGTAAAGCATGATTTCTATTGTGATGGTGGGACATTTTTAAAAATGGCCATTTGAGAATGAAGTGAAGGAGCATCTCATGTTGAATGGCAAGATTTGAGAGATAGCATGTTACCCACTTAGTGAGGACATCATCCACAGGGGGAAAAAGACAGGGTCAGACTGATGAAAGCAGTGGTGTTACTGTGCAAGCCCTGCCCCTTTTCTATATACATCCCAATGTTGCACTTATGGCCCAAAAGGGGAGGAGCTTGCAACACAATTATGAGCTCAATCTTGTATGTGCTGCTACTTAGCTTAAATACATGGGACTGCAATCCTGATCTCATGATTTCATGTTGAGAATTCAAATATATTTACCCAAACACGCTGATATCTTCCTTATGAATATTTCTTGTCAGGGCAGAGGGGATGGAGCAGGGTTACAGCGTGTACCCTTAAACCCATAGTGCATTTTTATCACTTGAAGGACATTCAGGAGAAGAACAATACAAGTTTGACTACATCTTAGTATTTCTCTTGTGTGGTCATTATTTTGTAAGAGTAGAAATATTATTTAGAATACAGATTCTTATTTATACATTATATTTCTATAATACTAAACACTGTTAGAAGATTAAAAAATTGTCATCTTTGAACTTCAACTTTCCCCTAATTGACTGGTGACAGAGAGAATTTTGTGGGTTCTTCTGTTTGTTAAATATTGGCATGATGCTGGCTAATTGCCAGTCCTGTCATACCAAAATTAGTATACAATATGCTTTTCAAGAATTTCCCATTTTATTTCTTTAAGAACCATCATAATTCCAGAATGTACAAATAAGACCTCAGGCATATTTAACTGTGGTGGCAAAATTCTATGCCAAGATTATATGACCTGAGCCTAGATGAAGAGAAAAACAGCAGAGACAAGGTTCTCTCTAGTCTAGGAAATATTTGAATCAGACAGCCTTCAACTGTGCATTTCCTGATACTATACAGAACAAAACAGAAGCGTTCGATACATGAGATGCACAGAGATTTAAATCACTAAGATTTAAGGCTGGGTTCTTAGAGCATGAACAGACTGAATGTTGCTTGGTTATAACTTAGTGCAACCAAGCTAACTGTCTTTGTCAGCTAGCCCATAATTAAGGAAACACAGATTAATAAGACATGTGAACCCTGTCCTTGACTCACTAAGGAAGAAGCAAACAGGTCAGTAGTGGAACTAAACTAATTCTACACTATTATTTAGTTCTACCAATGGTAGCGCAAAAATATTATTTTTATGAAATGGTCTGAATGTTTCTCTTAATATTTTAAATCAGCGACTCCTTCTTAAAGATCTTGTAAAAAGGGTTCCCCCCCCCCTATTTTTTCCTAAGTTTTGTCCACACTATAATTATGTGAAATCAATGGTACTTAATAATTGGCTTCAGCCACAACCAGATTGCATCATTTGCTCCATTTAAGATTGTAGCACAATACCTGTGAACGGAATACTTAATGATATAGCATCTTGAGACAGATACATACAATTACCCATTGATAGGAGGTACCTGTAAATGATACATGCGGTGTTCTGGCAAGTGCTGCAATTGTTGAGATCTTGGCCAGTGCGATAGAAGTTCCGTCTGCAATAAACAATAGCTGCTATGATTTATTTATAAAATCAGCAACTCTACAGTTATCTCCTCAACTTTCTGTGGTCACTTTCTTCTGTATCTCTTTAAATATTGTTTACTACAAGAAATTTAGTTTTAACTTGGCTGATGTTGACTGCAGTTCTAATTTTGGTGGAATAAGCCTACAAAAGTAGTAGGGGATATTCCTTCTGAGAAAGCCTGCATAGAATTGCATTGTTATTTGTCAGTGGGGTGGATTCAAATGGTCTCTTTCGCTGACATGGGAGAAGTCTTCATCCAGTCTTAAAATACAACTGACAGGGACCAAGCTAGGCGTGAACCGATGGTACATTTTTTTTATATAGTAATTGCCGGAAAAAAGTGCTGCTAATGTTAAGAAAAATCACCAATTGTTATCCACTGGTAACTTCATTTGTTAGGTTTTTATAGGGACACTTCAGATGCCTCAAGCATAAATGCAATTATTTACTAATTTGTCTATTATTCATTCATGCTCATCAAATGATTTAGAGTGGCTGCTTTGCCTTGAAAAGTGGCTGGTTCTCTAAACATATATTTGTTTAACACAACTCTCAGTAGATATTGTCATTGTGAACGTTTGCATACATGTCAGGCTAAAAACAAGCTCTTGAAATTTATATGCAGCACAGATTAATAGTGACAGTCCCAAAAACATTAAATGGATGTTAAAGGTCCACGGGTTTCTTCTGCTTCTGCATTTACTGCCTCATTTTCTGCACCATAATCTTCCTAATTCATACAATTTTTGTTTTGGAACGTGAATAAACATCTTAAACTTTTCCAAGAAGGCACATAGCCCCAAATATTTTCATTTTAATAACATATTTGCTGCCAGTTGTCCAGGTTGTTACAATCCAGTTCTAGTAGGCCTAATATCAGGGAATAATCAAGGCTGAGCTTGGCAAACATCTAACAAGATCAAGAATCACTGAGGGAGAAAGGCAATAACTTGTGCCTGTTTACAAAGAAATGGCCTCCATGTAAGATTTTAGTGAGATTTTTGTCCTGAAGAATAATAATCAACCAGGAGTTTTTAATATATTGGACTGAAAAGTGGGTAAGGGATTATTCAGCCCCAAATGAATTCCTGACTGCTCTCAGAGGACCTAGCCTCTCTTTTCTAACAGAATGATACTGTGCTACCATAAAAAGTTCTCAGGAAACAGCAGAGTTGAGCTTGACTCTTTGTGACTACATGGCTATACAGTATATATGTCATTTTCCTGGCAACAAAAAATAAGTTCTTTGCCATTGCCTTCTGAGTATTATTTATTTACCAGACTAAGTGATAGCCCTGGGATTCCCTGATGAACTCCTGTCCATGTACTACCTAGATTTGATCTTGCATCATTTTGGGGACATTGGCCAAGGTATGCTGGGTCCTCTTGTAATGCTTCTGTATTATGCTCCTGTAATACTGTTAAAAAGACTCCAGGGGAATATTTGTGTGTGTGTGTGTGTGTGTGTGTGTGTGTGTGCCTTTGACTCAGTGTTGACTCCTGGTGACTGCCTGGACTAGTCCCTGCAGTTTTCTGGGCAAGGTTTTTCAGAAGTGGTTTGCACTGCTCCCTCCTAGGGCTGAGAGAGTGACTGGCCCAAGGTCACCCAGCTGGGTTCGTGCCTAAGGTGGGACTAGAAGTCATGGTCTCCTGGTCTCCCTAGCCCGATGCCTTAACCACTACACCAAACTGGCTCTTGAATACTAAATTATGGAACAGAAATCTATAGCACAATCAGATAAACTGTCATCTGTGCTGGAGACATATATATTGAAAAATCTATTTGTGGTGTATCTTGGTGAGTTTCTCCCTTATTGTGGAGGGAGAACACAATTGTGTTGTTCTACAATTATTGTGTACATGCAGATAAACAAAAATGCATATACACACATTCAACCCTAAGGGAGAGCCTAGTTTGGTAAATAAATGAATATTCTCTTATTCATAAAACAGCAGATGAGAGTTCCAAGAATACATCAAGGACAAAGCATTAATTCTTAAAGAATGAGTATATTATCTATGAGACCAAGTTAGCTTTGGACTATTGTTGAGCTATTTCATCTTCCTGTTGTGTTTGGGCTTGTTTCTAGCTGAGTGAAATAAATATGTTAATTACAGTAGCATGAGCTTATAATAATATAATAATGTTTCTTGTACTTTTCCTTTGCATAGGACTGTTTTCACTTAACGAATCTAAAAACTGCTAACATTATGATTGCATCAGTGAAGATTAGAGTTGGTAAATGCATTTTAGAGCTATTTTGGAATTTCACTGGCTGTTGAAACTACTGAGGCATCTCTGGTCCTGAACTTATGCAATTAGAATGGCAGTAAACCTTGCCTTTCACACTAATGAATCATTTTATGACTATTAAGTTCCTTTGATCAATACAGAAATTGGAACTGATATTGTGTGTGCCTTTCAGCAGATAAAATTCAGAGCAAATACCATGCTTCCACACCTTGTGGTTCATGTGCATCCAAACATAGATTACCTAAATGTGATGAATTCAAAGAAATTCATATTATGAAAGTAGACCCATAGCCAAAATCATTGGGGTTAATGAAATTAAGGCAGACTTGGAGAATAGGCAACAATTGCCCAGAAGCAAAATATAGATTGCTTAATACAAGTGTTTTTTTCAGTTGTTTTAAATACTGGAATGCTTCAGTTTTATTAAAAATTAGAAACACATTGTTTGTACTTGCAGGAAATCATAGAGCTTTGCTGCTGATTGGTCAGGAAAGTAGAAAATGGAACCAATTTTGCACATTGTGGAATAAGTAGGCCATGTTTTATTGTTATTTTTCATGTCCCTATAATGAAAGGGTTAGCACAAATGTTTCTAGCTGAGTGGAACAAATATGTTAATTGTAGTAGCATGAGCTTATTATAATATAAGGATTCTGAAATTTAGGGGTACCATGACACCCACAATAATTAATGAATTTCTATAATATTCCCCTCCAATGAATAAAACTCCCTTTGTTAAGCAGGGCTCTTGCTCTGCCTGGACAAGTTGACTGTTAGCTTGTCCAAGCAGAAGAAGAAACAGTCTGGCAATGATCCAGCTGTGGGTAAGCCAGGACTGCACACTCAAAACTGGATCACTGTTAAAAACTCATTGTAACAGTGAAGGACGCTCCACTCACAACAGCTCCAGGCAACCTGAATGTTGTGCCTCTTCTACTTTTTGCACAAAGGATGCAGCTCACTCAGGTTGCCTAGAGTAGACATGGGAACTCAATACTAGGATCCTAAGGATGAAACCCAGGAAGGACTGCCTTTAAAAGACTGGAAAGGGGAAATTGGACAAGAACACTTCATGGCTGGTGCTCATGAGCAGGTTGGGGCTGTTGAGGAGCCACTGCTATGAAAGTGCAACCAAGTGAAGCCCCCCTCAGATTTGCTCACTACTCCACTCCCCAGTTTGAGATGTGAATTATTTTCATTTTTAGTTTTACCCCTTTCTCTTTCATGTGATTCGATGCATTGTTTTATTTTTACCCTTTTTATTTGATATATTTTATTTGATACAGCATTTTATTATATTTTGGGGTATGTGATAAATCATTCACAGTTATTAAAAGAATTTGTTCCATTTGTTGTGCAGCAATCAATGTTCCCCAAATATTGAGGGGTTCTTTGAAAAAAAACCTTTAAAGATTGGTAATATGAGTTCCATCCATTTAAGGTGATAATGATATCATCTGCTTCAGTGGAAGTTTCTGGAAGTTCTATGAATAAAACGCTGGCACCTCTAAGGTACTTGGTATTACTGGCCCATCAGTATGCATTCTTAAGAAAAGTAAACCAATTTAAACATTTGCAGAATTGGCAATTTTTCCTGAGATTCCATTTAACATTCCAGCGTTAGCATTTTCTCCAGTAAATTTGGGGATTTTGTGCATGTTTTGGATCTGAAGTTTAACAAATGGAGTGATGTGATTATGAAGTTTAACACTCAAGAGACTGGAAATTCTCATCAGGGTGGTGTAGTCCAGTTTCAAAACTGAGGCAGAATCAAAATCCATAAATTAATCGTTAATTTAACTTACTAAAATTTCTGTTTATACTTATGTTTATACTTTGAAGCATTATTTTCCTATATTAAAGTCTATGGCAAGTTCCTGTATATAGATTCTTATTGTGAACGTATGAAAAGATAGATTTCATGAATTCTCAGAACAAAGTGTTGACCTTTAAGCCAACTCCTTTCAGTATATTTCCGGTGTTTAAAGAATTGCCTGCTGATGGTTGTGAAGCACTTACTCCAAAAAGTAAGCTTTTGCAACAACCCCATTGGAAAGGAACACCCACATATTTAATCTCATAGTTCATTACTGAGATTTTGGAAGCAATGGGAGTTTCCTGAGATAGCAGAAAATACTGTTATCTGAGAGAGAGAGAGAGTCTTTACATATTATATTAATGATATGCTATCTTCAAATGATTTCTTCCTTGTTATTATACAAGAACTAAGACCCCTAACCAAATCTAGTTACTTTTTCATAAGAAAAGAGGTGGAAAACATATTCTTTTTTAGTAATAAATGGAGTAGTTTTGTAAGTGGATGATGATCAACATGATAGCACTTTTTGCAAGGCAAAGGTTTCATGGAGTTCTGTGTCCCAGCATAAGAGCGCCCTACTTGAAGTTGTCAGTGCTTATAATTGGTAGGACTGAATAACATGTTGCATATCTTTCACCATGTATGCCGAGTAAAATGAATATAAGGCAGAAAAGCAATACTTATATTTAAAATCACTTCTAATTTAAACTCCTAGATACAGATTGAATTAGATAGGTATATATGGAATCATGGTTATATCCATGGCTGTCTGAGTTAAGACAAGGTCTGATTCAGACACTATAATTGCTACATAACTTATATGATGATCTTGAGAGCACCCTTCTTTGTATTTTACTTTACCAGGATTTAGCAGCTGAGGAAACAATTTCTTAAAAAAGAGTGTGTGTCGGGGGGGGGGGGCGATTGGCCAATTTCAGTGTTTTGAATATGTTTTTGCCAATAAATCTGGTTCATGCTAGTCCCATGTACTGTATAATTTAACACTACCTGAATAAGAATGAAGGAAACCAGGAGAACAAACCTTTTTTAGACTAGCATAATTTTAGCATCCCAGTTGGACTTTAACACTGATAAACCTTACCAAAAATGTTCCACAAAATTCATGCTGAAGAATCAGTTGAAAGGATTATCTACTGAATTTAAAATGGAAAAAAAAAAAAAAGCAGCATAGAAATAGCATAGAAAATGTGATTTTGCAACCAGTTGTTTCCTAAGAGTATACGTGAGAGCCAAATGTAAAGCAAATAATGTTCTCTATAGTTAATTTGAATAAAGTAATTGTAAATATAAGAACACAACATACCCTTCATTGAGGGCTCTGGCCTTTTCCATGTCTTGAATTACATTCAAGAGGACTTTAATCTTCTCCTGATTTGACAGCAAAGATTCCTCCACAGACTGAAGCCTGTCTTGTAGGGCACATAGTTCACTGTGTGCCAAATGAATCTGATTAATTTCTTTAATCTCTTTCTTCTCTGATTTTATTTCAGCCCCTGAAAGATAGGCATTTATGTGAAAGCCTTCTAAGCAGTTGTCATACTGTGGCACTTCGGTATTGGTAGAAATGTTTTCTGTTACAGTTTGACACGAGGGAATAAGAGGTGACGTGCTGTTGACAGTGAATAATGTTGTTTGGTTGTCATTCATCTGTATCTTAGGGCCAGCATCTACTTGCAGTGGTACTGCCTGCTGAGGGTCTCGGAGAAAGCAGGGTAATGGTGTGTGGTGAAACTGAGACAATGGGAGAAGGTTTTCCTTAGCACTAATATCATTCTTAGATGGCAGCTCAGTAGAGCTTTTCTCTTCATATGAATTCTGACCCATTTGAGCATCATTACAGTTCCGACTGATGCAAGCTAGGTTTTCAGAGTCCACAAGCATGGAACAGATCTCCTTGGATTCCCTCCTAGTGAGAGAAAGATCAGTGGGGTGCCTTAAATCCACTTCTGTGGTGTCTGGATAAATGGAAAAATTGTCTTGTGCAGAACCCAGGTGTGTGTATTCAGGGACCTGGGTAGAAACGGTGGCTGTTTCCAATATTGCAAGTTTATCTGAACCCAAATGGACAGGCCCATTGCTTTGTGCTTTAGGTACCCTTTGGAATAGAGTATTTGTAGTTGCTTTTGGCCCATCATTTAAATGCTGAGCGATACTTAAGTAAGAGAGACTAGAAGAGATTATGTCCTGTTGAGAAAGATTGCCATTGACTTGAAAGGTATATTCAGACTCCTTTGGCATTTCTGTTAGAGACTTGCTTGTTGTAATTCTTTTCTTTTTAAACACTGGAAAATGCTTCCTGAGGCTTGGAGAAGTCTGTATGGCGATATTTTGTAATCCTTTGCAAGACGGAAAACAGAGGGAATCATTTACAAAGTGACGGGGTTGGGAGGTTTGTATTTTATCCAGTACACACGGGTCTTGAGCATCTCCTGCTTCCAGCTCTGATTCTGCAACTGTTGGGTTATCTGTTCCATCCTCTTTAAATCGGACTTGTTGCGATTTGCTCCTGCGATGGTGTGGATGCCTCCTAAAATCAACTGAATCCAGGCTGTTCCGTTTCAGCAGGACAGGTCTCACTTTGATGCCTTGCTGAGCCATTGAGTCGCAATTTAACATGTGCAGATAATGGGTTTCTTTGCGACCCATTTCATTTGGTCATTTGAACAACACTGGGCCTGAAGCCACCCAATCAAAACAAATATGTTGTTATTGGGTGAATAAATTTTTTGTTTGGTCTTAATTGTGAATGTTTTAGTTAGAAGTTTCTCTGCTTCCTATTTTTATTACTCTTTTAGAATATTATTTATCACTTAAATAGTAAACATATATATCTGATATCTCCTATTTTGTGTTTGCATAGAGTGTAAACAACAAGCATAAAAACAGTTTGTGGTACTTGCCTCCCTGATGCATAGATTTGTGAGAAAAATAGATCCATCAATAGCAAACCATTCTTTTTCTTTTAAGGTTTTTCCCCCTTCCTGTCCCATCTTCTCGCTTTTACAAATAAATTTATTCTTAAATATCTGAATGGAAGCCGGTGAGTTGGGCCCAAATAAAAACAAAGCATCCAACAGGATTAACTGGAAGAAACGTATTGAAGTATGTTCCTTGATTTTATTTATGCAGATATGAGCTTAAATATGTCTGAATGGTTAAGATCCAAACAAAATATTTTAGGTCATTGAAGATCAGCTTTTATGGCGAAATATACACATACGGTCTGGAAGAAGAAGAAGAAAAAATATAGTCACCAGTTCAGAGTCATATAAAGAATGTATGTTTTTAATGTACAGTAATTAAAAGTAAGATCCCATTTTTTTCCTGCATGCCCTTATGTCCCCTGCCCTGAATTTAATTGGATAACTGGAATTAGATTTAGGAATTAAATTGTTATTTCTTTCTAGGGAAAAGGAGAATGACAATCTTTTAATAATAAATAACAGTCTGCTTGTATAACATTGGGTTTATCCTTTACTTTCACAATTCATTGGATGCTCAAACTGTAGAAAATACAGCAGCAAGTGGGAAGAAGAAAGAAATTGCTTCTTATCTACATATGTAGATGTATTCAGTGTTCTGGGAATCCATTCATATCTCCATTAAATGATTTTAGTCCTTCTAATATTCTATGTCCACTTGGCTTTTTATTCTCAAGTGCATATAATGAAGCTCAAGCTCAGATACTTTGGTCACCTAATGCGAAGAGAGGACTCTTTGGAAAAGACCCTGATGCTGGGAAAGATGGAAGGCAAAAGGAGAAGAGGACGGCAGAGGATGAGATGGCTAGATAGCATCACTGAAGCAATGAGCATGAAATTGAGCAAACTCAGGGAGGCAGTGAAAGACAGGAAGGCCTGGCGCAATATGGTTCATGGGGTCACGAAGAGTCGGACACGACTTAACGACTAAACAACAACAAAAAATTATTACCTAGGCAGTTATGGAATTAGTTTAATTGTGTAATGTACAAGTGAAGCCTCTATATTATGCTAGAACAACTTTTTTTTTTTTTTCATCTCTTTCCTTCTCTTTTTCCTTCCTTCCTCAAAATAGATGTTTTCCTAATAAAATGTCACAATTTCTTCCTTTTTAGGGTGAATAGCAGGAGTTAAAATCCTGGTCTGAATTTTGCTGCAAATTGTTTTATAAGATAGATAGATAGGTAGATAGATAGATGATAGATAGATCAATCTCATATCTTTTCAGTCACCTTTTTTTTCTTTTATGAGATGTAAATACTGAAACATTTACACTAACAAGATGCTAATGCAGCATAATACCAAAGTTTTCCCATAATATTAAAGGATGTTAGAAGTGAAATAAAAGAGAATTGTTACTGCTTGGGGAATGAATAGACACATACATAGACATATTCTTCTCTCTTTCTTTCCTCCACACCCCCCAGAAAAAAATAAAAACAGAAAATTCTGGTCATAGAGTATGAAGAAAGTATGGTTTATGACAGGTGCAAGAGAACATTGCTATCCGGGTCCCCCCACCCAATACTCTTGAAATACATTCACTGCGAGACCACTTTGCTAAACCATCCCAAGACAGATTACAAGCCATTTCTAGACCTGTTTTGTGCAAAGGTTCAAGTTTAAGACGAGGAATGTCTTATGGGTGGATGAGCTACAGTACATCTTGATTGTTAATAGTTTTACATGAGAGTTTATTTTATAGAATATTTTAATATCAAACACCTTTCTACTTTTGCCCAATTCCCTCATTCAATCAGGGAGGAACTAAAGGAAGGTAGAGCTCAGAAGGAAGTGGGATAAGTCCCTGCAGCCTCTGTAAATTAACATTTGAACACCTAAATATGGTACCCTCCTTCTCCAAGAGTAATATCTGAAATTTACTGAATTTCATGCATGTAATTCAGTACTTTCCTCCTTCCTTTTCTTTACTAAGTTTAGAAAATAAAGGAAGTCTCTTTGTATAAATATACACATTGGCTATCAAAACATCAAAATATAGTTGATAGCAATGAAATGGTCCTGATTTCTGAGTTCTAATAATTTCAGATTGTAGCTTGTTCAGAAGCAATAATATCTGTGAAAGAAGTCATAATCTTTCCTTTCATGTAATTTTTGTAAAAATTTCTTTTCTTTCTTTTTTTAAATGTAAAACAGTGTAATAATGTAAAACAAAGATGTTTGTGCTAGCACAGTGAGAGCCAGTATGGTGTAGTGGTTAAGGTGCTGGCCTAAAAACCAGGAGAATGTGAGTTCTAGTCCCACTTTAGGAATGAAAAACCAGCTGGGTGACTTTGGGCCAGTCACTCTCTCTCAGCCCAACTAATCTCACTGGTGGTTGTTGTAGGGAAAATAGGAAGAGGAAAGAGTATTGGTATGTTTGCTGCCTTGAGTTGTATATGAAAAAAAAAAAAAAAACGGCAGGATAAAAATCTAAGCAAGCAAACAAACCAACCTCTGATTGGGCACAAACAGACTGTATTGATTAATTAAAGGTAGACAGGCAAAATTTATCATGTACATCTTGTGATCGTGTTTTTATACCAATTGGTCCATCTCCTATGCTTTATGCATGCGTCTGTGAGTTTCTGATTGGATATTTTTTCATTTTGGCATTAAATATGAAAATAATAGCCTTTGGCTGTCAGGAATTGTCCAAATTAATATAAACTAAAATAGTAACAACATAGAGACAAAAGCAATTTTACTGTTTGACAGTTAATTGAGGGCATAATACTGCTAACTTCAAAAATTATACCCAAGATTAAGACAAAGACATTTAAGATTTTGTGCCTCAGAATATCTTAGACTATCTTCAAAGTCAGCAGTTTGATCATGCAATGTACAAATGTACCTGTTCACAGTGCTGCTTCAGAAAACACATGTATTTCATGCCTTGTTTTTGTCTTGACAACATTATCTTTGCTAATATGTATAAAACTTTTCTTTTTAAGTATGCATTCATTTAGAATTGGCCAAACAGGCAATGATATAGGCTGAAATATGAACTTTAAAGAGATACCTCTCTTTACAAGTTTTCCCTAATTATATAATTGGCATGATTTGTAAGCTAAGATTTGGCATGTCTCCTAAAATGTGGCATGTATACTAAGATTTGTATGGTAAAATTTGGCATGTGTGCTAAAAATTGGCATGATTTGTCTGCTAAAAGTTCTGATAATCAGATTTACGAGTGCCAGATGCGATGGGTGGCACAATGAGCAATGCAACAATTACAGGATTTCTGCCTCAACTTCTGTATCTGAGCAGACACCTACATGATTGCTCTTTGGGAGACTAGTATACTTGCATATAGTCTCCATAATACATAGTGTGTCAATTTGAGCCAAGGTAAAAAAAATTCCCAGTGTATGGGAAATATGTAGGATTTATTAGAGGTAGCTAGGAATTGAACAGGGGGAATCTGCAATTGTGCCATACTAGAAATGGATGATTTTAGCCCTGTCATTCTTCCTGATCCATATCAAGTTCTCTCTTCTTACTATTAAAGAAGTACTACTCTTAAAAATATGCGTCTGCTAGTTGAATATTTAACATGCAGTATGGGGATAGCCAACCAGCATCTTGAAGCTACCTGTGATCCTATAGCCATTTGTCTAATTTCAATAACTTGCAAGAAATTAGTTCAAGCCTTTTGTAAGAGAATAGTGAGAAAGGGTCAGAAGGAGACTGAGAGAGAGGGTCAGAATAAGCTTCACAGATGGAATAGATGTTCCCATCAACATTTAATTCTGTGCTATCCACTGCTTGTTTTAACTATGCTTAACATCTGGCTGAAGTAGATTATCCATGATGGAATGTAGCCTTTGATAGAAAACGAAAGTGTTGCCATTCCCTGGTGTTCTGTGACTGAGGAAATAAGGCCAGGGAAGTGAAGAAACCATCAGAAGGACTGACCCCTCCTTTTAGCAATCATGATAAAGGAACTGGATGGGTGAGAGAGATAAGGCAGGAAGATAAGAACAGCTTCATGTTAGGGCTGTGCAAAACATTCAAAGGGCATCAGCAGGAGCAAAATGCCTATCCCCAGAGCCTTAAAGCATCCGTGTCCTCCTGAAGGTTTGGCATGATGCTTCAACATTTTCCCAGGTCATCTCCACAGACATGCTTCCCTGGAAATAAAAGTGTTCATTTATTGATAAAAACATTTGATACTGTTTTTGGACTCTACTGGGGGTAGGGGAAAATACTCCTAAGATTTTAAAATCCAAAGGACAGAAACATTAAAATAGTTCGCACATTAAAACTTCCAAAGGTTTTACTGCCCACCTAAATGCCATCAAGGATAGGACCAGTTTCATCTCCTCCAAGATACAATTTCCTTATTGACATGCCACAGAAATGGCTTTTAGGAATAGAATTTGTGTTTTGCTAGGTTATAGTATTGTCAAGATTTTACACATTTTATTGACATAATCTTCTTAACATTTGCTGCATTAGATTTGCTTGACACAGTGAACTAGGTTACTTGTTCCAATAGATGGAAATGCAGGCAGCCATCAGTTCACTCAGCAAACCAATACGTGGCAGCTCTGATACACTGTCCTCTTCAGAAACATCAACTTGACAAACTGGATTTATTATTCTCCCAATTTATTCAGGATACAGCTGATCTTTCTGGAAAATCCTGTACTTGTGTGATGGAAAATCTTTACAGAATGTCTTTTGCAGGATTGCTGAAATAGCTGTCTCAGGATTATGAAGGCACAGCTGGGCATTTTTACTTAGAAAATATTTTAAAGCAAGAATGCTTCCACTGTGCACACAGCCTAATTGTTTCCTTCACCTTCAGAGCTCAGCTGTGAATGGCTTTATTCTCATATTATACTAAGCCAAAATGTGACCTGTTTTGTTTTGGTTTAGCCTGTCATACAAATCTAGCATATATACTGTTTCCCAAGGACTCCAGCAAGGTTTTAGCATTGCTATTATATGATTTGTTTCACAGAAGTGATTTATTGGTCATTGTGTTATGGTGCAATCTCTTAAACTGCAATCCTATGTGCAAATTCTCATCAAAAGAGTGAGATAGTATTTGCTTCTGAGTCATAGGCTTCCACAGTAATCAATTAAGGCTGAAGTAGTATTTATGCTAATTTCTGGGAAAAGTAAAGTTGTTTTCTAATCAAGCTTCATTCCTAGTGACCTACATGGAAACATCCATGCAGGGCTTTTTTTTTTTTAGCAAGATGCAGAAATGTTTGCTGTTGATTTATTGCAGCAATGGGGGTGGGAGCAGATGGGATGACTGAACCTGTCTGAACTTGCTTTCCTTACTCTCCCCACTCCCTCCCCAGTGCCATCTTGTTTTTTTTAGTTAGCTTGCCCTTTTCTCTGATTGGTGGGATGAATAGGGATGAGTAACCTTCTCCCAGTTTTGCGTGTTTTTTTGGGGGGGGGGGGTTGGTGTTATTTCCCCAGAAAAAAAGTGTTCCTGATAATTTTGCTTCCATCGAAGGAGTTTCATAGTAGCATAAATATGTCATATTGAAAAAGAGTCTAAACTTTCTCAATATTATTTTAGAGGAAAGGATGGAGGAAAAATCCCCAGTGGATAAAAGTGTCAAGGAGGACATTCACCAAAATGCATTTTTCATGGCATAATTTTTAATGAATATTTTTATTCCAAAGTGGTCAGTCAAGCTTATGCCATCAAAATAGTGCTCAGTTCAGCCAAAATGACCTTCACTACATGTTTTGCATGAAATATAGGTGTAACAGAATATAAAGGACTATGTCAGCCCTGGGTGCTTTTGAATTTTTTATTAACACCTTGTTTTCATGCAAGGAGATCACAGTTCCTGACTTTTTATCATACTGGCTACAGGTAACACTTTAAGAATGGATCCTACCTGGTTGAATCACTATAGATACAATGGCAATTGTGAGAATATAAATCAAACTTTTATAAGGGCAAGCCACATGAATTTAAATTATGCAGATTAGCTCAGAACTGTGGAATACATGGGGAATTTGAAAAAGTTTCCTGGAACAAAGCAATGAGAAACTACATCAGGACTACGCTCAGAAAATTACTGGGAAGTATTTATGAAATCAACTGGAATTCAACTCAACTCCAGACCATCTTTATGTGTGTGTTCAGTATGCGAGGGAGGGAGGAAGGGAGAGAGAGAGAGAGAAAGAATGGTGCAGTATTGCATTCAAGGTCTGGGCATTTGAAAATAAGAATCTTTGTGCAGATTTAGCTTAACAGAAATAGAATTTAATATTATGAGTCCTCTTTGCATACAGCCACAAATAAAGCTCTTTTTTGGTCTTCCAGAATTTGTTTTGTCCTTTTAGTCTAATGTAAGTTTTGGATTGAGTTACCCTACACTTTATCCAGAGCATTTGGCAATGTTGACCTAAATTCAGGAATCAGTGTGCTACAAACCTTTCATAGAAAAATGCAAATCTCAGTGTTATTCAGAAGGATTATTAGAAGTTGCTCTGAAGGTCCTAAGGGAAAACTATTTTTCTTTGTGTTAAAAGACAGAAAAAATTAAGATTGAATATAAGTTTCATCCCTCAAATTCAGTGCAAGTGCAGTTGCACTAGGATTCTCCCATAGGAACATGAAGATTCTGCCAGCCCCTAATAGAATATTAAGCCTGAGTAGAACTCTAAAGGCAGGGATCAGAGTCTGTATGTTGGCTTTGGGTCCTTTTCTCACAGGTATGTATTATTAGATCTGATGTTTGAATTGTTACTAGAATGATTAGATTTAGTGCTTGAGTATTCCCTGCTTAACTCCCACCTCTACCCCAACCCACTTCAATACATGGCTTAGCTCTTGGTCTGACACTAGTCTTATTAGCCAGGGAATGATTCAGTGTCTCCCTTGGCCCTAGCACTGCAGTTTGCTACCTGGGTAATGACTACTTAAGAGGTAACCACTCCTATAGCAGGGTAGTGGCGATGAACAAGGGGTGAGTGTATGTGTGATTGAGGCAAAGTCTACATCCCCAGCAAAACAGAAGGTACATGGCAATTCTGAGAAGGTTGTTTTTCCCCATGCTGGTATTTTATTGCAACTTTAAAATAATAATAATAATAATAATAATAATAATAATAATAATAATAATAATATTATTATTATTATTACTGTTAAAAATATAGTATTTGCCTACTATGTAGGAAAAATATAATACAAATGCAAGTACAAGTTTCAAAGAATGGAGTGATGAGTTAACTGCTTTCACAGCCAGATGTGCCCAGAGACAGCTGTTCCTTTCTACCATAGGTTATGGGAATGCCTACATTTGGCCTAAATGTTTTATTAATAATTTGATGGCATTTCTCCTTGATAACATATACTTCTAAATGGACTTTTTATTATTTACAGCTATGGGCATAATAAAAATTGCTGCTCATAAAAATGCGCAAGACAACCAGACAATTGCTTAAGTCGAGTACTTAATTGAAATTTTTGTTTTAAAGGATTTTTTTCTGAAGCTACAGAAAGTGCATTAAAGCATTATTACTAATACAAACTTTTGAACCTTAGTAATTTTCTTCTGCAATTGTCAATATTTTTTTGCCTCATATGGTGAAAGTCTCTTAAATAGATACAACTAATGTTAGGAAGTTAGAAACTACAGTTATCCAATTACTTATAACCTCCTTAAGAATGAAATGAATCCCATCGTCCCTTTCCAAATCAATAGCTAAGTTTTGTTGTAAATATATCACTTCATTATGTGGGAAAATGTCTGGAGCTCACACAATCTGTCTTCATACCGTCACTTCCTTTCTCCATTCTTGGTGGACTAAAATTCAGTAACTATTGTTGCCTGTTATATTCTGGATACTGAATGTGATACTACAGTTACCAGACTTAAAACAGACAGCATCCACAACCACAGTGCAAAGGTCCTCCTTGCTTATGCCAATCCTAATAACATAGTTTCTTGCCTAGATATAATGGAAAAGTATGATTAATTGACCTTGGGAATGTGGAATTGTGTGATACCATGAAAGGAGAAGGAACCCATTTGGTACATGAGCACTGGCAGGAGATTCATGCACATCTGACCTTGATCAATGTGTAGGTTTCTCCACCCCAATACCTTTTTTTTTTTTTTTTTTGGGGAGACTTTATTGCCTGCCTGGTGTTGTCAAGTCACAGTGAAAGGATAAATGACATATAGCGGAATTTCTCAGTCAAGGTTGTAAAACTAGCAACTCCTTAATTTAGCTATTTTAATACTTCTTTGTCATCATCATAGGAACCCTTTCCTGACTTTGAGTGTTGTGAAGCTTATTTAGATCTCACCCTCATCTATTTCCTTCTTCTATAATCATCTCCCTGTCTTCTCTGCCTTAAGCCACCAACCCTTTGTTTAGGATCTTCCCTTTTTTCCCCTTTCTCTTCTCTTGCTGTATCCTTCAAGTAAGCTGGCAGATAAAGATGCATTGAGCACTTTCTAGTCCATTGGTGTTGGAACTGCTTTTGAGCAGAAGTTACATATTTTTCTTAGATGACAGGCAATTTCACATCTGATTTCTTTAAGATCTCTCCAGCGATTATCAGCTGGATCAAGTAATCTATTTTACTCAGTAGATAAGTCATAGAATTTGAATTTCCATTACCAATATTTGATTGTTCTTCAAATTTCCTCTCTGAAAAAAAGTAATCCAGAACTAAGTATCAGTTTTACAACAGCAAAGACAAATATAACTCCTCAATTTTCTTTCACTGTCTTATATCTAATGTTTCACTCACCGCTCTAATCAATTCCTTATTTCTGATAATTATTTATATTATATTCTAATATATATTTGTTAACTCTGAAGTTACTAGGAATACATTCTCTTTCTCTGTCAAATTTCTTTCTTCATTTACATTTGCTGTGCCAAAGTTTAGTTTGAGACTGAGACCAGGGAGATTTGCTGGGACATCTGGGAGGGCCTTTTCTTATGGGGCTTCATTGAGATCTATCTTTTGGACACAGCTGGTTCAGGGTTTGTGACCCTCTGTGACATTTCAGTACTGGAGTCTGGAATATATGACATTTATCTACATTAAGCATTACTGGGTTTATCTTATCCAATGTAAAATAAATCAAACTAATTTTTTTGATCTACTGTAAAGAAGCAAGATATTGGTTCTCCTCCAATTTCTATTTGCTCCTTATGCTCCTTTATTGTAAGGATCCTATGACTGTTTTCTTTGTGTGAACTTGTATGTTTGAATACATGAGTGAAAGGTGAAGGATACTGATGGTGAGCCAGCTTGGCCTAGTGGTTAAGACACCAGGCTAGAAAGCAGGAGACTGAGTTCTAGTCCCACTTTAGGCTTGAGAGCCAGCTGGGTGACTCTGAGCCAGTCACTCTCACCCCAACTCACCTCACAGGGTTGTTGTTATTGTGGGGAAAACAGGAGGAAGGAGGAGTACTAGGTTTGTTTGCCGCTTTGAGTTATCTGTAAAAAATAATAAAGGTGGGATTAAAAAATCTTTTTAAAAAACCTGATTCATTGGGTTACTAAAGCCTCCTTTATTTTATGGACAGCTCAGATGATGTTTCACTCTGCAATTTCCTTGGTTGACAGTGACCCACAGCTTGAAGACTTTCATGTTTCTCCACTTCTATATTAAAAATGGTCTCACCGCAGTCCTCAGTGCTTTGTGCCATCAATTCTGCTTTGATTTTGCTTGGGTGTTAGTAGCACCACTATGCTTTGAGAACTGAAGCCTATTAATATGCTAATGCTGCCTTTGCTTTTCCTGCCTTAAAGAGACACTTTTGATGCTGGATTAAAATATCTTTATGTCTTACAAACTCCTAAAATATGAAAGAATAAAATATATACTATGACATTTTCATTATGTGTGTGTGTGTTTAACTTTTTATATATTTTAAGCTGATCCTTAAAAATGGTTCACTGAGGATAGAAAAGCCTTTACTACCATGTTATGTTTTCAGATAACAAGTATATGCTTTAGTAGTAAGTTGCAAAGCAATAAACCTTCCTGTACCTGGAGGAGCTGTTTCAAGTGGCTGTTTTTTTCTTTCTTTTCTTTTCTTTTTTTGCTGCTCTCAACTTTTCTTGTGCCTCAACAGCTTTAATTCAGATGAATACAAGGAAAGGGAGATAGAGGTTTCTTCCATTTTTCCTTAAGTATTATAACATTCGTATGAATGTGGCACAGGAGAGCAGAATCTGTAACAGAAAATAGTCTCCTGAGTCCTCTCTGCAGATTGTAGTAGGTTATCTTGTATCCTAAGACATTCCCATTATGCCCATCACCCCTCCCACCTGTTTGCCCACTATGGATCACAGCGTGATTATGTCTGGGTACAGGCTATCATCCTCAGTCAAAATAAAAAAAAACCCTCCTAACAGCAGAATAATAAAAGCATGCATGCAGTGGCAGAAACCTCAATGCCCCAATATCTGTTGGCTGTTTCTGAAAAGCATGCTTCTGAGCGGTTGGTGATCATTAACTCCCAAGGGAACTGTATAGGGTCAATTCTGGACTGCAGCTGCAGAGGTTTCAGTATGTGTTTTATGTAACCTTGGAAAAGAGAGACTCAGCAGCACTCAAGACAAGTAGCACTGGAAGACCCTCTTGATGCATCAGAAGCTGGTTAGTGTGGATCTGATAGCACATCTTCTAATTGAGCAGTAAGTTCCCTGTGGTGGAGGTTAGAATCCTCTCTTGTTCTTCTGGAAGTGGGATGCTGTTCTCTCATTCCCCATAGTTTTAAACAATCACTATGCAAGGATTCCTTCTTTGAATATCAGTGTTCAAAGGAACTTCATATGCTCTCTCTGGGAAAGGTTCTTTTTAAGATGAAGGAGCCTGGGGCAGGTTGTTCTGACCAGCAGGCCTGCAAGTGTTTTTCTCTGGGGATGACAGAAGAATATCCTTTGAATCTTGAAAACTGCTTCATAGTCCTTGACATGAGCTGTATTGATCACTCTCCCTCCTACCTTCCTCCTAATAACCTTTGCCATCCTTTGTATATAAATTAACCTTGTAGGCATGACAAGCAGCACTTAAATTAGGCTTTAGCAGTACGAAACAAGTCACAGGCACTGAAATGTTATTGTACATTCAAAATAGCCAATCAGCTGTTTGATTAGGACTAGATTAATTAGTGGTACATTTCTGGCCCTGGCCATAGAGAAGCATTTAATTTTTGCATTAATCTCCATCTCTTTTTAAAAAGAGTGAACATGAACATTAGATTTAATGTATATTTAAGTATAAATGTCTAAGTGTATTTTCTCTCAGCTGGGCATTTCTAATTTCTCAAAGTACACATTTTAAACCCTTTTCTTTCCCAAATATGCATTTTTAAAGGATCTCCCTATAAAGGACAAAAGATGTACAAGTAGTTTAAAACTTTTTTGAATTAAGAACTGCATTAGAACAGTATGAGTGCTGGTACACAATTTCCAATATGTACATTGATCAGAAAATGCAGTTCATTTACTATCAGAACTCATAAAGTTCTAATTCATGCAGCTTACTGTTTGTCTCTTTGCAGTATGTACATCTGCATGGAAGTTCCCATTCAATGTTATAATATTAGGCAAAAGTACTGGAGAGTATTTGTAATATTTTTTCAGTATAGAACTAGAGCATATAAAAAGCAAGTGAGCTTACATTCAGGCACACGCAATACAGATATATCAGGCCAGCCCTAGAAAGTCCTTTGAAAGACGTGCCAGGAATTTCTTAACAACTGCCTCAATCAGCTCCAGATCTCCAAATATTTTTTCTAGCCTAACTGAAAACGACATACATTTTTTTCCCAGTGTCCACCTTTTAAGTAGGCGAAACACAGAGATACTTTCCCCAGTAGTGTCATGATAAGGCATGAAGAGACAAAGAAACACAAGTCCTACTGTTCATCATTTAAGGTACAAGAAGCTGGAAGAGAATGCTACTTACTCACTCTGCAGAAGAGAATATAGTCAACAGCAAATAATAATAACTGGTCTGTCATTGTTCGCATCTTTTAATGGTGTTAAAAATCTGCAACTTCAGGCAGGTGTCTAGAACAAAATCCCAATATTGTGTGGATGGATTTTTGTTCAACAGAATCCCTCTTTTCTTCCAGAGCCACCTATAAAATATACCTTCAGATTCTCTTCCAGAAAACTGCAGAAATCCTGGAAGCATCTTTTGATAGCAGGAACTGAAAAGCAGACAGAAATCACTCAGTTCCCCATTCCACCAATGGATATGCTTCATTGATCTATCCATAGAGTGGAACCATACATTGGATTTTGCCACGCAATCTGCCTCTTGGTTCTTGGATTATAATGATAAAGCAGTAGTTCCAAATTTGATACCCTCAGATACCAACTAGAAGTCTGGACGTATACCTCTAGCACATGTAGAAGGAACTAAATTGGGCAGAACTTCAACAATGAATTTCAGAATTCCTGCAACTACGGGTATCAGAATATACAGGTATCAGAAATATTATCTTATAATTTATGTTGAATAACCATATTTAACATAAGCATATGGACCTATCTAATAATAGGAACTACATTTACATGATCCATATGAATGGTTTTAAATTATTTTAATTGTCAGAACAATTGTTCAGAAATTTACTAATCATTATACCAGTGTCTTTGCTTTTCTTGTAAGAAAACAGTCAGCCTGCCCTTTTAAAAAGGCTTCAGGTTTTAAGTATATTAAAATGTGATCACTTTCAAAAGCTGGCTGAACCTGGAGGAAACTGGCAGCTCTGTCAGTCATGTGCATGTTAAATGAAGGCAGACTTTGTGTGTACATATTGTTACCCCCCAGTTGTCATTGTTGAATTAAATATTGTGGGTTTATTAATTGGGTGGGTCATTTCTAAAATACTGAGCGGTCTTTCCTCTAACTAGCCCATTAACCAACCTGAGTTGCATTTTGCAAAAGCACATACTGTATACCGATTTCAAATGCCCCCAGGATTGTCAAAATTTTTCCACTTAACAGTAAGCCTTTAGACCTGAAATTCTGAAGCTGGTGATGGTACAGAAACTTTTTTATTATAGAAACAGAGACACAGATGGAGAAATAACCCATAAAAATGTCACTTCTGAGGTTTTATGGATTGTAGCCGAACCCTTCTTCCACCTCCTTTTTAGCAGAGGCTATTCATAAGACAAGATAAATTAGATCAAAGACACATTTAGTTTAATACCTTTTTTTCCCATCATAGCAAACTAGATTTGCTGAATATGTAGTATGCAGATGCTCTTGTGTAAGTGCCCAATTTGTACTGAGACCATGATGCATGAGGGAGGAAGATTAATTCTTCTCCTTGGGCCCATCATTTCAGAAGATTCACCCTCTTGTGTACACATTTAAAAGGGAAATCATTGGTGTCAACTGGGACTATTTTAACTCCCTGCTTCCCCCTCATACAAGAGGGGTTTGTCTGTATGAAAAATAAAAAGGTAATGGTAGCTGTATATTATGAATTTAACCTATTATGTACTTGGGAGCAGAATATCTCACAAAGAGGACATACGGATAATGGCACTTCTGGAGCTTCTCCCAGTGTTTGACTCTGAAGGGCACGCTAAACATTGTACAGATTTCATAACTTAGATCAGAATGTCAAAAGCATAGGTTTCTAGAGTTCCACTATATCTTTGGAGTGAATTGCGTGGAATATGTTTCTGCATTACTTTTATATTTTCTATTGTGGAGCCAAGCCAGCTTTATGTAAGACTGATAGATCAGTTTGGGATTTGTACAAGTATTAGTGAAGACATACTATTTAAATTTAGAGCAATTCTGTTCATTTCATCAATATATGAAGCATCAGCCAGATAATCAGATACTCTACACTTCATAATGGATTATTTGGTTTGGGACTTTTTTTCAAAAGTATATGTAAAAACTCAAAATAAGCATTTTAGCTGTATTATCCATTATGCCATAATACATAGAAATTGACTTGAATGCCTTTAAGTACTGAATCTGAATTAACATTTGAAACCATGTTTTTTTGGCATATGTAATAGCAGATCATAGTTTCAGGAAACAAATATTCATCTCTTTTGTAAATATCTATAGAACTTAAAACAATCAAGCCTTCATTTACAGATAGTATCTGTCCTGGTGAAAGTTCTAAGGCACCATAACTATGCTTTATCAATGTCTTCATTGGTCCCCTGGCAACTTATTCTCTCACTTATTAGAGCAAACTAGGCTCCTGTTTGCTATACTTTGTAAGGTAGATGAAAGGACAGCTAGGGAAGAAGGATATACTGTCTTAGTGCCATGAACCTTCTGAAAGATTAGACATCATCCATGGGAGAAGACATTGCAACTTGATGGCAAATGGCAAAAAAGGATTACCTTAGTTTCTCATGCTAATAAAATAAAACTTGGATAATTAAATTTAGGAAGAAACAATAATTCTAGTTAAATACATCTTCTATATCTGGAAAAGGAAGGAAGGAGCAATTTCTAGTGAACTGAACTTGTCTGGTCCATTTTGAGAACTCTCCCCAAGCCAACATGGATTGAATGTTTGAAGCTCTTCTGCTATCTTTTTATTCCAACTACTGGAACCAAGGGAGGTGAAGCATATCACATTGGCACAAGAGGATCATGCACAGTCAGCACCGTTGGTCAAAGCTGGAGCCTTCCATCAATTCTTCCTTCTGGGTGATACCAAATGGCAAAGAGATTCTGTAGTCTGTGGCCTTTGCCGCTGGAAGCCATTGAGGAATTCTTAAATAACCTGTTCCTCTTAAGACTCTTCCAAGAAGGCTATATGCCTCTTAGGAAATGAAGATTTTCCACGATTACATCAATCTGTGGTCATTGTGATAGATAACCTGTTAACAAATTATATCTTCAGTCTTCTGAATGCCAAAGTACAGACATTGAGACTTAGGTAATAAGTAAAGAACAATAAACTTAGTATCCTCTATGTAGTCCCACTTGCAAATTTTTGTGCTAGCAACTTTTCTGATCCACAGGGCAGTTTCATACCACCTCAGGAAGACAGGAACATTTCATCAATAGATCATGGTTGCCTCAATCAGCCTTGTCCAGTCTGTTCAGCAAAAATTGGATTCTAAGCTTAAGAAATTTCACTAACAATGACAGCATAGCAGATGTGCAGATTATGACAGCAATTAGATGGATGATTTTATGGGTCTTGTGGCCACTGGAGAAGGACTTAGAAATGGATCGTAGCACTTCTTGACTCCTGTGAACAAATTCAGCATCTTGACTTAACTTTTCCAAAACTGAGCAAATGCTTTCCAAGCTGCAATATCTCATTCTGAGAAAGGGAGCACTCTTTGCAGTATCAGATGTTGCTCAGCTTCCAGCACTCCCAAGAGGCATTTAATTTGCTTTCCCTATACATTCCCAGAGTGGTGGTTGCCCTTCACAAGAAAACCTCTAATTCTTCATCAGGCTGCATCAGGCTGAACTCATCCACTGCATCTTCTTTTTCTCAGGATTCCCAGACCTCTATGAATTCTGGTGGAAGCACTAAATGTTCTCCCAGTTCAAAAACAATGATTTGCTGAGGCATAATGCTTTGATTTTTCAGGAAAAAAATGAAACAGAACAGTTTTTATCCCTGACTGGCTTCCAAATTTGAAACCCAGAAAACCAAGCTTTATTTATGGCTTTGCACTTCAGATGCAAAATTTAGGTGCTGAACTCCAGCCTTTGATGGCAAGGTTAATGGATGATCTGCCTCCAGACAGTTGGCAGCTTGCCATTTCACCTGAAAAGCTTTGGGAGGCTTCATGGCCTGACTTCCTGGTTTACTTGAAGAGCCCAACAGGATTGGTCTGAATACTTAAAGTACCTGCCCAAATCAGCTTCAGAATTTTCGGATTTTTATATGAAACTAACAAACTCAGACACAGAGTTGGTTGCGAAAATAAATATGTAATAAGTCCTTAGTAATGACAAGATCCTTACCAAGTTATATAAAAATAACACATGTTTGCCTAAAGAAATACAGACAGAAAGATGAGAAATACTTAACTATTGTATTTCTGAGAAAAACAATGCACGCGCCCAGAAACGCTACCTTTTTTTGGACAGAAAAAGGCAAGTCAAACATTACTAGGAGTTTTCTTCAGACTCTTTCTGAATCTGCACATCTCTAGCTTTTGAACTGGGAGGTGGGAGTGCAATTTTGCTGTATTTGCTTTCTGGAAGCACTTCTAAGAGTTAACATGGGATAATGCTGCTAAGAATTCTAATTAAAACAAAGTAGCAGTGTTCCAATAAGCACTTTCCTGTAACTTCTTTTCTCTGCACCGTCATCAAATTTAAGATGGAATTGATTTTTAAAACAGAATTACCTTGGCAAGACCACCATCTTTCTTGATTTCCTATACTGCACTTCACCTGACATTTTGGTGGTTCCCAATAATAACCTTTTAATGGTTTTTGTTTGCATAATTGCTGAAGTCCTGCATGCTTGCAGTGTTATAGATGCAAATAAGATGCCTGAGTTGAGCAAAACAGTACTAAATATATGGCTACAACAAAGGTGTTGGAGGCTGTTTTGTCTTGTTCCCTTACACACATTTTCCTAACTAATGTTGGTCCTGAATCTTACAGCAGGCATTTTAATAGGTTTGATAAACTGTGCTGAATTATTAGCTTCTAGATGATTGTTTCCAGATGTGAAAGAAACAGTGTGGCAATCCAGCAATTTTTAGTAATCCAGCAATGTCAGACTCTAGATTTAAACAGCCATATGCATTACTTGGGGATAAGCACCATTTATATATAAGCTGTGTAAAAGTGACAGAATAAAATGAGCGCCTCTAATTATCTTTTGATCTAAGATCTTATTTTCAGGTATATAGGTAAACTTAGGTATTCAGGCAGAGCCTAGTTTTTCCTATTACATCATCTCCTGCAGGATAATTGCAGGAGAGTGGTAGCTTCAGACTTGGCTACAAAATAAAGCACCAGCTACTCTCCTAAAAAGAAATGACTGAGGCCTAGTTATTTTGTGCCCTGGACAATCAGAAGCATTTTCTATTAGACTCCCCAGACACTTCTTTTAAAACTTAATATAGAGAGAGTACACTTCAAAATAAGAGCCAGTTTAGTGGAGTGGTTAAAGACCCCAAGCCAGAAACCGGGAGACTATGAGCTGTAGTTCCATTTCAGACACTAAGGTCACCTGGGTGACCTTGGGCCAGTCCCTCTCTCTCAGCCCTAGGAAGGAAGCAGGCCATGGCAAACCACTTCTGAAAATCCTTGCCAAGAAAACCGTGTGGACCAATCTAGTCAGTTGCTAGAGGTCAAGATGGATTCAAAGGTACAAAACTAAATAAAACCCCAAAATCAAAACAACCCCCCTACACGTGTATGTATGTATTGCACACGTGCACAGAAATCAATAATTAGGGCCGTAGTTTCTTTCTGCAAATTTAAATCCAGTAAATAATCATCCCAAAGCAACATATGACTAATCAAGTTAAGTTTCAGTTCTGAATGGCAAAGTAGATGAAAAATTTGCCTGGATCTGCTGTAAAACTTTCAAATACAACTAAACAACTAAAGGTTGTTCAATCCTGGTTTTTAAATTGTTATCGGGATTGTTGTGCCTATATAATCTCAATCTCTGTCTCACTGTCAAAAAAAGTATTTCCAAAAATCTTTCTTGGGATTCTGCCTGTGAAGTGAAACTCAAAATGCATATTTTTTTACCCCTTATCTAAAAGCGCGCACAATAAGATTGGAAGGATCATCATTTGCAAATGCCAGTTATATTTATTTTTGTTAATAGTAGATATTGGAAATTTCAATTATTTAGGATATTGCTTAATCTTTATATTAGCATGGATCAGAGAAAATATCTATATTTTGCCACAGTGTATACCACAGCAGAGAATGAGAGAGAGGGAAAATTTATGAAATTTTTTCCCCCTAGCCTGGGGAGGTTAGAGAAATTCTAGGTTCATGAGTGAAAGACATGCTGACAAAGTGCTGATAGCTGTGATCGTGGGTTTTGTTGTCCTTCCCTTAAATATTTTTATTCTGTCGACACATACAACAACATTCCTACTGGCAGCCTAACATACATCATTTCGCTACCCACACACCCACAGACCCATTGCCTCTCTTGAAATAATATTACATTATATTTATATGGATTTAAATAGGAGACATGGAGTTCTCAGAAGCCAGTCAAAGCCACCAAGCTCATCTCAAGGAATTACAGATGCTATCAACACTTTAATGGAACTCAAAACAAGATTTATCTTCCTAATAAAAATATGAATTCTAATATTTTCACTAACAGGAGGAAAGCCTCAACAGATAGATATTAACCTCTGATATTGCAGGAATGAGGCTGGTTTCAGAGTAGACAGACTCCTCTAGATTTTTATTATTTTTCCTTTACAAGTTGCATCCAGGTTACAAAATAATATGAAAAAGTCAGAAGGCAAGCAAAAAAAAAAATTTTTTTTTTTGTTCGTCAAGACAAAGTATATACATGGACATGTCTATAGATAAGAATATTAACATCTGTCTATACTACCGTCAATGTCTTTATTCTTTGCAGTCAATATTCTGTGGTTGCCATCTGTTCTTTGGTTTCAAAATTTCTTCTGGACATATGTTTTGACATGGAATCTTGGATTCTGTATGTCTGCAAAGGGTAATTGTCTATGTCTGATTCATAGAATAAGTAGGTCATAAAACAGAACTGTATGTTCTGTAGAAATAGATGACAATCACCAATTACTTTCTAAGATAAAGAGAATTACAGGAAGTTGTAATATGATATAAAGGGAGCAACTAAACTGTAAATTAAGAAGCAGTTCTTTGAGATTTTTTTTAAAAGATGGAAATAAGCACAGCAAGTGGCCGCATCCATCTGACCTTGTCTGGGCTTGGTTGGGATACCTCCCTCTTCAGCAGCTTTTCTGGAGTCTAATGCTATCCTCTATATGCTCTAGGCTAGACTGAATGCTAATAAATAAGTAATTACATCCCATAAAAAGGCAACTACTACTTTCAAGAAAACTTCTGTGTTACCATGAAGCCACTAGGAGCCAAGCCCAGCTCCAGGGAGACTTGACTTTTTTCAGGTTATTGAGACCAACTTAATAAATCTGCCACAAAATCCCATTGCACATAATTTAGTCCATCAACAGCAATATGGCTCTTCAAATATTACACTATAGAAGAAGAGCAAAGAAAAATATTTGTAGCTGAGAATTTTTTTAAAAAGGCAACCCAGGCTCTGCATCATTTGATACTAGAAGTGAATAATGTGCATTGCACACCATAAATACTGTAGGGTGTGAGATGTCTGTGCTGCAGAGTGGTGATTCCTTGAGAGCTCTGCAAGCAGTAATGGGGGGTGGGATTCTTCAGAAGCAGCCTTTGTGTAGCCTGGCATCACACTTTCTCTCGAATGCTTCCAAATATATGCAGTTTACTCTAGTTACAGGCAGCTCCATCTTTGCTTTCATGCTGAGCAATCACCTAACAGAGGATATACTGATTTCCCCCTATAAAATACTAACCCTTATTTTGACATTTTAATTATACATACCTTGTAATGGCAGAATTAAGATCCAAGGATGAAAATGAAAAGGCCTTGAAATATGTGACATTTTCTCTGGCAGCTTTATTAACTTACACTCTCCCCCTCAGCTTCTCTTGCTTTTTAGTATCCTGCCTTGATACATAGTGCTTGCTTCAAGAGTGCATTGAACTATGCTGCCTTACCAGTACTTAATGTGATTAATATTTTCCATTTATTATGTAATTTAAAACAGAATGCAAAATACTGAATACAACACCAGTTTTGGTGTGCCCACTTTTTTAGAGTTTAAAATGTTTTCAGTTTTGTGTTGTTTTAAATCAATTTCCCCAGCCCTAGCCTCTTCTGAAATGTACATCTCACCACCAAATCAGTACTTTTACCAGTAAATACTATAATAATTCCCCCAAAGTATAGTTAATGAACAGAACCATTCATTATTATAAATACTATACTAATTCCCAAAAAATATAGTTAATGAACAGAACTATTCATCCTCATCATAGAAAGGATAATCTCTGAACATTGTATTTTGCATTAACATAGCCTAAACAATTTATTATTAAAGTCTAAACTAGTGGCAATTTCTTGCCTAAGTAGAATGTTGAGTTGAAACTCCATAGAGATTCAATGAGCATAATATTCCTGAAAGTTGAAGAAGAGGAGGCTGTCAGCAGTAAACCCTAGACAATCTTCTATATTCAGCTTGATCTCTCCCATAATCATTCTCTCAGTATTTTGAGAAGCCAGTCTTCCCCCAGAAGTCATGGAAGAAAAACACATGAGAGCAATTTTGGTTAAAAAATAATCTACTTATTTTTGTATTATTGGAAAATAATCTCTTGTTAATATGTTTTACTTGATGGCAAGTAGACTTCTGATCTCAGAAAATGTGAAGAAAAGGAAAATGTATATGCAAGAAGATTAGTAATCTGATTCTGCCAATATATATTTCCATATCTGAACTGGACATTGGTAGCTATTGTTATAAAAAATAAGCATTGATGTAATCTTCCTATTCATTATTTCCATTGTACTTTCTTTGTTCTCTCTTCTTCATAAGGAAGTTAAATAATCAAAACTGACAACATTGTTGCTGACAAATGAGAAGTCATGTTTTGAAAGGAGAGCCAAAGAGGTTTTTTTCTTTAATCAATGCATATATCAAGCCATAGTGACAAAAACTAATAGCAACTTCTTACCCAACTCAGACTTTCCACTCAATCACAACAGGTCCAAATTACATGCCATTGTTTATGGTTATCTTGGTCCATTAAGGACTATTTTGTCTTTCCAGAGTGATGATATAGCCAACAGTGACCAGCAAGAGGCAGCCAAAACCACAGCAGGGCCAGGGCAAAGAAGGCTACCCAGTTCCAGCTGGTATTGCAAATACCAGACATGAAACACTGGGTTCAGGACCACGGAGAGTAGCCCCATGGCTGGAATGCAGAGAAACTACTCCAGCAATGAGCTGGAATATGACAGGGTTTGATGACAAATCCATGATAGTCTTGCTAGAAATCTCAATTGCTCATATGCTGTACTGGTTCAAAATGCCCCTTTTGCTGCAGTGCTGGCTTCTTCTGGGTGATCAATGTTGGGAACGAGTCATGACAATTGGAGTATGAGGCCATCCAGTTTACTAAAGAACCTGAGGTTCACTCTTTTGAATTAGAGATTAGAACCAAGACATAATCCAGACTGTGAGATTTAAAGGCGGGGTGGGTAGGTGGGTTGAAACCAGAGAGATTCTGGAATGATTTAGATATTTCTTCAGAGCTGTCCACAGAAAAGAGAAAGTCCAGTTATAGCTCTCTTGAGATTTCTTTATCACTAGAAATCTCAGAGAGCTATAACTGGACCCTGACAGAAATTGGTTTGAAATTGAATTTCTCAGGCACAGTTTATGCTAAGTGTCATTTGGTTTAAAGTTATAGTTATTCCTCTACCTCTGATGCCATTTCATCTAATGATGAAACTGGTGATTAAATAAAAACCAAATCAGGAAAGCTGCTCTAATCAATATTTTGCATGTAAGTTTGGATAGAAGCTCAAGCTTTTCTTTTAAACAATATAATGCTACTTCAGTTTGGAATAAGGTACAAAACAAGTCTAAAAGTACACATGTAATATGTTTTTCATGCCTCAGCATCCCTCTTTCCAGCTATCAGAAATATGGGAGTTAATGCTATTTCAAGTTTGACTTCTTACATATACAAATTATTATCAAAACAGGCTCAGGTTTTGTTTTTTTTTTAATTTATGTTCCAGTAAACAGAGATCCCATTTTCCTCATGCTTGCTTAGTTCTGTCTAACAATCTATAATGAATTATTCAATCATTCCCCGGATGACTCTTAAAAGCTCAAAGGAAATGTTTAACTTCTGCTGATTTTTAGTTATGTTGAGAGTAATTTTATTATTTTCAATAGCTTCTGAAAAATCAGGAAAAACTAATTTTTTTGAGGAATATTTATAATTCCTAACTCAAAAATGTGTATTACTTTTCCTAATCCATTCGCCAAGATCACAGCATTTCCTTTGCAGTTATGAAAAAATAAACTGTAGTTCTTAGAACAGATGCCAGAACCATTTTTAACTGCCAAACATGTGCTGCTGTTATAATATTTTATCCACAAGATATTCCTTTTCTGTGAACATTGCACTGATTTAGTGATCCTTGGAGTTTTGGTGATGCAGGTATGAACCTTTTTGTGCATATACAGCCCATATATAATGCTTATCTAGGCTTCATGCAAAGGAGTCCCAAGTCAAGAACTCTTCTTCATCTCTCTCATTCTCTCCCTCAAAACATACAGAGATAGATTAAAAGAGCATGCTCCTTTTTCCCCATCATATCACCAATATCTTCCCCAGTTGCTAGTGAGGTTGGAGAAAGTTTCTTCAGAATGGCATAAGCTGGGACATCCAGGTCGGCAGTAAGACTGGGGAATCAGTAGAATTGATAGGAAATACCTTGTCCAAAGACTTCTCTTATTTCTCTTGTACAGCACATCTAATGAGCTAAATCCAAATAATACAGATAATAATGTATTAATGATAACAAAGATATTTTATCAGATTGCTTCTATGCAGGCTGTGAATTGATTAATCACCTGCAATCTTTAAAGCCACTTCTTTGGTTAGCAATATTTTTATACAAAAATGACTTCAGTACAGGGAAATTATCAACCTAATATATGCTGATAATGGGAACCAGCAAAATACAGATCTAACATACAATTTTACTGGATACTAGTGTGATAATGCTAGCAGTTATTTCACATTCTCCTTGCTTTCCTGGCAGGACATCCGAGGTGAAGAAAACCAACCACTACTTGGTGTACCTATGCCTTAAAATGGTGGCTATTTTCTGAGGAAATGGAGTGAACAGAGGTGTTGGGGAGAGATAAAGATGGGTAGTATTGAGGACTGCAGAATGGGAAGGACTCATGGCCAGACATTTGGCTTGTTTCATCTAGACAATGATACATCTCTTTGGTGAAAATAACCTTGTTGTCACATGCTTGAATTGTAACCTTTTAGCTCAATGTTATTGGTTCTTTGGCTGCAGTCTACTTTGCAGCAGCACTTCTTTCTTCCTCTAGTTCATGTTGAATTCATTTTTCTCATAAGCACAGTTACTCCATTAATGTAGGAGCACCATCTTCAGAAAGTAGCTTAGGATGCAGGATAGAATGAGTGTTTTTAACAATATGGGTTTCAAGTCGGTGTTCCTACACTTAGTTTGAAATATTTATCTAAAGAAAATCCAGCACTAGTCAAATTATGTAATGAGGGAGCAGCTATAGACTGAGATCTGAAAATACCTTATGAGTAGTTCTAATGAAGCTTTAGGGCAATTCCAGATAAAACTCTTGTTTCTTCATTGGCTCTTTCCCCTAAAGGCAGGGATTTTTGAGGACCATAAATGGAATTCCAAGAGGGCCAGGAAAAAAGTGTATATTTTTATATGTTCAGTGAACTCAAAGCTATATTTTTTACTCCTGTTCATATCCTCCGCACATTTTCATATTCAGTAGTTTAAACCATATATTGAATTCCAAAATGCTATTAAAATCACTGGATTTTTCTGCACCAAGGCTTTTGAAATCCATCTCAATTGTACATAAATAAGCTTCCATTTTGAACATTCACATTTACAATTTTGTGGCTAGCATATATTGCCATATTCAAATAATGAACAATTAAAATATAGCTTGCTGTTCAATTTAATTAGCTCCTGGAAATTAAGGCATGTATTTGTCTTAGTAAGAGAACTGTCATCATCATTATTTAGGAGTTCTGTTCCATGAGCAAAAGAGACTAGCAGCTTGCTCATTTCATATAACCTTTCAGATTTAATTCTCTCTTTTTATCTATAGTAAAGAAAGCCTGATAAGGGAAAGTATACTGGAATTAAAAAATGTAGATGAAAAAGAAGCTACAGAATGTTTATTTATGGTGAAGAATATGTGAAAGTAACCGATAATACTAGTTATTTGAATTAAGCTGAATAGCTAGATTCCTTTTTTTCAGTGAACTCAGTTAAATCATTGAGGAAATTAAGATGCCATTTTAGTCCAATTACCAGCAGATTTTCTCTTCCTACACTGAGAACTCTCTTGTTTCTAATTTTAAATATAGTAACTTACATTGCTATCACAAATGCACTTCATTCACTTTTTCCCATTTCCCACTTTTGTAATTCAAATTAGGATACAATTCACATTGGCCAATTTTACCTCTAGTTTAAAGAGTACCATTTCTTGAAGCATTCATATGTTGCTAAATTATTGTTTAAACAAATCAGTTGTGAAAAGAAGTAATGTAAGTAAAATCTCCAAGTCAAATTTAACTTGTGATGACTTCATAGACATAATCATGTGGTTTTCTTGAAAGCAGTGTGGAAGTGATTTGTCATTGCCACCTTGTATTTTTTTTTCACTGCGCAGTCTGGTTTACAGCCTTTTTTGTTTATATTTTATTTAAAATTTTAATTTATAAGGCCAACCCAACTCAGATCTGATTCTTTGTAGCATACAATTAAAATCAGTGCAATACTGAAAAAAACAACATCCACACACATGTGTGTATGTGTGTGGGGGAGAGATATAACATTACCAAAACCAACAAAATGAATCAAATGGGCACACCACTAACTTATCCCAGAACTTGGGAAACAAGCCACATGTTTAAAAAATGTTTAAAGGCATGCGAAGATAGTTCAATCTGAACCTCCAAGAGGATATTAGAGAGGAACGGCACCACAAAAGAGATAGCATGCTTTTTAGGTCCCATCAGATGACATTTCTTAATAGAAGGGACATAATACCAGCTGGAGACTAGGAACATTGAGAATCTGGTGACCGGGCAAGCAGTGTGAATATTGGAAGTGAGAAGGTGTAATCAATATCAAATACGGACCTTCTCTGTGTGTGGCCAACTCCCAGATTCCTGCCATGTCTACCTCTGCCTATAACCACTCAGATAGTACTTCCTGTTTTATCTCCTTCATCAATCCCCCCCAGCCCCTGCTTCCTCTCCTCCAATTCCCAGGAACCACTTAACACAACCATTTTCAGCCCACCATCAATCTACCCCCACATCTGCCCTAGTGCATTCAAAAGACAGTGGGAAAACCAAGTTGTTGAAAGGCTGTCCAAACACAACACACTCCCACCCCACACATTATTTGCACCTCTTGTTTGTTCCAATCACAATGACCTCAGTTGAGATTCTGTCAATGTAGCTTTACAATACAGTGGAATTAGCTCATTTGGTTGTGATTCCTATTTGGTTTACCTGGCGAGGTGGACATCAATCTTGCAAGTCTGAAAGTACAATTCTCCTCCCATCTCCTTCACAGTTCAAGAAACTAGGGAAGGTCTCTTCTAAGCATTTTGCCCTGCCCACTACCCATCTGTGGACTATGCTGTCTCTTATCTGACCATTCTCTTGGCAGCATTTCTTCACCCAGTGTCCCAAGGTCTTTCCCACCTTTCATTACATTTGATGAGTCCAATGGACACATCCCACCCAACCCAGCTCCCAATACCTTGATTCTTCACTGCACCATCACCAAAGTCCCTACCTGTAGAGGGGTTTGGAGATAACTTTGAAAAATTATGTAAACATCAACTTAGCCCCAAAAGAGAGGAAAGGGTTTAAAAACCCTCAAGATTGTCCTGCCTTGATTCTGTTTAGTATAATTGGCACAGAAAGAATCTCTGTCAGGCTTTCAAGATTCTGCTGTTATGCCCTATAACAACAAAGCTCCAAAATGTCATGCAGTGTGTGGTCCTTGGCCCGGTCTACCTTGAAGGCTGACACTACCTGCCAGAGGACTGGTCTGCTCCGAACACAAGCTTTCCATGTCTTATCCTGGCTGGCTGCACAGCCCAGAACAGCAAGACTTTGAATAGGACCCCATTGCTGAGACAAATCAGGCCTCCCTGACACTAATGGAAACATGCCAAACATGGGTAGAATTCCTATGGGAGGGCTGGTATCTCCATTGCTGGAGATTCACTCTTCTCACTCTACAGCTGCATGCCAACTTGCCCTGCTCTGTGCTGCTCCACTCCTTTTGCTTCTAAGCAGAGCACAATCCAATACTCCAATATACATAGGCTTTCCAAAACCCATCCACCCCAAACAAAGATAAGTCTCCAAACCCCAACATTCAACTACCAGCCCCCTCCCCCATCATCTTCTGGGGAAAAAAAAATCCATTCAAGTATTAACCGGACTTGATCTTGCTTAGCTTCCAAGCTCAGCCAAGGGTAAGGGTAAATCAATATTTTCCATTTGGTGTTGTTGTTGTTTAGTCGTTAAGTCGTGTCCGACTCTTCGTGACCCCATGAACCATATTGCGCCAGGCCTTCCTGTCTTTCACTGCCTCCCTGAGTTTGCTCAATTTCATGCTCATTGCTTCAGTGATGCTATCTAGCCATCTCATCCTCTGCCGTCCTCTTCTCCTTTTGCCTTCCATCTTTCCCAGCATCAGGGTCTTTTCCAAAGAGTCCTCTCTTCGCATTAGGTGACCAAAGTATCTGAGCTTGAGCTTCATTATCAATCCTTCCAATGAGCAATCAGAGTTGATTTCCTTTAAGATTGACTGGTTTGACCTCCTAGCAGTCCAGGGGACTCTTAAGAGTCTTCTCCAGCACCACAGTTCAAAGGCATCAATTCTTCGGCGTTCAGCCTTCTTTATGGTCCAGCTCTCACAGCCATACATTACTACTGGAAAAACCATAGCTTTGACTATGCGGATCTTTGTCGGCAAGGTGACGTCTCTGCTTTTTAATATGCTATCTAGGTTTGCCATAGCTTTCCTCCCAAGGAGCAAGCGTCTTTTAATTTCATGGCTGCAGTCTCCGTCTGCGGTGATCTTGGAGCCCAAATAAATGAAGTCTGTTACTGCTTCCATTTCTACCCCTTCTATTTGCCAGGGATTGATGGGTCCAGATGCCATGATCTTAGTTTTTTTAATGTTGAGTTTCAAGCCAGCTTTCGCACTCTCCTCTTTCACCCTCATCAAGAGGCTCTTTAGTTCTTCTTCACTTTCTGCCATTAGGGTGGTATCGTCTGCATATCTGAGGTTATTGATGTTTCTCCCTGCAATCTTAATTCCGGCTTGTGATTCTTCCAGCCTGGCATTTCTCATGATGTACTCTGCATATAGGTTAAATAAGCAGGGGGACAGTATACAGCCTTGTCGTACTCCTTTCCCTATTTTGAACCAATCGGTTGTTCCATGACCGGTTCTAACTGTTGCTTCTTGGCCCGCATACAGATTTCTCAGGAGACAGGTAAGGTGGTCTGGTATCCCCATCTCTTTAAGAATTTGCCACAGTTTGTTGTGATCCACACAATCAAAGGCTTTTGCATAGTCAATGAAGCAGAAGTAGATGCTTTTCTGGAACTCTCGTGCTTTCTCCATGATCCAGCGAATGATCACTGAGTTACACAAGCCCCTTCGCCACGACAAGGCAGTGATCCATGAAGGGGCCATTTGGTGTTATGGCTTATTTAATAGTGTATGTGATACATTTTCACATAGCCACACCTAACAGCATTATCCTGTATCTGTCTAATCAGAAGTAATTCCACTGAGTTGAATAAGGAGTGATCCCAGGTGAGTACACTAGATAAAAGTATACTACAATCTAGATAGTGGGACTCCCTTTGAAGGATGTTATAATCAGGAGCCGCAGGCCCTTTTCACCACTACTTTGGAACACTGCTTTCCCAAGGTTAGATAAGCATTAATTTTGACAGGATAATTTAGAAAAGCTGTTCAGACTTGGCTATCTCAGAAAACATTTGAGCTCTGATATGAGATGTGGAGCTTTCTAACCTACAGTAAATCATTGATTATGTTTCTTTGGAGTGGTATTCCTTGGTGTGGTAAGACCAAATTATTCTGTTGTACTATAGCAATGATGGCGAACCTTTTGGGCTCGGCGTGTCAAAAATTCGGAAAATGCCTAACTTGACTCTGCTGGAAAATGCTCCCACCACAAACAAAAGAGAAACAATTACCTATTCATTTATTTTTAAAAAATAGTGTCCAATCATGTGTGTTACTATGTATTATATAAAGAAACGTCAAATAATTACAAAAATGAAATACGAGTAAAACTCAGTTTCTTTGGTAACTTAAACAGGGAGAATAGTTGTTGAGTGTTGGTGAACACTGGTGTGTCACCCAAAACATTGTGGCATGTCACCTTTGAAACACGTGTCACAGGTTTGCCATCACTGTACTATATCATTGTTATCATTATTTTCCTTTAATGTTTTTACTGAATTTGAGTGATCACCACTTAAAGTTATTTATTTATTTTGCTATTACATTTATAAGGCTATCCAACTCTACAACACCTCTGGACAGTTTGCAATAAAACCACTAACAGAGTGTACATAATAATACAAATGGGGGAAATCCCAAATGTCCAGAAGAAGCAACCATCCTACTTTTCAAGCTCTTTTAAATACAGTCAATGTAGGAGGCAGACAAATCTCAGGAAGGATGATGTTTCAAAGGGTATTGTTGTCGCTCTGCACTTTTCTGCACTCATTTGCAATTGAAGCAGGTGATAGGAAAATAGAGAGGGAGGGAGGGACGGAGGGACTGGACTGTTGAAAGTAGAGACAGTGAGAACCTATTTGCAACTGCTTTTTGACTACACATCAGCTGACCGAATATCTGCATATAGTTTTCTGTGTTGGACAACAATGTTGTCTAGTACAGATTGATTTTGTTTGCAAGATTAAATATCTGTGATAATGCTAACTTTCTACAGCATACATTTTAACTGCAGCATACAGTTTAATTACAATAAATCTCCATTCATTGATTACCAAGAGGGTAATATTAAGCTGATGAATATAAAACCTTTTGTAAAAGCGCTATGCTGGCAGGAGAGATTGAGGATGCAGAAATAATTATTTTTAATTTGAGCTTTTTGTGAAGGGTAGCATAGGGATATGTACGGTATGTATTCATAAGTAAGAATAATTTGGTTCTATATTGTATTGGAGGGTTAATTCTCATGTTACATAAACATTTTGAGCTAACATTTTCTGGTGATTGCAGCATGAAGTATGTGATATAATCCACAATGAGATTCAGGAGTTCCAGGAATAAACTGTGGCTTACAAACTTCACCTGTATGTAGAATTTAGGAATCTCCACACATCATAGCAAAATGTTTTTATTGCTGCTTATAAGCTTGTTTTTTAAAATAAATAAGTAAATAAATAAATAAATGTACTATGTGCAAATTATACTATATTTATTTAATCTATCATAACATTAAACTAAATGCAGTGTTCCATGACTTTAAACATACACTTTCACAAGTTTAAAGATAAATGTATGTCATGCATATGTTACAAATAAGGCTTTCTCTTCCTCTGTTCTTTCTAAAACTTCCAGTATACTCTTCAATCTATTCTGGGGGGTCCCTTGGTCTTTTGGAGAAGATTAGGGGACCTACACTGGGTCTTCAAGGAGCAGATAGTATTTGATCTGGCCAAAGATACAGTTAGATCTAACGTGTATTATAGACCCCTTGTCCAATCAGAGTTTTCAGAGTTTGTATATGTTTAAAAATAAACACATCTCAACTGTATGTTACAAGCTTTTTAAAAAGTGTAATGGCAATATAAAGTAGGAATGTGAATGCTGTTTAGAAAGGATGAAATAAATGAAAAGCAATTCTGTCAGAATAAATAGCTCTACTTGTGACTAGTGCACACATTTGTTCTCTGCTTTATTTTAACATTAATTAGGTAGAAATTACTTGAAAATACAAGAGGAGAAAAGGAGGATAACACTGTGAAATAATTCTTGCATTATTGTGGCTTGAGATTTGATCAAAACAAATGAGATTAATTAACCATCATTCAGTGGTATATCACATTGATTAGTGGGTTTAAATCATGTTGTGGTATCTTGCAAACAGGAAAACTAATGAAAATTCAAGATACCAGTAAAATGATTTTCACTTATCACTTCTTGTTACACATTTTGGCTTTAAAAACTGTCAATTCATGCTGCCAACAGTTGCTGATTTGCGTAGGTTAAAAAACCCACAAGTTTTCTAAAAATATATAGAAGCCAGCTATTTCTAACCAGTATTTTTATTAAAATTGAAAAGTGTTCCAGAGACACAGGATAGCAATTAGGAATGGCATTTGCTTAGCATTAAAAAGCAAAAGATTGCTGTCTTTGGTGTATCCATTCTGTGAGCCTAAATTCAGCTAACAAATGATCAAAAAAGACAGTAATTGTGCTTTCTGCACATTGCAATAACAGCAGTTTTCTGCAGGAACTTTCTTTAAATGACTTCAGTAAATAGATTTTAAAAACCCATTGTGCTTTATCTTTCATTGTATGTTGCTATATTCAGAAGGTTGGCAGAAAGCAGACACAAAGAAGTATGTCTGAATTCAAAGCTTTCAAATCAATTTAGACTATAAATTATGAAGACATGAAGAAGCATCTCTCCCAATGCAGTTGCCCACACAAGATCTGAGCATTCCATACCTGGAACCTTCTCAGACATGACCCATGGCTTTGGAAGGCCAGGCTGGTGTTAAGATTTTCAGTAGCAAGAATCTTTTACTTTTCAGGTCGTAACTACCATAGTCTGACCAAGCCCTTTGGTCCCTTTCAGAAAGCTTTGCTTTCTGTTCTTGTATTATGGTCATTGTCTTTTAATCTTACAATGTATTATTTATTTTTACTGCGTTATCTGATACATTTGGTGGGCTGCCACCATCAATACAATCAGCAATAAGCATTTATCACTTATTTTTTCATGTTTCAACATTTATATACTACCCACATCTGAATGAATCTTGGTGGTGTGCAAGAAGAACACACCCCAAATCAGAATATCTTAAAACAATCTACAAGGATAATTAATAATGATGTTAAATAACAATAGAGTGTTCACAATTACCCAGGGATCCCAAAGCCCACTGAAACGAGATGGTTTTAAGGGCAGCATCTTCCAGAAGTCCTGCTTTCTAAGATGAGTCTCCTTAATTTTATGTGAACTGGGATCCTTAGCAGGCTGTCTGTAGATATTTGATCAGATGGACAAATCATATTTGACAAGGCAGTCCCTGATGCATTCTATTCCTTCAGAATGCAGAATAGTGGATGGGCTATACCGCGCTCGCCCGAAAAGGGCGCGAAGCAACGGAAATCCCGCCTCCTGCACTCGCCAGCTGGGCTCTGCTCTAGGAAGGAGGCTCTGGCAAACCACTTCCGAAAAACAATTGCCTTGAAAATTGCAAGGATTTGTCCAGGCAGTCACTGCAGGGTCAGTAATGACTGAGTGCAGACAAATAAATAAATAAATAAATACATACATACATACATACATACATACATACATAAATAAATAAATAAATAAATATTTTAATAAATAAATAGGAATATGCTCCAGCATGAGGTTTGAATGGCAAATAGATTTAGGATAGGCCTTGAAATGGTGAGACGTTTTGCTTTTTAAAAATTTTTTGGTAGAACAACAAGCTATAAAAGAAAATTCCAGTAGCTTGACACTGAAGTGATAGCAGAAGTAGCTCTTTTGCAGATGTGAGGGAGACAGATAAAAAGAGAGAGAGAGAGATTGAGATTTTAGGGACAATTCATTCATTTTGATGTTTCTTTTATTGCTCAGTACAGGCAAATCATTGAGATATATTGTTCCACTAGATAGGTAAATAATGCTTATAATGCAAGGAGAAGAGCTCCCTAATAGATTTTTGATTAAAGAAAGTGACACGTGTAAAACAGCAGCTTCATCCACATGTTTATGACCCCCATCTTGATTTTTTTTTTGACCCCCTTCTTGTGGACACCCCAGCTTCACTGCTTTTTTGATAAATTGAAACTAATTTATACAATTAGTATCAAATATGTGTCTCTTAATATATTACTTCAATTATTAGTGACAGATGGAATGCAGATAGAGGGCAAAGGCAGCTGAGAAGGGTCATATTAATGTACTTAGAGACCCCAAGCATATTTAATTAGAAATATGTCCAACTGAAATGGATAAAACTTTTATATAAATATAAGGCCAGAGTAGGGAGATTATGCAGAGATTCAGAAGAACTGAAATCTAATTCTAAGGGAAAAATTACAATTATGTGCTCTCATTCTGACATTTCACCATATCTATTATTATCGAAATCTTTGGAGATTTACTGAAACCAACTCACAGCAATACTGGTAGAAAATAAAAATAATAACAATATCAAAATAGTAGATTTATAAATTTACAAAAACCACCTTCCTGGGTACATGCTTTATCTTACAATGTTATTTTGATAATTCTTAAGATAAAGGCTGGAGCTGAAATTTCCTAAGAACACCAGGCAAATATATGATTCTTTTTGTTTTTTGTACTGTGTTATTTCTTGATGAATAAAATCCACCACTACTACCACCACTGATGATGATGATGATGAAGATGATGAAGATGATGATGATGATGATGATGATGATGATGATGATAATAATAATAATAATAATAATAATAATAATAATAATAATAATAGATGTTAAGGCTGCCAAATCAGAGAGATTCAAGGCAGCATACAATGAAAAATTTAATAAAAAACAGTCAAATGAGAAAATAAATGATATTTTGGGGAAGTGCATAAAAAATAATTTCAACCATTCCTTCTCACTCCTCACTTGGTGGGACCACAAGATACAAGTGTACCACACTTGTATCACAGAGAGGCTATCATATGCACAGAGATGGAAGAGTACAGAAACACCAATAGTGGATGAATGGTTTGTGATGATGGCTGAGTTTGTAGAAATGGTTAAATTGACTTGTTAGATTAAGGAGGGAACTACAACTACTTTTATAAAAGACTGGAAACCCCTTATAGACTTTTTGCTGAAGAAGGATAAAAATGAGCTGCTGATTTCAGCATTTATTGATTAAAAAGGTTTGTTTATGGGAAGAAGGGAATTGTGATACGCAATATGGGAGGGTAGAGATGGTAACTGCTACATTTGTAACTGCTGCAAAGAAGATTGGCAGTCACTTCTTTAGATATCTTTTTTTTTTTCCCCCTAGTTTTTTGGTTATTCCCTTTTTCTTTTACTTTTTTATAATCTCTTTCTTTTTCTATTTCTTCTTCTTGATAAATATCTTTACCTACTAGTTAAAATTCCATCACAACCCCTGTGGACTAACCCATCTAACATTGGCAGTCTGGAGGTCTACTACTAATCACATCTCCTATTGTCCTTTTAACAAGCCTGTCATGCTAGTAAGAAACACAGCCACCCTGGAAGACTTTTATAGGGTCCCCCTAACCAACTTTTTAGACTGAGGAGGCTGCTTGGACAAGTAGTGAAACGTCTCTAACCAAAAAGAAAAGAAGTCCAGTTACCATGACTCAACCTCCAGACAATTCCACTTGGATGACTGAGAATCTTCATAAACATAACATTGGCAGATAACTTCAAATCCTCTTGGGAAATAGCTATTCAAAAGACTTTGTGGAGTCCTAGGGGTTCTCTGAGCGTGGTTCCTTTCTTGCAAACATTTCATTACCCAGCTAGGTTACATCTTCAGTGCTAAAATGGGATGGAGTTTGCTTTCTATTTATATGCTGTGGCTTGCCTTGCCTTTGATAAGCAGAGGTTACCACCAGGCACACAATCAAGCAGTAAACATATGCTAATCAAGGAACTACCAGAGGAGCAAAACAAAACCCCCACCAGCACTGGCAAGGCAGGCCACAGCATATAAATAGAGAGCAAAGCACTGAAGATGTTACCTGGCCAGGTAATGAAACATTTGCAAGAAAAGAACCAAGCTCAGAGAACCCCAAGGACTCCACAGTTCAACCCTGAGCTACACATATTTGTCTTTATGGTTTCTCCAGTTATGCCTTCTTAACCTTAGAGTCAGACCAAGCTAGATCAATGTTAAGGCAAAGGATCTCAGATATAGAAGGCCAAACAGAAACTGCTGCATTTTCTCATAATATAATTGCTAATAACCAAATCTTAGTGCTTAAACCAGCTTCGTATTTATATCATATTATCGCAGTCCCCAAATTCAGGGGAGCCTTATCTCTAGCCCGATTTAATGTCCTCCTCACAGCTGTTTTGGAAGGGAAATATAGGAAAACCCCTTATGAAACCTGATATTGTCCCTGCGACACAGGTGCCATAGAAACCACAGCCCACGTTCTTTTGTATTTTCAGTTCTACAGGGACGTCCATGACCAATTGATTACCCCCCCCCCTTTTATTTAAATTCCCAGGGCACTCTGATAATTTTTATTTGCATTATCTGTTAAACAACCAAGATAAACTTATTTCTCTAAAAGTAGCAAAATTCTGCTACTAGATTATGTGTAAGCTTTGCCCACAAATGGTTGTCAACAGTTATCGGAGTTAGAGGATAATTTTGCTTTGTTTGTTTTATAGAATGCATTTTTATTGGCCAATGAGCAAAATAAAGTTTCTGTCTGTCTGTCTATGTTTCTGTAGGTATTTAAAATCTTTGTAAAATCTTCTTTTAATAAAAATTACTGATAGACATTTCAACCCACCACAAAAAAAAAAAAAAAGATACTTGTACCCATGGCCTGTTCAAAAAGCCAGGTTTTCAATGTTTTTCTAAAGCAAAGTAGGGATGGGGAGAGAATAAGGTTGGGAACAAAATGAGCAATGCTTTGAGCACTTTAAGAGGGGGAGAAAAAGCTTATCATTTGAAAGACAAAAACATTATCCAGTTCTAAATCTTAACAATAACTGATAATGAGGAAGAATAAGAATGGGCATGTTAGTTCACTGTTATCCTATCTCACGTTCAAGATAAAGTTCCTAGTTCTGCATCATGTAGGTCTCCTCCATAAGATCCCTGAACTGCCCCTGCAGAAGTTCTGCTTGACCATGAGGAGTAATGGTGAGATGAGGAGTGGGGGCAGAACAAGGTTGTCTTTCTGATTTTTCCTTCCTAGCTTGTTAGGATAAATTAGATTTAATATAGCTAGAAGATGCTAACCAATGTTATCTGTTCTTTCAAGTAATCTAAGATCCAGAAAATTTTAGTTCCTGCATTTGTTTAGTTCTTTAGTTCCTTCTTAGAAGCATCTGGGGCACTGGGGTGTGTGTGTGTGTATGTGTGTGTAGCAAATCTGAAGGCATGATGAGCTGGCCTCTCTCAGTAAAGTTTGGTTATGTCTTATGTAAAAATATATATACATTTTCCATACATGTAAACACAACTAGTTGGAAGTATAAGAACCTAAAAGCAAATTGTTCAGATCAATTCTCCAATTTTTCAACAGTCTAAATGGATGTGTCTGAGAGAAAAATGTCTGTTACGAATTTGTACTATGCCAAGAGAAATTATATTTGGGCACTGAATCAGTATAATTAGGATTGGCATGTTAAAATAAGTAAAACAAAATCCATTTCATTTGTCCTTGGGATCTAGTTCACTGGAATTATTTACATACATTACTGCCTTTAAATTAAGGCTTGGTTTTAGTTTTATAGCAAAAGCTGATGGATGTACAGAATTTGAATGTACGTTTTATATTACTATTATTTCACACAAGAACTTTTGAAATTATCAATATAAATTTATGCTAAAGAAATAATATATGAAAGCAACTGAGAGAGAACTATTATTTTATTGACCCAATATTTCCTTTCTGATGTCAAGTGAATTAAATTTATTGAGAAAATTCCTATTGCTGAAAAAGTCACTTACACTGTAAATCCCGCCTTTTTGTCAGAGTTAAGCTTTTATGCATTCTGCTATCATGGAAGCTTATACACAGTTTCATTTTTCAAGAAATGAAATGCAAATGACTTCTAATGTAATTAAAACAGTGTATTACTATATAGTGGGTAAATAGTATTCAATGTTGCAATATAAGTAACTGCCCATATCACACTTGTATGGGTTGCACATGTATAAGTTAAATCATTCCAATTGTACTATATGTGCTGTCAAGGTGAGCACTATAAGTCAATTGAAAATTGATATGCTGAGAAAACTTTAAAACACAGATACGTTTTGCACAGAACACTTTGAAATCTCAGAATTTTTCTCTTTGCCTGGACCTCTGTATATCTAAATTCCAATCTTGTGTTGCAGGGCTTGTTAGAAGTGATTTTATATCTCGATGTGCTCTGTTGGATGTTATTTAATACCCTTTGCAAGCATCCCAAACAAAGAGCTTTTAAGTGTATTGCTTTTCCAAGGAATGACTTCATTTTATGAAATAATTATGTTGTGATAAAAATCCATTTGTTCTTCCTTCTACTTCTGAACTAAGTGAACAGTTAGAATCGTCACCAAATGCCAAACCACAGCACCATCTCTCTCAAGCAATGCCTGCTCATCTCTGCTTTAATAATCCTCTGTCCCTGCTTATAAGAAGGGGGCTCAGTTTATTCTGTGTAGAGGATATTATTAATATTTTGAAGTTATATTACAGGTTAGAAATATATTAAGAAATGCTGGTGCAATTCCCAATGCAGATTTACCTATATATTTATGTATGTTTTAGATTTATGTATGTTTTAGATAACCCTAACCTTGGCTTTATTTTAAATTATTGCTGCTCTTTGTTGTGGCCAAAACCTTGCTCACCTAAAGCAATGGAAGCACTTTGAAGATGCAATATAAATTTATTAAATATGCAAACAACTGTGTATACTGAGCTCCCAGCAAAGCATTTGCAGCTTGCTGAGCAGCCCTAAACAAAAGCAGAACCACAGCTTATATGCCTTTGGCCTACTATATTTCATACAAGATGAAGAAAAAGGCAGACATAGGGTAAATTATAGCATGACATTGGAATATTTTAGATAAACCCATCTGCATGATCTGGCTATACTATCTTTAAGGTATGATCAATGAATATAAATAATTTGAGTTACTGGGCCACTGGGCCCTGTCCAATTCCTCCCCCTGTCACCACTCAGGGTCAGTTCAGCTTGCTGTGAATGTTTTATTGCAAGGCACTTTAAGCAGTTCACATGTATGGGAGGGGGACATCTCATATTTGTTAGTGAATGCAGCTTTCATGTGTACGGGGGGGAGGTATCTTTTACCACCTCACTGCCTTTCAAGACAAAAATCCTTTCAAAGCAGCTTACAAGCAGCATAAACGATAATCGGTAACAATATTGTAAAGATTATTTAAAAGCTTGTTGTGATTTGTGTACAGTGCAGGAATTAAACAAATTAGTAGTTCTGTTATGGAGGCTATTAGTACTGTGCATATTTACAGTTGTCTGACCTAATAGCTCCACCAGTGATTTTAACCATACAGAGGTACAGTTGACCTGTCATGCTCACCCATGAGTTCTTTCGTTATGATTTGTCGAGTAATATATTCAACTGAGATTTTCTTTGAATGTAATAATGCATACTGAGCTGTAACAGAGTTGAAAGGGAGCCAACAATCTACTCAAACGTGTTGAGTAAGCCACAACTTCACACAGCAAGCCTAGCCATTTATTCCTTCATGGATTTATCCATTTATTAAAAATTATAAGTTCTAGGTGTTTTATGAATATTCACATGCAGTAAATAAATAAAAATTATTCAAACCCTTCATGGTCTCTAAGGATCCTACCAGGCATATAAACCTGAAATCCAGCCCCTGAAATTAGCAACAACACTGTCACCATTAGTTTGTTCTCCCACTGCTAATTCTTTATAGTCTGGAGACATGTAACTCTGAGCTGTCAAGAAAGAGAAAGTTCATCTGGGATTTATCTTCTACTGGTGACAATTAGCTTTATGTCCATACAGAATCCATTTAATATGATAAGTATGAAATAATATAGAAGGTGATTGGAACCTTATGGGATTGCCATAAAAATTGACCAGACTTGTCCTCATACCACTGGGCTTAGCCAAAAAGATTGGAGAAAAACTATCAAAAGCAAAACCTCCCAAGCATTTCAAAAAGTGGCTCTCACAAGCACTTCAAAGAATATTATGGTTAAGAAAAGATCCAGAAATATCAGCTTATTTTCTTTTATCTCTCTCTTCGTATAGTTCATCCATCAGAACAAACAAGTCAATCTCAAGGGCAATCAAAATTGGGTGTGCATCCAGAGTGGAAAAGATCTAGATAATTCTTGCATTTGTATAGTTCCCATAGGTCAGTTCCACTGACAGGTTCCTAAGCAAAGGTCTTTCCACATAAGGTGGTAGGAAACTCAGAAATCATTGGCAGGAAAGAGTGCTTGGAGATCTGTCAAAGCAAAGCTAGGAAGTGGCTGTAATAAACAAGCACTGGAGCAAACTTTATTTATTTCATTGAGGGAGAAACAATACAACTGATCAAATATATGTTAAGAGACAATGTGCTAGACACCTCATGTATGATAATGCCCAATACAGCAATTATTCCAACATGGATCTAAGTAACTTATCTGCAAAGAATCATGAAAACTGTTTATAGTGGCTGATGTAATGTATCATACTAACCAAAAGCAATATATAAATTTTGCCAGAATTGAAGTTTCTTCTAACAAGGAAAAGTATCAAATCCATACATCTGAACATCAGAACCTTGAAAATTGGGAACATGAGAATATAAGAACTAAAACCAGATTTTAAATTTATAGGCAACTATGTGGATATCTTAGGCACAATTGATGTAGAACCAGGTTAAAGCATCAGCATATAGACAGCATCTATTATTTCTGTTAAACCATTTCAGTCTCTGAAATCTTCTGCTGTTCATGTATTCTGAATTTCTATATACCACATATGAAAGGTCTATCAGTTCCAGCCATTTATATTTCAGATGTGTTCATTCTGAATGGATTTGTACTCGAGAATTCAGCACTTCAATATAATTATACTACTAAGATCTATTCTCAAAACATAGGTAAGATTATCCCACTTTATGAATATATTTATGAACAGACCAGGAAAGTACCTCATCATATTGAATTTAGGAAGCTTCCAAATTTGCAAGTCACTACAATAATGAGTACTTTTTTTAAAAGTAGTAATTGGCTTGAATAAATTGCAATAAAATCAGAAAGCAGGCAAGCAGATTCTTGATCTGTAAATTTGTTTCCTCTACCACATAGCAGCAATTCCCTTCTTGTAAAACTGTCAGGATACGTCTAAAGTATACCATAATTCAAGTGAAAAAAAAATCCTGGGTAGTTTTATCTTAAAAAGGTTGAAGTATGCAGTGAATTTATGGTATCCACTGCTATTACCTTTCTAAAGTCAGTCTCAAAATCTAGGATGCCATCTGCCCTACCCTGAAAAAAGTGATATAAATTTTAGCTAATAACTGTGGTTTTCTAAAATAATTTTGTTCATTATATAAGAAAATGGAAGAAAGAATCCAATCTTGGTTCCTGTCATATTCTATATGTGTGAAGTGGAGGAAGAGGTAGAAATATTATAATTACTTATGGCAGCTTGTGTAAGTAGTCCAGATAATTACTTAATTTTAATAAATACGCTATGGACAGAAAGTTCCTAGTAATGCTAAAACGACTCAACACGTTTACTAATTTGTGTGTCTGCTCATCGTTTCCCTGTTAGCTTAGAATTTGGGTGATAAATAATATAGCTTCTCTATTATAGCATGATAAAGCTGGTACTACGGCAGATGCTGCATTTGACACTAATAGTTAAAAAACTGTGTGATTGTATAACAATAAAAGCAAGAAAGATACATTGTGTGTCCGTGTGCCATGAGAGAAAAGGGCATGTCTTCAAACAATAATTCACCACATTATTTAATTCATAATGAATCATAAGAGGAAAGCAAGGCAAAGTGGCTATCTGATAGCTAACTTCCCTGTATGGTCTCTCTTCAGACAAAATAGCTGTCCCCAAGTCTGGGTACAAAAAACACCGTGTTCCTCATTTTAGCAGGTGGACTTCTGTTTCCATAGTGCTTAGACTCTCAAGCAAGTAAACGCTATAGATTTCCTTTAAGGAGATGCGGTAAGCAAAATGAATGGTCAAAATTTGAAGGCTATTGAAAAGGATTATGAAACGGCATATCAGCAATACCACTTTCTCAGAGCACCCTTTTTAGCTGCTCTGCATGAATGCCTCACTTCTCTGTCTTTAAATCATGCTATATATACTGTCTCAACTTTGAGAAAGAAAAAGAAAATGCTACTGCAACCATTGAAATGATAACTGATGGTTGCTTCTGAAATCCTTATGTTATAATGTGAGTATATACTGCAGTTTAACATCTTCAGGGTTCTACTGCCCTTAAGTCAACTTTAATTGGGTGACTTGCTATTTAAGAAAAGCTGGCAAGTTCAGTTAGCCATGGGCTAACCAAATTTCAGAAGGAAAAAATGGAGTGCTCAGCTGAAACTCGGGGACTAAGAGAAGTCCCTGAGTGGGACACTTCAACATGTCCCACCTTTTCCCCCACCCTATTGAAAAGCAGCTGGCCCACTTGCCAGCTTAATTCCTCTTGCCATCAGCTAACAAAGGAATGGGCTTATATTGGGAGGGAAGCTATGGTGGAGAAAGGCAATGACAGTGACATAGCAACTTGGTTGCAAATCCTTTATGGAGATTTGTCAAGCATGGTTTACATTTTTGTTTGTTCATTTGTTTTTGGCATCCTGAGGAGGATTCCTTTTTGGCCCATGGTAATGATAATTTGAATGATCTTTCAGAAATAAAAGATGGCTTTGTTATTTACCTTACATTTGCAGTTAGCTGTTTAAATAAGATTTATATATTGGCCCTTTTTAAAACAGCTAATTATTTTTGCTGTGTAGTTCAATATCCCCAGGGATATTTTTTAAGTACATAATACAGCCTTTGTGAGACAAATTCAGAATCTGGTTGGAAGATTACATGAGACAGTGCTTCTCTTTGTCAGGTCCATGAAAAGCTGGCTGAATCACCCCGTCTTTATCTTGAATTAAATGCTGGATGTGATATCTTGGTTTCCAGTATCATGCATTGAAGATAATGTTCTTCCATTGCTCTGCTTCTGATGGAGGGCTGAGCAGTGAAATACCAGTGCCAACTAAGATATCTTGTGTGCCTAGTCCTAGCAACATTCCTCATGACTACCATAATGAAAGTCTGTCTTCTACATGAAGCTCAAAAGCAGATCAATCCTGAGGAAAACCTAAAAGAAAATGTCTCTAGTTATTTGGTCTCTGAAAGCAATATTTTAAGATCCAGGATGCAAGGTTCTGTCTTTTCTGCCTATTCAGCTAATGATTTGTTCTTCCTTAAGGAATTGGTTTTCCACAAATGCTAGACTGGTCATTGCTGTGGTGATCATAATCACCCTTCATATACATCTTGTCTCTGAAAGGCATTCTCTTTGACTAAGGCACTGAATTATGATATCAGGAGGACTGTGTTACAAATAAAACTGTATGAAAATAACTCCTTAAGAATTACAATAATAACCTAATTGCATCACATAGCAAATATACGTAAAATGATTTTGGATAACTACACAGTAGCAAAAAGAGGCATGAATTCCTGATTTTGACTGGAATCAAAAGTGAATTAGTATAAGGCCATACATAAAAATTGATTGTGGACTTGTGGGTGGACAAGGATTTGACTGGGCTCAACCTGTACTGTTCTGCTTTTCTTTGGTGTCTTGTTCTCTTCATTAAAATAGGAAATATCATTGTTGGTTGACAAAACAAAAACATTATGAGATATATTCCTTTTTTAAAGGCATAAAAGCAATCCTTTATGTTTCTGGACTCAAATTCTTTTAATCCACAGTGGCCTGTAACTATGGTTTGCTATGCTATCTAATATATATTTAATTCTCTTTCCTGTTTTAATTCAGAGCTGGAGTTTGGAGGGCTACAATTGGTTTAAATCTTTACATTCATTAAAGGCTTGTTCTTATTACAGAACAAGAGTAACCACTGCAGACAGTCTTAAGCTTTGTGGTATGTAATACTGTAATATCACCCAGTGATGGGCAGAGATGAACTCTGTGATATTACAGAAAATATTCTACTTATAATTTTTTTTTAAATCACCAAGGGCCAGTTTAATATGCTATTCATTATGTAGCTTTCTTTATATTGGTTGCTTCTTATCTAACAAATAAACATGCAAATTATAATAAGCATTAAGTTCCTTTCCCCCATAACTTTTATTAAACTTAAGTGCCCTCCAGAAGTATTATCCATTTGAAGGTAATTCAGATTATTTGATTTTTTTTACAGTGTAAATGTACAGGAGTGTTCTGCATTTTTAATGTCATGTACCAGTTTAAACCAAAATGTAACTGCTATGACATTATTAGCATACTTTTCAGTTCATAGATGCCCTCTTCTATTTTAAATCCCTTATGCTCCAATCAAAGAACATTGTTGGTGGCTTGGACATTTACTTAGAAAATTAGCTCTGAATTTTGTTACAGACATCTGGTTAACAGAACACCAGAGCACGTTTTCCCAACTCAGAAATTCTGAAACTATATTCTGGCCACAAGAGCAGGAAAGCGCTGGCCACTTTTATTCAGTTTGGGTTTATATTTGCTATGTTGACATAAACATTCAGGCATAGTTTAGAGCAATGTTTCTCAACCTTGGAAACTTGAAGATGGGTGGACTTCAACTCCCAGAATTTCTCAGCCAGCATCCACTCATCTTCAAACTGCCAAGGTTGAGAAACACTGGTTTAGACTGTCTTTTGTAATAATTCTGCCTGCAAACTAACTTAATTACTTGAGAATAGAGCCATGATTTTTATTTGGCCCATGCCAATATATTTACACCTGAACTCCATCTAAAATTCTAGAATTCCTTAGGACTGAGGCAGCCAATAAATCAATATATCTTCCATTTATTTGAGAAACAGTTTACTTTTTCCCCAAAGGAAACTCCACTGATCTATGTTGTTATCAACCTTGAAATAGAGAGGACACCCTCTCCACACTCTGCCCCCAACCTTTGGATAGGTAGTACCCTACATTGACGCTTTAAAAAAAAAAAATCTCTGGCTCATGGAATTTGCACAGACCCCAGCATATGGAGTTTTGTGTTGGTGCTGGAAACAAAAATGACAGTACCTCCAAAAGAGGTACATAGAAAACATCATCTGGACAAGTAGCTCATCTACAATAAATAATCATTAAAGTTATTTCCATTCCTAAAACAAATGGATTGTATAAACTATTTATTTAATTCAGTTTACATGGTGTCAGGCCCAGACCAAAAACAAAGGGAAACAATCCAACCAAGTTCAGTTCTTTTACTGCTTACACTGTATAGACAGAATCTTGCCAGACTAAAGCTGTACTACACTAACCTAAAAGATATAGTCTGGAAGATTCTAGGGAGTGGCTATTCTAAGTCTCTTCCTCCTCCCACACTCCTGCTCTGGACTGTGTTGCCTCTTGTCTCTCCCACTTTCCTCCTGGAATGCACTCCCTCTTTCCTGAGAACTTGATGCTCTACTGCATTCCATCACATCAACTCCCTCTTCATAGATACATTCCATCACACATGGCCACCCATCTCAATATCATGATTCTGGATGACTAACAACAGTTAAAAAACACAATATCCCAACACCACCACAATAAATACAAATTGTCAGCCAAGGTTAAAAAAAAAAAAAATCCACAACTATCAGCACAACTATCCCACAGGCTCTGCTGTACATTAAAGTCCTCATACTTGATACCAAAATCAGGTCTTCAAGACCTTATGAAAGTCCACCAGGGTTGGGGCTAAACTGATCTCCAAGGGGATGATGTTCCAAAGAACAGATGCCATGACAAAATAAGCTTTCTTTGTTGGTTACACCAGATGGCATTCTTTAAACTGGACCCATAGCATTTCTTGTGCTGGAACTGATGGGATGGGTAGACAATAAATGATGTAAACTATGCTTCTCTACCTCTTTCCATACACACACACAAAGATTTTATATGTAAACTATGCTACAATCCTAGAATATATAAGATACCAGAATTATGGGATCTGTGTTTATAAATTGTTTCTGCTAAAGGTACTACAGGAGAGCCAGTTTGGTGTAGTGGTTAAGGCATCAGGCTAGAAACCGGGGAATGTGAGTTCTAGTCCCGCCTTAGGCACAAAGCCTGCTGGGTGACCTTGGACCAGTCAGTCTCTCTCAACCTGAGGAAAGAGGAACTTCTGAAATATTGCCAAGAAAACTTCAGGGACTAGTCTAGGTAGTCACCAGGAGTCAACATTGACTCGAAGACACAAAAGCAAAAACAAAACACAAAACACAAACAAAACCCAAGCATGCTACAGTGAAATTCCTCCTTCTTTTCCATGTTTCTTTGTTTATTGTGCATGCTTGATTTCTACGATCTTAGTTCCAGCTGAAAATGTTTATTAGCTTACAGTGCACATCCAAATTCAAAGATAATTTGATAGTGAGGTACATTTTTGGTACCTTCCTTGCACCAAAAGAACAATGAACTCTAATGACTTTTTAAAAAGATGAATAAATGGAGAATGACCAGAACTACCATCTGACTTATATTTTCCTGCCTTGTAAATGATGCCTTGATAGCTGCATAGGGAATAAGTATGTCAGCTTATTCTCTGTCTCTCACACAGAGAATATTCCTGGGTAATTTGTTTGAAAGCATTTGTCTTAAAAATATAATGATGAATGCCATGATGAATTCCACACTGACTTCCAAACCAGTGATAACTGAATATATTTTTTGCCCTCTGATTACAGCTCAGGATACAATAATGGTTGAGCTTTAATAAAATATAGCGTCTCAAGCAAGATTATAAAATCAATAAGATTTTTAAAGAGAAGCCAATGTATAATTAGTGACATACAGATCTAGCACTCTTTTTGTATAAGAAGTCTGAGGAGGATGAATTTAAAAAATCAATAAAATTTGGTGACTTTCATCTCCTGGGCAATGCCCAAAAGGGGTATGGAAATAATCTGGTACAGTAAAAAAGATCACAAAAAGCAAAGAAAAGAATGTTGTTCTCTTCTTTGGAAAGGCCACATTATAACCTTATGTTGCACTCAAGTTGATAAGGATGTCAGTGAAGTGGGATGTTCATTAAAAATGAAATTAAAATCCATGAATCACATCAAGGGTTTGATCCCTGCCAAGAAAATGAACAACATACAATATCATTTATCCAGTGGAAGTTACAGTTTTATCCCAATAATTCTGCTAGCCACCTGTCTGGGTTGCAATCCAAGGGCACAATTGTAATATGAATCATGTAATGATAACCAAGTAAACCTTCTACTTTTCTAAATGTTGGTACCATTTATTTATGTGTTCAAAAGTGATTATTAGAGAATGAGACTTCCAAACAAACTACAAACAATACCAGTTTTGCACACAAGGACACAAATATAAAAAGCCAACGCATCTAGATCTGTGGAAATAAAGCCAGATATTAGATACTGAGATATGTATTAATTACAGTCCTTAGGAAAGGCTGGTTTGAACAAGTAAGTTAAAATGGTTTATTATACATTTGCACCAAAAGTATAAGGTGCAAAATAGTGGAAAGTAAGATCTGACAAATGGCGGTTAACCATGAAGAGTGTTCTTTCCTTTCTATATAGCAGTCTAATAGTTCAAACCAGAAGCCATATGAATAGAATTTCTAAGGATGACTCAGTATTCAAAAAGTGTGCCTTATCCAAATTAAATTCCTCTTTGGGTGTAATTAAAACCAGGGACAATCTATTCACATTCATGGTTCATGGGGTCACGAAGAGTCGGACACGACTTAACGACTGAACAACAACAAAAAGAAGTAGAGATCATACTAATCTCATCCCCTTCATGTCCCTCTCTACATATAAAGGAAAAATGTTTTTGGTGGAAATTTTCCTTTATCTCTGGAGATTCTCCTGCCATTGAGGACCCTGTATTGCAAACTTAAGTTTCAGCTTAATGTCTCTCATCTGTTTCAAACCAGCATCCAACCTCTCTTGTAGGACATTTGCACTGTTTTCCATAGGTGGAAAAGAGGTGGACATTCATACCATCAGTATCCAAAAGCAGGGCAGGCAAAGCAGCTTCATACAAATAGGCAAGATAACACAGGGGCCAAGACTTAGCCCAGCACTACATTCTGTGATCAGACAGCCTGATAAGACTGAGATCACTGCAAAATTACTCCTTCTGATCTACAAATTAGCTAATCAAGAAAGGGGATACTAACAATCAGCCAAGTTCAACTATTCAGAAGCTATAAAGCAGTCTTAGTTTATTAAACTGAAATGTGAATTTATGTTTAACTGAAGCTCCCATTTGTTCAAAGGGCAGAACAAAATGAAGACTATTTATGCTATGATGTGCTAGCAAGCTACTCAGACACATCATGGTTTATTAATGGCTGACTGTGATGTCTTGATATGGCTAGAGTTGGTTCAGCTAATTTAAGATCATTTCTCTAAGTGACATTTCAATGCTGTACATGATGACTTAAAAGTAATTGGAGTTGAAATCACTGAGGCTCAAATGTTTAGTCCAAATTAGAGGGTTGTTCAAGATAAATTTTTTTCTAAGGTCAAGTAAATAGAACACAAAGCTGCATTCTGACATTTTACATGGCCCTCAAGGATAAAGATCCTCCTAGCATAGTTTCCAATAGACAATATGTATAAAAATAAGATTAACAGTTAAAATATTCTGCCATAACAAATATTACCCAGAAATAGCAATATTTGAAAAAATCCCAATCTAAGATGTAGGAAGCCACATAAAGTAAGACTTTGCAACCAAGAATGTTATCATCTGGGTTTATCCTGCATTAACACTGATTAAGCTTGAGGACAAAGATGCCTTAAACTTTTAATAAATGTCTTATCTACATTCTATGCTGAATGATATCCAAAATGCATAAACCGAGCTTTCTAAAGATAATATTTTCCATTAAGGGTAGTTTTTCTGACTCTACACTTGATAAAGAACTGTTGCTTATACTGGCTTTCCAATTAAATTGCTCCATGGAACACATAGGGCCTATTTACTTTTTCCGCCCTTTTAATTTTTATTCCTTTAGTATATAGGAAAAAAAGAAAGAAAAAAGATACAAAAAAGAACAAAAACACAAATGAAAAAAGTATAAAATAAAAACAGCTCAGGATTTAAGCAGAGCATTAAACCTTGACCACATGGAATAATATTGATCAGTCTTTCTACAGCATTAATAAACAGCCCATTCATAAGCAGAGACCGAACACATGTAATCAATAAAAGGTTTTAAATCTGGGTTGTCATTACCTTTCCATCATAACAAAATAATATTTTTTGCTACACTCCATGCCTAAGAATCCATAGTTCTTCAAAAAGTGATATATTACAGATTTTTAGTACAGTATATAATTCAACATCACAGCCATCTTTTGAACATATTCAGCAAGTATTAGACTTAATGTGTTTTATAAAGTCTAGTATTACTTATGTCCTTTATAGTTATCTATTCTAGTTATTTGTAGCATTTAGATTATTCATTGTAAAATTAATTGAATAGGATTCTGTTGTGATTTAACTCCTGTACTCTGTAATTTTATGTTAATATTTTTATCTTTACCTTATTTTATCAATATGACTTTTTATTTTTATCTCTATTTTAGCATAATTGCTAAGTTATTAGTTCTATGCTGGTCTATGTTGAAATAAAGTTGATTGATAAACCGTATTACTCTTCCCAAACTTACATTAACAGACTTAAGGATTGTGGAGTCTTTGGGGCTCTCTGAGCTTGGTTGCAAAAGTTTCATTACCCAGCTCGGTAACATCTTCAGTGCTAGAAGGGAGTGGGGTTTGATATAGTGGCTGGTCCTGCCAGTGTTGGGTGTGTGTGTGTGTGTGTGTTTTTCCTGGTAGTTCCTTGATTAGGGTATTGTTTACTGCTTCATCATATGTCTGGTGATAATTAAATAAATAAATAAATAGATGTTAAGTAGATGTTACCTAGCCAGGTAACAAACTGTTTGCAAGAAAACAACCAAAGTCAGAGAACCCCAAGGACTCCACAGTTCAACCCTGAGCTACATATACTCTCTTCTATTAGACTTAAGGATATTAAGCCAAAATGAAACTATAATGGAGAAGCCCAAATGTGTCATCCATAATTTTACTCTATCTTGGGGCTGACAATCAGTCCTTTTAAAACAATGATCTGAGCAGCATTTCAACAATGGGCTCATTTTTTGGAGGGAGCAACCCACCCTGTGCAGGATGCACAAATCATGAGAATTTAGAGCATCTTGAAAAGGCACAAACCCTAACTCAACAGCAGATCAGGTGGGCACAATTTGTCTACCCTATAGCAATGAAGAGAATTCCTAAAATTCTGCTTCTGTTCCCTGACTTTGCCAATCTTGAAGGACTGGCATTATGCAAAATTTACTTAACTGAGTAGTCTAGTTAACTGTGTTTACCAAATTGCTATATTATATCAAAAAATTAAATGACTGAAACAACCAGGTGATATAATTTTAGGAGAAGCAGTCTCTATTCCATTCAGACTGTCCTAACTCCAACAATATTTTTGAGGGTTAGAAATGAGCTACAAATTTCTAATCCTTTGCATGTCTATGACTTCAGTTTCAGACTCTGTTTAATCCTAACCATCGTTTTCTGTGTACTGTTTTGGCAATTGTAGTTTGTGCTTGGTCTCTCAACTAGTTTCTATTTACAGAACAAGCAGAAACCATGTTTTGCTATTTTTTTTTTAAATTTGCCATTGCTTAGTGAGATTACAATCTCTCCATACCCATTCATTCATTCATTCATTCATTCATTCATTCATTCATGCATTCATCACATTTATGTAGCCGCCCAACTCACATATGTGACTAATCTTGATTCCTGATCCTGATTAGTCAGGGGAGGGGGTGGAAACAGACTTTAAACTCACTATACAAACCTTACAATTTGAGAAGAAATTAGTTTTCCTCCCTCCCTCCCCACCCATATCCCTAGCGATCTGATCAAGCCAGGGGCATCCATAAGGGGGTCGACAACACCAAAATGACAAGAGCAACCAGGCAATTGAAACCATGACCCTTTTCACATGTGTGTGATGCATGCAACACATGTTAAAAGGAGGCAGAGCTTTGATGCCTGCCATTTTGATGCTGTTGACACTCCTCCTCCCACTCCCTTTGACACCCCTAAATCAAAAAAGAGTGATTTCCCTGCTTGAAGTGTGGAAGTACAACTAAGGAGTGAAGCTTTAGTGCCACTCTTTTGACTTTTTTTTTTTTTTGTGCTTTTGAGTCAGTCTTGACTCCTGGTGACTGCCTGGACAAGTCCCTGCAGTTTTCTTGGCAAGATTTCAGAAGTAGTTTGCCATTGCCTCCTTCCTAGGGCTGAGAGAGAGTGACTGGCCAAAGGCTGCTTTGTGCCTAAAGTAGGACTAGAACTCAGTTTCTTACCTGGTGCCTTATCAACTACACCAAACCGACTCTTTGACAAGAATAGTGATGAATGTCTCTATTCCTGCTCATGTCATAATCTGCAGAAGTCTGACTTGCTGAGAAAAAGGAGATGGAGCAATGTAGGGTTTTGCTATGACATGCATGGCCTGCAGGCTGTCCATAAAGATTGTATCATCTCCCAAGAGATTTTACAATGCAAGATCTTGTGAGCTGGTCCTTAGAATTATATTTTAAAAAGGATTTAATATAAAACTCACATTCAGGATTAGTTAGAATCAGTGTCTATTATGCTGTAATTTAAAGCAAGTGAACCTCTTTCCTTAAAAGATAAAAAGTGAATTGCAACTTCTGTCAAACTTTCTATAAAGTACTTGTTTTGCAAAGAGCATCCTCCAAAACCCCAGAAAGCTTTAAAGGAACTCAGCTCAATAAATTTTATTTAAATCCCTGCATAATGCTTCTGTAAAGCCCAGACACTTTTCAAAACATTGAAAGTAAAAGGATGCTCTGCCAATTCCATTTATGCATATGCCATGCCAGAGTATATGTTACTGTTTTAAACATTGTTTCTACTTTCCCTGCATAATATTATTTTCTTCAGTCAAATTATAACGATTCTCCTGTTTCATTGCTGTACATGTCAGCTGAAATACTCTAACTGATAAGCTGTTTTGTCTCAGTGACAATAACAGTTAATCAAAATTTAGAAAAACAAATGCATTAGCATACATTTTGGTGCAGCTGCATGTGAGATTAAGACCTGGACTACAAACACTTTAAGCCATAATGTGGTTTGTGTAGTATGTTGTGAGTCTTACGCAACACACTACACAACTTTAGTAGGTTACGACTTTGTATATTCTTTGCAAACCAGCTGTGTCCATTGTGACAGTCAACCAATCAACATTCAACAAATTTACGGTTGGGTTCACCCATCCTATTTGCTTTTGGCTTATCTGACTCTGAATTGAATAAATAAAGGTTTGTTTCAGTTTAGTAAACTATAATTTGAAATAATAGTTTATTCATAGCTTTTTAACCGCATTTGGGGCTTACCATGGTGTAGAGATGGGGGAGCATAGTTTTCATTTTCTGGTTTATTTCTGTTTCAGTTTTTATTATGAGTAATTTATATGAGTAGAATATACTCATACCCTGGTTTATATGCATTTTCATGCAAAATGAACAATTTAATATATTGATGTTCCTTGAAATAAAAGTGTTCCTAAACATTATGAGTAAAAAAGTAGGAAATTTTCTAAAATTAAAAATGTCATATTAGTAATGTCAACCTGATATAGAAATTACCTTCAGGTATTGCCTAAAATAGACTTTCTTAATTGTAGTATCACATTTTGATAGTCCCTGATGCAACCGGAATATATTTATCAACATTCATACTGCATATATTATTTGGTTCCTGAATGAAATTTAACGGTGAACTCAGACACTTCAAAGTCAATAAGGCAGTGTTTGCAAGATTGTCATAATTACAAACCATTATTATTACAGTAGTGAATTTATTAAGAACTTCATGCTACTGTTTTGTTTTGGATTTTTGGCCTTGGATTGATTTATTTTTCTTAGCACAAACTACCCAAAAGATCTGTTTCATTTGCATAATTCTGTCTTGCATTAGCATCTAGCCACCACTGCACAAATCTGTAGGGACAGATGGCGCATCAGGAAAAAAGCAGCATTAATGATGTGACTAGACACCCTCCTTCCAGCCAGGTACAACTTTGAGTCTCCCGCTGTTGTTTGTCTGATTGGATTCAAAGCTTTCCAGCCTCTGGCTCCTTCCATCTCTCCAGAAAAAGAAAACAAAAGACCACTGTTTTAAGGTCTGAAGGTTGAACTCAGTTATATGATTGTGTAAGTGTTGATGCTAGTCTATTGGAGAGATTTTGGGAAGCAGCAAAAAACAGAACAAAACCTAAAAACTTCAGGTTGTAACCAGTCCTGGAACTGTGAGTTGTGCATTCCTGCCAAATCACATTGACATCAATGAATTTATATTTTAAAAATGTATGAGACATCCCTCTCAGTGTTTAATAGTACCATTCAAATAACATATTAATTTTAAAAATGCCTAAAATAAAGATGTATATATGATCCAGAAAACAAAAGATGGAAAAGAAGGAATACTAAGAAATTCTTCAAGGCAGATGTAGACAGGCTTAGGGCCACCAAAGACCCGAGAGAGCTTTGAGGATGGCTCACAAAACTCATCCAAAAGTTGCCACTGTATTTAATGCTTAATGTGATCGAAAGGGGAATGTGATGAAATACATAGGAATCATATTAAGTCATAGGAGGTGACAGCAGTTACTGTAGCTGAGTTTGGCTAATCTTGAACCAGCCAAACAGGATTAAAATCCCAGTGCTGTGGACTAGACTGGAAGTCAAAAAAAAAAACATTCTGGAAAAAGGTAGTGGCAAACCACTTCCATACTGTTGCCATGATGGATGCATCCAAGAAGTCACCAGGAGTGGACCACAACTTGAAGGGGACATTACTTTTTAAATATTTTAAGTATAATTAATTAATCAATTAAAACTCAAATCCAATTAAATCACATTTAATTTTTTTTCTGACCCTGCCCATTTTTTTGGTCTAGACCCCACCTACTCTTTTTAGAGTGGCCTCCAACACACTACTCAAATGCCATGTGTAAAAAAACATATCTATTTTAAGTGTGTTTCTCAATTATCATTTGATTTTATCCTCTTCCTAGTATGCAATTCCACCTCTGCTATTAAATGAATTAAACTTGTGGATTCTCATAATGAATTTAAAGTAAGGAACCACGCAAATAAAATATATCAAAACAAATTTGTCTAGTTGGGTTTGGCATTTCAATCTATAATGGGTCCTGCTTTGACTAGATACAGTAGAAAACAAATGAATTCTGGATTTAAATTCTTATTGTTCTTTGACATTGAAAAAAAAAACACCATTCAATCAGATAGTTTTGTTTGGCAAGTATTATTTTGTAATTGCTATCTGATTTGGGGAAAACTTTTTCCAAATGAGAGCATTTATCTAACATTATGAGAACACACATTTTTTTAAAAAATCATGGTGCATTGCTGATTGTCCACAGTGATTTTTCCAGTAATTTCTAGTTGATTTGTATATGCAATTTATGGAAAGAAATATACACCTTAATAATAACATTACAATAAATAGATGGGGAAATGAGTTGTGATATAAACAGAGCAAAGAAATCATCTGGCAAAGAAGTAAGCAATTCTGGCTGCAATAGGAACTAGGCCCATTGTGCTTAATGAGGTTAGTTATAATTATAATTATATATTTGCACTATAATAATCCTATGCACACTTATCTAGGATTAAGACTATAATTCTGTTTGAAGTAAGACCCAATTATACCAATGTATGCATAATCTCATATAAACTATCCATGAGTAAACAGAGAAAATAGCTTTTCACATAATTTATCCTAATGATTTTACTCCTGGAAAACAGTGAATCTGAATATTAATAGTGTGGTTAATGTAATAAATGAAAAACAATAGGCCACAGAGGTCAAAAGGGTTATTTGTGTACTGTGTGCCTCAATGTCATCTATCCATGCCAAAGCTCACAGAGGCAGTCCTTGTTGAGGACTTGTAGAATCTAAAGATTCATTATGTTCAGGTTACCCAATTAAATCCTTTCAATTGATTTCTTTCACTAGGATAGAAGTGAACTGGTGATAGGTGAAGTGAGAATACTGTCATGGCTCATTGCCATAGTCAGATCTCTTCCTGGTAAAATGTGAGGTGATTATGGATCTCTTTCCCCAGAAAGAGAGGGACTAATTAAAATAGTCTATCCATGGAGACTATAGAATGTTCCTGAATGCTTTAGGTGCTTTTCCAGGTAATATGGTTTGTAGTTCTTGTCTTCCTGTGGAATAACAAGATGGGAAGGCTATTTTTCCTGAATACCCACTGTGGATAAAGGGGGTCTGGAAAGCTCCTTGGTTTACTGATGAATTCTGGTCAATGAAGTATACTGATAGACAATTAGTATGCGTGATTTCGTTTGCTGACTGATGGCAGTAGCCACAAAGAAGACTTATTCTTCTATCATCACTGATTCCTCATTGAACTGACCTTTCTTGGGTTGTGGGTAGGCTGCTGATGACAAATGAGAAAAGTTCTTTCAGGGGAAGAAGAATAACATAAAAATAAATAATTAGTTTATAAAGTACTTTTTAATTACACAGTGGGAAACTCAGTTTGCTTAGTTGTATCTTAAATTTATAATGCACTAAATTAGAAATTAAAGACTGGATTCAGAATGTTTAATTTGGAGATTATGCCCTTTCTGAAGTATTATTTCCCTCTGAAGCAAACCCAAAAATGAATGAATGAATGAATGAATGAATGAATGAATGAATGGGAAGTCACCAGAATAATTTTTACTTCCATTTGAGACTTGAGAGCTAGTTCTAGGCTGGGGATTGAGCCAACTGCTTGCTCCAATTTTGAGGGATTATCACTTATTTCATTTTTTAGACCTCCTATCACAGGAGTACCTGGGTGGAACACAAAGTGGCAAAAATACTGCCGCAAGTTAAAACATATAAAGCATAGAAATTATACAATCATATGTTAAAATAAAATAAAATAATTATTTTTTCACACATACAAAAATTAGAATAAAGTAATTTAACACTGTGGGTTAGATACAAAAGTATTTTAAAATGTTCTTAAAAGGCACTGTGGATAGGAGGCAATGCATTGAAAGGATATGAGTTTTTCCATGTAAAACCTACCAGAAGAAGACAATGTTTTAGGAGTAAAGCCAACCATTTGTCAGGTAGAGCCTCACCTTCATATCTAAAAAAGCTTCCAAAGGAAAGTTGACCAACTAGGTGGTAGCAGCTGTAAATGGAAAGTTAGATCACATCCTGGGGAAGTTAGGTCACATCCTCCTAGATTATTGTTCCATGGTCTCTAACATTCTTTTTCTGAGCAAGGTCCTAGATCAAGTGGTTGGCATTATTCCTCCAAGCAACTAGTCTACGGCTTGAAAATGCTTCTAGAGGCTTCACTGTTCTGGAAGAATCGTGTACCTGCCATGGCTGGGAACAATTTTGTCCAATTAGAGAAGGATGATCTAACCATACTGATCTATCCTTAAATTAAATTATGTTCTATTCAGATTACTACTGTGCTTTCATGACCAAGCAGTTCTTAACACGTTTTCTGAATTTGCTGCTAGTAAAAAGTGCATAATATAAAATGCTTTGTGTTGTATATTATGTGAGCCAAAATTATCCAATTTGTAACTAGAACCATTTATATTGCTGGTAGTTACCCATAAAACCTATGGTAATAAATCTGTTTTGGTGCCATTCTATATGTCTCAACATTAAGATAAAGTGATGCAAAAATGGGATAGGGTACTGTCTTTAGTAGCACTCTAATTGTGACGTTCTCTCCATAAGTGGCTTTTTCTTTGTTAGGGTTAAGGGCACAGCATTTAAAAGACTTTTTAAATCTTAAAAAAAAATATTTTTAATATATCTGTCTTTCTTTTGACTTCTCATTTTTCTCCTGATTTTCTGTCATCTCAAGTTTAAAATTTTAAACTGTCTAAAAGTTTAAAATTATAAGTCACATTGGCTGAAAGTTGATTCAGAAATGCTTCTAAAAAGAAGGACTAAATCTTTAAATGCAGTTATGAGGCATTTATATCAAGATCTGCATCACAAAATTAGAAGAAATGCAAAAAATACGGTAGCTAATTTCTGATCTCTGAGCATTCAAAGAGAATCAACATCCTAGTGAAACTCAGAATGAACTTTTTGTACCGCATCATAAAATTCACAAACCCTTCTGTACCGTTCAATAACAACTGAGTGTCAAATACCAGTTTGAGTCCAACACAGAAGTTAGACTTGGCTGACTTGAAACAACAGGATAGAAGAGAATTCATGTGGACAGGTTTCAACGAAAAGCAGAAGTTAAGGGCTTATCAAATCTCTTTAAGTTCTCCAATCAAATGTTCTTTCCTGCCTTGGTCCTCTTGACTCTGGCAGGACAAACAAACAAACAAATAACTCTATAGAAGTGGAAGGCCTAAAAGATGCTTCCCATTTTTAATTGCCTTTTCTAACAAGAGTCATACAGATAGTAGGGTTGTGCAAAGAGTTCACCTGAGCAACATCAAGTGTCTGGAGCAGCTTTTGAAGCAACCACAGAAGTTTCGCAAAAGTCACAACTGTTTTAATTATTTGAAAAAAGGTGATTTGTTTGCACTCCTCCACACTGTGAAACACTTCCTCTGAATGCATGCCACAGGTACATGTACCAACTATGTGAGAGCAACAAAGAATTCATATTTTATTCCAGCTGCCCTCTGGGAAGAATCCCTGAAGGGGGAGGGAGGGGGTTAGGGGACAGCCCCATTCTCAGGACTCTTTCCTCTTTGCTCCACTGGTTCTTACCTCTAACTAAGAGAGATTTTATTGGTTTCGTATCATAGGTTTTAAATCTGTAAGCCATCCAGAGTCATTGTGTGTGACTTGGCTAGCCGTATAAATTTGTTTAATAAACAATTAATTAATTAATTAATTTATAAACTAGGATCCTAGAAATGTACAGTATATGTTTTAAAATCATGTTCTGCTGTCCCACAAGGTTGCATAGGATGGGAATGTTCCATGTCCCTTCTTTGAAGCAGTGTTATCTAATGGGACATAGGAGATGTGCCCTCTCTGTTGCTGTTCCTATTACCACCTGATGCTATTCACCTTTTGTATAATGGCAAAGACCTAGATTTTCTCCCATGTATTGGACCAAGATGGTAGATGAGCCTGTTCTGTTGTGGACTATTCGTTATATCCAGTCTTGGCTATGTGCTGATCATGCTTTGTTGTGTTAGTTTTGTACTGTATCTTTTTACTTTGATTTCTTTCTCTTTTTTTAATATATTGAGGTACTCCAGAGTCAGATATTACATTTCTATTTATAGGTGTTTTTTTTTTTATATTGCATGTAAGCTGTTACCCTGAAACACAGGGTATGAAAATTGTATGAAAGGAATAAAAAATATCCATAACTGCTTTCTTTCTACACATGAAACTCTTCTCTAACAAATATTTCTGTGACTGGTTTAAAGAATTCCACATAGGCCAAGCAGTAGGATTAATTAATTAATTCTATTTATATCCTGCCTTTCCACCCAGAAGGCACTCAGACTGGGGAGAGGATTAATTTGTGATAATACATTCAAGGAATCACCAAAGGACCGAGGGAGTAGAATTCATTGTAATGCTGGAACTGACACCTAACAATGGTTTGGCCCCAACAAAAATAATAATTCAAAGGCAACCACTATCTCTATTTTAGTTATTAGGGAGATACAGCATTCAAGGGAAAAAAAATCATACTTTTGTAATCCCTAGCAGCTTTTTTAAACAGAACACAACTGCTACTACTCCCTGTTCGTATTTGTTTTAAATTATATATCTTACATTTTCCATTAACTAAATCTAGCAGATAGATGTTATCCTCTTATATTCTGCTAAAACCAAGATGTCCCTAGATAGCATAGCAAAAAAGAGGAAAATTGCTGGTGTAAAGGAATTTAGCTTTGGGCTCAAGAAGGTGGTAGGAGAGGTAAAATGATTTCTCAGTCCTAAGAAAGTAAAAACAATGAGATTCAGAACAGTCCCAGTTTGACCATGTTGTCTTTAAAGATGGGCAGTGAAGGTTTTAAGAATTTGTTAATATACCCTAACAATAAAATAATAGTCCTGGAATTCCTGAAGGGTCTATTTCTTCTGCCTTGAAGGGCTGATGGTGGATGACTTTTTCAATCAAAAATTAGAATCTGTGAGTTATATAAATGGGACAACCTGGGCTGCTCTGTACTCATTTATAGAAGACACCCTAGCAAACTATAAAATAAAGAGAGAGAGAGAAGAGAGAGAGAGAACGAGTGAGTGAGCGAGCAATAATTTATGATTATGGAATGAAAGCCACAACCTAGAGTAAAATGGCTTATCTCTTGCTTTTTGGGAATCAAGTTTTTGCCATATTTACACTGCTTCCTAGTTTCTCTAAATGGATGACCGCATAAACAAAGAGATCCACTGTATTCAGTAGAATCAATGCAAATTAAATTAGACATATCTGGCTCCCATTGAAAGAAACCCAGTGTAGTATAGGGGTTAGGGTGCTGGACTAGGATAGGGGAAATCCTGGTTCTAGTCCTCTCTTAGGCATGGAGGCCAGCTCCCTCTCAGCCCAAGACAGTGTCAGGCTGTGAGAAGGTGGCTGAAAAACAAGCATTGATAAACTTCACTGTAAGAAATAGGTGAGCATAGTGCAAAAACAAGTGGACACTGCAACTAAACAGGACAAATGCTAAAAACAGCAATGTGCCTAGTTCTCACTGAAAGCAATGGGACTTTGTTAATTTCTGATTGACAGCATACTCTTATAGATACATTACTCAGGAATAGGCTTCTCCATTTCACTGAAAAAGTATATTAAATGACACCGCTCTGTGAATTGTGCAATAGGCTGTAACCCTAACACCTATGGATACTTTGGGGAAAATTAAGTGTGACTAATTTCCATAGGGATATTTCTGAATAGACATGAATAGAAATGTGTAACAGGTATCAATTTATTTTTATTTGACAATAAAGATGGATACTTAAGGGATTAAGGAGCACACAAAATTGTGATGATCAATGTTGCATAAATGTATATTAAATTGGGAATTAATTCATTTACTTCCTGTTTTTCAGTTCTCTTAGCTTTCAAATACTGGTACACTTAGTTACTTGATAACATTTGATAAGGTTTTAACAGTGTTCGATGAGAAATACTCAGAGCTAATTTATACAGGACTTACTAAAGAGTGGAAACTAATTATACTGCATAAACAACAATTAGAAGATAAAAGTTTACATCAAATACAATCTCAAAATTGTATGCTGAATTGAAGAACGTTGACTCAAGCTCTCTTAAACCTTAAAGCACTTGCACATTTAAATTTACTACCTGGGTGGTATACAGGGTATATACGGGTCCTTCTAAATATGATGGTTGGTAAAGAAGCAAGCTGGGGGTGGATGCTGGCATCTTTCCTACCCAGGGGTGTGCTTGTAGGCTGTTTTGAACTAGTTGCAGTGCATATTGAAAAGACCTATTGAACTTTGGGAGCTGTGTCCAGCTGTGGGAGGTTGTGGTCTTAGAGATCACTGCTGTGGATTGGGATCTGGTGATCTTAGGAGCCTCAACTGTGATAATCTAAAATACTACCAAGGGAGGGGTAGAGGTGGGGGCTATCCAGAATACTGGTGTTGACCAGAATGTTGTTTTGACTAAGGGGTAGGGAAGCTGGGAGGAAAACCTTCCTTGCAGTGAAAGAGCAGGTGGGGAGGCCCTTGGTTTTTACATGGCCAATTTGCCAGCACTATGCTGATAAATCACTAGGATTGACCAAACTAAGATTTGGCATGCAGTTTGATGTGGTGACAAGGCTGATATCTGGACAATATATAAAAGCCAGGATTTAAATATAACAACAGCAGCAGCAGCAGCAGCAGCAAATGCCCACTCTGCAAAGAAGGTGAAGAAACAGTGGACCACCTAGTTAGCCGCTGCAAGAAGGTCACACAGACTGACTACAAACAACGGCATGACAAAGCAGCAACAACGGTGCATTGGAATATCTGCAAGAGATACCATTTGCCTGCAAGCAAGAACTGGCGGGACCACAAAACAAAGTAATAGAAAATGAAGAAGCTAAAGTGCTCTGGGACTTTAGAATTCAAACAGACAAGCACCTGCCACACAACACCCCAGACTTAACCTTGTGGATAAGAAAGACAAAAAAGTCTGGATAGTGGACATTGCAATACCTGGAGACAGCAGAATAGAAGAGAAGGAATTGGAGAAAATCACAAAATATAAAGACCTGCAAGTAAAAGTAGAACGACTATGGCAAAAGAAAGTATAGATAGTACCAATAGTAACAGGCATCTCAGGTGCAATCCCAAAACATCTGGAGCACCACTTGAACACCATTGGCATTGACAAAATCACTCTCAGTCAATTGCAAAAGGCAGCTTTACTTGGAACAGCTTACATCCTGTGACGATACCTTTAACACCATCAAACAACAACATCTGCCTATCCCAGGTCCTTGGGAAGGACTCCATAGGTAGATAAAAATGCCAAATCCAGTCTAAACAACTCACTGACTGCGCAACCAACAACAATAATAATAATACCCGAAACTCACTTTGGCCAGCGGACTCTGAGGAAGTGAATACAGTGTTCTCTAGGATGAACTTTGCCGCTTGTGGACTAGGCCTAAGTTGTCCTGGCAACTGTGTGGAGCTAGGGGATGCACAGTGAGTTGGATCCGCAAAATGATCAACACCTCACTTTTGGAGGTGGGTGATACCAGCACCCCCCTTATATGAAGGTGTGGCACGCCCTCTTCTTAGGAGGCCTTCCTTGGATCTGGTTACTTGGTATATCTACTGCAATCTCCAACCTTATTTTTTAAACAAGGTTTCTTGAGATAATGGTAAAAGAGTGCCCAAGAACAAATAGATTATTTGGACCTCTTTCAATCAGACTTCAAGGGACTTGGGCATGGAGTAGAGATAGCACTGAGCACTCTAACTGATTGGGACCTGGATGAGGACCTCTTAACCACCTTTGATACCATTAATCAGGATAACCTTCTTGATCAGTTGCAAGGGCTGGGAATTGGAGACAGTGTCTTTTCAGAGGCCCTCCTATTTCCTTAGTGAATGGTTCCAGATGTTTGTAAGGGGGAAAAAAAGGAACCCTTGGTGGTAGTTCCCAGTGGAGTGCCACAAGGCCCAGGGTTTGCACCTATACCTTTTAATGATGCTGCTGGGTCATCCATCAGTTCAGGGTGTGGTATCATCAATGTTGCAGTGATACTCCGCTTTATTATCACCAGCTCATGCTGCTCTGGAGATGCTGCTGATATCTTATCCCAGTACCTAAAGGCGGTAGGGATCTGCAGGGAAACATGACAGAGTTCTTTTTCATGAATCAAGGTGCCCGTCAGGTGTCACTGTTGTTTCTTAACAGGGAGACACTATTCCTGAGGGAACAGGTCTGTGGTTTGGTGGTCTTCCTGGATACATGGCTACTGTTGAATGGGCAGGTAGAAGTTGTGGATAGGAAGGCCTTTGCCTAGCTCCACCTGTTATATGATGGTAATGTGATGATGGTAATTCATGTTTCAGCACTGATGGGTTGGACTACTGCAATGGGGCTGCCTTTGAAAACCACTCAGAAGCTTCAGTTTGTGCAGTTCTGTGTGGTGAAGGGGGCTGAGAACTGGTGATTCTGCTGTTTCTCTGGTTTTCTGAAATACCTTTCTGTTAGAGACTGAACTCATACTATTGTTAATTTCCTTCTGGAAGTCACTGAAAACCATGCTTTTCCAAAGAACATTTAAAAAAAAATTAGTATCCATGATCTGGGTCTATTTTTAGATTAATTTTTTTATTAGATTTATATCCTGCCTTATTCTGCACCACTCAAGTGTGGGCAGCCTACAATAAAACAACCAGTTAAAAACAAATCTAAAATAACAATTAAAAACATACTATTATTACCACTATGTTATTTCTTCTTTTTTGCTTTTTGTTTTTAATGTGATTTTCTTATTTTTATCATTATTTATTACAAGTACATAGTATTATTACTCCTCTTACTTTGGACATTTTAGATTTTATTGGGGATGTTTTTAAATATTGTATGTTACTATTGTAAACCATCAAGATTCTGGACAGATTCATTAGCATTCAAATTTCTCTCCCCCAGCAAAGTAATAACTAAAATAAATAAATAAATAAATAAATAAATAAATAAATAAATAAATAATAATAATAATAATAATAATAATAATAATAATAATAAAACAAATTCCTCCCCTGCCTCTGTCCCCCCAAATTGTTATGGAAAGTTGCTTGATCATTTTTCATAGGTAATTTCTGTATGTGCACAGACATTCTCAGTCTGAAGGGCTGATCTTGCACAATACCCTTAACCAGGTCAACTGAAGGAACAGTAGCTGGTTTCCGCAACCTGCTAAGTACAGTCACTTTAACCTTAACTATCAACTAAGCAGTTTACAGTTCTTGTTGCTGGCCTACCATGTTTTGTGAAGCTTTGGTTACTTATGATTCAATGTATTATGCAAATCCTAACTTGGGTTGATTCAGTTATCCAATAAAGCCTGTTACATGAATGCCTGTGGGAATCTGTAGAAAGACTGATATTGAATATCTGAGATTGGCTCTATCCCACATTCCCAGTTGTGTGAACTTACATTTACACTTAGAGAACTACCTTTGCTATTCCTAGTCTCCTGTTGGGAAAGTAGGACACCTTTTCTCCCTTTCTGCTAGGTAAGGTATTAAGCATTGGGTGTATAGTAGGAGGATGCAGAAGACAAGCATTGTACTTTGAGTGCCCAACTGTCTAAGAGTATCAAAGGTTAACCTTGTTAATGTGCAAATAGTATTGGATGAATGTTAATAAATGGCTTCACTTTTCACACCCTGTCCTCTTTCCCCCTTTCTGTTAGGGTTTCTTTTTTATTTATGTAGCTTGTGGCTGTTATTTGAAGTTACTACGGCAACCTGTCACCATCTGGTGTTATAAAGTATGATGAGATTTTGGTTGCTAGGTGCTGAAGTTTGCCATCTCTTTTTGTAGACTGGTATTCTTCTTCTCCCACATATTAGAACTGCATATAAAATTCCAAGGGATTGTAAATTTACTCAACTCTGTATATAATCAAGCTATGTTATTTTTTTTTTCATATGGATAACTCTTTACTTCCTATGTCTTATATTTTAAATTCTAAAGAATGTTATTTTTAGCTGATGCTTCATAATATAGGTATGCAAGGCTAGCCAGTTCAGTAATACAATTTTTTAAAAATATTAATCAATCATCTCATCATAATTTCTTTGCTGTCAAAGGGTTTTGAATAGTAACTGAAAGAGTGTCTCATTTGTCTTTGACATGCTGTTTGACTTTTATGTGCTGCTGATAGATATAAATTCAGTAACATCTACCTTGTCATCCCGCCTAACATCCCCCCCTCCCCAAAAAATCTGGCAGTATCCCATATTTCCAAATAGTGGCAGCCAATTTTGTTAATGGACATTGTTTTTCTTTCAGTTTATAGGCTCTGTCCAATGATGAGAGGTTATTGGGTATTCTATCATTACATTTATGTATATAATTGATTGCATCAACTGATAATAGCTTCATGTCTTCTAAACAGGCTTCTTTCCCTTAATATTCTGTTAAACATTTCCCTCCCCAGTCTAATGTTTGCTATGATTATACTTATTTTTACACATATTTGACCTAGTTTCAATCATGCATATCTGTACAGTGACACAGTCTTCAAGAAGTCTAAGCATGGCTGAACTGCCATGTCAAAATTCTGCTTAAACAACTTCATTTCCTCAACTGCTAGGTATTTTGGTATTGGCATCAAAGTTCTCATCCTTCTGTTACACACATACCAGAGTGCATATTACCGTCTTTGTGTGGCTGTTTGGGAAAAGCATCTTCACCCTAGGTTCTAGACGTCAAATAAAAACTTTAAAAATATAGGATTGCTTTAGCTGGATGCTCCTGCACACCTTGAATCTACTATTTTTACTCACTGTAGATTCACTTTCATCCATTTCTTAGTTTGCTGGTTGATTTGTACAATCCTCTACATTTGGTGCTTTGACAACAGTTCCTGGGTAACTCCAAAACAAGAAAGATTACCTGGAAGTCTGTGTTCATGTAGCTTGATTGGATGAAGATGAGAACAGGAGATGTAGATTTCAGAACTAAGTGCAAGACCGTTAATGGCAGTATTAAGGGTCAGTTGCTTATAAAGTGAAGTTCCTGGACTGTATTGCTTTGATAAAAGGTTTCAGCAAGAAAATGTACCACTAATTTGTATTTTGAGCACTCAGTCATCAGTGACTCAAAACTGGGTAGCAGAACCATAATTTTAACCCTCCTGCCAGCTGAACTGTTTTAATAAAACAAAGCATGTCATCAGTTCACACTGTTCCCATTTGCAGTTAGTAAATCTGCACACACATGCAGGACAACAGTGCATTAACAATGCTGCAGTACACAGCGAGCCAGAATTTGAGAGTTAGCTTTTTCAGAGAGATTTACATTTTTAAAATAGTTTTGATTTTGCTGAATGGTATCTTTCCAAAGATGCTGCTTAAGCCACAAGGGATTAGTGAAAATAATTTTGGGAAGGATCAGCAGGAACATTTTGAAAAGCTTTCAAACATGATCAAACAGCTCAAAATCAAATAAAAAGAGCAGTCTTAAATATATAAGATTTTACTGTTTATGTTTATGAGACTTCCTTCTGGTTTATAAAGGCAGTACAATCAGTACATTTGAATAGCAAAGCTTATCTTCAAACAATTACAATTTTTAACTCTGTTTTTGCAAGTAGCTGACATCTCCCCACAGATCCAGGAATGTCTACTTAAAAGTAAAACATAATGTTTGCTTCTTAAAAGTAAAACATGAGCTTTTCCTAAGGAGAAGAGCATTTAGTAACAAAAGCTTCAGAAATCCTTACCTGAAAGATCTGGGATTACCTGCTGAAAATCTCTCCTTTTAGACTTCCACAGATAACCAAAGCTCTGAGTAGCAAAAGGGTTACTCCAAAAGCTGGAATAAGTTATCATTTATGTAGTAATTTGCACGGTTTATATGCCAGAACTATACTGGTCTGCTCACGTAGGAATAAATAAAAAAAAAGCAGCGCCAACTGAACAGAAGCTACCATATGAAAGTAAAAAAGACCTCTAGTGGCTACAACCTGAAGTTAAAGAGGCTTTATTTCTAGCTTTAAGTACTGTAGTAGACAAAATGGTTGGATATATCAAACTGCAGACAGTTGACACCGGCGGGCGACCTTGTATTTGTAATTAAAGCACACACACACAAATCAAAATCATACATTTAGGGAGGGGGATCAGATTTCTCAGGTTAGTTGAATATATAAAATAAATGTCTAATTAGAATAGCTGAGGAATCGCTGGGTAACTTGATATGGAGCCAGTCTGATGGGCAGATATCTATCACTTGAATTTTCTTGTATGTAATCTACATGCATATGTCTTGCTTTTTAGAATTTTCAATTTTAATTTTTTTTTCCAGTGCAATTCTGGCAGAACGAAGCTTGGATTAGTATTAAATCCCAGCCATTTCCAGCCTGGGAAAACATGAACCTACCCCTATTCATTAGAGTTTAATACATTAAGAACTGGTCTATCTATAAATGAGAAAAGTAACCGTACATGTATCAGCTTGTGAGTTAAACTTGCTTAGGACTGCATTTAAAAGAACTTAAACATCTCAAGCAGACAGATGACACTTAAATGGATGTAACTGACAGCTCACGTAGGATATGTTACGAATGCAAATCATGTTTTGGGGGGAGAATTGTTAAGCGATCTGTAAAAATGAACTTGTAAGAAATGTATGAATCTTCTCAGAGGGTTTCCGTCCCCCCCCCCCCCGCTTTGTTCTACTTCTGAATCCACTTTTTGAAAGGGTGACATTTTTATCACCTTTGCAGCTAATTTTAAGATGGTTTTATCTCTTCTCTCTCTCCAATCCTTTTTACACAGCTTTGTTTGCCCAGTGAAATCAACATTAAGATTTCACAAATAGGATTCCTGTCCTTTTAATGAATATACACGTAATATTTTATGAGTATTCAAGCATCCTCTAAAAAAATACTTTTCTTTTCAAATAATTATACAACGTTTCTTTAAAACGCATTGTCTCTTTAATTTTTTAAAAATAATATCACATTTCACTGTATCGGACTATGAAATTGTACCTGAGTAGCAAAGCACTGCCCATTTTTATGTCTAAGGCTACTTATTTTGAGAAGTGCAAAGTTTTGAAAATTGCACTTCATGCCGCATAACCAGAAAGAGTTCTTCTTCCATCACATTCTTGGCATGTGTTGATGTTAAGGGTTTCTTGACTGAGCATAATATAAATGTGATATTTTATCTCTTAACGTAGTTAACCTAGATGTATCATCATTGTTAATCTGCTTCTTTTTCAGAGTCATTTTGTGGCCTGCATGACAGCAATCCTGAACCAAATGAGTGACCAACATTATTCTTCATACATTGAAACTTTTCAGACGAGCTCAGAGTTAGTGGTAAGTTGTCACGGGAAACATTCTCAAGAGCATTCATGCCATCTCAAAGTGGGTTAGGTTTTTCTCTTTTTTTTTGGTATATACCAGGGGTCCTCAAACTTTTTAAACAGGGGGCCAGTTCATGGTCCCTCAGAATGTTGGGGGGCCGGACTATAGCTTGAAAAAAACATGAGGGTCCCTCCTGCAGAGTATGAGGATAGGAGGAGAGCTGCCGGACCCGGCATACCTGTCATGTAGAATAGTCCGGCTCTGCGATCTCCCTCCTTGTGCATCGCCTGCAGCTCCCGACACAGCCCCGACACTTCCACTTCTGGCAGACAGCAGCGGTGGCCAATCAGGCGGGCGGGCTGGATAAATGAACCTGGCGGGCTGTATCCGGCCCGCGGGCCGTAGTTTGAGAACCCCTGGTATATACAGTAATGAACGTTAGTTTATGTAACAGGATTGCCTTTGAAGTTTCAGTCTTAAAAAGAGAAGTGGGAAATCATGTGGATGAATTAGTATTTTGAGTCAATGTTGGTTTTGTTTTTTTTCCAGTGAAGTACTTTCCAGTTTTAGTAAATTTGTTTGTTTTTTTGAATTCCTATTGCATGCCACGGCAGTGCAATTTCATGCAAAAATGGGGTGGGGTGGGGTGGTACAAAATGCTACCACTGATCTGTCTTTTTTATTCTGTTGCTTGATTGCTGCATTCATTGCTAGGCATTTTATGTAATTGGGCCAGGAATATATACAAGCTACATGCAAGATGATTATTGTGAAGTTGAGCAACTGTCTTTTCTGGGAACAAGATTTCTTTTCTGTGTTTGAGAAATGTATGATATTTCAATATAAAGGATAAATAACCCTATTTTATCCCACTAGGACTTTTTGATGGAAACTTTCATAATGTTTAAAGATCTGATTGGAAAAAATGTCTACCCCTTGGATTGGATGGCAATGAGCATGGTGCAGAACAGGTAATACAAACCTATAGAAGGCTGTAGCATTTGCAGCCTTCTAGACAATTTTAAACATAGGTAGCCAGGAAATTCTGAAAACCCACTGAGGCTAAATAAATGTCAGTTGGGAGTGATAAATGAATGGCTGCATTACCTGGCAGGTAAAGCTGTACACTGTTGGCTCTCGAGTTGTGTATGCCTGCTATTAAAAATCACAAGCTTATTCAATATATATATATATATATATATATATATATATATATATATATATGTATTCTTATCTGCTGTTACAGTTCTTCAACTATCCTGCAGTCCTAGGAAGGCTGAATTTTTTAAAAAAAATATTGAAAGTTTTACTAATTACTGATGTGCAGATCTGGTTAGCTCTTCCCTATTAAACTGTTACAGAAGGTGACCTCTCTTTGGAAGTTTTTCTAATTATGTAAGTCAGTAGGAAAAAGGTCAGTAGGAACTGGACCATTTAAGAATCTGCATAAGAGACACATTACACATGGAATTAGGTGATCCTTTAAAATATCCCGGTGGTCACAAGATCATGGGGCTCTTTGCTATGGCAGAGGAGTCATCTCTGTGTGCAGCCAAATGAGGCCCCTGGTACTTATGAGCCCCAGAATGAACCATTGCTCATATGCCAAATTAACACAAAATGCTGACCTTTGGCCCCACGATTTTCAGCTAAAAACGTGAAAATAAAGGTCAGAAAGGCAATGTGAAGCCTGAGGTACTTAAAGTCTCCTATTCTCAGCATAACCCCCCCCCCCAACTTTATAGGTATGAAAAAATGGACCCACATAATCCAAGGACCTCTTCTAATTTGTCAACCTCTTGGCTATGTTCTGGCATCCAACACAGAAAAAGTTGTCCATCTGTAATCTGATATGCGATTCCATAGCTAGTGTTTGCGTCCATATGGATTTCTAAGGGGAGAGGTGTATCACACAAGATGGATTTTGTTTGTGATTAATTTTTAAGAATCTGTGAACAAAATGCCCAAATTTTCTCCCAGTAGGATCTGTAATGGAATTCTTTTCTCCCTCTATTGGTAATGATGTTTTTAATCTATCTGAATTTATTTCTTCCTCTTTTTTCATTACTATGCTTCAGCTTATCTATTCAGCCATGGAACTTTTATGTATCTTTCAGGTATATTTAATGTGTATCTCAAATCTTGTTTAATATCAGAATCTGGTATTGCTGCATATGATTGAATCTACTGGTATCCTTGCCAAGTTCCTCTTTGATGTATTCTGAATGGAATAGGAAAATGAATACTAATGTGTAAACCTGTTTTCCACATTCCCCCTTGCATTTGGGATCAAACATAATTGCAGATAGAGACAGCTAGTTTTGAAAAAGTAAATGAATGTCCAAGGACTAGAATACAATACATTTGCATTAGCTTTAAAAGCCTGGAGTTGAAGGAAGATTGTGGGCTGGGCTTTTTAAAAGCAGATTGTCTGGGTCAAATCATCAAGGCTCAGAGGCTTAATTGGAGGGAAAAAGCAGATTTTCTACTAATTTGATGAATCCAGGACCGACTGAGGATTACGTTTAACAGTTTTCATTACATTTAGATATATGCATTTACTTAACATATTTATTACCCATCCTCTGTCTGGAGAATCTTATTGTAATTATGATCCATGTCCCCCTCAAGTATCAGGATGCTAAACTGTTACAGGTTTATATATATATTCCTCATGATTTGTAATAAATCACTTGCTTGTTTTTTGGGGGGAGGGGTTGTTTTTTGTATGAGAGAGGCAAAATGAGTATGTGAGACCTGACAATAAAGAGTTTGGGCTAGTTTATGAGTTTTTAACCATCAACTCTTTGAATTTACATGCTTAATTCCATACAATTTATGTGACTTGTACAAAGATTGAATGAAAAGTAATACCTCCAATTTATAAGGCACCAACAGATGGCAGGACTGACATGCTAGAAGCTCTGATGTGTTTTTTAGCTTTGGCTTTTTTACTTCAGTTGGTGGGAAATTGCTGTGAGAAAAGGTTGCATTGATGTTTGTGAAGTGGAAGCTTGCAGTAAGCGCTCATCAGGATGCTTAAGCAGTGTGCCGTGACTGAATTTTTGACTACAGGTAGCCCTTGGTTTCTGTCCATTCATTCAGTGACCATTCAAAGATGTGGCAGCACTGAAAAAAATGGACATACAACTGGTCCTCAAAGTTCCAGCCATTGCAGCATCCCTGCAGTCACATGATCGTGATCCAGGCTCGTGATTACAACATTGCAGGGAGCTGCGGTCATATGATCACTATTTGCAACCTTCCCTGCCAGCTTCCCACAAGCAAAGTCAACGGGGAAGCCAGCCCCAATTGCTGAAGGAGTCCCTCCAAATGAAATTCAATGCTGAATGCAGGTTGTTTATGGTGATGACTCTATGCAGTACTGTGCATTTCTGGGCCAAAAAAATATGTAAAAATTGTATACCAGGAAGGGCTAATTTATGTGATCAGGAATGAAGTACATGACCTTTGAGAGCAATCAACAAGATTCACATGAGAAAGTTTGACAAACTGATTAAAAACAATTGGTGGGTCAAAGACAAATTTCTGTCAAGCTTGGTATTTCAAAGGAACATGGATCACATTATTGATGTTCTTCAATATTAGAAGGTTTCTGCAAGATAACTTCCTCACATGCTGACAGCAGAGATGAAAGCTTTCAGAATTGAAATTTGCCAGCAATTGTCATGCTATGAGAATAGATATTTCTTCACAGCATTGTGACAGCCAGTAAAATATGACCCAGAAACTAAACATCACTCCATGGAATATCATCACAAAGCTTTACCTGCAAAGGGGGAGAGATTCAAAACTCATGGTTACAGGTTTTTGGGGTGCAGATGGTGTTATTCACATGGATTTCCTGGCATCAATATCAACTCAGAGTGTTACACTGCAATACTCAAAATTTTGAAACAATGATAAGGCAGAATTTGGAAGCACAAAAAGGTTATTTTGCTGCAAAATGACAATACTAGGCCTCATACCTCTGTTGAAGGAAGGATTTTCCACTGAGGCCTCAGACACAACTTGTCTCCCATTTTTCATGCTGCTCTTTCATCAGTCCCCAGGAAGATTAAGACAACTTCACAAGTTCACCAGGGAGACAGCACTTAACAACCCTCTTGGAGATGAGCGAGGGGTTAGGAGCAAGACATCCACATCCCCAAGACTCTACTAATCACATCTCCTATTGTCCCTTCAATGAGCCCATCATGTTAGTGAGAAATGCAGCCACCCTGGAAGGCTTTTATGGGGTCCCCCCAACCAACTATCTAGACTGAAGAACCTGCTTGGACAAGCAGCGAAACATATCAAACCAAAAGAAAAGAAGTCCAGTTGCCATGACTCAACTTCCAGACTTTTGAAGGCATCTGTTTCATTAAATGAAGAGGTGGAAAGATTGTCAAAACTTGGTTGAAGATTAAGGACAATTAGTGGATCCCTCAAAGGAAAATTGCTGTCAAGCTTGGCATTTACAGGAATATGTGGGTCATATTGATGTTTTTCAACATCATAAGAGTTTGTGCAAGAAAATTTCTCACAAAGTAGAACAGCTTCAAAATGTGGAGTTCTTTTACATCTGACAGCTTTAAAAAGCTTATCCATTGTTGGCAAAAGTGTGGTGATTATACGGAGAAGTAAATACACGTAACAAAAAAGATAATTTAAAGGATTATTTTCCTGTTTCATTTATTAAAATAGCCTTATTTAAACTAAAACTATGGAGGTGGAGGCATTACTTTTCATTTAGCCCTCATAATTTATTATACCTCTTGACTGCTACAGTGTTTTATTTTTGTCCGCACTCAGTTCTCTGTCAGTGATCAACTACTGTCCTTAGATTGAATTTTAGATATTAGTATTCATTTCATTTTCTAATGCAGGTAAGTTAAAAAAAAAAAAAACTTTAATTCATTCCCTGATAATATGCAACATATATGCATATTAAATGTGCTGTAATTTGTTTCTACTCTAGACGATATAATGAGCTCTAGTTATTCTCTCCACACATATTTCTAAGGTTCCCCCCCCCCGCCCTTACAGGCATGTAATACGTAGCCTGTATTACTGTAAATTGATAGTGAGTAGTAGTTTCATGGCATCTGTAAGGACTGGATTTTTCTCCTTACACTGCTGTTGCTACTTTGTGCACCAATTCTTTTAGACAGCAGTGACTCTGGAAAGCATATTTCATGATGGAGATTTCTTTGGACATCTTTGTAATTTGCCATTTTGAGAGCTAAACTATGTCTCTACCAACATTTCTGTTGTATTGAGTTTACTGAATTTCTAAAAACATTCAGTATTATGGAAATGCCTTACATTTCCTGTGATCCGTTATTCCAAAGGAAGTGAAACCAGTTAAATGTTGAACCCTTAGAACTTCCACATGGATGAGGAAGCGGACGTGTATATAAGACCAAACTAAGAACCAACTACCAGATAGTAGTTGCTATAATAACCACTTAAAGAATTCCAGGGTTCCCACTTTTCTGCAATGATTTTATTTATTTGTTTAGATTTAGGCTCTACTCAACTCCAAAATGTCTCTATGATAGTGTGGAAACAAGTGTTTTTACATTACATCCAGCCATTATATACTGAATGAATATTTTTTTATCATTGTCATTTACATTCTGTATTCACTGCAATAGTGTTTTGATTAAATGTTATCGATGGTTCACTGCACTAAAATAAGAGCAGAATAAATTAACTCTTTCCAGAACAGGAATGACTGACACAATATTCCCTGAGGTCCTACAAAACAAGGAACATTCTACCTCACCTTCTGGGCTCCTACTCTAGGACATTATACCTGTGTGCAGCTGGATCTTTGTAAGGAGAAGCAGGGCCCCAACTCACAGGATCTATTTGTAGGTCAAAGACTTTCCCAAGTGAACATCTAAGGGCAATTTTTTTTCTCCAGGTTCTTGTTAGCAATTATTGTTTTCAAGCCCAAAATTTACTATTTCCCATAATTTTCTGACTTCACCTTACTCACGGGATTTAACCTTGAATTGTGGGAAAACTTTCTTAGAATTCATCATATTGTATTAATTGAGTCTTGAAAGGTTCTGCTTACTTTGGGAAAAAAAATGGCCAATTGATTTGCTATTTCCCTATATCTAATTGTCCTCTGGCTTGAAACACTGCTGGAAAGTACCCATTTTGATGTGGGCAAAAATTCATGCTTATGGGCATAATTGTATAATGACTCACAGAAGCTTCATGGCAGAATTTTGAGCAAATCTTGCAGTAATAAACTGTTCCAGGAAATACTTGGCACAAACAACAATAATAGTTGTACCTAACCATTCCTTATATAGCTAATTGCAATTATTTTCACCATGGAACTGAAAATTCTCATTAGATTCAAGATACATCTGCTGATCACTCAGTGATATAACTCCTATAAAACTATAAGCATTCAGAGATGCATTTCTACAACATCAGTTGTAGGAAGGAAGCTGTAGGAACTGGGGTTTTCTAATCAGTGAAAGAGACAGGATAGGAAAAGAAGAATTTAACAAGTGCAAAACTGGTTACCAAAATGACAAAGGGAAAGCTTTGGTTTCTACAGCCATAGCATATTGCCTGGGTGTTAGACTGAATCTGAGAGAAACATAGTCAGGGAATACCTTCTGACCTGGAATGACTTCATATCTCTGATCCACTGCATCCTAGGATACTGGAGGAGGTTGCTGGTGGTCTGGAACTTGTATCCATTACAATTTTTAAAAGCTACTAAAGAATGAAGTACCAGATGATTGGAGTATGGCAATGTTTCTTCATTTTCAAAAGAGGAGGACTTGGTAACTACATGAGGTGTTCTTGACATGAATACCTGGGTAGATTTTTAGATTATATCATAAAATATCATAAAACCATCCCAAAACAATGTGGTGATGAACAGAAATCAACATGGATTTGTCAAGAACTGGTCAGAGTAATCATATTTTCTTTTTTGATCATGCAATTTTCTTAATAGATCATGGAAATGCTGTGGACATAATATATCTTGACACCACCAAAACATTGTTTGGCTATACATAACACAGCTGACTTTAAAACAGTACTCAAAGAATGCTTATTACTGGTTCCATCTCAAACTGAGCAAATTTTCATCTGAAATGCTACAGAATTTCATCACATATTCAGTACTTTCATTAAGGACTTGGGTAAAACAGTGAAAGGAATGCTAATAAAATTGCAGAAGATGCAAAATGGAGTGGGACAGCTTATATTTATCTATTTACATACATTTTAAAAATGCCTGACTACCAGTAATTCCAGGTGCTTTACACCATTAAATGGCAGAGCAATCAAGTTATACTGTAGAAGACAGAATTGAAATTCAAAGCAATTTAAGGTTAGATTAGAGAAGTGGACTGAAAATAAGACTTAAATTTAATAGACACAAATGTGAAGTTCTTCAATTAAGAATTAGGTATATCTGATCTGGTAGTAGCACCTAATATTTTTGATCACGAGCTGCATATGAATCAGTGCTCTGATGCTGCTGCTAAAAAGGTTAATGTAATTTTAGGCTGCATCAATAGAAGTATAGTTTCCAAATGATGGGAAGTAATAGTTCTACTATATTCTACATTGGTCAAACCCACCACAAGTATTCTGTCAGTTCTGGCTATTATATTTTAAGAAACATTCAGAGAAACTAAAAGAGCAATGGGGATATTTTTTCTACTGTCTGAAAAGATGTCAACCAAAAATAGGTCAATTTTTTTTTTTCATCCCAGAATACAGGAATCATGATTTTAAGTTATACAAAGGCATATTCTGGTTGAATGTTAGGGAGAAGGTTCCTAACAGAACAGTTTTATATGAATACAATCACCAGAGGCAATGGGGATTTCACTCAGTGTGTTCAAGCCAAGAGATTGGATAATAATGTATCATGGATATTTAAATTTTGATTCCTACCTTGAACAGGAAGTTAGGCTTGAACATCAATGGATCCCTTCCAACTCTATGATCTATTCATGAACCAACAGTCATCTCTTCTGTCCAAATATGCCTTCATATCTGTTGAACAACTCAGGTGTCAGTTTGATCCTAAGCTGCTCACTTGGATTCTAAGTGCAAAATATGTAAGGTTTAATAAGTAGTCAGGGAAGTTCAAATGATCATTCTTAAAATTATTATCTCATGGTGGACCAGATTTGGTAGTTTCAAAATCTGAGTATAGGGATTTAGTAAAGGGCACCGAGAAGGAGCTGAGATTATGCTGATATAGTGCCCTGCTGTCTACAGTTTCTTCAAGCTGGTAATAATATCTTCCTGGGTTGTTAGTTTCCCATAAGCTAAATATTCAGGGAACTTCAACATTTATCTGAAACTTTCTCATTAGAAGTTATTCAAAATATCATGCTTCCACGTCAGTCATTTGTTAATTTCAATATATGTTGCACACGTGTATCAATGTATAGTCTTGACCTGTGGAATAAGAAGATGACCCAAGTAGTTGATATTATTGGTCCTGAATATCATTTCCTATCACAAGAACTGTTTGCTTTCTGAAGACCTTAGCAAAATGAGATGTTTATTAATATGCTGGATCATCATTTTAAGGCCTTTTCCATGATTGTTCATTCCTACCACAATTGGATCAGCCCAGTATTGTCCAGTAGAATCTTTTCAAATTGTAAAGAGGCTGACACATTCCTAGTGAAATTTGTTGTTGTTTTTGTTTTGCCATCCACTGTGATGAGTTTGCAGAAAACTTTGCTGATAAAATTGCTCATATCTGTTCCAGTGTAGCCTGTACATTGAGAACTGGCTCTGGGATAGCAGTTGAGACAGTCACCTGTCTAAGTTTGATGGATGAGTTTCATCTTCTTCAACCTGAAGATGTGGATAAGTGGCTTTGAAGACTAAGCAAGCCACTTTTTTGTTGGATATTTTCCCATCCTGTTTAATACAGCTGCCACAGAAGAATTAGACAGCTGAGAGATGGAACCAAAAGTTGTTCCTTGGGAGAAGAGTTGTATTTAAGTTCATTTAAAATAAGGAAATATATCACTTCAGGAAATATATGGAGATCTCACCATCCTAGATAACTGTTGTAAATTACAGTTCTCAGCATCTCCCACCACCGACCATGCTAATGTTTGACATCTCTGTTCTAGACAAGAGATGAATTCAATTCAATTCAAGGCTTCCTTGGAGGATGCCTATTATTTGCAAATGTTCCAGTGCTCCTTCAGTCCATTTTCTGCAGCAGAAAGAGACAACAGGTGGCTGCTGCATCCAGGGACACTGTTCTTCAGCAAAAACTGCAGCCAGTTGTACCTTTCTTGCTAATGACCTTCTGTTTAGATTTTTGCAATGCACTTTGCTTAAGGATGGCTGGATGCTTAAGTGTGTTTGGAATGTGCAGCTAATACAATATATGACAACCAGATTGCTTTATAGTATCCACTATTTTGTTGGTGTAGCCCCAGTTTTGCATTAAATGGAATAGTTTCATTTATGGGCAATTAAAACTTTTAATTTTCATCTGTAAAGCCCTACATAGTTTGAGGCTTTGTAGGATCATTTCCTCTCTTAAGAACCTTTCTGCATTTCCCACTATGAAGAGAGACTGGGTTGAGGGACAGGATTTTCTAGGTGGTGTTGGGTCACAACTATAATTTTGATTTTTTGCCCACAAAAAGTTTACAGTATAGGATAATCTGAGTTTTAAAATGGTCTGGAATTCGGTTTTGGGCAAATAATCTTATTTAAATGTTTTTTGACCGTTTATTGAAATCAAGCAGTTGTCACTTGGCCTTATGTGCTATCACTACTTTTGAAGTTCTACAATGGTTGGAAATAATGGAAGAGTGACTGTGCCTCCTTAACCAGTAGCTTCTGTTTTACATGAAGTTTATTAATGTGTAAATATTAGTTATTTACACAACCTTAGTTGTATAGTATTGGTTATTTACACAATCTTAGCAATAATGAGCTTGAATGTCCTACCCTAGTAAACCACTGGGAATTTGCTTTAAGTAAGATGAAATTAGTTTCCTGTGAAATTAATATGATCTTAAAATAAGGTTAATACAACAAAATGTGTTCTATGTATTTTGGATACTTCAGAGAGTATTTAATAAAGATTGGTTGAAATCACTGGAGCTGCAACTCAGAAGTTGGAAGATTATCTTTTATGGTTTGAATTTGTCCTATTATTGCTACATTTTGTATTGAAACAAATAGGATTGTTAATATGTCTTTGGATCAACTGATATGTGTAGAGATTATATATTCTTATGGCTGTATCCCTATCCAGAATCTCAGATATCAAGAATTATAGATTTTGAGGGGCAAGGGGTTTGATCCATTTTTATTCACAAATCAATTCCCCACTAGTTTTGTTTGAGAAATCCCTTACACACCAACTATTACCCACTTGATTTACTTTAAGGGAAAAATACAATAAAGAGAATTCCATGAAGACATTTCTCTTACATGCTGATGCTTATGACAATTTGTACAGACTGTTAATCAAGATAATGTCTTTGTAATACCTTGTCACTTCACAAATCTCACTTCTGAATTGCTCTGCACAGCAGCTCAAACATGTCAGCATCTGCATTATTCATGGGTACAGTGTTTCTAATTCTACAGAGCAATGACAATACATTGACCTCAGCTTGCTTTTTACTCCTTTGGGAATATCTTATATTTATATTACCAGTTTATATGTGAGATGTTTATATCTTAGTTCCCTCCCTCCTGTTTTTTGGGGGGGATGGTTGGGGGAGGGGTTGGGGGGGTTGGTCAGTTTAATATAAGCATCCATAAAGTTTCTTATCATTAAAAAGTTTATATTTTAAAATGCAAGGGTCTCTTCAAAATAGTTATTTAAAGACTTTTGTCGTTCTTAAATATTTAAACACCTAGGACAGAGACTCAATTTGATCTGTAACTCTTTTTCAAAAAGTGGCACCTTCCACATCAAACATCATTTTGTTTTGACTTTGTCAAACAAGAATTGCTAGTTTTATATTCTCAGAAATGAAGAACAATCATTGTTTCTTTGTACAAGAAACCTTAAATTTGATTGTACCTTAACAAAAACTAATCTAATTAACAGCACAATAATACCTATACCAATTCCAAAATAAATCCCTCTAAGATCAAAAAGTAAAAACCTGATTCAATGTCTGAGAAAATATACATAACATTTTGCCAGTGGTCGTCTGGATATTTATTGTATTCCATTTTTATCTGTTGTGAACTGTACACTTTGGGGCTTCAGCATCGTAACAGTCTTTCTTCTAGACTGAAAGAAAAAAAATGTAGATTTCAATTGGCTTGCAATTTTCTTCAGTATTTTTGTTATCTTAATATAGCTACTACTTTACCTTTACCACCTTACACTTTGAAAGCTGTTTGTTCCCCACTAATGGATCAGCAAAGCTACTTGTATTCAGTACTACATATTTCAGTGCTGCATATTTTTTGTAATAAAACCAGCACAGTGTACCCCCCAAAGCAGCAGATCTTTTCTAGGGGAGAACATTCTAAAAACACCTTTCTAAAGGAGAGTTTTCTTGTTTCTGTAATTGAGATTCTTTATATATAAAGTATACCAATTTTATAAATTGTCGCTAACTTTCAATGCAATTGGTACAGTGTGTATTCACAAAAAACACAATAGGGTTCCCATATGACCTCTCAGCTTTTTTTAATATTGATGTTTATGTACCTTAGCAAGACGAGATGATGAGAAGATGAGAAGCAATTTGTTGTAATTTCCTGCATTGCTTATGCATCTTGAAGCAAAGGATAGGTCTGAGCATATGTTGGTCTTCTTCAGATATAAAAATAAACTGTGTTTTACATTTAAAAACACTAGTGTCTGTCAGTTCTTCTAAAGCAACATATAAGATACAACAACAGTAAAATGTTAAGCTTGTAGAAAAACATTTGCTGTTCAGAATATCAGCCACTTGGTGCCTTCCTACCATAATTCCTTATCCTCTTTCACAACATTTAGTCAGCTACTAATACACCAGGTATTTCACTGGTATATTTTTCTAAAGATATGCTGATCTAGTGTACTTATGTACTTATGCACCTTCCCGCAGATTTGCTGATACTTCCTGCTCATGTTTGATAGTACTGTTTCAGCCACTCAGGCAATAGGACTCATGACCAGAATGTCAAAATAAAAGGAAAAAAAATTAGAATTAAGAGTGACTACAATTAACTTTTAAGCAAGAATGTAACCATTAATAGCTTGGGGGGAGGGGAGAACCTCCCCATGTAACCCCAACAGGAAAAAAGTACATTCAGTGGAAAGGTTCTTGCCAATATTTTGCACGTTGTGTTGCTTTTCCATTTTCAGGCAGTGCTTAAGACATTTAAAAATATGATCCTCCCACTTCTTGTCTGCGAAGCAGTTTATTCTTCTACCTTATTGTGCTGTTTATGTAGAATAGAAGGTAGATCAGCGTTCATTATCTCTGATTAATATTAATTCTGGTGCGATTGTACAGATATATTTACAAAGTAAATAGGTGAAGGCTAGCCCAGCCCTTAGTCAGATTGCTGGATTGCTCAGCTGCTTCCTTCCCATTTCTTTTGTGGTTACACTACCTATGGAGAAATAGCGCTGAAGGGCTTTCTGCAGTCCTATCTCTTTGGTACCTTGAATATAGCAGTTCAACCAGCATCCCTGTCATTGCAACTTCCGTTCCCCATTTCCCTTGAGCAGGCAGTGGGGACACCTCTGGCAAAGACATCGTCTCAGGAATTAGGACCCTGAGAAGAACAGTTCATGTCTTAAGGCTCCTTGTGTCTGGGGAGCTGGGATGTTCAGTCTTGAACAGCAGCAACAAAAAATGTTCTTCCTCGTTCCTGTTTATTGTGTTTATGGCAGTTTAAGAAAGAATTATATTCTCCCAGGTATAGGTGCTAAGCAGTATATCCTGTGATCTATAGAATGTTATTGCTACAAGATTGGTAAACTAAACAAATATTTATTGGTCCCACTTCTCCAAGCTCGTGCAGCAATCCCAGTAAATACTTGCAGAAACTGGACAAAAGCTGTCATAAACAGTATTTTTGGCTGTTTTCATGTCATGGCTCTGGATCAGTAGTCACCAGGTGTAGCAGTGCTAGGCAAGGACCTTATACCACAAACTTCAGCATTTCCATACCTTTGGTGATATCAGAATAGCCAAACTAATGAAGGTTGCCAGCTTTGGCTACAGGCTTTGGGGGATTCTTTTTAGGTTCAGAAAGGAAAGCAACATGAATAAAAGCAGACCTTGCTGCTGCTTTCTGCTGCACTGAGTAAAGAACACAGGCCAAAGGAACTCAGGAGTGAAATACTGGTCAGGAATGGAATAAAAATAAAAATCCTTTTTGCTGTTGCACCAAAGGGACAAAGGAGAATTCTGTGAGCAATCATGAGAGTAGGAGAGCAGATAGTAAAAGATCCCCCTTCCTTAATTAAACATTTGCACATCTTTAACTCTCAGCCACTGGCTTTAGTCATGCTAGTTGAAAAAACGGGGCACTTTGTCTGGACCTTAAGACTATTGAACATAAAAATCCTTAGATGTGCTTAGAAGTTATGATCATAGCAATATTCATTCTGTATTTGGGGACCAGGAGTATTTCTCAATGACCTTGACCATCAGTGGTCATTGTCTCTGTCTTCTTCCATCAAAGGGGATATGTTGGTGGTAATGCAGCATATTGTTTCCATGGCAGAAACTCTTTCAGAGCATTCTTAACTTCATGTTTTATGGTTTTGAATCTCCCTAGCTTTTAATGGTTTTCAAACAGCTCTTAATCTTTTTTTTTTCCTTGGTGCTTTTTAAAAAGTGATTGTTGCAAGTTATTTATTGCTCCCCTATTCTATAGGACCAAAAAAGTGCTGTGTAATTTTTTTTAATCTATTAGTCAATATATTTTTTATCTCTCATCTTTTATTTATCAATGAGTTACTTTCACTCTCATGCTTAGGAGTGGGGGTGGGGGATTAGTAATTTATAGAACAATTTATTTTAAGCAAATAGAATGCAGAATTCTTCATCCTTTGTAAAATATACCGTATTGTACTTATAAAATATAAAAATGAATGATAGGAGTACATTCCCATGATGAGAGAACATTATTTTATCTTTATTGTAACAAGGATGTTTTGGTTAACATAAAATTGATTGTTCAAAAACTAGGGTTTTTTTTTAATGTAATCATAAGTGTTCCTGGCAATATATAAAAATAAAACAAACAAAACGAAGTGAATGCTTTGAAGATGATATATACTATAGTCTGCACTGAATTTATTTAAAGATCAAAGTAGATTTATGATAAATTATTTGAACTGAAAAAAGAGAGATGTAGTTTCAAAATGATGCTTAAAGTGAAAAATAGTTGTCTGATGTTTCATTCAAGGACAAAAAGAAAATTAAAACCCTCCAATATTATTCCTTTATAGATTTGCATCTGTTCACTCAAAATAAACTAATTCATGTATTTGTCCCAAACAGATCCCAAAATGCTATTCAGAATTTGTAAACCACTAGCTTCTGTATGTCAGTAAACAAAGTTCTGAGTATGCTCAATATGTCAATTTGTATGGCCAAGAATTATTCCTAGGCTGCTCATTGACTCATGTTTTTTTATATTTCTGAGAAGAAACATGCTGAAGTATTTCTTCCTTTTTGGATCAAACCGTTTCTGATCTAGTACGTACTATTGGTACAGTTTGTCTAAGAGGGTGCTTTTGTGGAGCCATTTGGATACACAACATAGTTTGCCAATTGTATTACCAAGGAGAAGTAAGACATGGCAGATGGCCTCTATTGGAGATTGTCCAAGCCAGAAAGTAACTTGAAAGAGCTCTGAAAGAGTTGCCATGACAGTGAAATCTCTCCATCATTATGGAATGGAATGGAATGAACTCATGTGCTGGTCAAGGTGACTTTTGCCATGAAAACTTACAACAGTTGCCAAGGAGATTCACATTTAGGAAGCAGAAGTGTTGAAAACCGTGATTGCCACCAATTCACCTATTTCTTTTGTGGGTTCCCCTTCTTGTTCTCATAGCCTTTGCCTTAAGTATAACCATTCAGTTTCATAGAGGGAATTGATCTGGGTAGCTTTCTGAATGGCAATATGGCTAGTGAGAAGCAAGAGGGCACAGGTAATTGGTCAATTAAAAAGAAATTTCAGTTATATTTATTTGCTACTGTGAGCAGATCCTTCATTTATCCCTATGAACAACTTGATATTCTATTGCAGTTCAGGAAATAACTCTGAAATTACATTTTTGTTCCTGTTTTTTATGGTTTTATGGTATTTTATTCTTATTATTTTGTTGGTAAGCCACCTAAAGCCACTGGGATTGGCTGACATACACAATTTTGAATAAATAAAATAAAACCTAGTGCACTGTTTAGCATGAGGCAGTTTCACATGACTGAATGTAAATGATCCCTAATCTGACAAACTCTGAGCATAAAGCTTTCCTTTCCCAATCAAAAATTGCAATTCTCAAGATAGGATCTTGCCTCCAAACTCTACCTACCAGCGTTAGAAAGTTTTGAAAGAGGTAATAAACCTAGAAGGTCTGTTCAGTTTTGTTTTTGAATTAAACATTGTTCTCATTTTATTCCTAGAGGAGGCCTTCATTTTCAAAGAATGCAACCTCAGGAAGAAAATAGTTAAACCTATTATGCATCTGACTTTGAGGGGGAATCTGCTGATTCACTGCAAACCTCTTTTGTATTATTCCAGCAGTTGCTTTGAGGTAGCAAGCTTATTGCCTTCCTCTGCACAACGCACTCTCCTGTGGCCAGTCTCTCTTTCGCTGCCTCTGGGCCTCAAGGTGAAAAATTAAAGTCAGCACTGCAAGCTCAGCACTTTCTTTATCTCTTTCAGCATGTTCTCCATAGCAGAGTCAACTGTAAGGCCGCATCCTCTTGCATTTACCAAATCTGAACAAAGCCCGGGGAAGATGAAAGGGAAAAGCGTTTGTACCAGCTTGTAATCCTTTATGCTCTTGTCGCAGTGGATTCTTTGCCCAAAGGAAAAGAGATGTGTCATGCGCTGTCATATTTTGGAGGAGGGAGTAGAATGCAATGGAGGACAACAAATAGTGCAATTCAGAGAAAGTGTTTGTCATCGGATACACACCCATACATAATCGGTCCTGTTCTCCGTTCCAAAAGGGATGCGTAGAGCTCTGGTTAGAGGTGTCATTTGTGATACTGCGTGTTAGAAAGCAGAGGCAGAATTTGAAATATCAGGGATGTAGTTCTGAGTGCACAAAGGAGATTTGTGTGTGTGTGTGTGTGTGTGTGTGTATTTTAAATGGCATGCTACTCTATGTGTCATAATTCAGAGCTTTTAACATACACTGCTCCAAAACTGGAAGAGAGGGGATTGAAAGTTCAGCTACTATAATGTAAGGCTGCATCCCTTAACACACTTCCCCAAGAATAAATCTTATTGAATTATATGGTGCTTACGTCTATATCTCTATCTCTATCTCTATCTCTATCTCTATCTCTATCTCTATCTCTATCTCGCTATTGCTATTGCTATTGCTATCTCTATCTCTATCTCTATCCATAGATAGATAGATAGATAGATAGATTTACATGTGCGCTGCAATTTAACAAATCTTTTTTTTTTAGCTAAAATATTTATTTTTTAAAAAACCATCAAACAAGACAACAGGATTTTTTTCTAAGTAAATGAGTGCAGAACTGAGATTTTAAACTAGATCAGTCTCACAACCTGGTGTCCTTAAGATTCTATGTTGGGATTCCAATTCTCAGTAAACATAGTGCCCAGGAGTACTGGAAATTGTGGTCACGCCTGGGGACATCAAATGGGAAAGTTTAGCTTACATGAAAATTAGCAAGCAGAAGTTGGGATCCATGGAGTTGTACTAAAAGGGGGTACAAACGGATGTTTGTCAAACACTGTTTTTTTTTTCTGTGTGGCAAATTAGCATTTCAGCTGGAAAATGAAAGTAAAATAAGATGGATTAACAATACTAATTCCTTCTTGAACCTAAGCAGATGTTGGATTTAGGAGGCCATAAAACATTCTGAGTGTTTTTATCAACATTTTGAATGAACTCATTGAATAAAACTCATATATTCCAATAGATTTGTTCTGAAGCCAGAACAAAGCATGTTCTCGCCTAGGAAAAACCTGGCTATTTTGAGTGGTGCCATTTCAAGTGTTCTATTTGTAGAAAACAACCTGAAAATAGGACTTTCCTATCTCAAAATGGGCCTTTCCAGTTGTTACAAGCTTGAAACAAAAAGTGCAAGTTCAGATTGAAGTTGGAACAAAGCACTCAAGCCACTCTGAGTTTTGTTTTGACATAACCCAGCCAATACTGAATTGCAATGATGGAATGTTTCAAATGCGGATGGTGCATTCTGAGCTCAGAACAAACATTTCCCATCTGTGTAACAGATGAAAAAAAAAATTGCCCAACTTTTTGAAGGCCATTGAAGGAGGATAAATAAGATAAAATATATAGATTAATTCATACAAATATAATCTATGAAGAGAGAAGAGATGATCTTGGACATATTTATCATCTTCAAGATGTTTTTCATCCTATCCATGTACAGGAAAATGCTTAGTTTCTATAGTGTTTTTAGAAAATCTTGAATAGCATTATTACAGCATAAGCATTAGGACCAGAAATTGTTATTACTGACATATCTAGCAATATTCACTGAGTAAAGCTTGCAAAGCCATAATAAACATGGCACCCATAATATTAGTACTAAACCATAATTGTATTGTTCTTGGTAGAAACTACAAATCTTGCCTATTGGAAAAGGCAGGCATCTCTCCCAGAGATTCACAGCCTGGAGGCAAGATGGTGGACTGCGTAACAAGATGGGTTGGTGCATTTACCTACCTAAAACTGCTTAATGGGATGTTCATTGGATTATTAACAATCAGTGACTAATAAAGCTTTTATTGGAGGCTTTCAGAACTAGGGGGGAAGGAACTGTTTTTGTTGAGAACAAAAAGCTGAAGAGAAACAGAGTACTATTTTCCATTTCATTTCTCATCTTAGGTAGACTTCTATGTTCCAACTGAATTGAATTGATTTGGATTATGTTTCTCATTTTATTACTTCAAAGGACACCTAGTTGGCTAGCTAAGCCATGCTAATATGATGCACTTTATCGTTTTATCCCTGCCTAGAGTAATGAGCCTGAGCATGAATGAATGAATGAATCGGTCAGGCCACTAAACCCAAACCTGAGCTGAATAAATTTGTGAAACATGCATAATATTTTGTATGGCATCAATTATCAATACATTTTATAGAAGCTAAGGTTACACTGGAAACCTTTTATGGTGAATTTGAATATTAACATTTCATCACAGCAGTACTAGAGACAGGAGAGCCATTCTCAATTTGATTCAGAATTGCCTCAATATTTAACTGTTTTCTTGGCAAGCATTCCAACAAAATCCTAGCTTTTGCATTGGAAGTGATGGTGGTAGTGATGATCATTCTGGATTTCATCATAAAACATCTAGCACTTGTTCAGAAGGAATTTTTCCCAGGGCAACTGGAGATGTAAGAGATTGAATTCATGGGAAGTGAGTTTTGTACCACTAACCTTCAGTCTACCCCCTTTGGCAAATAAAGTAATTCTGGCAAGAATAATGTCACTCTATACAGTTGAATCTAGGAGTCAAAAATTCAGTGATTCACATCATTTTTATCTTCTCTCAGCACTTTTTGCTGTCAGTAAATCATTTTCTCTATTGATCTGCTATATCACCATACTGAGCAAGTCAACATATCCTACATTTCTAATTGGGCTAGATACAGCTGGGAATTCCCCTGAGACTTCTCTTTCTAATATCAATGCTATTTAGCCATAAAGAGAGCCATAAAGAGAGTGTTACTGTATGCATAGTTTTCTTAAAAGAGTAGACTACTTAGGATGGCTAGATTAAAAGAAACAGAAATCTTTCACTTCCAATACTTGTTTCAAAGAGACAATTTTACTAGGTATTAGCCACCCTACCAAAAATCCTTCATCAACAACCTCAGATATGCACATGATACCACCCTAATGGCAGAAAGTGAAGAAGAACTAAAGAGCCTCTTGATGAGGGTGAAAGAGGAGAGTGTGAAAGCTGGCTTGAAACCCAACATTAAAAAAACTAAGATCATGGCATCTGGACCCATCAATTCCTGGCAAATAGAAGGGGTAGAAATGGAAGCAGTAACAGACTTCATTTATTTGGGCTCCAAGATCACTGTAGATGGAGACTGCAGCCATTAAATTAAAAGACGCTTGCTCCTTGGGAAGAAAGCTATGGCAAACCTAGATAGCATATTAAAAAGCAGAGATATCACCTTGCCGACAAAGATCCGCATAATCAGAGCTATGGTTTTTCCAGTAGTGATGTATGGCTGTGAGAGCTGGACCATAAAGAAGGCTGAGCGCCTTTGAACTGTGGTGCTGGAGAAGACTCTTAAGAGTCCCCTGGACTGCTAGGAGGTCAAACCAGTCAATCTTAAAGGAAATCAACCCTGATTGCTCATTGGAAGGATTGATAATGAAGCTCAAGCTCAGATACTTTGGTCACCTCATGTGAAGAGAGGACTCTTTGGAAAAGACCCTGATGCTGGGAAAGATTGAAGGCAAAAGGAGAAGAGGACGGCAGAGGTTGAGATGGCTAGATAGCATCACTGAAGCAATGAGCATGAAACTGAGCAAACTCGGGAGGCAGTGAAGGACAGGAAGGCCTGGCGTGATATGGTTCATGGGGTCACGAAGAGTCGGACACGACTTAATGACTGAACAACAACACCAACAACATCTTCATACTGTTTAGGAATGCAGGTGGTCATTGGTTTTGAATTGACCTTATAACATTTCATAATGTTGGAAAGTTCACAAAGAAGTCTAGCACAATTTCAAAGTGGCAACCTTTCCTCTTTTAAATATTATTACATAAATCTCCATGATGCCTTAAAGTAAAAAAGTTGAATTAAAGCGATTTCTGAAAAATTCAACAGTTTTGGGGGTGTGGTATGTCTCAAAACATGGAAGGACTTTCTTTTGGATTGCAGCATATCTGAATTGTTTGGGTTTTTTTGCTGGTGAATTGGAAGATGCTTAAGGGATATACTAAAAGCTTAACCAATGAATAGCTTCTAATATAAAAAAAAAATCACATAAGTAAATCACTATATGAAGATGGGATGGAAGGATAGATAACTGAAGAGGCAGGATAGCATGATTTCAGTGTGCAATTTTTTCAGCACAAATATTTAAATGAGTACCTATTTACTTTGTAATGGGTATGTCATTACAGAAGGAAGCATTTTACCCTACAAAGAAAATCCATTCAAATTCAATCACCTCATCACTCCAATGACTACCTGACAAATCTTACCAAAGTTTACGTATCAGACATCTGTGCCTCTGAAAAATTTCATATTTGAAGTAGGTTGACATACTGAGGGTCTATTCCATCTTGCAGTACTTTCTCATTGTGGATTGTTTTCCTGTTGTTAAACTACAGCGGTCAGAAGTTGATGCCTTTTTCCAGAAGTTGACACTTTTACTGGTCTAGCAATTTGGTGGCAACTCCATTGTATTCTAAATGTAGAAGCGAATGCCCACTATAATACCTCCTCCATTGTACTGGTCATTTATTTTATCTATAGTGGCCATTTCAATTTTTTTGAAAAAAACTAACACTAATTGATAGTTTCATTTTAGAATCTCTGTCTGATGAATGTTGGCTGATGCAGATTTAAACTCTGAGAATATCCAAGTATTTTGCCCTGGTGGGCTTATTTGAAATTTTGAGAGTATACTATGGGCAATATTACAAAAATTGTTATTATGGTCATAAAATAGCCATTTACCCACAGGCAAATGTGGGAGGTTGATCCCTACCATTTTTTTCTAACTTTGAACAAACCTCTCTACTTCATCAGCTCATCTTTGTCACTTTTCTGTGCAGGTGTGTATACTTCTAAGCCAATCCCTGGACTGCAAACCTTTGCTATTTTTATTTTCTAAAAAAATGTTTCTGGGGCAAACATTGGGCTTAGAAGAGAGAATAAAGATTATGCCTGGGAATGAAGATTGTGCTTTAAGCTGGTTTCCTGCTTTGTAGTATGTTAGCTTCTATTTTATTTTTTATTTTATTTTATTTTATTATTAAGAAGAATCTCAGGGGAAAAATCATATAGGGGATAGAGCCCGGTGGGTACCAAGTGAATCTCATGAAACAGAAAGTTTCATCTAAATGTTCTGATGGGCGGTTTATTTAGATCAAACTGTATGACTGAAATGATGTTAAAACAGCATAGCTCTGCCAAATTTGAGGGCAGAGTTCATTAAACGTATTGTCAGCTTTTTTCAAGTGAACAAGGATGCTTTCAAATTTAATTGTTCCTACTTTTAACAGACATTTTCTGGCTTAACAAAAGTGATCTCTGCTATGCATATGAGCCTGCAACTTCTAATTAGCTCTCTGTGTGCTTGCAATTGCATGGAAATGTTTAATTATGCTGTTTTCCCCCCAATATTTTATTAAAAAAAAAAAGAAAATTTCATGCAAAACACTATGAATTAAATGATACAATGTTTTAAACAAAGTTAAAATATTCAGGCTTCTTAAATCATCACTATTAACTTGTACAACTTGTCTTCGAAACTAGAAATGTGTGGACATGGAATGTCATTATTTCATAATCATAGATATCAAGAAAATTATGCAGAATGTAAGAGGAAGTTGTACAGCTCTTTATAAAACATTTTAGTCATGTGATAATATTGATTTTCTTATACCTCTTGGTTGTAAGTTCTTAGTATTTTATTATTTTGATTGACTGTATCCTACCTTGTGATCCTTTAATGTAGAAGAGGTTATTAATATTGAAATAAATAAGCAGGAATACAATTAGTATTTTGAAGATGTGCTAGAAAGTGTCTGGGAGGGGAAACACTTTAGGAGAAGTTTCTTTACCCTGGAACATAAATTCACAGTCTCCCAATAGTCATGGTCCACTATGGACCAGTTTTATTGTTTTATTTGGCATTACTAAACTTAGCTGTTGGTTAAAGGTTTATGAAGGAATTTAATCCATGTGCTTAACAGAACTTCTCATGAGGGGTTTTCATCCTGATTTTTTTTTCTTGATGTTTCATTGCTGTCATTTGTTTTCTTTCTGGTTATAACGTTAGTCACACACAACGTATTTCTCTGATACTAGGCAACTTATTTCTTTGATATTGAGCATCCATTTTCAGGATAAGCAGGTATAAACAGATACCTGCAACTCAGAAATAAGGATCCATATAAGACACAGACAATGCTATGGCTGGGGTTGTGTTTAACATTTGGAGGGTAAGGGCAGTGATGTGACTAAATGGAGCAATGTTGCACGTTGGAATAAGGCCATGACTTTTTTCCTCAGTTTCTTTGGGGAAAGGGACTAGTATCTGCAAATTATGCTACCTTGACCAAAAGATTATAACCAAGATTAAAAAAAAGGGGGGGGGAACTCTTCCATTTTTTTCTTATTCCATATCTTAGCACCAAGATTAAAAGTGGTTCCAAATTTTCAAAGTTCAACAGCAACTTGCTGAACAGTGGTTTGTCAGCTTTTGCTTTTATGGATTAGTCCGGGACAGACTTCACTATGACAGTCTTCATTCCACCTGTCAGACTTCACCAAATAGGCAGGATTGTAACCAATTTGACAAGCTCACAAGGATCTAAGAACTCCTCATATGTAATTCTTCATGAAGAAAGGTTAGAAAGCCCTAACCAAAGAATTCTAGCAATTTCTATATTTCAAAGGCAAGATCTATATACAGAAATAATAGTCACACACTTGTGTGTTTCTTTCTTATTCCTGCCTTATGTAGCGGGCTACCTGTCTTCTTCCTTTGGGATGGCTAGCTTGTTTCCATCTGCCCACTGTTTTTTACAGTGGCCAGAATTGTCACCCTATTGCTATTCCCTGACTGTGTGAGAACGATTACAGTCTAGGAATAAAATAAATGTAGAAATGTATTGCCTTAATGTCAAGAAGAACAGGACATTAGAAAGATTTGCCTCTGGTTCTTATTCTCATCTGCCTTTTTGTTAATTATGGGAAACAGTGTTACTTACTTGTTAGTTCTTGAACCAAGAGTGGTTTTGTTAATTCAAATTATATCCTGTATAGCTAATGGAAAATAATTGGCAAATAAATATAATTTAATAGCTGTGGGTTTTTCATATTGCTAGGCACTACGTAGGAGGCTAATTCTAATGAGCTGAGACTCAATCTAAATAATTAAAGAAGTTAATACTTCTGTTTGGCTGATCAATTAAAAAAAGCCCTTAGTCTTTTAAAAGTAAGCATATAACTATGTCATGGGAAGCATGTGAAAGATTTATTATGCTATATTCACAAGAACAAACTGTAGTTATGCAGCACACCAAAAGACGGCCTATTTGCTGTGGTGAATATTAATTAGAATATATTTCAAGTCAGAAATTGAAAGGAATATGTCCTTGTATAAAATGTACCATTTATTATAGATTGTTGAGAGCAATTTGTATTCAAAGTCTGAGTCTCTGGCACATCACCTGCCCTTTGGAATAGCATATTCCCCAAGATTTGGATGGGTACAACCATGTTGGCTTCCTATAATACCTTGAAAACCTGGCTTTTTCCTGGGCATTGGGCCGGGAAGTTGGATAAGCCTGTCCTGCCATGGCTTTGGAAGTGAAATATGTGGTGGCTTGGCCTCAGTTATGCCATATTGTGGTGTGCTTTGTATTGGTTATTTTGTTTTTTATCTTTTTAACACTAGTTAGGTCTCCCAGAGCCACTATTTCCAATGTGGGTGTCCATGCACGTAATTTGTATAAACAAAAAAAGTTATCATTCATCGTTTAGTTTTGCTTTGATGCCAGCTAATGGGATAAAATTCAAAAATACTGGACCTGAATTTCATCTTGTTTTTCTTTAGAGTATTTCTGAGAGCCATCAACAAGTTTTCTGAGACTATGAACCACAAGTTTCTGGAAAACATGAATTTTGAAGAACAAGTAAGTGGTTTATTTATCATTTATAAAAATTCAGAATTTACTTGTTTTGCATCTACTTGTTTCAGTATTTACCCAAAGTGGTTGAAAAAGGGGATGAAGTACATCTGGAGGCCACCTGGTTCGGCAGCACCACTTTTTCCCCACTTTTTGATCTTTTGATTATTATAAGGTTCTCTGTCTGCTGCTTTTACCAATTTGACTGATTTGGGAACAGACTTGTAGAATAAATAATGATGCAATAATAGGGCATCACATCTAGATGGATTTTCATTAGAATATCAGAACATGCTTCTTTTGAGCAGATACCTTTAATATCAAGAGCTCATTTTGCTTTTTCTATGGAGGGCCTATTCTTGGAACAATTTCCAGCTGAGGTTGAGTGTGGCCCTGTAATGGTATGTGGGAAAGACCTTGGGAGACGGGGGAAAGAGATGCTGCCTAGGAAACGGTCAAGTAAGAGAGGGCACAGCCCGCAGCTGCATAGGGAGCAGAGCAAGAAACTCAGAAGGAACCCTCCCTGCAAGATTTTTGTCAGCCTTCCCAGTAGACCAGACAGGAAACCCAACCAGATAAGCTTATTCTACTTTATTGTAAGGCTACATGAACAGAATCTTGCAAGTCTGAAAGTACAATTCTCCCCCGTCTCCTTTGCAGCCCAAGAAGCTAGAGAGGTACCTTCCGAGCCTCTTGCTCTTCCCACTATGCAACTGTGGGCTGTGCCCTCTCTTATTTGACCATTTCCTAGGTAGCATCTCTTCGCCCCATCTCCCAAGGTCTTTCCCACATACCATTACAGGCCATTACACATTCCCACATACCATTACATAACTTATTACAGTTTAGGGGGTGAGTTAAAACATACTTTTTACCCAAGCCTGTTTATGTTGGTGATTTTTAAAATAGTTTTAATTGTTATGCCAAAAGTTAAAATGAACTCTAAATGTCTGTAAGCTGCCTAGAGCCACAAAATGAGAATGGACAGCAGATCTATTTTAATTAATTAATTGAAATAATGAAACAATTATTGAGGAAATTACCCAACATATAGAAATGAGTGTTATTTATAGTAAGGCCTCAAGAAGATAAAGACTTACCAGAGCTATCCTTTTTCAGATTGAATTCCCACATAATTAAATATTTTAACATAGTGCTTATAGATCTGAGCAACAAGCAAAGTACCAGAAACTTAAATTATCAGACAGAATTTGTTATTGTTAGGTAATGTGAAGCACTCAGTGTAAAATCAAAATTAGATTTCAAAAGAGGCCACAGAAAGGACCTTAAGCTTTCTTTTTTACTTGTCCCAGAATGGGACAAGTCAAAATGTGGGCTACAAAATTTATATTGTAAATGTCAATAATATTAATGTAAATGCATGTATAATGAATAATAGCTGTTTTCAAGCCACAGCATGAATGATAAAGCATCATTTTCTTTGCCCTCTTAGATTTAATATACTGTATGCCACTGAGCATGCTGAAAATGCAACGGAACAAAATAAAGCCAAATTTCCTCCCCCCCCACCCCCCCACTGTTATTATTTCAATTTTGAGGATGCCTGACTCCATAGCAAGTCTGTGCATCTTACAGATAAAAGTTAAAAGAAAACAAAATATAACAAGAAGAAAAAAAAAGATAGCTGATGAAGCCAGCCGCTCCCCCAAAGCCAGGCAGCCAATAAGCTGCTCGGATAAGATTCATCAGTATTTTGTAAAAGAGCACTGGGTTTTCTTCCAAGTATTATTTTATATTTGAGGGAAGGACTATAACTGTGCTTATTGGGGGAATCTGCAATGAGCAAAAAGCATATAGAACTGGCAAGCAAGGTGCATGCCCATTTCTTTTTTAGGGGCAGCCTCTAGTTATCTTTATTGCAAACCTGCATCAGAAATTAAATAACATTGCTCATTGTGATTAAACAGTTACAAGTAGTCCTCGAATTACAACCATTCATTTTGTGACCATTCAAAGTTACGGTGGTGCTGAAAAAAGTGACTGACGACCGGTCCTTGCACTTAAGAACCATTGCAGTATCCCCACAGTCATGTGATCAAAATTCAGGCACTTGGCAACTGGCATGTACTTACAATGGTTGCAGCATCCCAAGGTCACACAATCGCCATTTGCGACCTTCCCAGGCTTTCAGGCTTCCAACAAGCAAAGTCAATGGGGGAAGCTGGATTCACTTAACAACTGCATGATTTGCTTAATGACGCCAGCAAAACAGGTCGTAAGATCAGGTGCGATCATGTGATGCCTCACTTAATGACTGCACCGCTTAGTGATGAATTTTCTGGTCCCTATTGTGGTCATAAGTTGAGGATGACCTATACTGAGTCCTTTGGTTTGGAACTTTCTATATGTTGGTGTTAGAGAAAAAAATTGCTATAGAAGTGGTTGGCATAAATGCTTCACCAATCTTACAAGAAATATTTGTTTTGGGGCTTTTGTTTCCTTTGAAACTTACAAGCAGCAGCCAATGCATATTTATTGATTTTTCATTTACTTATTTATGATCTACCAGCTGGTGTTTCAAAAATTATGAAATGTCATTCAAAGCATTTATTTTTATTTTTTTTGCCCAAACCGCCACAATGAAAATTCAGACATCTGTTGCACCAATATCCACTATATAACAATAGATGGATATCACACATTCCACTGCACAGTTCTAATTTTTCCTTACAAAAAAGACAGGGCATGGCTTTGTATGGATTTCTATATGTGTGTGTTTGAATTGTGAGTGAATTCAGTCATGGGGACAGAATAGGGAAATTTATGACTTTGATCTGGCCCTGAATTTAGATTGATCCTTTCTCTTTAAGAATTGCACAGAAAATGGGATTCTATCAAGTGAGATTTATTCTCCTCATGTAGCAATGGAAAACTTCACACATCAATTTGCAGGAGCGGCCATGTCTCTTTCTCCCTCTGTCTTTTCCTCCTCTGTCCCTCAGCTCCCCCTTGTGTGTTTGTGCACATTTTTTTCCACATGAGGGCTTGAATATCTCTATAGGGGAAAGAAATATTTCAATAGTTTCTGAAAGTTCCACTTTATTGAATAGCTTAGAAGCAACATGAACCTTGAGATGCTTCCCATTCCTTCTCTAAACATCCCACACTGGCAATGTTTTTGAGGATAAATGCAGTCTTTGTAAATGATAGAATATAAGATATAAGAGATGGTTTGGACTGTTTATATATGCTGTTTTAACAGTGCTATTAGATACATGTAGTACATTGGGTTATACAAAATCGTAATACTGTTTATTTGGTCAGTGACCAGCAAAATTTGAAAAAAATAGAACACAAAAGTAAAATCAAATAGATGAAATAAAATATTAGCATAACAAAGATAAAGTAACAAATAAAAATGTAACATACAATACTACAATAGTGTGTTAATTAGCTGTGCAAATGTAAATCTAAAATATTACAATCTATGGAGTAAAAATACATATCACCTAAAATAAGATAATCTAAATCTAAATCACATACTAAATCTGAAGTGATGAATAAAACAGAAGTGGTTATTTTGTGACCAGTTATGTTTATTTTCATCGTGGAAACACAGCATTTGGCTATTGCACAAGTAATAATGAGCTTTGAATCTTCTAGAAGATGGTTGATGCAGAAATTGTCTGGTCTTCCTGGAAATTTACGTATTAGGGGTTATAAGAGATGCATTTGTCCCCAATTCTGTTAGCCTTCTGGAGAGCCATGAAGACCTGGTTTTTCCTTCGGCATTGGGCCAGATTGTTAGCGGAGCCCAGCATATATGGGAGTTTGATTGCCTCGGTTATGTTGTAATATTATCCTTTCTATGTGTTATTTTAAAATTTCTACTGGGAACTGCCTAGAAACACTAGGTGAGATGGCAGCTATATAAGTGTTGCAAACAAACAAATGAGTAAGCATGCTTATGATCTTATCCTGCTATGTGCTTACCTTGGGCTGCCTGTCCATGTTTCACTTCTTGCAAACTCACTGGAATTAGTTCTTCTAGAAGTTTCAGGATAAGAAGCAGGATAAAAACCTGTTCCTGACTGGAGTGTTTTTGTCTGATCCTTAGAAAAAATGTCACAGGAGGCAAAGTGGAAGAAAAGAAATTCCACCTTTCATTCCGTTCAACAAGAATGCGCCATTCTATTTTCTTAGCTTTTTTATTTGATGAACGTTTTCCCCCATCTTCACAAACAAAGCTTTCTTTTAGATCATGAGAATGTAGTGCTTCTAGAAACATGCACCTTAAATGCTGAGAGCTGGGGATGTGGGAGGAAGGGCTTCTCAGAAGGGATATTGTGCTATATGCCACTTGAACATGCTTTGTTGCCTCAGAGTTAAATCCAACTCCAAAAATTGTACACATGGTTCTACAAGCTGCAAAAGAGATATGAAAAATAGTATGACCTTCTTATGGCTGACTTGATTGGCCAGCTAGCACTACAGTTGATATAAGAATATGATTGAAAAAGCTGAAGAAAAGTAGTATTGGCATTGATTGGGCTGTGCAGTAACAACAACAACGACAGTAATGCTAGACAATGTGTGTTTGTACTTGAAAGTAAGACATTCCTTCAATGCATTAAAATAGTTCTATTATTTTTAAAATAAGCATTTGAATCTGTAACATTGATTAATTTTTCATCCTAGCAAATTATAGTACTAAATTAAGTGACCCTACTTTTTGATAGATGGCTTATGTTTTGGTCCTTCTGCAAACTTATTTAATTAATGGTGTTTGGAGGATGGATGTTGGACAGTTTACACTGTGGATATAACTGACTTCTGATGTAAATGCAAGTGAGATATTGCAAGGAAGGTAAATTTGCTAATTTTATAAATGAGAAAAGAACAAATGGCACAGACTGTAATCCTCTTCCTTCTGGTGGTTGATATACAGTGTATGTAGGAAACAAGAATAGGAGATCTTCAGAGATTGGTGGCCTGCTGGGTTCCAGTTGGCCCATTTCAGGACAGTTCCCTTCCATCCATCTACTGGGCTCTGTCCCTCAGTGGCCATTTTTCCTTTGGCTGAACATCACCAAGCAACTATTGCATTCAGGGGAAGAGTTATGGTGAGAGAAATATTGACTTCATGGAAGACTGAATACAGATCTTGCACAAGGTTGATATTTCCCTTGGAGTCTTAGAAGAATATCAGCAACACAGGTTCACCTTCTAATAGAGAGATTTGAAAGGGCTGCACAAGTACATGGTCAGCAAGGATGCACAGCTACTTGGATTTGAAGCAAAACATATGTCTTTCAGAGGGGATATTGACATGCTCATTGATACCTATTGACATCTTCTTAAAGAAGTGACAACTCTTCCTGGGCTCACATGGTTGCCCCACAGTCCCAGGATAATAGATGTTTAATTTATTTATTTATTTATTATTCACTTATTTATTTATTAGCAGCACCCAACTCCAAAACAACTTGGGATATAGTGCCTCCTTAATTCAAACATGTTTTTTCAGAGACTACATAACTACTATGCAAGGCCAGAAAAAGGCACAGGATTATTTTAAGGAGGTACAGAACGCTCACACACTGTGAGAGTCAGGACCAGGGGGGTCAAGAATTTACTCTCGTCGCCAGAGCAACAAGGAACTGATAAGAGGATGAGACTGAACCCTCCCTAAAGAATGCAAGGGAGGTTGGGACTGTGACCCTGGAATTTGCTCTAACTCTGAGAAGATTTCTGTAACGGGAGAAAGGCCATTAAACCTTGCAGGATTAAATCTGTACTGTCTCCTGGAGTTTCCTGGGCTAATCCTGACACACACACTCTCTCCAAAGCACCTTTTCCACTTCTGATCCAAACAGCTCCATATTACTATCAGACCAAGTTCATCCAGATGATATGTCTTTAGAAGTGTTTGAGAAGCATAAATAAGGCAGAATACCATTATTTCAACAACTGTCCAATCTCCAGGTCCCCCTATAGTCCATTGCCTATGATAGAACTGGGCCTCGCCCTCCAGGTCTCTAATAGCTGTAGCTGTACAAAAGTTCATCAGCCATAAAATTCATACCCCAAGACTCCTACCATACCCCTAATGGTTAGAACGATTTGGGTTTTAGCACAAAGTCTAGTACCTCACGTTGTCATACATTTGACTGTGTTCTTTATAGTATACCTCTCTGAAGTTTATTAAGAGACAGTTAATATGAATATACAGTATCAGCTCTTTCAACTGATGGAGGTGCAATATGTGGAAATAAATATCACCTACAATTTATACTTTGCTGAACTATTATAAAAATATTATCAGATGGGAATATCTTCCTTGTATGGGAAAATAAGGAACCATTTTGATTATGCTGTTGCAGGTTTTTATATGCAAATTTTGCTATAAGTCAATTTTGCTGTAAAGATATTGCTGTACTGATATTTGTAAACTAGGGAGAAAATATACTCCAGGAACATGGAGTTATGTATTTCTGTTTTTCATCATCATGGAATGTGGTCAAAATGTCATCAGTTAGTTATGATGAAATTGATGAAAATCCAGAACTCTTCATAGCCTCATAGTATAATTCTTGAGGTTAGAATAATAGATTATATTTGGCCATATTTTATGTGTATCTTTTAGAATTTAATTTTATTAAAATCAAGAAGGTCCCCCCCCCCCCAAAGCATTTATTAACTTATGATACCATAATCCTTTAAAACTGCACTCCTTGGTTGGATATGGGGAATTGTTATTAACCTGGTGTATGCAGAAGTTCTCAGGGTATGCTGTAACTTGTAGTTTATTGTTTATTAGCTAATGGACCCCATGCGAATCTCCAGATGCTACTCAGGGAATGCGGGCCAGCGGGTATAAAAACCACACTCTTGCCTTTTTATTCTAATTGCAATGTAATCATAGCATACAACTTTGCATCATATTAAATCCTTTCTGCTGGCTGCCTTCATAAATTATTTAGGTTTCACACAGCTTAATACAACCTTCCATTTCAAGGGAAATGCATTACAACAATTCAGTGTTCTGTCTTCTGCTCAATTTACAGCTCTGGAACAACTATTTTCATCTTGCGGTGGCTTTTATCACCCAGGACACCTTGCAGCTAGAGCAATTCTCCCATGGTAAATGCATTAAGATCCTGAACAAGTAGGTCTTGTTTTTAATCATTTAAAAGTGATTTTTGCTTCTCATTTAGACAAGAAAGCTGGGATGAAGATAATGACTTCTGTTTTCCCTTTCAGATATGGAGACATGAGACGTTTAATTGGTTTTGCTATCCGTGACATGTGGTACAAACTTGGTAAGTTAGAGTATTTGAAAGCAAAGATGTGCCTCTTCTGGTTCTAATGGGGACCATTTCTAATAAGAAATTCCACTTGGTTAAATTTGTTTTTATTATATTTATTTTGTCTTATGAAATACCTGCATCCTTATTTACAAAGTATCTGTTTGCCTGAATGCCTGGAAGATAGCAACATGCCTAACATAGAAACTTGTAAACATGCAACATTACTCAGTATTTTTACAGAACTGGAACAAGGAGACAAAATGAAAATAGTATCTTCAGGGTACAAAGAGGAATAAGAGGAGAGCTTTCATTTATATCCAAAAGCATTGTGATCACCTTGAGGACTAGTAACTTCAACAGTTATAGAAAGTTGCCTTTAACATGGATTGCTCCAGGTAAAGGGAATAACATCCCTGAATGTCAGTGTTAGAGAAAGTTCTCCTTTTTTCTGAGTGTCAGTTTAGAAAATGAGCTCCTGTTCAGAGACAAGAGTATATGTTTTAGTTTTGGTTATAGAAATGTAGAGCTGCTCCTACTTCTGTTCTTTCAACTGAAACGTTTATAACTTTTATTGAGTTAACAGCACTTTTTTCTTTATTTATATGTATGCAATTCAAAATGACCAACGTGTTCTGTTCAGTAGCATTTGGGATTCCCAGTTTCTAAGCAAATACATAGTACCTGTCCAAGCCTATGGAAATAATGTGTATGGAGGGGACAAGGAAGTACAGTTGAATTAGCCAAGCTTGGACTTGATTAACTTACTGCCAAATCAGCAGGGATCGAATTGGAGCTGGTCCATCCTATAATTGTAATTCATGACAGTTTTGCAGCTTGAACGGAAGCTTCTATGCAAGAAAATGGAATGTCTAGCCACCAAGGTTTATCTCATACTTAGCAAGTGTGTCTGTTTGCTTCCATGCAAAGGGAGAATCCATTTATTTAGGTTTCAATATATCAGCATGAATTGTATTTTTTATTGCTATCTATGGTAGTTACTTCAGAATAGTCATAGCTGCATGAGACTATGTTTTTATTTCAGCATAGTAATGCAAAAGATATTTGGATACAACTATCATTATATCCAACACTGTATTGTACTAATATTTTCTCTTGAGATTAGAAAAACACAGCAAAAGCAATGAAAGCAGCTGCTTAATAGCGGATTGATACAGGAAAAGATGGAACTTCTGTTACAGCCACACATATTTAAACTTACTAAATGTAACTTGGAAAAAAAAGCCCTTTGATTATAAACAGACAATACCATGTCAATGATATGTTATACAGGTTTTCTCCTGGAAAAAAGTATTTATTTTTCTTTCTTTCACTATTCACCTAACAACCACATTGAACAATTATAATTCATCGGAGACTTACAGTTCTCAGAAACTGGAGGTTTTATAGAAATTGAATTTTTTTCTTAAATTAAAAAGTTGAGAAGTGGTCTTTAGGATTATAGACAAATGGAGACTACAACTCCTGAATTTCCAGTCCGCATAGGCTTTAGCCATTCTATCTTGTAATCCAGCAAGTATGAAATAGCTCAATTAGAGATTAAAATGATTCGTAGACAACTAGATCCAAAATTTAGACAGAATAAAATATATGCAATAGTGGGAATTGCAATGGAAGAAAAATATTAAATTTATAGTGAATATCACATTGAGAGGTTAGCTTTACCAAAGTTATATTACTCCAATATTGATTTCTAAAACTGATAATTTATTTTCTAAAAACTGATGGAAATGTAATAATTATAATGCCTAGCTGTATCAGTTCAGATCATTTTTTTTCATGTTTGGTGGCAATGTTGTAATGCTCAACAATTTTGGAAAATTATTTATAATGGAATAAGACAAATTCTAAAAATTGACTTTCCTTCCCAACCTGCCATCTTTCTATTAATTTCTATTAGTATTACTAAACATATTCCAACAAAGTACCCTGAGTTAACTAACATGGTAATAGTTATGAGGATACTGAATTCTTCTCATTGGAGAAGTTATAATCTCATATTTGAAAAAAGAAATCTGATACAGAGTTTAATTTGTCATGGAAATTTTTTAGGATTATAATTCTACACATGGGCTTGTACCGCATCTGAAATTTATCGTAATGTAACACTTTAACATGTAAGTCTTGTATCATGTACTAAATAAGGATAGATTTACATGCTATGAATGGTATGTCTTTTTTTCTTATTTCTTTCTACTTTCAGGCTAGAGAGTTATAGCTGTTAATTTGTCTGAGCTCATACCTCAAGGATAGATTTCTTATTTAGTAGGTGGAAATTACTGTAATTTTTCACTTCAATTTATGATTCATATTGTGCTGATCACTGTTATTGATACTTGCATACTAATTTGATTTTAACAATGATCTATAGTTTTAAAATGATATAAGATATTTAAGTATGTAACAGTAGATTAACATTACCCTGGAAATTTTTACTCAATTGTTTTAAGTTTTATGATGCTTGTAAATGTCTTGGGAAGGAAGGAAGGACGGAAGGAAGGAAGGACGGAAGGAAGGAAGGAAGGAAGGAAGGAAGGAAGGAAGGAAGGAAGGAAGGAAGGAAGGTCCTAAAAGCTGTACTTAACATCATTTTGAAGCATCCATCAATTTTCTGGATGTCACACAGCATATAAATACTTCCAAGTAAATAAAGGTTTTTTGAAAGATCACGAGTTTAGTGGCAGGGATCTGCACAGCCAAGCTGCCTCTTCGTCTGTTGTTCTGAAACTAGAAAAGTATAGATTCCCAAGCTTTAGTAATGTGGGAAAGTTTGGAATAAAATTGAGGGACAAAATTACCAACTACCCTTTCCACTTAATCAAAAGTGAATATCTCTAGACGATGCCTGTCAAATTGGGAAATTAGACTTTGCAAAGTAGGTGTAATGTTTCCCACCATGCAATTTGTTGCTTGTTGGACGAGGTGCCTTGTCCACACTGTAATGCAGCAAATCAAACCTATACCTGCTGCTGCATATTCGAAGTCTGGTTTTCTTGTTAGAGGTGACATTTACAAGCTTGTTTCTCCTTTTTTCATCATCTGTCATAATTGCAAATGCTTCCTAAGGCAGACTCCTATGGCTCTCTATTTCATGTGGCTTTAAGTCACTGTGCAGCCAATCTATAATAGAGTTACCAGGACATTGTTTCTATTCTGAGCTTTCTAATGGTTGACATTATTCATCCAGGAATGAAAGCAGATGTGTTTTGTCCATTGTGACAGAGACAAGAGAACACGTCAGAGGCTAGTGTAATGTTTTCTCTGATAGATTGGTTTTGATGGGAAGGGATGAGGAAATAGAATTAGTTTCTCTTCCAAGAACATTCAGCGATTAAATGTTTGGAATGCTAACAATTAAGAGAAGTCTGTGTTCATTCAGCCAACTCATGTGGATTATCTTATATGCAGTACAATATACTTTATATGTAATATTAAACAGACATATAATATTGCAATCTTGAATTGTTCATGGACTGCAACAGTAATGGAGGTTTAAGGTTTTGCAAAAATAATGCAATACTGCCATAGAGAGGACATTTTACTTGCATGCCATTCAGCAGCTTTCCCCAACTTAGTACCCTTCAGATATCTTGGGAATGCAGCTGTCAGGAAAAAAATCATTTCAAAGCAGCAAGTTGTGAAAGACTGATATCTATCATCTCTCTCTCTCTCTCTCTCTCATTACTCAAATTGTGTCATGTACAAAAGAGCCCTTTCTCATGAAGATGTGGGGTTGTAGCTTATGGTTGAATTACTGAGATGAAAACATCCTGGTTGCAATTTATTTATTTAACCATAGTAGAATAACTAAGTGAAGCTGGAGACAGAGAATCAAATTGTAACTAGCAAAAGAACCAAAAACTGATTTGCTATTAGCAGTAACTAGTATTATTCCATGTACGGAGTTTCTGGATTACATATTTATCTCCTAGTCATTGCTTCTCCCATACTGGAAATCATCACAAATATTTTAGTAACTTATAGAAGATACAACAGCTACAAAATTGATGTGAGAAGGCATTTGTTGCTGTTTTGTAAATAGTTTGTTTTTCACCTACAAATGTTGTATCAGCAATCTTTTAAAAATATTCTCTCTAAAATCCAGAAAGAAAGTTACAAAATCATTGAAATAGATATGGTATAATGTTATTGAAATAATGGTGTACCATTGGCTGATATTGTTAATGTTCTCTTCTGCACATTGTTCCAGGACAGAATAAAATTCGCTTTATTCCTGGAATGGTTGGACCAATCTTAGAAATGACTCTTATCCCTGAAGCTGAGCTACGGAAAGCCACCATCCCAATATTCTTTGACATGATGTTATGTGAATATAAACATACTGGTGAATTCAAAAAGGTATTATAATCTTTGTGTATCATTTGATAGTGTACCTGCCATTATTCTTAATTATCAGATGAATGCATACATTTTATTGTGTGATTCTTCACTACTCCTATATAAAATGAAGGGAAAGAGAAGGTTTGCAGTTCTGTGGGAACTTAGAATTTGAGAGCCCACACTTACAGAATCATAAAATCATAAATAAACCAGTTACAAATCAAATGTATCTTAAGCTTTTGAAATGAATTGGCCACATTGTGTAAAGAAGCAAAATATGTGGTTGAATGAAAAAATATAAAACTGGATCTCAGCTAGAAGTCTGCTGCACAGAGGAAATGTATAGATACCCAAGTTTCAGTAATGTGGGAAAGTTTGGAATAAAACTGAGTAACAAAATAGCCCTTTCCACTTAACCAGAGGTGAATCTCTCTAGATGGTGCCTGTCAAGTCTAATCCGGGGTCAAAGGGATTGTGAAAGTGGCTTCTATCTGAGTTTTCACTCTTCATTTTAAAAAAGCAAGGCTCTAGCTTTTGTGCATGCATGTGAATAAAAGCAGAAGAAAAAAAACTTACTAAGAAACAAGAAAATTAAATACAAATAAACATACTGGATTTCTGTTCCTCTTGTTCTGTAATTTCCCTGGCTGGTTAGTGCCCTCCTCCCATATGCACACACATACCCCACCCCACCAAAAAATCTTATAATGAGCCTATGGATTGATAGGTTATTTCCTCATCCCTTGAGTTTTTCTTGCAACTTTTTATATAATTTATTTGCGTAAAACAAAGCCATTAAATCCATCTAGCTTGTGTGGCTGAAGTATTTCATATGTTGGTCTCTGCTGTATTGGCTATTTTGCTGCATTTGCTGCTTATGCACTGCAATTTAAAAGATTTAACATCTTTTATCTGGTACTGCAGTAAATATTGAGTTACAACTGAAAATTCAAAGGTAATTGACAGTAATGCTTCAGTAAATCCATGATGATATCTGCTTTTGATAGCAGATGGCAACTAAGTCAATCTCAATTTAATAAAATCCCTGTGCAGGAGACCACCAAAAATCAAAAGACTGTAAGCTTCACTAGGAACTTTTCCAGAGGTGACAGTGGGAAACCATTTCTGGATAGGTTGCCATTGTAATAAATGTCTACCATATAGTGTAGTCATCAAGAATCCAACTCTAATCGAGAGAATCCTTACCTTGCTTTTTGATGCTATATTTCACACAGAAAGTATATGTCACTAACTTCTCTCTCAGATGAAAGAAGGACTCAGCAATATCTTCAGCTAGGATATATGTGAACCTCATCTTTTTTAAGGCATCATGGTTATATCAGCCAGAACAAGCTGGTAGTGAGGTGTTGTTGATACCTAAGCACATCACTTTTGGTCTGAATCCAGGACTGAAGTTCCTCTTGCTTTTCTATGTTTGTTCTCCTCTTGACTTCATAGTCCTCTATTTCTAGTTTTAATTACTGTTCCTTATTCTTGGCTTATAACTGTTTTCTTTGCGGATCTTTGCAAAGAAACAGGGCCAAATAATAATAATAATAATAATAATAATGATGATGATGATGATGATGATGAAGAAGAAGAAGAAGAAGAAGAAGAAGAAGAAGAAGAAGAAGAAGAAGAAGAAGAAGAAGAAGAAGAAGAAATATGGATCCTCTACTAATTATTGAAGATATACTGAGGTACAACTCAGTCACTAAAGAGATTTATATGGTGCATGCTTTGATTTCCTTCAGATTAAGAATATAGATCAGAAGATGCCAAAAGCTGCACCCTGGGATAGGCTGTAATTGGGTGAATCTTCTTAAAAACTCAAAGGTAATCTGGTTGAGGAATACTCTTCCCTAATGGACAATTGCAACTCTGGGCAGCACACATAGGGTTAAAACCAGTCAAACATACATGATAAGAAATATAAGAAAAGTAATGGTGGCTGAAAACAAACCCAACTCCAATATAGCAACAACAACAACAACAACTCACAGTGATGGGCTCACTTGACCTCAAGACCCCATGCCCAAGATTGTTTTCCTACAGACATTTTGTTACCAGCATAGGTAACAACATCAGTGCATGAGAGATTGGAATTTGCTCGCTGTTTATATATAACAGCTTCTCCTGCCAGTCTTGGTTGGGGAGTGGATGGCTTCTTGATTGGAACATTGCTTCTTCCTTGGTTATTTATCTGGTGCCATTGTCTGCATATCTGGGTGTTGCTTGCTAGGAGTAATGTTTGTTTCCTTTCTTGGCTTTTGGTTGTATCTTTTAAATGGTATGTGGGGGGGGGGGTTCAGTCTGACTGGGCTGATTTGTCTACTCCCAGGCTTCCAGGAATTCCCTGGCATTTTTGGATTTGGCTTGAACTAAAATGTTAAGTTTCTCAGTTGAAACAGTAGATGATTCAGTCCATGCGTTGCAAGATTAAGGAGCTTTGTCATGTCTTCTGATTGCCAATTGATGTTTGTGGATGTATTCTTCTATCTGTCTGTCCTACATAGTGGCTATTATAGTCCTTACATTGTAAGTTGTAGATGAACCCTGTTTTTTCTTCTTTGGTAACTGGCTCTTCAGGTGTGCTTTAGATGTTTTTGGATGGATTTTTGTGGTTTGTAGCAATGGACCAATATGGGATGCATGATTCCATTACCAGATCGAGTGCAACTGTTGAACACCCATACCCAACATGTGGTCCTTAATGAATCCATGTTTACTTGGAGAGAGATATGAACGGGGTAGTGTCATGGGTTGTATCTTTGGCCCAGTGCTCTTTAACGTTTTAATAAATGACTTAGACATGGGTATCGGATGGGATGCTCATTAAGTCTGCAGGCAATACAAAATTGGGGGAAAGATTGCTAATACTTCAGAAGAAGACTAAAGGTTCAAAGGGGTCTTGATAGACTTGAATATTGGGGTCTATGCAGCAGTATGCAGTTCAGTGGCAAGAAATTTAAGGTTTTGCACTTAGCAGGAAAAACCAGATGTACAGGTACAAGATAGGTGGTACCAGTCTTGGCAGTAGTGCTTATGAGAATAATATGAGTATCCTCGTAGACCACAGATTAAGCATGAGCCAGCAGTGTGTGGCAGCTGCCAAAAGAGCCAGTGGAATTTTGTGTTACATCCACAGAGGTATAATATCAGATCATGGGAAAATGATAGTTCCACTCTAAGCTGCACTGATTAGAACATACCTGGAATATTGTGTCCAGTTCTGATTGCTATATTACAAGAAGGATACTGAAGAACTGGAAAGAGTGCAATGATGAGTAAGGGCTTGGAGGCTAAATCCTATAAGAATGGTTAAAGGAACTAAGTGTGTTTAGCCTGAAGAAGAGATGTTTAAGGGAAGACTTAATAGCAACCCTTCCAATACTTGAAGGACTGTCATAAAGGCATGGATTTATTGTCCATGATAAGACAAGAATGTGTGGAAACTTCACAGAGGAAGGAAAAAGGAATTACCTCACCATGAGAACTATTAAGCAGTGGAACAGCCTGCCTCCTGGAGTCATGGGGGTGCTATCATTGAAGGTTTTCAAGCAGAGGTTGGACAGCCATTCGTCTGAGATGGTCTGAGGATTCCTGCCCTGGGCAGGGGGCTGGACTAGAAGACCTCCAAGTCCCCTCCCATCCTAGGGGTCTATGACTCAGTGATTCTAAAATTCACATTTGCTTTCCAAAAAAACAATTGTGTGTGTGTGTGGGGGGGGGGGGTGCTCAGGAATGGGGAATAGTTATAAACAGGTTTAGCAACTAATCTACTAGAAGGTATCATTCAGATCAAGCACAATTTTTAGATACTAAATATTTTTCCTTTCATGTTTCAAGATGAATTATCAACTCAAACCCTTCTGAAAAGCAATGTCTTGAATGTTGCTGCACCCCTTCAGTGCCCACGTACAGTTTTAATTGATATTGATCGAAATTATTTATGCATAATAGGTAATTTGGATCCATCCATACAATTCAAAGTTATAGTGGGAGCTTTGAAATCAAACGCTATACGGAAAAGTGTTCAATATAATGTCCCAGCTGAAAGAATACTTCTGAGTGATCTACCATTGGTTGCATTTGCTGATCGGGTGAATATCTGCCAAAAGAGAAGTAAAAAGAAAACAGCTTGAAATCAGAAGTTATTTTTAGGAATAAAATATTCTGAATACATTGCATTATAAATTAAAATATTGTTTAAACAAGTGTGGGATTATGATTAATTTTTTTCAGATGTGCTTTGTTTTAGAAAAGTTTAAGTCATATGCATAACACTGTTTTGATCCTGCAAGCAACATGTATTTATATTTGGGGTTCTCTGTTTAAATTCCTTTAACTTCCATTTCCATCTCTGGATGTGAGCTTTTTAAACATCACTTTTCCTTTCCAAGAGTTAAAATATTAGACAGGCGCCTATAGCAATTCTGATGCTAAATACTTGCTGATAGGATGTGGATTCACTGTGAACTTTGCTTCCCGTGGTCCTTCCAAAGAGACAGGTGGTCCCTTGAAAAATGACATATTGAAGTTATCCTTAAACTGAAATGTAATATTGAAAAGAAGATACAATACCAATATCTATTTGAGAAGAAAAATATTAAGCAGTTGGATGATGTTTTGAAGGAGACATGTGTCTTGCCTTTTTGACAGTGTGTTTCTCACTGTAATTTTATAAATATTTTAGGCCCAAGGGAAGAAGATGTTCACATCTTTCCCATCACACTTCAGCTTCAATCCCTTGGCTCCCGTCATTTGTCAGTCTGGAGGCAGGACAAGCACAGAGACTGCTCTGTTTTATGGCAACCTCTGGCAACGCAAGTAATACTTTACTTCTATGCCAGGCAATGATGTGACAGCAACATTGGGCCATTAGACATAGAAGCCATTCCTTCTGCTCATTTACTGTGGATAGAATGGGTTCTGCATTGAGCTGTCATTGTGTTGAAGGGCCAAATTATGTTACACCACATGTGTTGTGACTTTCTTTTAATGTGTTACACAACCCGAGAGAAGGCACTGCTAATGGACACCCACCATGTGTAGAAAACAGATTTAGACTTTTTCTAGCCATGATCAGGATGGAAATACTCACTTGTTTCCAGGTTGCAAGACATAAGGGAAAAGTTTTCAGTGGTACTAGAGGAAGCATCTTCTCCAAGCCACACAGAAGGAAGAAGAGTCATTTTCGTGTTTTTTTTTAATTTTATTATATGTCTTTATTATAAAATGTTATGTACAAGCTACATTAAGTACATCAAATAATATAGAAAATTAAAAATTACAAACATAAATCTAACAAGGACATATATAAGAAAGAAAGAAAAAAGAAAGAAGGAAGAAGAGAAAAAAAAAGAGAAAAAAAGAAAAATAACCCCCCCAAAAAAAACATTTAAAATGTGGTTTCCAACTACCAAACATTGTAAATATACCAGTAATTATATTACTTTTAATCTCTTGTCTTTATTTTATCTATTTTACTATTATTTCTATTAAAACAATTCTTTAATATAAAAAACCAGTAATCAATACATCATTTTTTTCCACTAACATCAGATAATCCAAAAATGGTTGCCATATCTTCTTAAAGTCCGCCATATTTTTATCTTTCATCAAATCCGTTAATTTCGCCATTTGTGCTAAATCCATTATTTTAACTGTCCATTCTTCTATCATTGGTATCCTTTGATCATATATAGTAATAATTGTCCGTGTCTCTTCTCTAACTCTTCATCTATCATTCCCAATAAGAATAATTCTGGCTTTTTCATTATAGTCATTTTTAAGATATTTTGTAAAGTCTTATGTATCTGGTTCCAGAAAGTCTTGGCTTTTGTGCAGGTCCACCAAATATGGTAAAACGTTCCTACCTCTTGTAGACATTTCCAGTTAGGTTTTGTTTTGTTTTCTTAAGGACACATTTTCCAATATTGTTGATAAGAGACTGAGCAGGATAATTAACAACATAAAGGGCGTCTAAAGAGCTGAGCAGACCTTACATATGTGATGCTTCCTGCCTAGTAATTGTAAAGTCTAAGTAGCAAAGGACAAATGTAAAAGGAGAGGCCAAAAAGAAACAGAAGAATAACAGAAATCAGAGGATACCAGCAAGAAGTTTTTAACTGGTGGATGAAATGAGTTTGTAGTCATTTCTAAAAAAAAAAAAGACAACTTTGCGGAAATATGAGGTTGAGAGAAGATACAGAGGAGCAGAAAACTGCATCATGATGGGTAGAAGAGGTGAAGTTCTTCTAACAAGAACTGGTAGAGATGAATCTATACATAATAAACCAAAAGCAAAAAAAGAATTAGAAATGAACAAAAACTACACCCAGGTCAGTGCATTAAGGCAGGAAGCATTAAATGCCTGCAAATATGAAGATAAAGTAACTGGGCATGAAAAATGAACTGGGAGCAAACTCTCCATTCCATACATTGTAAAGCAAAGAATATCAGTAGTGATACACCTTTGGTGTCTTTGACTTGTATTAATTATTATTACAATCAGATAAACATCTCTGGCCCATTTTTACTTTGCAGATGTTAGTGCTGGGTCAGGTCTTGACACCTGATTTAGCATTAAATGCAAATGATTTTTATTCAGTGCCAGAAAAAAATAAGGCGATTGGCTCAGTGAGTTTGCATTTTTATTTATTTATAGGATGTCCTTCAAAACAGCACTGTCTGAGGGCAGTTTACAGCCCATGAAAATCAAAATAGTCAGATCAGTTCAGTGCCACCCCCCTCTGCAGGGATGCTGGGCCTATTAGATCAGCCCACCCAGACGACTGATGTACCTGATTGGGTTCCAGAGGGAGTTTGGGGTTGTTCCAGAAGGTTTGCTTCAGAGCAGCCATGGTGGTGCCTGGAATGAGAGAGCGGCTACAGCTTTGTACCGGATCATGCCTGAGCAGCCTCTCTGCACCCATGGATCCCAGAAGTCTCTGTGGTTTATGGAGGAATTAAGGGAGTTGAAGAGGGCGAAGAGATGCCTACAGTGTTCTGACAAAGAGCAAAGATGATTGAACTTGAGCTAGAGCTGCTATTAGAACCTACCTTGTGGCAGTAAGGGCAGGGAAATGTAATTATTTATCCACCCTTATTGCGTTTGCAGGTTGCCATCCAGCAGCCCTATTTTGGGTGGCCCAGACCCTACTTGGAGGAAGCAATTCTGCGATTCACTTACAGGGTTGCTATGAGGTATATGCTGCACATCTAGTGGATAAAGTTGCTCGGATTCACTCTGCATTGGAGTCCAGCCTTGGGGCAGGGCCAGTGGAGGTTATGGGGGAGGAGTTTAATCCCATTGAACCTGAGGAATTCTTGTAGCTGTTAGTTCAGCCACTTCTGTGTTAGATCCATGCCCCTCCTGGCTGGTCAAGGCCACCCAGGAGAGGACATGTGATTGGGTCTGGGTAGTGGTTAATTCTTCCTTGAGGGAGGGGGTGGTCCTGCCAGCTCTTAAGGAGGTGGTGATGTGTCCCCTCCTCAAAGGACCATTGCTTGACCCAACTAATCTGGACAGCTTTCATCCAGTCTGCAATTGTGGAGAAAGTGGTCACACGGCAGCTTCAAAAGACTCTGGATAAAGAAGATTATCTGGACTACTTTCAGTCAGGATTCAGGTGGGGTGATGGGACTGAGATATCAGGATTTTCTCATGGGAAGAAAGTTCATCCTGTTAGCTTTACAAAACAAGTGTTGAGATAACAAAGTATCTTGTGATGTTATTATGATTTTGTCTACTGCCGCCTACTGAAATTGTGTATGTGTGTTAATTATTCAGTAGGGGTGTTTTCAACTGGCACTATAAGGGAGGGTTACAATGCCCAACCTGTCCAGTGTGTGTGTGTGTGTGTGTTTTTAGTCTTACAGTTAACCATGTAGGTTTATAGGTTATGTAGTCTTAACAAGTAACTAAGTAGTGAACCTCTTCTCTGAGAGTGTTTTTAGCTAGAGGCTTTGCAGTGATAAGTCTTGGAAGCTAATATGAGAAGAAGTTTTTGTTATATCCTATCTTTTGTATGCAACTTGTATTTTATGAAGTTTTTGCATTTTTATCAATAAAGACCAGTTAGCTTATATTTTCTGACTGGAGTTTCTTTGGAGTTCAGGATATGGACATTGCTACTTGCAAGCTCTCATGCTGATGTGTATTTTTCCTGAGAGCAAGGTTTATGGGTCTTTTGCTGCACTCTGCTCAACATGAGATGGCATTGATTGCACTCTTGGATGACTTCTGGTGAGAGTAGGATGGGAGTAGTGCATCCATCCTTGTTCTTCTTGACCTCTCAACAGCTTTCAATACCATCGATCTTGGTATCCTTTTGGGCTGGCTTCGGGAGTTAGGGGTGGGTGGCACAGTGTTGTGTTGGTTCTCCTCCTTCCTCCAGGGTCAGTTCCAGTTGGTGTTGAGGGGGGGAGAGGTCCAGCCCACAGCCCCTACTTTGTGGGTTGCCGCAGAGCTCAGTCCTCTCTCCCCTCTTATTTAACATCTACATGAGGCCACTGGGTGAGGTGATCCAACAATTTGGGGTGAGGTATCACCAACATTCTGATGATGCCCAGCTTCATATCTCCACCCCAGGCTGCCTGAGTGATGCTGTGGATGTCCTGTCCCAGTGCCTGGAGGCTGTAGGGGCCTGGATGGGGTGCAACAGGCTTCGGTTCAACCCAAGCAAGACTGAGTGGCTATGGGTGGTTGGGCCTTCCAGTGCCAAGGTTTTTCTACTTTGGTCTTGGATAGGGTGGCACTGCCTCAGACAGACCCAGTGCACAATCTGGGGGTCCTCTTCAACTCACAGCTCCTGCTGGAAAAGCAGGTGATAGCCGTGGCTAAGAGGACCTTTGCACACCTTTGGATTGTGTGCCAGTTGCACCCATTCCTGGACCAGGAGGCTCAGCTCACAGTCACTCATACCTTTGTGACCTCCCATCTGGATTACTGCAATATGCTCTACATGGGCTGCCCTTGAAGAGTATTCGGTAGCTTCAGCTGGTGCAGAATGCAGCTGCACTGGTAGTAAATGGTGTCAGTTACTCAGCATGTGTAACACCATTGCTTTGTGAGCTGCATTGGTTGCCAGTGTGCTTCTGGGTGTAATTCAAGGTGCTGGTTGTCACCTTTAGAGTCCTTCATGGCTTGGGACACAGTTACATGAGGAACTGTCTTCTCCCAGTTGTTTCTATCTGTCCAATCCAGTCTGGCAGGTTGGGCATTCTATGGGTCCTGCTATCTAAAGAATGTTGGCTGGCAGAGACAAGGAGGTGTGCCTTTTCGTCCATAATGCCTGCCCTCTGGAACATTCTCCCTCCAGAGAATAAGATGTCCCCAACCCTGTTGGCTTTTTGTAAGGCTGTGAAGACCTGGTTATGTGCCCGGGCCTGGGGTCCCAAGTGTGTGAAGAGTCCTGGTTCTTGGTTATTTTAACATCTATGGATTATAATATTTTCTTAGCTGCTGTATGTATGTATTTATTTATTTTTATATTGTGATTGCGTTTTGGTTTTAATTGATTTTATGATTGTTCGCTGCCCAGAATCACTCGTTTGAGGTGGGTGGCCATACAAATTGAATGACTGACTGACTGACTGACTGACTAAATAAATAAATAAATAAATAACAGCTATTTTTAAGTAAAAAGATAAAAGATAAAAATAAAAGTCAGAGCAGAAAAAGCAGATAGATTAGTTCAAAAGCTTTTTTGCAATATGCATTTTTTAAAAAATGCTAAATTTTAAAATGCCTGGAGAATGGGCATTCTGGTTTTTGCCTGGGATCAGAAAGTATCCAGTAGGCATGTACTGTAGTTACTCCAAGGCAGTGTGTTGCTGATGGTTTGGGCAATAGGAAAAAAAAAAAATTATTAGATGCCTCTGTAGAGAAAATTCTTCTGTTTAGTCCACATTTCAGTTGTAGATTTGTATCAGTATTAAACCCATGGGTTTCTTTCCCTTCTATTACTAATAATAAGAGTCTCAGATACATACCTGAATACATAGTCCTTTATTCTATTACAGAGACCCTTTTTTGCCAAACAGGCAATCACAATTCTCTAATTTTCTAATAATAAGTTTTGCTTTCCCTTTCATTGCAGGACTGAAATTTGTTATCATTTGTTATCCATTGACCCTGATACATCAACATATTCCTAGTCCTAGTCTAAGACCAAACCAAGAATTATTTTGACATTTCTTATGAATTGGAGTTTATATTTTATTAGCACATTAGGAAACATTTATCTTTTAAGATTGCTAATTTACTGCTCAGTTCATCAGCTTGTGCTTCCGGCTCTGTTTCACAAACATTTCCTCATAAACAGCAACATTAGTTTACCATTTACAAATATAATGGCCTGTGTAAATCTGGCATTGTTCTAGGCTTGAGCTTGTTCTTCTAAATTTTTATGTTGTTGTTTTTACACATTTTTAATTCTAATCCATTCCGCTTGAATATTCCTCTCCTCTATCCCATTCACCCAGTGTGATATAAGCATATTTCTGCTTGCATAAAGAAACTTTTCTTTTCCCTTGTCTTCTCCTAGATATTCTTCCAGTTCTGGTCTGGAGGATTCCCCAACTCCCTAGAGCAGATTTAGAGAAGAATAAAACTCTTCCATCAGACGTGTATGTCCTGATGGTGGAAAGACATCATTGGATATAATTCTGTTTGGTGTATCTATACATCAGTGCACCAAATGTACCAGATTCCTTACATTATTTTTTAAAGTTTTGAGCAATACTGTGCTTATGGAAGCTATCATGTGGAGGACAGGCCTCTGCTATTCGCACATGTAGCTGCCAGATGCTCCTTAAATACAGCCTAGGTTTATCACCTGAAAATTATGAGACACAGAATTAGGTGGTGTCTTGTCAATCTTTGAACTTTCAAGCTTCACTGAAATTTGATTTGGGCAAAAATTGCTGGAAGCAAAATAGCTTCACATGCACCTTGCTTGGATTCATTGGTGCATCAAATAGCATTGACAGAAAGGGCAAATCTCCAGAAGAAAACAATTCATTTAATTTTTCACCAAATTGGCTTCGTCAATGTAACTGTATAACAAATGCTGCTAGTCACTGGATCAATGACCTCTAAACACATAAAGTCACCAGCCTTTAAAAACCAACAATTAAAAGCAATGACTCATCACCCAAGTGAAATTTGCCCAAAAAGAGTTACACAATACTATGGTCATTACCATTTAGTGCTTCAGCAGTTTAAAGCAAAACCCTTTTTATCCAGATGTCATTCTGACTTACTCTCTCCAAAATTTTTTCAGCTCTTTGTTTTCAGAGTAGTTTTTGAGATACCTATGTTCTCTTCTTCACAGGAAATGCCTATATTTTTCATTCTTATAACAACATGGATTTTAAATTCAGAAACTGACTTCTCCATAATGGTAGAAGAGTGAGGTTAATTTGCAAAGAATGTTAGCATTTTCATGGTAATGTTGCTTCATGCTCACCAAACATTTGTTAGCAAACTGTATGCTGAATGCATTAGAATTTATCATGTTATACTGAACTGATTTTTTTCTTCCTTTTTGAATTCTCCTTTACACAGTATTGTTTGGGTGTCTCATCTGAGAAATATTAGTAGTATGTGAAAGTCAGGGCAAGTCATATTAACTTCATTCTATTTTGAAAAATTGATTGAACCATCCATTTTCCTCTCCCTCACTTGAATGAAGTGCATCCACCATAAGTTCGGTATTTCAGAACGGAGGTCCAGTACAATTCAAGTGAAGTCTTAAACTTTAGGAGTTGCAAACATGATTATCACAGCTACTGTAGGATGAATACAGTTAATTTCTGAATTGACTGAACAAGTATAAAAGACAACACGAATTGTCTGTACTGAGTCACATGTCAGTACAGATATGCACCAAAAATTTAAGCAAATCTCAATATAAGAATATCCAAAGAAGCAAAATATTTTCTAATCCACACTATCTTGTACTCTCATTTTAAAATGGCTATTTTTATCATTCTATTTAATAAGTAGATGTTAATATTGGAATCACTCTTATGTACTAGTTACTTCTCAAATACATAACAAGTGTTATGACTTTTCAAGAATGGGAAAGATTTTATATTAAATTTCATGGTTAACATTTAAAATTAAGATAATTAAGGTACTTAAGGTATACTGTGTTAGTATTATTATTGCTCAAACTTTGCTGCTGATTATTATTGTTAGAATTAGTGCTAATGAATGCTAATTCATATTTTAGGGCTTAACCTGATTATTAGTAGTAATAAACAAACTAATATCAGATCATTGGTATTACATAATTAGATATATCTGAATAGATGTCCAAAGTTTCATAGTAATATTGATATATTCAATAAATGACATTACTTTTTTAAAAAGCTGATTTTCGGGGGGGGGGTGCCTTTGAGTCAGTGATGACTCCTGGCACTTGTTTGGATTAGTCCCTGCAGTTTTCTTGGCAAGATTTCAGAAGTGGCTTACCATTGCCTGCTTCCTAGGGCTGACAGAGAGTAACTGACCCAGAGTCACCCAAGCTGGCTTTGTGCCTAAGGTAAGAGTAGAATTCATGGTCTCCCAGTTTCTAGCCTGGTGCCTTAACCACTATTCCAAACTGGCTGTTATAAATGCATGGCATTTAGACTTTCCTCAAGGATTTGATCAGGCACCAGCTTATATTTCAGAAAAGCTCCAATAACCTTTTGATTCAAAATTAGTATTCTAATGTGAACCTATACGGAACTGGCTATCTTAAGACTTTGAAACAACCATATACAGGGTATATCTGTGATGCAACCCGCCAGTGTTTTGGTGCCCATAGTGTTGCTGAACAATAACAGGAATGCCTGTTTCTTTTTCTTTTGCAGTTCTCTAAGCCCCCAGAAATTGTGATGATAAGCATCAACAGCAAAATGCTTAGCAACAGCAGCTTAATTTCTCATATCCCAGAACCCAATATATACCACCAGCTTGCCCAGTGTAGCTTGCCCTTGATATAATATCATTTGTACTTGTGCGTGTGTGTGTATGTGTATGTGCATGTAGTTAACAGAGTATTTGTTTTCTATAATGTTAAAAAAAAAAAGTTGGTAAGGCTTAAATCTTCCCAATCCATAGAATAATAAATCGTTGAACTGTTGAGTTGGAAATGACCACGAGCATTATCTAATCCAACCCTCTGTAGAGTGGAGGATAACCATTCATGAGAGATGGCTTTTCAGTCTCTTCTTTAAAACTTCCAGAGATGGAAACCCATAATCTCTCTAAGTAAACGTTTCTAGTGATCTTACTAGAAAGTGATAGATAGATAGATAGATAGATAGATAGATAGATAGATAGATAGATAGATAGATAGATGGATGGATGGATGGATGGATGGATGGATGGATGGAATCTTGACAGGCACAACTTATACCCATTATTTCTGGTCCTAATTTCTGTGCTTATGGGAAAATAGATCTTTGCCAACTTCCCTGTATTTTCCCTTTATGACAGCTTTCATGTCTCCCCTAAGTGTTACTGAACATCTCAAATTCCTTCAACATGTCCCCATAAGGCATGTCCTCAATTTCCTGTATCATCTTTGTTGCCATTCTCTGAATGCTGGAGTCCTTGGGGTTCTCTGAGCTGGCTTGTTTTCTTCCAAATGTTTCATTACCCAGCTAGGTAACATCTTCAATACAAGAATGGGATGGGGTTTGCTCTCTGTTTATATACAGTGGCATGCCCTGCCAGTGTTGGTGGGGGTATGGGTTTGTTTTGTTTTATTTTTTCCCTCTGGTAGTTCCTTGATTAGGGTATTGTTTATTGCTTTGTATATCTGGTGTTAATCTTGGTGTTAATCTCTGCTTATCTGGGTGATGATTGTTGGTGAGGAGATGTTCTGGTCTTTTGTTTTCCTTTCTATTGTCTCTTTTGAATAGTGTGTAGATGTTGTTTATCTCTATGTGCCCGTTGATGGCTGCCTTGTCTGAATACCAAGTTTCCAGGAATGCCCTCACCTCCTTGGACTGGTCTAAGATGCTGACAGCTTCCCAGTTGAAACTATGGTTGAGTCTGTCCATGTGTTGTGAAATTAAGGAGTTTTCATCATGTCTTCTGACGGCTAGCTGGTGATCGTGGATGCGCTCTGCAAGCCTTCTGCCTGTCTGTCCTACATAGTGTTTGTTGCAGTCCTTACACTGTATGTTGTAGATGACTCCTGTTTTTTCTTCTTGGGCTACTGGGTCTTTTGGTTTGCTTAAGATGTTTTAGAGGGCTTTAGCTGGTTTGTGTGCTACAGAGATGCCATGTGGTTGTAATAGTCTGTTGGTAGTTTCTGAGACGTTTCTGATGTATGGCAGTGTTATCCTAAGCAGCATCTACACACTATTCAAAAGAGACAATAGAAAGGAAAACTTTTTAAAAAGTTAAAAGAAATATCAGTATAGACAGACATCCAAAAACTGTTTTTCAAACACCTTAGAATATTTTTATGCTGTTCCTAATTCAAATGCATACATGCAATGTATGATACCTTATTGTACCTGGAATATTGTGAACTCATTCTTCTCACAAGATCTAATTGTTTAGGAAGACATAGAAAATAAGGTTCCACAGATAAAAAAATTATGTATGTTGTTATGAAATCATATATTCCTTTTAATGCCATTACAACCCTAGTGATAATTAGAAGAGTAGTCCTTTTTTTAAAATCAAACTTACTTGACTTTTATGTGCTACAGTTGGGAGATATACATATGAGTATCATAAAAGCTATCAATTTTATAAGAATTAGTTCAAAAAAGAATTGTGTGCTCTGCTTAATGATTTTGCTTCCCTCTTCTGAACAGTTTGAAAATGAAATAATTTTAAAATTGGATCATGAGGTAGAAGGAGGCCGTGGAGATGAGCAATATTTGCATTTGTTTGAGGCAATGTAAGTACAACAATGGAATACATCGTTCAAATGTTTTATATTTTAAATTGTATATTTGTTTTAAGAGTGTGAACTACTGAAAATCTCTCTCTCTCTCTCTCTCTCTCTTCAATCCTTCTGTTACTCAGATATTTCTAGGGCCTACTAGGATTTATTAACCAAGTCCTATATACACTTTATATCAGTAATGTAACCACACCTAGTACTGCAGATCATTCTCTGTGAAGAACATGGTCTGTTTTTAAAGTCCCTTCAGAAATAACAGCATATATTTCTTCTCTAGCCTTTCCAGTTGTGGCATTTATCCCTAATCAAACAGTAGCAAGTGTAGCATTTGCCTATGCTCTGCACACCAAGAGATGCTGAAAGACAGCAAATCATTAAAAAAAGTTGCACCTGAAAAATTCCAAACATATAGCAAATCTCAGGTACTTCCAGACATCACCATTCCAGAAAGAAAGGGGGAAAGGCACATCACAGCAATGAAACTTATTAGTATGGGTGGATTGCACCTCACTCTCTGGTTTAGTGTAATAAATCCTGTGCTTGCTACTGTGTTCAGAAGACTGTCAGCCACTACCATGGAGATTAATCCAACCTTTGCGCTGAACAGAAATGAGAACATGAGACAAGCTCTCCTTGAAGAAACCCAAGATATATCTCCTTTTGTTTCCCTCTGTAGCCAACCAGATGCCAGTGGGAAACCCACCCACAAAACATGTTGATATTCATGCTTGTACTTCCTAACAACTGGTAGTCAGAGATATGTTGCTTCCAATTCTGGAAATAATATATAGCCATCATTAATTGTAGTCATGGATAGTCATCCTCCGTGAAAATTGTATCTTTCTCTTTGAAAGCCATCCAAATAGGTGTCATTACTGTGTGCTCTCATGGCTGCAAATTCCTTTGTTTCAATTGTGTGCTATGTGAAGATTACCTTGTTTTTTCTGACTCTCCCATAATTCAGATGGGTCATCCATAGTAAGGGACTGGTCATTGGACAACATCCTATTGAATAAACAATTGTGAAGGAGTATTGTTTTTAGAGTACACAGAATTGAGGTGAAATGAAAATAGTAAAAGCTCCACCAGTTCAACAGTTCCATTTGCCCAGCCTTTGGGGACATATTAGGAAAGCACTAAAATCTGGTCTTCCTTCCAAGAAATAACATTTTGTAAGGGAGCATTTTGATCTCAGAGGTACATTTTGGCAGGGAAAAAAACATTTTTATGAAATATGTAAATCTGCATCAATTGTCTTTTGTTTTCTAACTGTGATTAGTTGGGTGGCTATTTCCATACCAGCAATTTCTACTCCTAAGACTTGATTGCAGACTAAATTATCTCTGTCTGTTGCTTCTTAATTTATAACACTTGTAAATATAAATTAAAATATTTGCAAAATACTTTGAACTTGAGGGTTATATTATGCACCACTTGGCAAACAACCAAAAGCAGAAGAGGTTTTATCCAAATATATCAGTCAGCCAGGAGAATAAAACGTGGTACTGGAACAGTTTTATCTTGTATCCTACACTACAGATCTCCTCAGGAGAATTGAAGTATTCTCTGAAACAGATTTAGGATGTTTTTGAAGGGGAAGGTATGGGGGAAGAGGAAGCCATCTTGTACAAATGATTGGCTGTTTATGTAACACTAAATATAACCCAAATAGATTAAATCCAAGAATATTAAAGTCACATAACAACTGCTAGATATCATATTGAAATATATTGATGTTTAATTTTTCCTAAAGAATGGAACGGCTGTTTCAAAACTACACTGACTACATGTATTAGAAACTACAATGTTCAGATAAAAGGAGTCTTTTAATGGGAGAGATTAGTACAAGAATCAAACACAAACCTCCACAATGGAAGAGTTCTTTTCAGATGCAAAAATTTTAGACAAGACGTTAAATGCATCTGTGGAAAAATATTGCCTTGGAATGTATAAAATGATGATCATCTGCACTTTCAAAATTATAGAGGTGCCTAGAAAATGCCGCAGAAAGCTTTGCAGTATTTCACCTTGACACTTCTCAGTGCTGCTCAGTTGAATTGCTACGTGAGATGGCAGAATCTAATGAAATTCAACACATTATAGATTCTCATCTATATTTTTTATACCTGACTGGGAATAGCCAGAGTGAATAACTGGGGACATGACTCCTGTTTTCTTCCCAAATATCCCAGAAGTACTGGGCTTTCTGAAGAGAAGGTATTTTATAGCATGGATAAAAAGTGTTAGAGTCAGGCAGCAATGGGAATTCAAGTGGGGAAGAGTAATTCACAACACATGACAGCATTCATGGTGCACCTGTTGCCACATCTTAAAGAATCTGCATCTTTTCCTGGGCTTGCATGGCTGCAGTCTCGGGCAAAAGCACGTGTGATTGAAGGAGGTACCAACAGGTACAACCTGTGTGCCCCACATGTGCTCAGAGTCCCCTTTTCTCCTTTGAATCAGATTACTGCACAGCCCTAAATCGTATCTGGCTTGCCATTTAAATGAAAATCCAGAACTTATGCTTAGGTAATTAAGATACACACACACACACATTCGTTCATTCACCATCTCGTCTCCCCTTTTCCTTCATCCGATCACAAATTTGTACTAACATGTCATGCAGTTTCTTGTTTTTCTTTTACATTTTCAGACTCATCGAGTGTTCTTCAAGCTATCCTAAAATCGCAAAGTCAGTTGAAATGTTTGTAAGCCTGATAAAAGGTCTTTTGGAAAAACTACTGGATTACCGTGCTGTGATGAACGATGAAAGCAAGGACAATCGTATGAGCTGCACTGTGAATTTATTGGTATGTGGCGCCTTAAAGTTGCATAAAGTTCTAAAGTTTTGAATCTGGAGCAGTTTACAAAGTCTACAAACTCTTACTGTAATTTAAAGGATAATGGTAACAACTATTATATGACATTATTATAGATTATACAGCAGGGAAATGGAAGCTGGGCTACACCATGTTGTCATTTATTTGAGAGGGAAACTCCAACTGTCTAGTCCAAATTTTATAATTTAAAATAGAAACTTTCTTTCATCCACTAAACAATGCCATAACTATGCAGAATGCACATAGAGAGATGTAACATTTGACACCACGCTATAGGTCTTGGTATGTATTCTCTTCTCCTTTCTGGACTGCTGTTTTTCATGCTATTTTCTGCCAGGAGTTGCAGGCAGAATTTCAAGTGCACAGCCATATGAATTTAATTAATTAAGTAATTAAATGTACGTAGCACTTTTTGAATGTTGAGATTGCTCTGGGTAAATTCTATTAATTTGCAAGAGCTATAAGATAGATGAAAATGACTGTCCTTATGTTGTGAATGGAGGGCTAAGACTAAGGGGAAGGCAGGATACCTAGTGAGTACATGGATGAGCTAACTACTTCATTGAGCAATGTACTTGACGACTCACTGTTTATATTAATAGACTATTCTACATCTCTCTGGGGCATAATAATCCTTATTTAATCCACAATCCAAAGGGAAATTGACCTCCCTCCAAGTCATTCTCAGCTGATCACCATCTTCTCCACTATCTTTTCTGTTGCCAAGTATAGTTTGTAATATATGGATTTGAGTGGAGATGGGGATATAGTCCCATACAAAAATATGCCTGTTTCAAATACAGTGTACTCAATATATTCATGCTATAAAGGAAAAAGTATGCAGAAGAAGGGTATATGCAGCTTCAGTGTAGTTCTCAGAATCTAAGTGATTTATCTTTCCTCATTTGTTGCAAGCAAAAACATTTTAATAACAATTGCTGTGATGAAAGTCAGTTTTTTCCATAGTTTGCATCTATGCAAGTCAGAGTATCTTTTAAAATCCTCATGACTGCTCTCAGATACTAACTTACTGCTCTATCTTATGACTTTGATGATCACGAATTCTATCCACGCTGGTTTCAGTGGGCAGTAATGTATAAATAATGCATGTTTATGTTAACCTTAATTGAAAGCTTTGAGATTTTAGAAATGAAACAAAGCAAAATTATTCCCTGAATAAGGAATTATGCATGCTTGAAGAATATTATAAAATGAACCATCCCAATTGTGTGCAGAAGTAATCACATTTCATTCATTCTTCCTCCCAGAATTTCTACAAGGAGATTAATCGTGAAGAGATGTATATAAGGTATAGTAATTGCCCGTTTGATTACAGTTGTCAATGAAGAGATCAGTGTTGTTTTTATTCACATAATCTTCAGGTTTATACATGGATTTATAGTAAATATCTGGTTATACGTTATTCAGTTCAAATATATATTATACCAGATATATTATTTGTTGTTCTGCAAAGGCTCAACACATATTTTGTCTGAGTTGCTCAGTCATATACCTGCCTTATTTAGTTTTGGAAAGAAAAGGGTATGTAATTTAAACCAAGAGGATGATAATTTAAAATTGGTAGATAAAGTACATTTTGACTGTGTTGAATTGAATAAAATCAAATTTTGCAACAACTGTGGTCTTTGTTTTGGAATTAGATAGAAATCAATTATCTATTTGTAGAAACAATATTTTTTTAATCTGTTCAATTAAATGAGATTCTGTGACAGGAGTTGTTTTTGCTGGTCAGCATAAAGCTATTCAGATAGAGAAATAGAAACCTTTGCAGCACAAAGCTTTTAAGTAAGTTGTATAAAATCACAGACTGAGATCAGCATCTTTGATTTATGTAACATAAGCAAGTTTGATTGTTCAGTTTTCAATTTATATTCAACATCTTTTGAACAAGTACATTAGAAGAGGCAGGATTGTTAAGGTGGACTGTATCTAGAGTGGGATGTCTTCAGAACATCTTACTCCACCAAATTAACCATAGTTTCAGTTTTGATTTTCACAGTCTTTCTTTTGGAACGATAAAAAAATTCAAAGCCTTGAGAATACAAGCTGTGTTTTAAATTGGTCTTCCTTTAAAAACTCTAAATTCAGTATATTATCTCAGCCTGTTGATAATATGTTTGTGTGTCTATGACATTTGTCTGTCTCAGTTATATACACACTCACATTTTGTTTTACATGATATATAATACTACATTGTATTATTTACTATACTATATAATACAAACTATATGTGTATGTATACGACAGAATATATATTCTATCTTATTGTATCGTATCATCTTATTTTAATCATCCTATTTTTAATTGGGCAGCTATCAGGATACGTATATGTATATGAATATGTCCATGTATGTATGTTATTTTCAGCTCGGAAGAAGAAGGCTTCAGCTTTCATCACACAAAAGCCTTTTTTCAAGAGGTAGTATATAAAGTGCTGAGATTTGAAAACCCCAGGACGTAAATCCTTTTTTATGAGGCAGGACAAGTTAATACATTTTAAGCCTGATTTCCATATAACCAAATTTTCAAACTTAACTTCAAAATGATAGAAGTTTGAAATATAATGACTGAGCCAACCAATGTAAAACATGATTAAGACCTATTCATATGAATGACACTTCAGTGCCTTATTGCAGGACTCAAATTTAAATGTTGGCAGTGGTTCTCATCATTTTAGTGGCGATAGGTCAATACTTTATGAATTCAAAATAATGCTGATCTCATGAGCTCTCTGTTTTCCTTGCTGCATCTATTTATAGGTATCTGTATAAACTTCGGGATCTTCACTTAGATTCTGAGAACTACACTGAAGCTGCGTATACCCTTCTGCTGCATGCTTCACTTCTGAAAGTAAGTTCTTTATCTGCAGTTGAGGACAAGTACTAAAATCTCAAGAGATGGAGGAAATTGCCTGTCCTAACCCAGAACTGTGTTACAGGAAATGACATGTGATTCAATGGTTATGTACGGTTGTATTGATGGCATGGATGAACCTGGATTTGTACTAGTCTCCTATATGCAAATAATGGACTCTCTTTTACAACTAGTAACTATAGTTACTATAAATAGAAGAGTAGGAGGAAATCCAGATCAAGCCCACTCATCCATATCTATACACTAAATGCCTAATCCAATGAGAACAGAATCGTGACATTTGGAGCAATAAACAAATAAGCGGAGCTTCTTTAGGGGACACATGTTGTGTGCCTGGGAGGAGAGAAATGAGAAGCAGGGGGAGGGGAATACAATGGAGTAACCTGAAAGAAACCCCAGGTGACTGGTTGGATGCCGAACAGGAGCAGTCTGCCTTCAATGACATGTTGCACAAATTTCCTGAGTAATAGGTGAAAATCCCATAGATATTCAGTCCAGAGGTACTATTTTAATGAGTCATGTAAATCACGGTTCCTCAGCCTTGGCAAATTTAAGACGGGTGGACTTCAACTCCCAGAATTCCCCAGCCAGCCTTGCTGGCTGGGAAATTCTGGGAGTTGAAGTCCACCCATCTTAAAGTTGCCAAGGTTGAGGAACCCTGATGTAAATATTTTAATTATAATTTGGAAATACATGTGTGTGTGGGTGGGTGGCTGTGTGGTTGTGTAGAATATTATATGGCAGTGATTTTTTTAAAATCTTTGGTGTGAGTAATAAGAAGAGTTGGTCAAGCAGTGATGAGCTTTCAGGCAGAACAGCCACGGTCTAGTTTTCTGTTGCCTGATGTTTCACCAGCAGCTGTGGCTGGCATCTTCAGAGGTTGAGTGGGTTGCTTTGTAATGTATCTCTCAGCATCTCCCAGGCAAGAAGGGTTGGCCTTACTCCGAAACTGTGGCGAGTTTATGGAACAATGTCAAGTTCATTTTTCTTAAAACTTACTTTAATCTGGTCTCTGAGAGCCTGCTGCTTCATTAACTCTTCAAATTAAAATTCACATTTCTGTGCATATAAAGCTACTGACATTTCCAAACTTTTACCTGCACATTTGGCACCAATGCATTTGTTCAAGCCCTAATGCTTTTAAGAGCAAAGGAAGGGAAAAGCTGTTGTTGTATGCTGTTACAGATATATTGGCTCTCTGTATGTGTGTATTTTAAAGCCTCCTAGTTTTCTTGGTATTACGAAGTGACCTTGACTCAGGATTTCAATTTTAATTCCATGTTATTCTGGGAAAGCTGCAGAGCTGAAAGAAGCTGGAGAGATGCCAGGATTTCAACTCAACAGGCACTTTCCCCAGGAATAAAGTCTTCTCTCTGGGAGTACAAGGGAGAGAGATCTTTCTTAGTGAATAAAGCAACAAAATGGCTCAAGAAAACCAAAGTCATGACAGGGAAATGGAGTTGAGACACCAATAAAGACCAGAGAGAGTGTTAGATAAAGTATCTGATTCGCAGATTAAGTCAATGTTCTTTATGGAACAAAATGGATTTTTGAGCACAGCATTAAAGAAAAATACAAGATACCTACATGAGAACTGGACACCCAGCACAACTGAGCTCTGCCATATCAGTTGAAACCACTTTTTCCATTATAAATTTAATGTAGTTCATGTGATTTGAATTTAAGGTCCAAAAGTCTCTATACTGATGAGAAGACTAGGACTGTAAGATCTTCAGGCAAAAAGCTGGATGACCACTAGTTTGGCACCAATGAGATATAGAAAGTTCTGACTCTTTACTGCTCTTGGTGGACAACCTAACTTTTGGAAGCCAGATTTGATAGCCCAAATGGAGATGCATGATGCCCATTTCAATCATATGTATTTCAGTAGTCAAGGCCTTTCAAATTAAAGCAACTCTTACATTTTGTGGTGCTTGGAACAATATTCCAAAATTAAAATCACATGTACTGTATATCAATGCAATGTGTGTGGTGTGTGATAGTTTGGTGGTTCTTACATGCAAATTTGGGCAAGGAGTGATATGTCAAGGAATGAATGCCTGTATGTGTATTTAAAGAGAGGAGTTTTAATGATGCAACTGTTTCTGCAGGTTCAAAAAATAGAAGAGCTATGCTTGGATCTAATTAAGGATATGTAAACAATGCCAGAAAGGAAGAAATCTAAGAAGCTGATTTGCATGTTTATATTGCAGCTGACATGAAGTGCATGTATTTTGTACCCAGTTAGGATACCAGTCTTTGGTAACCTTTAAAGAAAAAACAGCTAAGAACTTACTTGCAAATTTATTATGAGTTTTTTCTTCTCAGTGGTCTGATGAACAGTGCACTCCTCAAGTCATGCAAACAGAATTTCAGAGTTCACAAACACACCGTCATCTGAAAGAGCACCTATATGAGATGATAATAGAATATTTTGACAAAGGAAAGGTAATTTTATCTTCTTCCTAATTCCTGCTGAGTAGCTTTGTGCTGTGGGTTATAAACTCATTTCATTCATCCAAAGCATTAATGTCTAATATAGAGAAAGAAATGTGTGTCCAGTAAATCGCCAGTTGGGAAGAATTGTTGGTTTGGATCTCATGTTATACTACAGCATAGAATTTATGGAAGAATGTTATTGTATTTAGTGTATGGGATTTATTAAGGTATTGCTATGACTCAGGCAGTACAGAAATTATGTGGCATGATGTGGCTAATGTGTTAATGTGTTACCGTCTTGTGTATTTTACTTTGTAAAGAAGAAAGGCATGCAGTGTTTCAAATTAGGCTGAAATCACTAGCTAACTTAATAGCTCCTTTTAGAAAATGTTTGTATTTCCCAGGTAGGCATTTGTACTTAGTAACACTTTTGTTCTGTGCCCCTGTTGTCATCTCTGTTTAATTGTGGAAGCAGTGCAAAAGGATTTGTGATTTGGTCAGGCATTGTGAAAGCTTGGTCTCTACAATGTTTCCTATATATTTGTGACATGAAGCGAGTTTATAATATCAGTGACTATCATGCAATGAACAGAAGCCCAAGCTTTGCAGATATTATCTGAGAGAAAAAGAATGGTCTCAGTCTTAGAACAGGGCAGGGGATCTCAGACTGCTTGCCTCTTGGATGGGTAACCTCCAGGGAATCCCAGAGCTGTGGGGTAGACTGGGAAGCTGAAAAAACATCCAAGAAGACAATATCAAATCATTTCCTCTGTTGCCAAAAAACCACACTGACGTGTCTGTGAGGTCATCAAAGTTGAATTGAACTTGAAAGAGACTTTAGATTTATAACTCTGTATAAAGTTAATGTAAATTAGTAGAGCATTGGTTCATTGAACAATTCAAGACTGAGGAAGCAGGTATCTGAGGCAGTCATATTTCAATAAATTTGTATAAAATATGAGATGTATGGGTAAATTTCTTACATATTAAAATTAATTGTAACAGGATGATCTGTTCCATAAATTATGTAAAAATCTGAAAAACTGAAAATATCACAAAATAGGGCCGTGCAAAATATTCAGAAGAAGCACTTCACAAAGCACATTGGTATAAGCAAAGCACTCCTGAAACAGTTTAAGTGACAGTGCAAGTCTTCTAAAAGGCACCACTGCTTTCATGCTTACAGGAGAAGTGCTTTCTTCTCAACAACATGCTTTGCATGGCCCTTTCACAAAGTTTGTCTGGACATATGTTCTTAAAGAGGTGTGCATGAAATAAATCAGGGTTCTTCAATTGTTCTTTCAGGAACCTAATACTGTTGCAAAGGTAACTACAAGCTCTTAAATGCATTGATTCAATGTAGATATTTCTGATTACACAAATGCTATTTTTCTGGAGTTCTAATGTGATATTTCAAAGCATATTTCATAATGAATAAAGATTTCAATAAACTTCTCTAAGGCTATGTGATTATATGTTTGAATGTCCTATTACATTGCAGATGTGGGAAGAAGCAATCGGCTTGTGCAAAGAACTAGCAGAACAATATGAAATAGAAATTTTTGATTATGAACTTCTAAGCCAAAACTTGGTAAGAATGGAATTCTGCAAAAATGTTGTGGATTTTTAGTTGTCTGTAGTTTCAGATTTCTTTCTGAAACCTTTTTGTAATTCAGGTCTAGATTTTTTTATAAGTGGGTATAAGGTCAAGAGCAAGTTTTGTGTAGTGGTTAAGGCTAGAAATCAGGAAACCATGTGTTCTAGTCCTGCCTTCAGCATGAAGCCAGCTGGGTGACCTTGGGCCAATCACTCTCTCTCAGCCCCAGGAAGCAGGTAATGGCAAACCACTTCCAACCTTGCCAAGAAAATTGCAGGGACTTGTCCAGCAGTCTCCAAGAGTCAATGCTGGCTCAGAGGCATCTATCTATCTATCTATCTATCTATCTATCTATCTATCTATCTAGTTTATCATTATTTCAGTACAATTGAGTAAATAGTTTTAAAACACTTAAGAAAAGTAAATCCAGAACAATAAAATAGATATTTGCCTTCTTTGCCTTGACAAAGAAAAATGGAGGATGTTCTGTAAATCATGGCTTTGTACATTTGGCTGTGACATAGCTAAACATTCAGAATAGAGTGGAGAAGCTTAATGTCTCCAGAATCTCTGTTTTCCCAGGCTGTGAAAGACTGCAGGGGGAATAAGCTGAAACTAAATTCAGGCGAGATAAACATCTTACTGACTCTGGGGGCTGAATGGCAGGAGAGAGTCTGAAATGGGATTGTATTCCTCTTTAAGGAACAGATTTACAGTCTGGTGCCTTCCTGGATCCAGCCCTGATGTAGATAGCCTCATAGCAGCAGTGGCCAGGAAATTCTTATATTCAGTGTCAGCTGATAACCAAGGTGCATACCTACTTGGTTTTTGAGACTTATGCTGCAGTAATTTAATGCTGGATTACTGCAATCGTTCATGGGATAATCTAGAAGACAGTCCAGAAATTGCAGCTAGCTGAGCTGTAATTGCTTTCCAAGCCCAATTCAAGATACTCACGATGATCTATGAAGCCTTACAAAGCCAAGGCCCATGATATTTGCAGCACTACTATTCTCATCACACCTTCTTAGGTCATCAATAGGATTACAGCTTTGGAGGTGAGAGGCTCGAAACATATTTATTTCCCAAGAACATTTATATTGTTGTTTTTATAGATTTTTTTTACAGAAATCTGTAAGTTGCCCAGAGCTATTAAGGGAGTTAATTTTCCAAACATATTTTAAAAAATGTCCAAAATTAGAACCATTGAATTGAGGTGGGAAGGTCAAGGTTTCCAAACTTGTTCCATAATTAGTTGAATTTAGTGTTATGTTACTATATTTTTTTTCAGAAGAACAAGGAATGCTAATTCTATAAACTCCTTCATTGTTCTGAACCACAGACATAAATAAAAATTATCTGACCTCATGAAATAAAAATTCATGTGTTTCATTTTACATTAAAGTTGCCATTTATTTTAGACTTTTAAAATACACTTTAGATTTCCACCATCGTACTGGCATTTAATTCATTGCCATTTGGAAAATACCACATTGCATCTACATCCTCGATGGCCACTTTAGGCAATTATTTCCCATGGTTAGCTTTCCATCAAGCTATATGGTTTAGGATTGCAACCTGAAATGGGCCAAAGTGTCATCACTTTGTATAAGGTAGCCTGGCTTTGATACCTCATCATATTTTAAAACTCATTTGTAATTCTAGCCCAATGATACTAAATCATTGCAAATGATATAATTTCAGATTTAATGGACATTTGAGTGTAATGATACCCGTTGTCCCAGAATTATCTGTTAAACGGAGCTTTTGCTGTAGTAATAGATTTACAAAAGGTTATGAAAACGGGGAAAATCAGAATTACGTATTTTAAATTTTGGAAAGGTAGCACCAATGTCTGAGGAACTGGTTGTGGGTAATATAATCCCAGAGAGGCCTCTGATATCTCTCTTTCCTTTCAGATTCAGCAAGCCAAATTCTATGAAAACATCATGAAAATTCTGAGGCCTAAACCAGACTATTTTGCTGTTGGATATTATGGTCAAGGGTTCCCCACATTCCTAAGGGTAAAGCACCTATTCTGTGTACTTCGTCTTTAACAAATTGCAGATTTGTAGTAGCCTTATAGAACACCAATATTCTACAAGTGGAAATGGAGTTATTCACAAAGGGAGAGATTTATCTTTGTGAGGTTCTGCTGGGCAGAGGGTTTCTGTCTCGCAGCTACCTGAAATGCCATTTGTAACAATAGCGAGTGCCACATTTTCAGAAAGGGATTTTATTTATTGTGGGTTTTTCCCCATTGCTTTCAAGGTTAGGAGAAGGTTTATAGTGGGGGTAATGGAGTGATAAGGGAGCATTTAGGATTCTTACAAGACAGTCATAATTAAAGGATGGTTTATAGCTGAAGGGAATTTAATGAACAATAAAATCAACAATATGAATAGCCAAGACAATGAAGCAGGAAATCTAATGAATATTATATCTGGTGTATGTTCCTTTGTAATTGTCAATTTCACAGGTGAAATTTCATATAAAAGGTTCTCACATTTATACCTTGACTATTCTCAGAAGTCTTATCGCTGGTAATTTGAACATACAAATCTTGCAGAAGTAAACTTACAATTTTCCTCCCTTCAACACCAATACACTTTTAAAGGCACAATAAGAAGCAGAGAACTCTAGGATCAAATTTCCCTACTGAGGTATATTAGATGCCTTCAAACAATCAACCCCGAGTCAAGAAAAATGCATTGAGCAATTATATACACATCTTGGTCTTGTTGATATTTTAGAAAGTAACAGGCCTCTCTTCCCTTCCTCATAGTTGATTACTATGGTCTTGATCTATTGAATGTCATATTCAATCAACCTTTGTTGCTTTTAAGAAGAATAGTGTAAAAATGGTTGTAATGTGTAACAATGATTTTTTTTCCCAGCAACCTCACACCCAGGTTTGTAGTCACATAAAGTATTTATCTTTTTTTTTTTTTAACAGAACAAAATGTTCATTTATCGAGGCAAGGAATATGAGCGGAGAGAAGATTTTCAAGCACAACTGATGAGTCATTTTCCAAATGCTGAAAAAATGAATACCACTACACCACCTGACGAGAAACTAAAGAACAGTGCTGTTCAATGTATCCTTAAGAGTAGGGGATATTATTATATAAGCAGAAGTAATTTGAAGTAAAAAATCCTTATTCAAAGTTTATGGAAATATAGAAAATCCCTGTTATTTAAGCCATTTCACATGTTTCCTTTTTAAGGTATAAATTGCTTTACATAACGTATACAACAAATCCATAATTATATTTCACAAATTTGTCAAGAAACAAGGCTTTGCTGTGCATTCAGTCATCAGAAATTAACTGCTATGAAACATCGGACATTCTACTTTGTTTTGGAATTAGAAGCATGTAATCTAAAAGGCTATATGAGGATTCTTGCTTCTTGTAACCAGTAGACTTCTGCCCCTCTTCAGTTGGCCACTGTGGCCCACACTCTACTTCCTTTCTTTAGCAATTCCATAGCTATTAAAATACTTGAGTTCGCCAATACCATAAAGATAATACTTTTATAATATCCTAAAAAAAGTTGCAGATACCTGCATCCTGTATCATGATAGATTCATGTAAATGGTGAAATACATATTCAATCAACCCTCCCAAGAAATTAAAACTTCAACTTTAAATCATTAAATAGCCAACTCCTCAGAGTCAGGTCTGATCATACTATGTCATAAGGCAGCTTTTATCCCTGAATTCACAAATAAGTTTGTCCGCCTCTTGTCTTTTTTTTAAACACCACTATGTATAAGTGGCATTTCAAGGATTAGCTTCGAGACTAATTGGGGTTTTTCCTCCACTATGCTGGAATGTTCTGGTTCACTTAAATACAGTACAGTGGAACCTCGGTTCACGAACGCATCTGTTCACGAACAATTCGGGTCACAACCAACTCAGGCCGCAAAAATTTACCTCCGGTCGCAAACGCCGGATCGGGTGACGAACAGGATCCGCGGCCATTTTCCCTTCCGTGTCACATGGTCGCGACTTCCTGTAGGGAGGGGACTCTCCCTCCAAGCAGGAAGTGCGGCCATTTTCCCTCCCGTGTCACGTGGTCACGACTTCCTGTAGGGAGGGGACTCTCCCTCCAAGCAGGAAGCATGGCCATTTTCCCTCCCGTGTCACGTGGTCGCGACTTCCTGTAGGGAGGGGACTCTCCCTCCAAGCAGGAAGCGCAGCCATTTTCCCTCCCGTGTCACGTGGTCGCGACTTCCTGTAGGGAGGGGACTCTCCCTCCGAGCAGGAAGCACGGCCATTTTCCCTCCCAAGCAAGGTTAGCCTTCTCTCTCTTCATACTGTACTTTGTGTCATATTTTTGCGGTTTTTTTAAAAAAAAACATGGTTCAGAACGGATTAACCGTATTTACATTGAACCTTATGGGGAAATTTGACTCGGGTCGTGACCAGAAATCGGTTGGCGACCAAATTTGGGGTCGGAACGGATTAACTGTATTTACATTGAACCTTATGGGAAAATTTGATTCTGGTCGCGACCATTTCGGGTCGCGACCAGAGTCGCGGAACGAATTAAATTCGTGAACCGAGGTTCCACTGTATATCTTGAATGTGCAGCAGATACAGAAAAATTGCCACCAAAGTATGATTTATCCTGCTCAGTTTTTTACTTGAAACATCAGATGTTGGGATTTTATTTTCTGTTTCAGACAATAGAAATCTATAAAAATATCCTCCTGCATCTCTGAAATAAGAAATCTATAATCTTAGTGTGTAATCTAAAGCATATAGTGTATAATTTAAAGCAGTAAATTTCCTTTTTTCCTTTTCACACGCAGACACAGAACATGATCTAATGCAAATATTAACAAACACACCCTGGGTCAGAATGTGCATTTTGCTTCAGAAGGAGGAAAATCCACATCACCAACACCTTGCAACATCACCAACTTATGCATCATTACATCTTTTTGCTGACCAGTCAAACTCGAAAGCAGTTTGTGGAACGCTGTGTTACAGGACTATGTTGCTAAACCTTGGGACCTCTAGCCCAAATTTTGGCTTTAGAACAGAATACTTCTGCATTGCAACTCATCCTTGAGGACACAATGGTGGTAATATATAGGAACACCTGTTTTCTTAGAATTTCCACTAGCTTAATTTAGGTATCACGTTTCTTAGTCTCCTACTTAGCGAATCATGGCATGATGTAGCTTGGAAGGTAGATAGAGACTGGCAGCATGAAAGCCCCTGCACGTACTAATTGAAGTTGGATGAATTCTGAGTCTCTGAGTTAAATGCTTGTCAGTTCTCTTACTGAAATTCAATAAAGGCAGAAGGCATTTATTCTTCATTTCCCTACAGTAATTATACATGACTATAGCTCAAATAGAAATGCTGGAGAAAGGTCATAGTTTCTAAGAGATCTGAAAATGGTATGATAGAGATGTTTCTGTTCTCACTGTATATCCTCATTGCTTGAAGACCTGGTTTATTCTGTTGTAATTCTTTAATCTCAAGTACTCATCAGAATAATAGTCCAATGTTATCTAAAGGCGATTGGTAGGAATGATCATCATCACCTGCCTCCGATTCTCTATGTGGACCTGATGGGGAATTGAATGAAGGTCTTCTGCATATACCCCCATCTAAGCAGCTATTGAGACCTGGCCCAATAAGACAAGCATGGCCATCACAGGCAGTGATTCCTCTCTTATGCATTTTTGATCCTCTGAAAAGCTACTATTCATCTCCCACATCATAAAGGAAGGCTTCTGAAGGAATGATAAAGAGTTATTGCTTAAAAACATAAATAGAACAACTATACATGAATCCTTTACCTTGAGAACACTGTCTTCTTCTAATGTGATATTCAGTACTTCAGAGTGAACAAGACAACTGCAAACTCCTTTTCTCTATCACAACATAAATGACTCTTATTAACGATATATTCCCATGTCCGTCTCACAGAAATATACTATACCAAACTCTACAGTGTCAGCTGAAGTCTTTGCACCATATAATTTTAGTGTACTGCTTTGTAAACCTTCAATAATGCATTTGAAGAATAAGATGCCTTAAAGCAGAAGCATAAATTAAACCACTCAGACATTTCCATGTGAGGACTGTGCCCCAGGTCAAAACCAACTCATGATGAGAGTTAAGCTTATTTATTTCCAGCTTTGCTGTAATATATTTGAAATCACACTTAAAGCACATTTATTTTTGCTATTCTGAAGCTTTGGAGAGTATGTGGATAGGCCAGATTCCTATCAGCAGAAACTCTTACATTGTCTCTTCCTGATTCCTGGGCTCAACCTATTGTCCCAGCTCCCCAAAGAGGATTCACATTTATAACATATTGCTGAAATGCTGTTATTTCACAGCTCCTTAAATGTAACAAAGGAATAGTGCTTTGTTGGTTCTACAGCTTCCTCTTTATAGCTCCTGACTAGGTTTTTTTAGACATTACCAGATATCATGCACAAAACATGAAATAAAATCCTGAATGGGATGGCACTGGTCAAAGGCAGTGTTTTACACTTTCCAGATGATCAGCTAAACATATTATTGATTGGCTTGCTGTAGGTTGTTTGGTCTGTCAGTGATTGGTGGTCGTGAAGACAAGTGTGGGTCAGCTTCAAACTATTCTTGAGGAATTGGGTTGGAATTCAGTGGCAGTGTAGTAATGCCCCTTGGAGAAGGCAGGCAGGCAGGCAGGCAGGCAGGCAGGCAGGCAGGCAGGGAAGGAAGGAAGGAAGGCAGGCAGGCAGGCAGGCAGGCAGGCAGGCAGGCAGGCAGGCAGGCCAGCCGGCCGGCCGGCCGGCCAATATAAAAGCAGCAGAATTAAGCCAAAAAGCGTTTATCTGAAAATGTGACAAATTGATATCAGTAAAACTAGCAAACACATTTCTCTAGTAAATACCCAAGTAATATACTGAAAAGTATGCATACTATAATTCCAACAGGGAGATAGAACAAGATTTCTTTCGTGATTGAAGGAGCAGGATGGAATAAGTATGTGGAAAGGGATTTTTTGAGTCGTCATGCTGCAAGACTCAGGATGTTTTGTGGCTTTCTTAATGTAAATAACGCTTTAGCTTTACAGTAGCTTCTTATTATCTTACAATATTGTTTGCTTTTCTTTCTTTTTTTCTTTTTGCTTCTTTTCAGTTAAGATTTTGGAGTGAAAGAACAGGATATTTCTAAGCATTATAGTGTTTATTCAATAGGATGGATTTTTAAAGGCCAATAATATATTGTAAAATGGACACAGAACATCTTCAAACCCTTAAGCCTATCTTTTATAGCCATGATTTGTAACAGCTTGTCAAAATATCATCTCTGCTTCCACTTCTCAATACTCAACACTCTGCAACACTCAAGCTAAAAGCATTTAAGGATCAAGCTCTTTTTGTTCTTAATTCACCCTTCAATTTCCTTTTCTTCTGAGAAAGAAGACTTGTGTACAGAGACATGATAGCCCTTCCTTTGAAACCAGATTTTTTTTTTTTTTCCTTATCTCTAAGCTACAAACTTGAAACACTGTTTTGGCAACCAGAACAAAGCTCCTCACTTGATTTAGACAGTAGCAAATTCAGAATCCAGATAATGAAGGCAATTGGAATTCCCTAAGTTCTTTCTGATGCTATAAGATTTGATTTACATTAAGGTTTAATCGACATACTTCTGTACACATGTACCTTTTAAGCTGTATCATAAAATTTACTAAGATAATTATGTAACATTTTATGTAAGAAATTTCTTGAACAATTGTGGAGGAGATTTTTTGGTTGCCAGATTACTGATTGTGTCCACTAATGGTATAACAGAAGTTGCTATCCTTAGCCCTTGTGGTTTTAGATATACAGTGCTTCACAGTGCAGCCAGTTTTGGAAGAACATCCTCAATTCAAAAATAAGCCAGTGCCTGATCAAGTTATCAAGTAAGTCTTGATTGTCTTATTGACCATATAAAAATTCTTATAACACTAAGGTAGTTTCCATACATGCTGGAAAGTTTAATTTGCATTATGTAGTTCAAATCAAGCCAGCCTTCCCTCTGGCATAGCGTACCATCTGAGATTAGATTGGCCTTGACCCTGCTGGCCTTTCTCAAAGTGCTGAAGACATGGATGTGCTCCAGAGCATGAGGGTCAGGAGGTTAGATGACCTGTGAGATGTTATTGTTACTGTTGAGTGTTTATTGGATTTGCTGTCTGATACCATTGGAGGTTTTTATGCTTTTGCTGATACTGCTTTTTGTATTGTTTTTAGCATGTTGTTAACCATTCAGAGTTGCATTTAAAAGATGGGTGGCCGTTATCAAATAAATTAATAAATAAACCCACATTTGAGAGGAATGATCAGATATAGGAAATCATTCTCCAGACTTGGAAGAAAAAAGATTTCCCATAGCAGCCAGCAATTCTAGAAGAAAGGGAAGAAGCAACACACAAGCCGAATGAAACTTTGAGGTTTCTTCCTCATAAACTTTCACATTCCCCAATTTTTTTTTTTTTTAATTTACTGGGTACAATCACTGACAATCTGTTTGCCATGCACATGTTAAACTAGCAGGGAAATAATAGAACAGGTTGACAGATTTAATGAGTTAAAACATAACTTTGATGATGTTCTCAAGAATGGATTATCAAACCGGGGGTTCTGTCATGTGAAGAAATGAAAGGCCCTAGAGTCTATTTGCCTTGAGAAAAAAAAAATTGTTTGACTATTGGTAGATGTTAGTCAATATTAATTGAGCTTTTTTATTTCAATGATAATGTGAGAGCAACTCCCTTCCTCTGGTTCTTCTACAAGGCCACTGAGGGCTTCAGCTTTCCTTGTTTTCTTAATCAAAGTTTAATACATTTTATTTTACTAGAGGATTTACTAGAGCAGAAATCATCCTCTTCTTTCTGCCTGCTAACATTTCCAGATGAAATGGAGTCTGAAAGGCAGAATAATTGTATTTGAAGAATAAAGGGGAAGGAGAGAGAAATAAGAAATAACGATGTCCTTTGATAATACTGGGGAGTCTGGACCATACCTTTGTCATGTAGCTCAAATGTTTTAAATTTATTTGGGGGCTTAATTTGTAGAAGATAATAAAGATTTACTCAAGTTGAGCTTGATTCCTGGTCCATGTACTTTTCTTTGACAATTAAATGGAAGTGATTTGCCATGTATTCTTTCGGGATTTTATTTTACTTCCCAGAGTAGCTGAGAGCTACTGGCTTTCCTGGTGTTGTCCCATTTAAGTGGTAACCATACCTAACCCTACATGGCTCTTTCAAGACCAGCCATGGTTGGAATACCCTATCCCCTGCTGTGACTTGTAAGAGATCAGTTTTTAAATATTGTTCTTAACAGCAGTGTGCTTGGATTACAATCAACTCTGATTTATCAACTTGTGAAGGATGGCTGAAATTTACTTCAAATGCAACTTTAGATACTGGACAATCAATAAGTAACATATTTAGTTCCCCCTAAGTTTTCTTTTTAATATCCCTCTTCTGGAAGTAACTTTTAAAATTGGCAGCATAAAGCATTTTCCCAGCTGCATCTGATAGCTAATGAAAAGGCCCTTTTACCATGAGACACACAAATTACTGTCCTGATAGGGGACACCTTGAAAGCACACACTGTTCATGTCTTTGTAACTGTCCTTCCATTTGTCATGTTGTCACTACTTAAATTTATTTTTTCCCCATCATTAAGGGAAAAACCTGTTGGTGTACCACCAATCTAACTAACATTGCCAAATGTAGCTGATTGAAGGGAATGATAATTCAGATGTAATGCAATAGCTGTCATCTATTAGATGAGACTTCCTGAGTTTTAGTTTCTTCAGTCATTTGTGTGAAAATGGGAAGATGGCAAGCCTGCCACAATGTTAAATGTGAAGAAGCATTTGTTAACAATAAAGCCAGGAGGATCGTGGGATCACTTCTTCCCTCTTTGGAGTAGTTCCAACTGTGCTTTTCCTTTTTGACATACTGCTGCCACTATATAATTTGGGTTTTTGTCTCCTTTCTTCTTGCCATGTAATCTTGAATAATCATTGACCCGCTCATTTCTGTCTTCTGCTACATTAAGCTTATTGCCTTTCTGCAATGTTTTTAAGAGAGTTTCTTTTCTGTTGATCAGACAGTGAAAGCCAGAACTGAATACATATCAAGATATCAAAAATAGATATAAAATATCCAGTAGGAAGAATAAGACTAACTCCTTATTTCAAGTGTGTGTCATGTACGGGTGTGTCAGCATATGCACAGCTACACCCAAGCAGTCTCGTCATCTTTTCATTCCTTAATTTTTGTTCTTTAAGTCATGTTGAGTGTGTCATTACATTATACATATTCCACAGTTGGAGGGATGCAGGGCATGCATAGGAATTTCTAGATTAGATGTCCTAACCTGCAAAGCATAGCATGAGCAGGCATCAAGGACAACCGGGTTTTGGCATTTGCAGCATATTGGTCAAAATATGCCAATAGTGATCAGACCTGCCCTTATCATTTGCACGGAATGCTGCATGTGGCACAGATATGACTAAACTAGCATACACTTACTACTAGACTATCTCATTAAGAAGTGTCATGTGAAAACTCCAAGTGTTGTTTGGACTTTAAAGTAGCTAAGGACTATTTGTGTTGTTATGCATGCCATGGAAAACAGGTACTTTGCCATTACTTCCCATTAGATTCTTTTTCAAGAATCTTTTCCTACTCTTCACAAAATGCAGGTATTTTATGGCTTCATACTTTTTTGAATCTATAGATTGCTGTACTGTAAATGGAGTTGTCACAATAACAGCTGATCTTATTAGATCTGCAAAGTAGTTGAAATATTACATGTATCAGCATGGAAAATATCATCTGCTTCAAGTCATTTATAGCTTGCTGTAAAACAAAGTGCTTTATGTGGGCCCATAGAAAATGAAAAGGGTGAGAGTTGATAAATTAGCAACAGTAAGAAGCAGCATCTGTAGAATTAGATTTCTATGGATTGTTATTTAGAATGCTTGGTTGGGCTTCCATGTTCTTTTGACCTTTGAAAATAATGGCAGCTGCCATTGATTTTCATAAAATACTTTGACATGTGTCACCCTTTATTTTCCCCATTTTTAAACCATTTAAGTGTTTTAGCATTAAAAACAATAGCTTGACCATGCATTTGAGACAACAGGGCCTACATGCCACCTCTTCCTATTAACTGTAGGTTTGGAAGCAGTCTTCCATGTTCTGCATGTAAGAGAGATATGAGATGGTAACAGGCCAGGAATTAGACTCATCCTCTATGGCTGGTGACAGGGAAGTAGTTTCAGAGAATCTTCACCTTCCTTTTATACTCTACTATCACTCTCTGGCCAACCAGATTTTACATACGGGTAGTCCCCGTTTAGCAACCGCAATTGGGACTGGCAACTCAGTTGTTAAGCAAAGCAGTCACTAAGTGATCTTACTTCAGCTTTCCTTTGCTTTACAGATCTGCAAAGGTTGTAAATGTGAGGATTGGTCACAAAGTTACTTTTTCGTCACTGTCATAACTGCAAAAGGTTACTAAGTGAGGCAGCCGCTAAAAGAAGATTACCTGTATATACTTTTTAAACATAGGCCTACTATTTCTTGGTAGTATAAAGAGTGAATTTTGAGGAAAAATAGACATGGAACGAAAAGAAGAAAGTAAAAGAAACAAGAGTAAAGGTAGATAAATTGGAAGAAGAGAAAGTATGAGTCCTGAATGAAAATATGTAAAATAATTTTCCTACAAAATGAATATAAAGTGAACATAATGCAATATGTTGTAAAATGTACATCATAAAAATGAAAAGAAGTGCCACAGAACTGGAAGTATGAAAAAGGAAGCTTAGTGAAAAGATGACATGAAAGATGTGTGACATTGTACAAGAGAACGATGGCTAAGAATGAGAGAAAAATATGGGTATAGAAAAAAAAAGATAGTTGCAAAGCATGTAGTCAAAGAGAATAAGGAATGGTTAAGATTGAAAGGTTTGTTGCAAAAAAAGAATGATTGTTTAAAAAAATGAAAATGGCTGTGTATAAGAGGATTCTTTTGCCTACTTTATTACATGGAATAAGATTTTGGTATAGCAAGAAAAACATATAAGTAGGTTGGATGCAGTGATAATGGAATACTTAAGAGTGCATTGTAAAATAGGAAACTATAGGGTTGGTAATGAGTAGGCGATTAATGAATGTTGATTGACCTCCTGTCTGAATTACTACGATGTGTCCTACACAGGTCTGCCCTTGAAGACTTTTCAGAAGTTGTAGATGATGCAAGAAATGGTAGCAAGATTATTACTTAGACCATTCTTCAGTTACTTTTTACATAATTTTAGTGTTTTTTATTGCTTTCTGATGGATTATAACCTGTCATGAGATCTTCTAGACAGATCTCATAAATATTTAAAGTAAATAAATTAAGTAAACATGGGACACACTGGAGGATAAGCCTGTATCCAAAGCATACCTGCTATCTCCTGTATTCTGTTGTAGTTCTTCAAACTAAGCCTCTTCTTTTTTGAGCTTTCCCTGAACGGAAACGTCCTTTTCTCCATTTTGCACAGGCAACAATTAGTGTCTAAAACCCCAATGGCAACTATGCATGTGCTAGCCTCAACTATGTGTACGCTACCCTCCCCTCGCATTAACTGAATTTTGGCTTGGATTAAATGCAACCTGGTATCAATTCATAATTTGCACTGAATCAAATATTGCACTATTCAAACGCATTAATTGGGACCTATCCACAGTCACAACCAAGTCAAGGCCCATTGCTAAGTCTTCATAATCTACCTCTGAAAGTCATAGTTCCATTAACATTATAGCTTGAAGGATATGGAAGATATTCCTGCTTATATGTTGGATACTTCTCTCACTTTTTTGTTTACATTGTGGACCGTAGAAATAGTCCTGAGCAACCAACATGATCAAAGTTAGCACCACTTCTGTTTACCTATGCAACTGTCTGGAATATGGCTACATTGTGATAATTTGCTGAGACCATTAGGTACCCATGATAGCCTGAAAAGGCACACTTTCCAATCTAGGTTTAGACATACCTACGAAGTACAATATAGTACTTTGAGTACAATGTAGACATCTGAGTTAAAAGTGGATATGGTATATTTAAATTACATAAATAAAGTTAAATTATATTTTCACAGGGAAGTTTGTGGAGAGAAAGTTTTGTAATGTTTCTTTTCTTTTAGTTTTTATAAGTCTAACTATGTGCAAAGATTCCACTATTCAAGACCAATCAGAAAAGGATCAGTTGACCCTGAAAATGAATTTGCTGTAAGTATCTGTTTATGTTTTGAACATAGCCATGTTATCTGTCACTCAGAGGTGACACGTGGCATTGGCTCAGGCTAGGCTACATGCTTCCTTAGTAGGCAGAAGAGCTACAGAATGCCACAGTAGCATCATTGGGCTGGATGAAGAGGGTGTAAAATTACTCAGGCCTTCCCTTAGCCTGCGTTTCATCTGTTATCAGCAGGAAGATTTCTGTCAGGGCTGGCTCTAAGGAATTTAAAGCATGCCACAAGTTCTCCTGGCTTTGTAGAATACTATCATCAGAAATAAAATACAGAAGTTGAACACTTTATTCTTTGCTTCCTTAGCCCATCAATTTCCCTTTAAGGAAATTCCAGCAAATTCAAGCCTGAGGACAGAGTCTGCATAGCTAGTGCTCTCAAGGAGTGCTGGATAATTATTACGAAGTCTTGCTATACCCCTATAACCATTCTGAAACATTCTGCCCATTGCTGATTTGCTGTCAGGGGGTGTTGAGCCCTTGGGGGAATTTCCTGAAGCATTTTATTCATCTCTATACTTAATTAGGGCCAGAGCTAGTATGAATTCTAGAGTGATCTTTGTTGTTTAATAAGCATACAATATCCTACTTGATATGCAACAACATCCTATCATGTCAGAATCATTATTCAATAAGATTACAGTCTAACTAATATTAGGCTAGCTCATCAACCAACTGGCAAACTGGTACACTCCAGAAACAAGATGAATGCTGTCTAAAACAAGATCCTGAAATGACTGGCAATGGTAGTATAATGAGAGAGGGTACCTTTAGGATGTTAATTATGATCAGACATGAAATAAGATTTTGAATTGCATCGGCTATTTATTCTCAAATGATGTCTATGTTATTATCAAATACAGTACAATGTTTTAGAATAGCATATATTTTGTAAATTGTATATTTAATCTACAGAATCATGTGAGATTTTTGGGTTATACTTACATAATAAGTAAGTCAGATGGAATAATAGGCAATAGGTTGGTTAAATCGAACAACACTTTTTAAAACATTTCAGATCACCCTAGCTTAAATCAAGTTATTGGCACTCTCTGCCATACCTTTCTTCAGTATCTGGGTCTTGTCCCTCTCCTCTCGCTGCTTTTCTTTTCTTTTCTTTTCTTTTCTTTTTTCTTTTCTTTTTTTGTAGATAGTATTAAACTATTCTGGTTTGTAACTGAAATTGTGAAATCATCTCTCTCTCCCTCCCTCTCCCTCTCCCTCTCCCTCTCCCTCTCCCTCTCCCTCTCTGTCTCTCTCTCATAATGTTGATGCCAGAAAAAAAATTCCCTGTTGTTTAAATTTTACTTCCAGTAAGCTCTTAACATTCTAACAATATGATTTAACTGGTGTAATGTTTCCTCTCTGTATCTTTTAATAGTCTATGTGGATTGAGAGAACATCCTTTATTACGGCTTATAAACTCCCTGGAATCTTGCGTTGGTTTGAGGTTGTCTCTATGTCACAGGTGCGTATTAGAATTCTGATAAATGTTAATATTTAGCCTAATCTACAGAAATAGAAAGGAAAAACCAGTCCTGCTTTATGAGAAACAAAACAAAGCATTATGTTACCAGGGAATTCATTCTCCTACTAAGCAAGATGGTTCAATATGCATTTGATTTTTGTGAGATTGGGAAATTCTAATGAAATGTGACATGCTTTTTGAGTTCCTTCTGAATAATGAATGCAAGATTCTCCCAAGTTTTCCAGTGCATCCTGCTGGCCAATAAAGTTGCAGATGGGCCTGATGATGATCTTGCTGTCTCCTCCATAGACTACAATTAGCCCCCTGGAAAATGCCATTGAAACAATGTCCATGACAAATGAGAAGATTCTGGCGATGATCAATCAGTACCAAAGTGATGAGAACCTTCCCATTAACCCTCTGTCCATGCTTCTGAATGGAATTGTTGATCCAGCAGTCATGGGAGGGTTTGCTAAGTATGAAAAGGTAAGGATATTAATTACTGTATTTGAAATAAAATAATCCTTCAGTATATCAGATCTTCAATAGAACCCATCAATGTCATGTTAGGATGAAAAAAACTGAACGACCTCTTTTCTGCTTGCAGGCTTTCTTCACAGATGAGTACACTAGGGATCACCCAGAGGATCAGGAGAAACTAAGCAGGCTCAAAGACCTGATTGCTTGGCAGGTATTACAACGCTGGCCACAATTCTCTCATTTTTAAAACAATTATTATTCATTTCTCCTCATTCCCGTGCTGATTGATCTCATTTCCAGAGGAGAAGCACATTTCTGTTTTCCTTTGTTTGTTTGTTTGAAGGGGAATACTTGTCTGAAATGTGATTGGAAATATCACATAAAAGTATGTCATAAAAGTTCTTCATTTATATTTAATGAGTCTCATTTCCCAAACAAAAACATCAGGAACCCCTTGGTGATTAGGTTGAATACATACTCTCTAAAAATGCTTATACAATTTTAAGGGGGGAAAAAAACCCGACACCACATATTTCTATTGTTTTCAAATAAAGAGATACCAAGTGAAAACACTGATTTTGCATAGGTTTTGAATGATGTTTAATTCTCTGCTATTAACTGTTTCATCAGGGTGGGGTAAGAAAACCTATTAACACTCAGGTCTCCTGAAAATATCACTTCTGTTTTTATGTTCTTGCTAAAATATCAAATATGAGGGATGTAGCATAATGGTAACACTTTTTATATTTTTTCGGAGACTAAATTATTTTTTGCTTCTAGTCTTTTCTGGATAAATCACCAACAGTTGTCAGTATCTTCCTTCTGACAGCTGAATCAACAAAAAAATTACTGTTTGCTGTGGAAAAAGCTACTGAGAATGTATGCAAGAAAATACTTAATCTTGGCATTATGAAGTAGGTCTTTCATTTATATGTTTGCATATATTTTATATCAAATTCATAGTTGTTTCCACAAACACCCCCATAACTTTCCTTATCAAGTGTTTTCAAATAGGAGCTCCATATGAAAGGAGAGGAATGGGAAACCATACTAGTACTATGTGCTTCTGTCACATTCTCACAGCTCACTATGTTTAAATTGTATTCATAAGAATCCCCTATTAATGGAGGCTTTCAACATGATTTAGAATACTAGAAAGTTAGAACTTTAAATTGTTCTGGTAATCCTAAATTATTAATAAATAATAAAGTTATCTGGTGCAGACAATCAACCTCTAAACATGAAGAATAGATCTGTCCATGGTTTCCTTCTCAAGTGTAGTCCCATTGCCTAAAGAGGACTTACATGAGAAACATGAAGATTCACAGTCTTTCTGGATAGAGCAGGTGAGGTATTATAATAGGGAAGTATCTGCATTGTGCCAGTCCCTTGAAAAGCAGGAGACAAAATGATTTGTTAGTAAGGGACCAATTAGGACAGGTAGACAATCTCTGGCTTTTTTAAAAAACTGTGTAATGAAGAACACAATTTTGGTGTGAGGGGATGCCTCAAAATGGTGTGCCCCAAAATGATGAGAAATGTATACCTCCAATTTTTGACAGCTGAGCACAGAGAGGTTCAATAGCTCTAAGTTCTTGAGAACTGTGTGTAGGCCTGAGGCCATGGATTGTTACCCATGGGTTTAGAGGACATAGCTATCATGCTGATTGCTGATTGAATGGTTACCGGTATGCTCCATCAAGTCGGTGTTGACTGTTAGCAGTGACACAGATAAACCTTCTCCAGGATAATCTGTCCTCAACCTGGCCCTTCAAGTCTTCCAAAGGTGCATCTATCACTGCTCCAATCAAGTCCTTGTTGCTGGTAATCCACTGTTTCCTTCCACCTCCCTCACCATTATGGATTTCTCAAGAGAACTGGGTCTTCACATAAAACGTCTAAAATGTGATAATTTGAGTCTGGTTATTTTGGGCCTCGCATGACAACTCTGGATTGATTTGTTGTAATAATTTCTTTGATTTCTTGGCTATCTATGGTATTCTCAGGAGTCACCTCTAACACCAGAGATCAGAAGTGCTAATATTCTTCCTAGCTTGTTTCTTCAACGTGCAACTTTTGCTTCCCTAGAGTGTCACAGGGAAAACCATTGACTGCACAGTTCTAATATTTGTAGGTATAGACACATTATGGCATCTGAATATTTCTTCTGAGTCTTTCACTGCTACTCTACCAAGTGTGAGTCTGCAGCATGTTTCTTGACTGCTGTTTCCTTTACTGTTATTAGGTGATCCTAAAAAGCAGAAACTATCTACCACCTGAATGTCTACATTATAAATTGTAAGGCTGTTTGCTGTACCTCTTATCATTAGTTTAGCCTTCTTTATATTTAATCTTAAGCCCATTTTTTTGCACTGTACTCCTTGACTTTTATTACTAGAGCTTGCAGATCATTTGCATTTTCAGCTATCATAGTGGTGTCATCAGCATAGTGCAGGTTATTGATGTTTCTTCCTCCAACTTTAAAAGCCCATTCATCTTCTTCCAATCCAGCCTCTCTCAATATATATTCAACATACAGGTTGAATAAACAAGGGGAGGGTATACAGCCTTGTTTCACTCTTTGCCAACCTGAAGCCAGTCGTTTTGCTCTAATCTAGCTACATCATAAACGTTATTACTACTCTGAAAGATTCTCAGATCTTCATCTGTGGCACATTGAATGCTATCTGACCTGAGGACCATCATCTAGCACTATACTGTCAATTACTTATTATTATTTATGTGGACAGGTGGGGGGGATTGGTAAAGTACAGGAGTGGTTTACCATTAACCTTCTCCCACACAGTATGAAACGATGCCTTTTCCATAGTCACTAAAGTGATCATCTGCTTTCAGCATCTTCTTATACTGCTACTACCAAATATTATTTATTTTATTTTATTTTATTTTATTTTATTTTATTTTATTTTATTTAGTCGACTTGTCCCTGCCCATCTCCCCACAATGGGGGACTCTGGGTGGTTTACATCAAATTAAAACCATAAATACATAATTAAAAGTTATAAAAAGAACCACACTTACACAGATAGAAAGAAGATAAAAAATCCAAGAGGCCTGCTTGCTTTGCCCGTACAGCTGGGATAACCTTCATAACCTTGGGTGATCCTTCTGGAAATAGATACTGTTCTCTTGGCATACGTTCCTGCCGTTCTTTGCTCATCCCTTTCAGGAAGACACACACGCATACACACACACCACAGTGAGGCAACAACCATGCTACTGAGGGTGGAATTTCAGTTCAACTGACTTTGCTTCTGAGCTTACTGATGATTTCATTAATTAGCAAAATGCTTCCAATATAACCTTTGCAACACAGTGAAAATGTCCACTATGTATCCATGGTTAAGTAAATTGTTGGCTTGTAGCACATGTCACCAATCATACTAATCTGGCCTGGTCTGGATTCTAAAGACTTGATATATTTTCTCTCATTCTTCACCTTAAGAATATATGAAGTATCATAAATCACCCATCTATTTAAACCTTTATTATATATGATTATTCTTGGAAACAAAAAAATGCAGTTATATTTTTTCCAGGAAGGGTTGTATTTCTCCCTTCCGTAATTATTTTCTTGCAGTTCACAGTATGCCATATTGCCACCTGTTTGAAAGGAAAGAAGGAAATGTTGGCTGGCAAATGTATTACAGATCAAATCTTATTACTCCAGTCAGTTGAACATATTCTGTAGAGATGGGGGGTACAGAATAGGATGACTCAAAATATTCTTGTTCCTTTTCAGGTTCCTTTTCTTGCAGCTGGAATTAAGATTCATGAAAGAAGGGTATCAGATAGCCTTCGTCCTTTCCACAAACGTATGGAAGAATGTTTCAGGCACTTAAAGGTTAAAGTAGAGAAACAGTATGGAGTCAGAGAATTGGTAAGATATTGTTTCTTCTAATTCTATATGGGTTTTTTAAAATTTTATCTTAACAAGAAAAAAATCATGAAATTTGGCCTGTGATGTAATGGCATCACAACTGTTTCACCCAGTATCTATTTGTAACTTAGCTATCACTTTGTTTGCTCCTTCAAGCAATAGACTTTGTCTCATAGATTGCTAGAAAATGTCCTTAACTGTTGAAATGTATTTATTTTCCCCACTTCATTAAGAAAATAGAAACAAACCTTATGAGCGCATGTCATCTAGAGCTTAGAAATCATCATTCTCTTTAAGCCACTGGTCTAATTTTAATGGCTAAGACTTTTGAATAAGAATGAATAATCAGGAATCCTCCACTCTTTTTTTTTTTCCTGAAGGATTCAAACTGTTTGGGTAATCTGCTTCTGAAACATCACATAGTTTAGCATAATAAAACATAAATATGAGTTGAAGCTGCAGCATAGTTTCAACTAGGAAACTGAGCATCCTAGACCAAGCTAAATCCAAAAACACTAGGGAATTCCTCGAAGCTTGGCACTCAGACACATCAGCCATCAATAGACACATAGAAATAAACCATATTTACACACCATTCAAAAGAGACAATAAGAAAGCTAAGAAGGAAACAAAGAGACCAGAACACATCCTCTCCAGCAGCCTACACCCATTAAGCAGGGATTAACACCAGACAAACAATCAAGGAACTACTAAGAAGAAAACCATACCCCCACCACAACTGGTAGGGCAAGCTACTGTATATAGACAGGGAACAAACCCCACATTCACTAGCATTGATGATGTTACCTAGTCAGGTAATGAAATATCTGCAATCAAACAACCAAGCTCAGAGAATTCCATAGGTTATCTATCCTGAACAGGCTATGTCCTTTTCAGTTCAACTGAAATGCAATTATGCCATCTTTGACTATCAGCCAAAATAGAGATGTATTAGATTAGAGGTTGGCAATCGTGTTAGGTCCAAGGCACCATATAGTGGCCAGATGTCTCCTAGCCTGCCTAAAATCTTGCCAGGTTGCTAAATCTTGTGTGATGTTTGCAATCTTATCTCAAATTCTTATGTGGGAATGGCAAATTATATAAGAATTTCAAATTCAGAAGTAGGGCTTTTCAAGGATTTTGAATTCTTGTGAAAAATCTCATGAGTGTTGACAACCTGGATTAATTTCAGCCCTTCTGTATAATTTTAATGTGAATATGGTGAGTTATAGATGCTGTTTTTCATAGCATCAGACTTGGGTTAGGAGTTACCACCTAAAGCTTGGTATAACTAAATCATAAAGAGCTGATTATATCAAACTGGAAAATTAATTTAATCTGGTCAACCATAAACCATGGGAAAATTTCCAGAGCCTGATAGTATATTACAATCTGATGAAAGGCCAAGAAATAGAGACCAGCAGATGGATTTCAGTATTGTTACACGCAGATTATATGGTTTCTGTGCCTTTTTTAATATATACACTTTTCAGGTACTTCCTAGACTCCATTTTGGACTGAAATTCTCCACCTGTATCATAGCATGTGGATGAGAAATCATCTCTTTTAGACAGATAGGAAAAAATAAATTACTTCACTCAGGAAGAAGTTTCTTATAAATTAATAAGCTCATCAGGGGATGACAGTATTTAATGTATCAGCCAATACATATGAAAACCACTTAATCTGACCAGTCAAATTCCTCTGGTTTTATCATTTTTCTTGGGGTGTCTGGCGTATGCCCTTCCCTGTGAAAGGCAGTTGTGCCAATTGTGTCTTCTCCCTGCATTTGGGATTCACAGGAGAAGCAATTCCCACTGCAAATAAAATCTAAAATGTATCTGAAAATAATGTTGGAAACTCTAAATGGCTTTCCTGCATCTCTTGCCAGGACTGAGTGAAATGAGTCGGGGTGAGAATGGAACCTCAAGTATGAGATTACATACCAATTTCCATATGAGCATTGTAATAACTCTGCAATATTTTAAGCCTAAATTTTCAGGTTTTAAAATAGGGAAGTGGCAGGTTTTTCAATACACACACACACACACACACACACACACACACACTGAGAGAGATGGGGGAACATACTCCATCCAAATAATAACATGTAAAAAAGCTGAACCTCTGGAAAGAAAGCAGTTGATCTATGCTCAAAATATAGTTCAATAATGCCTTTCCTTTTTTTTAAAAGGAAAACAATTCTATTATATAGAGAGCATGTCAAAGAAAAATATTGAATAATCCTGGAGACGTGATTTTATCTCAACATCCTGAATCATTAGCACTAGCCACCTTTTTTCAGCCTAATGGTTGGAATGATGAAAAACTTTCTCAGCCAATATGAAATTATGTACATGTTTGTGAATATACTAACAAACAAAACAAACCTGTACTTGCTATCTATCTCACTATTCAGAAATAGTAGGATTAACTTACAGTTAATTATGAAGCAACATTGCAGGGATATTTAGTTTAGTATTACAGAATCATCTTGGGTCCCATGTTGTTCAACAAATTGTGATTTTTTTGTACTGCTGTGGCTTAAATTTCTTTTTTTTTTAACCATCTTATCACACACAAACACACATACAAGGAGACACATCACACTTATCTTCCTTTTAATTTTCCAAAAGGAAAGAAAAGATTGACAAAATTCTCCTAGATGTGTGGGGAGTTCTTGAGCTTTCTGTACATACAAATGATCATGAGGGATAAGTTTATAAATATATATGTGTATAAGTGAAAATAGAGGGGATGAACATAAATATTATTTACTTCCTCATAATAATTGGAATGATAAAGATTCAAGAGATATTTATATAAACAACTAACTGCAAGTTCCTTCATTATCAGTGAAAAAATCTGTCACTTTCAAGATTCACAGAAAGAAAATAAGATAACAACAACAACAACAACAATAATATAATAAATAAAATAATAAATAAAAATAAGGACATAATAAGAAAATAAAGGAACTGTGTGAGAATCACACTTGGAGAAGAATCTTTTTTCAGTTTGAGGCAAATGTCAGTTTGAGGCAAATAAAAGAGAAAAATGGAAACAAGAAGAAGTTTTAAAGCATACTGGAATGTAACAGGGGAAAAAAACTTTCAGGACATTGGATGGCAGGTTTTGGCCAAATGTGATATATTTTATAAAATATTTATAAAATATTTATTTAAAAAATATTTAAATAAAAGCAAAGTAAAATTCACTGTATTCATCCCTGTAGAGAAAGCTTCTGCTTTGCCCAACTCTATTGTATTCTTTCCCCACCCAGCCAGCCAGTGAAAAGCAGTCATCAGTTTTGCTGTACTCAAAGCTTTTCATGTTGTGTTTTCTCTAAGCCGGATTTTGATGACAGACGGTTAGGCCGACCAACTTCTATGCTGAGATCATATCGTCAGATGTCCATTATTTCATTGTCCTCCTTGAATTCTGACTGCGCTACGCCAAGCAAGATTGCTGCAGAAAGGTTAGTTATGTGCCATCTTCCTGCCATGAGTTCTCTGCAAGATACAGACCAGGAGGGAACTGTCTACAGAACAGAACAAATTATATTAAGAAAATACAGCACACCATGATTGAACAGAGATAGTAAGAATCTAATCTTACTTTGTCTAAAATAAAAACTATTACAAAAGTAAATGCTGCTTTTAAAATTAGCAGTGGCAGGCTGACAGAACTGAAAATTGAAACTGTATTGAGGATTTATTTGCCATCACTCCAGCACCCATACACATGTTGATTAAAACTCTATATTAAGCATATAGGTAATCTTTTTGACTGTTTCCAAAAGACACAACAGCTTTAGAGTATGCAGCTTCCCAAATATTGATGTCACCTTCTTGGATTACCTTTCTGCATAGTTTAACCTGATATGTAACTTCCAGTTGTTCACTGCTTTCTTATAGCATCGTCCAGGAAAGTTTCCCTATATTTTGGAGCTAGGTTTTGGAGCTACTCCCTAACCAATAATCATTGAATAAATAAAATGTAGAATTTCTAAATTAAAAAAAATGTTTTTCTAATATAATCAGTATCAGTTTTCCTTTGTCTTCTTATTTATCCCATTCCAAGCCTATTGTAATCATGTCCTCAAGTGGAATCTTTGAAAGTTTTCCAGTACCCTCAGCAAACAGTTAGGACTTTCTCAGGTCACCCGCCTCTGATTTGTTGTCAATTCCTGTTTCATCTCTTTTCTGGCAGAGGAATGAATGCCACTACCAGAAAGAAAAGGCTGTGTGTGTAGCTGAAATGTTTTCCCTAACTAGTTTCCAACTGCTATGACTTCCAATTCCTGCTTTCCCTCTGGAACTGCCTTATGTCATTGGATTGCCATATTGGAAAGAACCTTTGCAAGGGAATGGCAGTGCTGTGGGCAGATTAATTAAGTTAATTAATTTGTTTCCATTTACATCTGCAGCTTTGAACTGGAAGTCATGTCACCAAAGGCAACTGAATCTGTGTCAGATGAAAATGGGCGTCTGATAGGCAGCCAGTCTGAAGTGAAAATGAGGAAATGCCGGAAGAGAGAAAAGAGAAGCAGTGTAGTACTTGCAGACAAAAAACCTTCTGAACTTCCTGATGTGAAATGTGTAAGTTATTGTAACAGGGTAACTTTTGTCTGTTTCATATTAGACACATTTTAACCAACCTGTGGCCTTTAAAGTGACATTAAAAACAAAAACGAAACCCCACCAACTTGGATTATTTCAAGATGTAACAGCCAGTTTGGTCAGGTGGCAACATAACATGTTGTGAAGCTGCATCACCATGTTTAACAATCTCAGAGAAAGGGAATCTGCCTTGAAATTGACTTTCTCTAGGTGAATCTGCTGGCTGATACAAAGGCAGATGTTGGGTGGGTGTTTGCACAGGCAGTCTGTAGGGGAACAGCTGGCTGCACATCTGTGGCCTCCAGTTCCAGCTGAGGTTCCTTCAAGATAAATAAATGCTCACTTTGAATCTTGTTAAAGAAATAAAACATCTTGTTACGACACCACAACTTTGCAAACTATGCTATAAACAGAGCAAAGCTGAAGACTACCTCACTGGCATCTTTTTGGGCTATTTATCATCTGAGCACTTTGATCACAATAATATATCATCAGCCTGAATTTATATAACTTGCACTGCACAATTTTATAATAACCCTGGGGGGGGGGGAGAATTTTGAGTATCAAAAATGCAATATCATTGAAGAAAAATAAATAAAAATCCACATCAGTTCAGCAAAGAAGCTTCATTCAATTTTGTTTGCTGTCAAGAAGTAGAACTAAATGAAGATCAGGCTAGATTGCAGATCCTTTAGAAGAATTATAGCAAAGTATGCAAAGTTATGTCTGGGCATAAACTGCTTATCAGAAGACCATCACCTAATCTATGTTTTTTTACCCCAGGAGTAAATTGGGTCTCTTTTGTGATTGCCTAAAATGCAAAGACAAAACATTCAAAGTTTTACGCTATTCTAAATTCTTGTTTCTAATATCTAATGAGATTAGAATTTAATTTTCTGTTTTTGAAAATTATGGTGGAATAAATTGGTAATGCTTAGTATGTGTTGGCCTGAGGTTTTTGAAAAGAGTTCATTGTGGGCCCTTATGCCACTTCTTCACTAAATAAGGAAACAGAGAATTGAGAAATTAGAAAAATCAACTATCTGATATCAAAAGCTTATCAAGTATATTTATGTATACATCTTCCATGACCACTCTTCAGATTTTTCAGTTATTGTCACAATGGAACAATATTTAGAATGAATATTATATTTCATTTTAGGATCTGTATTATTTTTGAAAAACGTAAACCTGGTTTCCTATCACATTCTGGCTAAACACACATATGCCAAACCATGACAGATGCTTCTGAAATTGTGTGTGTGTGTGTGTGTGTGTGTGTGTGCATGTATGTGACAAAAACTGGGAGTTTACAGGTAATCAAAGAAAAATATTTTTTTTTCCTAAGCTGATCACATCTCATAATCTTTTCTTTATATCCAATCAGCAAGTGGCAACTGAACTAATTCGTTCTGAATTACATTCATACAATGATTTTATTCATGTCTATTTTTCAAAAAAATCAACCTGTATTTAATAGCTTTGACACCTAGGTAAATCTAGGTGTACATATAGACCTAAAGTATTAAAAGATGCTGAAGGGGAGAAGGAGAGGGAGAGGGAGAGAGAGAGAGAGAGAGAGAGAGAGAATGTATAGGCATCCTGGTGTTATGAAGATATTTTGGACTTCAATTTCCATGAGCTCCAGCAAGTGCAGCCAGTGGCAGATAGTGTGATAATTATAGTCCAAAACAACTGGACAACAGTAAGTTATGTCTATCTAGTATAGATTGAATTTATTTTCCTTCTTTTCCTCTGTGCCCTTGGGCAAGTCTTGAGCAGAAGGTCCAAGCTGATTATGCTCTTAGAGGACAATTCAAATTCTACTGACTTTAACAGAGCAATTCCAACTGAATTCAACAGCCCTGAATGGCATCCTTAGGTCAATAAATGGCAGCTATTGTGTTTGCTTAATACATTACTGAGTTTACATTTTCTTGAGTTATCCAGGAACAGTTTCTTTTGTGACAGTCTACAATTCAGGAACCGTCCCTTCATACAATTGGGAAAAAAAAATATTCTTCAATATTACTGAAGGATGCAATCCAATTGTAACTATTTTGCCCCATATATTTAAAAAAGCAACCTATTAAAACTAAACAATTTACTTTCTTGAGATGTATACTTTGGCTTTTGTTGTTGTTGTTATGACTGTGTAGCTGTCAAGAAAATACGAATTTATGAGTGACACCAACCTTTCTGAACATCTGGATGTACCTCACAAAACATCTGTTCTCAAGCAAATGAGTTTTGCCAGCCGTTCAATGCCAACCATACCAGGTAAGCTAATTAAGACAAGAGAATGAAACCTCTGCAGTTTTAGGCTGTCATTAATTTTAAAAAATAATAAAATTCACTCCTGTTCATTTAAAAAATAACAACAATGCTGTTATGTTATATAATTGTGCCAGATACGAAACAGTGTACAAGCAGTTTCAGTTGCTTTTGAATCTAGACAATATATTTTCATGTAGGCAAAACCTACATTACATAGTATTATTCAAATATTTTAAAATCCTTCTTGTCCTTGAGAACAGTTTTTTTTTTGAAGCATCAGCATGTATCCTGGGGAATGTTCTTTCTCTTTCACACAGGTAGACCCACAATCCCACTACTGAAGACTATACAAAGACTATATAAAGTGACTATATGCCACTTTATTCATCCAAATATTTTTGTTCCATAATATAAGCATCTAGAATAGAGAGAAAAATAAAATGTAGTGAGCTTGTGGTAAAGGCAACAATTAAATATAGTGTTTAAAAGACAGGAAAGTAGTCAGTGTATATTTGAGGGGTAATGTCATAACTAGTAAATGTCAGAATTCAGCCATATACCTGCATTTCGCATTTAGTTGTTGTTTTTATCATTTGTATGAGTGATCCCAGCAATTCCCCTCCTAAAAGTTCAGCATTCACATCTCAAATAAATGGTTTATCTTGCTGAATTTGTGAACATGTTCCAACAAACTGGGAGAAATCCTAATCCTTTTCTTGTGTCCAAACTCTAGATGACTAGACTTCTTTTGGAATGAACCCTTCCATAACAATAGTCAACTGATTAGCTATCCTGATCTTTGAATGTGTGTTTGAAATCGTTCCCATGTCTGCATATAGCCCCAAAGAAGCCCAATTGAAAAACAGTTTTCTTCAAGGACAGAAAGAGGAATTGTTCCTCCATGCTGGTGCAGAAATGGCACCACAGCAGTCTTATTTTACAGAAAGAGATGCAAAGATGATGGTTGGATCAGTGGAAATGGATGCTCACTTCCTAATGCTCAAGGAGGCAAGGAGAAGCAGGAAGATGAAATCAGATATTTTACAAGTTCCCATAGAATGGCTCTGAATTTTCTTTTTAACTTTATATATTAAATACATTATTTTTGTCACTACTTAAAGGTGTTAGGGACAATGCAAAAGTAGGAGAACATTTCTCCTGATGTCTCAGTCTTCTGTGAGGGAGATTTTTGAAGAAAGGTAGTGCATTCCATTAGTACACTCTAGTCACACTTGACCATTTGGGTGAAAATTTAGTCTTCAGCCTTATTTGCAACATGCACACACACACAATGCAATACACATGGAGAGAGAAAGAGAGAGAGAGAGATAACCCACTGATGTAAATACTAAGATATATATACACCATTAATATGAATATACATTATAACACTTCTGAAATGTTCTCTATGATTACCAAGATCCAGACACATCGAAACGTGTCTTTCTGAATGTAAATATTCAGATTTATTTTTGCAATTTACTGATGTGGATTCCACTTTGCAACCTTATTGTGACTATGTGCACTGCCCTGTTTTAAAGCTTTAACTCTATCAGTGTGCTGTCCAGCACTTGAAGAAACAAATGTGTCACAGAGAATGAGCCAGACAAGTATCCCACCCATCTTGGAAACAGATAAGAAAACTTTAAAAAGGAAGAAAATGAACCAGATCTTCAAAACAATAGTAAGTGTTAGTGTTTCTTTTCAAAATTTAGTCATTCAAACTTGCTAATATTCTGAAGAGACCTGCCCAGTTTAGTTTATGTTGGATTACAGCATGCATCTACTTAAAATGATAAAAATCAGAGCTTTCCAAATCTATACTATAACAATCCCTCACTTTGAGTATGTTTTTTGCTTAATTATTTTATTTGATAGCTCATCCCCAAAGAAAAATTAGCTAGAAATGGAAGGGTTACTGACATTTTTAATGATACAAAATATGCTACTTAATACATGCCGTCTGACCAAAATGCTGGAAATTTTGTTTGACTGTTGTTATTTGAAAAGGCTATATTTTTTTTAAATTTTCATAGATGATGACTGCATCATCATTTTAAAGCACTTCCAGTAGATTGTTGCAATTATTGCAACAATGTTGTAATACTGGAATGAGCACCATCAGCTGATTAACTGGCACAGTTGGGGCATTTATTTAATGCCATCATGTTAAATTAACCAATGTTGATTCAGATCACCTTCACACCTAATATATCCCTCAGAAATCTAATGACTTGTTAAAAACGTAAACATTGAACATTGACCACAAAAAATGTTTTTATGTTAGTTCTCCGGAGACAGAATTTCAGAGTATCAGCATTGTATTTTGATTCCTCAAGGGTTAATTCAAAAATAAATTGCACCAAATTTAATAGATTTTAAGTCTGCAGTCCTATGTCCTCTGGGATAATATTGCAGGATCATCAGATTAGGCAACTTTTCTTTATAAGGACACCAATACGATTCTGACCTCAGTAAGAGAAACTAGCATCTGATTCCCCCCACAACCTCCCATACAAACTCGAAAAATTAGAATATCGTGCAAATGTTCATTTATGTCAGTATGGCAACTCAAAAGGTGAAACCAATATATGAGATAGACGCATTACATGCAAAGCGAGATATGTCAAACCTTACTTTGGTATAATTGTGATGATTATGGCGTACAGCTTATGAAAACCCCAAATTCACAATCTCAGAAAATTAGAATAGTGTGAAAAGGTTCAATATTCTAGGCTCCAAGTGTCCCACTCTAATCAGCTAATGAATCCATAACACCTGCAAAGGGTTCCTGAGCCTTTCAATGGTCTCTCAGGCTGGTTCAGTAGGAATCACAAGCATGGGAAAGACTGCTGACCTGACAGTTGTGCAGAAAACCATCACTGACACCCTCCATAAGGAGGGAAAGCCCCAAAAGGTAATTGCAAAAGAAGTTGGATGTTCCCAAAGTGCTGTATCAAAGCACATCAATAGAAGGTTATGTGGAAGGGAAAAGTGTGGTAGAAAAAGGTGCACAAGCAGCAGGGATGACCGCAGCCTGGAGAGGATTGTCAGGAAAAGGCCATTCAAAAGTGCTGGGGACTTTCACAAGGAGTGGACTGAGGCTGGAGTTAGTGCATCAAGAGCCACCACACACAGACGGATCCTGGACATGGGCTTCAAATGTCGTATTCCTCTTGTCAAGCTGCTCCTGAACAACAAACAATGTCAGAAGCGTCTTACCTAGGCTACAGAAAAAAAGCACTGGTCTGTTGCCCAGTGGTCCAAAGTCCTCTTTTCTGATGAGAGCAACTTTTGCGTCTCATTTGGGAACCAAGGACCCAGAGTCTGGAGGAAGAATGGAGAGGCACACAATGCACGATGCTTGAAGTCCAGTGTGAAGTTTCCACAGTCTGTGTTGATTTGGGGAGTCATGTCATCTGCTGATGTTGGTCCACTGTGCTTCATTAAGTCCAGGGTCAACGCAGCCGTCTACCAGGAGATTTTGGAGCACTTCATGCTTCCTTCCACAGATGGGTTTTATGGGGATGCTGACTTCATTTTCCAGCAGGACTTGGCACCTGCCCACACTGCCAAAAGTACCAAAACCTGGTTCAATGACCATGGGATTACTGTGCTTGGTTGGCCAGCAAACTCGCCTGACCTGAACCCCATAGAGAATCTATGGGGCATTGCCAAGAGAAAGATGAGGGACATGAGACCGAACAATGCAGCGGAGCTGAAGGCCGCTATTGAAGCATCCTGGTCTTCCATAACACCTCAGCAGTGCCACAGGCTGATAGGATCCATGCCACGCCGCATTGCGGCAGTCATTGCTGCAAAAGGGGCCCAGACCAAGTACTGAGTACATATGAATGCTTATACTTTGCAGAGGTCCGATATTGTTCTATTTCCAATCCTTGTGTTATTGATGTCATGTAATATTCTAATTTTCTGAGATTGTGAATTTGGGGTTTTCATAAGCTGTACGCCATAATCATCACAATTATAGCAAAGTAAGGCTTGACATATCTCGCTTTGCATGTAATGCGTCTATCTCATATATTGGTTTCACCTTTTGAGTTGCCATACTGACATAAATGAACATTTGCACGATATTCTAATTTTTCGAGTTTCACCTGTAAGCCTCTGCCACTAGCTTTTTCAAGTGTCAGGAAAGTCAGATGTCAGGAAGGACAAGGAATAATGTGGCAGGGATCATGCTGGAAGGGGCCAAGCATCCAAAAGATTTTTACTAATCCAAGCCCCAAAGTGACCTGGTCCAAAGTGGCTGAAATTATATGCTATCGTGAAAGTTTGTTTAAATTATTTGCACCATATAATATAGAGAAAAATGAGAAGGAAACTGGGAGGCACAAGCTGTTGCTCAATTCTTCCTTGTGAATCTTATAGACAATTTTAGAGCAAGCTGAGGTGGGACTGTTCTCATAAATATATAGGATTGCTCCATTCATATAGAATCTGGAACCTGAGATTATTTTTGAGACTTGCCAAGAACAGCTCTCTCACAGAGCCAAATAATAGATTTCATTTGATATGTAGCCTATAGCTATCTATCTTGTTTCTCTTGTTAGATTTACATTTTCTGATCCGAATTTCCGAGATGTGAACCAAAACACAGTTCTCTTTCTGAATTTGCATTTTGCAAATGTTGCTATAGATAGCTTTCATTAGTGCTGGAGGAATAAATATTTTTTAGGAAGGTCATCTAACTTTGCACTGGCGAAACACTTCTCTTCTGGTTGTGCTGGGGAAATAAGTATTACAGCTCCCCACTCCAGATGCTGCATTCCAAGTAAGATTCCTGATAATTAATCAGGGAAAATAAATTATTTAACTGCATATGATGCATCACATATATGAGTATATATTTCCAGCACTGGAGCAGTATATTAAGTCATATCAAAACTGTACATCTTGCAGGAAGAGGGTGAACAAGTCTCTCTTCTTAAATCACCTCTTTCCCTGATAGGAATCACAGAACAACTGAAGTTTAAATACATCAGTCACTTAATTGGGCGCGCATAATTTGAGTTCATTCGGGCTTTTGACAATAATGTAGCTCTTGCAAGAAAAGAAGCCATTGAAACTGCTGATTGCCTCCAGGCCCAAGGGATTTACTATGGCATTTGTTCAACTACCTCCCAGAAATTAGTAGGGTAGCCAAAAGATCCTTTTAGCTTCCTATTCCTGGTGGGATATCAGTGGATGTCAGATGCATCTCTGGGGCAACAGTCAGCAGATCTCCAAAATTATCAAAGTATACTTGTTTTATCCAAGTCAGCCTGTTCTTTTAGACTTCAATGGATTCTTCTTGTGCTTCTGCCACATATCAGTTAGCTAAGCTTCCTGTGTTCTTGGACAGAAGGAAACATTAAAGGCTATCCATCCAAGTTTGTGATTCCTTCATTGCTTTCCATATGTTATCTGAAAAGCCAGCTATCGTGAGAATTGCCAGAAAAACTTAGGAAATGTTACCATATGATGTTCTGGCTCCACAATAACTGGGGGATTTTAATAGCAGTTCAGGATTAGGCATTTAACATACTACACAACCCCTTCTTCTTTGTGCTTAGAATAAGATCACTGAGAAATCCAAATGGTTAAGATCCTAACTTTTCTTTCTCTTCTATATAGTACAAGCCCAAGCAACCTGAAGATGGAAAGTGTACGGGTGAACAGCAATCTGATGTCTCAGACCTGTGAATAAATTCCACTGTTTGGAAGAAAAGTAATTACTAGCAAGTAAAATAAACAACAACAACCAAGATTCTAAACTGGAGATGAAGGCTGGCTTAGAATGTTGATAATGTATATACAAATCGTTTATACAATCCAGTGTTTTAATCAAGACATAATGTTGTTACATTCCTAAATCCACAACATTATGTGATATACAACATTTGTTAATCTGTGGGCCAGTTCTTAGGCTCAATATGCTGGGAATCAAAGGACATGAAGTGGTCACTAGAGAAAGCATAGAAAATAATGTCTCACTGTGCATAGAAAATAATGTAACACTGGACTTGATGCTTGTAATTCTTCTGCATTTTATTTGCACTTTATATTATGCATAAGGCAGCAAATATATGTTTATAGCTATAATCCATTGCACATGTGTGCTTGATACCACATATTGCAATCCTGGTATACTAACACTGTAAACTGGATCTTAGTTGACCCCACTGAACTGGAAAACGTTTAATGAGGTTTAATGATTTGCTAAAATCATAATTTTATTCAAACATAGTCTTACTTAATTCCATGGGAGCCATCATTATATATTTACCTACCATTGCCAAAATATTTCCTATGACCTCTCTTCTATATTTGATTTATTTTTCCTGGAAAAACAAAACAAAGCACAATGATGGCTTAGTAACACATTTGTTGCATATTAGGAGGCAGTCTAACTTCCTTGGCTTAAGCAGTTCTGTTCCAAAATCAATCATGCCACTTTTTTCTACTACTACTGTCACTAAAGCCTTAAGTTGTGATAGCCCAGCCTGGAGTGTGCCCACAAGTTTATAATTTTTGTTGATATTTTAGTACCACAGTGTGTTTTTAAAATATTGTTTCATAAACTGTATCTTCTTTCTTTTAGGAAGTCATTTCAAAAATGTATATCTTTACTGGCTCATTATGCAAAAATGATGTCAAAATATTCATTAGTTTCTGTAATTTCTAGCTGAAGCATGCAGTACAACTGCTTTGATCTAATAAACATATGATCAAAGGGAATTTTTAAAAAAAGTGTTCAACTTCTTTGATTCAAGATGAAGCAGAAAGTTTCTTTGGAATTGCTACACAAATTGGGGGTGTGGTATCAACTTAATCTTGATAACTGATATTCTGCTGTAATGGAACTTTAAAATGGGGAGCCCAGCATCACTTACTGTTTGTTTCCTCTTACCTGAAACATTTGCTAGCACAAGAAGCAATCCAGTCTGAGTTAGGATACAGCTTTCATGGATACAGGACTTTTCTTTGGAGTCCGCAGTAGCTATCTCAGCAATATATTACATAGGATTAGCGTATTGGAAAATATAAATACACCCATTCAAGTTCTCCTTTTGGTCCTATTACCATGAGAGGTGAGTTTGGTAGGACTATAAGCTTTCTCAGCATTTATTCCCAAGATCTGGAATTCCAGAAGAAGTCAATCTAGCCCCCTCTGTGTTATTCCTCCATCAAGAGGCAAAAACATATTTGTTTCAGCAGAAATATAACATACAAGCTGGTTTCACTGATGAATTGTGTAGGTGCTATCTTTTATTGATATTTCATTATGTTTTGATTGTGTCCTTATTTTTTTTTACTATTGGTATCATTTCTAATAGCTGATCAAAATTTTAACAGAACATGCACTACCAGATGTGCAGTCTATTCTTCATTCTGAGTGATGTCCTAGATATAGGCGTTCCTTCCAGAAAGGTTGGTTGAAAACATTTATATGCCGTTGACCAAGACTCAGTTACTGTGTGGTGCTCATCATAAGGCAAGATATAAGTTGATCACTGGAAAAAGACAGGAAAAGGACTTGTATCCAGCCTCAGAGTAGGACATTTGAGTTGCTATTTTGAACTGGCAAGTTTGTTTCTTATATCTGCTTTTCCAATTGATGTGAAACTCTTGGCAAGGGTAGTTCTGCACAAACGATTGATTGGGTATCGTTCCATTCTTCCAATGTAATTATTAAAAATCAAAAAGAATGACAACGTTCATTTATAAAATTGCTTCATTCCCTTCATTTAGAATGGACTGCTTCCGGTGGGTAATCCTAATAAAATAATACTTATCATAGTGTTTATAATCTATCAGAAGTCTTTAATTATAGATTGCCTTTAGATAAAGTCTTCAAGTACTCACTGAGTAGCAATAGAGAGAAATATCTCTACAATCTCTGTTTCTAAATATCACTTTTCCCATTTGCATGATCTCATACTTACAGCTTAGTAGAACAAAATCAGATGCTGCAACACGTACAGTTTTCACACAGGAAGTGAATCATCCTGACACCATGAAGTGTTGAATGAATAAGTTATTATTTTTTCTTTTTTCTATCATCACATTTGGAGAGTGCTGCTCATTGCTTAATATTCATTTTGTAATATACAGGTTTTCCGCTAACATGAAGCTCATTGTTTGGCATACTTGTTAAAATATTTGTATTGAAACAAGGCATGTCAAGTTGAAAGGAGTTAATTTCATTTCTAATTGAAAATACAATATGTCATTTAGACTCCATTTCTTTCTTCTGTTGCTTGGAAATAGACGATAATGAACCTTGCTTGAAAATAATAACATTGTATGTGACCGTGCATACTTAACTTTTAATAGAAATGTGAAAAATCTATTTGATTTTCCTTTTTAATAAAACAAACAAAACCAAACTTAAAATATACATTTGGGAGCCCGGGTAAGTATAATTTGTGCATCAGTGAAACTAAGACTACTTAATCAACAAATGGTCATAATTGGATGAGCTACTATTGCATGGTGGCTTACTAACAGTGGAATTCTGCTCACTTTATTGAGGAGTAGCTCCCACTACACTTAAGGAGCATGTCCCCCCCCCCCATTCATGGGTTAGGGTGGGTAGGGCCCCCGAGTGGATGAAGCTTTTGTATATGTTTGTATGCAGTGATTTAAAAAAAGGCTCTTTTTCTATTTGAATTGTTTCGGAGTCAGGTGGCAATAAACCCAATAAATAAATAAATACAATAAATGCACAGTTAGCCCATCGAGTTCAACATTATCTACTATAGTGACTGGCAGAGATTCTTTAGGATTCTGGATCAGGCTTTTCCAGCCATACTTGACAATAGTAAGGATTTATTTTCCATGCAAAGCATACAGAAGTACTAAAGAGCAATTCTTGCCCAGTCTTAGAACTTTCTTAAATTTCATTGAACATTCATTGGTACACCTTATTTGAGTGGTCTGAGGCCATAATGCAGCCCCTTAATCTTCCAGGGGCCCCCCAAAAGGTTCTCTAGTGAGAACTAGAAAAAGGAGAAATGAGGCTGGTTCTGTTCTTCCTGATTAGATGTTATAATGGTGAGAATTGGAGCAGAAGGCCTTAGACAGGCAAAGTGTTCTGTCCCCACCCTTATATTCCATTACCAGCACCACTTTTTTTGTAGAGAACCATTTAAAAAATGCATTACATAATACGATTTTCATGGGGGGGGGAAGATTCCCTCTGCTAATTAATATAAATGTACACCCCATATTAAAAAAGACTGATGAATAGGACAATGAGCTACAATGTCTTCAGGAATATTAAGGATCATATGTGCTCCAGCTTTTGCCCATTCTTAGAACTTTCTTAAATGTCATGAAACATTCTTCAGTACACCTTATTCAAAAAATAATCCAAAATGACAGTGGTACTGCTACAGAAAGCTGACATTTCATACATAATCAAAAAGACAATATTACTAGAAAAGTCTAAAAATAGGGCTACTTTTAACTAGGCACTCATAACATGGACTGAACAATGACATATTTTCCCCCAGATCAGGATTAGTTTAATAATAAATATAGTATTGGGATTTGATATTTCCATCACCAGTTCAGGCAGGCATTTAAGGAAGCAGTTAATTCCAGTAGTAGCTTGAAAAAGACGATTGGGCTAGGCAAATCCATGTTTCCATCACTTGTATATATCAATATATACTACCAAACCTAACTATATCCCAGAAGGTTTGTCCTGTAACTTGTGAAGTTACTCTTCTATTTATTCTAAAGAGAGGCACTGTTGCTCTGGAACAGATAAGTGCACAATTAAGGCTGCAGTTGACCTTTCAGTGCCCATACGTATGTGTAGACACATACACCCATCTCCCTATTCCCATTTGGGGTATGCAAATCACAGAAAGGAAGTAATAAGCCAAATAAATTAAAGAGATGAGATAAGGAAATACAACTAAATGTAGTTTACAGCAACACCATTCTTTATATCTTGCCGTATCTTTCTATTTTTGCACACCACTCTCTCTCCTAGCACATCATGCATTGTCTATGCTCTTTGAACTGGGAGTTCTCAAACTTTTTTTTTTTTTTTTGCTTATGGCCCCCTTCTGAGCCTCATTCACCTCTTTGACCTGCCTCCTAGTCACTATTAGCTGTAAAAAAGGTACTTTATCATCTGCACTGTTTACTAATCTAAACAGTATCATATAACATACCTGTTTTTATATTACAAAGCATTTGTAGTAGCTAATAAAAATAATTCTATGCAGACATAATTGTGTAATAGCAAGCAACATTCTTAAAGACGTAAAATGTCTAGCAGCAGAATAAGGCCCCCTAGAAATATGGCATGGCCCCCTGGAGGAGCATATGACCCACACTGAGAATCACTGCTTTAAACTTCTCATCTCTTTCTTTTTCAGATTTCTTCAGCATTACCCAACCGTGCAGTCTTCTCCCTCCCAACCTATTCATTGTTCTTTCATGTATTTGCTTTGCAGTTGGATCCTTACTCAGTCTCTTTGTTTGAACAACAACCCCCTGTACTTCTTTCAGTCCACCTCTTTTTTGCACCCATTCATTCATGACTTTATCTCATTTTGTTTTGCCACACACATTTCTATTTCTTAAATAACATATTTTTGTAATTCTTCTGACATACCTATTTTTGGGGGAAGTGCACTCTTGTACATAGACTTAGTCACTTCTGACAAATCTTCATTCATGACCTCATACTACCCATACCTTTCTACCAGCCACTTGCAGATCTTAAAAGTTCTCAATTTTCCCAATTTGGTATACGTTTTATCACTGTACACAAATGATTCTACCTACTTTAATTTTTCACTATTTATTTATAACTTGCAATTGTTGAGTGCTTTTTTCTTGTTAAACACAGCTATCTTGATCATTGATAGGTTAATTTTCATAGTCATACTACTTACTGCATCTTAAGGTCTATCTAACAATAGATAGATTCTAACAATCTAATTATTTGGTTTTTCAATCAGCAACATGGCATACAAAAATACACAAACTTCCACATCTCCCATGTACGCATGTCTACCATCACCACAAATATTACTTATACATTTATCTGTAAATACAATAAGTAACCAAACATCTTTGTCTGACTCCCTGCTTCTTCCTCAAAACTGCACCATTCACTAAGCATTCTATGCATTCCCTTTACTTCCATCATATATGCTCTTATTACATTCAGCAACAAACCTTTGATTCCATACTCATGCAGGAATTCATAATTCATCCTATTCACTTTATCATATGCTTCTTCTTCAAATGAAGAAGCCATACATTTTCTCTCTCATGTTCATACATTTCTCAGTGACCTGCTAAACAGCCAAACACATCCTCTGCCCATCATAAAGCCTCAGTGCACTTCCTAAATTTTGCTCATTTTACTTCTTGTAGCCTTTCAGTGAGTATCCTTCCAAACATCTGCTTAGGCACACTTAATATTTTTTTTTCTTTTTCTTTTTGGTATTCACTCTTGCTACCTTTCCCTGTTACCTGTCTGGGAAAAAAACAAAACAAAACTTTATAGAGTAATAGCATTCTTCTAATCACCAGGCACACCAAACTCCAGACACTAAATTTGATATATATGGCATTAATAAAACATAGTTGATATTATTATTCCCCATGTAGTTAATGGTTTCCCCCTTAGCAGCCCCTTAGAAAGAGCTTTCAGTCCTCAGAGGTTTGGCAGTCCCAGGATTGTGGGGCATGTGGATGACAAAAACAAGGCTTAATACAACATTGTTTTACTGCATGTGGGAAATAAAATATACACAGGTCGGTAAAGTTAAGTTCAACCAAGTTTTTTAAAAAAACAATGCTAGGTGCTTAAGCTTTGGAAGTGTCTCCAAACAGTAATGGAATGAACTGTGGAAAGGCACAGTTACAGAGATAAAGCTGTAAAATCCTTTGAAGTTTTGTCAAATATCTGCCTGTATTCAAAGAATACATTGCATTTTATCTTGAGTTCACACTTTCTATACAGTGAACAGCTATTTGACTGTACTAAACAGGATTGCTAAAGCGGTCAGCTGTCTCAGATGCAGACTAACATTAACATCAGCTAAGCAGCATTGAAATTAGTGGAACTCAGTAATAATTAAATATTTGCAGGTATTTATTAAGACTACCTGTTGTTGCACTGTTCTGTTGCAAATGATTAAATGTAATTTATTTTCTACTTATGAATTGTTATGTTTGCATAATGCATTTGTTAAAGTCATAGCACCTGCCCTCTGGAACAGCATCTACTCAGAGATTTGCCGAGGCCCCATCCTGACCTTATTTAGTGTAGTAGCCCTTAAGATCTATTGTTTTCCCAGGCCTTGGGCTAAAGTGAGTGGTGAATCCTTTGTGGAGTCTGTAAGGCAGTGGTTGTTTCTCCAGACATTTCATTTTGAATTGTGTAGATTATATTGCTTTAAATGTTGTATATTATACACTGCTCAGAGTCACAAAGGACTTGGGTGGCTTATCAATTAAATTAATTAAGCTCTTAAAGCCATCTTGAGATATTTGACATGGTATCAAAAATGAAACTGTTCACTAAGCTAAAGAGTTTAATACATAAGATAAGTAAAGCTGAAAAGTAAAAGACTAATCATCAGCTTCTGTATATAAAAGAGTTTGATACATTTGATACAACGACTAAAGCTGAAAAATAAAAGGCTAATCATTAGTTTCTGTATATACATTTTGTTTAAAGGGAGCAAGTTGCCCTTCCATCCCGTCTGCAAACCTAAGCTGGCGATTAGACAAACTGGTCTTTTTGTAGGAAGTAAGAAAATGAGCTGAGCTAAAAGAGTTGCGAAAAGCTGCATCCTTTCCCATTGTGTATTGTGGTTTCTGCAGAGCAATGAACTGTGGAAATTCTAAATAAAAATAATAAATGATATAAAAGAAAATCAAGCTTAATTCATAACAGTGGAGAGTTGGTATGAATATATTCTATATGTACTCTGTGCAGTCTCTGTATATGAATATATTCTATATATACTCTGTGTGGTCTCTGTGTAGCCTCTGTGTCTTGGATATTGCCCAAGTGAGGAAGGGCTATAGAAGGTCACCTACTGTGCTCACAACAGGATTGCCAGACTATAACTTCTAGAAATTGGCAGAAGCACCAGCAGATGATAAGCACTCTTAGTTTTCCCTATCTATTGCCTTAGTAGTGCTATATAACTGGTTGGATGAATGACAAGTCCAAGTAAGGAATGGGGAGTATAAATCATGGATAGTTTATCTCCTGTTTTGTTATGGCATTTCAAGGAACATTATGAATACTGAGATACAGTAAAGCAAGGTACTGACAGAGTCAGTTTCTGAACACACAGTTCCATATTGTGCATCTTATTTTTAGAGGTTGTAATGGAATTTACAGGGCCATCTGTCCTGAGAAGATTCAACCATTCCACACATTCTTGCAGAGAAGGTCTGCTGAAGGTCCCCACTTCAAATGAAGGGGTCAGGGACACAACAGTATGTTGACAACTATTCCTCTTACAGCATCAAATGTCCCTAACTTTCCAGCCTTTAGGAAGAGCTGTAAGAACCGGCTGTCCTGCCCCGCAACGAGTGCTAATGGTTTGAGGACTGTCATAGGTAAGTAGGTAGGTTTATATTAAAATTAACTCAGGCATATAGACAATTGTAGAAATGGTTCAGTTCATTTCATCAGCTTTTTACATTCTGATCAGTCAGTTTCAGATTCTTAAGTTGGGACCTGTGAGTCACTGCCACGATTCATGACTTGGTGTGAAGCAGGGTGAACAAGAAGCACCTGCTTCCATAGTTTTCATCCCAGTGTCTCAGTTCAACAGAGTCCGAGCCACCATGCATCAAGGTTAGCATTCGGGTGCTATACCAAGTCTACAGAATTCTGGTGTGCTAAATGCTCATGCATTGACTAAGTTTTGCATCACATTCAATTGGGATATAATTTAAAAAGTCGCCCAGAGTCACTTGTTTTGTGAGATGGGCCGCTGTATAAATATGGAAAATAAATGAATAAATAAAATGTAGACAGAGTAAGAGTTGCTACACTAAACAAATGATGATGTATCAACAAAGGAAGTGAGCATTCTCCTTCTCAATGTTTTGCTCCAAGAAAGGTGGGGAGGGGACATCTCAGCAACAATAAACCTACTAAAGAAGTGTTGTGGTTTCAAATCCATTCTTTCATTGCAGCTGAATCATATCTTCCCTCTCTCTAGAGAAATATTTCTAGAGACCTCATTAGTTACATAAGTTGAACAGTCCTTTCTCACTGCAGATCATAATTCATGCAACTATGGAAATGAATGTTTAAATATTCACTCACACTAATGTAAAGTTGAGCTCAGTGACTTCTTGTTACGTCTGTGCGGTTTTCTAGGTGGCATTATAGTTCTAGCTTACTATTACTGTATTGTATTTTCCAGTCTAGGCTACAGCTCTGGTATTTCTGGATGGTTTCCCATCCAAATATTAACCAGCTGTCATCTGCTTAATTTCAGCAGTCAGTCAGAGTATAGGATATTGGTTAACTATTCCAGGTTAAGTTCCTGTGATAACCCTCCAGGAAGATTAAACTACAAGTGTTCATCTAGTTCCTTTACTGTTATTAGTGAATCTACAAAGATCCTCCTTTGGGGGAGCATGGAGCTAAAGTCTAATTTTCCTTCTAAGTAAATAGAATATGTTTAATTTTTTTTTAAATGTGCTTTTGGTGTAATTAGAGTTCACATTTTTTGGGGCAGTAAAAGCCCTACTGAGTCATGTCTGAAAACCAGTCAGCAATATAAAAGAATACTTTCCCCACATTTCAGCTCTCTGTATATTTAGATATGGGCTGCATATGTCCTCCTTGAAAAAAAAAAAAAAAAAGTTCTGATGTAGACTTCATAGCAGTTATAATTTTCATATCTACTGTGGCTTCTTCAAATCCATCACATTTTATCTTTGCACGCAAGGGAATTATCTGGATGAATAATGGGTTTGCTCTTCTTGATTAATTAAAATCAAATTAACCTTCCTGATTAATTAAAATTAAAATCAGTGTTCAGGAACAATCTGTTAATTTGGGGCCCATCTAAGTTTTGTTGTTGTTGTTGTTGTTATTATTATTATTATTATTATTATATTACAAAACTTCTTTTTTATGATGTCTGCAGTTCTAGTGACAAACTGACATTACCTAGGATGGTTTTACTGTCTTTTGCTTCTGTTTCTATCATGCATTAATGACATGTGCTATATTTTATTCCAGACTAAAAAAAATGCATTCATTCCCAACAGTATCATTTATGACACATTTTAAAGTGTACACATTGCTGATTTAGAAGTAGGTATCTGTTCATTTCTATAAATACCTGGATAATTTTGAGGAGCTTCTCCATTCCTAAAAAGGGTAAGGTACCATATCTGGACTAAATAATAATAATCCAACACTAGATGGCAGCGTCAGAGTGTTCTATATCGTCTGCTGCCATCTAGTGATGTCCTGGTTGTTTGCACTCAAAAATGGTAGCCCTAAAGTTAGCATACAGTATAAGTTGTTTGATGAGGTAAAGGTTTGGGTAGCAATCTTTAGCAGCCCTGAATATGAGACCACATTTTTTCGATGTAGTCCCAGTAGTGTTCACCAGAGGGAGCTACTCACCTATATTATTCAAAACTGAACCAGACAAGTAACCGAACAAGGAAAGGACAACAAGTAAAATAGACTCCATGTAAGAAAGGGGGTGTTTATCTGTATATTAGGCTCTTTAGAATTGCACTGGAAATTTTAGGCATTTTGAGCACAAACACAAAGAGCCCTTCATTGTAATTGCATTAACGTTCAGGATAAAAGAGTTTCCACAGCTGCAAATTTGCATCCACTTACTGGGGAGCAAGGCTCATTGTGCTTGAACTAACTCATGAGGAAACTTAAGTAGGCTTGTCCTCTAGGAAAAGTGAATGTTTTTGATTGGAACAATGTTCATCACGTAATATTTCTAGACATTTCTAATCCTAAAACATGCTGTTTCTACATGCTGTGCAATAACATGTGTTCAAACTATTATTGTAAATATTGCAGGATACCAGGAAACAGAGAAAATCAAATTATTTTCGTGGCAAACTTGATTTAACAGTTGCACTTGTTCTTGCTAAGTTTCAAGGACTTGTCCTGGGGTTAAGAAGTCTACTTCATTTACCAAACAAAAGAGAGAACTTTCGTATGAGAAAGCAATAGCTGTTAAGCCAAAGTGATATCTTAGTGTAGCTCATAGAGTCAAATTCTCACAATGTTGAATGAAATAAAAGATTCTTTTTAAAGATATGCATTTTGACATTTATATGTGGATTACCACACATAATAAAAAGTGTTCAGTTATGAAAGCAGGTTTCAGCATGCATAGAAAAAAGTTGGCAATTATTTGTTTTCTTTTCTCTTTCTTTGCTAAAGTGTAAGGAACACTTCGATGAACGCTTCCCTACCTCTTGGATGTCCATGTTGAGACCATTACTACCAACTCAATACTAATCCATTAAAGAGATTGCCTTGTCAGCTTTAGAACTGAGGGTTTCATGTCTGTGTGTGTCCAATTGTTTATGATGTAGCCCTACATCAGCTTTCTCAAACCTAATATCTCTAGATTTACTGGAATGGCAACTTTAAACATTTGCAGCCAACATGACTGCCACACTGCCAAAAAGAACTGGCTGCTTGGAGTTGAACTTCTTGGAGTAACAAAACTTTAGAAAAGTGTAGAGTCTTTGCCTCTTCTCTTCCTTTGCCTTCCTTCCGGCTTTTGTGCTAAGAGTATGGATGGAAAACACCTTGGCTGGGCATCTTAAATTTGATAAGAATGTGCTGCCCAAGGAAGAAAATAATTTAGAAGCTAATCATCAAAGCCTACATTTGGTTGAATTTCTACTTATTTGATAATTTGCCTTTAAAAGTATAATATTTAAGAATTGGGAAGATTTCGCTAGCATTTTCCAGATTTTGACAATGAGAAATGCCAATCGTGTGGCTGGACAGATTAATTTGTGGATCTGGCGCTCCTTAAACAGTTTTATATATAACATATATAATATTCTGAATGTCCAAAGAACAATGTTTGGATTACTCTTGACAGTTGGAGTTAAACAAATGGTCTGATTAACTGGAAACCTGCACAGTATTTTTTCAAAGGGTCTCAATGATTGATATTCACCTTCCAAAGAATAATATGTATGTATGTATGTATGTATGTATGTATGGATGGATGGATTTATTTATATATCAAATTTGTCACTGCCCATCTTGTTGAAACAACTGTGACTAGTGCAGGCCACTTCAGGTCATAGGTGAGAAATTGTGACACTGAATGTCCCTATGCTAAGGTCCAAGTACCCTCCGAAACAACAGACTAGAGAGACTGAAATCCAAGGCAAACAAGTGCCTTTTGAGATTGTACATGGGAATAGTTCATGTCAATTCCATATACCTTATGAAGTAATATAATGTTTCCATGTGTGCATGTGTAGGGAGTTGCATGGTAAAATGGGGACCAGCTTCCCCATTTTCTAGCTACCACACCCATTTTCCATGATGACTGGGGATTATGGGATCTGTTGTCCCAAACCATTTCGGGCAGGGCTTCAGCTAAGAAAGGCTGCCTTCAGGTCTAACAGCCTTCAAGTCTAACCATTATATTCCAATTTCTATTTCATGATATTCTTTGTATTATATTACAAAGAATTGTGGAGTCCTTGGGGTTCTCCAAGCTTGGTTGTTTTCTTGCAGACATTTCATTACCCGACTGGGTCACATTTTCACTCATCTTGGATTCCACAGTTCAGCTCTGAACTACATATATTTTTTCTATTGATATTACAAAGAACATTGGCACCATAAAGAACAAAAAATTAATTATTGCTTACGCTTTTGATTTAAAAAAAAGCTGTTAAGTCTTCCTTACAATTGCTGCACAAAGCTAATCTTAGTGAAATACTGTTGCTTAAACAGCATGTCACACTTCTGTGTTCTTTCTGGATAGATTCTCTCCGCTTTTAACCTAGGCTGTGCAACCTGAAATCCAAAATGGGGGTGGGTGGTGGGATGGGAAAAATGGGGGTGGGGTAAGATGTAGGTTACATATGAATCAATTTAAATGTAATTAAATACAAAGAAAATAATAGTGGGACACTTTGGAAGGGGCTGTAAGTTATGTAGCTCTGCCATCTGGAGGAAGCTACCTGTGATGGAAAAGCAGCACCTCTTGCATTTGGAGGAATCTTCTGTGATATATTTTCCTAAACACCAGTGCACTGCTTGATTTTTATTAAACACTCACAGTTAGTTTCCACTGCGCCAGGCATAATTTTCTGCAAAACAAGGGTTGCTCTGTATGTATTACCTCTTTCCTGCAATAATATAGGTTGTTATATTTATTAATTATTTCCCAGATTAAAACATGAACTTGCTTTAAAAAAATCTGAACAGGTAATAAAAATGTAAGTTTGATGGGAAAGCCATCCATTCTTTTTAATGACATTATTCTAGCATGTCCTACTATGTCAGAGTTGCCTGTATTGTGGCATCTGTATCTCTGGGCAATCTGTATGTTTTTGCAGTGTGATGGGCACTTTTATCACCTTCTTCTGCCTAAGTGACTTTTTAGGTACATCTGGGCTCTGCCTTTGGTCTTCATACATGTTTCTGCATATAGACATCCTTAGAAGAACCTAGTAAAATACACCTGCAACCTTAAATGGGTTGAGGGTATGGCAATTTGGAACAACACTTTAGAGTAGGTGGAAAGGAAAGGTATGATTACTCCTGATGAAAGATTTATATTGTGGTGCAGCCTCTGAGACACATTTATGTAACTTTGATCTTTAGGTAACTATTTTTTCCCAGTGATTTATATGGATTGTGAACTAATGGATGGATTACCCTGACTGGTTTTTTTAAAAATAATGTAATAAGCAACAGCACTTTTTTCCCCCCCTTTCAACATTGTGAAAGAACATTTTCATTGGAGTATTCATTTATGATCCCTCAAGAATGTAGCTACCAGACACAGGGAAGGCTTACAGAGAGGCAGAAACTCAGCAAGGAGCACTTATCTCGGCATTAAATAAAATGAAAAGAAAAAGCTTCACCTACTGAATTTCTGTTTGCTGCACAGTGGTGAGCAACCTGGGACCTCAGGATCCTTCTTAGTCATATTCAGTAAAAATCTACTGCCTGGTTTCTTGACATTTTGTAGTAGGGAACATGTTGACATTATAATGGAAGGCTTAACACAGGCTTAATGTGTTTAAAACAAACACAGAAAATCCTACTTCCACCATGAGTGTGACGTAGCCCAGCCCCCTTTGCATTATTTCCTGACTTCCTCCCCCTCTTGTTAAGCATGGCCCGCAGCTCTTCCTGAAAATTTAATCCATTCTAGCATCCCTTTCCTTAAGTGCTGAAAAAGTTTAGGAAAGAGTGAGAGAAAGGCATTGGACATTTTATGCATAATGCAAGAGTTATGCAGAATTATAGTACAGCTGCTGATTTTTTTTACCATTAATTTAGAACACATTCTAAAAATTATACATTCTGTAGACAGAATTGTCTACAGAATTGTATATTTGCTCCTCTAGTCCTCTGTTTTGTGTAGAAAGCTGTCTTTTTCCTGTAGGAAATCTGTGTTATGTGGCTTTCCTTATCGTTTATATCTTCATGTTGAAAAAACAGCACTCGAGACATTTCTGGGAGTCATGTATCTGATGAAGACATAGGCAGTGTGCCCATTAAAAGGCGGCAACTCTAAATATGCATTAGTCTGATTTGACATTTGTTGTTTAAAAGTTAATTTTCTTACATCTTTAAAAGTACCTGACATAGGTTTTGTTTGTCTGATCCCAGTGTAGAACTTCAGGCCATTTCCTCTGACTGCTCGGGCCAGGTTAAGATGACATAAAAATTAACCAAAAAGTGACTTACATCCCAATCTGGTGCACTCTCCCTGGGCAGTAAGTCTCCTTGAACACAGTGGGATTCTCTTCTGAGCAAACACCCCATCAGATATGCTATTTCAAAGATCAGCTTCTAAGCAAGTAGCACTTAACTTGTTCCCTAGTTAATGCACAGATAATAGTTTTGATAGTATAAAATATGAAGACTCCTGAACAGGGAAATAGTAATTAAAAAAAAAAAGTTCCTCATCTGCCTTTGCAATTCTAAAATTGAAAAAATATTAACAAGTTCCTAAACTGCCTTTGTCTTTACTGCTGTAGTCTAGTTGAATTTGAGGAAGAAGATCTTATTTACCTCATCAATTTTACATGCAAGTAATTTTCAGCTGTCTTACTGTCCATCTTACTAGTGGAAAATTCCTCCATTCATTTAGAAAAGATAAAGAGTTGTAACTTTCAAATTTGGTTAATGTGACATCTATTACTGGCTTGAGCTGTCAGCATTCCAAAAAAGGGATATCACCCCGATCTCCAGCCTATCAGGATGCATGAGGCTGAGTCTTGGAAAGTAAACCTAAACATTTACAGGTGTATAAGTACTGGAGCTAGCTAGCACAGATGATGCACCTGTCTCAGGGAAAGGACTAACACAGGTGTGTTGGAACTTGGGCTACTGCCAGGGCTAGATTATGAGCTCATTTGATCCACAGATACACTCACCACCACGCTGCAGCCCGCAATTTCCAAACATCGGCCAGGAACCACCTGAAATGAACATCTACTATGAAAACTTCTTCCACCCCCAGAACGTTCCTAGTCCGCAAAGGCCCACAAACTTTGAAACAGGGGACTACTCTGCTGCACCCAATCCTTACTTGTGGTTGAATGGACCTGCCATTAATTCGTCACCGTACCTGCCAGGATCCAACGGTAGTCCATACATCCCACCATCCTATGGAATGCAAAGGCAGCTCTTGCCCAACATGCACGGCTTGACGGGGAACGAAATGGGCTGGCTCCCTATGCCTTCCCAAGAGGAGCTGATGAAGCTGGTCAGGCCACCTTATTCCTATTCTGCCCTGATTGCCATGGCTATCCATGGGGCACCAGACAAGAGGCTGACGCTCAGTCAGATCTACCAGTACGTGGCAGACAACTTCCCCTTCTACAATAAAAGCAAGGCTGGTTGGCAGAACTCCATTCGCCACAATCTGTCCCTCAACGACTGCTTCAAGAAGGTGCCCCGGGATGAAGATGACCCAGGTAAGAAGTTTTCTTAATACCAACTTTGCTCTTCAGTCTACCCTGATTTTGGCCATAAGATTTTCTGAGCCATATTCTGATTCTGTTTTGCTAACACTAAAGACAGGCAGGATCTCTATGAGAGGCTTTCAATATCTTTGGACTTATCTAACCATAATTGCGCCACAGTGACAGTAATAAGGGTAGGCTTTACATCATCGCAGCAAAGGCTGGGTGATGCTAAAAGACACTATGGTATTGCTCACTGGGGGAAAATGGCTTGAGACCACTAAACTGTGGGGATGCTTTCTCCTTTACCAAATTCACATGACTTGATATTCACAAATATAATTCCTTAAGCCACAGTTTGCCAGCCTTTGCTCCTACGCCTTTAACAGTTATGTGATCAGCAAAGGTTGGCAATTGATAATTCCATGCACTGAGAAACATTACCTGTTGATTAAAGACACAAGAACATTTTTCCTGTGGTCAGTTGGCTTTTTTCTTGGCTGTGAAATCAGTCGGGTCTTCCTTGTAATTTGTTGGTGGGTGAAACAATTGTTGGGAGACACTTCCAAACACCCCCCCATTCCCACCTGCAATCTTGCCCAAGGTCAAATTCTGCTTTGTTTCAGTAAATTCTACTGATGTTAATTAGGGGTCTGTCAAGTATTTTGTTGGAGAAGTTGTTTTTGTGTGTGTGTGTCTGATAAGCACAAATGGTGAAAATAAAAGTTCAGTTTTACCTCAAGGCAACCTGGACAAGGCCTGGCTAGATATTTGAATACAAGCAGCCTCTCCTCCCTCCCTCATTTTTTTTTTTTTAAGGGTGTTGCCCAATCTGCTGCTTTTTCTGAATCCCAGCCAAGCTAAGCCTTGAGAACCAGCTCTTTGTTGGCTATGATTATATTTATGTTTTCTCGCTCTTGTTCTAACAGGGAAAGGCAATTACTGGACTCTGGATCCAAACTGTGAGAAGATGTTTGACAATGGAAACTTTAGGCGGAAAAGGAAGAAGAAATCTGATTGTACTGCCAGCACGGTGTCTTTGGCTTCTGACAAATCAGAGGACAGTGCCTTAAGTGGCAGTCCCAAGGCTCCAGAACACCCAGATATGTTGGAAAGCTCATCGGGGACAGATAGCTCCCCAGAAAAGAGGTCTCCGCCACCACCATCCACAACTCCCTGCCTCAACAATTTCCTCTCCAGCATGACAGCTTACATGAACGGGTCTAATTCGGTGAGCCGCTCAATGCCCCTGGGACTTGGCACTGATGCTGGGGACAAAATGGGACAGAATATGGTAGGCTTCAACTCCTACTCTCCTCTTCCCAGCCACGGGGGTGGAGAGTGGTCCAATTCCATGTCCTCTGGTCATCTTGGCTATAGTGGTTCAGTTCTCAACCAGTTCAATACCAGTTTCTACAATAGCCTTGCTGTCAATAATACTCTGTACGCAAGAGAGGGAACTGAAGTGTAAACAAATGGAGGCCTTGCAACAGGAGGAGGATTGTGTAAGAAGTCAGAAAGAGGAAATATGTCAGGGAAAAGGGCTTCACATGAGCTTCCCTCTTCCCAATTTTTCTTAGACAAACCAAAGATTCTCTATTAACATGTTTCCAGACAGTGATGTTCATAGAATTCAGCGGCTTCAAATCATACAAAGACTTCTACTCAACATACAAATTGTGAAGAAAAGCACATCCTTTTAACTTGCACATTAGTCAATCAGAAATAATTGGTTCCAGACTTTTTGACATTAAAGCAGACCAGAGTGATCACCTTAAACATAAACCTGCCTTGGAAAATCCACCCTCTTTTTGCTTTCTATGCATTCCATTTAATTAGTTGGGTTGAATAGGCTCTCTTCTTTAACTGAAAACATGGCATGATCCAGCTGATACCAAGTATGTTTAATATCTCACTTATTCAATGGGAGAATGCTTATGCTTCTCATCCACTGAAAAATACTTATCCTGGGCTGGAGTCACTAAATGAAATCTACTTTTTCATCAATGTATAGTGATATGCAAAGAAGGTAACCAAGGTTTGGGAGTAAACTTCCATCACCGTTTTCTTAATATCCAGAACATACATAAAAACTTGAGTTTTTATCATCCTATTTTTTTGTTTACAAATATGACTTTTTTAAAATTTACGGAAGTCAGTTTAATTTGCAGACAGGTGAATATAGTCATGTCCTAATTGCGAAAAGCAATGTTGTATGATGTATATGATGTTACATGTTAGTTGAAGAACAAACTGTAGACTTTCTGCACTGTGCAAGACAAAAGAACCTGCTTCTAAAAACAAGGTATGATTTGGTTTTGTTTGGTTTTTGTGTGGGCAGAATGCTATTGTTGTGAAGTATAATCGAGAAACCTCTCTTGGAAGTTATAAAAGATAAGATACTCACCTAAGTTCTAAACACACAGATATATTTTATCAACACCTAACACCTCATGGGAAAATTGCTATTAAATCTGCCTTTTTCTTTTATAAGCCTTAATATATTTCCACTGTATCTGAAATGCTTGTATTTAAAAACCTACGCTTAATTTATATGTTCCTTCCTTATACATAATGTAATAGTGTTTAAAGTTAGGGTGGGAAGTCCTGTTTCTATCAAGGGCTGCAATCCTTTGGTGCAAATCTGTGGCAGACCGCCATTCTGCTGGCCACAGCAAGAGTCAAAGCTGTATGGGTTTCCTCCTCTGACTCTTTAATGCCTTCTTTTGTTCTCCCTCTTCCTCCCACCCAGGGGTCTGCATAGATCATGTTTTTCAGCGTTTGATCTTGAAGTCTTAGAAAGGGCCTTTGAAATTAGATTGAGAGGCATTATGTTGCACACCCCTGGCAAAAATGTGTAGCCGTTGCACATCACGACCCTCGTAAGCCTATTTATTTCCATGGGGCTTACACTTGATCTAGTAAAAGCCCAAATGCCCTCAGGCAAAGGTGCCAAAACCAGACAAATTCACTGCTCCTTGAAATTCTTATTCTGCCTGTTTTTGGTTCTGATGTCATTATGGGGGGATGCAGGAAAGCCTTTTTTAATAAAATATTTGTATACCAAGGTGTGTGTGTGTGTGTGTGTACTAAGCTGGAAGCATACCATGGGTGCCAAACCAAATAAGATAAAAATGGATGATTGTGACATTCTTTTGACAACTGCTCCTTTTTATGATGGTTTAACTTGCAATTTTCTGCTGGGTCAATCCAGTATAAGGTATTATCATTTGACAGAATGAACAATGCAATGTCTGTCTGCATGCCTGATCTTTTGACTTCAATCCCTCTGAGCAACACACATGAATAGCAAAGGAACACTTGAAGCAATGGGACAAAAATACCATCTGTGGCTGCTCCTATCTTCCCACATGCTCTTCTTTGATTGCAAAAGTTCTTGGAGGCTGGGTATTAAACAAGGGACAAATCATCTGACATATCAAAATCAAAAGGACATGATCCGGTCCTTCTGTTCCACAGTGCAGCCACATTAAGCCGGTGCATGGCTCTTTCAATGAAATCAGTAGGATTTGGTGATCTTACTCCCAAAGGCAAAGGATGTCAGAAGGAAATAGAATGGCTGTGTTTCTAATGTGCAAGTATATTGTGCCATGCGTGGTTCTAGCCAACACTGTTTTTAAAAACTGCCTACTCTACAAAAAGCTGAGATTTACTGCAGCCCTATTTGGGGGTGGGGCAAGGGCAAATGGGGAGACCAACAACCACATACATTTGGAGGTGTGAGGATCTAATTAAAATCCATATGATTACAAAATAAAAGGATGCAGGAAACAAAATGCCTATTCCTGCAGGGTAACAGTTGAGATTTTTTTCTCAAGATCTTAGATAAATATCTTGATGGTTGGGGCCCTATAAAGCCTCAATTTAAGGCTTTCCATTCTGCTACTGCAAAGGACTTCTGCCACAAATGACTAGAGACAGACTCAGGAGAATGGGAATCCTACCCCCATACTTCTTGTCTGAGATCATGCTCCATCTGACTCAAGCAGTCTCAGTGTCCACCCATCCCCGTCATATGGACAGGCAGCACATTTTAGCTGAATTCTGTGATGTGGCTTTGGCTGGTTTTAGTATTTTAAGCAAAAGAGAAGCTTTGGTGGGAAGAAAGTGATTGAAATTCACACTGTGGACTGAACATGGATTGTACTGATGCTAGACTCAGACCAGTGAAAGAGCTCTTCCCATTTGCTCCAAACTTACAAAGTCCAAGGCATTAAATAATGAAAAAAGGTGGAAGGGAAAGGAACTAATACCTAACCAAGAGAACCACCTGGAAGGTCAATAAATAGCCAAAGCAACTTTGCTTTTCAAAGGACCCTTCTGGGCAGTGAGCAAATGTTCTCACCACAAATCCTGGGATTAGGGGGATATTAGGTACCGCCCCACAAATTCCTCTGAGTTGTTCCTGAAAGCAGCAGGTTCAGTGTGTTAAGGGGCTAAATTGTCCCTGCTCCTGATGTTGGCAAGAGATTTTTTTAAAACACAAAAACCACCTTGGGGGTTTGCCACTGCTGTTTTGACTTCCCAGTCTAGCTGCCAGCTGTGGGGTTTCCTGGTCATCTTCCATCCAAGGACTTATCAAGTTTGACACTTCATAGAACTGAACTCCTGTCTCAAAATTCAAGTGCAGCTTGTTATCAACTGGGACATTTTGCCATTTTTTTTCCCTTAATAAAAAAGTGCCACCAAATATATGTTTAAAATTTATTAGCCTAGTTTGGCGGTTTCCAGAGGTGTTAGATTTTCACTCGCATAATATCCCAGCCAGCCAAGGCCTAGCTTGCTGGGGGGATTAGCCTTGGTTAACCCTTCATGTGATATGATTTAATTGATGCTTGGTCAAGAAGAAAAAAAAATCACATGGAGGATTATAAAACTTCCTCTGAGCTTCTCTGTTGCTCACCAAGACTGATGCCAATCCCACATCTTTGTTTGACTTGCCCCTTTCCAGCTTTAGCAAACCCACTTTCATACACACAGGTGTCTGTGTTGGCACACTCACTTTTCCTATCTTTTAATCTCTCACTCAGACTGATGGGGAGAAGGTCTTTAAGCTGCAAGACATAGCCAGAGAAGCCACTTCATCAAAGAGAGAAAAATTTGGGAGGAGGAAGGATGGAATATTTTATGTTTCACTTTTCACTTGAATATGTGCCCTGAACAAATTGATGCTTTGTGTTCCCCACTAATCTAAGCAACTCTGAGAATGTGTCCTGTATGCAGAAGGTATATATATTTATTCTTTGTTAAGGTCTCAAACAAATTTTAGAGTTAGTGGTTTCTGTGCTGGCAGCAACAGTTAGGATGGATTTTATTTGACTCATGAAGCAGGAAATGCTTTTTCCTATGCAGAAACTTCTGTGCTCAGGAGATAGGCCACCAATAAGCCATGAAGATCTGGGTTTGGATATAGCAGAATGGACATGCAAAGGATATTAAAGAATGAAAAAGGAGCACAATCATTTAATCTGAGAGCCAATTCTGACAGTAGCATTACTGATCTTGAGAGGAAGTGCCCGTAGTGACTTGGGAATTCTGGGAGTTGAAATCCACACATCTTAGAGTTGCTGAGGTTGGGAAACACTGACTTAGATTCTTTGGAGAGAAAGGCCAGAGCATAGTTGTAGAATGTACTGTATGTATTGAATTCCTAGCACTCTCAGCTGAAGAAAACAGTAAAGCAGGGCTGACTATGAAATCCTTGGCCATCAGTGTTGTCGAGTAAGTTAGAACAACCAGTGGCCTCATCCTCTAAAGATGCTCCAAGCTCCAAATGGGGAGGATTTGTTGTGTTAGAGTGTTCTCTAGCTCTGGTGGTCAATTTTGGTAGCCTGTTCTATGCTTTTAAATAAATCTGGAATATATACATATACATATACACATTGATAGGGTGGTGTGAATCCTCAGAGAGTTGCTTTGGAATAGGTGGGGGAGTTTCAAATCTCTTTTCAATACATTTAAGTAGTCACATCTTTGTCCTGGCTCACACAGCTGCTTTACAAGCTGCTCCCAGCTGTCTTCACCTACATGTTGCATGGACAGACACTTTGCTTGTTTTTTTTTTCTTTTTAATCTCCCAGCAAAGGAGAACATCTGCACATACCTCTTGGAAGGATTTGCACAACCTTCATGTCTATCTCAACCTTTCTTAATTTACTGCTCTCCAGATACATTAAGGCTACAGTTCCAAGAATTTCTCAGCAAACTGCCCATTCTGAAAGGTGCAGTCCCAACTCATCTGGAAATGTATGTATGTATGTATTTAAATTTATGGGCTTCCCAACACCAGTGGACTCTGGGTGGCATACAAAACGAAAGAAAACAAAAACAGCTAAAAACATTAAATCAGACAGCCCAGACTAAGACAGTCTAACAGACAGCAAAATCAACCAAACAAAACAGGGGCTATTAAACAAATAATAAACATCTCTTTGGGGGGATCTGATCTGGCTTTTATCTGAGAGTTTACTTTGTTTTAAAATTATGACAATTCCAAGATGTTTATATTTGCAATACATATTGATTTATGCAATGACAGCATTGTGATTGATGAACAATTTTACTTATTCATATATGGATACAAGAACTGCAGGTGTGAAGTCCTTGACAAAAATACGGATTCCATCAATATTCATATTACATGTACCTCAAAGCAACAAGACAGTTACATATTTGGTTGCCCAAATTAAGTTAAACACCTACTTGTTCTCTCTTTTTGGGGGGAGGGGGACTCTTTAGAGTTCCACGGTTTTACCAGTTACTTAGTTGTTCATCTTTAATTGTATTTCACATGCCTGTGATACAAATACAGGCTTTTTATATCCTATAGACTCACATGCACTTAATGAAATTCTTACTCAACCGATTTATGGGTACCTCAATAATAACTGGATGAATATATTCTGCAGGAATGCAGAAACAATTCTATCCTTGACAATGAAGGCAAAACCCTGTGATGGTGTGCTGTGCTTCTTTGACTTCAAAATATTTGGAGAAGCTTCTCAGGAACAGAGAGAATGTCACGCACAGGATAAGTGCAAAGGCAAATTAATGGGATCCAGCCCTCAATAGAGGAACTGGAGAATAACTGGGATGCGCAATACCTTGCATACCAACAGGAGTTTTGACACTTTTCTTTGAACTTAAACAGCTTATCGTTGGCTGTCACATTCCAAGCTCTGTATATGCAAAAGCCATGCAAATCAGACTTACTTCACCATATTTGCCTCTATAAGAAAGGGAAAGAAAGAAAAATCTGATTTGTGTTCTGGTTACACCATTAGGCCTATGGAAGGAATTCTAAGAATGCTTTGGGAGTATTCCACTTGCCCTATTTTGCTGTGGCCTGCTCAGTTTTGCATGAGTGTCTTCATAATTTGGTCAATCTACTCAGTGTCTGCAAGAGAGACATTAGTATGTAATTCCTACTGATTATGAAGATGCATAATTTCAGTAGGATGCCACATATTTGAACAAATATAGCCTTATAGGTTTCATATTTGTTTCCACAAAACCATAGTATGACCTATAATAGTCATTGAATTCTCTCTTTAATTATATGTAACCTTTCTAGATGTCATATGTGAAATATTTCAATTGCCCTTGCTCAGATGCAAGAGAATCTTCTGTGTACCACTGTGTGGCAGTGCTGAAAGAAATCTGTCCAGAAATTAGTACCTGGACCTTTAATCTGCCTCTTGCCGCTGTAGCAATCTATATAATCAAACTTTTGGGACAGTGATGCTACTTAACGGGCTTTTGGGGATCAGGAGTTGGGAAAATGAACCCAGCATCCTTACACAGTATCCTGAAGATCAGCAGACTGGAGTATCCTGCTAGTACTAATGCAATGCCTTCACTCAGTAACAAAGAACTGAGTGAATCCCTCCTGAATCAAAGCAAAGGTTAATCAGAACTTGTAGTCAATGATCAGGAATGATGTGAGTTGTCTTTGGTGGTATGTGAATAGCAATAGAACACCCATACAAGTGATTTAAAGTATTACCCAGCCATCACTATGGAGATAGAAAGCCTGTCCACATTAATGATATATCACCAGAGCAATCGTTGGAAGGTACTATAAATTGCTATAGTGGAAATTCTGGTTTCTGACAGAGATTGGCCAGATGCTACTGGAAAACATCAAAACAAAATACAATGCGATAGCCTTCTCGTGTTGCTGCTGCTGGTCCCCACACCCACCTTCTGCCCCTACATATTTGGAGGCACGCTGCCTCTGAACCTGGATATTCTATGTAGCACAATGATTAAAAACTATCACTCCTTTTTATTTAGCATATTGCTTTTTCTCCAGGGAACTCAAGGTGGTACATGTGGCCTTCTTTTGGATTATCCACAGAAGAATCCTGTGACATAAGTTAAGACCTTGCTGCTTTTATCAAAATGACAAAAACAGTGATATCATACACATTGACTCCACTTCTTTTGTATGTGATATCATTCAACCCTTCACCCTGTTTTCATCATTCTACCCCCCTTTGCAGGCACCACTGTTCATCTCCTGTTACTTTGAAGGTAAGTTCAGTTCACCTTCTGTAGGTGTAAGTAGAGTGTTTGGGAAGTGTGGGTAGGTGTGGATACACTTCCCACTAGCCAGCTTCTACTCCAGATATTTGTCTCCCAGCAGTTGCCTTCTTCATTAGCACATTTTTTTCCTGATTTCCTTATATACTGTCACCTCTGCCCTTCCCACCCATTTTAGATACCAATTTCTCCCCAGGCTTCCTAAGGAGAGCAGAACAATGCTCCAGTGCTTTATCTGGAGAAGATAATCATGTTCTGAAATTTATCTTCTCATTTAATACAGCAACCCTGTTTTTCCTCACTGCAGTGCCCAGAAAATAAGAGATGTTGAACTGAATTTTTGTTGCTAGTTTCTCTATATGGTCAGTTTCAATCCTTCTCCCCTTCTTCTCCATGAAATAAGAGACCTGACTGCTTAGCAGCTAGTCAGTTTCAGTTAATCTTTTCTACAGGATTTATCATGGTTGAACCTGTTCAAGTTATCATCAGTTGAACAATCATGATAGCAGCTGCCTCCCTCTTCGCTGGAGATATTTATGCCCTGCTGTCTTCCCATATAATTTATGTCATTTTCTTCTGCATTTAAGATGGGCAGATGGGATGTGGAAGGAAGTGCAGACAAACCAGCCAAGAGAAGTCAAGACAGAATCCTGCAGTCAGCCTCACTCCATCTCCGCCATGGTGCCTGATCAACACATGTTTTCTTTATTGTGTGGCAATGTGCTGAAAGGAATTGGCAGCAAAGCCAGAGGAGACAACCAATCATCTTGCTAAAAATGCACGGCATACTCACAGATCAGGATAGCCTGATAGGGACTGGCAATAGAAACAGCAAATGTTATGGTGGGATTGTTTTTTGCTGGTTCAGGAAGTAGTGGGGGAAAGGCCTTCCCATAACCTGGAATCCACAGAGATGAAACTGGTTTGAGCTAGAGCTTGGTTCAAATGGTCTTGTGACATCTTTCACCAAATGTATGGGTGGAGAAATCAGAGGGGTGACTTCTCCAGAGGTTGCTGGCATGTGAGACTTTAAAGTAAAAACTAGCACCTTCGCAGTGACTCTTGCCACACTCCTGAAAAAAGCTCAAGCAGAGTTCCCTTTGGGATGTAATGGAAGCCAAGGAAGGCTGCATCCTGCTGGAGACATGACCCTAGAGCGAAATACAGAACATTTGCATATAGCCCTTGGCTCCCTTGCAGCTAAATATGTGCCAACACATCACCCGTGAACATTTTTTTCTGAAATTCTCTTCACCTTTGAAACAAGTTCTAAAGCAAGTTTTTCTATGTCACACTGAAAAAAAAAAAAACTGGTCAGAGGGGGGAAAAAAAGCAAATGTATTTGCTCAGCTGTAGTGTGAACAACACCTTTTATGTTGGGTGAACCCAGACTTCTCTGATCTTTAGATTTAGAACCCTGATTATTCCTAACCACTGGTCATGCTTGTAGGGATGTGTACAAAAATATCTGGAAGGTCCAAATAAGCATTACAGAAGCTGTGGTGAGAGAGTTAGCTTAAAGGACAAAAGTCTACTTTAAAACTGTTATACCTCATCACTGGAGTTGGGGTGGCCAATAAATTTAAATAAATACATAATGACTGAGACCTGTTTCACTCATGGGCTGGGCATAGGAAAACCAAGGGGGGTGACTGGCATGGCTGGGGCATGACTCGTTTGTTTGTTTTTAATAGTAATTTTATTAAATTTTATTTATTTTTATTTATTAAATTTTATTTAAATTTTATTATTTAATAAAATTTTATTAAATTTTATTAAATAATAAAATTACTGGGGCATGACTATGCCATTTTAAAGTGGAGGTGGGGACAGGGCCTGACTTTCTTTCTCTCTGTGGTCAGGGAAACATTGGAAGTTGGAAGAGGAATACCTATAGAGAAGGTGTTTGGCCAGACAATGCTGTGTCCTTCACGGGCTAATCTGACGGAGCGTGCACCTAAGAGAAAAAGGAACAGCGCAACTCTAAGACAAGATTCCTCGCCCTGTGAAAGAAAGTTACGTGCTATAGGGTATATTTCACTAGAATTGGTTGATCTGTATATTGGTTTATTACAATTATTTATATGTTGCCCACTTGAATGACTCTACCGCTGATGGGAAAATCCTAATTGTCTTCCACTTTCCTTTCTCAGAACTTTAATGAAGCAAATACCCATTCACCTTATACGGTTATTGTGTCAAATAGCACCATCTCTAACCTTCTAATTAACTAGGATCCTAGCTTGGATTCACTTTAAGAAGTGACTTTGATGCCATAGAAAGAGGATTTCTGCTTTGACTTGAAATTAACAAAGTAATCTCTAAAGATGATACAGAAATTGGAAAAGTTGTGTGTATAGTGGTAAGGAGTTGCTTTTGGTTTGGTTTGTGGGTGGAACAACTAACTAACCCAAAGTAATATGTCATTCTAAATGGGACGGGTATTAAACCTATAAAGGCTCTTTGTTGACATATCTGACAGGAAATTGTCTCTACTGGGACAAGCTCATTGTGTTTTTTAGGCTGTAAACCACATATCTAGCATCCTAATTAATAGTTAGTAGCCAGAACGTGAAAAAGAAGTTCCTGCTAGTTTATGGCTCAAACATTTCTGTGCTTTGAAAACAAAACTCCAATCTCTGAGAGGAGGGATTTCTTGAACTGCTATTACTCACACCATTCTTTTGTGAGACACGGATGCGGAATAACACTCAACAAATAAATCTATTAGAATGCTATAGTGGATATAAGAGAAACAGTGATTAAAGAAATAAATTTTCTTAAATCATCATACATAACTTTCCACAAACATGGCCAAGCTTCCATATTCTTAACCAGGGAAAACCAACCCAAAGAACAGAAACCCAAAGAGGTTTAGCTGGAGAAAAACAAATTATATATTACTATCTACTGACTGGAAGTAAGACAGGCATTATCAATATAATGTTCATTAAACTGGTGGTTCAGCAGGGTTAGACGCTTATCTAACCTAGACATTTATTCTTTTTTACTTGCTGTGAAACAGTTAAACAACAGTGCCTAGTTTCTCAACTCACAGCTCAGAACATAAGTTTTGGGGTAAATCCGTTCTACTTATTTTTGGATTTATTCAGATGTTAGCTTCCTGCAGCTTGTATATTCAGCTGGGTACACAAGCCAGAAGTATCTTAAAGAAAACTGCCACATGGGGGAAACAAACTTACTTGGACTTCCCTTAGCTTTAAGTACCCAATCATTTTAAAAAGGCATTCTAAGTTCAATTTATCTTGCAAATGAATTCTATAAATAGCTACAATAGAAATACACTTCTGCTGTTTATAGAACTGAGCTAATGGACCACGGGTTTTACTCAGTTTAAGTAATCCTATGTGTTTCTGGGCAGAGTTCTTTATAGATGCTCACCTCATCACACTTCCAACTTAGTCATATCAACATGCATTATTTTTCCAGAGGAGAATCTGGAGCTCAATTATAAAGCATATGGATTGCAAACAAAAAGTTGAAATTCCATCCCCTGTGGGGCTGAAACAGACTCCTGAGTAAAATCCTGAAGTGGTCTAGCCACTTTCAAGACAGAGGACTGGATGGATCAGTAATAGGACTTGGGATAAGGAGGATACGTAATAGATGTGTCAAAAAAGGAACAGGAATCATACCGGTTGGTCACCCTGTATATGCATTCATTGCTCACCTATCTATTGGGTGGATAGTTTTAAGATCTTCCAGGTAAGACATAGGTTTTCAAACAATGTACATAAAAGTTCAGCATTGTGAGAGTAGTGATTGTCTTTTAAAAATTCAGGATTCTTTTGATGAAGTTTGAGCAGGTTATAAAAACATGTATTAAAGAGTAAATATTATAAACCTGAACATCACACTTAGGAAGGATTAATGTTATGAATAGCGTATTGGTGTATTTGAGTTTCACTACGATGAAAGGTACTTAAATTGAACATAACATTTGCATAACTTGGGGAGGGTAGTGAGTTTCCACTGAGTGACAGAATGTTAAGGCACAACTGTGCAAGATAATTATGCCATGCAAAGTTCTCTTTTTAAAAAAAACGGTTGAACTGGAAGGAGTTTATGAAGAAAATGGTGAAGTTAAAACAACTCATCAGTTTAGTAACCTGATTAATTTGCCTGTAATAGTCTGGCACTATTAGCTTGTGTTCTGTTAACTACCAGAATCAACTTAAAATATTTATATGCTAAGAACAGTAACATCCCCTCCCACAGCCTTAACTGGGACAGACTATACAAGATATATACAAAGTTGATCAAAGGATGTGCCTCAAGCACCTTTGATGAAGGTATTTCCTTCAACCACTGTTGCTTTTTATACCACCTATTTTAAAAGCCTCATTGCCTTTTCTTGAAACTTTTAATGAAAATGCTTTCAAACATTGGTTTCATGCAGATGTCCTCTTTCTCTACAATAGTTTTGCTCTTCCATTTGGTCCATTTAGCTTCTTCTTTCAAAGAACTCCTTGCCTTCTCCTCATGAATAATAATCACATCCCAGCCCTTCATGATAGGTTAGGCTAAAAGAGACTGGATGCTCCCAAAACATTTTCATGTCTAAATCCTAGTGTGTATCAGAGACATTCCTCCTGAGTTTTCTTTGGCATCTGCAACATTCAATGATACTATTCCCAAACAAAACAAAACATAATATGGCTGCCCCTTTCCTATTTATGCTCCATGAACGGGGGAACTGTAAGTTCTTGAGAGAACCATGTTGCCTACAAAGTTATCTTGTCTCTTAAAGTTCTGGCTTAATAGCACAAACACACTTTCTCTATTCTAGGCCAGCAGCCTATTCTTCCAACATGTTGCATGTTTTGCTCTAATATTGTGTGTGATCTTATTGGATCCACGAAGTTCATGAGTTCTGCACAATAGGAACCTACATTCAGAAAAGTAAGTTACCAAAATTTTTGTAGCATGATCTATAATTTAGTAGAAATCTTTTTGCCATAGTAATGTTGCACCACCGGATCTTTGGACCTGGTAAAGTTCCCCTTGACCACTTCTCATATTTGGGGCTGGTAGGGAGGAGGGGAGACAAGAAAGGCAGAGACAGAGAGGGAGAGAGAGGGAGAGGAACATGCTTTGCTTACTAAGTAGTGGAAGAAATGTGAGCTAGAACTTGGGGTACAGATGTTGGTGCCACCATATGCCAAAGGCTTAGGGTGGGTGACACCATTTAAAGCCACAGTAGTGATATAGCTTTCACATCAGTGTAAATTAGATTAGAATTGGGCCCTGGTTCTTCAGTGAAGCATGCAAGAGCTAGCCATAAAATTTACAGGCTTGTTATCTATGACCAACTGAAAACAAACACTCATACAGGTGGAGTGTGCCATCTGTTTACATATAAACAAGTGGCCTAATTCAGCCTTAAGGCAATTGCCATAAAGGGAGGAAGGGAGGGGACGCTTCTTCGAGCAAACCAATCCCCTCGGGCAAAAGTTAATTTGTTCAGACCATCTGCAGGCAAGAGGAGGTCAAGGGAGAAAAATCAGCCAAACTGCAAGAGTTTGATGTTGCCTTGGCAGGGACCTATGAGTGGAAGCACAAAATAGAAATCTGCTTGAGCTACAGGCTGAACAGACCTCTGTATTATGGTAACAAGATGGCCCTGAGTCATGTCCCAAGGTTAAACTTGGAATCTTTAACCAGGTGCTTTTTCTGGGAAAAGGGGGAGATTGCTCCCTTCAGTATTTGCTGGCAAAGGCTACTGGTCCAGAACAAGATTTGACAGGGTTACCATATTGATGCTTGCTGAAAATAGGGCGCTCTGAAGAAGAGTTTGCTTTATTCCACTTGCTCTGCGATGTGCAGCATGCAAAATGTATCTGCTGCTTTATTTCTGCTTTTTTCCCTTCTCTCTCCAGTGTTCTGACTTTTGAGGGGTCAAGGGACAAATCCAGTAAAACAAGACATTAGTAACTGGGGCTGAAGCAGCATTTGCCATGGTGGAACAGTCTTCTCCTAAACTCAGACAAAAAAGGACCTCCAAATAACAAATGAAGAATAGCTACAGGAATCTTCAGTTAGTGCCGGTCAACATAATAGTCTAAAAATAGTCGTTGTGTAGTTTGTGGTTCAAGGTGCCATGTGAACATGGCCACAGGGCTGCCAGAATATATAAAAAAGACTGTTATGTTTCTTTCCATTCCATCTTGCACTAAAAACTGTTCATTTAAGATTTCCTCCCAGCCCCCCTCCTTTCCCCCCCCTTCTTCCACAGTTCATAACAGGGGTGGGAGAGCTGCCATTGCCTTATTTCTCACTGTAAGGTATAAATAAGTCATGGATTCCTTTGTGTAGGGATGTGTAAAAAGCTTTTGTGCATGGAAGAGGTAGTTCTGGGTGGTGCATGCCTAAACTGAAATATGAGCATTTCATCTGGACATGAGCTGGGTACACACCTGGGAACAGGTGTGTTTGGAGACACAAAACATGTGTTTGGGCAGAGGCGTTGTGGGGTTGGGGAGAATGGGAAGAAGGAAAGGTCCCTGGAAGGGATGACGTGGAGCAGCACACTGCTGAGGACAGGTAGTGGGCAAGGGGACTAAATACTGGGGAGAGGCAGGTGAGTGAGAAGGGTAAGGGAAGCATAGGTGTAGAAAGATTGGTGGGAAAAGCAAGCCATCCAATTGGGTATGTGCTGCAGGCCTGACAGAGCCATGCAGCTAAAGAGAAATCAAATAAAGGAAGACGTGGAAAAGCGTGTGTGTGTCTGTGTGTGATTTATATGCCAGACCTGAATTCACTACACACACATTACACTTGATCTTAGAGAAGCGGATGAGAAGCAGTGACTTACGTTCAAGCATGGCAGGAGCATCATTGGCACCCAGCCAAGTGAGGGTGGGGGAAAGGGAAAGGAAGGAGCAAGAAGACTGGAGAAGGAGCAGACATACAGGCCTTGTGGAGAAGGAGGGCAACACACCAGCCTTGCCTTATTTGCTCAGCCCTGTAAGATCCCTCTGGATTTGTTCTGTTTTCAAAATCTAGAGCACTCTGGGGTTCGGTTCATCCAAACCAGGACCCCCAGGATGATTCTGCCAAACTGCTAAGCCACAAAGTGATTGGTCAGTGTGCAGGCTTCAGCGAGTTTGAATCTACTGAACAAAGATATATAGTATACTTTTCCTAACAGATGTAGTTCTGTGGTCATGCTTACTTAAAAAAATTATAATGAACTTTTTAAAAAGTGCTGTCTTGTAGGCATCCTTGAAAACATTTGGATACTTTTAGCTCCCCTAATTTTGGATGCTGCATTCATACTAGTTAACAATCCTAGCACCTATTGGAGAAGCTGCAGCGACCAGATGGAGCCTTTCTGCACAGATGTCATCCTCTTGCTCCCTGGGCTAAAAAAGGTGCTGCAACAGGGCAACCTCCAGAAGAAATGCTGTAGTGGGAACCCTTTGGGGACACTTCAGGTAGGCCAACCTGTTTCTCCTCAAGAATACATGTTGGAAGAGAATTTAGACTCCAACAGAGGAAGGACAACTTCTTTTGGCTGGTTTTTAATTATTGTTGCTTGGCATTATGAGATGTGTTAGGGAACAGAGTTAGGCCTGGGAGCAAAGAACTGCTCACTGAAGAGAAAGGAGGGTAAGCCTATGGCTGGCTTTCCTTCCTTGCAAGGACACAATCTAACCGAGGAAATGTAGGTGGCCTCCAATCAAAACATTATACTTTTCAAATGCCAGGTCAGGTGTTAGTAAAACATATGTCATCTAGGATTGAATCCCAGATTAAAGTGCTGCCTGGGATAAATCTGTAATCAAATTTATTGAATGGGGAAAGGGATTAAATTATAGAAATCTTGAAACCTGGATACTTTTACTATAGCAGTGATTTATTTTGAAGTTTCTAAGGGCACAATGTTCTTCTCTTGTTAACAACTCTTTGATGGACTGGAGAGCTGGTTATCCATTTCTCTCAGCAGCAGAAGAATGCAGTATTCCAAGGTTGTAATGTTTTCCAAACCACCATCCTCTTTCCCAGTCTTTGAGAAGATCATTACCTTGGACATGTGTTATAGAGAATTGGCTGAGAGAGGAGGTGGGAGTCAATTATTCCCAAATCTGTCTGCTGGATACTCTGATTCCTCCCCCCACCCCACTCTCAACTGGTGAGAATCCATGTGACTGCTGGTAAATTCTCATTCAACAACAACAAATACAGTAAAATCTTACTTTAATAGACCCACATTTAACAGACTTAGGGTTCAGTGTCCACTCAGACACCCCCACGAATAATAAACAAGCCCACAGAATCCCAAGTACTCTGGATGAGGCAGTCACATTACTTTTATTTTAAAGTTGTGACATCTTCAACGATTTCCATCATTTGAATAATGATGCAATTACCGTAATTAATGAAAATCACCATAATGATGTATTTTTTATTCAACAGTTTTTGGGAATTAACAGACAGCCTCTCCCCAAATATCTGTTAAAGTAAGGTATCTCTGTACTTACCTTCCTTTTTTAAAAATATCTGCAAGCAGGTTTATTTGGAAAAAAAAAAAAAGATACAATTTTTGCTGTTAAGATTTAAATACATTAGGATCTTTAACAGTTACAGTCCCTGACAAGTCTGCTCAAAATTAAGGTCCACTGAGTTAAATGGGGCTTTCTTCTTGGCCTGCAGTATAGAAATGTGTTGAAAGTAGAGGTATCCTTGGGGGGTGTCAGGGAAGTCAAGATGGTGACTGCACTATTAAAATCCTGCCCCTTTTTTATGCACATCATGGGATTTTATCCATTTGACCTTTAGCAAAAAAGTTTCCCAAGGTAGTTTACATTCAATCAGTGAAAAAAAGACAATATCTGCACACTGTCTTATAATGTACAATCTGCATTACTTTATCTTTGTCTCTTTCTACATTACAGTTCTTTAACCTAGAGCTAAAAGTTACAGAAGTGACCAACATCCTCTAACTTGGCAGTCTGTTATGAGATGCAGTGTCCTGCTACATTACTTTGTCTTCATCATTCAATTCCCTTTGGCTAATAGCAAAACAAAAGTAGGTTCACTCAGCAGTTTTTATACATTTATTTAGTTATTTAGTTATTTTATATGGCTACCCAACTCACACACAGTGACTCCAGGCAGTTTACAAAGTAAAATCCCAATGCAAAAACTCATCAACACCCACCCCCTGCAACATCCAAAAACACAATCAACACAACCACTTGATCGGCTCCTTTTCAGTTTGGGATCCCCAGGCTCGCCGGCAAAGCCATGTCTTCAGGGCCTTCGGTAACATCAAGGTGAGGGCCAATCTTAATTCAGAGGGAATAATACTCCACTGAGAGGGGGCCACCATGGAAAAGGCCCTTCTTCATGGTCCCATCAGATGTACTTCCCTCAGCGATGGGACCTGCAACATACCCAACCTCCCCACTCTGGTGGGCCAGGTAGATGTAACTTTAAGTTATCCCATCCTGGTTTTGCCTCTTGTCTTGTCATATAGTATGTCTTGTCCTGGAGACATACTACAGTGGTACCTCGGCTCACGAACGCTTCTGTTCATGAACAATTCAGGTCACGAACAGCACCATTCGCAAAATTTTGCTTCTGTTTGCAAACTCCGCATCAGGTGACGAACAGGATCCACGGCCATTTTCCATGCCATGACACGTGGTCGTGGCTTCCTGTAGGGAGGGGGACTCTCCCTCCAAACAATAACCGCCTCCCCACCCGCCTTCCTGTCCTCCACGCCAGAAGTTGCCTCGAGCAAGGTTAGCATTCTCTCTCTTTCTACTGTACTGTACTGTACTTTGTTTCATATTTTTGTGGTTTAAAAAAAAAATACATATGGTTCAGAATGGATTAACTGTATTTACACTGAACCTTATGGGAAAATTTGATTCGGGTCGCGACCAAAATTGGCAACCAAATTCATAGGGGTCAGAACGGATTAACCGTATTTACATTGAACCTTATGGGAAAATTTGATTCGGGTCACGACCAATTCGGGTTGCAACCAGAGTCACGGAACGAATTAAGTTCGTGACCCGAGGTACCACTGTATATGATTTGTAAAGTTTCTGATACAAGACTGGGAAAATAAAATGAGTTAATGGTAATTGTGTCTGGAAACAGCAGTGAGTTATTCCAGGGACTCCATGGTTGATCCACATTTAACCAGTTTATTGTTCTGAGAATTGTTTGAAGTATGACTTAATCTTGGACCTCTTTGAGCAACTTCTGATTGGACAGAGGCAAAACAAGCAACACGGACAGTATCCAGTTCTGTCTGGCTTTCTGTGGAATAGCATCACTGGCAGAATGATATCCCTTTTCCCAGTGCAACAACCTGAGCCCCCAGGTCTGCTGAGAAGGGATGACACTAACAGACAAATACATGCTTCAACCACTGTTGCAGAAGAAAAGGAGGTTGATGAGCTTTATTGTCAAGCTCAGTCTGAAATCCACAGAACATGCGAGCAAGTTGTACTGCTTTCCTACACAGGTAAGGAAGAAAACATAGTAAGACTGTATAGTCTAGGAAACATAAATGAAGCAGGAGAATGAATTATCAGTTTCAGTGATTTCTTCATTGCTAACACATTCTTTAACCAAACAATACCTCTATGCATGCAAATCTCCAGAAGGAGCACACAGAAATCAAATTGACCATATTATTGGTGCAAGGAGGTGGAAGAGCTCCGTTCTAACAGCAAAAATGTGAGCAGAAACTGACTGCAGATCAGATCATGAGCTGCTCATGTGCAAGCTAAAGCAGAATGAAGGCAACGATATGATCACATAACCACCATTTCCCCCCATTTCTTTTCCTTTTATTGTAATATTTTAAAGCACGATACATTGTATTATTTCAATGCAGATTTCAATGCAGTAATGTTTCGATAATATGATTAAGGGTGATTAACATTCTGTTATTTCAAAAGCTTAAAATATTGAGAGTAAAAAGAAAAAATGATAACTCTATCAGTATTAATTGCTATTGAGACTGTCAGCATTATAAGCATAAGATTATTCATCTAAAGCTGAATATGTGATAAAAGAGAAAGAACCATTGCAATTAACATTGAAGTATTAGTTATGTGATAATAATTTCAGTCTTTAATTACTTAATATTAAGATCTCCATTTTATTGTTACTTAGTGTATATATATATCTATGCTTATATGTTGAAAAAAAGAAATAAAGAATAGATGAAGCAAATTTAACAAAAGGTAAAATACATGAAAGTTAAAATACCTTAAAACTAGGAAAAACAGAAAAGGTAATAATAATTAAAGTAAAAAAGAAAGAAGAAAAAAAGACTATTAATTTACATCTACCCTCTTTTTATACATTTGCTAATTTGCAATATTTGTTAGCATTCAGAGGCCCCCTTAAAAGTCAGGCTGTAGGTGATTACATTTACCATGCTGCGAGATGTGTTGTGTGTATGGGAACCATTCTTGCTTAAATTTAGTTAAACTTCTATTGTGTATATATACTGTTGGTTTTGGCATAGCTGTGTATTCTCCAAGTTTAAGTTCCCGGTCAGATACTGTGGGGATTGTGTTATTCTTCCTATGCTGAGCATACCTACCATTTTCAAGGAGAACATTAGGAGTGGCTTTAAGGCCTTGAACCTCATTGATATGGAACCAGAGGAAATATGGAATGAAATCAAAGAAATTGTTAAGGATGAATGTGAAAAGAAACTGCCAAAGACCAGGAAATAGAAGAAGCCAAACCGGATGTCAGAACAGATGGTGGAAATTGCCAAGGAGAGAAGAGAAGTTAAAGGCAAGAAGGACAAAGATCTCAGAAAGGAGTTTAATGAAGAATTTCAGACAGCTGTTAGAAAAGTCAAGTAGCAGTATTACAACAACAAGTATAAAGATATAGATATAAACAGACATAGAAAAATAAGGACAGTTTTTCAAAACATTTCTGAACTCAGAAGGAGGTCTCAATTTTGAATTGGTATGCTAAAGGATTCCAGTGAACAGATAATAACCAATTCAAAGAAATTCAAACAAAGTGGAAGGAGTATACTGAAATTCTGACCAGGAGGGATGTCAACATCCAAAATACCTTGGATGATATTCCCTATTTACAGGAACCTCTAGTACTGTACTAGAAGATAAAATTAGATTAGCATTCCAATCATTACTAAGTCGGAAGGCTACAGGAATTGATGGAACATCTACAGAAATGTGATACTCAACAGAAGAAGAATCAGTAATGTTTCTAGCCAAACTCTGGAGAATGACACAATGGCTAACATATTGGAAGGGGTCAGTGTAAATACTAATATCAAAGAAAGGAAACTTAACAGAACATGATATTGCACATCAACCCTAATTTCATATGTTAGCAAATAATTCTTTGGATTATCCAACACAGATTAGAGCCCCACATGGAAAGAGAGATGCCAAGTGTTTAATCTGATTTTAGAAACGGCTAAGGAGTAAGATACATTATTGCTGATACATACTGGATATATGAGAAAGCTAAAGAATAACAAAAAGAAATCAGTACAGAGCTTCACTGATTAAAGAAGACCTTTGACTGAGTTAGCCAGGTAAAGTTGTGGAATATTTTAGGAAAATGGGAATCCCAGAATATCTCATTGTCCTCATGTGAAACCAATATGCAGAACAGGAAGCCATAGTCTGGCAGAACAGGCTGGCTCCAGGCTGACATATGAGTGAGGCAAGGCTTACACTCTCCCCTTATTTATTCAACCTATATATTGAATATACACTGTACCACTGTATTGGGGGAGGCTGGATTAGAAGAAGATGAGTGTGGTTTAAAGTTGCAGGAAGAAAAATCAATAACCTGACTACGCTGATGATACTAAGAGCTGAGAACAGCTTGTAGGCTCTGGTAATGAAAGTCAAAGAGCATAGTGAAAAAAATGGGACCATGATCCTTTGATGGTCAGTTAGTTTGGTCTGAAAAAGACCGAATTAATCACAACAGGTATAGCAACCAGCTTTAAGAATTTACAATGAAGAAATTCAAGTAGTGATAGTTTCTGCCTTTTCAGATCAACTATCAACAGTGAAGGAACCAACAGTCAAGGAATATGCCTTGGAAGAGAAGCAATAAAGACCTAGGAAAAGACATTCAGATGCTATGATGTGTCTATACCCACAAAAATCAGAATTGTGTAGGCAGTGGTTTTTCCTCTGACACTCTTTGAAAGTGAAAGTTGTACTTTGAAGAAGCAGAATAGAATAGTTCTGAAAACTGTCTTGTTTTTGTTGTTCTCCTCCCAGTTCATTTCTCTCATTGCTTTTATTAATACTGCTGACATTTGCTTTACCCGTTTATATTGGGTTTGGATTTTGTTGATGATTGCTGTGCAATATGTTTTCATTTTGCTTTATATTTGATTTTAATATCATTGAGATTTCCAAGCACTTAGTTGCCTAGCTGCCTGGTGGTGAACTGGATTAATATGCAGGTGACTTTTAGAAATAAATATATATATCTATAAGAGTGGTTTATTTCTTCCTGCCAGATTAGGTGCTGGGAACTTAGCTTTTCCTGGCTGTCATGCGTGATGAATTAATTACAACACCGTTGCCATGGTGGTCTTGCCTCTAGTTTCCAAAATTGCTTGGGCAAAACAAGATCCCAGTCACAGGGCCATTCATTCATAAAGAGTTTAGAGATCAAATAATTATTGAGATCTGTTTAAAATGACAGTAGTCTGGCCCTGGCAGGAAAGAGATGTCCTGTTTAAAATAAGCCTGTCTTGCTCCAAGCCAAGGATACAACACTGGCGGGATTGTTATGAGATGTCCTGAAGCTGCTGTTGCCTCCCGGTGACATTTGTGGAGGGTGAGTGTTTGCCATGAATGAAACCTATTTCTCAGGCGACATGCTCATCCAATTGCACAACCCCTTCCAGTCTGGGCAGCGGCAAATGCTCATTCTTCCAAAGACAACAAAAGAAGGAAAGAGGTGAAGCAAATGCCTGGGTTCCAATCCAAATCCAATTAGCATCGGGTTTTGTGGCTATTCTGTTGTTAATCTACCCAAGTCTTGAACCAGTCCATCATGGGATAGGCCATGTACAAAAAACAAAAGTCCCGTGCACCGTAAGAATGCCCCGTGTCCCTCTTCCCTTTGTAGTGCCTATAATCATGGACCACCAGCATGCTAGGATGTCGGAAGAGACGAGATTTGCATGTGTCTCTGTACTTAACATATGTTATATTTTATGGAGAATAACAATTTTGGAAACCAGGTTTGAGTTAAATATTTTTTTTAATTATTAATTGTCAATCGATAAGAGGAGCACTATATAAGCAACTGTCCATTCATGTCTTGTTCAGCTCCCTACTCAACCTATATGCAAGTCTGAATCTGGAGTAGCTTGAAGTAGGTTAAATGACACTTGGAGAAAAGGAGCCTGTGTAGCCTGGATAGATGTTGCAGGTAGATTCTTCTTGCCCCTCTCTATGAAGTGGACGCTTCTGTAATGTACATCTTGCACCTTTATGATTCTTCCCAAAGGAGCATCCTTGTAAGGTTCACACAGCATTCATGCAGGTCCTCTTACTTCTGTTTGGTTCATTGCTTGTCCATGAGCTGGCGATATCATTTTTCTTTTAACAGAATATACTTTGCCTCAAACTACTTAGTTACCAAATGAGACATATTTTATTGAATGCTTTTTCAGACCCATAAGCCATCATGGTCTGGAAGCTATAATTGTGCTTCCTATTTGACAAATCATTGAATAGGTCATAGCAGGTACGTCAAGATGTCCCTAAACAATACATGAGAAATTGGAGCAACCATTACAGTGAGAAACCTGCGACCCTGGTTTCTTTTCTCCCGTTATTTCTGAAACTTTCAGGAAATTAAAAGAACTGGGAATGTGTCAGTCCTTTTACTGTCTCTTATTCCTCCAAGCAGATAAAATGTAAGTGTCCCAATATCCTGCACACAATTGATTTATGGGCTTCCTTATGACACTGAAAACTTACCTGGGAAGTTGGATGCATCTTGCATCCAACTGCAGCAAACAGCAAGAAGAAAAATCTACAAATGATTGGTAGATTTTCTGCTTTTCTCATTGTCTGAAGTTAAAAAAAAAATCTGCCAGAAACCTAGCATGGGTCAAGGTAAAGCTACATATTGCATTAAATGCACAGCATATAACTCTGTGTATCCACTTAAAGAATGTAAACGTAGGCCTGTAAAGCTGAGAGGGATCCAAACTGGAACTCTGACATGATCACACAAAGTAACACCCTCTGAGCAACTGTAAGTAGAAGAAACAAAGATTCTTATTAGGGCATGATTGGGCTCTCCTGCATATAAAGTTAGATGCTATGCATTTAAGGTTGAAGGGAATAACATGTCAAGGAGACAACAGATTGTAAAGCCATATTCACTCTACTCTGTGCAATTTTTCATTCTTAATTTTGTCTTTCAGCTCCTAGCAGGACTCTACCTATGGCTTAAGTAAAAGGTAAGATAATAAATCAAGACATTTAGAATTATTCATCAATATTAACATATCTTAATTCACTGTTACTGTTAAAGCAATAGCGTATGTTAAAAAATTCGGTTTGGATTATAAGCTCACAGATGTCCTGTGAAATAGGCAATTATTTCTCAAGCACTTGATGGTCTTCAGAAGACATGCAGAAGGTAGAATCAATATCTACTGCTTAAAACTGAGATCTATGCAAGTGGGTTACAGGAAAATAAGGTAGAACAGATGATAATTCTGGTCCTCTGCTATATCCTGCTATTCTGCAGGACTGGCAGTAGATCAACAGATTTTCTGCTTTGGAATTATTTGACAGCAGCACAATTGTTTCACTTTGTCCTAAAATGAAGAAAGTTTGGGGCAGCAGACTTTTTGCACAGAAATAACATGAACTGTGCATAGTTCTAGTTCCCCAAATAAATTCTTTTATTGTAGGATGTACCTTTTGCATCAGGTTTTGCTCCAGGATTCTACAAAAAAAAAAGAAAGAAAAGATTCTATAAGTCAAATGACTGATCAGCCCTGCTACCAAATATACAGCTGGAGGCAACAGCGTAGGTGTGATGATAAGCAATTGTCAGTTGTATTAGCCTTTGGCATCTTCTTCCTCCAAGGAACCAATTCTCTATAGTTTTTTTTTCTTTTCTTTTAAAGCATTCCTCTTTGGGACTGCTTCTATATCTGGGCTGCAAAACTCTATATGACCACTAGAGGGGGCAAAGGGCTTTTGTTTTTCTTTCTCCTTGCTGCCACTTAGTGGCCCTCTGGATTTTTGCCGCCCACCTATATGTAGCAGCTCTACTCTTTGCACAAGAAGGTGTCTCAGATTTGAGCCTGGCTTTTATTTGATGAAATATGTTGCTACATTTTGAGCAACCTCTATTTCTGCCAATAATTGACCAGCCAATTCTACTAAAGGAAATGAATGGGCAACATTCACAAGCCTCGGTAATCATGCTTTTAAAGCCCCAAACTGAAGCATAAAAGCTATGAAAGAAAATATTTACCATGAAAATAGACCTTGGTATTTAAACTGATGACAGGCCTGCCACTCTAAAATCAGACAATGAAAGCAGAAGGGACAAATGTTTGCTACTTTCCCATTTTGACACTTTAGCCATTTCTTCAGTATTGCTTTGAAATCCATTCAGCAGCAGATTCCCCCTTTAATGACTGGGCTGGACATCTTAGTGAATGATCTTCTTTACATTTGTTAAAAGTGTAGAATACAAAAGATACTTATTTAAAAGTTGATTATATGTTAAAATTCCTCTGAGACTAAAATATGTCTCAGAAGACTTGGTTCACATTCCCAAATTGAGGCCTGAAGGGTTCATTTTGGCAATTTTGTTTGCAATGAGATGCATAAGGCAATTTTATGTTTGCCACAATGCAGCCATTCAATAATGAGGCCATCAGCCAATATCACAGACTGTTCTGTTATAAGGTCAGCATACAGTAAGCTTTGAGGGAATATTGGCTGACTTTGAAAAACTAAGCAGGATCAGATTGGGTTAATACTTGGAAGGGAGACCACTAGGAAACCCCAGGTCTATAAGCTAGACTGGGAAGTCAAAAATATATGCAGAAACAATGGCCACTTCTCTATTGCTAGCTAGAAAACGATATGGCCAAGAAGTAATTGAGATTTTATGTTTTATTATAAAGATATTTTAACAGATATTTTACTGAAAGCAGGCAATGGCAAACCAGTTCCAAAAGCCTTGCCAAGAAAACTGCAGGGACTTGCCAGGAGGCAAGACTGACTTGAAGGCGCGCACACACACAAACTGCAGGCTGAAAAGCTGATCCTCAAAGAGAAGACAGTCCACAAGATTTTTTTCTTTTTTCTTTTTGCTATGGTTATGGTGTTGGTGTTGGTAAGGGAGGCCTTTATCACCATTCTTGTTTATGTGAATCAGACTTGTTAGTCTTGCTATACTGACTCCTTGCAAGCTGTATTTCCGTCACTGTCTGTATTGGTCAGTGCTTACAACTAAACTGGCATGTGGTGTGGTATGCATTGGAATCAGCAGCTTCCAGAATTTGACCCAGATTCAAACCCCTTTTGCAAAGCTGTCCTAAGTCAGCAGCAATGCAGTGACCCACAACTGAGTGCCTAACCAGACCGGGAGGATGTCCAGACGAGCTACTGTCTGCATAGCCGCTGTTCTGATTTTGCAGCTTTAGGAACGTAAAGAGGCATGGCAACCTGGCAAAATCTTCTGCTGCCTGCACTGTCTCAAAGGGTCTCTCTAAAATGGGAATGGAGTTACAGCTGTCAAGATTGCCTACTCAAGCAGTAGCTTTTCAAGCATTAACAGAAAGTAGTGAGAAGGCTCAGTTCAGTTTTGCTCTCCCTTCTTCACCAAAGTCCTATGACTAACAGGAAGGCTTTAAAAAGTCCCAAAGAATGGCTGTGAAAGCTATCCAGAATTATTCCCAGATGCTGCCATGTTTGGATGCAATGCCAAATTATAGTTAAGTGTTAAATACACTCGACCCATTGGCTTGCAATTGTCTTCCTTTCTTTCTCCTCTAGCAGGGCTGCACAATGGAGCGGGAGCATTGCCTTCTGGGACTAACTGAATGCCTGAAGTGGGTCAAACAATGTAACTAAGGCCCCCTTAGGGGCCTGCCTTCTTGGATGCAACCTACTTAAAACAAGGGGCACCTCTTCAGATAAAACAGCCCATTGCCAATACTTGAAAAGAGAAATTGACATATCCAAACTCCCTGTTTGCAATCATGCTGACAGAGGAAAGAGGTTTACATCGTTAGCCCTACCGTAAATGATGATTCAGGGTTAGATCGGTAGCTTTAAGTCAACTTCCGTGATTTTTCTATATATAATTTGTGCCAAAACAGCTTCAAGTTTCTTTAGGAGGAGAAGGGTTGAAACATTGTTCTCCTGTTTCTGATCATAGAGTCTTAGGAATTAAGCTTGAAAGAAAGATTCAAATATTAGTCTGACATAAATAAATCATCCTTGAGGAGCATTAACCCTGAAGCTAAAGAACAAGGTGTGTCCTTTTTTTGTAATTCAAATATGGATATAATTCAAATGCACTGTTAACAGATTCACTTGAGTAAATGAATAAGACAATGTCTCTTCAAAACCCTAACAGAAAGCTATTTCATATTTGCATATGTTTTGAATGAAGATTGCCAGAGTCATGCAAACTAGAGACTGGAAAAGGAATGTTCCTTTTAGATAGTTATCTTAAAATACAAGATAAAAACTAATAAATACAGCATTTGGATGGTCTTCCATCTCCTTTAGGCTGATAAGCAATTGCATTTGCATATTTCTTTTTTCTTTCTGTCAGTGAACCTAATCATAAAATCTCCCTTTCACTTTATTTGGAATTGTAATGGTCTATAACAATATAGGAGTCTTACTTGGGATTGAAAACTTGCAAGTCACATAAAATTAGCAGGTGTCCTAAAACTACAGGTTTCCTAGCATTCATCAATAGTATTGTTTTTCTGCACAATAATGTTATTCAATAATTGAATAATGTTTGAAAGTTTTTTTTTTTTAAATCCCTTCTATTAACAAAAATGGATCTCATTTCCCCTCTGGATACCCACATTCTCTCTCTCTCTCTCTCTCTCTCCCCCCCACCTCTCTTTTCTGGCTGTGTGTATATAAGAAAAACAATATGTGAACCAGATGAACATAATGAAAGAGATTAGAAATCAACATTTTGTCTTATTCTTGTGATGTTGGACTCATTGCTTTCATTTGTTTATTTTAATACATGCCTGCATATCTTCAGTTTTACTAATGATTAAGGGATAAAAATATTAGACAAGGTGAGAGAGAAAAAAAGAAATTGCTTGGGATTACTTATTTTATTACACTTTAAAAATGCAGATGACTATAGATTATTTTACCTCGCTAGATAAAATATAGATTCTGTACTCTACATGATTATGTGTGATGGTGAAGTATGATAATGGCAATATGATTGGAGAGAAGATCTGTGAATGAGGATATATTTCTAGACCTTCCTTTTTCATGGTTTCTTTTATTTATTTTTCTTTTATTCTTTTACTTAGTTGTGTGTAATGTGACACTAATGCATTCTGCAGGTCCTTTTGCATTTTGATATCCATATTATGTTGGCTAGTTCTATGCAATTACAGGGCTGGAAGAGGCATGAATGAAAAGGAGTGTGAATTCTCTCTTCTTGCATGACACCACTGTGCTGAATATAAGGAGCTGCCTTTTTCCAAGTCAGATAAATGATATTCTTAACCCAGTAGTATCTCTTGATTGTGTGTCTCCAAGATCACAGCTCTGCCACTTGAAATCCTTTGACCAGAGATAGCAGAGGCAGAACTTGCTTTGCAGAGTTGTGGCCCTCTGAAGGTCAGATGGTCAAATCATATGTGATGTGAAGATGGAAAACAGTTCTGTTTATCTGCTCCATAATTATACTACCCTGCTTGTGCAGACCTGTCTGATTTAAAGCTGGAAGACTACCTGTGGTATTCTAAGATACAGATCGGCTTTGAAAGGCTGAGTTGGGGACGAAAAGAGTTTAGATTCAATGTCATCATTATTAAATGTTGATGTTAACTGTCTCTTCAAAAAACAGTGCAAGTCATCATTGAAGCACATCATTTTTGAAGGAGCCAGTTTTTATGAAATAAGATGAAACAACATTTTGAGAGGTGTGTGTGTGTGTGTGTGTGTATATATATATATATATATATAAACCAAATGGACACTGCAGACTTAATAGTTGTTTGAAATGCTTTTAAGGTATATATTTCTGGTCGTATTATTTCATGTGCTGCATGGAAAAATAAAGATAGTGCTTACTAGAAAATTTGGCTAACAAAAGTAGGGAACTTTAGAGGAAATAATAGATTATTAAATCTAAAAAAACAGACAAGCACACCAGTCTTGATAGCTATCTTATAGAGTAGCATAAAGCACATGATTTGATTTGCTCCTGTAATTTTGGAGGTTTATGGTGCTTTTTTTAATAAATATATTCCAACCTCTTTAAATAAAGCTTACACGACAGTGATTCTGAAGGGAAATCACAATTCTACTGATTGGGCAATCTATTGCCCAGTTTTCTTGTTAAATGCTAATACCAAATTTTGGCAGCAACTCTGGCACATAGACTTCAGATAATATAACCTGTGATTGTCCCTCCTGCACAAAGCAGTGACAAGCCTCAGGCCATATTAAATGATAGCATCTCCTAAATTGTTTCATAGGATTGTCAGTTTCCTGGAAGATTGACACTCCCATTAGAGGAAGCATGCCAAGAATAATAAAATTAAGGCTAAATAATGAAAATTGAGGCTCAAACCCCAATCTCCCTTCACAGTATATTCAAGAGAGCAATTGGTAGTTGGCACATTAACAAGTCCTATGCCCTCATGATGATCCCAAAGTGATAAAACATTTGTTGTGACATCATGATGCAAGCTTCACCCTCTCACACTTGCACTGTAAGCATGTAAGAGTGAAGGTTGTCCTGCAACCTTGTGATGCATGTTCCATCACTTGATCCTGCGGTGAAACTTATGGTTTATGGAAAGGGTAACCCTCTACATTTTCTTTACCTACATTACATTACCCTACACTGATAGGGGGTTGACTTTCAGTTTTATTACTGGGCATACATTTTAACTGTTTTTTCTGGGTAGAATACAAGTGATCAAATCTGGGAACTATCATGAGCACAATTAGAAATCTCTTCTGGGACCTCCTGATACAATGGCAGGTGACTGGTTTCTCTTTTAATAAAAATTCTAAACTATTTCCATCATCAAGAATCAAAGGCATACTTGGAGCATTTGGAGACAGAAGCATAATTTTGACCTTTATTCATCCTCAGAGTTGGTACATCTTTTGGGGGCTGATAAGGGTGTTAATACTTTAAGTTAGCTTATTTCTGGTCAAGTATTTTTCATTTATTGCAAGAGGAATTTGGATTGTTTGAGAAATGGGAGAATATTCATTTAAAACATTTTGATTTCACAGTTTGATCTAAATGCATTAGCCTTAAATGTTTTTTTAGATTTAATATCTACCATTCTGAAATTATCATCAACGCTGAAATATATTTTGGATTATTACAAATCATCAGTATTTTTTTAAATATACAATTTAGAAGTACTGTTAAGTTATATATTAGTTTTCCACATATTTATTAATATGGTTTTGAAACAAGACATATCATTTCAAGAAATGCCTGTGATTTTGAATTATATAGCAATAATTTGGAATAGATCATTATTTCAAGAACTGTAAATGTAGTGAATATGGGCTGTAGCAAAGATCACCCTTTATGATATTAAGATAATAATTTTCAATGATGGATCAATAATGAGTGCTCATTCCCTGCTCATGAACAGGCCCATCTTTCTATATATTAAAGCATGAAAAAGGAAAAAAGAAAAAGAAAATTAGGTAATACTTCAAAAGTGTTCAGCAAAGATCAGTGAAGATAAATGGTTATTAGATGCTAATACAAATTGGAATGTCAGTGGATTGACCCTGGACCTGACAATCTGCATGAGAGAGATACAGTCTGCAATTATGGAATTATCTATAGAGAACTATAAAGTTTTCTTTCAGGACTGTGTCTAAATGACCAACTTTCAATAATTTAACAGTTTAATTGCCCTTATGTCTGAGGTGGCTTAAAAACTATTCTGCTTACTAAGGAGATTCTAGTTTAGGTATGACAATTCTCCTGAGGAAATGTTTAATGACATTATCAAAAAGAGGTGAGATTTTCTTTTCAATAGTTAGTGTGCAGCATATGTCTCTCAGTTTATGTTAAATAGTGTTTTGGTTAAGATTAAGTGAGATCAGCCACTCAGTACTGTGATGTTATTTGCTGTGAAGTGATTTAACAAATGTTTGAACAGCTGTTACCGAACAAATGCTGTTGATGTAAGTGAAGTAATCTTTGCTGTTGTTTCTCCTGTTTAAAGAAGGATATGATAAATCAAGGGGAGAAGACTATAGGTAAAGACCATGTGCTCATAGAGAAGTATTGCACTTCCTGTATTTGAGGATAAGTTAAAGAAAGATGTACGTCATATGCCCAGATATGCCAAGGCTTAGCTGAAGAGCTTGTCCAATCTTTTGCTAGATAAGTACAAAGGAATCAGGGATTACATCTCCCGGAATCTCCAACCATCAAGGCCATCAGTTTGCAATCTGGATAAATGAGGTGGGGGAAGTTCTGCCAGGAAAAATATCCAGTATTTATTAAATATTGAGCTTAATTATCCGTAGACAAAAAATATACCATAGCACTACGTTTGTACATTTTGGCCATCCTAAGGACTTTGGTGTTGGCATCACCTACTGGTCACCTCTGACTTCACTATAAATAACTTGAAAAACAGTATTCCCAATTGCAAATTGTTGGAGATTGTACTGATTGACATCTTCCATTGCAATAACAGTTCTTTTATTCTCATTTTTTGTTTATAAGATCTCTCTCCCTCTCCCATGACTATTAGGTTAATGGACTAGTCTAAAACCTTTTTAAGGTCCAAGTGTCTATCAGATTATTATCCTCAGTAGTCGGCATTCTTAAAGAATTCTGAACGCTGACTACTGAGGATAATAATCTGATAGATACTTACTTGGACCTCAACAAGATTTTAGACTAGTAGTTCCAAGTTTAAGAATCAGTTCTGTTCCCAAGGTCTGTCCTTAAGTCAAATTTGTAGTGAGACAGGATTTATGTTTTACCCAGGAAATTCTTCCATTAGGGATAATTTTACCTAAAATTTTACCTTTATTAGTTGCTAAGTGAGCTGTCTGCACAGGCAAATTTTTGCCATCTCAACCTGTATCCAGTAATAAGCCATAGCATTTCCAAGGGCAGTCTAGTGATTTGTTTGATCCTGCCACCCACCTTATCCATCCTTTCCTCCTTCTGCTTCCCGCAATCTTGCCAAACACTCAACATCCATTATCACTCAAATGATGTAAGTTTCTGATCATGTTCTCAATGAAGTAGTCAGTGGTTCAAAATGGATTGGCTCATTCTTCTTGCAGTCCATTGTATTTACTGTCTCCAGAACTGTAATTCAAAAGTGTCTATTTTCATGCTCTTGCTGTTTCTCAATGTCTAGTTGCTTTAACTACTCTGATGTTTGCTGTCACAGAAATATCCATATCCTTCATGATCTTGTCTAAGTTTGTTGTTGCCTTTCTCCCTAGAATTAATCTCTTTACTTCTTTAACACTCCGTCCATCTTTATCTAGTCTTAAGCCCCCCAAAAAACAAAACTCTAGCTCTTTCACTTCTTTGCTGTCAAATGTAAGGTCACTAAGCATACCGGTTGACATGACTTCCTAATATTTACCTTTAATCTAGATGACAATTTCCTTTTTAGTTTTTACATAATGAACTCTTTTAAGTCTTCCTTATTTTCAGCTAACAGAATGTCCTAGTATTTTGAATGTTAGTGTATTTTTATTGCAGCTGTCTTTTTTTTTTTTCCAGTCCTGGTGTTGGAAAATATATTTGTTGTATAAGTTAAACAGATATGACTTGCCTTTGCCTTTCTGGTGTGATTCTGGAGTTCTTTCTCCTTGGTGAATTGCTTCTCTCACACCTGCAGAACTCACCTGTCCTCATTGTGTACTACTCTGAGCTTCATCCCTCCCATTTTGACCCTAGCAGTTTCCCTGTTCCTAGTGGCATTGCTCTCAAGATCACTGGATCTCCTGTGGTTCCAACCATGTCAAGATGATAATCCAGTAGGGAATTTATTGTTTTCCATCAGTTTACTTATAAAAGATTTTAAACTTCCCAGAGAAAGAAAGAAAGAAAGAAAGAAAGAAAGAAAGAAAGAAAGAAAGAAAGAAAGAAAGAAAGAAAGAAAGAAAGAGGCACATTGGTTATTTTTTTAATCCTCTGCTATGAAAGCTGATCTTAAAGATGTGTTCTATATTTTTCTTGAGGATACAATTTAATGTTTATTCTTTTAAGAAATGTCAGATTGATGTCATTTAGAACTGGTTATTTAGCTTGCTTTCAATTTGTGAGTTAGGCTTAGAACTTTATCTCTTACAATATCTGGCTGCCTCAGATTTCCTTTTTGAAATACCATGATTATACAGCTTCCCTGAAATCTTCTTATTCTCCTAAAATGCTACTTTAAATCCTTTTGTCACCACTTGTCCTGCTGTCTCTGTAGATGGTTCTCTGCTTTTGATGTGTTTATTTTTTTTTAATTCACATTTTCATGTTAATTAGCAACATGTTCCTCAACATCTTTCCTGATTTTTTTTATTTCCTTCTTGCATTGCTTTTAAGTTTTTTTTTTCTTTGAGCTTCTTTTTATTTTTCTTTCTTGGATATTACTTTCATTTTCTGTGAAAAAATGGTGGTGGTGTCATCAGCATGAATCCCAACAATCAAGGAACCATGAGATGTGCTTTTGGGTGAAGATGTCTTACAAATACTTTTCAGTATTTAATAAACCCATATCTTTGAGGGTGCTAACCACAGTCCAATTAATTGTAAAATTTAATGACAGCAGGATCAGAATTGTTAAAGCAGTTGTATTTTTGGTGGTCATACAGAATTGTGAAAACTGGATAATGAAGAAGAAAGAGAAAGAAAGTTGAAATTATGGATTTGGAGACATTTCCTATCATGGACTGCAAGAAAACCAATTAATCAGTTCTGGAATAAATAAAGGCTAACAACTGTCTTGATAAGCAAAAACTCATATATTTGGATCATGTGATGTGAGTAGATGATGTTATAGAAACAATGACTCTGCCTGGCAAGGTTGAAAAATGTAGGAAAGATAAAGTAGATGGGTGGGATCAGAGAGAATACTGAAGTGTCCTTGGAAAAATAGTAAATTACTGTTAAAGACAAGCCAAGATGGCAAGCATTTGTCCATACAATCATCATAAGCCCTGCTGAGTGGCACCTGTCTAAGATTAATTGGAAAAACATGCTCTATTGTTCTCCAAAATAGCCTGTTATGCATCTGAAAATTAAGTTCTGTTGATTTAATTTTTTCTTTTGAAAAACGAATCCCCAATTACAAACATCAATGTTCTGAATAACACTCATAGAAATGGGGTAAGATTGGCTGGTTAGTACAATGAGTCAAAGCTGGTCATGCTTTAGGACCAATATCAGGGAAGTACTTCTATTTAATATAGCTTTTCCTTACAAGATAGCACTATTATCAAATATACTTCAGGCTTTTTCTTTTAAATCCGTGGCTGTAATTTGACAAACATGGTTTTACTGCTGGGAATGTGTAATCATTGTAAAACATATTTAAATTTATATTATCACTAAAACTTCTGGGTGCGGAAGATGAAACAAAGCAGTGCAACCAATCCATGAACAAGCTTTGGGCCCTGCTGAACTATAGGAAGACTTTTAACAGTGTGTTTTTATTTGGGAAGGCAAGAACTGTTGCAACCTTCATGGGTAGCTATGTACTTACATGATGAATGTCCTGCTCCCACCTTCATTTAAACATAGGTCTCATTTATTCTGGTGGAATTTACTTCTAAGTAGGTCTCTTTAAGATTGTAGCTTTATTTGAGTGTTTCAGGTAAGAGCATTGCCTCTTGAGAGAGACAACCTTGAAGGGTGTGGAGTTTTGGGGATGTGGTGACTTGCAATAAGATTGCCTTATTTATCATTCTGTCAAGCAAGACCACTCCCTTCTGTGTACATTTTGTACCTATTTTGTATGTATTGGAAGACAAATCATACTAAAAGAAAATATGATCCCGTTGCAATACAGAGTGTACAAGTTGGTCACTGAGCAAGCCAGACCTGACGAGGTAAATCACACTGACTTATATAGCTAGGCATAGCCTAATTCTCACTGAAATGATAGACCTGCGCCTGGGTTGTATCACTTTAGATCTCAACTGCAGCTTACAGGACAGAATGCTTCTCCATATAAGATACACTCAAAGACTAGAAGTTAAGAAGTAGCAGAAATTTTGTTTGTTTGTTTAATATGGCAGCTCACCTCATGAATAGAAACTCTGAGCAGTGAACATAGGATTAAAAGCACAAACAAAATAATGATTAAAGAATCACCATAGTACCTCATGCCCCAGCATCCCATCATGTAAGCATGCCTGTTCAGTATAAAGGGGTACAACCCTGGCATACAGTCCTGTGTCAGTGAGAATTAGGGCTAACTCACTGTTTAAAGTCAAGTCATGCAGGATGAGAATGAGAGGGGTTGAAATCCAAGATTTCTTGAGAGCATTAGCTGCGGAGAGAATGTTCTAGGGCACTTTTAGTCAGATTCATTGATCAGTATCTTTATGCACCCCTCTAACAATGGAGGCGTATTGAGGATTATTGCTTAGAAGCCTAGCTTTTCAGGAAATAGACGGGGGGGGGGGGAGTTGCTATAACATAATCAGGCAGATGATGTCATCTCTCTAATCAATGCTAATCCACATGAACTAGGATGACAAGTAATCCTCTTCAGGGAAGATTGAAGGTAATTCAACATTTGAGCGGCAAGAAATTTCTCTTTATTGAGGAGATCATTCTTTTTGCTACCATCTCCCTTGATCTTGTTGTCCAAAGACTGCCCCAAGGGATGATGACGTGATGCCATTAACTTCATATATTGGAACAATGTTGCTATTTGTGTAGTGAAAATATATTTATATCAACATATTTGGTATAAAGGCTTACATGAAGTTTAAAAGAACTGTTAAAATATTCTTAGATATAAATCTTGGCCTCTTTACTATACATTTTCCCCACCATGATTAGAAACATGTATTTATATTCAATGTTGGTTTGTTTTTGAATGTAACTGGCATTATTAATCTTTTCTGTAAGACTGTCAGTTGTGACTTTGTTTCAGGAAAATCTTTTTTTATATATTACCCAATTATTACAACATAATGATTGTGTCTTAAAAAAAAAATAGAATGGTGGTAGCAAAGAAGGAATCTATCATGTGTGAGCTGGATATTGTACCTTTGTTAATGGATTAGATCTACTGGCAAACTTGTATGAAATCCATGGATTCCTTTCATCAGTGGGAGGCTTCTGATCTAGCAGTGTTTTAACTAGGAAAAAGGTGATCTTTATCTAATCCTTCCTCCTCCTCCTCCTCCAATTTCCTAAACTTGAAAAGTCTAGTCTGAAATGAGAGAAGATCCTCTGAAACAAGTTAGGAAATGGTGCTGGTGGCTTCAGAAGAAATAAGTGATTAGAATTAGCCAACTTTGCCTTTCCCTCTTCCCACTCAGAGGGTTCCAACTAATGGAACTGGGGAGCAGATTTAAAAGGCAATATCTCGGAAGATAAAGTCAGAGAAGCAGTATGTTGTTGTGGTTAAAGTGCTGGATTAGAACCATGGAGACCTAGCTTCAAATCCATGTTCACCACACAAGCACATTGGATTCTTTTGGGCATGTCACTTTCTTTCCGGACCAATTTAGCTCTTAGGACTATTATACTGTAGAATGGAATCCTAATAATCAGGATTATTATACAATGGAGGAAAAAGTTCATGTATGCCACCTTGAGCTCCTGAAGGAAGGCAACATATAATCTGATGAGCAAATGAAGTATAATAAGGTCAATACAATTGACTAAATTGTACTGACACTACTAAACTAGTAGTGAAAGTTATATTTATTCAATATAAATGTAGCAAAGTAAAACCTGAAGTAAAACAGGTTTTTGTCATGATGCAGTTTGGATCTTACAACCTGAACCAATACTGTAATGTCTTCCTATAATTTTCCCTATGTAAATCATGCTAACTGTCAGGATTAGCCCAGGAAACTCCAGGAGACAGTACAGATTTAATCCAGCTAGGTTTAATGGCCTTTCTCCCGTTACAGAAATCTTCTCAGAGTGAGAGCAAATTCCAGGGTCACCCTCCCAACCTCCCTTGCATACTTTAGGGAGGGTTCAGTCTCATCCTCTTATCAGTTCCTCCTTGGTCTGGCGACGAGAGTAAATTCTTAACTCCTCTGGTCCTGACTCTCATACTACCCAAGTATACTATAAATAAAACAAGGAGTATTTGGCCTCCTGTTATTAGTTGTTAGCAAGTTATGGGATGCCTGAATATGTGCAAACAACACATATTAAAATTATGGAGCTAAATATCTACCATACAATGCTTATAAAGTAACATAAAATGAAGCGTTTCTTGTCTTTTCAATCAGCCATTTCAGTGACAAGATAAGAAAAATCAACCATTCCCTTTTACTTTGTTAATAACTATATGTATTGATGGTCATCCTTATAATACATGGTTAAGAGGAAAGCAAGCAAGCAAGCAGGCAGGCAGGCAGCTGGAGCAACTATAAAATGAGAGGAGTGAAATATCTGCACAAAATTACGTATCCTGAATGGGTCTGGTTTAGTCCAGATTTCTACCCAGAGGAGTTCACTTCCCGAAAGCCTTATGACCAGTTCACCAGCATCTTTCAAATCCACTGCTAGCAGTGGTCACATGTACCTGTTTTAGGTTGCAGCTGGATAACCACTGATCATTTGTTGATTGCTTAACAATTCATTTTCACTAGCAATTAAAAGTGGGCTTGTATCCAAAGCATTTCCCTTCAGGCAGGCCTGAGAATGTAAAGGTGGAGGAGTGTATGTCCTACTCATGCCAACTGTTGAATCACATGCATAGACCAAATTCATCTTAACAAGTGAAGAATATGAGAATTAAGGGATCTACTCTATATTCTATTGTCATATAAGAATTACTATTTTTTGAGAAATCAGAACATTTTCCTCTATGGTCATTCATTGCCTCTGTTTACACAATTTAAGTATTAAGGTGGGTAGACTCATCAGCTGAGATTTAGGCTGTAGTTCCCATGTTATATCTATACAGGCTTTCCTTGGTAGAAGTGGAAGTTTCTTGTATCTGTGTCAGGCCCAGCCCAAGAACAACGATGAAACAGTCCAGTCCAGTCCCTTTATTAGCTTACACCTTATAGACAGAATCTTGCCAAACTAAATCTATACTACAGCAACTAGTGGATATACCATGAGATTCTAGGGAGTGGCTATGCTGAACCTCTTTTGCTTCCCATGCTCCTTGCGGGCTCAGCTGCCTCTTGCTTCCTCCTCTCTCCTGGAATGCACCCCCTCCTTCCTGATAGCCTTGATCTCCCACATCACTCTCCTCCTCGTAGATACATCCCATCACAGTCTACCTAATCCATAGAGGTTCAGGAAGCTGTGCCCATTACAGACTCAAATTACATGCTAAAGATATAACTAGCAATGGTGTCCTTAATTGTAGCAAACAGTGATGTCCTCACTTAGAAGGTGAGATTGGCCCCATCTCTTCCAACCTTCCAGAAGTTCTTTAAAACTTGGTTGTGTCAACAGGCCTGGGGGTTGCAAGGTAATGGTAATCTGATATGGTGGCTGCATTGTTCATAATCTGATGCTCTCTCTTGGCCTTTTCTTAATAATATTAATTTGTGTACTTTTTGTATGTTTTTAAAATTGCTTTTTATGGTCTGTTTGTATGCTGCCCAGAGTCACATCACATGAGATGGCTGGCCATATAAATATGATAAATTAATAAACAGAAGTAAATAAATAAATAAACAGAAGTAAATAGGCTCTAGCGTGACATTTAAGGGATTATACTCCACTGGCCTGTTGTGATAGTAATTTATGGTATTGCCTTTCCTGTACCTGCAATTTATATGTTCAAATGTTCTCATGCCATTACTTTTCAGCTAGATTACATCCGGCCCTCTTCCATTTCACTAAAAGGGAAAAATGAGATAGCCACTAACAATAAATTCAACATATGAGGGGACCTCCTCCTCTGATTCATCTTGGAGACACCCCCGAAGCCCTCGTGGCACTGGCTACAATTTTGCAGTAGCACATGTTTGCAGAAAAAAATGCAGTTCCTGGTCACATCAGTGAAGATTTGATTACCAGCTGCTCAAGACAAAGTTTTCATAGTTTATAAATAACTAACAGCACTTGCACAAATATTTCTAGATGACTTTCAGTTATTATTTAAGTCTCAGTAGATTAACATTCTCTATGGTTGCCCCTGTGTGTGTGTGGAAAGAGTGAGACAGTCTCATAATCTAGATTAGTCTTCCTTAGTGTGCCAAGCCTTTGGAGCTGCAGCCCTAATACATTTCAGGAGGCTCTGCTCACAGTCACTTATGCCCTTGTGACCACCTGTCTGGATTACTGCAATGCGCTCTGCACGGGGCTGCCCTTGAAGAACATTTGAAAGCTTCAGCTGGTGCAGAATGCAGCTGCATGGGTAGTAAACGGTGTTGAAAATTTGGCACATGTAACACCACTGCTTCATGAGCTGCATTGGTTGCCAGTATGTTTCCAGGTGCAATTCCAAGTGCTGGTTGTCACCTTTAAAGCCCTTCATGGCTTGGGACTGGGTTACCTGAGGGACCGTCTCCTCCCAGTTGTTTCTACCCGTCCAATTAGATATGGCAGGTTAGGCATGCTACAGGTCCCATTAGCTAAGGAATGCTGGCTGGCGGGGACCAGGAGGCCCTGCCCTGTGGAATGTTCTCCCTCCAGAGATTAGGATGTCCTTGACCCTGATGGCCTTTCGTAAGGCCTTGAAGACCTGGTTATGTGCCCGGGCCTGGGGCCCAAGTATGTTAAGGGCCTATGCCAGTGTTGTCCAAACCTGGCCACTTTAAGATGAGTGGACTTCAACTCCCAGAATTCCCCAGCCAGCCATGCTGGCTGGGGAATTCTGGGAGTTGAAGTCCACTCATCTTAAAGTGCCCAAGTTTGGACAACACTGGCATACGCCTACACACACACATGCTTGTATTGGTTTTAACTGTTTGCTCACCACCCAGAGTCACTTGTCTGAGATGGGTGGCTATAGAAATCTAAATAAATAAATAAATAGATTCCAGAATAGACAGAATGATGTGATAGTATCACCACACATGTTTTCTTCCCATTAGAGGACAGATTCATTCTGTAACTAGCCACCAGCTTGATTAGCTCTTTAATAACCACCTTGTGCAGGATGGCCATGATGCCTTTAACAGAATAACAGCTGTTAACAAATGTAATGACTACTTTTGAGAGCGCAAACTGACCATAAGGCCTGAGTCCTGTCATCATTTCACAAAGCAATGCTTGTTCCAGGAGAGCCAGCAGTTTTCTTGAGAGTTCACCTTTAATTAAAATCCCCCAGGACAAACTGGCCCATTCAGTTGTTCAAAGTAAAAGACATCCAGTCTTTGCATATTCTGGCTTTATATTAGAATTCAGAGAATCAAGGCAAGGATATTCAACACAGAGCTTGCTATTTTTGGAAACTTGAATTTCATACAATGTTACGCAAGTTTATTGATTTTTTTAAAAGAGCAAGCATGGAAGGGAAAGTTCCTTAAGTTTGGGTACAATATGTGCATGGGGTGAGGAGACTAAAATTTTCCATCTTGGGATTCCCAGTGGCTTTAGGGTGGGATAATTTTTGTTATGGCTGCAACAGGGAAAAACTAGTTCATTTCTCGACCCGTTTCCCAATGTCAGGATCATCTGGGACTCCTGGTGTTTAGAGTTTAAACACTTTAAAAGATCATGGAGTTTGTAAGGACATAGTAAGTGCAATGTTCACTGTTGTCCACAATGGGGGTCAAAAAAGGCAAGATGGCAGTCAGGGCAGTGCAGTCAAAGCCCCATCCTTTTGTATATGCATGCAAAATCCACATATGTATCAAAGGAGTGGGGTTTTAGTTGTGCTGCCACAACCACCATCTTGATTTTTTGAAACTTTACCTGGAGACCTTGGTAGCTATGTATAATTTAGCCAGCAAATAAACAAGTGGGTTGTTTGCTGGTTATGGTTGGGTCTTCCTTTTTTGTCTGCAGGTTTTTGTATGTGCAAATAAAACACTCTAGATAGGCTGTGACCTAGACAGACTACCATTGCTTCTGAGAGGTACAGAATGTAGTAGTAGCAGGATGGAAGGATCCTGGGAGTCCATGGAATTTCCATGCCATTTTCAAATCTGGCTACCCAGACACTGGCACACCACTTGGAACCCCCAAGTACCACAAGCTTGCATTGCTGAAATTTGATTGCAAAATTTTGCCAGCATAAATTTAACTTTTTTTTTTTTTTTAAAGATCTGGGGTAGTTGATGAGATGTAAATGGCAGCAATTTGTATCTGGAAGGCCTGCCTTTTCCATCTCTGGCTCCAGAACCTGCCAAGGAACCCAAAATGGATCAAAATATTTTGTCCTTCCCTTGTCACTGCCTTCATAGTTTTACCTGGTGGCCCCTAGCAGTGCTCAGGAAGATTGGGCAGTTGAGTTGTGGTCTCTGGCCCTTCAAATGTTGCTCATTTCTGACACTGTAAATTAATCTCAGTGCCAGAAAAGATAAAAGAGGTAGCTATATCTTTTGCAGATAGCTCACAGTTTTGATTTACCTGGAGGATGTTCTTCTTACATATATAACTCTATCTTCATTTTATCCTAGTTTTTTAAAAAATCAAGATCATATGTTTAGGCTTTTTCAGAACAAGTCATTTATCTCCTTCCCTTCATATTCTAACCAGGAACTACAAAGTCAGCTAAGAGGAGGCAGCTGGACTGAGTGAACCAGCAGCAGGTTACCTCTCATTGCACTAGATGGCTTCCAAATGTATGTTCCTTCAGGCGACTGTGCTTTCTACTTATTCATAAAGCAGCACCTGTTGCCCATCTTCTAGCTACTACTACTTCCAGTCCATTCCCTGGGGCAAGAGTATCACTGACGGGTCTACAACAAACACTGGCAACATGCCTAACTTCTGCAGCCATCGTTGTTCATTCCTGGTCATCCAGAAACAACACAACAAAGAACAGAAGTTGGGCAGATCTGTCTTCCTATTACTGTAGAATTCAAAGAATATCTTATGCTGTCTGGGTATTATTTTAATTGGTTGTCAAGTATAGGTTTATCTCCAATGTTATACTGTTGAAGGCTTCAGAAGCCAGAGAGTTCCAATTAACAATTGTTAATAAATCTCCAGTGCAGGGAACACTTCCCAAAAATCTAAGGTAAGTTAGCTCTCTGTAATGGGAAGAATTGCAAAGATCTAAAATCTCCAACTCATGTCTAGGGAGGTGGTGACTTTCCCAGTGTTCCTGAATTACCATCTATTATCATCAAGTATTGATCATGCTGGTTGAAATTGTTGATGTAATTCAGCCACATATGGATGACAGCTGATCTTCTGCCTCTGCTGTAAGCAACAGAGCAAATGTGATATTTCTATAATAATTATATTTCTATAATAATCTTTGATTTGGGCAATATGGTAATAGGAATTCTGAAATGTTTTTCAAAGTGAGTGTTTTCCCATCCTTCTACAAGCATTGATGTTTTCTTACTGCACAGCATTTTTCTCTGGACCACTTTCTCCTCCCTTTTAGTCCTCTTTAGTTTGGGCAGCAGTTGGAGCCAAGTTGGCATGCCAAGTGGAGAATCTCTTTGAGTTTATGCCTGTGATGCAATGTATCTACGAAGGGGGAGGTGATGTGAGGGACTGCAATAATGTAGCAGGTTCTTAAGAAGGAGGGAGCAAGAAGTGGGACAAGACAAGAGACAGTACAGTCCAGAGCAGGAGCGTGGGAAAAGGAAGAGATTTAGGATAGCCACTTCCTAGAATCTCCCAGGATATATCCACAAGGTTAGAGTAGTACAGATTTAGTCTGGCAAGGTTCTGTCTATATGGTATAAGAATAAAAGAACTGAAACTTGGCTGGACTGTTTCCCTGTTGTTCTTGGGCTGGGCCTGACAATGCCTTACATATTACCAATATGTATGAATTTAGATCTAACCAGAGGGATGAACATTCATCAGGGATATTCTGAATTGTATTCCAGACTTGCACACATCTCTGACCCATCAGGTACACTATTCTGCCAGCACTCTATATTGATGGAACATGGATACAAATTCACAAGAAAAGCTTAAGAAGGAACTTTTGCTACATAACAGCAATAAGGAAATTGTTCTCTGTTTATTTTGAACTACAACCTTCCATGAGCATGCTGTGGTAAGGGATTATGGAAATAGTCCCTAAACACACCTGAAATGAATGGTTGCCTTATTCTGCAATACTGCAACCACATCCTACCCTTAGCTAAGTCTCCTACCACTACGGGGAGGATACATGTGAACCTCTACCCAGCCCTTAGAAAGAGGTGAGGTCTGTCAGGACTTCACCTCCATTGTCACTACATTCTTGGGACACTGCTGAGGATTCAGAAGGTCAGGGAGAGAGGAATTGATTAAGTAATAGCATGGTTGGAGTAGGGGAGACTATCATGTGAATCAGGAGATTGCCACCTTAGCTTTTCAGACTTTTAGTACATTTTAATTGTACCTTCTATTGTATTTTCAAGAGCTTTGCTCCTCTTTAGAGGTTTCTTCTGAGGTGTTGTTGTTCTACTTGTTTTCATTGTTTTAACAATTTTCAAATGTCCACTGGAAAAACAAATTATTCATAAATGTGTTCAGTGAATAAAAACATGGAGCTTGGTGTAAGGACTAGGATAGGTTGAGCTAAGTTTATAATATGGATGATGAATATTGTCATCCCATATTCTCGGGCCTGGGGTTGATGTGTTTCCAGGGCCCCTGGTTTGGTTTGATTTGTAATGGATTATTTTAGTCCAGGCTCCATATGGGGATGTATGTTATTAATGGTTTTTAATGTTTTGGATTTGGATTTTTAAGCTGCCCAGAATCAAAAATTACAAAATATAAAGACCTACAAATAGAAATAGAATGATTGTAGCAAAAGAAAGCAAAGATAGTACCAATAGTTATAGGCGCCTTAGGTGTGATCGCAAAACATCTGGAGTACCACTTGAAGATCATCGGCATTGACAAAATCACCATCAGTCAGTTGCAAAAGGCAGCTTTACTTGGAACAGCTTACATCCTGCGACAATACTTTTAACACCATCAAACAGCATCTGCCTATCCCAGGTCCTTGGGAAGGACCTGATAGGTGGATAAAAATGCCAAATCCAGTCTAAACATCTGGCTGACTGCGCAACAACCATAATAATAAATGAAAAGCAAACATTTTCCTTGATGGAGTATTCAGATAGCTTGGAACATTTACAGTGCTCTGTTAGTGTATCTGCTCTGGAAAAATATTTGTACTGCACTTCCTAAAGCCCGACACAAACATCACATTGCATCTCACTCTGCTCTAACTAGGATAGTGCAAAGCATTTGAAATGGGCACTGTCCAAAAGCATGTTAGCATGAGTGAAGCGCATCTTCTTGAATTTTCAAATTAGTCATTTTCTTCAGAGGGTTTATAAGGCTGCTTGGAAGACCTTCCCTAACTGTGCATGTGTGTGTGTGCTCACATATAGACAACACACTGCTACTGCCAGTGAAACAAAGTGGCTGTTCATACCCACACACAGGCATCTGCCTGTGGAGGGAATCAGGGAGAGCCTTTGAAGCAGCTGCCCCAAGGTTTTCGGGGGACATGGCTGCTTTGATGCTTCATGGAATGGTGCTTTGTTCATGATAACATTCTTTATGAAGACCCTCTTTCGAGTGCTCTGTGCAGCCCAAGTTTTAACCATTGCCTTTTTCTTTTGCTCCTGGCAAAGGAAAACTCTCTTCTCAGTTCACCATTTTGAACAAGTATAACATTGAGATTCAAACAAAATACTGAGAATTCATTTCCCTTGTGTTGTGAAGGTGATAAAATCTTGGCTGGGAAGCTGAGAGAACATTTATTTTGCACTGTTGTCACCCTAACACTATTAAATCTCCAGTCTCTTAATCTCTCCCATTTATTCACTTTAGAGTTTATGACATAATGAATTAAAACCACATCAGATTAACATCTTCTTTAAACTCAGGGATCTTTAAAAACACACACACACACACACACACACACACCTCTCCCGCCACTACCACCCCAAAAAACTGCAAAAGAAGGAAGTAAGTTTTAAAAGTTATTTTTTGAATGCCAAGGTTATATTATACTTGGGAATTGGCTCATTGTTGTTTGCTTATATTATCATTGCCCAGAGTTTATAGATTTTACTTCTAATTTTATCCCTGTATGACTTCTATTATTTTTGGCTTGGTATTGCATGGCTGGGTAAGTCATATGCCCTTTTCCCCCCATTTTAAATAATAGTATTTAGTGGCAGTCTCCTTTTAAACATGGTCTCCATCTAAGAATAGACAAGTGTGGGGGAGGTTTATGTAAGTGGTAAGTTTGAACATTCAAGAACAGTTCCAATTTAACTAGTAGATTTTTTAAGCTGAATGTTGAAGAATATATATTAGATAGAAATGTTAAGCTTTTCATACTTAATGTCAGCTTGCGTGATCAATGTCTGCCATTCCCAATTTTATATGGTCCAACCCCAAATTCTGCAGACCAAAACAACTTTTTTTTTTTTTAATATGTATATATTAACACAGTGGGCCTTACAATAGTTGGAGCTAATTTGAATCAAACCTCTGTACAGGTAGTCCTCAACTTACAACCACAATTGGGACTGGAACTTCCATTGCTAACCAATACAGTCGTTAAGTGAATTGTGCTCCATTTAATGACCTTTTTGCCACAGTGGTTAAGTGAATCAGGTGGCTGTTAAGTGAATCCAGATTCCTCCATTGACTTTGCATGTTGGAAGCCCCCTGGGAAGGTCGCAAATGGTGATTATGTGATCCTGGGATACTACAACTGTCATAAATACCTGCCAGTTGCCAAGTGCCCAAATTTTGATCATGCGACCACAGGGACACTGCAATGGTCGTAAGTGTGAGAATCAGTTGTAAGTCACTTTTTTTCAGTGTCATTGTAACTTCAGATTATATTTTTGGATTCATAATATTTGGCATGATTAGAATTGATTGATTGATTATGTGCCATCAAGTCTATGTTGATTATTAGCGATCACATAGATAGCTTTTCTCCAGTAGGATCTATCCTCAGTCTTCCAATGGTGTACTCATCATGGTTGTAATTGAGTCCATCTACCTTACTGCTGGTCATCCTCTTCTCTTTCCTTCCATTCTTCCTAGCATTATAGACTTCTCCAGAGAGCTAGGTCTTTGCAGAATGTGTCCAGAGTATTATAATTTGAATCTGGTCATTTGTGCCTCAAGTGAGAACTCTGAACTGATTTGTTTGTTGTTCTATAGAATTCTCAGGAGTCTTCTCCAACACCAAACTTCAAAAGCATCAATACTCTTCCTACGCTGCTTCTTCAAAGTCCAACTTTCATTTCCATGGAATGTCACAGGAAAAACTGTTGCCTGCATGATTCTGATATTTGTAGATATAGGTACATCACAGCATCTAAATATCTTTTCCCATGCTTTCATAGATATTTTACTGAGTGCTTTTCTGTGGCTTATTTCTTGACTGCTGGTTCCTTTACTGTAGATGATCCTGAAAAGCAGACGAATCCTTGCCATTTAGTTTAATGAGGCAAATATTTATTTATTGGTCTGTTGAGTTATTTATGTTACAATATTTGTAGCTGACCCCAGTCCAAATGGACTCTGGGTGGACTACAACTACACGAGAAACAACCATGCATTTATACAGAGAAGCAAGCTTTTGATAATATCAGATTTGTAATCAGTGTTGTTGCTCTAACTCAAAATAGACAGAACTCAGCAGTTATAATTTCTTTGGATGCTGGGAAAGCTTTTAATGTGGCTTCTGGAAAGCTTTTTCTTATTTTGGGTTCCTTCAGTTTTAAATTTTGGATTGGGTATGAGATTGTCGATCTCTAAATCACAAGGAATTGTTAATGGTATGCCCTCTTTTGGATTAAATTTATGTCACGGTAAACATCAAAGATCCTTTCCATCTTCCTTTCTTTTTTAAATTTGGTTTTATAACCTCTTACCTCAATAATTAGAAATTCTGAAAACATGAATGAATTTACAGTAGAGGGCCAGGGCATAAGATTCTACCACAGAGATGATAAGTTTTAGAGACAGACCAGAGATTTCTATTTCTAATTGATTTCATTAATGTAGTTTGGAATTTTGTCTGGTTACGATAGAAATTGATACCCCTGGTTCATAGCAATAATTTAGACAAGTATAAAGATTGGGATTTAAGTTTATGGTTCTGACTCCTTCATTTATCTTGATAAGAATTCCCAGGAAGCTTTCTAAAGTGGCAAATTTTCCCCTATTTTTATATAAATGAAAGAAGATTTGGATTTGGATTCATTTAAAAATAATTAAGATAAATTTAGCCTCAAGGGTAATTTACATTTTCAGAGACTTCTGTGTTTATTCCATCACATTATTTCAAACACATTTTCAAAGTATTGAATACATTTGTTTGGGAAGGGCACCTTGCAAGACTTTCATTACACAAATTACAATTATCTATCTGGTAAGGTGGATTAAACTTTCCATGGTTTCGTTATCATTAGGAATTCATTCTCTCTTCAGTCTGGCTAGAACAGAGAACTTCAGGACATTATCAAATCGGTCATTTATGGCCCCTGCTTGAGCTTTTCTGGGATATGCTCAAATTTAACAGATTCATAGGCTACTGTTTTTGGTTTGAAAAAAATGAGGCCATATTAATGCAATACTTGTTTCTAATAGATGTGATGTCTAGTTTGCTCTATCGTTTCTCTTCCATGAGTTCAAAGTGCTCACATGGGGACAAAATGACCTTGTTTGTGTGTAGGATCCATCAATGTGGAATCTTATGTCATGACACCTAGAAAAAATATGGGAATTGTTCTTGGTTATTTTCCCAAAGTACTACGCTGTTCCCTGAATAATATGGATTGAACAATCTGTTCTAAAGAACTAAATCTATTACAACTCATTGTGAAGAGGTTTAATAAAGGACAATACATTTAATTATAGCAATAACTCAGGATCATCTTTTTTAAAACTGAAAACAATTTCATTTAAAAACACCGCATTTCCAAACTTACAAGCAGGTGTCACTTTGGGAATGACATCAGCAGTACAAGTATAACCAGTTTAACCGCCAAACATAAATGTCTATAAACATTCTTTTCATGGGTTCATGTTTAGGCTGGATTTCAAGTTCTTTTTCCCCCCAAAATAAATTCCATTGTATGTAACTTTTGGCAGGCTAAACAGCTGGCCTAGAACATAGCAGGGAGCCTTGTTTTCATAGTTAATCTCAAAGTTTCACGATTGGTCTTCTCAACTATGTTTCCATAAAAAACTAGAATCCTTTCAATGGATACAGTTCAGATTGTTTCCAGCTGTTCTAATATCCTGGATTAGAGTGTAATTCTCTCCTCCATTCCCTTTTGCCATATCCAGATTTCACATTTCAATTTTGACTGCTTTCCAGTATATTTTTGTATTTAGAAAACAAGTTGGATTCCACCCCCACCCCACAATATTGTTAAGATCTCCAAATGTCTGAAAGCCTTTTTATGCATATATACATCCTATTCCTGATACCAAATGTATAATTGGTATCTCATCTCATGACCCCAGTGTCCTAATTTTGCTATTTCTCACCTTCTAAATAAGCAAAAATGAGATAAACTAAGCATTTATATAAAATAGAGATGAATGGCTTATGTCTTTCCCATGAATGAAGAGATTTTATTATCCTTACCTGAAAAATAAGAGCTGGTTCCTAAGCCACTTAGTCAAGTTTCGTATCTAGATCTGAAAGCAACTTTCTGCAAAGCACTTTTTCACTTGTACCATCAGCAGTGTCTGGGGTGGGGTGGGGGCAAGTAGGACAAAATGCAAAAACAGCTTCACACACATACAAGGGGATGGAGCTTTGGTATGATGAGAGAAGCAAGCTCCTGAAGACAGCTATATGTATAATGGCTTACTATCTGGACTAGTATTGTTAGTGATATTAATGCTATTAATTGAGAAATGATGGAGTGAATTGTTCCGGAAACAGAACTTAATGGACTCTTTTTGGTACCATTATGATTCAGTGGCTAACACTGGTGATTTACAAATCAGTCTGTTTCATGTCAGTATTACATGGGTTTTATCTGTGACTGTTAAAAACATGAAAATGTATATTTAAGTTAAATGCACTTTTCTCCTCTCCCCCCCCCCCAACCAAAATGCATTTTTCTATTAATTTCTTCCTTGCATTTCTGTAGCCATCGTCTGGGGCTAGGAACTGCATTGCAAAATTCAAAAACATGGACAGTCCAAAGGAGATAAAAAATTTTGATCTGTGAATTAGTTCAGAACTAGTGCTACATCCAAAATGCTAAACTGGTCAAGGGAGTGTTAAGAAGAAGAGAAAAAAGAAGCCAGAGCATGTGAAGACAGGAAAGAAAAGACAGCTTATTCAAAGAGCTGACTGGTATAGCACCACAATATGGTTTAATGCAAACTCTTCAGCTCATTGACCTTTTCTTGAAGTTTCAGATTGTTCATTGACACAAAACATTTATTATATGAAAATAATTTAATAAATACTACTTCAACTAATAGTACTATGAATAAATATAATAATAGAGACAACTCAAGGCCACTCTTGTTGGCAGCCAACCATCCAGCCCTGGGTAACACTGTCTTGCTGCTAGCAACTTCATCTTCAGGACTAGAAACTGGCATGGAGCTCTACAGAGACCCCAAAAGATTAATTGACCCCAATCGGCCTTCCATCGTTTATCAACCACCTATTGACCCCCAGGCATTTATCAACCCCTTAGATAGTCCCATCAACCCTTGAGTTCAATATTGTCCACTTTGGAGAACCTTGGTTTAGCATTACAGTGCACTTGAATCAACTCCAACCTTTTCATGTGTTTCTATATAACACGTTCTGTTCAACAACATGCACCGAACAGATGAAGCGTGTTTCAGGCATTACATGTTTGCTATTGGAGAGCTCCTCAGAACTCACATTAAGTGCATTTTTTGAGCCTAATTTCAATGTATTCGAATAATTCCATTGACTTTGAGGCATCCCCTCACTGAGAAGATTGGAGTAAACAAACATTAGCAAGATTAAGGAATTGGTTTAAACAAAACCAGTGATTGGATGTCATCTTTAGCTTTCATGACATGAAAAGCTTTACTTTAAAAGGATAATATTAAGTATTAAATGTTCCCTTCCAAGGGAGAGAAAGGCAACCATATTGCTTATAGGCATTTTGGAGCTCTAAAGCTGAATTGCTCACAAAACAGATGCTATTAAATCCTTAGACAGAATTTGTAAGGGTATTAACTGACGTCTGATTTGCTTTTTAAGCATAACGTGGTATCTACACAAGGGAGGACCACAAAATTAATGCATGTTTGGCATGTATGCTTGAGTGACTTTACTAAGCACCCAGGAAATCTACATGACACATTTGAAATCAGCAACAGCTGGTGCAGGGCAGACAACCACAGTGAAGACACATGCTACAGCGATTAGGGTATTAACCTTGCTCAGCCCAACAATTAGAATGATAATATGCAAATGCACTAAAGAGAAAAATGTAGTCTATCAAAATGCTGGCTTAATTTTCAGGCCCCACTGAGTCTTTTAGTATTCACAGCACTCTGAAAGGCTAGGAGCATGATTGCAGCTAAATGGCTAAGCATATGCTTCTTGCTTCTGGCATCTAATGAGCTTAGCAATTGATTTGTTGGTCCATAAGGAATGCTCTGATTCTTTATGGATTATCCAGATATGTAGCAGCTAACAATCAATTAGGAGATTTTGTACATTGATTTAATCATGGTTTGTTGTAACTATAGTTTATTGACTAAGCCATAATGGCTTGGCTTATACAACACAGTTACTCATACAGCATGATTTAAAAATTAATGTGGATGGATTCCTACAACATACAAGCCCCAAGTCAACCAAAGCATGTTATCATTTAAGACAATATGGGAATCCAGTCAATGACTAATTCACAACTAGGTAACATCTTCAGTGCTAGAAGGAAATGGGGTTTGCTTAAAACCATAGGACTTACCACAGAGACCCAAGAAAAGGCAGGCAATCATACCACAGATCAGAAGAACACAGAATCAGAACCAACTCAAAGCAGAGGACAGAGCAGCCCTCAATAGCCTAAGGAAGGACCAAACCATCCTCCTCCTCCTAGCAGACAAAGGCCAAACCACAGTTATCATGGATATATCACAACACATACAAAAAGCCAAAGAATTATTGGAGGACAAAGAAACCTACATCCCAGTAAATACCAACCTCATACAGAAATTAGACAATCTGATCAAGCGAGCCCTTAACAACTTAACCAAGAAAGGCCAAATCACAAAAAAGAGTGACGAATGAAAAGCAGTTGGACCCATCCTTCCACACTTCTATGGACACCCAAAATTATACAGATCTGACATACTTATCTGAGCACGTTACAAGGAACCCCAACATACAACATAGAGAAAGAACTTACAAAAAAGCTTGGACATCTTACAGAGTGGAACAAATATTCTTTCAACTCTCCGCTACAGTACCTCCAGAAAATCAAAGATCTAAAAATAGATAAAGATGAAATTATTGTTTCATTCAATATCACAGCAGTCTTTACATCCATAGACCCAGAACTAGCAAAAGAATCCATCGCAGCAGTACTACACAGTGCACCCAACCTAACCAAATATACTAAGATTGAAATACCCAGAATCACAGACCTCATCAACCTCTGCCTCACTACCTACTTTCAGTTTGATGGACAAATATACCAACAAATCAGAGGAACACCCATGGGATCACCACTCTCAGGACTCATAGCAGAGATTGTAATGCAGCGTCTTGAAACTATAGTACTTCCACGCATACAACCAAAGTATGGATGTGGTTTGTAGATAACACCTTCATCATAATAAAAAAAAGAACTAGAGAAGACACATGAAACTATCAACAGCTTCAAAGGAATAAAATTCACAAGGGAAGAAGAAAACATATTACCCTTCCTGGATATCCACATCAGCAGAGGAAATGACAGCAAATTAGAAACACAAATCTATTGGAAAGAACTCACACTAACCAAGGGTTCCATTATCAAAGTAACAAGCCAACCTCTTACAAGAGGAGCTGTGTAAGAGCATTATTCAGATGAGCATGAATGCAATGCAGCAACCCAGAACAGCAGAAAAAGGAAACAGACCACCAACTAAAGCCTCCAAAGCATCTCAAGTAAACCAAAGAACCCAGTAGCCCAAGAAGAAAAAACAGGAGTCATCTACAACATACACTGTAAGGACTGTAACAGCCACTATGTAGGACAGACAGGCAGAAGACTTGCAGAGCACATCCATGAACACCAACTAACACTCAGAAGACACACTGTAAACTCCTTAATCTCACAACACATGGACAGACTCAACCATAGTTTCAACTGGGAAACTGTCAGCATCTTAGATCAAGCTAAATCCAAAAATGCAAGGGAATTCCTGGAAGCTTGGTATTCAGACAGGTCAGCCATCAACAGGCACATAGAGATAAACAACATCTACACACTATTCAAAAGAGACAATGAAAAGGAAACAAAAAGTCCAGAACACCTCCTGGCCAGCAATCAACACCCAAATAAGCAGGGATTAACACCAGGATTAACACCAAACAATCAAGCAGTAAATGATACCCTAATCAAGGAACTACCAACTCAGACAGACAATCAAGCAGTAAACAACAGTCTAATGAAGGAAATACCAATGCGAAAACAACACCCCCACCACCACTGACAAGGCAAGCTACTGTATATAAACAGTGATGAGCAAACCCCACTCTCTTCTAGCACTTAACATGTTACCTAGTCAGTTAATGAAATGTCTACAAAAAACAACCAAGCTCGGACAACCCCAAGGACTCCACAGGATAAGAATGGCTATACTAGTTATGATCATCTCATCCCTTTATGCTAAAAGATGGGATATTGAGAATAAGGAGGCATAGCCCATATAAAATAATTTAATATGATATTTAAAATATATTCAATAAAGTCATGGAGGATAAGAATGGCTATACTAGTTATGATGGCAATATTCAATAATCTTGGAATATCCTTTACTGGCAAACAATAAGGGGAGGATTCTATTGTCCACATGTCTTCCACTAGACCTTCAGGAGGCACCTGATTAACTAATGTGAGAAACAGGAACCTGAACTAGATGGAAGCCTCAGTTTCATTCAGCAGAATTCTTACTATATTCATACTATTTACCTATTAAACAAAAAACAAAACCACCTAGATGAACCTTCACCGAAATATGCCTTGGCTACACACATGCCAGTACCACAGATCTGTGTACTTTTGGTTTAAAACACTGAGTCAGTCAAGCTGCTTTTATAATAAAATGAACAGCTTGTAAAATATCCTGGCAGTTTTTACAGTAGGTGACATGGCTAAACAAACAACAGACAAAGATCTTACAATTTCATTAAAATAATTTACTTCTCACTCAACCAGAATACTGAGGTGTGAATTGTCCTTTTTCAGTTATTCATTCACAGGCCTATCATTAATCATAAAGAATGCAGAACTCCTGACTTCCCCTATTATGTAAGGTCCTACCTCTTATCACTCTTTATTTCTTCAAGTTACTTTGTTTCACCTGCCTCTTCTTTTGTGCTTTTTCTGATGCCAATTTTTGGGCAACTGACTCCAAAGGCCTGTTTTTAATAAGGAGAGGGGGAGCAGAGGTTTCATCTTCATGGAGGTTTATCCAGATTCTTTGTTTTTAAGAGCAATGTCTGCAATTTAACAGGCTGTGTTGTTGTTGTTGTTGTTAAACTGACCAGGAATTATTTACAATGTAAGAACAAATAATTTTATTCTGGTAAAATATAAAGGCATTTTAGATTATAGCTCAGACATTTTCACAGGAAAAAATGGGGGGGGGGGGTACCAGTTTCAGAAAAGAATTTTAGATCCTTCCTGTTAACTTTATGCTAACTTTTTGCCAGTGTCACCTAAAAATAGATATTTGCTCTTACATTTCTTAGATGATAGAGAGAGAGAGATGATGATGATGATGATAATGATGATAGAGAAGATAGATAGATAGAATCTATCTATCTTCTCTATCTTCTCTATCATCTATCTATCTATCTATCTATCTATCTATCTAAGTTATGTGGGGTGAGCCAGAGTTGCACTGTGTATCATTATTATTAGATTTATACCTTGTCTTTTTGGAGGAGTCAACTCAAGAAGGCAAACATACTAATATTCTTGCCTCCTATTTTCCCACAACAACAACCCTGAGGTGAGTTGGGCTGAGAGTCATCCCAAAGTCATCCAGCTGGCTTTCATGTCTAATGGAGGCCTAGAACTCATGGTCTCCTGGTTTCTAGGCCAGCACCTTATTTGCTACACCAAACTGGCTTTCATACTTCAGAGATGAACCTATAATGGAGGAAATCCTTGGTGAGACTTGCAATGCATTCTCTCTTCTCAGAGGGACCACAGAGGCTACATTTCTGTAATTGCCATGTTTTTAGAAAGAAAGCTGGCTGCTATCTGATAAAGTCCCCCATCTCCTGTGTAACACTTTGCAGAGGCAGGTGAAGATCATGTTTGGAATTTGCTAAAATGTCTTTAAAATACATACCATTCTTGCTTTAGGGGATGGATTCTGTATAATGCACAGCATAACTGTGAACATCACATGAAGATCTCAAGCAAATCCCTGATAAGCTGTCCCTTGAATAAGCATTTTTCCATGGTGTTTTTAGGTAGTTGGACCCAGCTGGAAAAGAAAGCTCTACAGATAATGGCAATTTATTATTTTTAGGAGGTTCTTTAGATATGAATAGAAAATGCTAGCCCAACTGGGAAAAGAATCCCTTATATAATGCTAGTAATAACTGTGTAGGTTAACATATATCTGACATTAAAAAGCTACATATTAATTTTATCTTGAAATGCAGAAAGAGTAATGAATTCTACTTTTTTTTTCCCCCCTGTCCAAAGGAAAAGCTTCAGTTTTTAATATTTCACAGCCTAGAGTAAACCGAACCATCTCCCTAGTGCTTTATGGCAATTTAGTCATTATGAATCACTCATCCTCTAATATCATGGCTTCTTTATTTGAAACTAAATATCTCCTCTGAAAGTAAAGTCTGCACATACAATCACCCAAGTGCTAGGCAATCTGCAGTGATCTCACCAACTGTCTATAACATTGACTTTATCTCATTAGGCTGTTGACAAAGTTAACCCAGTGCTCTGGTCTTTGCTTTCCAAGGATATAGATATAAATAAGAACAAAGCTATGAAAAATTTGCATGTGGTGGAACATCCAGATTCCTACAGTGGTAATTACTAGCAGGGAAACATTTTATCTTTGAAGACCAGCTTTGCTGTAGGACTCTATGAAGAGCTGTATAATGGGGAGGGGAAAATCTTTAACCCTTATCTCCTATGTTGATTCCTTAATGGCATTTAAAATGAAAAGATGGGTTTCAAGCCATTTTGACTTCTCACAACAGCAAGATATGCAGGGAGGGGCAAGGGGGGGGTCACGGCGAGGCAAGCAGCATTGTGACATCACAATGTAGTCAGTCCCCGTTCTTTTCTATACCCATTGCAGTGATGCATAAATGCCCCAAACAGGCAGAGCTTGTGGAGCAACAAGGCTTCTGCCCTTCTGGTGAAAGCAGTGAGAGCTTATGCACACTGCTGTCTCAGTGCTGTATTAGAGTGCTGCTGCTTTGATATCCTTCTTGTTGGGGAGAACTCATGTTGCTCTCAGTGAAACTTTCTCATCTACGTCCCCAAAAGCATTTTGAATAGATCCCTTAAAAAAAAGGTCTTTTACAGCAAGTCTAATATGAGTAATTTTGCCCTGGATGGCCCTGTTGTAGCATGCCACCATAGCTGTATTGATGCTCAGCCCTAAGGATGTGAAAATATTGGATTGCACGCCCCTGTGTTTCATATGTGAGATCAGCAGAGGCCAGTCATACAGTCCACTCTAAATGGGCCTCTGCTCGTTCCTTTCTGAATGGTTTGTCTCTGGGGTTTGTATGATGCATCTTTTTTTTTTTTCTTCTTCTTCTTCCCAAAGAACAGCATTAAGAATGTATACACTTCAGGAGATGGCAACAGACCTGGGAAATGTCCATGCTGTTCTTTATGGAATATGTGAAAAAAACGTTTAATCTCCAAGCCAGATTAGTTGCCAAGACAGGCCATATAATTTGGGTTGAGATTGCTTACAAAGCCTATACAGAATCAGACTTTCTAGGGTTGCACACAATTCATTTGCCAGCTGTGATCTTTCCTGGAACAGGAGATACTGTGAAAATATATAGTTGGTTTACAAAAAAACAAAATGTATTATTGCAAATGGGAAAAACTATGGTGATTATAACCAGTGGAGCACTGTTGCAGCTAACTTGTACTAAGCCTTCCACTAAGCTGTTCTATCATTTTCTCTCTGCAGGTAGAGAGGAAATGACCCAGTCCATTGGACGAGCAACAACACGTTTGATTCAGTATGTATTAGCAGCTATAGTATCACAAGAAATCGCCACCTGCTATTACTAGCATATATCACCAGAAACTATTGAAATGTTATAATCTGCAAGCATTTCCATAAATCTTATCTACACCCTTTCCTCAAGAAGCCATCATTTGACCTATTGACCTAAACAATTATTGACTTGCCTCCAACCTGCCTTTCTTAGATCAGTTGCAAAGAAGGTAGTTGACTTCAACTAGAAAAGGCAATGGGGGGGTGGGGCTGATATTCAGAATCCTTCCAGCCAGAGTTTAAGCCTGAGCATGGAATGTAAACCACATTTAGTGCTCTTGTGGATGACCCATAGAGGGACCTGGATGGGGACAGTGAATTTCTCTGGTCCTGTTAGATCTTTCAACAGCATTCAATACCATCAACTATGGAATATTTTGGGACTGCTATGAGAGTTGGGGATTAGAGGCACTGTTTTGCAGTGGTTCTGTTCCTTCCTGAGTGGGTGATTCCTGATGGTGTTATTGGAGGAGGAGAGGACAAGCCCTTGAATATTCCAATTTGGAGTGCCTCAGGGCTCAGTTCTTTTCCCCATTCTTTGTATTTCCTTGATTAGGGCATTGTTTACTGCTTGATTGTCTGGTGTTAATCCTGGTGTTAATCCCTGCTTATTTGGGTGTTGATTGCTGGTGAGGAGGTGTTCTGGTCTTTTTGTTTCCTTTTCCTTGTCTCTTTTGAATGGTAGATAAATGTTGTTTATCTCTATGTGCCTGCTGATGGCTGACCTGTCTGAATACCAAGCTTCCAGTAATTCCCTTGCATTTTTGGATTTAGCTTGATCTAAGATGCTGACAGTTTCCTAGTTGAAACTATGGTTGAGTCTGTCCATGTGTTGTGAGATTAAGGAGTTTTCATTGTGTCTTCTGACTGCTAGTTGGTGTTCACAGATGTGCTCTGCTAGTCTTCTGCCTGTCTGTCCTATCTTATCTTATCTCTATGTGCCTGTTGATGGCTGACTTGTCTGAATACCAAGTTTCCAGGAATTCCCTCACATTTTTGGATTTAGCTTGTCTTCTGACTGCGAGTTGGTGTTCACGGGTGCACTCTGCTAGTCTTCTGCCTGTCTTTCCTACATAGTGGCTGTGTATGTTGTAGATGACTCCTTACAGTGTATGTTGTAGATGACTCCTGTTTTTTCTTCTTGGGCTACTGGGTCCTTTGGTTTACTTAAGATGTTTTGGAGGGCTTTAGCTGGTTTGTGTGCTATGGTCATGTGGTTGGAATAGTCTGTTGGTTGTTTCTGAGATGTTTCTGATGTATGACAGTGTTATCTTTTTCATAGCTTGTGTTGGTTGTGCTATAGCAGGTTGAATGGTCAGGCACTTTTTGATAAAGTTGTGTGGGTATCCATTTTGTTGGAAGATATTGTATAGGTGCATTTGCACTCATCTGAATAATGTTCTTACACAGCTCCTCTTGTGAGAAGTTGGGTTATTACTTTGGTAATGGAGTACTTGGTAAGCGTGGGTTGTTTTTTGATAGACTTGTGTTTCTAATTTGCCGTTATTTCCTCTGCTGATGTGGCTATCCAGGAAGGGTAGTGTATTATTGTTTTCTTCTTCTCTAGTGGATTTTATTCCTTTGAAGATGTTGTTGATAGTTTTACATGTCTTCTCTAGTTGTTCCTTTTTTATTATGATGAAAGTGTCAGGTATACATACTGGATCCATACTTTTGGTTATATGTGTAGAAGTGATACAGTTTCTAGATCCACATTATAATCTCTGCTATGAGTCCTGAGAGTGGTGATCCCGTGGGTATTCCTCTGATTTGTTGGTATATTTGTCCATCAAACTGAAAATAGGTAGTGAGACAGAGGTTGATGAGGTCTGTGATTCTGGGTATTTCAGTCTTGGTGTATTTGGCTAGATTGGGTGTTTGTGTAGTACTGCTGATCTGTATTATTTCGCTAGTTCTTGGTTTTCAATCATTCTTATCCTCCATGACTTTATTGAATATCTTTTCAGTATCACATTTAATTATTTTATATGGGCTATGCTTCCTTCTATCTATTCTCAATATCTTATCTTTTAGCATAATGGGATATGATCATGAGTAGTACGGTTATGATAGAAGGAAAATGCTCATTTTTTCCAAATGTCTGTCATGTCTTCCCTTTCTTGCCTTTTTCTCTAAAGCAAATCCTCCCTCCCCATATCATTGCATTCCCCTGTGCATTTTGGGTATCTTCTCTACAATATTCCAGGGGCCCAGAGTCATTGAGAGTCAGGCGGCATACAAGATGGTGATGGTGATGATGATGATTGGATCACATATTTGTACAAAGGCATAGCAATATTAGCATAAGGTTCAACTTCATATTGGCTTGCATGGAAGTCTTCCAGGTTAGAGATCCTAACTTGCATAGAATAGTGTGAGCATGCTTGGAGTAAAACTAGGCTTTGGTTATACTCACTAATACTCTCTGTACTATTACTAGGGAATGCTTCCTGTGGGATGGGTGCTACTAAAGCTAGTAACCTAGTCTATAATATTTCTAACTTATTAAAATGCTTGATTGACCAAAGCCATGAGAGGAGGCAAAAGTCAATATGTATGGGTCCATCTGGTAACAACCATGACATATGGAAGATTGTGACTTGGAATGTAAGAGGACCATGTGATAAAAAACATAATTAACTAAAGAAATGAAATTGATATTTTGTGTGTCTGTGAAATTAAGAGAAAGGAGAAGGGTGCAATAGATCTTAGTAAAGGGGCTTGAATTTGTGGAGCAAAATTGATGAATGCATGGAGGGAAGAAAAGATGTAGATTAAATTATGAGTTAAAGGGTTAAAGTATGTATCAAACATTTAGAATATTATTGATATTGTTGTGGGTGACTTGGAAGCAGGAATTCATAGGTTGGTGATCAATGCATATTATGCTCCATTAAAGTGATAATTTAAGATTCAAGGGTGGCACTGGGAAAAGTTGTTCAATGTGCTGAATGAACACCAAACTAGGGGGAAAAGATACTGTATTAGGTGACACAGTGATGAGACAAAATCATACCAGAAAAGTGATTGGGCCCTTTGGAGACTCAAGAAAGAAGAGAAAGGTAACCATTTAAAGAATATCTGCTTATAAAAAATGCTGTTTTGAATATGTGGTTTGCAATGCTAGATGATTTGTATGTACTTAATGGTAAAGGTATGAATAGAAATCTAAAAACAGAATTGTTTTGATTGTTTATGATCAAAGGTTGAGAGAATTAGAGAAGGATACAAGGGTGATGTGGCTCATAATATGGGACAGACTGTTATTTAGTATGGTTAAGGATGAAAAATGGACATGGGAGAAAAACAGTGAAATAAACTAGAGTAAAAGTAGAATGATTGCAGGAAGAGAAAATAGGAATTCTATATGAAAGTATTAGAAAATAATCTCCTACAGAATGAATAGAAAGTAGATGAGCCTCTGGCAGAGTGAATGAATTAAAAATTAAAGCAATGAAATGATTTCAGATGAAACTGACTTTGATGGATTATTGGGAGGTATATATTATGGATTTGTATGAGAATTACAAAGGAAATTGAAACAAATGTTCTTGCCCAAGTAAAAATGAATGAAAGGAAGTCATAAATGCTGAGGGAATGTTGAAAATGGCATGTCTGCAGATGTAGACAGTGTGGTGAGAAAAATGTTAAAATATGGATGTGACGTTTGAAGACATTGTTGAGGACATACATATATGGATACTTTTTGTATGCAGATGATGCTGTGTTGTTGGCTGAGAACCTAAACGAGTTACAACAATGTTAGACTGTATGATGCAATGAAGAGTATGGATCTGAAAATTAACGTATCAAATATCAAGGTAGTTGCATTTGACAAGTTAATGGAGTGAACGACAGCAAATTGGGTAGAGAAAGTAGATGAGTTTGTGTACCTTGGCAGATGTTTTGTAAAGATGGGAAATTTTAAGACATGAAATACTGGCAGAAAGGTAGTGGGGTGCATGTAGTGGGTTGTTAGGAATGATTGTTGAAAGAAATGAAAATGTCTACAAGAGTATGCTTCTGCATACGTTATCATAAGAAAGTGAGAGCTGGATATATCATGAGAAACAAAAATGAATCAAATGCAGTAAGGGGAAGAATAGATAGAAGTGAAGTACATTGAGGTGGTACGATCATCAAGGTAGAATAAATGGAATCTAATTACAAATATATGAGAGAGGATTGAATCACAAATACTGTGTATAAAGCAAGAGTGGACTGGCCAAGAGGAAGGGGGAGACCCAAAAAGTTGGGATTAGATGGAGTTGATGAGATCCTTAAAAAAAGTGAGACACTTAAAGAAATGCAAATTTATGAAGTAAGTATATGGACATGATAAAAGCAAGGATGGTTTGCAAGGATAGAACTGAATGGAGCTGCACGGTGAATAGTGTTACTATAAACTAGATTTAGCTCTATTTCATTTTCTTTCCTTATCTCATGCCTTTAATCTCTTTCTTTTACTATTTCTTACTCCTTTTTTGCACTTTGCATAATGTGGTTTAACGTAAAGGAGGATACCTGATAGTTATGAATATGTATGTATGTATGTACAATTCATTTTCTGGTTAAGTGATTCTCAACTCAGGTCCCATCAGTATATAAGTACAATTAAAACACTTCTGCTCATTGTATGTAGCACTTTGCATTTACTTATACTGAACTGCTTTTGTCATTTTATTGTCCAGTCATCACATTTGTTAAGATACTTCTGAATCTTCTTGGAATTCTTTTTATCATGCTGACTATATCTGAAAACTTGGTCACTTTACTGCTCACCTAACACTGAAAAGTACTGATCCCAGTAAAGATTATTTTCCTCCATTATTAGAAAGTCCAATTATCCCTGCTCTGCTTATTCTTCTTTGTCTCTTTATATAATTAATACTAAGTTTATTTAAAAGTTGTATATAACCATTGTCAAAAGCTTATAGACGTGAAAGTTCTTTGAAAGGTTATCCATACTGATTCTTCTTCACCAAGCCTTGTCTTCTATATGCTTGATAATTTTATTTAGTAATGCTTCTTCTCAGTTTGCCCCTTACAGATATTAGGATAGTCATTCTAATATTTCTTGAGCAAAATCAACTGAATCTGTTTTTAAAAATGGTGGTATATAATCATTTTTCAGTTCTCTGGTTGAGCTCAATCTTACAGTTAAGTTCCATATTTTTGTTAGAAAATTAGCAATTTCAGTTTTGTAATTTTCAGGAACTCTCAGATGGGTGTCATTTAGGCTCTGGTAATTTCATTTATTTAAGGCTTGAAACTTACCTCTTATCACTTCTGTTTGCCTTAATTTTTCAGAGTCCATTCTGATGTCAGTTCAGGCACACACAAATCTTCCCTGTGTCTTCCATATTGAAGGTTAACAGAAACATCCACTAAACAGAGTCACCTGTTGGGGGAGATGGGTGGCACACAAATTAATTAATTAACTAATTAAATATTTCTGCAATCTCCTTACACTGACTTACATTCACTAACCTCCTTTGCCATATAAGAGTCCAATAGCTCTCTAGACAAATTCCAGTTTCTAATATTTTTTACAAATTGCTTTATTGTTGAGTTTCCTCTTCATTTTCCTTTTCCCTTTCTTTGACTCTGGTTTTAACTTCTGAACATATTGGTATCTCTTGAATTTGTTGCTATCCTTTTTTATCTGAGATGTACATTCTATTGTATTTCTGTAAATTTTAAACTGTTTATTCTTTATGGCAATTGTGATTATACTGGGATATGTAAAAATATAATTTATAAGTACAGACTTGCTATATGTAAGCATATAAGCTGTTGTGTTGTTAGTTCATGATCAGTGATCAAGCATAAGCTTTCTTTCAGCTGATAGATTTCTTGAATATGCTTATTCTTCCAACACTGTAAAATGATGCATTTAGTGGCCTAGTGAGCACAAGTAGTATATAACATTTCTACTAAGTTATGGTATTAGATCTCTAAGAGATCACTAATTAATGCTATTTCAACCATGAACTTAGACCTGTTTTTAGAATTTGTTTTTTCTCTTCTGTGACTGACCAAATCCCATTACTTTTTCCCTAGAGCTTGCATCAATGGAAGAGAAGGGTTTTTGCTATTATACTTCTAGGATGATATATTTCAAGATAATGTATGGTTTCAAGATTTCATAGGTTTCTTTCTATGTAGGAATAGAAAATCCTTCAGAGAGAATAATGATTGGAGAGATAGTTCTGTTCTCATATATTTGGGGCCATCAACCACTCTACGTTACAGCAGTGTCTTTGGAGTGCTTTTATTATAAGTTTCTAGTTTGGAACTTCTATATCCCAAACATCCAGATGAAGATAAGAACTGTCCAAGTTGACAATATAAATCATCTAGGTAGGCAGAAGCTTCTGAAATCACTTGCTGCATGCTTTCTGCAGATTATTTGATCACAGATATTTCTTCTGATCCAAAATTAAACTCAGAAGGCAATGGATATTTAATCAGGAAATGTTGTTTGTATTTGTAATTTGTCATGCTCTTTAAAATAATAGTTTATCTCCCTAATGGATTACTTAGAGACTCATGGAAAGTGCTGGCAACTTTCTTCAGTGGTAATAACTGGATCATCTTATCTGGGCTTGGAAGTTAAGAAGGATCAAATCTGACCAATACTTGGATGGAAGACCTCTGAGGGATCCCAGAGTTGTAGGCTAGACTGAGAAGTTGAAGACAAAAGTCCCAGAAGAAGACAATGACAAACCATCCTGCTGTGTTGAGGTCATCTATACTACCACTATGGTTCCCTTGTATAGTCATGGTCTTCTAGGATAATTTTTTAAAATTGTTAGTAAGGAAATACAGTGGTACCTCGGTTCACGAACTTAATTCGTTCCGCGACTCTGGTTGCAAACCGAATTGGTCGTGAACCAAATCAAATTTTCCCATAAGGTTCAATGTAAATACGGTTAATCCGTTCTGAACCATATGGTGTTTTTTTTTAAACCGCAAAAATATGACACAAAGTACAGTACGAAGAGAGAGAAAGCTAACCTTGCTCGACGCGACTTCTGGCGTGGAGGACAGGAAGGCGGGTGGGGAGGTGGTTATTGCTTGGAGGGAGAGTGCCCCTCCCTACAGGAAGCCGCGACCACATGTCATGGGAGGGAAAATGGCTGCGGATCCTGTTCGTAACCCGATGTGGAGTTCGCAAATGGAAGCAAAATTTTGCGACCGGAGCTGTTCGTGAACCGAATTGTTCGTGAACAGAAGCATTTGTGAACCAAGGTACCACTGTATTACTGAGTATAATTAATAATACAATGTTCGGAATTTCACAAAAGCATACATGGATTAACAGCTGAGGTTAAAACAGTTGCACGTGGTCAAAACAAGCTTCTAGTTCTTTTTAGATGCATAATCTGAACTGGAGATGTCCTAGATCACAGTGCTGATCCAGTATATTGTGGTAGTAAAACTGAGTGTATTTGGGTTATGACCATAACTTTTAATAAATTAACTAACAGTAAAAGTGAGCCTGAGTTGTACCTTTGCAGATTGCATGCAGGGTCCCTGTCGTCTAAATATTCCAGTTTTCTGTGGAATAACTATATATTTTAGTTTGTGCCTAACTAAATATTTAGTTAGGCACAAACTAAAATATATAGTTATTCCACAGAAAACTGAATATCAGGGATGTGACCAATGTACCAGGGATGTGAAAAGAACACTGAAGGTAGTATAGGTATACTGGATGCTGTGACCCAACAACTTAGTCTGATATGCAGGTTTATCGACCTAGTCTTAAAATCACAAGGTTACAGTTGTGTTATTGTAATGAAAGTCAAGGAACAAAGGCCACAGCCATTTCTCTGCAGCCAGTGTGAGCCTTGGAGGAAGCTCTTCAGCAAGAACTGTTCATGTATACAAATCCCATTGGCATTGCGGCCACTTGAATGATTCTGCCTGGTACGAAAGTCTACAGCTTCAAAAAAGAAAATCATTTAATTATATATATACAGTGTATATATTTAAAAAAACGCATATTTAGTTTAATCTGCTTATGCCTTCAAAACCCAAAAGCTGATGGGCCAGCACAGAAATACTTAAATGATATTGGATATTTATTAAGTTAGCTACCAAACCAGTTCATCAGTGTGAGGTTTGCAAAGACACACCCACCCACCATGGAAACCCTGCAGGAATCCCCCCCACTGCAAACCTCAAGAAAAGCATTCTGACAGAAGTTAAATCTGCGGTGGAAACTTTTACAAAAATCAAAAAGTTTTGGGTCCAATCTTTCTGCTAAGAAAGGGTTGCAATCTAGTAGATTCTCCCACTGAAGCAATTTTATTGGTAACAAATAGCACAAGAGGGAACAACATTTTTTTACTGTTACTGGGGAGGAACCACACTATAAGCAAAAAAGCTTTCTGGGCAAGTGGAAAGTGAAACCAGGTTGATTTCAAAAGCCCGCTAAAGAGAACTCATTACTCTCAGATCTGAAATATTATTAATTAATTTATTTTATTAGATTTATAAGGCCACCCATCTTGCCAAGTGACTCTTAATTCTAAAGGAAATTAAGTTTGAAACTGTCATATTTAATCATTCCTTTCTGTGAAAGCAAACTGTGGAAAATTATATGAAGTTTTCAAAACAGCAGTCGAGGCAAAGTGAAGGACACGGAATAAATATTCAGTTTCAGGAAACTGAAAAATAAATGGGAGATCGGGTCTAATTTATTATAACACATGCAGTGTCATGATAACATCAGCCAGAAACCACTCTTGCCTTGATAGAGAAAACTTGTATTTTGCAACAGAAGACAATATCTAACAGAGAGGGGGAGGAACATAAGAGGCAAAATATGTTGCACTTTCTGGTCTGTTTCCATGGCACACTTCAGGCATATACATCTAAGAAACAAACAAACAAACAAACAACAACAGAATACTTCTCTGCTAGATAGCAACCATGGGGACATTTCAGTTAAACTGCCTGCATGTACAGGAAAGTCTCCTTGCAGCCAAATCAACACTAGGGGCTTATGGGCATTTGTAGGCATTGCTGTTCTTTCTTCAGAGATGTGTTTCAGCTTCCCAGAATAGCGCAGAGTCTGGGAGTTTTAGTGGTCTCCCATTGATGCTTCAATCAGATTTAACCCTGTTTAGCTTTTTTTGGGACCAGTCACAATGCTGTTTACATGCATACTCAAAATTAAAATTACTTAATCCAATGTTTCCAAAGTAGAACGAAAAATATCTTAGTTGATAAGATGTATTAATACTGGCCTGATAGTGATTTTGCTCAGATTACAAGAAGTCTAAATTAGTAGATCAACTAAGCTTATTTGATTTATCTGCAAAGGTTAATAAGCAAAGGCACGATTTAATTAGTGATAACAAGGATCAAGTTTGTTATTTTTATTTGTAAGACTTCTATAATTTTAATGTTTAATGCTGACTGAGAATGCAAATAGAACGTATTTCAAAATGATATTCCTTCCAATAATAAATGGTTTTGGTTTATTAAATTATAATTTCTCTCACATTTCCTTTAACATGACAGACAGGCATTTATGTGGAGCTTATGATATTGTGGAACTTCATCTAAATTTACCAGTAAAATATAGATATTTAGTATATTTACATTAATAGGTTCAGATGTCCCTACATAATTAACAACAGAGCATTCATTGATCTGAACAAAAAAAATCCTGAATTTTAGGAGATTAATTACTTGGATATCAAGAGATACGGTCATGCTTGATTTTGAGATTCCAACAAAATCAGACTTTCCAACTTTCACAAGAATCTAGAGTTCTATCGCCTTGTACCATTAAAAATTTCAATTTATATTGCCACACATTATTAAAGTAATGATCTTGGTATGCTTCATTTGCTGAGTAGGGATATACATTCATTGGGGGGGAATATATATATATATATATATATATATTTATATTTATATTTATATTTATATTTATATTTATATATATATAAAAACCTTGACGACATGCATTGATGGGATGTTTTTTTCCCCCCTTCTTTCACATTGAGTGATATCCATGAAGATGTAGCATCTGCTGCCAGCTTGTACTAACAATTACAAAGAAAAACAAATACGCGTGGTAGGCAGCATGTCTTCGGATGGTTTGAACAGGACTGGTCTGCTTCAGGTTTCAGGTTTTGTGTGTGTGTTTTTTTTTTTTAGGATAACAGTGTGGAGCACTTTCTTGTTTATAGGATAAACACAAGGAATGGAGTGTATCTGTGTAGCATTAAGGAGTGGCTGCCAACCCATAACATTGTGCAGAATGCAAAAATTCCAGAGCGAACTCCCTCTGGAGAGCTACACTGCAATCTACTTGCATGGGTAAACAATATTTAAGTTGTCAGAGTAGACAAGATGCCAGGTATATTTGGAACAATATACCTGGTTAGACCATTTGCCTGTTCCCCAGCTGCAGGGACGTAACCTGAATGTATGGCATCTTTTCAAAAGCCAGCTTTTGTATTTTATCCACAAAGGCACAATGAAAAACCACGATCAAAATTTGCTGCACAGGCTTATTTTCAGTTAAAGCAGAAGTCTTCATTTTTTAAAGATCAAGTCACTTTTCTCCATCAAATTAAGCGTCAGAAAGTAGGAATAAAATGGTGGCCTGGAGAAGAGAGAGTCAGATTTGTCTAGAGGAAGGAGAACACATGGGACGTGCTCCTCCTGAAGGAGAACAGAATCAGATTTCAAGTACTAATTGTCCTAAAAGTGGCAAGAGAAATTATATACTGACCTCTGGTGAGAACTGACAGATAATGGGGAGCTTCTTGTTTCAGATGAATTATCCTTCTCTGGAATTTACATGGAAAGATCTTTGATTGTGCAATGGGAAATAGATCTCATCACATCTTTTTTATGATAGTCTGAGATCAATACAACATAAGTTAAAACAACCCAAGTACAATCCAAAAAATATATTAACATTATCATAGTTTAATACATAATGTATCTCTATTTACACATCTGGATATGATGTAGCCTTCTGAAGGCACAAAGCTTAGCAATTAAAAAGGTGGTTTCAGGACACCTGACATTTAAGAAAGCGTCTGGGTAATATTGACTGGGGCAGCCAGATAGTCCTTCCATTAGATGGCAAATTAATTGAGAATGCAGTTCTGCATAGGATTTACACCTTAGAAAAACATGTTCTAAGGTTTTAAATTTATTTATTTACTTATTTATTCATTCACTCATCATATTTATATAGCTGCTTATCTCACAAAATGTGATTCTAGGTGGCATACAATAAAAAAACATAAGACAGTGATAGAAAAACAATTAACAAGTAAAAAAGATTAAAATTATGATTAAAAGATGAGGAGAGGGCAACAGACATTAATAGCAATGAAGCCACCTCAGCAACTCACTGTTCCCTGATGATATTAACTAGGTTTTGAGGAGCTTATGAAAAATTAACAGGGATGGAGCCAATCTCGCCTCAGGGGGATGATGTTCCATAAGGCGCGTGCCATGGCACGAAAGGCCCATCTCCTGGGTCCCAAATGTAGCTGCTTAGCAGATGGAACCCAGACCCACAACATACCTCTTCTACCAGATCTGATAGGATGGGCAGACATAATCAGGGAGAGGTGGTCCCTCACATTTGACAGAAGCACAAGGACATGTGGTGTGCGGATCCCTTTATCTCTGCTACCCATTACTGCAGGAAGGAGGAATGGAGAGATATGGAAATAAACCATGGACATGTAGTGGAGCATGACTGGCAGTTAAAGAGGCCAAAGCATTATAGGGGAAAAAAATGCACATCAGAGACAATTCAAAGGAACATCATATATAGGCTTTTACATGCCAATGCTAAAAACCTCTGAGTTAAGGTGAGCTTTGGGGGCAGATTCCACCATGATCTCTTCCCCAAAGAATTAGCTCTTAAAATGTATTAGACCTGGGAACATTTTCTGGCCAAAATGCTCAGGGAGAACTAAAGTTAGCAAATGAAATCAGGGAGACATCCAGTGCTCAAAATGTTGGGATGATAGCTGATTTCATGATGCTCTCATAGACTGGGAAATTAAAAAGTAACATTGTTAGGGACTCTAAGCAATTAAGTGAAGGATAATAGATAATGGAACCAGCTGGAGGACAGATTACCCTGGGCTTAATCCAATATGCGCTCTCATGTATGCTCCCATATTTCTCACAGTCCACTCTGATGGACAACCTGTTATGGATGCAAGCCATCTCCAACAGAGAGCAGAACCAACCCATTCTTTGGGTTGATCTCCCTGGAGAGTTTTGAAAATCACTTGGAAGATAAGAGGTGGGCAGCCAGAGACAACTATCCCTCTAAATTATAGGCAAAAATGGGGAGCAGTGTGCCAGCAGATGTATAGTTTCTGGCTATGGGGCAAATGGATCTGATTCTTTGCCATGACGACTTATGAGGTTCCATGCCATGTTGCTCTTCTTCACTGCAGCCCTTGGGAGAGCTCTGTGGATAGCCAGTATGGTCTAGTGGTTATGTTGCAAGACAAGGACCAAGGAGATGATCAGTGGACTGTTTGATTAAAATACATGATGTACCAACCTTCATGTGCACAGACAATAAATATATATATATATACCTGTATTTAATACAGCTTTGGACTGCAATATTTTATATGATACACTGAGCAATGGAGCATTGTAGCCTATCTCCATTATGCAGATAGCACAACATGCTTTTGAAACTGAGATGGGATCAGTCCTTCATAGAATCTGTGATTTAAAGTAGAACACAAATGCTTAGTGCAAACCATTACATGGGAATGCACCTCCATGCCAGTTTCCTTTCCCAATTTGTAGAATTTCATCCCTCCCCCCAAAAAAATCCTTATTCTGCCAACATTCTCATGTATTTGCAGAATCTAAAAGATATTCCTAGCCTTCATACAGTTTCATTCCTGGAAAATATTAGAAAGCAATTCTTCTGTTACCACAACAGACATATCTCTTATATCTGAGCTTACTGTGGCTATTACTTTTCTTGTTATGTCAGTGTTTTTAAAAAGCAAGTTTAAAAAGTTTTAGAGGAATTTACTGGATAGACAGCTCTCAGAGGGGGGAAAAAGCACTTGTTGGAACTCAGATTTCATGATGGCCTTAATTTACAGCTTACTTGACCTGATGAAGAAAGTCAAGATGCTCATCCATTTAGCTCCCTGTGGTCTAAACTAACCAACAGCACTTCTCCAAGGTTTGGGGAAGGGTCTTTCTCAAGCGTGCTTAGTGATGCCAGAAGCCATGCACAGCAGATTTTATAATAATGCAGTAGGGAATATTACCATGATAAATAATTTTGATAAATGACACACAAGATATTTTTATCAAAATGGTTGACAGAAGGCAAGTGATTGAAAAGTATACAAATGCCCTACTAATGGAACAGCAGAAGGTCAAGAAGGAGACAAGGATGTTGTGAAGAAAACCATAAGACAGGGCCTGAGAAGCTAAGCCCACCAGGGGAATGCTTCAGTAGCAAAGGTCAGGACACATGAAAGGCAAAATAGATTGATTTAAAATAGTGGTAGGAGGAAGAGGGAAAAAAAATTGAGTTACAGAGTTATGCTTTTCTATTTCAGAAGAAGGGGGGGGGGGCTTTGTTCCTTAGTGGTCATTATCATTTGGAAACATAGAAATATCTCAATTTTTATGAGCCTTCACTGCCTCTCAGGCTATTCTGGTAAAGGTGTGGATAGGAAGGTCAAATAGTTCCAATAGAGGTGAAGTATAGTTTTGACTGGGAAACTGTCAGCCTTTTAGACCAAGCTAAATCCAAAAATGGAAGGGGATTCTTGGAAGCTTGGTATTCACACAAGGCAGCAATCAACAGACACAAAGAGATAAACAGCATCTACACACTATTCAAAAGAGACAATAGAAAAGAAAACAAAAGACCAGAACATCTCCTCACCAGCAATCATCACCCACATAAGCAGAGATTACCACCAGACACACAATCAAGCAGCGAACAATATCCTAATCAAGGAACTACCAGAGGAACAAAACAAAAACCCCACCCCCACCAGCACTGGCAGGGCATGCACAGTGCACATATAAACAGAGAGCAAACCCCATCCCACTCTAGCACTGAAGATGTTACCTAGCCAGGTAATGAAACGTTTGCAAGACAAGAACCAAGCTCAGAGAACCCCAAGGCCTCCACAATCAAATAGTTCGCTTACTTTGTAATTCTGGAGCCTTCAAAGATTGTATAAAATGGAATTTAAAATTAAACACACTGAAACAAGGTTTTTTGAATCTAACCTGCTCAGAGAGGAATAATATATAGAATCAAGAGGACTCAGAGGAAGGTGGCAAAAAGCATCTCTGTTTCTTTGCACTCTACCACTTCAGTATGAGACACAGTTGCTTTACCAATTCAAACAGGATTTGATACTTAAGGCTACAGCCTTAAAAATGCAGCTGTTCATACAACTCTCGGGCTCAGGTATTACTGAAGCCATGCCTCTGCTGAGACCTGACCAGGTTGAATATTCCCATATAGATTGCCTGAACAGCATGATAACATGAAGATCAGAAAGGTATCTGCATTAATACGCATTCCTAAGCTTTGCCCATGGTGGGGAAGTCAGTTTCCTTGGTTCAGTTACGTTAGGTTACATGTTATGAAATTCAGTTACAATGACAGCACATAGCCAGGCACACTAAAACCAGCATCCTCATGCTGCTAGTTGCCACAGGATTTGCTCACCCAGCCTTTCATGATAGTCACGGAGCTTGAGTTTGCCACCTCTGTACAAAAAGCCATCAGGTCTGAATGTCCAAGCAATAATTCTTAATATTATTTTTCCCCCTAGTTCCTTATTTTCCCATATCACAGGTTTAGAGGCATATCCCAGCTTTTGAAAACTGGTTGATGCACAACTGAATTTTGTGGCATTGTTTATTCTCCTCTCTAGCTGATTTGTGTCTGGCTATATCTTTTCAATTTTAGTCTACACTGTGGAAGAAATTCCCTTTGTAATTGTTTTGTTCAGTTTGGTTAATGCTGCCTTCTCTACCCTGGGGCCTTTCAGATCTGCTGAGAATACAAATCCAGAAACTCCACTCAGCCTTGGCCATACAGATTAGGAATTCCTCCCAGCAGACCTGGAAAACATCAGGTTGGAAACATTAATATCTCCTTCTCCAATAAAAATCCCACTACTTCTGAAGATACGTGCCAGTGGAGAAACACCATCTGTGATATGCTGAAGGTATATTCAGCATTCAGATGGGCTTTTCAGCCTCGAAGTACAGCTTATCTTACTCTTACCAGAGTTCATTCAATTATTAACTTGAGAAATGATACAAATCTTTGCATTCTTTGAGTAAGGGCACTTCTACCTCATTGCAGTCTCCTTCTGTGGCATTATGCTCGGCAACCCTCCTTTTGGAATTCATTATTGTTAATCTTCCAGTTCTATCACTTCATTCACTGCTGAAAAATTCTAAGCCCTGAGAAAATCATTGATCGTTTCCCAGCTGAGCTAAGTCCAGCTCCTCTTTGCTGAACCTATAGGTAATCTACAGTGTTTTCCTGGATAATCCCTGGCTCACTCACTTTGCACATGATGCATTCCCCTATCAGGTCTCCTGATACTGTGTATCCCCTAGTCCATCTTCTCAAAGTACTTTTATGATTGTTTTTATGGCAATTGCAATTTTTCTGCATTAAGTACGTATGTGCATTTCATAGAGTCCTATTATAATAGTTACCAGGGAATGGTTTGAAAGCTGTACAACCTGTTTTGCAACACTGTCTCCCAAGTTCTCCTTTCACCTCGGGCAGAGAGAAGGGATTTGGAGGTAGTAAGTTCATTTTTTTTTTTGGAAGGCTACTTTTCATTGTGCAACTATGAATAACCAACCATTCTTTATTTTAAACCTGCACTCTTGCACAACCACAAAGGTGAACAAGCAGTTCCCAGACTCTCTCTCCCCCATCACTTTTTTTTTTTTTTAAAGTAACCAGTAACATCAATACAAAGGGAGGGGAACCTATGACTATATCTGAACGCTTCACTGTTTGGCGAAAGAACCTTGCATTACCACCCAACTATGACCAGCCAGGCATTCACAAGATTATAATTACAGAAGAGCACTGTTATGCCATTAAATGACTATTAGGCATTAATAGAGCTATTGTTAATATATGTACCTAGTGTTTCTAAAGATCCATTTAAGGTAGTGCTCATCATTATATTATGCCTTCATGGATTACATAAGTTAATGATGCATTGTTTGAATAAATGCTTCCTCCTCCCTTCTGCCAATTAATTTAATGGGTAATCCCACACTTTGGTGCTGCATTTGTATTTGTTTGAGATAAATATTATCATTTCTACTTAGTGCACATTGTTAATTATTTTATTAGACTTATTTATTTTATTAGACTTCGGTTGCATTTTCTTTCCTTCTTTTTCCCCCCAATATGTTCTCATAATATGAATAGAGTATGTATACTGCAATGTTTTTCAAACCTGGCCACTTTAAGATGTGTGAACTTCAATTCCCAGAATTCCCCAGCCAGCAGTATAGGAAGAAATGATATAGACTTTTTAAAAAAAGACTGGAAGCCTTATATGGACTTTTTGTTCAAAGAAGGAAAGACTGAACTGATGATTTATGGATTTGGGGATTAAGAGGGGTTAAAGAGGAAGGAAATTACTTGATAGAAAGAAGGGTGGAAGTAATAATTCTATTTTTTCTTACTTTTCTTTTTTTTTTCTTATTTTCTATCTTCTTTTTTTCTTTCGTATTATTTCTTTAATTTCTATACTTCTATTGGATTGAACGTGTGTGTGTGTGTGTATACACACACATAAATTCCATATATATGAAAAACACTGGTATACAGTAAGGTTAATTGTTAAATTATACTGTGTTGTTTCTCAACACTTGTACCACACTGGAATTTGGTTATTTGTATTTTTTGCTTGCACCATTGTTATTTTATACCTTTTTACTGTTATTCATGGCTTTATATTTAACTTTTCTTTCAGTGCTATCCTGCACACATTCAGAAATAAGTCTGCTGACTTCGATGCCATTTTCTTCCAGGTAGCTGGATACAGGAATATAACCTTGGAAGCTTTATTACTCAATTATTTATTTATGAAGTAGATTTTTCAATGGCCTAACAATAATTATGCCATGGGCGAATGATCAGTTGATGTAGTCATTAAGCATTCTGTGTCTGATAGTGGCCCATCAGATGTATTTAATAAAGTCAGGTAGAAGGTGTTGCTCCTAACACCTGGTATTTAAGACATGCTTTCTACCATTCCAGAGGTAGTAACCATCAAGACTAGTAACTATTGATAATCTATTCCTCCATGAATTTGTCCAGTCTAATTTGGTGGCCATCACTCCATTTGATAGCAACAATTTAAACAGTTTTATCATTCTTTTTATAGCTCCAGGGTCTCCCACATTCACTGTTAACGGATGACCTGAATCTAATGTGTTTCTGTTCCTGTGTATCATTCCACACACTTTATATGTTTTTGTCATGTTTCTTCTAACCCACCTTTGCCCCATTCTTAAACCTCAGATTCTATTCTATCATCTTTCCTAAAAAAAGGACCAATATTTTGGTTGCCTTTTTGTACCTTTTCCAATTCAACACTATCCTTTTTCAAGATTAGTAATCAGAACCTGTGTACAATACTGTAAGTGTGGGATTATATTGTCCATTTTATTTTCACATCACTTCCTGAATTATTTCAAGCATGGAAAAATCTGCCTTTTTTAAATTCAGCTGTTAACTATGTTGATACTTTCATTATCGACACAGTTAACACGCTCACCATCCTCCCTTTTCTCATGAGACTCTGCCAGCTCAGATCCCATTAAGAAGCATGTGAAGTCTGTTTTTCTTTTGTTTTTGACATAGGTGCCTACAGCTGGTCATGATGGCATAACATTTACAATAGGCACATGGAGATGTCATGAGACAAACCCCGCACTCACATACTTGCATCCAGACATTGGACATAAGTACATATGTTGTTGGTTTTATGTTCTGACGTGGTGTGTTTTTTGCCCCTTGCTGTTCCTTGCCATCCTCACAACCTGTCAGACACTTATGAACATGCATCAATTTGCTCTTGCCTATACTAAATTATATGTGCCATCTTGATGTAATTTCACCCACTTTGGAGAGAGATCTTTTTGGAGCTCTTTGTAATCTCTTTTTATTTTACCTGCCCAACCAGTTAGGCATCATCAACAAGCCTGTCCACTTTTCATTCCTCACTCCAGATAGTTTATAAATAAGAAGTACCAGTCACAGTAAGATCCAAGGGGATTCCATTTTGAATACCTTTTCAATCTGAGAATTTCTCTGATTTCTACTCTGTGCTTTTTGTTCTTTAAGCTACTTATCAATCTAAGAGAGCTTTTAACCTTTTACACCAAGGCTGCTGAGTTTGCACAGTCTTTAAATGAGGGGTTTTGTCAAAGTCTCTTTAAAAATCCAAGTACAATATGTCTCTTCAATCACCCTGAGTTCTGACAGAAGCCATCTTGGTTCTTTTTCAACAAGGCAGTTTTGTTTCTTTTCCCTTAATTATAAATTGTAGCATTTACTCCAAGCAGACATTAAGCTAGCTGGCTTATAATTTTCCCTGCCCCCTCCCTTGTTCCTTGTTCTAAAAATCAGATTTATACTGGCTCTCTTCCATCCCTCAGAACATGTCAGTTTTACAGAGAAGTTGCATATTTTTACCAAAAGATCAGCAACTTCACACTTCAGTTCTTTAAAAACCTTTGGGTAGATACCATTGGACCCAGAGATTTTTTTTTTAATTGGCCAATTAGGCTCTTAATCCTCTTTCTGTCTGTGTTCCTTGTCTCTCCCCTTCTGAAAATGGTAGTCAGACACAAGGATCAGATTTGCATCCTCAGTGTGAAGACTAAGTAGGGTATGTGTTCATTTTTTCTACAATTTTCCCACCTTTGTATGTGTGTACGCCTTTGAGTCAGTGTTGACTCCTGGAGTAGTCCCTGCAGTTTCTTGGCAAGATTTCAGAAATGTTTTGCTATTGCCTCCTTCCTAGGGCTGAGAGAGAGTGACTGGCCCAAGGTCACCCAGCTGGCTTCATGCCTAGGGTGAGACTAGAACTCATGGTCTCCCAGTTGCTAGCCTGGTGCCTTAAACAAAACACCAAACTGGCTCTCTACTTTTAGCACATCTTTAATAGCTTTCTCAACCCATTTCCTGTTTAGAATATATTTAATTAATGTTTTGTTGTTCCCTTTGTCACATGTTCCTGAAAATAATTTTTAATACTGTTTATTTACTGCATGCATTTGTTTTTCCAAAACATATGTTCTTTTTTTTTCAAAGCCTTGGCCAAGGCTTGCAATTTACGAAGGAAGCCTTCACATCTTTGACAGCTTCTCTGACCCTGCTTGTTAACCACTCTGGTTTCTTCTTGAATTTGTGGCATTCTTCCTTGACCCAAGACAGTGGTTCTTAAACATTTTACCTGATTACCCTTTTTGCCTATCTTAAATGATGTCATTACCCCCACCCAAAAAAAAAAAAAATACATTGGTGATTTTACACAGTGTCTTGGCCACATCAGTCCCAAACTGGATCCTCAGCTCACAAACAACCAATTACAAATTGCTCCATTACCCCCAGGATATGCCCACATTACCTCCAATTTAAGAACAAATGACCTAAGATCACTTTCTAACTGAAAATCTATTATTATATATTTTTTAAAAAAATCAAGCATTCTAGAGTGATTGGAGACTTTCATGTTTTCCTTTCAGCTATCAATCCTTTTACATTTTGGAAGCCTGTTCTTTGAAATCAAACGTAATAGTGTTTGCTTGCATAACAATCCACTTATCTTCTTCCTAGCATTTTCCCGCAGTTGCAGGATCCACTTTTCAGATCAATGAATGCCATTTCAGTGTCCTGCCACATCATTGTATATTGCAGTAGTGCAAGTTAAATGCAATACAATGCCATCTTTTACAATTGGTTCAATAACGTTTATGTCCCAGACGTGTTCCTGGCACTACTTGAGATTAAGAGCAGGATCATGTCCCCACTAATGGACTCCTTGTCTAGCTATTCTAAGGAACAATAATTTTAGATGGATTAATGGAACACATTTAACCAGATATATCAACCTTTCTAGGTAGACCAGAAATCACCTCCACAGGAAGGCTAAAACTACTTTTATTGAAATTGGCTATAATAACCAAATTTTGGAAGTCTGTTTGTTGTACCTTCTCCTTCTACTTAATAGTTCAGTGAATGAGGGAGGAACCTATCTGAGCTGCTTCCAAATGTTATTTGACTGTGGTGGACTTAGGATACGTTTTACCAAAGGTGATGTTATCCATTAATATAACTGGCTTTCTCCCAAATAACTTTTTAAATTTCATTTTCTATCCAAGATCAGTCTGAGTTTGACTCAGTGGAAGGAGTGATAATTTGATAACATTTGGAGATTGTGTACACACCTACAGTGAATTTATAAAAAGGTTTCTGCATTTAAGAGCTCTAGTGTCCTTCCTTAGTATTGACCTAAACTAAACTGTACTAACTGCACTAACCACTCCCCAAGGCTGCACTGCTGATATTTGATGGTTAAATAACACAGAAAAGTGATATGAAGAAACTATTAATTTTCCTTATAATTTCATAACCATCTGCCGTTCCTTCTTTTCACAACAGCTGAGATAGAATTTTTCTATATGAAGAATAGAAGTTGGAAATGTATTTACTGATATATGGCTGAATGCTAATATATGCAAAAAGTGAGCAGGAAGTTGATCCGGTGGATGAAATGTTAAACTTGGACTGAAATCCCAATTTAAAAAGACTTTCCTCATTGTCCTTTGTGGAGACAGATATATGAATTTCCTTGTTTAAACAGATTTCTTTGTAGGGTTAAATTTCATGGTCCTCAGGATAATGGGTAATAGGGAATCTTTTAATGGAAAAACTGAGTACTTGGTATGTATTTGATGCCTGGAGGGGCCATCTGAACATCAGCAGAGAAGTAAATGTTCTTGTAAACAGGGAGTCAATAGCTGAATCAATTCTATTGTTCCTGTAATGTGAAATCTGTGACATTAGGATGGAGAGTGGAATGACTGCTGTTGGCTTCTAAATGTCTAAATTCTTGCCAGATTTTGGCATGGGACAGCATTTCTATTGGTAGCATCTTGGCCATGAGCCTGGGCGGTTTTCTTTCCTTCTCTAACATGGAGCATGGCATATCCAAACTACAGAAAATGCTCTGCTTCCAGAGTGATAAGTAGTATGGCACTGTCTACTGTAGGGCCTACAGTGGGGCCTGAGGGCATTGTCTGTTGACAACCACAAATCTACTTGATATTTCTTTTATTGTCTTTCTCTCCTTGTGACAAATTTCTCTCTCTGGAACTGTACTGTTGCAACGATCGTAAAGCACCAGTAAATGAACAAACATTAAACTGAAACATCCTGCCATCTATCTAGATCCCAGCACAATATTCTACTGGAGATGCCTTCAGCTGGCCACCATACAGAGCCAAAATGACAAGGATTAAGTTTGTGTTCGTAGTTTTGGTCCCGTTCTACAAACACTGAAAAAGATATATTTGAAAAGAAAACATACATATAATAGTTGTGGAAATGGGCAGGAGTAAAATACCATTAGAGGTTTATGTTCAGATCCCATTCCCATTCATCCAAAAATTTTTAAAAAGTCATTTTTTGAGCATAAGTCTCCCTGAGGTTGAGCTCAAGTCTCGGTGACTTCATAGACATCTTGTCTTCTTGAGAGACAATAGAAAGTAGTTTCCTATTTGCCTTCCTATTGGATTTTTTTTTTTTTAACTTCCAGACAGCTGTAGGGTTTCTTGGTGCCCTCCCATTCAAATGTAAGAAACTCCAAGTGTGTGGAGCCTTTTGAGGTCAGCCCAGCTAAATGCTATCATCTAATTGGACTTCTGGGCATATTGGTGCCCTTATGTAAATGCCTTGGGAAATGGCTTTTCTATGCTTCCCTGTCATGTGACAGTGACATGAGTGGAAAGCCTGGTAAATTGATCTTAGGAAAGGCAACTCACCCAAATGCAGAGCAGTTAGAGGGAGAAGGTCCTGGTTAGGTTTGCATTGGAGAGAGGAGACGTACATGGAACCTGACTATCAGAAGCCAATTATCATGAGAGGAAAACTGAAACTAACGTTCAAGATACCATACTAAATAATATATTATGAAAATCCATTTCCTTACTTCTAGATCAACTGAATCCTTGAGAGATTGACTCTTACTGAGTCAAGCTCAAGTCACATGGCCATGGCCACAGAATTTTCTGAAAGTGATTCTCTACATCCCCTTTCCAGGATGTTTCAACTTCCCAATGTAAGCCACAAGTTTGGCATTCTCTGGCATTCAGAATCCCATCCAAGTACTAACCAAGCTTGATTCTGTTTAGCTTGCAAGTTCAGACTGTGCTGACCATTATACCCTGTTTTCGTACAATGTTCTTCCTCTCCAGAAACATAGTAAAGCTACTAGTTTCAGTGGTGTAGCACTGCCTGAAGCACAGGTAGCACATTTAAAATTCCAGCAGTGAGGGAGCAGCAACAAAAAAAGGCTATTGGCATTTTGACCTTGTTCCCAAACTCCCCCCATGCATCAGCTTTGCTACTGTGTGATGGAATCCTGCTCAAGCAGGCAGAGCTCTCAAGGTGCTCAGTCTTGAAGACTCTGTAAGGAGCATTATCAATGACCTTGGGAAGTTCACCCAGTTCAAGTGAAATAAAGTACTGATTGAGTGCTGCAAGCAGCTGCTCTTGGCTAAAAAATGAAATAAAAAAGTGAACAGGAAGTGGTAGAGAACTTGGACAGAGGTTGGAGAACTTTGCCTTTGCTTGTAAACTTATATAGGGATTCTTTCCCTTCCTTGTAAGAAAAAAAAAAAGTTGTTGCTAGTAGACACACAATTCTACTTGCTTCTGGTCAAATATCTTGTTTGTAATTATTGTTCAATGACAGGTCACCAAAACGTTTAATTTTTTATCGCCAAATACATTTCTTGCCAAGTGTCTTAGCCCAAGTTTGTAAATGAATTCTCCATATCCCAGCCAAATCATACCCCAGAATACTTGTATCCCTTCTTGGCATTTTATAACTGTCCAGTGAATATCCTTCTGTCCCTATCTCCCCTTCCCTCTCTCTTTCACACACAGATCCTTTTTTTCACTTATTTGAAAGGGTGAAGTTCTTAAATTTCCCTCCTGCAGCTGTATAAGCAATTGGCATATCTACAGCTTGATCAAGACCTTGCCTTCTTGCATTAGAGTCTCTTTTAAAGAGAGAGCGAGCGAGTGAGTGCGAGCTGGGGTGGGGTGGGGTGGGGTGGGGGTTGTGAACCAGGTTGGCTGTAGTGTGGGGAATTCTTGTCTGAACAAGAGCCCTGATCTGCATGCCCCCTACTATTCACAAAGGCCCCTAACTGCATTGTGCCTATCTTCAGATTGGACTGAAGGAAGGCTGAAGCTTCTCAGTGACACAGCAGAGGCAGATCTGTCTGACTTGGCCAAACATGTGCTACACAAAGGGCAGTTTCTGCCTATTGCAAAGGAAATGTTTGTGCATGCATCTGGGTATGTGACAGAGGGAGCAAAGAAAGAGAGCTGTTTTGCTGTAACTGATTTATCTCTCTGCAACATTGGAGCAATTCAGCCAGTGGCAGCCAGGCCAATGGTGACAATAGAGCAAATTGGCTACTATCTGTGGTATATGGCAATATACAATTTTGTAAATTTTATACAATGTGCAATTATACAACTCTCTAAATAAGACCTGATGTTAAACAAACACACAGATCAATAGAGGATCCTTTATAGGAGTTGTTTTTTCTCTGTGGATATGAATGATACATATAATCCAGTTCATTAACATTATTAACTACTTAATTCCAGTGTTAATACAATTCAGATAGGGAAATGAGAATTCGGGTATAATATGTGGGTACAGGTTTATATACTCACTTCTTTGTGACTTGCTAGGAAAAGTGCTAGTTAACCCACCCCTCTTCCTTCTACTAATGTGCATATATACACTTGGGAATCAGCACTTAGGAAAAGCACATAGAACTGGAATAATACAAGCTAGCTAACTGCTTTGTGGCTTGGAGAAGGAGAGGGAGAAGGAGAAGGAGGAGGAGGAGGAGGAGAGGAAGGTAAGAGGAGGAGGAGAAACAGCTACTGCTACTGTGATGGTTGGGTTTCTTTTTAAATATTTTTTCCTGAAGGAACATAGATGACCAAGTGCTTGCTTGTAGGTGGTAACATCTGTTTCCTAAAATGCTCCACTGCCCTCTACAGCTTAAATGACAGGGAAAGGGTGGAATATATTCTATACTGGCAAAGGATGAGGCTGTACACAGCAGAGTCCTATTCAAGCAAGTGCAAAATATAGAGTGAGACTGGGTATTCATTGATTCACTCTATAGTGCAGTTATATATCTGGCTGGCAGTTTCTTCCAGAAATGCTGTCTTGGGAAAACAATGAGGATGTGCTGCATGGATTGAATGTGCCTAGTTTGGCTGAATGATGAGCAAAGGGGGATGAAATAGAGGGCTACAAATTCAGGAAGGCAAAAAACACAAAGGAGAGCAAACTATTTTTGGTGCTACGTAGGATAGACTTATAATAAACAAGGGAAGGATTACAAGCATTACCTTTCTGCTGGATTCATTTCAATGCATTGCTGCTCTGGACTAAGACCAGCAGACCTTGTTCTGATAGCACATGGCTGTTTTAGCTTTCAGGTGTTGCTCTTTTCTGTTTGCTGCAGTAACCTTGTGTCCATAGCTATACACAACATTCTAAAGGAAGCTTTTCAAAAAAGCTACTTATGCAAGGGAAGGAAGAAAAAAATCATCCTGTCCAGAATACTTACTTATACAGAAGATTCATTTTTCACAACAGATCCTTTACTGACTGATTTTAAATGAGGGCATGTGAATCTTGGATAAATGATGGTAGGCTCCCCCTCCCCCTTCTTGAAGATGAATAAATACGTTTACAAATATGTAAAAAATTAAATAACATTTTTAAAAAGCCAAGCAAGCAAACAACCCCCCCCCAAAAAAAAACAATAAATAGTTGCTTGTAGAAACTTCTGTTCCTGCAGGTTTTTTTCCTGTGTAACACTGCATTACAGGAAATCAAAGCGGCACAAAACTGAACTAGCTTTTACTTGTTCATATGAATTCAGATTGAGCAGTTTCCTTATTAAACTTTACATATACACCAAAATAAGAACCAATTTATTATTTCTCATCATTGCCTAATAACTGCCATTCTAGCCAAACAGTCACATAAATAGCAGCAGTAATACCCCACTAAATATGTCAAAATGTGTTCTGTTACATGGAATTTCTTCTCAAATGTTTTACTTTGTATGGACAAATGCCAGCCAACTGTGGAATTCTTGCAGACACCATTGGGTTCCATCTTTTAAAGAAAAGGTAAAAACCTGCAGCCCTAGTCAGAAAACATGACTGGGAAGAACAAAGCATGGATAGAGGAATAGAAACATATCACAGTCACTGCCCTCTCAATCTGTGTGCTCACCTGAAACTGGAAGAGTGAAGTCAGAACCAAGATGGTGAGTTTAACCTCTCTTCCAAATAATGACAATCTCCTTCCCCAAGGAAGATAATCTTCCATGAAGTGATCTTTGGGATAGCTATTCTTAACCCAATGAGGCAGATAAAAGCTAAAACATGGTAAGAGCTCCCCCCCCCCCGCCCCACAAGGACAGAATACAATCCAAAATATGAACAGTAATTGTTTTGTTAACTCTCACCTAAGTCCAAAGCATCATTCTGATCAGAAAAGAACAGGACGCCAATGCTAACACTGCGAATGCACAATACTGTAGAAAATTTGCCTTTGGGTTTTCCATGTAGTAGTCTAGGATAATCCCAAAATTAAGCCTAAATGTAATAGTGAATCCAGAATCCAGAATCCAAGATTATGACTCTGGTGATAAAAGTAATCCCTACCGGCCCAATAAAGTGCTTCAGCTTCTCTCTTGATGAGGCAGTGGGACTTAGAGCCATTAGTATTTCAGTTTTCCTTCAATTAAGTTGGCCTTTGGGGTTTATGGAAACTTCTGTCATGGGCAGATATGGAGTAAGGGCTAGGCTTTGAGAACTAGGTTTGGTATATTTAATGCCATCCCTTTGGATACTTTGATGAGTAGCTTCATGTGTGTGACAAAATAGAAGAAAGAACAAGACAGACCTCTGCAGGTGACTGAAGGGAATGGTCCAGTGTAAATCATGTAGAGGTTCGAAACAACTATTTGCAGTGGATTCAGCACATTTATGTGGAAGCTATCTTCACTATAAAAATACACTTAAATAAGATTTATGTCCTAATAAGTATGTTTAGAGCTACATTTTAATATGTATTTGTTGAATTGAATGACTGTGTGTGTACAGGCTGTAACAAATATATGTAAGATTACAATATGGTTTGAATGAAGTATCTACAGCTAAAACCAATACCAGATCTTGTTAAAAGTACTGTATATTAAAAGTATGTTTAGAGATGTGCTATGAAGTATTTGATATTTTTAGATGGATGTGAAGATTGAGTATCCAAACCCATACTAATTAAGGAATATTTATCTTAAAGCAATCTATGACAGACACTAGCCTTGAATAGAATTGGAAAAGCTTAATGGGCTTTTATTAAAGATCAGTGGAGTTCAAAATTATTAAAGAAGCAAAGCTGTTTTTGGATAAATGGCTGCTCATGAAACTAGATCCTGCTAACCTTCTTTCCTGCACACTGAATTTGCATGTAGTTTATAAGCTATTGACTGCTTTCTTTATTGAACAACACTAGATCACATGAAAATCCCCTCTCACCGCAACAGCTGTCCAGAGAACCCCTTCCTTAATGGCCTACCTCTTTTCAGTTTTAAAGGTTACTCAGACTGCAATTCCATGCACATGTGGTTTGAAATACTAAACTCAAACAGATTTCTGAGCAGAGTTGCACAGAACCAAACTGTTAGTCTATTTTTTGTTTTGTTTTGTTTTTGATGCAAGCTGAAATCATCCTCCAGTTATTTTGCTGTCTCATTCTACTGGCTTTGTAAAAATACATTATAGTAAAGTTGTTCCTTCATCGGTAAATACGTCAAACGTTATCCTCCAATGGTTATGGAAACATCCCAAGTTATGAGGAACATATTGATTAGTGGTTTGTGCTAAATACAGGAACAGAGATATTTCTATTTCTAAATGTAGCTTGTACAGCATTATTTTTAATGCTGCAATTCTGTGCATTGCTTAAATCTCACTGATGGCCAAGGTAATCCAATAAGATACATGTTAGGGCTGCTTGTCTTTGATTCCCAGGGCACTGAATGTTTAATTGCTCATAGAGAATCCAGATGCCATAGCATTTACATTTTGTACTCCATGACTCTTAGGGTTTTAGAGTATTTGAATATTTTAAAATCTTTGATCTTAAAATCATGATACAGATTTCTATACAGGTATAAAGAAAGCTTGGAACGTTTGGTTCATTTATTTATTTCAAACAATTTCTTCCCATTGTCCCCCGAAGAGCTCCCAAATTGGTTTCACGATTAACTTCCCCTATCTAATTCAGGGAAGTGTTGAAGGGGAGGCTGCCAGACTAAAGAGAAATAAAAAAAAGTTTTGCCCCTTTGATGAGATCTTTATCTGGGTTCTTTATATTGGTAAAGTAAAAAAAAAAAAAAATCATTATATATGAATACGTCCTGAAAAAGGCATTCAAAATCTAGGTATATTATTCAAGGTGTTCTTTTAATAGGTTCCACTTTATCTCTGAATATTTTTGGCATCATTCATAGTACTATATTATTAATTACTTTATTTATATATAACTTCTTCTTTAAAAAAATGTCCAAGCTCAGCTTGACTCCCAGAGTCTATAATAGGGGCAGCTTATAAGTACTGTAAAATTAATAAAGGAATGTGTATGAACTGAAATCATTTCTGAGGCAGATAGGTATACAGATCCCTATTCTGAACATGTTTCATTTCAGATTCCTCCAACTGGATGTGTTGGGACTTCAATTTCAATTCCTAAGCAAATAAACAGAAATTACTTAACTGATTTAAAATTCTAAATCTATACCTGTGACAAATGTACTACATTCAGGAATTAAGAATTTATGGGTAAAATATAATTGAACAGGATCTGTAACTGTATATAAGCAATTAGAAAGGAAAAGAAAAGAGTGGGATATTTTAGAAAGTGACAAAATTTCAGCCCAACTTTCATTTTTAAAGCAAACATATTATGAATTTGATAATAAGAATTCAAAAATTTTTTAAATTTAAAATATGTACACAAAGGTAACATCCAGCATATACAAAGAATGAAATTAGTATTTGCAAAGGGTGAAAGGCACTGTTGTATTGGTAGAATACAATCCACATTTTCCCCTTTCATATGTTGACATTCTCAAGATTCTTGTTCAGAATCATGGGAAGACTGGTAGGATCATTTGTAATGTGTCTCATTGGATTACAAAGGGAGAGCACACGTCTTCAAATCTTAGGCTAATACCAGGGACCCACAGGGCCTAAGTTGTCACGTGTGTGGATTCCCCCAACACTCTAGAATGGTTTTAGGACAGGAAAGAAAAGAAAAATTCCACTGTCAGCTGACACCTCAATAATGTTGAGGTTTACCCATCATCACCGGGACATCAACATAACCTTCATGATTGTTTTTTGAGTCGGCGTAATAAACTGAAGGATAATAATTGACATGACAGTGCTGGAAAACTCATGATGAGTCTAACAACCTACATTAGAGCCTATTTTAGATCCTACTATGTGGTAGTGAAGCTGACACTTATTGCAGAACCATCTAATATAGCATTTCATAAAGTGTGGTCTGAGGGCCCCTGGGGTCTCCCAAGACTCTCTCAAGGATCTGTGAGCTCAAAATTATTTGACAGATATTGACGATATTTGCAAAAATTAAAACAATGTCATTCTCATTCTTATTTTTACTTGTTAAAACTTTTTTTTCATGAAAAATATTTTATTTATGTTAATATCTAATGGGTTTAATTCTATGAACATGTCAATTTTAATTTTTAATATGGTAGATATCAGTACATATAACCAATACAAACAAAAGCTCTTTTGGGGTCCTCCATAATTTTTAAAAGTAGGAAGGGGTCCTGAGAACAAAAAGGTTAAGAAACACGAATCTAATAGTTTTGGGTAGAGACACAGAATCTATGTGGAAAAGATTCTTCTGATCAATAGCAATAGTTTCTCCTTGTCTGCTTGAATCAGTTACACTTTCTTGATAGTTCAATAAAACTTTAACTTTATCTTGAACTAATTCTCGGACCTGAGTTTTCCAAGGTCAGATTGTGCCAGCAAGAACTGCCCAACTGAAATTGGTGAACTGCCTGGGTTCTTTTTTGTAGCACTTTGTTTTGACTACCAGGCTACTTAAAGAATCACCTTCTTCTATATGTATTTCTACCAACGAATGGAAATCTTACAAAGAGATCTGTTGTTTTACTAACCTTCTAGATATTCATAAGGTGACAACACATGCAAGGGCCTTCATCTGCTGAAACTCTTAACTCTGGTAGATCCATATGGTTGTTATATTGCTTATAAGTAGGACTTTGTAATCCTTCTGGATATTCCAGCTGCCATGAATTTTCTTGTTTGCTATTGCTTACTTATTTTGTTATATGCCATTTTGATCTCTTAATGGACATAATATCAGTATTCTACAAAGCACAAATGTTTTACAAAGTTAAAAAAAATAGAGTGCATTTCTAGTACTGTAAAATATTTCACAGCAACTTTTGAGATTCATCCCCCTTCTTAATGAAATTGGAATCTATATTTTCTAAATAAAAAGGTAGAAAATGCAAAATATTAATATAGTCATGCATGAAAAACAAGATGTTATACACTGGTTTAGTATCCATGCAAGCCCAAGTTTGATTTAACTTTCAAACATCACTTTGATATGATCTTCTGAAAGTCAAGGTCAATAATGGCTATAATGGCATGTTTTGATAACAGTCATATCTTCAATAACTAGAAAACAGAACAGGCCGAACTTTTGTAAACATTACATCAGATGTGTTGTTAGAGACAACATGCTTGTTAAAGTTTTCAGAATGGAATGAACCCACAAGTCATATATTTGTGACCTGTGGTAGGACTGTTTCCTGCTAAGACTAGCAAATGGATGGTATAGTACCACTGGTTGCACGAACTGAAACAATGAAATGAGGCCATCCGTATTTTGTGTAAATAAGTACAAGCCTTCTACAGTTTGAAGGGCAAAAAAGAATATCAGAAAATGCAGGTAATGGAAAATTCCAGTGCGAGGCATTATGGAATATTGGCTGGATTGAAAGATTTCCTTTATGCATGATCAAGAATATACAGGTGCCAATAAAAATGTATATTCTGCCTTTTGGAACGTATGCATCATTGAGGGTATTTAACAACAATGAAAATCATTAATAAATGCTATGAAATCCCCCCTTCCCCAAGAGAATTGTAAGAAAAGTAGCAGCTAAAAGTAAAACATTGGATATTATCTTAATACAAACAGAATCTGATAAACAAGGATATTTTTGCCATATAGCGAATCATGACTAAAGTACCAGTCTAGTTTCCTACTCAAAAAGTTCCACAATTTAACTATGGGCATTGACACTGTTTCTGTAATTCCTATCAACTGGGGTACAGAGGAGAGCCCCTCCATCAGATCTGCTAGAATGGGAGAACAGGGCTTAATTTTCCAGGATATAATATAATTAATATAATATAATATAATAGTTAGGACCAGCACTTTATTTCAGTTACCATGAATATAATCTTGTAGGGGAATGCCCATCAGCATTTTTAGTGTTGTGTTCTGGACCATTTAAAGCTCTTTCTTAAAGCATTCAAGTTAGTTTCCAATACAGTGTTATCACAGCAAGTCATTTTAAATCAAACCAAAATATTTCTTTATTTTATATTTTATTAGATGTATGTTCTTTCTTTATTCCAGGAACCCAGGATGAAACCCATAACAATCTTCTTTCCAGATTGTTTTTTTCCTCAAAGCAATAACTTAGTTGAGTACATTGGGCCGAGAGAGAGTACTGACCCACATCAACAGTGAACTTCCAGGTCTGATGGTGAAGTCGAACTTAGATCTCCTAGATCATAATCCAAGTCCTTACCATTACACCACGGTGGCTAACTATATTATAATACTATGATGAGGTCTGATTCAATCTTACAACCCATCTTAGCTTGCTTGCTTGCTTATTTATTTATCTATTTATTTATAAATACAAAGAAACTGCACCATAAATGAATGTTAACTATTCAGGAAACACAGGTTCAGAGCATGTTTGCAAAATGAAACATGATTCTTTAAATCCCAACCACTGGAAATGATATTCCTATGTTTTCCCATGTGTGCACATAGTTTATCTATTTTCATATTACAGTTTATATAATACATGCTTGTATTAACTAGTGTTTTATATTAATTTCAAACACACCCTTGATAATATTTAAATGCAAACACTCATTTCTGAATGCGTTAATAGACATACACAGTCTAACCGGCATTCTGTTTGTTTTCCATAATTCACTAAGAGCCTAAGCAGTCCCTGAAATGAATACTGTTCCTTTCACTGAAAACAGTGGGCTCTGACAGCTTTTTATTTTGCTGGATTGCACTTAGCATTTTTCCACTTAGGTCAAATTTTAATTGTTTTATTTTACTTCTGCAGTTTTTACAGATGAACAGATGGTCATAAAATGTGTTTCAATCCCATAATTCATAAAAACATTTGTTTACTAAAAATATATCAAAGAAAAGATTTTATCACGTATTTCCAATATAGCCTAGCACCAGGTGATTTCAGTGTGTGTTTGTAGTGATAAACCATAGAAACTGCTTTGTTCATTCTGCTTTGGCCAAGGCTTTAAGCCTCCCACTGATCTAGAAAGTATCAATACATAGTATTTTCTTTTGGTATAAAAATTAGTAACAAGAAGTATAAATAGATTTAGACTATTTTTATGTAATGATTTTTTCCCCCTTTATTAATATCATAGTGCACCGACATCTGCATAACTGAACCTGGAATGGTTTCAGATAGATAGATAGATAGATAGATAGATAGATAGATAGATAGATAGATAGATCTCTACAAATGCACAATAAGGAAATGGAAAACTCACCTGTAAGCAAAAAGCCTCATAAATAGTAAAGCCTGCTTTGATTGGGATAAATGGAAACAAAACTGCATTTCGTGGAAGTAGACTTGGATTACTGAAGAAAGGTGAGATGGTAAAAGCTTAGCCTCTTTATTTTGTAAATAAGTCGAATATCAACCCATTAGATTTGATTGTACTATTTTAAAAATAGATTTTGTGACCTTTCGTACTGTTTTTGGAAGGGCCTACTGGACATAACTATGGAGAACTTGGGTTAAAATGAAAGTCTTGGAAGTTTGTGGATTTTATTAAGAAAATAATTTCTGTATCTCCTTCACCTACCTCCCACACCCCTATGATTTGAGAGTGGAATATTAGAATTCTCCAAAAACAGGAGAAAAGATGTCCTATTGTCCTGTTTATTCTTTAATAAATGAAAAAAGTAAAGGTATCCCACTACATACTCTGCTTTCACACATTTCAAAACAACTCACATTTTTTTTGGATCACCTGTTTTTCTGATTGTCCAAAGATGCTACCTTAAGTCCAGTATTTCCTCAGATTCCAAGGGTCTTTAAAACAAGATTTTCACAATTGGCACATACTTCCAAGTTTTTCCATGGTTGAATGTTCTCATGCTGTTATTTTATTAATCCTTACTTATGCAAATTCACCAGCATGCACACACCATACTTTACAAAAGTCTTGTAAACAAGCAAATATATCTATATCTCTATATATACAGACAGAGAGAGAGAGACGGAGAGAGAGACAGAGATGGAGAGGAACAGTTACTTATCCCCAAGAATCTTATTGTCATGAATTAGAAAAAATGTGAATGTCATGGCTTTAGATCATCATCCTTATAAAAAGATTTTACCTGATCATTTAAAACTTTATGAGTAAACATGAATCAAATATCTATCTGCCTGTCTGTCTATCTTGGGAGAATCAGTGACATTTTTTTACCAAACACAGAGACTTGATCACTCCCTCTGTCACCTGCTGTACCTGGCAAATAATCTAGGCACTTACCTATCTTGATATATTTTTGACTTTATTCCTGGATGTTCTGAATGCAAAATTATTTAAATCTTTTTAAAAAGATTTAGTTTAGGTAGCTAACTTCTAAAACCAGAGACAGGCTGAACACAACTTCTTTCTGTTCTATGTGTTCTACATTGGTTCTCTGTAAACATTTTATTTTTTAGTCACCAAGCAGACATTACTCTAATCCACTGGAATAATACTTTCCAATAGTTTTTTTTTTAATTAAGCTATGTAGACAAAGTCATAATCTTCATGCCTATGCTTCTTCTTAAAGGACTGTAAATAAAAAGAGCAGGTGGCCAAAATCTTTTGGAAATACTCATCCCCCCAAATACTGTAGGATTAATTAAAGCAAATTTGTCTTCCTGTGCTTTGACAGCAAATATTTCAATAGTCTATTGATATTTCAACAACAAAGCTGTTTGTTAATATCAATAGACTATCTCCAAAGCTGGGTACTCAACATGTGATGTGATACACAAAACAATGGAGAAGGAAGAGAATGGAGTTTGACCTAAACGTTTCAGAACAGAATATAAGACAAGTTTACCTCAGAAGTGGAGAATGCAAAGCAGGAAAACAACACCTACAGTGGCTGTAAGATGTCTGTGGCAAACAAGTTTTCAAAAGGATTTTAAAAAATATGATCATGCTTGGTTAATAAAGATGTGACAAGTTTCCAGTAATGGGCAAAACCTATGGGATGGAAGCTGTAGAAGGAGGTATAGGAGAAAGAGAACACAGGAAGCAAACAGCAGAATGGTTTCTCTATAGGGTAGCAGGTTGGTAAAAGGGAATATAATGAGAAAAGTGGTATTGTCAAGGACTATGTCTTAGAGTAATTTACCACAAACATCTGCACTTCACCGTTCAGACATATGATGGGTACTATGAAGGCAGCACCATCTAGAGCATTTTCAGTTATAACTATGCTTATTCTAACAAGTCTCCATTCTAGATAACAGCTGTGGAACCCAAACAATCTGATCTCTAAAAATATCTAAAACTGATGGAAGTATGTTTTCCCCTTTAAAAATAATAGTTGGAAGCCAACTAATAATTGTACATATACAGTATTGAGAAAAAAATGAAAGGCAAGATTTTGCTGTAGTGAACCCAGCAGGGGTTGCAGGATGATTGCCTGCATCTCAGCTCAGTTGAATGGGCATCCCCGTTTGCATCATCAGTTTGATGAAGCTGAAATATGGTATTGTAAATATTAGTTCCCAAAGTGAAGTTAACTTTTCTGCTTCTTCTGTGTACAATGACCTAAGTGACAACTGCAGACTACAAAGGAATCTATCTATCTGTCTGTCTGTCTGTCTGCCTGCCTGCCTGCCTGCCTGCCTGCCTATCTATATCTGGTATCAGACATTTAACCATTCATAACTTACAGACTGTTCTTCCATAATGAAGCATGCCTATATCTATAGTAGTGTGCCATTAACAGAAAAAAATTTTTCCGTGCTTGAAAGGATATATATTTTGAAGCAAATTCTTTTCAAACAAGGTAGACACAGTACATATATATAAAGTGAAAGAAAATATTGTAAGATGAGCCATTAGCTGAAAAAGAAATAGCAAGAACAGCATCAAATTCATGAAACTTTTAGAAAAGAAGCTGCACTTATCTGCTTTACCTTAAAGATAGTATATTTTTCATTAACTTTTAGATGTTAACCATAAATCCCATCTTCCAAAGCCCAACATAAGGAAAATAAACACCTGAATTCCTTGACACTTGTTCTCCTACTTCTCCCGAAAACATTACCAACATACTGTATTTTTAAATATATACATATCCAGAACTATGGTAAAGGCACATCATCACAGGAATATATATTTTTTATCCATAAAAGAAGTTATTCTTTTCCTGATAGGCTCCACACTGTGATACCACAATATCTAGCAAAGCTGAAATATATACATTATATCTGTCTCTGTTTAAAAAGCACAAGTAACAGTAACCTTATATTGTACAATGTTCATTCAGGATGTCACCTTTTATGAAGCAGTGCAAGAAACAACGTTAAAAATCTTCTGGCCTGATTTCAGTTATGAATGCATGAGGCGCACCAAAAATGGTTTTCTTTTCATATCCTTTCCTTAAGCCATCCATAAGCATGGTGCAAAACTAAAATCCCGACCCTGTCCAGGGCACTTCTAAGAAATATGCTTCTTTCTTGAAATGAGTCCCTGCTGGGCAATTTATATAAAGCAATAAAAATCTGCAAGATACAAAGACAAAATATATTTTTGCATATAATATTAGCATTGTCAACACCACAGACTTTATCTACTGGTCAGAGAGGAAATATTCTGCATAGTGTCATTTGTTTGTGGGAATGCACAAAATAGTTTCAACAACTAACACTTGATGTTTCTTTGCAAAATAAGTCTTTGCTGGGTGCTGAAGTCAAATGTGTTTGTGCCCACTTGTATCTGTGCACTCTTGCAAACAACCCTGTAAAAAGAAGAGGAAGGTCATTAACTAAAAAAGTGCCTGCTGCTTTTGGATGTGTTGATGTTAATTTTATAGCTCAAGCAACCAGAAAGCATAGGAAGCAGGAGACAGGAAGGCAAAACTTCCATTTGGTCCTGGCCTGTTAACACGTTTAAGTGCAGTTTAACCTCATCTTGGTCACATAAGAGAAAGTAATAGAAAGCAACATATAGGAGCTTTCCCCCAAGTGCTCTTGTATCTTAGCAGAAGCACCTGGGTATACGGAGTGCAGTTATGTTGAGCTTTGTTCAAAATAAACAATATGTGGCATGTGTGCTCCAATTTTCAAACGTGTTACAACAGCTAGTAGCATGAAGTCAAGGATGCTGTTTTCTACTGGAAGTATTTTCACCATGAATAATCCGTATTTATGTGTTTTATGTGTATATTTATGTCTTTATACATCATCACTTTTTCACTTTTCTACCAGAAAAGAATAGAAACTTCAAAAGACCATTAAAACAAATGGGCAGTTGAATAATTGAGAAAAAACAGGTATTAACATTTATTTATTTTTTTATTTATTTTATTTATTTAAATTTCAGGATGCCACTGGGCAGATAACAATGATTAATACATATGATCATAATCAACACCACAGTGATAAGTACATAATCGATAGCTGACATAAAGCCACAAACACCTATCCAACATAACCATCTCAAGGGCTCTGCTACACCTTCCCAGTAACACAGCCACATCTTCAAGCCCTTAAGTAAGCCCAACAGGGTCAGGGCCAATCTAATCTCCAGGAGCGTGATGTTCCAAACAGCAGGCATCAGTTCACACTCTTTAATAGATGAAACCCATAGCACGTCTCTTCTGCTGGATGTAACAGGGTGAGTAGACACAATCAGGGAGAGGCAGTCCCTCAAATTACCTGGCTGCATGCCATGAAGGGATTTATGGTTAACCACCATCACCTTGAATTGAACTCGAAAGCATACTCACAACCAATACAGCTAGCAGAGCACAGGTGTAACATGGGGGTAATGAGGCACACCCATAATTTAAACCTGCTGCAGCTTCTGGATGTTCTTCAAGGGCTGCTCCATGTAACAGACATTACAGTACTCCATTCATTTAAAAATGCATATTTTACTTAAAACCTGCAAGCATCACAGACAATCAAACTTTGGGCAACAAGATTTAAGGTTTTTGTGTTAAGCTTTAAAGCCTTTAACAGTTTAGGGCTTGGGTACTGATGGGACAATTTCTCCCTTCTGAACCTATCCAGTACTAAGATCTGCATGAAAGCCTTTTTTTAAAGATGCCCTGCTTTCAGAAGTTTATTTATCTAGCATGAGGGAAAGAGTCTGCTATGTTAGTCCCAAATTATGAAACAAACTCCTTCAGCAGGTGTTTTGTTTTTTTTTTGGCTCAAGGGCCCCATCAATCTTTGTATGTTAAGGGCTTTACTCCCAAAGTGGGCAGGCCAGGACTCAAAGTTGGCAGGGCTACTTTTATGTTTTTAATTTACTATTTTGTTTTATTAAAGTTTTATTTTGTTTTAAATGGCAAATTCCAAAAAATAAGGCCTCAGATGTTTTCTTCTTATTCAGTAGAGGATGAAAAGGCAATGATATTCTTCTCAGTGTTAGCACCTTCTGTTGACCCTGCAACCTCATTCATTCATTCACTCATTCATTCATTTTAGAATGGATAAAAGAAGGAACTGCTTTTCCTGCTCTTCCAGACAAAGCAAAATTTCAGTTTTGGAACATGGTATCTGGAAATATTTTTACAGCCAGGATGATGGACCAGGAAGCAGAAAATGGAGAAAACAATGTTAGATATAACAGAAGCTATGTGTAGAGAGGTGGAGATATTTGAGGAGATATGGAAAACTAAGGAGGGAAGGAAGCCCCATTAGATGGAAGTCAGTGGAACAACCAACATGTGATGCAGATGGAGAAACCAGTGTTGGGTACAGCAGGAGTTCAGTCAGGATAGGAGGAAATGATTGGGGGGATGTGAAGAAGGTAAGAAGGCATTCCTGGCTGCATTTGACCTGTTACAAAACTGCACTTCTTGCAGTACTGTCCTAGAAAGTTGTGTTTGGTTTCTTCTCTCTGTAGTTTTAGAGTTCCTTCAGTGTTTGACTGAAATAATTAAGATCATTTTTGCAAATAGTTAGCAGTAATAGACAAATTTACTTCAGCTATCAATAATTTCAAGAACATACATACAAATCAAAGAATGTAGTGGGTGGTGGCCTGATCTAAAACAAGGTGTTTTCCTTGTTTAGCTTCCTGTAGTTGGATAATATACAGAAAAGACGAACTGGTATAAGTAACTTCAAGAGGATGTCTACAAACTGGCAGAGTGGGAAGTAGCATTTAGTACTCTCTTGGGCACTTACATATGTGCCATGATCATTTGAATCCTTAATGTTTTAAATGTAGAAGTGTTTTCACTAGGAGCCCCATAAATACCTGTACCCCAGTTCCTACTTATGCATATACATGAACCCATACAGACAAAACTTTCAACAGAAGCAATGTACTTTAGTCACTGCTTTCTTCTGGCCCTTTCTAAAGAGCCCAATGAGGAGACACTGGAATAATTATTTAAAAAATAAGAGATTATTTGTGGTGGCTTCCATGGATGCCCCATATCATGGGACTAAATACCTGAATCAAGGTAGGTCCTGGGGGAACCAACAGGACAAAATGTGTAAGTCTGGCAGAATGGTGCTCTCATATGCTCTGCCTGATTCTGCTTTACAAAAATTAATTAGATTTTTTTTTCAAAATTACAGAAGAACAAAGAGATGAGGAGCAGACCAGTATATGCAACCAGCTTGGCTCTGCCCAACTCTGCCAACACTAATGGAAGTCAGGAACAGGGAAAAGCATGACACTTCAATATGGCAGCTTTCATTCTACTCAGACACCCTCAATCCCTCAAAAACTAGTTTTAATCTTACTTTAATCATCATCACATCTGGTGACCTAAAAATCCCAGGGCTATGAACACCATATGCCAATTATTTCTTCCAGCTGACCAACCAGAGAATTCAAAAACAAAGATGAACTAATCTAGTATGGCACAAGCACTATAGAACAGATGTTCAACATTTTATTTCTAAGAACTCACTAACAAGCAACTGGAAGGTAGATAAAATAGGGAAGATGGTAAGTACAGTTATGAGTGTAGGCCTTCCCCAACACACACACACATTTACACACACACACACACACACACACATATATATACATATACACACACATACACGTACAGGTTGAAGCCCTAAATGTTAAATAATTAAACATGGACAATGCTACTCAAACACATAAACATAGGGTTCAATTTGCTACAGTATATCACAACAGAAGCTTGACGGTTTCCCACTCATACTGTAATACACAACAGTTAAGGACTGGGTCATCTCGAAATGTGTAGAAAACAGTGCCAAAGTGGTGCCTTCAGAGTCCCAGTCAGTTGTCCATATTTTTCTTTTTATAGAGACAATGCAACGAAAAAGTCTTTTCCTCTGTATCACAACATTATCAAGGAATAGTTTGGGATGGAAACCTCATCAAAATCACCAGAGGCTTGCACTATTACTCCTGCTGCACTGAAGAATAAGCACATAATGTCTTAGAAAAACATAGTTGTCTTTGTTTCCCATAACAGTTTGATTGTTAGTGATATTTTGAAAGTTGGAACTCAGTGATATATCTGATAAGCAGTGCTTGTATCTGATTCTTGATCCCATTAGCCCCAGTGTCGCACTAATGAGAATATGGTAGCTGGAGTTAGTCTACCAGAAGGATCTCAGATGCATGTTTCTCTTAATATCTGTATTATGGTGCATTATATTTTTATTCACTGTATTTTTGCATGAAATAAAAAGTTTTCTCAAAATCATTGCTGACATTTGAGAAAACAAGTCTTGGAAGAAATTCTCTCTCATTTTAAAATAATCTTATTCTGAATCAAAGTGCAGCAAAAATTGTAATGTGATCTCATATAAGCTTTGTGTTTACAAGAAACATTGGTTCATACCTTTACTTGCTTATAAATGTTAATGCATTACACTCTATTTAAAAAAAAAAAAAAAGAACCAGAATATTTGAAGAATATCAAGCAGGATGACAATTTCATCCAAATCCTTCCAGATTTTGTAGCTTTGTTTTCTGTAAGGTGAGTTCAGTAAATGCTATGTTCATAAGCAGTCAAGTAATCTGAGCCTTCAATTATTAAAAAGAATAGATCTAGACAAGAAAATATGATATTGATATTGTAATGATATGCCACAAAGTATTTTCTCTGTAAGTCTATTGTTTAATTTCTGTCTATATGGAAAATATTCAATAATGCAAAGCTCATTTTTTAAAGAAACCAAAATATGTCATTTTTAGAAATGAAAATAATTATTAGTAATTCTCTGTAGGTTTTTTTTAAAAACTTTCAACTGATATTTTGATATAATTTATCTGAATATGGAGGCTCTAATTAACTATCCTGTTATGTCAATATATTTAAAGCTATCAGTGGCAATGACCTGGATCTTATGCCATTGAGTTTCACAAATAAAATATGAAATAAGCAAAGAAATATATTTTTTTTGTCTGTGCTATTGGCTGAATTTCTCATTCAGTAATTCTTTCACATATTTTACCATCTAAGAGTTGAATCATGTCTTGGCTGATGTTTAAAGAATTAATCTTCAGCACCTTCTGTTCTTTGTTATTCCTTTTCATTATCTCATTTTTGTCTCCTTATTAGCTTTTCTGATTCTATTAAGTACATTGACATTTTCTTGGACTTTGGTTCCTTTCCCAATCTGTGCTACAATATTTTGCCTTCTTATTACAGGGGTTCGAAAAGTTTTCAGAGATCCTAAAAGAGAGCCAGTTTGGTCTAGTGGTTAAGGCACCAGGCTAGAAACCAGGACAGTGACTTCTAGTCCCGCCTTAAGCACGAAAGCCAGCTGGATGACTGAGACACTCACTGTCTCTCAGCCCAACTCACCTCACAGAGTTATTGTTATGGGGAAAATAGGAGGAGAAAGGAGTCTTAGATATGTTCGCCGCCTTGAGTTATTTATAAAAATAATAAAGGTGGGATAAAAAATGTAAAAAAAAAAAGTTCTGATATTTTTTTGCTTTACTTGTTCAACTTCTCTTTATTATCTGTAGTCACAGAGATTACCTTGGAGAGACTAGAAAGAGATGACAGCTGGAAAAACATGTGTTAAGTCTGAAAAACAGAAAAAGCTTCAGAAAGACACTCAGATTGACTTTTCATTAATTAGAATATGAGAGAAAGGGAGAAGAAAACTCAGTCAAACTTTCAAGGTTCTGTTACTATACCCTATATAAAGTATACTGTAGTTCCATTCAGACCTGTGGAGTCTGTTTCCTGACCTAGCCTATCTTGAAGGGCTGACACTATCTCCCTTTAAAAAAGGATATTTTAATTAAACGATTTAATGTAATTAAAACACATACAAATTCTGATACTTGCCTTTCCAATTGAAAAAAAAGGTTAACCTTGGATCATATTTGAGAAAACATCTAATGTAAAATACAGTAGTAGAATGATTTTATGCCTGTATGTCAAACAGCTTATGTTTATATTTTTATTCATTAAAAATGAGCAAACATTTTAAAGTACATTCTTATCTCAACAAAAACAGTTCTATAGCTTTTCATCCTTTTTCATTCGAAGTTACGATGGCATTGAATAAATGGTGGTTACAACTGGTCCTCAGAGTTCCGGCCATCCCAGCACCCCCACAATCACATGATCATGATCTGAGTGCTTGGCAACTGATTTGCTCTTATGACTGGTTGCAGTGCCTTGCGATCACATGATCACCATTTGCGACCTTCCCTGCCGGCTTCCCCAGAAAGTCAATGGGGAAGCCAGCAGGGAAAGTCGCAAGTTGCTGGGATAAGTCTCTCCCACCCATATACCCTCCCCAAGCCCCTCTGTGCTTGCACTGCATGAGCCACTCAGGGAACCCTATGCACCCTCCCCCTGCCTTGCCTCCCTTGCGCACCCTCCCTGACCCTCGTCACACCTCCCTCGCACCCTCCACTACCTGGAGGTAGCTACTTATCTGCTTACGAGCCACCTGGGACTTGCAACTTCCTGCCGGGTTCCCCACTGATTTGGTTGTGGGAAGCTGGCAGGAAGTTGCCTTGCCTAACAACCATGGGATTCAGTTAATGACGGCAACTGGGACTGCAGGGATTGCCGTCACTAAGCGATTAAATTGTTCTTTACAACTGCATCACATAGTGACAGAAATTCCAGCCCCAACTGCCATTGTAAGTTGAGGACTACCTGTATTAGCTTCCTGAATGCCATTGGGTTAAGAGCCATCCAAATCTCTGGGAGGATATCATTCCAGATGGCAAGCACCATGACAGAGAAGGCACATTTCCTGGATCCTGCAAGATGACACTGCTTAATAGATGGAACCCAAAGTGTGTTCACCGTGCCCAATCTCATTGGATAGGCAGAAACAACGGGGACAGCTGGTCCCTCAAACAACCAGGCCCTATGCCATGAAGGGCTTTATAGGTGATAACCAGCATCTTGAATTCCATCCAGAAGCCAACTGCTAAGCAATGCAGCTCATGGGGCAGTGGGCCACATGGGCATATAGTACTGAGGGAAACAATTATCAATTTCTTAGTAGCTTTCCTATTAATTTTAACTATTCAAAAAAAAAAAATCTGTATCCATCTGGCTTTTAGAGTAAAATAAGATCAGTTTATTCCTTGATAATGGCTTGTAGTTATATTTTTAGAATTTTCTTTTTGTTGATGCTGTTAGACTGATTTTTTTTTTAAAAAAAATACCTTAGGAGTTCCTTTGCTATCAAAAAAAAGAGAAGATATCAGAGATATTAAATATTAATTTCCCCTACACTGTTAAACTTTGTAAACACTTTGTAAACAACAGAAAGCTGTGTATCTCTGCTACCTTCCTAGCTTCATAAATAACTTTATGTTTAAAGAACAGAAGGTAATAATTGAAATGATGTATGGAGATAGTGAAAACAAGGATGACTTTCAAGGACAGAAAGATACAGAGAGGTATAATGGAAGCACTGGCATAAACTAGATGTAGGTATATTTCTTTTTCTTTATCTCAACTCATGCTTTAATTTCTTTGGCTTCCTATTTCTTTTTCCTTTTCTATGTTTGCATAGCATTACTTACCCTGGAAAGAGACTCGTGTGATGGGTATGTTTGTACTCTATTTATGTACAGTATATATTTTGTTAAATTAACTCCAGGTATTTGAGTTTAGGTGAGAATCACGTCTATGTTTTCTATGGCAGGAGGAAAGACCTTTAGTGTAGTCCCCTTTCTGTCCTCTTTCTGAAGTCATGCAGCTCCATAATTTGCCTGGTTGTTGAACTTGTGTGAGAAATGTTTGGGTGCCTCAGTCTCCCTTTTGCCACAGAGATGAGGCTGCCAGCATGTCTAGGGGTGGGGGATCAGGGCGTGGGAAGTAGATAATTCAGGAGATGCCTAATGGAAGCTACATGCTTGTGATCTTTGAAGATCTCCTAAGCCAAAAGGTTGAACACAGTTTAGCAACCACAGTATGCATATTGGATATTGAAGAAACTGTCTACTTTCTGTAAGGTAAGTGAACCTTTAGCTTCCTATCTAGTTTAAAATAATATATATTTCCCATAAGGATCAGTGCTTTTTATTTGGTTTGAGGGGAAAAGTAAGTATACTTTATAGAAGCTGCGTGAACAGACTCCAGGCTTCTAGTTTTTATGTTCTTTCACTTCATTATCACTATTTTTTTTCCAAAATAGAAAAGGTATGTAACAATGCAGATGTTAACAAGAAAGACAAACAATAATATTCTGATTGTTCCTGCCTCAGTCTTTGATACAAACAAGGTATCTGCTTTTACTTGTTTATGTGGGTATATATAATTTATAAAAATAAAATATATGATCTCAATGATTACACGTGGTGGAAAACAGTTCCCAAGGTCATCTCAATCTCCATTTTTGAATGGTTTCTATTGTATGGTTGTTATTGCTGTTTGTATTGTTATCTCTCACTATGGAACTTCTTAAATTGTATTTTTCTGTGTAAGCTGTTTTTGATTGTGGCAGATGGAAATACAATATATAAATAAATAAATGTTTCTTTATTTTAATACAGTTTTAATACATGTTTCTTTTTAATTATTTATGGATTTTACCCATTGTTGGAGGGACTCGTGTTTTTTCCTTTTGATTATTGTGAGCCGCCCAGAGTCACCTGTTGGGGGAGATGGGCGGCATACAAGTTTAATAATAAATAAATAAATAAATAAATAAAATAAATGTCTCTGGGAAAAGTGAGAACTGATGGCTGCCATATCTAACCATAGGTACGTAGGAAGAGCTCTTCTGGATCAAGTCAAGGATGCATCTAATTCTGCATCTTGTTTACAATGGCAAGCCTGGTGCCTTTTGCATATCCTCAAGGGGTATGTCAAAGCAATAGCTTTGACCACTGCTGCTTCCCAGCAACTGGCATTCATAGAATGCTACTTCTGAACCAAAAGGCATTACACCCATTATACCCCATTATATAATGACTGTACAATATAACATTCTAAGATGGCTCAACCATTGTGGTCAATATTCACTCTCTCCTGTGCCTTGTGGTTTGTATATTTCGATTTTAATAATGATTGTTTTATATTTTTATAATGATTGCTTTTATATATTTATTGTGTTACTTGATTGTTGTATGACATCCAGAGTCACTTCTTGTGAGATGGATGGCCATATAAATTTGATAAATAAATATATAAATAAATAAATAAAATATGAGTCAGTACTCATGAGTGACAGCTGAAGTCAGCCTTATGCCATTGCCATTTTTCTTCCCTAACAATTTTGAGAAATCATTGGAAATGCTTATGGTAGGTGTTTTGTCTCTTGTAGCTAAATAAAATATATTATCTGTTTTATCCATCCAGCCACCCATTTGTCCACATGCAAATATCTTTTTCTAAGGCATCATATCCCTATGAGATAAAATGCTTGGTAGTTCCATAACATTACCCAAGTGATAGTAGGTTATAACAATTTTAAGATCTGAGAAGTAAACTTATTTTGTAGGAATAAATCCAGAAATAATTGGTTGCTCCACAGCCCTTCTGAACAACAGCAAATAAATAAGCCTCCTTTCTTTCACAAACAAAACAGTATTACATAGCCTTTGTATATTGAGAATTGTCTCTGTGCAAGCCTATTAGTAAGTTTAGCGGGACTATAATGCATACAGAAGCTATTTATGCATTCAATTACTTGTCCAGCTATAGATAAGAATGAAGAAAACTACTGCTTGTGTATGACCTCTGATTAGATTAAGGTGTATAAATATTAACTTTGTTCTGTGAATGTTTCAAAAATTAAACAGCATAAACTTTCTTTTCTACTGTCAGAATTAATTAGGAACTGATACTAATAGTTAAATCTAAGCCATTTTCAGTCACCATGGAATATTGGTGGAGCCAAGTTCCGTACAGCTCTGGATATATTCATACAGAAGCATTGCATGGCTGGATAGGACGACATGGGTACTTTCATAACATGTACAGTATTTCCATAAACTGAAGATCTTACATCTAATATAACTGCTTTAGGGTTCTACAGTAGCTTTCTGCTCTTCCTATATTATATATTGTTTCAATAGTGTCATATTTCATTTTCAACAAGTGCATTAGACATGATATATCATCTATAGTGTGCTTATTGCTGAAGAAATAAAAGTTATAAATATATAGCTCTTTTACAGTGGTTTATGCTTCTGCCAATTCAAAGTAGTTTCAATCATAATGTAATGCCAGTTCAAGCATGTATCACCACTAGTAAAGTTATCCTTGGTGCTTCACTCTCTAATAACAAATGACAACAAATGTTATTTGCCAGCCAATTTATTTATATTAAACTTTAACAAAAAAGAGTGGAAAATAGAATATTAAAATAAGGGATGCTCTGATTCTAGCTGGGCATAGTGGGTACTGTAGCATGTACCAATACAATAATGTAAATTTGTCAAGTTGTGTCTTAGGGCAGCTAAAATCCTGTAAAAGTTGCAACCATATATTGGACTGGTGTTAATCTGCCTAGAGTTGTTCAGAGTCAGACAGCGTACAAGTTTAATAAATTATTACTACAAATTATTATTAATGATTCTGCTAGAAAAAATACACACTTTTTTGTATGTAAATCATCTTTGGACAAAATCTATCTTGACTACTTCTTTGCAGATAGCAAATACATAACAAATAGAGTGAATATTGGTAGCTGGTACTGGTAAATGAACCCTGCCTGTTCTACCACTTATGTAGACTTTTAAAATGTAATTGGCACAAAGATGTGCAAATTATACTATAACGCCTAACCAAAATGTCTTTAGATAAGTTTAAAGTATAGTCTTATCATCTCCATGAGGTAATAAAACAAAGAACAGAAGGAATATACCTTTCTTAGGCAGTTTATCTTTTTATATAAATCCCTACATTAGAAAAGAATATATCAAAAGAAACAGAAACCCAATATCTTCATGCAAAACTAACTGCAATGTAAAACAGTAATCCACCTCTAAGGTAAAACTACAAGCAGGGAACTCTGAATAACATAAACTAGAACACAAATATTTGCACATGTAAAGTACATTTGAATTTCAGAGGTCATTTTGTTTATATAGATTTAGCTCTTACAGTTATCAGCATCAAAAAGCTGCTATATTACCCACAAATTAGTAATTAACTTCAAAATGTTCTTACTGGTGCTGTTTGTTTTAGTTTAAAAATGGATTTAATTTAACTTCAGGAGCTTTGGGAGCAAGACTGATTTGAATGTTCCACAGAGTATTGGGAGAGAATAATTTGAGGCAAAATGAACTAATCCTGCTTTGTATTCTTTTCTGTCATGGTATGATTAAGGCAGTATAATGAGTACGAAAAGGGCTTAAGTACAGTACTGCTGTGTGTAAATGTACACACACACTCTTACACACACACTCTTACGTATTATCAAGTTGAATTAGATGCTATTAGAATGTGAAAGCACTTATTTTAAAAGGAGAAATATTATCATGCTTTCTTTAAGACAAGCTTAAATTTTATTATCTCCTTTTATATGAAACCAAACAAACAAGACACCCAATAAAATATAATTATATCTCTGAATACATTATACAAATATGGTTGCTTTGATTTAATGTGAACTAACTTCTTTGATGCAGTTTTCTATGCACTGGAAATTCTTAATGAGAAATACAATGCCATGTTTCATGAAAGGATCAAGTTAATATCTGTGATTTTAAAAATGCATGGAATTTGTAATGTCTTTGCTCTATCATAACTTTGTTTTAAAACCATTGATGTGATTACTGTTAATTTACATTGGGGTCCCTTTGAAAACTATATAGACACTCCAGCTGATTCAGAACACAGCCACTTGGATGTCACTTGGTTATTAACTGGTGCCAGTATCATAAAACATTGCATGTATTCTATGCAACCACATTCGTTTCCATCTAGTTTCAAAGTGCAATTCACTCATCCCTGAACTTTGAAATTCTAATTGATTGAATCTGGATATGTAGTGTTCCAATATAAAATTTTCTGTATGCCATGCTCTTTAAATTGTTCCATACTCTTATCTTTCCAATTAGGAAAGGCAAGAAATTCATTTAGTTTGCTTTTTATTTTTATTTCCTATTTTCAATACATATTCCCACATCTCAAATATTTAATATATAGGGAGATAACATTTCAGTTTTTTCAAATCAGAAAGGATGTATCAGCATGTTTGCTTGGGATAGGGACCCTGGTGTACATCTGCAAACTACTTTTAAGTATTCGGGGATGGGGATGGAGGGGTCTTTCCGGAATACAAAGAATGGAATGAGAAGTGAAAATTAAGCTCAAGTTCTGGGGAATTTTTCCCCAACCATTACCTTAATGTGTTCTACTGAAAGAAATGAATTACAAGTCCAGTTGAACTGGCAATAAAAATGGGCATTTATGAAAATACTCTAGAATACAGACTGTACAGTTTTGGGAGTAGTCTAATAAGGTTGTCAGAAGCAGCAAGTTAAAGTCAGAACTTTTCAAGAAACTTGATTTTTATTGAGAAGAAATTAAAACAAAACAAAAAGGTTACACATTTTTATAGAAGGTTAGGTTAAAAGAGACAGAATCAAAGCCACCAAAATCTGCAGAGACAATTGCAAATAGGGAGAGAGGAAGGATAAGTTTGAAATGATAGAGGTAAGAAAGCTGGTAAGACCAAAAAAGAAATTATTTTTTTTTGCGCTTGCCCAAATTATACAGAGAACTGCAAGGGGGTGGGTGGTGGACAGATTAAAAACCTAAATAGACTTTATGATATGGATGTACTAGATGCTGAAAATACTTTTTTTCCTGATTAGCAGAAGGTGGGAGTCTGGGATCTAAGAAGCATGTTCCAATATATCTTTTAAAAATATTCAAGTTCAGGACTTCCATGAACAGTTTGCATGTTGTTTTGACTGTATGGTGAAAGTATTAAGCATCAGTAGATATAAGCTGATTCCCGAGTACAAGTAAGTGGATACAGACTTGTAGTGGAAACAGTAGTCAGAGAGCTCATCAGTGATTCCCCATAAAACCGGGAAAAGATACTGAAAGTGGTGCTACAAATTCAGTCCTTGGCCCTGTACTCTTCAATACTTTTGTTAATGGTTTAGATGAGGAGGTAGAGCGAATTCTTATCAAATTTGGGATGGCTACAACTTTAAAAGGTATTAAAACTCATCACAAATGACATAGAAATTAATTCTGAAAATAACAGAACAACATTTAATCAAGACAATTAAATTTGTCATGTAGGAAACAGAAATCAAATGTAAAGGTACGGAATGGGTGATATATCCCACATAACACAAATTAATAATTAGTCCAAAGAAACTGCAGTGCTGGCAGCAAATGGCTATAGCTAGCAACACCTGGAAGTATCCCAAGGATTACATAGAATGGTACTGGAATAATAATAATGATGATATTGTTTATATGCTGCCTGACTCCCAGCAACTCTAGGCCAAATGGAATGTCCCTCTCACTCCAAGTAATAAAAATTGTAAAAAGCATGAGAAATGTTTAAAAGCAGAAGCATAAGAAAGCCTCTAAGCACTCATTTGGGATAGAATCGGTAATACAGTTGGCAAAACCTGTAACGCTTTCCTGGCTTAAATCTGCCTTCTGTAAAGAGAGTGATCTCTCATTTTTTAAGTACAGGTCTAACCTTTTTTCAAAAGATCAGTAAGCACATGTTTAAGAAAGGAGCTCTAACATTTGTCCAGAAGAACACGAGACCTTTGTATATAAGGGGCCCTATATAATGCCTGAATGGAGCTTTCCCGAGACTAGTTCAGACATTCTACCAGGAGATGCCTCTCCGGAAGTCAGGTGCCCAAGCTGTCTGTGGTCCAAGCCAAAATGGCCATGGAGGGCATTGTCCAACAGTCAGAGGTATGTGTGCTGCTCAAAAGTGACCAAGGGGAGCTGAGAGGATCCCAGTCTGGGATCTCATCATTGCCAAAATCATCAGTGAGGCATCACAGAAAGTTAGGTCCTTGGCAAGGCCAGGCTGTACTGCTGGCTTGCATGCTTCTCCCTGAATATCAGCGTCCCTCTCTCCCTTTCTGCAGATGCAGAGACAGAAGCCTGGATCTCCTTCTGTATCTCTGAGACTGGAAGGGAAAGGGCCAGGCCAGGCATGGCCACTGCATCCCTCAATATAGTCAATGTCTTCTGTAAGCATCTTCAGAAGGACAGTAACTGGTGCTCTACCAGGTGACTAGTTCCATCACCCCATTACCTTTGGAGGATGCCTGGGCCTCTACCGCTCAACTCGCTTGCACCAGTTCCTTACTTGTCTGCCCCTGTAAATAACATTCAATTCAGGCTCCAGAATGCGGCACTTTTCTGGTGCTGGCAAGAAGAAGGCAGGTCTGCTCATCCCCAGGAGCCAGGCAAGGAATGGAAATGGTGGCTGGTGGTTGAGTGTCCTTCCTGGCTTTACAGACTTCTGAAACTGGGTTCACCAGAGTGTCTCTGCTGTCAAGCTAATGCGAGGGGCAACCTTTGGGATTACTGAAACAAAAGTGTGTGGCCACTTCACTGGAGTCACAGGAGTCAATAATGGTTTAAAGGGGCCATTACTTCTTACTTTGCCACAGATCAGCATTTCTCAACCTCAACAACTGCCAGACCTGTGGACTTCAACTCCCAGAACTCCCATGCTGGCTGGGGAATTCTGGGAGTTGAAGTCCACACCTCTTAAAAATCATTGAGGTTGAGAAACACTGCCATAGATAAACACACCCACAAACATACAGATGCATATCTCCTACTTTCCTCACACATTCTGCTCTTCCAGCTTTTTTCCTCCCCCCCCCCCATTTGTGGTCTTTTTTCTTCGCGATCCGTCCTTCACCTCATCTCCCCTCCTCTCAATCCCTTCACCCTTCCGTCTGTCACTTCTCCTCCTTCCCCGTCGTCGTGGGTTACCGACTTCGCTCTCTTTAAGGCAGGCCCTGCCTTTCACCTTACGCCCATAACCTACTGGCCATTCCCGAAAGTCATATTAAAAGTTATGTGCTTATTTATTTTAGACGCTCCAGCCCCTTTAGGTATTTGAGAGTCGTTTGGCTGCGTGTCCCATTTCACTTATGCTCTTTCGATCTACGGTCCCCCACATGCACTCCGCATAAAACATCGGGGAACTCCTTTTCGGATAGAATAATGCTTTGTTTTAAGTCCTGTGGTAATACCTGGATGTCTAACGAACGAATTAGGAGTACTCTTCAGAATCTTCAAAGATCGCGTTCTTAGAACGAAGCTCGCTCTTTCTCCTGTCGCAACCCGCGTTCGGCGTTCTTGAAAAAGGCGTCGTTTTTTACTTTTTTCCGTTTTTTCTTTCGTTTGTCTGGAACGACCCCGCGTGGCCGAACGTTGGAATAAAGCGGGAGAAAGAAAAAGAGAGAAAAGCCGTTTCGGAGCGGCCTAACGCGGCTGAATTCCTACCACTCGTCTTTCTCCCCGCTGTCGCCTTTCACTGTGCAAACAAGGAAGGGTTAAAATGCACCGGGACGGGCGGTATATTTGCTTTCGCTTCCAAAGTGGATGGAAGACTTTTAAACATCCCTTCAGAATTTATTTTATGAATACTTCATCCTCCACCACCTCTGAAATCTGATCTCTCTGGTTTATCTCAAGAGTAGCAACAAATTACAAAGAGGAAATTTGGCGTGCCACTCTTAATCTTAATTTCTATTACACGCAGGTTCCTCAAAATTTACTTCACAGGATTCTTCAGGGGGTCACTTTGTTCTAAATATACGTATTTTCTATCTAAACCATCACAACTTCAATGGACAATACAGACAGTGATACGGATCATAACCCAACCTGGCACCAAACAAGCAAACAGAAATTTAGCCTTCTTAAAACGTAATACATAATTTAAAAGAGGAGTGCCTTTAATTTTCCACTATTTTTGTCAGATTAACACTGTATTGTTTACATCTGACTCATACAGAAGAAAATCTGCAGATAGCTCTATCTTTAACTATGTACTTGTTGTTAAATTGAATGCTCTTTCCTCTAAGCAGGGTTTGACCCAAAAGAACAGCTTCTGTGAATTAAAATGTACAAGGGTGTTTACTATTTATCACATGATTCATCTCTTAATAAAACAAATGTATTTACATTTTATGAGTTCTCATGATGTAATAAAATTAAGAAGCTAAAAGGATAAATATACTTTTAATATCTTAAAATACCAATGGCACCTTTGTGTGGTTAAGGGATTAAAAATGGTTGCTGGTATTTTTGACATTATATATAATAATACATTTTATATATATGTATATACTCTGTGTGTGTGTGTGTGTATATATATATATATATATATGTATATACTGTATATATATATACACACATGCACACATACATACATACATATATATATAGCACCCCACACAAAATGGGAGGTAGTTTTATTTGCATATATGGTAAAGGAAGTAGATAATCAACTGCCTGCTTTCAGAGACAGATGCTTTGTATGGAAACTGTAAGAGTGTATTTCATCATTCAGCTCTACTTATTGTATTCAACTACCTCAGTTGTGATTGGAGATACTATAAAATCTTTCAGCCCATTTTCACACAAATAGGTTATTTCTGTTTAGCAAAATTATGTTAAGCAAGGAGGATCTAATCCATATTCGAATAAAAACACATCTGACTGTGCTTTCAGATGCAAATAAAAATCTCCTCCCTGCATGTTTATCTTTGCTCAGAAATAAGCTTTCTGCAGACAAATATGGGACCAACTAAATCTTACCTACTGCACCTGTATTCCTGTATACTTGCTGTATACAGGAATACAGAAAACTGTATTTGCAGCTGAATATTGTGCACGCTAGGTGGCAGAAATTAGCTGATTTTGACTGATCTTGAAATAACTGAACAGGATTGAACCTGCTTAGTACTTGGATAGGATGCCAAGAATGTAGGCTAGACAGGGGTTTTCAAACTTTTGTTTGAAACCTGTGGTTGTTGTTATTATGATTATTATAATCCCAGAATCCCTCATAAAGAGACCTCTAATAATAGAAAGTTGGCTACATTAAAGTGAAATTCTTTTTTCACACTTAGTCTCTCACAGAACCCCATCAAGTTCTCTTATGTTCTGCAGAACATAATTTGAAAACCCCTGTTCTCAACTGGGTAGTGGAAAATCATACACTGTAAGAAAGCAATGGCAAACTGCTTCTACAGTTCCATTGCTAAGAAAATAATCAGGAGTCAAACTTAACCACTCTGAAGATTTTACCATTTTATTGTATGTGTGTGAGGTAGAAATAAACTACCATTGTTTGGGGTTTAAAGGAAGAGACTATTTCTCAGCTCTCATTTTAGCCTGGTTAATTCCTTTACAGTTACTACACTTACAGTCACTCAAAGAGTTTCTAGAAAGTTTGAAGAGTTTTGAGAAATTTGTTGTTCTTCATTCTGATGTTATCTGCATTTTCTTTTCAGATGTCCATGAACGATAAGGATTACCTGCTTGTTATTGACAATGCAATCCAAACTTTGGATAAAGTATCATCTGAAATGAATAAACTTATTGGTAATTTCTAATGCCACTGTTAGAATAAAGATATGATATGAAGAATGGTGTGAATATGAATATTTTTCTCTCTCTAAATCAGGGGTCTCCAAACTCTTTAGCTCATCAACCCCAAAATATTTATTATATGAAAATAATTTAATAAATACTACTTTAACTAATAAAACTATGAATAATAATAATAATCCTTAATAATTCTTAGGTCCTTGGTTAGGACTTGAATTATTAAGTTTCCACCAATTTTTGACTGTGAATCTAATTGTAGATTACCGATATAACAACAACAAACAACAATAACAATACTTAGGGTTTAATACTGACCACTTTGGAGAACCCTGCTCTAAATTTATATTAATCTAAAAAAAATCTTTTTTTCTAATGTATGATAGAGTAGAAGCTATAAATTAGATGTTCTGTTGCTGAAACTATATAATTTCTCAGAGATACAAGTTATTTGATAGTAATGCTACTGATCATAATATTCCATTTTTTCTTAATATGTTTTTATGGTTTGGAAAAGAGAGAGGAAATTATGGGAAAGCTTGGAATAGTGGTGTATGGACTCTGTACTTCAATAGAGTTCTATCAATGAGGCAAAGCAATTGCACAACAAAAGTGTATGTGATTCTTGGGCAAAAAATGATACTTCTAAGACTATAACTTTGAAAACATCTGTTTAGGAATAAGCCCCATTTCATTCACAATGCTTAGGTATGAATATATATGGGCATTTAGAACTGAGAGATATGAACAGAATACCTTCAAAAGCAAGGTTGTGCTATTAAATCTTGCTAAGTCAGTATTTTTATGTAATGAATACCCATAAACACACACCCTGAAATAATTTTAATACAATTTACAATGGTATGTTGGCTCTAGACTAGGCCAAGAGATACCAATTTGCCAGAGGCTACTGAATTGCTTCTGTGGTTGAGCAAGGATTTGCATCTAGGTAGCCAGTGTCTAGAAAAAACTGCTATTGGAATTACTGCGTCTTGGTTGTGGTGCCAAGCAAGCATCAGAAAACATTACTTAATGCAAACACTGTTTACAGTGATAGAGTTACGGAATGAGAGGTGGGCTGCTTATTTATAATTTGCCTCTAGCTGCTTCAGACCATAAGTCAGGTCTGCTGCACTTGTGAGCCCTTCCAGTCTATTTTGCACCATGGTGTCAGAAATTTCTACATCAGAGTCCCATGCTGATGGCAATAAACCATGGCATTAGAGTGTTTGAATGTGTTAGTACCCATGTTTAATTGTGAAATAAAGAATACTGTACTGTACCCATAGTTTGTGTAAATCAGTAGGTGGTATATCCTACTGTAATACTGCACGGCCTTAAAATGACTAGAATATGCAAGCATGCATTTTAATTGTGATTTAAAAAAAAAAAAAGCTTCTGTAGTACTCACACAGGGGAATGTCCCTAGTTTTCTCACAATGTATTCACCTGTATACCAAGAAAAACTTCCTTTCAAATTTCACACTTTTACTCCAGCTTTCCCTCCTACTTCAGTCATTTCCTAAAGATCCCCAACTAACAGGAGGGGGTTTCTGGCATGGGATGGAATTCTTGTTTGAGTACCCACCTCATGAGAAGCATTAAAAATAGCACGCAGAATTCAACAAATGCCTTTTCTTTTTTCTTGTATTCAGAATTCTATTATAAAATGTTGCCATGCATGCCCAATCACAATAGAATCTTAAAAGCCATTGCTTTTCCTTCTCAGCCTTTCTACCCAAATTGCATTGTGGAAACAATCATATTACTGTTCCTTAGAGCAACAGATACACATAAGATACTAGAAACAGTATAATGTACAGTTGTTGTTTTTTAAACAATCAAATGTTGCTTTACAGTAAAAACTGAACTCCTGCTTTGTGAGCTCCTTCTGAACTTTAGTCATCCTGTCCAAGCAGATGCTTCAAGAGAAGATGAGGAAAGGAGTCAAGAAGAGTTTAAAAATAAAAACTGAGTATTATCTTTGCTAGCATTTCTTCAGTAGTACTGCTTTCTAAAACATGAATATTTAAAATGGTTAAGAGAAAAAGAACTTTACCTTGCTGACTTTCTTAATGTGCTCTTATCATAATGTACTTTGAAATACTTTTGCAAATATGTCTAAAGTGTCAGAATTACAGATTTTTAAGCTTGGTCGAGTTACTAAAATATTGATATGTAGATTGGCATCACTTAGGAGTGCTGTTGGTGTTTTCTTACTCTTTTTTCCAACGTTTTCCATGAAAGCAGTGGGTGTGTATTGTGTAAGCACAGACAGAGAGTGAAAATTAAAAAAAAAAAAAGTTGAATCCTCTGTTTCTTTTAGGATAATATTTCTGTACTGTGAAAAAAAATCCAGCATATATTGTACTAAAATACTATTTTTTCTGGACACAAAAACTGTGCCTATTTTTTTATGAATTAATTCGTTTTCACGTTATGTAAAAAATTGCATGATGAGTGTTTTCATACTGGAACATCAGCATACATTTCTTGATATACTACAGCAGAATTTATTTAAGGAAATAATCCAATCAATATTCAATGTTATATTGTTGCAGTAAGGATTATAAAATATTTTGATTTGTTATATTCTTAACTGAGAATGTTTAGTTGTTGAAACAACTGTGGATTAAATAAAATTGACCTGTATAAATGCAGGTAAATGTTTTATAATTGTTTTCCTGAAGATTAAAGCAAACTTGCAGTATATAACCAATTTTCTGGAAATATTTTCTGTTGGGGGGAGGGGGGCCTCATTCATTGATCATTTGAAATATCATGTTACGTCCTGCTTTAGCACAATGTGAACAAACCACTGGGGGCTTGCACTAATGCATTCCCCCTCCCCTCCCTTCTTGCTGTGCTCAGAACTTTTTACTTCTTTTTTTAAAATCATAGTTTGTCATGAGATTGGCATTAATCATGTTTAGTTTAAGAGAGAAAGCTTCAAACATGGTTTATTCCATAGTTAATTTTAATCACATTTAATAATTGATTCTTATTTCATCCAGATAAATAAACTGGAGGCAAATGCTTCCAAACACTGTATCCTAGACACATAGGAGGAAGGGGATCTTCAAATTTGAGGTTCACTGTAATTTCCTGACACTACATTATGCTTTGGTGTGATGTTCAAATGTTCTTTCTATTTCTGGATAAGGTAAGAATATACAAGCTTTACACTGCAACATGTAAATCAAATAGCCAACAACTATATTATAATCAGACTTTAAAATATTAATATTCTGTTCCTATCCAAGAAGAATATAATGAATAGCTATTGACCAAATGGTTCAAGTCACTAAAATACTTTTTTCAGGAAATCTACCCCTTCCATCCACTCCATCATCTTTGCATTTTGTAAGATACATTATGAGATGTCCTTATTAATATGATACATATTTTGGTGTCATTTCAACTTTTTTTAGCAGTATAAAATATACGAATAATTATTCAACTTAACTTGGGCACCAAAATATAATAAGTATGTTAACAACAAAAAATACAATCCAGCCAAATTGCAATGGCAATTTAATTAAAAATATACCTGCTAGTAGGTCAGACTGACAATTACCTAAAATTAGAGGTAAATTATATTGAATGATTCATACAGAATTTAATTTACATTCCATGGTTCCAAGAACAATAAGAATATTAATAGGGCTGTCATATGTATTATGAGAGTTCATAATATATAATAGCTTTGTTCAAAAGATACAAATGATAGTGCATAGAAGACTGCAAGAGAAACAATTAGTTCTCTGACAAATGTTTAAGTGGGAAAATGACTACAAAAAAAAAAAAATCCTTTGACTCTTGATGATTTTGCAACTAACCAATGCCATCATATATGGAACACAATAAACAAATGTTTTCACTAAAACAGACATTAGCATACACGCTGTTTGATAACATCAGAAAATATCTGTTAAGCTACTTTGAATGAATCTGTTATTATAACCTTTATATGGAAAATGTATATAGAACTACTGTCTAGAAGACATCTTTGCCCTTGAAGAAAAATGTTCAGTAATAATAAGACACAGTCTACTAAGTGTATTTCAGTCCCTGGATATTACACATATGAAATTTTTCACTGAAAGTGTGTACTTAATGACTCCCATACTAAAGGAAAAAAAGGGATAACACAACAATAACCTTCATGGTGTAACATGAAAATACAGATGAGAAATTATCTCAGTTCACCCATTACAAATCTGTTACTTCTTTAGCCTGAAAAGACAAAGTGGAATTTGAGCTTGATCTTCATGCATTTTCTCTTCTAAAGTGTTCCAGCAGCATACGTTAACATGCATTGCTTCCTTGAACATCGATCTTTTCCATCTATCAATAGAAGGGGCATTCGTTTGAAGTAATCAATGATGTCAGCCACTGAAGTGAAGTCCTGTATGATTTACAAAATACCTTTCGGTTATTCCCATCACAGAAATAGTTCAAGCAACTTCATTTTGCTGTCAGAACCTGCAGCAATCAAAATATTAATCAACTAGAGGCCTGTTTTATTAGAGTAGTAAATGTCTGTTTTAGAGTAGTAAATGTTTGTTCTTTCTGAGCTTAACACGAGTTTCAAGAGATTTTTCTTCGTTGGGATTTGAACATAGCAGACCTGACATTTGCCTTCTCTGTAATAATTTCATTTTATGGAATTACTCATTTGAGGACAGATCAGTGGATCTTTAGTTACTAATATTTTTCTAGATTTGATTCTGCTCAGTTAATATATACAGATTTTGGAGAACATTTGAGGAAGAAGCAATTTGACTGTCTTAGAAAGTCCTATGTTTAATAAGCCTGCGTAGTGGAAAGATTATGATGTTAGCAGAACGATGCCACAGCATACCTCATTTCCTTTCAAGCTAGTTCCTAAGTAGTAGACTTGATCCTCTTGTTGATAGCGTATCTGGATATTGTAAACTTTGTTGTGGTAAAGCACCATTAGAACAAATGGTTGCTCAACTGTTTTTTTGGAGCTGTCTCTTACTAAAAATGCACCATCCTAAAAAAGTAACATATTAAAATGTTTTTAAGAAAAAGTGTTGTCACAACAGCCATATACATTCAATCAATAAATAAATAACTGGAACAGGTTTGATTGCATTTTTAAGTATTTAGCCATTATCTTATACACCATATGTACCAGAGTTTCTCAACCTCAGCAATTTCAAGATGTGTGGACTTCAACGCCACGAATGCCCCAGCCAACATGAAAACCACATGTCTTAAAGTTGCTGAGGTTGAGAAATACTGATGTATAATGACAATAACATTTAAATCTTTACCTGGTTTATATTCCTGAGTGCAACTTCTGCATCTGACCGGGTGATATCAGCAACATACCACTTTTGATTTTGTTGACCCTGATGATCAATTAGCCAAATGAGAAGAGAAATGCAAAATGTGTTTATTACCATAAAAATGGATGTGAAATTTTGAAATGTATTTAGGAAAGTATACAGAACATTTAAGATGTGAAATGCTTTGCTGAAAAAAGATTCAACTGCTGGGAATTGATTTTGCTTATGTTGCTGTATATATATGTTTAATGTAAATAAACAAATTATACTACATTTTCTTTATTATTTTTTTTTTCCTTCGTTCCTTTTTGAGGCCATTCTAAAATATTTTGCACCTTGCATGTATTTAGTTTAATAATGCTTCTATGCAATTGTCTAAATTCTATCTTAAGGCAGAATTACCAGCTAATTACCATAACGAGCTTTTCACCATACCCAGAAGCATTTTCTTCATCTCCTCTCCTCTCCCCACTACATTTTTTCTTTGCTTAAGAATCTATCTGTAAAGAAGTTCTGCTGAAGATAAAAACTAGCTATTTTCTTCATAATATATAATACAATTTTTAATACTACTGCCTTGTAAAGTGATATAGGGTTTTTAACAGCAAACGATGGAAGCAGAACAGCGGGAAAAATCTAAGTTTAAAAAGGTGTAGTTTAAACGAAGAAGGGCCTTAGTTTGATCTGAGTTTTGATTGTGTACTCTCTTGCGCAGCACAAACTTTGTTATCACATCCCTAGCCATGATTAGACAGGGTCAAGTCATTCTTAACTCAGTTAGCTTTTTCCTCTTTTCTGACACCAGTGGCACCTTGAGGTTTATAAAATCTGTTAGCTTGGACCATTCCTCACTGCTAAGTTAAAATATTATCCAGTTATTTTTAAATTGCTATAATTCTATACCAGCATAGAATTTGTTGTCCCTATTGCTGATTCCTATTGCCTCTGTTTTAGTTTTCCACCAAATGGTGGTGTCCTGATCTCTTATGGGCAGAGCATGTTAAGCAAAATGATTAGTTAAATCTGGTGGATTTGGTGCCCTTCCCCCTTCTGGATTAAGGAGCTGGCAGGAAACTATTCACCAGCATGACAGTGAATGTGGGGATGGGGTGGCCATGTGCCTTGGGGACGGGGCTAGTTTTGACATGTGGCTTAACTGGGGTACTCTTGCAGATATACTTCCCAACTCTGCAGGCCACAGCCATTCAATGGGCTTGGGGAAAGTGAAAAGTTTGAAAGATGTGATCTCCTGCTATCCTTCTCAGAATGTTGTGCTCTTTCAAAGTTTTGCATCTCTACAATTTTTGCAAGAAACCAACAGTCTTGTAGATGTGAAAATTTTGAAAGACCGCTAAAGAGCACACTAAAGAGTGCTGCTGTTCCAAAATCCATTATTGCCACAAGCCTGCTCCCCAACTCTTTCTGTGGAAGAGGGGAGAAACTGGTATTGGAGGAGAGTGCTTGGAAGGGAGCAGGTGTGCCAGTATTAAGTGGCCAATAAGTGCTGGACTGTACCCATATCCTAACTGATTGCACCATTATCTGCATAGGCAGCACAATATGTCAGATTTATCAGTCTGGGACTGACACTTGATGCTGTCAACTTAAGGGGAAACACTACAGGTAGTCTTCGTTTAGTGACCACAATTGGGACAGGCAACTTGGTCGTTAAGCAAGGTAGTCACTAAGTGAAACTGTGACTGCGCTTATGATCTTACTTCAGCTTTCCTTTGCTTTATAGATCTGCAAAGATCGTAAATGTGAGGATTGGTTGTAAAGTTACTGTTTCATCACTGGTGTAACTGCAAACAGTCACTAAATGAGGCAGTCGCTAAAGAAGGACTACCTGTATTTCAGTGCTTGTACAGGTAAGGGCTACTTAAGGCTATCTCATCCATGGCCTGAGTACAAAATGGAAACAATGTCATGGAGACACAGTAGATTCAGCAGACCAAAGATATTGTTGCTATGGGAAGACTGTCCCATGATTAGATACAAATGAGGAAAGGCACCCATTACCTTGAAACAAAGTCAGGTGACTGGCAGTGATTGAAAACAGTCAGCTGAGACAGGATTCAGACTGGCAATGCAGATGGCAAATTTCATGCCGACCTAACTTTCTGCTAACTCGAAGACGGGTGGTGAGTACTTGAACTGAACGGTGGGGGAAAGTCCTTGTTCTGCCTTCTTTTTAATGAAAAATTTGCACTCTGATGTTTTATGTTTTTGTGGAATTTAGCTCTCACTGGCCCTTCATACTAAAGCGATAAAAGCAGGGAATAGCCAAAGTGGGGAGTGGGGGGGGGACTGCATGGCTGAACCTATAAAAAGCCTCCACTTTATGTAGAGGGGATCATATGACAAGTTTCTTTATAAGTTTTCCTACAAAGCCTCTTTTTTTTATTTAAATAGTAAAAGTACACATCTTTGTGCTGGTCTTTACTGTTGACTTCAACTTGCCTTACCTACCATCTTATCATGTCCACATGTATCAGCTGGGTCTGAGATTCTACTAAATAAATCACCCGCATGTTCCAATATTTAACTTTTCTTGATGATATTTGAATACCTTATGACATTTTTCCACTCCTTCATTATCAGCTTTAGGAAATTCTGCATTTGGTCTACTGGGAATTGGTAATGGTGGTCTGCTATCTGCTGGGTTCTTGGAAAAGGTTCTGGAGAGATTACCTTCAGAAACATTAAACATGTTTAGAAATTAAAGTTAGTCCACTGAACTGATATTGGGATATAGTTAAGGAATCTATTTCTAGGGAACCAGATGTACTTAACATTGACCCAAAGATTTAGATTAATACTGTTTTGCTGTAGCTTAAATCCAGTATACAAATTGATTAAAAATAGACTGTATCATCCACAAACTTTCATAGGGGCGGAATGGGTTCCACACAAACACATTGGTAGCTTACTGGGGATGGGACAAATTCCAGAAATTTTCCATTTGCAAGATCCACCAGAGTCATGCTTTTTCACGGTAATGTATACACAGGAGAGGTTACTCCTGTCTATCTGGTATCAGCAGAGCAGGAGGAGCAAATAGACAAGTAGATGAGGTGACACTGATCTTCTGTGATAAATGATGTACTAATTGGTTATGTGATACATAGCATGCCATCTGCTGATCTTTGCCTCCACAAGTAGATAGCCATGGCTACGATAGCTACCTTTCGCTAACCTGCCCTAAATAATGATTCCGTACTCCTTGTATATGTAAAATGACCACACACACTCTTTAAAGGGCCATCTTAATTGCTCATAAATTTAATACCCATATTTATTGCCATGTAGCTATACATATCCCCACCATTTTGTAATTATATCACTAGTTCAAAATTAAAACAAAAGGCAGTATATGAAGTGGTATATGATCTGAAACTATAGGAAAGTATGGAGAAGAATAATGAATGGTGTTGGGTAAATTAGCTTCATGTTTCTTTTTTATCTCATGTCTTTAATTTATTTGTCTTGCTATTTCTTATTCCTTTGCAGTGATACACAGGCCACTGGTCTTTATAAATTTGCATTAACACACATATGTTATGGTTGTCCAACTGAAAAGATTTAATGAGACATTAGGTTTCAATATCTGCAGATTATCTCAAAATACAAGCTCAACATTCATAAAGTATTTCTAAAATACATACTTGGCAGAAGACGTGGTGGTAATGATACACTTGAGGAAATGCTGTAATAAAAACGAAGAATGATTAGGATATACAGATGAATTCTGATACACTGTTAATCTCCAGCTATAGAAACAGTAATGTTATCAAAAAGTCCAGTTTTATTGTCACTTTTTTACAATCTTCATTAATTGTAAATCAGGGATTACCTTTATTCCAATTCTTTATTCTAGAATTCTTGAAAACCACTAATATTTAGCAATACTTTTATAAAAGTACTGTAGCCTAAGAATCATCTAAAGCAAATTCTAATACTGATAATCTAATATTAATAATTCTAATCCTAATATTTGGGAGCTTTAGATGCATCTGGATCAAGCTGGAAAGACATGTTTTAATGGAATATATTGCAATTTCAGTTTTAGACAATACACATTCCTGTTATAATAATTGAAATAATTTAAAGACTTGATTGGCAATCAGTTGGTTAAAAGTGTTTGTTTGTTTGTTTGTTTGTTTATTTATTTATTTATTCATTCATTCATTCATTCATTCATTTGTTCACCTTATAAGGCTGCCTAATTCACTGTGCAATTGTGGGCTAACATCTCATTAAAAGCAAGAGAAAAAAAGCAGAACAAAAGTAATCACACACGCATGCATATACACATACACATTTACACTCACACACACACAATTAAACAAGTTAAAAAAACAAGTTCATCTAACCTATGCCCAATGGGAAAAACAGTCTTCAACACCTTATGAAAGGCCAGCAAGGTCAGAGCCATCTAGATCTTGTGGGGTATGCTGTTCCACAGGACAGGTACAGCAAAAGAAACGGCATACTTCCTGGGTCCTACCAGATGATATTGTTAAATAGAAGAGACCTGGAGCATTCCACTTATCAGATCTTATGGGATAAGCAGAAATTTTGAAGACAGGTAGTCCTGCAAATAACCTCACCTTGTGCCATGCAAAGCTTTGCAGGTAACAACTGGCACCTTGAAGTATACCCAGATATTTACAGGGAGCCAGTGCAGTTTACAAGCACATACCATGGTATGCTGAAAACTGCCTGTGTTGCTGCATTTGAGCTAGTTGCAAGTTCTGAGTAGTCTTTAAGGGTAGCCCCATGTAGAGTACATTGCAGTAATTCAGATGGGAGATGACCAAGGTGTGATTGTGAGCATGGCCTTCCAATCTATGAATGAGCTCAATTGGTGCACAAGATTTGTGTAAAGGCCCTCCTGGCCACAACTGCCATTTGCTGTTCCAGCAGGAGATAAGAGTCCAGGAGGACCAAATAGCACACTAGTTCCATGTCGAGTAGTGCTACCCAATACAGAGCTAATGATGGAAGGTCCTCAAATCAGAAGGTCCTTAAAACCCACAGCCACTTAGTGTTGCTAGGGTTAAAACTAAAGTATGTTCCTCCCTATAGCCCCCACAGCCTCCAGACACCAAGAAAGAATCTTAGTAGTATAACTTGGTTGGCCTAGGGCAGAGATGTATAATTGGGTGTCATCAGCATAATGATGATATCTAACCATGCTGATGAGTGAATTCATCCAACAGCTTCATATTAAGTAGGAGTGTGGAAAGAGTAGAGCCCTGAGGAACTGTGCAAAGCTAGGCATAGGACAAAGGCCTCTCACTCTACCAACATTGACTGGAACTGACCCCAGAAGGAGGAGAATCACTACAATATTGTGTCCCCACTCCCCCTGAGCCCATTCAGAAAGATATCATGATTGATAGTATCAAAAGCCACTGAAAGATCAAGAAGGTCCAGGATAGATGCACCACAACCATCCTGTTCTCACCAGAGATCATCCACAAGTGCAATCAATTTCCCCTCAATACTATACCCAGATATGAAACCCAACTGAAAAGGGTCCAGATAATCTACTTCCTTGAGGGCCCTCTGAAGCTGCATCCTGAACACTTTCTCAATGAACTTCCCTAAAATGGGAAGGTTGGAGACAGGACAAAAATTGCCCAGTGTGGGGTCCAGAGATTGGGTCCCACATTGGTTTCTTGAGGAGGGGATGAACCACTGCCACTTTCTTAAGCAGAGAGGGGATCATCCTTTTATTGGGGGGAGGGGCACTCTTGATTTCCAAAACAAGGATATAGCTACTACTTTCAAATTGGTATTGTCCCAGAGTGAAAGTTTATCGTGTGAATAAAGAATAAAATTATATTTCCGTTGGACATCTTTCAAATGTGCCTTGAAACCTTTAATACAAGAAATATTGTAGATCTGTGGCTAAAACAAGAACCAAACCCTTGCCTCAATGACAAAGGAGTTACATACATATTTCCAATTGTGTCTGTACTTTTTTTTTTGGGGGGGGGGTGATCACTTATGTTCCATAAAGAAACTGAAGCAAAAATGTAAGCTCAGTGATAAAAGCTGAAAGTCAAGAAGTTAAACCATATATCAGCATTTCTGCACCCCTATATGAGGCTGTATCTTACTTTCCTGGCCCTATTCCATCCTCACTCCATCTTATTTATAGAAATAGGGAAATAGTTGGTAGTCTCAGACCAATGCCAAAACATTTTTGTCTGTTAATTTTATAAACATATATTAAATTATTATAAGCCTTAGCTGTTTGCCTATTGGATTTCCATTGCAGTAGACCATGCTTTTAGATTAAAAATCTTAAATGTATTTTTATGCAAGTTTCTTGTTTCAGACTTCTTAATTATTAAAAGGATACTAGTCTAGCATTCTAACATACCACATCGTTATTAAAAGAATCTTATTTATATAATTAAATGATGAATAATAAGTTGCAGCATAAATTAATTGTTTACATTGAGTTGTCAGTTCATTCAACTAACCTTTCTGTGTATAGATCAGGCTTCGTCTTGGGTGGCAAAGGAACTAAATTAGACTGCGACTTAGTAGTTCGGCAAGGGAAGGTGTTAAAGGGCTGCAGTGATGGCTGTGGAACTGGCCTTTGGGGAATATCTACAGAGAACAACAAAAACAAACAACTGACAAAAAACATTTCACTGGGTGTGCAAAAGGCAAAGTTCATGCTAAGGATCATTCAAAAAGGGATTGAAAATAAAAATGCTAACACTGTAATGCTCTTATCAAATCTATGATACATCTTCATCTAGAATGCTGTCTATGGGCCTGGTAGCCATCTTTGGCTACTGAGAAGGGCAACCAAAATTATCTGAGGGCTCAAACACTAAATAGGTTCACTGGGTATTATGATATTAAAGTCAGAATAATACATTACATACTGTCAGGTTCCATCTGAAAGAAACATAAAATAAATTAATATTAGTGTTGCCAGTTCTTTATTGATTAACTGCATGAGTTTCACTCAGTATATCAACATATAACTTGTACAAAGGTTAAAGAAATCAAAAGAATATATATCTTTCAGCTAATGCAGGAACATGCATGTACATGTCATAACAGGCATTATCTTAGAAGAGGTAAGAAATATTTTTAAGATAGCACCCTGCTGTTTTCCTTCCTTCCTTCCTCCCTCCCTCCCTCATAAATAATTTTCATAACAACTTACAATTTGCCTGATTCTGGACATCTATTCAATAAATCATCACATCTGTAATTATTTTATATAGTTTATAGTTTTAGATCTAATTAAGTTTTGCTAAAGATGATTCTTGAAAAGTTTTATTTATGGACTGGGGAAGAATTGATATCTCAGGTCACCCTTCCTCTTTTTCAAATCCTTTTGGCAACAAATTGATTGGGGTCCTCATAGCTTTCAAAAGGTTAAGTGTGGAGAATGAACAAACACAATGACCCAAAACTATTCTTCCTAGAGACTATTTCTTTAGTCTCTAGGGAATCTAGGGAGGATACTTCCACACAGACACCCAGCTTTGCCCCAGTTCCCTCTGAAGCATTTCTACACTACTTTGTCAAGGTTCCCCTGTTGCCCACCTTGTTGCCCTCCATTGTCCCATTGAACTAACCATCACTCCCTCCAACTAGCCCAGGTGGAAGTGTGAAAAATGGCAGCCAGACAACCATCTACTCCCATTCTCACTCTTCTATCATTGCATTTATTGTGGTAAGGAAACAAGGATATAGGAGCAGCAGAGTCATCCCCAGAAGTTTCGAGAACTTGGGAGAAAATCACCAAGGTGCCATGGAGCCTTGGCTGCAGAGGAGAGGGGCAATCCTGAGATGCAGGAGGATGGGAGTTCCTGCCAGTTAGAAGCCATCTGCTTTCAAGCCCCTGAAGAAACACTACAAAGCTGTCTTTATGAGACTTCCCTTTCTAGAGAGCCAGGGAGAGGGCCTTGATACAAATACAGTATTCAGAAGCCATTAATTAAACAGAGGACAGAAGTGTTCCTTAAATCTTGGGAGGAGAGATAGTATTAAGAAGAGACTCAGGATGATTCCTCTCTGACTGAGGAGAAGCACAATCAGACTTGCAAGATTCTGTGACTATACTCTATCTCAATAAAGTATAGCTCTAGTCTTCCTCTGGAGTTGGTCTCCTGATCTGGTCTACTTCAAAGGGCTGACCCTCCTGCCTCAGCTTGCAACCACATAGGCTTTCCCCATTGCTGGGGAGATAAGAGGAGTTTCTTCTACTCTATACTGTGCTGTTGGCAGCAAATGTTGTAAAGGTCTGTTTTAAAATTTATCTGTCTGTCTGTCTGTCTGTCTGTCTGTCTGTCTGTCTATCTATCTATCTATCTATCTATTTATCTATCTATCTATTTATTTGATTTGTCCCCGCCCATCTCCCCTACAACGGGGGACTCTGGGCAGCTTACAACCACTAAAATCAAAATACATAATTAAATTATAAAAGGTTTAAAAATTATAAAAGTTATAAAAACTAGAAATTTACAAAAATAGGATAGAGATAAAAAGGTAAAAACTCCAAGAGGCCAGTAGGGCCACAACAGGCCGCTAAGGGTCCAGCCAACCCCATTTCTGGTATCCTCCCTCCCCACCCCAGGCCAGATGGCAGAGCCAGGTTTTCAAATCCCTCCAAAAGGCCTGGAGTGAGGGGGCCTGTCTCACCCCCGGGGGCAAGATGTTCCAAAGGGCGGGGGCTACAGCAGAGAAGGCCCGCCTTCTGGACCCCGCTAGTCGAAGTTCTTTTACTGCGGGGATCCGGAGCATGCCCTCTCTGTGAGATCAGGTGGGACGGGTTGAAATCGTGGGGGCGAGGCGGTCCTTCAGGTAACCTGGCCCCATGCCATGTAGGGCTTTAAAGGTGATAACCAACACCTTGAATTGGACCCGGAAGCAAACCGGTACCCAATGCAGCTCACGGAGCAAAGGTGTTATATGGGTCCTTCTTCGGGCCCCAAAAATTGCTCGCGCGGCCGCATTCTGGACCAGCTGAAGCTTCCGGATACTCTTCAAGGGTAGCCCCATGTAGAGTGCATTGCAGTAGTCTATCCACAAAAGTAATCTTCCACAATTTGGGTAGGTAGCATGTAATAAACTTACTGTAAAAGAAACCAGAGTGTTAAAGGCTCGGCTACTAATTTATCACTTAAATTAACCCTATTTGAACCCACTTTATTAAGGAAGCAAACAGATCCTGGAAACTAGTTCAAGGATTAGTGAGATTCAAATTGGAAATTCTAAAAAAGATCAAATATAAGAAGTTAAATTGAGAACAGACTACAGTTGACGTTTTCAAAGAGAGATATTATATACAGATATACTTACTTCTGTCTGTCTTTCAGGCATATGATTGTTCCTAGAAAACAAGTAAAATTAATAGTACTTTCTGCAAATACTATTTAATAAAATTGTTGATCTATTTAAGAAGTAAAATAAAAAATAAATCTCAATAAATGGAATTGCATTATCAGTAATTGAAATGGCATTTACTTTTCTAGGTAATTTGTTGTTGTTCTAAACAAATAAGTCATTTTGGGCAAAAAAAGGAAGGTAGTTGCTTTGCTCTTCCTGGATGAACTTAAACAGGAGAGTTGAAGTACAAAACTTTTACTTAGTGCCTCTGTTTATGCAGTATGCTAAGCCAAAATCAACCATGGTTTAATATGCAGTATGAATTGGACATTGTGGTTTGCAAACCATGCTCTATAGAGGGTTCATTAAGTAGAATATGGTGAAGCAAACCATGCTTTAACATGTTAGGCAGATTCAACCTTTGCCTACATATCAGTGTGTATACAATTAGCCTGTCCAGCATTGCAAATTAACTTTTCAATATATACCAGAGGAAGTCCTATACATTCTTCCTCTTGCCAAGTGAATTGCAGGGAAATCTAAACATTAGAGCAGTTTAGGGGGTAGGTGAATCCAAATTCTTTAAATGTGGGCAAGGGGATTTAAAGAGCAGCACCGATTGCAAAGATCTGCCACAGAACTTTTCCCCTGTCTCTGTTCCTCTCTAAACCACCTTCCTGGAGTTGTTTTAATCCTAGTAGTGCTTATAACTTATTTCAAAAAAGGAGAAATAAGGACTTAGAAGGCAGGACAGGTGGTCCTCATTTAATGACTGCCTCATATAGCAACCATTCGCAGTTACAATGGCAATGAAAAAGTAGCTTTGTGAATAATCCTTGCATTTACTTCAGGAAAGCTGAAGTAAGATCATAAGCACAGTTGCTGTTTCAATTAGCGACTGCTATCCTTAATGCCTGAGTTGCCAGTCCCAGTTGTGCTCGCTAAACAAGGACTACCTGCATTATGGGGCAATCCTGACAGATGAGGAAAAATAGCTAAGGAAGGACTTTTCATGTGAAGCATTTATATCCCCTTCTTTAGGTTAGCAGAACAGATACTAACACAAAAAATGGGCTACTGACAATACCTATTTGCATTTCAGTTATGTGACATTCTGGTATATTTGTGTTAGAGCTTAAAAATGAAAATGTGGTTTTCAGAGCTCTTTCAAAAGAACACTAGAGGGCACTTTGCTAACCGTAGCCCACCAATGCACAGCACCTGTCTAGGCTAATGCTGAATTATTTAAGTTTTACATAGACATAGTTACTTTATGGGTGGCATAACCCTCCTAGAGGAAGGACTGTTTTTTTCATATCTCTCAGTTGGTGGCAGAGGAGGCTTCTGTATCTTTGCTAAATCTTCTGCCAGAGATCTAAAAAGGGAGAGAGAGAGAACAGCATTTGAAGGAGAATTTCTTTGTATTGTGTCAGACTCTTTCGCTAATTCTGATGGTTTATATTACAGAAAATTAAACGTTTACCTGAGTTTTGGTGTCAGAGCCTGGAATGAAGGAAAGACAAGGATAAATAAAAAAATTGAAAAATGAATTAAAATATTGTAGGAATTTACTAGAATAAAGCCATCTCTTACCATTTCAGGAAAAGCTCGTTTGCCTTAATTAAAAGAAAAGAAAAGAGGGAAGAACAATTAGTTATCCATCACTGGATTCAGAAATCTAGACAGCTGCATTGACTTTAAGAGAAAGTCATGATTGAAAGTCAAAGCATATTAACATACTATTATGAAGAAAAAAATGTAGTAATGCCATTCTCTCATAGAACATGTTAAAGTATTCATATTTTACAGAATCCTTGGTGTTCTCTGAGCTTGGTTGTTTTCTTGCAGATGTTTCATTACCCAACTAGGTAATGTTTTCCATGCTAAAAGGGAGTGGGGTTTGCTCTCTGTTTATATATAGTAGCTTGCCCTGTCAGTGTTGGTGGGGGTGTTATTTTCTCCATGTTGGTTGTTTTCTTCTTGGTAGTAATCCATGGCAACAGTACTACACAACACATCCAACCTAACCAAATATACTAAGCTTGAAATACCCAGAATCATGGACCTCATCAACCTCTGCCTCACTACCTACATTTAGTTTGATGGACAAATATACCACAAGTTAGAAGAACACCCCAGGAATCAGGACTCATAGCAGATATTGTAATGCAGCATCTAGAAACTATAGCACTTCCATGCATACAACCAAAGTATGGATCCGGTTTGTAGATGATACCTTCAACATGATAAAAAAGTAACTACTAGAGAAGATACTGTACATGAAAAAATCAACAACATCTTCAAAGGAATAGAATTCACAAGGGAATAAGAAAACAACAACACACTACCCTTCCTGGATATCCGCATCAGCCAAGGAAATGGTGGCAAATTAGAAACAGAAGTCTATCAAAAAACAATCCACACTAACCAAGTGCTCAGTTATCAAAGTAATAACCCAACCTCTCACAAGAGGAGCTGCGTAAGAACATTATTCAGATGAGCACAAACATACTGCAGCAACCCTGAACAGCAGAAGAAGGAAACAGACCACCTGTACAACATCTTCCAACAAAATGGACACCCATGCAACTTTATCAAAAAGTGCCGGACCACTGAACCCACTACAGTACAGCACAACCAACACAGGCTATGAAAAGGATAACACTGCCATTCATCAGAAACATCTCAGAAACAACCAACAGACTATTACAACAACATGGCATCACTGTAGCACACAAACCAACTAAAGCCCTCCAAAACATCTTAAGTAAATCAAAAGACCCAATAACTCAAGAAGAAAAAAACAGGAGTCATACATACAACATACAGTGTAAGGACTGTAACAGCCACTATGTAGGACAGACAAGCAGAAGACTAGCAGAGTGCATCCATGAACACCAACTCACAGTCAGAAGACAAGCTAAATCCAAAAATGTGAGGGAATTCCTGGAAGCTTGGTATTCAGACAAGTCAGCCATCAACAGGCACATAGAGATAAACACACCATTCAAAAGAGACAATAAAAAGGAAACAAAAAGATCAGAACACCTCCTCGCCAGCAATCAATACCCAGATAAGCAGGGATGAACACCAGACAAACAAGGAGTAAACTATACCCTAATCAAGGAACTAGCAACTCAGACAAACTATCAAGCAGTAAACAACAGCCTATTCTAGGATCTACCAAATTAAAAACAACACCCCCACCAACACTGACAGGGCAAGCTACTGTATATAAACAGAGAGCAAACTCCACTCCATTCTAGCACTGAAGATGTTACCTAGTCAGGTAAACATCTGCAAGAGAACAACCAAGCTCAGAAAACACCAAGGACTCCACAGTTCAACCCTGAGCTACAGATATTCCCTTCTATTGGTATTCATGTTTTACTTGGCAGTAGAGCACACCCATGTTGCTGTGTGGGCAGAACTTCAACGTTGCATCCCGAGCTAGGCCTTAACAGGAGATCCTTGTTGTGAGTAGCAGTTGCATGGTGGAGTTCTTTTTCAGACCTCTGTGCTTGATACATGAGGACTTGGAATCAGGGTAGCTCATCGGGGACACAGTGTTGAGGATGGGACCATCAGTGTACTCTGCTGTTGCTGCAACCCACAACTGCCCTGCTCACGTTTGGTTTTATGTGAATGGGGCTGTCACCCTGTACAATAACCCTGTAGAAATGTTTCCCATCACAATCATAGTGATGACAATGTAGGAGTAAATAAATCCATAATTTGGCCAGTTTGATGACAAGAACATTATCTTAACACTGCCTGTTTCCTTTCTCCTAGGTGTATATGATGCAATATTCTCCAGGAAGACTGCAAGAACATTTCAAAGTCATGCTCTCAGATTTGCACTAACCTGGATTCATTTCTAAATGTAAAGGAGGTTGAGGTTGAAATTAGAAATGTTCTCTTTCTGGAATGCCAAAAGAAATTACAATGCCCTTTGAGAAACTGCTTTAATGTTAAAGTCCATTAACCGTGCTGCCTTAAGCATGGTGTGTTTCTTGTTCTTTTATTTGATAGATCAATCAACTAGCCTCTTTAGGGGAGCTCTCTCTTCCTTGTTGAAAACAAAAATTATGGAGTCCCATTTAAAATGTTCTTGAAAAGAAATAATAACACTTTTTATCTTCAGCTTTATACTTCTCTAAATTTATGTTCTGACCTTTGTCCGATTTTTCTGTGGTTTGAAACATACACTACAATAACTTCTGATATTTATAACAATCTTCCTCATCAGACTCATCAGAATTATATCTCGGTTGAAAAACCTCTTGCTAACACTTGCCCACTGTGTTCTTCTGAAGCTATACTTTTCATCTCATCACCATCTATTTTGTAATAGCCTGCAACATATATTTGTCTACTGCCTTCTCTTTTTTCAGGCAATTAACAAAGCCCACAGTTAAAAAGTGATGGCCATAAATACATACTAACCAGCTCCAAGGCTTTCTCTCTCAAAGGGGGGCCCAGGTCGATCCAGTGGTGGTTTTTTGCTTCTGTCGACAAAAGGAGCTGGTGCTGGAGTGAAACCAAAACAGATATTGGATCAGATATTGTGTTAATATCTCCATGTATCACTTCCACAACACAAAGTCATCTTACTCACTTTTAGAATTCTAATAACAACTTTCATTCAAAAATTGATTAAGCTTAAAGATTAGTTTTAACTGCCTGGACGTAATAGCACAATTTGGAGTGCTGTTGATACCCACATTTTTTTTTTTTTACTCTTTATCAAAAACCCTTTACAAAATAAAATCATTTTAAAAAATCAACAGGCATTCAGATTAGGATTGTGGAAAGGTTGGGAAGGCAGAAGGAATGTTTTTTGCTTTGAATAGTGGAAATATGTTAAATGCAAGAAAGTAAACACACTTACCTTTAAAGAGATTTGCACTTTTGTCTCTGTAATGCTCATTGTTGCTTGAAGGAGAACTGAAAGGTGTCTGCTGAAACACATTAACAATAAAATAATAAAACAGAGTGTATTTAACAGTATGGTACCTAACTTGATTTTAATTTGTTGAAATTATTTTAGGACACTCCACAGGTGCCAACAAGGTATCAGAATGAGCAAGTAATATAGTCCTGCCCCTTCTATCTTCCATAAATACCCTTTATATCTGAATGGATATTGAAGTAGGCTAAGATATAAAGAAAAAGTTTCCTTCAAGTCATGCTTGAATCCTGGTGGCTTCCTACACATGCCTATTTAGGGGTTTTGACAATAACATATAAATGATTTGCCTTTGCTTTCTTCCACACTGTTTTGTTTCTACCTCCCAGGCCCTGCAGGTTGCTCAGCCAAGTATCAGCCAGGCCTAACCCTGCTTTGTTTTTCAAGATCAGCCAAGGTTGGGGTGGGGTAGGGGTGCTGCTATTCATTTGACTGAGATGCCTATAAATTTATTTATACTTTAGAATCCTTATACTGAAGAAGGCCTCTTCAACTCTGAGATGCAGAGTATGACCGGAAGACGCTCTATAGAGAACAAAGCAAACACTTCAAGACAGTTTGGGTAAGTTATGCCAGGAAGATTATACAGAAATGCAGACATTGCTATACAGCAGTCCCTCATGAAACAGAAGTAGGTAGCTATGTTTTTAATCCTTAGGAGACATAAATATAAAAATAAATTATTTGAACTTCCAGGAAACATACCCCAAGGCGTCTGCTTCGAGATGCTCCTGGTACAGGGCTGGGGCCAGGCCTCTGTGGTGGAACAGGAGGCTGAAGAGATGTTTTGCCTCTCTCTGTTGCAGGTCTATCTAATAAAAGCAAGCACATTTACAAAACACACACAGCCCTTTTCATTGTGTGGGCTATTTATTTATTTAACATATTTCTATGTTGCCACAATCAAAACAGCTCTTGCAGCTTCCATAGGGGAAAATATATATAAAAGACACTCAATATAAAAATAAAAAGCACCACAATTCAAAGATAAAAATAAATCAGGGGAGGTGTCTCCAAAACAGCATGGTCTTTAAGAGCTTCCGAAAGACCAGCCACAAAGAACCTAACCTGACCTCTACAAGGAGGCTGTTCTACAGTGTCAGCACTGCAACAGAAAAGCAGTGCCTGAAACTCCCAAAATATGTTTTTTTGCACCAATTTCTTCCTTTTTCGATCTAGTCAGTCAGGCTGAAACTGGCTGGAGAAGGTGGTATCCGTAGGTATCTGGGTGCCAAGCCATGAAGGGCTTTATAGATCAAAAACAGGACCTTAAATTGGACCCTCAAAACTGGTGTTATATGCTCCAAATGTTGAGAGCCCCAAAGTATGCAGGCTGCTGCATTTTGGACCACCTGCAGTTTCTGAATATCCTTTAAGGTCAGCCCCAAGTAGAGTGCATTGCAGTAATCTAGACAGGTAGTGATAAAGGCACATCATTTTATATTTATAGACACTTCATTTATTTTTATATTTATATTTAAGGTGGCTTTTCAGAGACTATTAATGAATTCCATAATGCAGTTTGACAGAGCATACAAACATTCTAAAAATGGATTAGAAAGAATTATTTTACGGGGTCAGAAAATTGTTGCTAGGCATTACTATTAAATGGAAAAAGTTCTCCACATCTCTTCTGCAAAATAACACATCCCCCCTCTCAATTATTTGAATAATGAACTGCTTGAAATCAGATTTAAAATAGTTACCTATGTATTCTGAAGTGGCCGGAATTGGTTTGGGAGGAAATATAGCATTGCGGAGGATGTCCTCATCATTTGACGGAGGAGGTTCATAATCTGCATCATTTTCATTCTCAGCTTGATCATCAGGCGTTTCATAATCAACACCGACTCCAACTTGATCATCATCTGGACTTTCATAATCATCACTTTCATCCTGTCAGAACAGATGTGTCCTTTTGCTAAAACAATCTATCATATCAAGATTACCTTTCAGAGTACAGAATTAATTCTATCGCAAGCCACAACAAAGAGCAATATTTAATACACACACACACTTCAAAAGCTAGGACTCCTATTTACAGTGATTACCCTGATAGGATGGTAGAACAGCTAACTATGTAGCCCTTAATTTTGGTAGTCTGTATAAAGCCTAAAACTCAGTGCCTCTGAGATCTGCCCCAGTAAAACCCTCTACTGTTTTCCCCTTTGACCCACAGGCTTCTAGTTTGAACTCAATGGTCCCAGTTCAAGTCTCCTTCCTGTGGACTTCAAACAACTAGAGAATCTGTTTATGACCCAGGCTTATGCTAGTTCCTGTGGCACTGCATATTTTTAAAAATTATTTAATTGTGGTATTTATATATTGCTGGGAGGACGCGGTGGCGCAGCAGCTTAATGACGCTGAAAATTGCCAGCCAGAAATGGCTGACGCTTCGGTGGTTCAAGTCCAGCCTTCGCCGTTAACAAGGTGAGCTCTTGTTTCCTCCCCAGCTCCTGTCAACCCAACAGCTCGAAAACTTACGTGAGTAGATAAATGGGTACTCTCACTCCGGTGGGAGGAAAAATGCTGGCAGCGCCTTGCACAGAGAGACAGGATCAGCTGCCGGTAAACGCGAAACCGCACTCGCCCGAAAAGGGCGCGAAGCAACGGAAACCCCGCCTCCTGCGCTCGCCAGCTGGGCTATGCTCTAGGAAGGAGGCTCTGGCAAACCACTTCCGAAACAATTATCTTGAAAACTGCACAGGATTTGTCCAGGCAAGGATTCGTCCAGGCAAGGACTCATCCAGGCAGGCACTGCAGGGTCAGTAATGACTGAGCGCAGACAAAAAAAAATATATTGCTGGCTCCCCAAGGACTGAATTGAAAGACATCCCTCATTTAGTTTTGCCAGGGAAATACATTGCTCAGAGAATCCTTGACAATAGCAACTTGGCCACTTGAAGTGTGGTATGTTTAATTCACTTGTGCCCTCTCCAAACATGTTTTATCTGTTCTTGAACCTGCATAATAGGTATCATTAGAAAGCGGAATTCTCTCTGATATTTTGGACTTTTTTTAAACAATGTTCTTGAGAAATCTGGATATATTTATAATTTCCATTTCTATGGCTGCTCACTCATGCGCATCTTTGGATGGCTTACAAAGGTTAAAAACAATATAACCTTTATATATGTTGTCACATTTTAGTAGCAGCTTCAACCACAAACTGTAAAGTAAAACAAAGAGTACAGTAGCAGTCTTGTGATCTTCACGATAATTCCATTTCTTTCAAAGTTATTTATTGTGGTACTTTAAAACCAAGATTTAAGTGCACAATCTATGTCTAACTAGTGCTTCTTCAAAAATTGCCACAGAGAAATATCATCATCATTTTCATAGCCACAGAAATGGGTAAATTATTCTATATATGGGGAGCAATCATACCAATTGCATTTGAAAATTAAATTAAATTAATATACATTTTCAATCAACCAAATTTATTTTTTGCCTGGGTGTAACTTCCCATGATAACTCTTAAAGAATAAATGCAACCCTTGTCCCAAATCCCAAAATATACTTACAAAGGAGGACCAGCCATCACCCTCCTCTTGTTTATATTCTGTGGAAAAACAGCAAAAATCATACATTTCCTAATACACAGAAGAATATAAATATCCAAGTTCGAGATAGTTCCCCAGTTAACTGTTAATGCAAAGGTAGCAGAGCATGGTGGGAGAGCCAAGGCTATCATTTCAGTGGAATACATCCAAATGCTCAACTGAGACCGCCGAATAATATCATGAAGGGATTATCATGATCTATCACATAATATATACAAACCTGATTTTATGTGATAGATCATGATAATCCCTCCATGATATTATTCGGCGGTCTCAGTTGAACATTTGGATGTATTCCACTGAAATGATAGAGCATGAAATTTCAAGGGTCCTGTTTTGATGTTTCATGTATTCAGGTTATGGCCATTTCCCCACCAGTGACTTATAGCATCTTTTGGTATCACCTTGTCTTGTTAAGATAATGTCAAGACTGTCCTCCTTAGTATTACATCAGCACAAGGATGGTTGGATGATACTAAAAAACGCTGTAAGTCACTAGTGGAGATCCTGCCTATATTGTGGATATTGAGTGATGAAAATGCATATCTGAACTCATCCATAGCTGAAGGAGAAATATGACTAAAAAGAGGATGCTAGGAAATGGTGAGATGACATAAGAATATAGCTTCAGATAATAAAAACCCAATTGGTAGTTGTTATATTACTGTACAATTCATACAACAGGAAGTACATAAATTTATTTACTAGGATAGCAAGAAAACTTTGAGATAGGCAGTAGTTCCTATTCAGAAATAACCATGTTAGCACAATAAGCTATGGTTTATCAGTTCAAGAATGAGTATTATTTTTATGTTGCCTACTTAGTTCTGATCACGGCAATCTTACTACAACTCTTGGGAGAACATATACATTAAGAACATGCCTTAACAGAAGCCCCCTTTCTTGTAAGATATTTAAAAAAAAAAAAAAAACAGGCCGTACCACCTCCAGCTCAATTTCAATGCCAGAAACAAGGTTCCAGACAGGGTATTTTATTAGCTGGTCCTGTCCAAACATCATATTATCATTGTGCCCAGAACTATCTTACCATTTCACAGAATGAAAGAAGTGCCTGAAGCAACAGACACTTCAGCGGGTGGGTTAGTGGTAATGAGGTGGAAAACCCAGTTGTGTCCCTCATGCTATATGGCCTGCACCTCCTCATTAGTCTGCTGCCCTCATTGTCTGGTGGGAGACAGCAACAATGCTGTAGAAAGATTTAACTGCCAATTTGTTCATTGTCTGTACATGGGACAGAGAGAATGCTATCTTGTCCTTCACCTCAAGCAGGAAAATGTCTTGAATCTGCCCTGTTTGTACCCCGTGCTTTGTCCTCCTGCTGTTCCTTGTCTCCCATCTTCTTAGAATGCTGCAGTTAATCCTCAAAGACTCTTTAAGATGCTATCTATCCACCTTTTATGCCAGAAAAAAATGCTGGCATAAAATTTGCTACAATCCCTATCCTGCCTCTGTCTGTTTTGTGTCACTACTGAATAGTGCCGCCCTAACTTGTGAATGTTCCATTTGGTACAGGCAAGGTTACTGGTTTTCTCCTCTGTTTTGCTGCTCTCCCCTTTCAGCATGGCACCAGCCAGCCATAAAGATCATCATGAATTAGGACACTGGAGCAGGAATATGGTTAGTCAGGACTCTGCTTGGCTTTTCTAGGCTTCTAGAATCTCCTCCTTCTACACTCTGTGTGAGCATCTCACCAGTTAAAATAATGTGAAACACACAGGAAGACCCCAGAAAGCCCCAGAAAGAAAGAAAACAAACCCTGTTGTGATTGTGTAACTTGCCAGGAGAACTAAAATTGATTAGCTGTTGGGTAACTACCTTCATTGCTCCCCCAGGACTGAGGGGAAGCAATTGAAATGGACTCATATAGGGGAAATGACAAATAAGTAATGAAAATCCAGCTCAAATATCCTTCATTATTTTCTGGACACTGGAGTGAGGAAAAACAGAGCTGTTGCATCTTCAGGTAAACATAGTACATTTCAGAGTACTATTAAAGCAGAATAGTGCTAAAGTGGTCCCTTTTCTTCCTTAAATAAAATAGTGGAGCTGTGTTCTGCTCTCCTATCCCTAGTTGGACCCTGGAGAGAAGTTGTGGTCATAAAGAGAAAGGTGGTGGATGAGGAAGTGATGAGTACAAAGGAACTTGGCAAACAAAATGCTAATGAAAAGGGTAAACATTGGGAGAGAGATGGTTAGAGTTGAGGCTAGTTAATAACCAGGAGGGAGGGAATATACAATATCTCCCAACACTTTGCAAACTAACTTCTTATCATACCCACTACTGGACACCTAACTCTGCCTCCAAGGAACAGGTGGCAAAGCATAACAGATTTTACACACCTTGATGCACACCCTGATTGTTCAATTATGTTCTCAAGGGAGAAGAATTTTCTTACTGATACAGCTAAAGACTTACAGTTGTCTCACTCACTCACTCACACTGTGAGAGGGATGACGTTAGAGCAAAATCATGTGGTTAAGGGAGAAAGTTGATATTGTCAGGCAAGTGAAAACAGAGCCTATGATTAATCAGTATTGAAACAAGATATGATACCAAGCCTTTAAGCTTGTTTTGATTCTGAGTAACCATAGTTTCAAAAGATCAAATAACAGAAGCAGCACTGTGTTGTGAGTTCCACCCTTTCTGTATGTGTGTTGTGACATCACACACAAATATAAAGAGGTGGAGTTTGCATTGCAATAATACAATGCTCCTTTCAACATTTTGATGAAAGCCTTCAATCCTGGGAATGTCTCTGGGCCTGTCAGTAAGAATGGATGGAAGAGAGATAGAAGTCTGAAGCACAAGCAAGATGCAAGTTTTGTAAACAGTCCGGCTTTATTTATTTGTTCAATTTACATGGCTTTGGTGGAAGCCCAAAATATGTGTGGGTTTATAGCTGCAAAATGGGAATCCAATTATTTCTTTTAGTATGTCAGCAGGAGTACAAGTAGGAAAAAGGGTTTTGTACTTGTGCTAAATTTTATTTAATGTTTCCACCTTCAACTTTCATTGTTTTAAAAGCCATTATTATGTATAAAACTGTTGGCTCCAAGGTAAATTGATTATATTTACTTCTCATTGAAATCATTTGAATTTAACATACTGTGATTAACATTTCACATTGATTTCTGTAGCATTAAAGTACAACCAGCGTAGCCTAGAGCCAAACCACAGAGTGGGAATATTTCAAAAGAAAATTGATTACCAGCATGAATATTGGTGCACACAGACAGGCATAACAAATGTTTTTACCTGTATTTTCAGGAGACTTCTGTATCTGTGTTCTGTAAAATTGGAGGAGAAAATAAGCAAATGAGTGTTTTAGATGACAAGATGACAACAAACATTTGGTTAATTTGAATTTCCTAATTGCCCTGGCTTACTGTTTATGGAAGACATGAATATGTGACATTGTCCCTAATCTAGCCCTGGCCCTAGGGCAGCTTCCACCTCCCTTTTCTTGCATCAAAAGGGGTATGTCTTCCAACTTTTGCCAGCCCAAATGTTGTCTGCCTGCAGTGCTTCATTTCATTGTAACTAATGCCTCCACTCCTTCTAGTATGCTATTGTGGATACACCCCCTCCCATCCAGTCACTGGTAGCTGTCCTCTACAGCCATTTCCTCTCTGGCTGCAGTGCTGCCTGCCCTCCTTCAGAAGGACCTTTGCATGTAAAGCCTGGGAGGGAAGTCTCAGGCCCCTATGTGACCTCCTTATATACCTGAAAACATTGGTGTTTTGGAACACCAGTGCATACCAGTTCCTCTACAGACAAAGCACTGGTCTACCACTAAATGGTTTAGGAATTTCAGCTGGTGCTGGTGGACAATGCGATAGCTGCTCTCATGTTCCTGTCCCTCCCTGTCATCCTCCTGAGACACATCCTATGGGAATATCCCATTTTTAATGTTTTTTATTATTATGTTTGTGGTTATTTTGCTGTATAGTGTTTTGTGTTTTTTAAACTGTATGCCACTCAGAGTGAGATGGGCGGCTATATAAATTTACCAAACAAACAAACAAACAAACAAACAAACAAACAAATAAATAAATAAAGGCTGTGCCATGTTGCCTATTCTATTGCAGTTTTACAAATTCCGTGGGATACTTAGAGGTGCTGTGGCCACTGGCTGCCAAGATTCCCCTGCAACACCAATTTGAGATATTTGGGAGCTGGACTGAAATTGACAACACTTCTGCCAGTTTCCTTTCTGAGCCAAATGACTAGAAGAACAGTAAGCCTTTTTTTAGAAGAACAGTAAACCAGTCCCTAGGTCTTCTGTTAAATGTCTGTCCAAAACCAGCCCATCTGACAGATCAGTGGGCTAGAGGATGGTTGGAAACTTCATCCCACATACCTCCTCATCCCATAAACCTGTCAGGTTGCCAATTTTTGGACAGAGGTTTACCAATCTTACAGTAGACTGGTGGACTGATAAACAGATTTACTGTTCTTCCTATCAGTCGGGCTTTCAGAAGACTGGTAGACCTATGTAAGCCCAACTGACAGGTTACTAGTATAAGACACACTTAGGCAACTTGATAAGTGGTTAAAGCCTCCATCCCAAGCACCCATCCTGACAAGCAGATCTTTTACTGCTTGTAGCTGGTACCAAGGAAATATTCCTCCCTCCCCCCTCCCCCACTTCTTATGTGGACAGAACCCCTATTCTGCTTTTTGGCTGAGATTGAATAGATCAACCCTTCTTGAAGCTGGCGTACTTTCTCAACTTGTGTCCTGGGTAAGAGCACTTTAGTGTTGCCATGCAAATGAGCTCTGAATGTGGGCAGAACATATTAATATCTAGTTATTAAACCCATAAAATGGGTATTTTACTCCAGCTGAAATATGCAGAGTGTGCAAAAGTATATTGTTTAAATATAAATTCAAGTCTTTTAAAAATGCACACCTATCTAACAGACAAACTGGAAGAATATTGGTAAAAAGTTAATAGGCTGACAAATTAGACCACTTTGCTTTGAAAACCACAGGAACTTCTACTTAGTCTGTGCACTTTTGGTGTCACCTGTATTTCATGACAGTTCTAATTCCCTTTCGTTTTTTGAAAATAGGGCAAATCAATGAGGAAAATAGTATATCAGAGAACTTCAGTTATATTAATATCACTAATAGCAACAGGTATTGAATTAGTAATACCAGTTGGTATTATTGGCCAGTAGTGGTTTTCATAGGAAATGATATTTAATTCTATTCCAAAAGACAGAATTAACCACCATCCCCTGAGAATTTTGCTGTTTTGTTGTGCAGATTGTTTGCCCCAGTGTACTTTTAACAACATTTCCTTTTATTGTTTATAGGCAAAGACAATGAAAACTCTAAGGCACAATTAATGAACTCTTCCCCACTGCTGCATTTATAGAGACTCTCATTACACAGAAATTCTAACAGTCCACATGTCCCAAAACTAATGTGACTTGTTCCCATACAAGGGGCAATTATGCCCACAGATAATATCAAATTCTTTCCTAAAACCAAAAAGTTATAGCACTTTTCTTAAAACAATACAAGCAGAGAATTTAACAGAGCATCATTCTAAAAGCCTTCTACTTACTTCTCTAAATGTGGGCACTTTTAATACCCTGAAAAGTATCTGCTGTCCCTAAAATATCCCCGGCCCCTGAGTAAAAGTGGACATACTCCACTATTTACAAAACATTGAATTTAGCCATTGTGGTGCTGGGGTGAAGTTGTGGGACTAAGAGCAGCAAAACCCAGATTAAAGTCCACCCTCAGTCATGGAAGCTCCTGGGTGACTTTGGGCCAATCATGTTCTATCAACTCATTCTACTTGACAGATGGTTTTTCTGTGGGGGAACAAATGGAGGAGGGAGTCCCATGTATGTTTTACTGAGTTCTTGGAGGAAAGGTAGGATATAAATCTAAATTATCATAATGGCCCTTTGAAATAGGCTGGACTGAGTACAGCAATTGCCCCAAAGTCATAAAATGAGCTTCCCTGGTTGAGGTGGACTTTAAGCTGGGCCTTCCCATTCCTAATCCAACACCTAATACTGTACCATTATATAGCTGGCCTACTCTATAGCAGTGAAACATGGGCAGGGAATGCTTTTTGCTCTTAGAGTCCCATTGTATGAAACAAGAAGTATGAATTAAACTATCCAGATTACAAAAGAATGGTGCTTGGGTCACAAACCCAATATTTGCTATTACTGCCACACAGTAATATCTTAGCTGAACAAAGCAGCTTTTACACTGCAGCCAGTGTCAAAAGAAGATTACGGTATTTTCCTTTTTGTAACTGTCTCTTCCAGACTAAATATTCAGATGCTTAAAAAAAAAAAGCAAGCTTAACTTTCTGTAAATAGTTTCATTGCTCAATTCACAGGCAAACCACTGGAGTCAGCTGTGAAGCTAATGAGACTAGAAACCCCAGGCACAGAAATTAATGACCCTTATTTCAAGAAATGTGCTCAACACTGCAGTCAGAATGGAGTTGCTGCAATGGAGAACCATGTTAACTCTGCCTTAGTCCTTTGCCCTTGAAAGAAGATCTACTAATTAGCAGTAGTGTACTACACAATTAGCAATTGTGTATAAAATATATGACATGGCACCATTGGCTTGTGAGACTCCCTAACACTTCATCCCACTCATTGGCTGCTGTTTGCAGAGGCAAAAGGCTCAGTAGCATCCTGAGTGTTGCATTACATTTTGCAAAGGAGCACCTGTCACTGAATTACAAGGGTCTACCTCCTGCCTCAGTATGAACAAGAACCCAAGTACTTCCTTTAAAATAAATTCACAAAGAAAAACGGGGTCATGAGCGGGCCCTCTCAACTGCAGCTTCATAACAGAAGCCTGGAAAGGAAGGGCCTCCCCAATGAGGACGAAGAAGGAATTGTTTTATGAGCTGTTTTTGAAATCTATTGGTGAATCTGAAAATATTGCCCAACAAATGGCTTTCAGTTTAACTAATTTAATGTGCTAGCCAGGAATGAAGCTCTTGGCATTTTCTCCCTATCAGCTACAGTTGTGCAGCTGATGGGTGAATAAACCCAGTATTACTATTGAAGAGAATGTAAGTGCCACATCATACATTCATGAACATAATTCTTTATGCTGGTGTCTAATAAGAAGCACTCTGTTGCAATATGCTAATCCCACTCATATGGAGTTTTAAAATTCAATTATCTTGATTCATGTTGGATGATTTGTGCCGGAGTAGCTTTCTTTTTGTTTTTGCTGTGGTTTGGTAACAAATACTGTCTCAACTGAACACATCTGAAAGCTGTTGCATTCATCCTAAAAGCTGGAGGTACACCCTCTCCTGCCATCTAATGGCAGGAAGTCAGTCTCAAAGACTTTCATTTACTATTTTAACAAGAGAAAGATACTAAACTCTTCCTACCTTCTGGGAAAGATGCTTTTTTTTTCTTCATGCCGGTTTATTTCCTGACTTAGTTTGCTTAGAATGCTGAGATGAGAAAAGAAACAAGGGGTTATTAATAAAACAATCATTATATTAAACTGTATACAGTATGTAGAATTTGTTTATGGTTTAAATGGGAGAAAGAGTTCAATGTGCTCAACTTCAGCTGGATTTACTCCATTTTTTAAAAAATACAGCTATTGAACAGAAAGATTACATGAGTTCTAGCAGGAGAGTGCAAGACAAAGTCAACATGCTGTTACATTTTCTTAGCTCCATGGTTAAATGGAATTGTAGTGAGGATTAGATCAATTTTAAAGCACACACATACTGTGCAATTACTGTACTCACTGAAAAACATGACAAACCTAATGTTTTAATGCAAAAAGAAGGAAAGAAAATAGACAAATAATAATAAATAATAAACAGGTAAAAGTTCCATATTATCATAAAATTTTTAGTGATATGTTTGAAGTAAGACACATTACACTGAGGTACAAATTATTTTATTGACAGCGCTGGAGACAAAGACAGGCCTAAAAAGAGGAGGGGTTATAGTCCCTCTTATAGACTAATGCAAAGTAAAAATACAGGTAACCCTTGTTTAGCGACCACCTCGTTCAGGGACCATTCAAAGCTATGATGGTGCTGAAAAAATACCTTTACCACCAATGCCCACATTCATGATCTTTGCAGCATCCCTCAGTCACATGATTGCCATTACAATCAGTATGCGTTGTCCTGTGCCTAATCTGTTGTTCCCCCACCCCCTTGAGGAGCAGAGAGCCTGGAGAGGAAGGGATTACAAGAGAGTAGCTGACACACAATGGGGAATACACAATGAAAGGAATGCATGTGATTAGATATAGCAGCCAGGTATTCCATTGGATATAACATATCAAATGCCTAGTGAGGTCAGTGAGGCTATTAGGGTATAACTATGCGGTAATGAGGCAGGAATACAAGAACCATGGGGTTGTGAAAGAACAAAGAAGCAGCATTTCATGAACTGAGTTTCTTTCTAGGGAGTTACTTTCTTTTGCTTCCCCAGAACTCTGTATCTTTTCCCTGTCTATCAGCATACCTTGGCCTTCTAAATGTTTAGCAGCTGAGCTAACAGGGTTCCCCCCCCCAAGAAATTGTTTTACTGAATTATAAGATACAAATAATACATCATAGAATACAAATATTAGCAGGGAACAGTGGTATTTATGCAATATAAATTAGAAATTGTTAACACTATGATGATTTAGATAAGTTAAACCTTTAAAGATAAAGAGAAAAAGAAAGAAAGAAAGAAAGAAAGAAGGAGGGAAGGAAGGAAGGAAGGAAGGAAGGAAGGAAGGAAAAAGAAAGAAAGAAAAAGAAAGAAAGAAAAAGAAAGAAAGAAAGAAAGAAAGAAAGAAAGAAAGAAAGAAAGAAAGAAAAAGAAAAGAGCTACTTGAAAAAATCAATATGTATTTGATTTGTGAGTTCCCCCTTCTTTATACTCCAACCAATATGAAGTATTTATAAACATTTAGACCCCCTTAGAAACCTTACTGTATGCATTTGATTTGCCTTGCTGCCTGATGTATTGAGCGTATGAAAACCATTCTTGCCTGAATTTAGTTAAACTGCTGTTATGGATATATGCTGTTAGTTTTGCCATTGCTGTGTATTCCCCAAGTTTAAGTTCCCAGATAATGTCACTGTTGAATCTTTCTTCCAATATTCAGCAAAGTTTATTCTCACAGCTGTGAACATGTATCTCAGTAAATGAGAAATTAAATTTGAAATGAAATCCCATTTTTTAAAAAATAGGTATATAATTCCAGAATATATTAACAAGAAACATCAAAATTTACTGAGATAACAGTTTTAGTTTCCTTGGGAAAGTGTTTTTGGCTCTTGGCTTATTGACCCCATGTAGACATGCCAGTGCTTTGCTTTCCCTAGGAAGATGATATTTGGATTAGAGGTTTTTAACTTGCCCTCCTCTCTCCAAATATCCTACAATATTTAGCTTCATAAACATATGTGAATCATATTTAAATGCTACTATGAAAATGATTTTCATAAGTGCTTACTGCTTGAGTGGGCTTTGAAAAACTAACCAGGATTCTTTGGAGGATTGCAAACTAAAATTTGTGCTTGGATATAATCTTGGCTTGTAAAGAGAGTGACAAGCAAGTATCTGTAGTTGGAATTAGATGGTAAACTTTCAATCCTCAGTAAATTTAACAGTGTCAAATAAAAAGAGGCAGAGGCAGCTATGGTTTAAAGGTCAACCCGCCTACTTGTATCTCTCTATCATTTTAAATCTATATATGCAACTGAGCATTTAGATGTTTCTTTTCCTGTCCATTAAACTAATTATTATGTCAAAAACCACTGTCACCTTTAAATAGAACGTAGTCTTTTTTTTTTTCTTTTAAGATAAAATAAACCAAAAACCTGAGAGGTTTTTTTAAAAAAAAAACAACACCTCTCAGGTTTTTGGTTTATTTTTATTTTTGCACAGGAAGGAGGTTAGTCAAAATGCATGTGTTAGGTTGATAATTTATAAAATAGTCATAAATGCAGAATTACGCGCTTATGCGTGCACAGCAGTTGCATCGTGAGGGGTAAAGAAATGATTCTTTGTATAGTTCAGTTATTACTACAATAGCAAATTTCAGACTTAAAAAAAAACCATTAAGGCTTAGAAGATGCACATGAAGAATGAACAGCCGTTTGTTCCTGCCTTTCTCCTCACTGTTGCTCACTGCCCCCTCCCTATCTAAGCTTCTCCTGATGGTTGAGCTCTGGAAGATGGACTTGCCCAGATTCATGAAGAAATAGCCCAAGTAGATGAACTTGAATCTGGATTAGTTTTTATTATGACAAGTGCTTGTGTTTTTCAACTCAATTATTGGCTTAAACTGAGTTTTATTGGGGATCCTTTAACTGATTTGATTCTGCAACCTGGAAGATGCAGCTTGGTAAAGAGATAAGTTAGTGTGACTTTTCAAGCCAATTCTTGCTAGCACTGTAGATATAGACCTCTAAAAAAAGAAAACAGGGGACTTCTGTCAGACTCGATGGGTTGAGGATTAATAGAAAACTATTCATCCTGGCCAAGTATCCATATGACTGTATGGATTTAAACCACCACAGAGTTTCCTCCCAAGCTTGCTTTAATGCTCTACCATTGGCAGTACTACAGAGAAATGTGCAATAATGCTTCCCTCTCAGAACTTCATATGAACTTATGAAAACTGAATCTCTAACCCACACATCTCTTTATTGCCCCCTGATTCCACACTCTGATTTGTAACTCCCCTCGTATTTAATACACCTGGTAGAACATCTCTTGCTATTGAATCAGCATCCTGAGACCATCAGGAGAGTTTTAAACTTCCTGTCTATTGACACTGCATTGTATCAGAACTTATTAGAAGCAGCCAAGCTTACTGATATATAATGTTCTTATTCCTCATTTTGACTGTTTTTTTTTAATGTTTCTTTTTAATCTGATTTTTCTGTATAATCTGATTTATGGTTCAGATAACTAAAACAACCTAATAATTGTCCAGATTTTTACGATCCAGACATAGATGCCCTTAATTTATAATTCCCCCTTTGCTGAAATTCCTTTAGAGCACACCCCAGGATGAAAATTGGAATCTTAATTACCTAACCAAATGTGTGCCTTGAAGGTGATGAGATGACTGCCCATTTCTTCTTCTAATCTAAACCGATATATTGGAAGTATGCCTGAAATTTAACTAGTTTCAGTGCAACTTGCTTCCATGTTTGTCCAGCTAATGGGCACGTAGTAAGTTAGTTTTGTTTCCTTTTAGCAAATGGAGAGAGAAGGAGAATGCAGTTTTGATCAAAGTTTCCATCATGTGTTGTATGAAATCTTGTACATTAAGATCATTTTTCATCTACCTGTTTATCTCGGTTAGTTGAGATAAAGCTCTTATGGTTAAAAACAGTAGTGGAAAAAATAGTAATGCACTTTTACAGTTACTGCTACCAAATCCTCAAGGTGAGAGAAAATCCTCAGCAACAGATTGACACAACTACCGGGAAATTTGGGTGACTGCAAGAAGGAAGCAGTCTTATCACTTGCTCTCTTCAACCCAATCGGTGTTATCACATATATTCAAGATGCAAACTCAAGTCCTTTAAAATGTTGCATAATTTGCTCTTGGTAAAGTAAACGCAATTGCCCGTACCACACACACAAACGTCTTTTTCAATCATGTGAGACAACAATAGAGCTCAACATCCAAGGATTCAAAGGATTTTGGGGTAGGAGTGGGGGTACCAGATACAACAACAACAACAACAACAACCAATTCTAGAATTTTCAGGTGAGGAAATGAGCAATCCAGTTCAAAAGGCAGAGCAAAAATACAATACCAGTTAAATGGGGCATTATGAATGCGAAACACAAACAACAAAAGGAGTTTTATGCTGAAGCTTGGCATGTACTGTATGGTGCAGCTGGCCTGTGTGAATGGTGTTTGATGCTTAAACTTTTAATTCCTGTTGGTATTTTTGGGATCATCAGCAATGGAGAGCTAGGTTTGTGCAAAATTTGGTATGCAGAAGGTTTGAGAACGAGATAAAGTGGAGGGAAAGAGGAACTCTGGGTCACTTATGGGTTCCAATTTGTTTTAGCAGCCTGAATGGCCACAGAATGACAAAACCATGGCTCGTCTTAGGTCCCCAATCCTGCAAACACAGAATATGCCTCTCAACATTCAGATACACAGACTGATTCAAGATACACATACCCTAACTCCTAGGGCTTTTGTAAAACTGGTTTTCAAATTTCATGTTTTGGTTAATTTCTAACCTTTCATGTACAGTGTTTGGTTTAAGTTTAACAAGGGGGTGTTCTAACATATAAAACCTCACGTTTTATTTGAGTCTAGGGTTGAACGGATCCCCATTTGTCATTCCATTGGGTGCCAGTTTTGTTTTGTTTAACTTATTTTTTCCATCTTGATTTCTTAGGGCTCATCCTCGTCCTCACCGTCCCATTGGTGTCCTTTCCTCTCATACACAAGACCAAAGGAAAGTATGAAGGCCCCAAAACTGCTAGCCCCCACTGCTTTCCTTGTACTGTGCCTCAGGAATGAGATTGGCAGGGTTCTTGCCATCACTAGTGGCCATGTCCTGAGACATGGGATATTGTCTGAGCTGTGACTGATTGCTTTCTACATTTTCTGAGCTGTCTTGGCACTACTGCAGATGCTACTCCTGCCTCCATTCAACCTTTTCTATCCAGGTAGCTTTGGCTGATGGAGCACCCACAGTCTACTCAAGCTGTAGCCCAGCAAGCCTGGCTACAGAAATGGGCATATGGCTGGAACCCATCTCTGCTTGTTTCTCCCTCCTCCTCCCTTCCCAACAAGCAAATGATGACCTTGTTGATAAGGACCAGAACAATCAACCAAAAGAAAAAAGAAATAAAAGAAGTACAGTATATGATTGTAATTCTCAAAATTCACAGATAGTGTGTCTCATGGGAGTTGTGATCCATTTATCTGAGGGGTGAGAAGTGGAGTTCTTTGGGACTGCCACTTTTTATCTTGTTCAGAAATGTCATGACTTAGAAGTAAGCAGTGAGCTGGCCAGGTTTGGGGCAGGTAGCAAAATGTTCAAGGTAATAGAACCAAACACGGATTGTGAAAAGCCCCCAAAGATCTCTTTAAATTGGGTAAATGGTCAAGCAAATGACAGATATGGCACAATTTAAGTATGTGTAAAGTAATAGACATTGGGGCAATCCCCACCCCCATCCCGATCTTCACTTATGCACCAATGACATCTGGGCTGTCTGTAACTAACGTCTGTAAAATGATTTAGGGATAAGAGTTGTCTGCAGTTGACAGATTTGAAGGGTTGAGGATTAATAGAAAACTATTCATCCTGGCCAGGTACCATATGACTGTATGGATTTAAGCCACCACAAAACTTCCTCCCAAGCTTGCTTTAATGCTCTACCCTTGGCAGTATTAAAGAGAAAAGTACAATAATGTTCCCATCTCAGAACTTCATATGAACTTCAAGACCACAAAACACACAAAGTAATAAAAAATGAAGAAGCTACAGTGCTCTGGGACTTTAGAATTCAAACAAACAAGCACCTGCCACCTTATCACAATTGTTGAAAGAAAGACAAAAGTCTGGATAGTGGACATTGCAATACCTGGAGACAGCAGAATAGAGGAGAAAGAACTGCAGAAAATAAGATAGATAGTTAGATAGTTAGATAGTTAGATAGTTAGATAGATAGATAGATAGATAGATAGATAGATAGATAGATAGATAAAAAGACCTACAAATAGAAGTAGAATGACTATAGCAAAAGAAAGCAAAGATAGTACCAGTAGTAATAGGCTCCTTGGGTGCAATCCCAAAACATCTGGAGTACCATTTGAAGACCATCAGCATTGACAAAATCACCATCAGTCAATTGCAAAAGGCAGCTTTACTTGGAACAGCTTACATCCTGTGACAATACTTTTAACATCGTCAAGCAACAACATCTGTCTATTCCAGGTCCTTGGGAAGGACTTGATAGGTGGATAAAAATGCCAAATCCAGTCTAAACATCTGGCTGACTGTGTGACCAACAATAATAATAGATTTAGGTGTCCTCAATTTCAGAATGACTCTTTGTAGCTCACAACATAGCAGAGAGAATAGAATACAATATGAGTAATAAAAAAATATAAATAAAAAGCAAGTAAAAATAGATAACCAAATGGTGAATCTGACCAACACAGAAAACTTACAGAAACACATCCCACAAGCCACAGGCTGGCCACCCTAACCCAAGGCCTGGGAAAACAGTCAGATCTTTAAGCATTACATAATGGAATTTCCCTTTTTGTAACTGTAAATTACATCTCATACTGTTAATGGGAGGGACGCTCTTTGTCTGGCTCCTCTGATGACACCTGTCCAGTATGGTTGAACCTCTGGCATAGCTCTCATCCTCCTCAGAGCACGCAAGCCCCACAACCAAATCAAGGTAGTGCCTCATTGGGGGATTATTATTATGATGATTGGTTGCATAGTCAGCCAGATGTTTAACAGTATCTTTGCAGGGTATAAGCTGTTCCAAGTAAAGCTACATCATCTTCAGCAGCAGCAGCAGCAGCAGCAGCAGCACATGCTGAACTAAAATGGACCATCACTTGACGCAGTAGGGCTATTCTTATCTTCTTCTGTTGTGAAGAACCCAGTTTTGATGGCATCCAATTAATTCTTTTGAGTTTTCAAACACAGTCTCTTTGATGTGAGACATGATGCTGATAAATAATCAGTCCTATCCAGCAGTCATTCTGAGAAAGTTCTATCTGGAAAATCCCTTGAAGGGCTGGAACTCTCTCTATGCCCCACAATTTTATGTACCACTGTCATGTCACTCTTTTAGCTCCTTTATTTCAAGCTAAAATATTTCCTCATAGTAGAGCTGCTCCAACTCCCAAGTGAGTTTGCTTGTCCCTACTGTTCTATAAAATCCCTTTTTAAGGTACAGTAATCAGATTTTCGCTAGATAAAGTGAGATGTGAAAGACGTCTGCACATGCACACAACACACAAGCTAACAATCATTATGCTGGATTTAGAGTCCCTCTTCATTTTCCTTTTTATCTGTTCAATGCTTGTACCCATTATTTGACCAGGGCTAACTATTCCAAGTCCTAACTGCTATGCCAAGTGAATAGCATTAATTAATTCAGTTAAGAAGCATTAGAAGAAATGGCAGCTCTTGTGTAGCATTTTCCTCTGGAGTTTTTCAACCACTAGGCCCATAAATCTACAGCTAAGGAAGGAAGTATAAAAACCGCACAGACTGCTTACGAAGAGGAGCTAAGCAACTGATCAAGGAGAAGACCAAGGAGCAATACTTTTTGGAAAGTATTACTCATATTCTTGTCTCTTTCCTTCCAAGTGGACAGATCAGAGTGATGGCATTTGATGGGTTTGATTAAATGGAATATCCATCAATTTGATATCAGTCTCAGCTAAATATAGCAGAGGACCAAACAACAATTACTGTTGTAATGGTCATTGCCAGAGGATGTGATTTGACTCCATTTTATTACTAAACTATGTTTGTTCTCTATTTTTATATGGGAACCTATTTTGACCTGGTAATTTCAAAATGTGGAAGTTTCATCTAATTAAAATTAAAAAGAACATTCTCAAGAATTATGAGATTATGAGAAGGAAGTGGAAAATGAAACCCATAGAGTCTGATGATGAAACACACTGCTAAAACTGCATAATCGGAATTAGGAAAGTTACCAACAAGTCCAAATGGATTTCAGTGCAATTAATGAGCACAGTCAAGAAAATTGCAAACACAGGAAAATCTTTCAGAGATCACTCCATTGAAAACAAATAGAAAAACAGACTGAAAAAACAAATACAAGTTGGATAGGAGCAACAACTAATTTGGGAATGAGTATTGCTAAAATCATCAAGAAAAAAACATGAAAACAATTATTTCAATGTGAGAAGCAAGAATCTGGCTAAGAAAATGATTGGGTTAGATCATAATTGCTTCTTCTTTGCCTGAAAGAGAAAGATGACTCCAAAAAAGCTGAAAGAAGTCTTGAGGTCTGTCTTTAGCAGAGAAGATATGAAGAAAACACCCATGCCTTAATATTTTTATTTCAGGAAAGGCATCCAAAGACTTTTGTTAACAACATGTTTAGGCATTGTTTAATTAAAAAATTAAATAAATTGCTTGGCTAGAATTCTTATATAGTCCACAAATTGTGCAACTTGTTTTTAAATTTGACTTCTATAAAAAAAGATTCAATAAAAATTCAATATGAATCTTATTTCTAAAAAGGATACTGAAGATGGATAAATGGACAGATTGTTTCCCCTCTTCTCTCATAATATTAAAAATCATATAATGAAATTGATTGAATAAAGACAAAATAAAATATTTTAGTTAATTCAGTATATAAATAATTGATATAATTCCTATGTATGGAATTATAGCTTTTAGCACTGACAGCTTTCACAAAGACTTTCTGAGTGCCAGGAGAATTAGCACAACTAGCTGGCAAGCTTGGCTCTTCCCAAGAAGATGTCTTCCTCTCTGATTTTGGTGGGATGCCAAGCCAGGCAGGGCATATTTTCAAATTTGGCTTCTTCTGGTTAAACTCAGAGTAATACTGACTCACTTCTTGTCAGATGATGTACTTTTTCTGCTTTTTGTGAAATGCCAGGTTTGACATAGCTAGTTGGCAAGCTTGGACCTCCTTGTAAAGAACCCATTCATCATGGGTCCTGGAATAAAATGAGGCTGGATAGGCATATTTACAAACTTCTGAGCAGAAGTAGTCAGGAGATTGTAGTTTATTGGCAATACTCTAAATAATTAACAGAGGCATCAGAAGGAAGCAGGCGCAGTGAAGCATACTGGTACACTAGCCAAAAAAGAACAGGCTACCATTGAGAAAGTGGCATTTGATTCCTCTATTCTTAAAAGCATTTGTTAGCCTGTACTCACTTGCACATTGTCAAAAGACTTAAACTGGTCCAATCATGCAGAATTTAAAAGTTTGGACCACAAATGTACATCAGGCTGATCAGCAACGAGCCCCTTTTCAGAAAACCAAGTGGAGCTCCCAAATGTGTTGGCAGGAAGAGCACCAGAGGGCAACATTCCATTAGCACAAGAAAGTTCAAAGTTAAGGCCAGTGGCTGGCCATAATAAACAAGGTGAAAGCCAACAAAATAAATGAAACTTAAAGCCGTATTTGCTTCACCATGCTAAAATAGCTATGATTATTGTTTTATCAGAGTTTAATGAGTTGATAAAACTCAGTGGCTGCCTGCTGATGTAATGTCAGAGAGCCCATTATACTACTCAACTCTCTGTCCATATTCTTCATGAGAGTGAAGTTGCAACCTCATAGTCATGTCCTCACTTGCATCTTAGCATGCCATAAATATGGCCTGGCAACATTTATCTTCTGTTGTGACCCAATAGCATCTACTCAACATCTAATCTTCATTTAGTCAACAACTCATGAGTGACATAGGTGTAAACCAGCTGAATGGCTGTTAAAGTAGCATTTCCCCCCTTATTCTGACAACATCCAAAAGCAGAATCAAAGAGTTTAAAATTTTTTAGACTTTATCATCTATTACATCAAGATGATAGTAAATCAGGCAAGGCTCCTCCTTAAAAACTCAGGCTTCACTAACTTTTGGAAGGCCATCGTAAGGATTCCAGTCTAGCTTCTAGATGAAGCTATTCCAGATCATACAGAAGGTCCCATGTTTGACAATGCTTTCTGAACTCAGACCCTTGACCTGAGTTTGATAAAGGATACTTCCCCTTTAACACCTCAAATAACATATATCAATCAGGATAATTATTATGGTTTGGCTAAAATGAAATCTTTGAAAGACTATAATCTTTATAGACTAATAGATTTTTATAGTAATCGGGAACATTTCAATAAAGATCAGATTGAGTGATAAGCTACCATGACTCTTTTGGGCAATAGAAATATTAGATCTTCAGCAGCATGGCCCTATAACAATTTTGAGAATTCAATACTTCATTATTTAGAACAACCAAAAGGAACAATTTCAAAAATTTATAAGTTATTATTGCAATCAGAAATAGAAGATCCACCATATGGTTTAAAGGAAGCTTGAGATACTGATCTTGGCAATCCCATACCGGAGACAAATTGGCAGAAGTTATGGAAACTGGGGGGATTCACTTCAGCTTCAATGCAAGAACTACAGTGGAAAATTTTACATTGGCACTTGACTCCTTTTAGTTTGGCACATATATATCAAAATTATTCTTCCAAATGTTGGAGAGGTTGACAAAAAAAAGGTCATTTTTTGTTTGTTTGTTTGTGATGGTCATGTGATAAAGTTATACCCTTTTGGTGTAAAATCTTTGGGGAGATAAGTACTATCACTGATCAAAGAACTGCATACTTCCCAGAGCTAGGCTTACTGCATTTATTTACAGGACCAAATCATAAGCTTAAAAATAAAGAACTTATTATTTATTTAATTTTAGCAGCCAAAATAATAATTGTGCAACGCTGGAAAGTTCTAAATAACATAACAATTGAGTTGTGGATTAACGAGGCCTCTTCAATTGCTACATGAGAAAAAATCACACAGTTAAATTAATGAGACATCACAGGCAAGAACCACAATTTTATCAAATCTGGATGGATTTTATGGTTTATTTTAATAGCAATAGACTATAATCTGGTCTACTTTATATATATGACAAATTTGCATATGCATACTACCTGTCTCTTTATTCATGTTGCAGTAGATCTCTTTTGAAATTTTTATATTTTTTCTTTGTTTTTTTCTCCCTATATGTATCTTGGAATTATGTTACTATAGTTACCTGATATTGTTTGTTAGAAACTAATAAAATATATATTTTTAAAAAATAAAAGTGGGGCACCAAGAATAGCTTCTCCCAGGAAGACTCCCTCAAACAGGCTGACTCTGGTTGGAATGGGTGGATGTGTAGGTACCTTGATGCCAAGCCATTTACAACTTTATAAGACAAAACTACTGCTTTGAATTACAGTCAGAAACCTACTGGTAACCAATGGAGGTCCTGCATGATGAGGATCATGCGATCATAGTAGAGATGGACAGAAAAGGTGGCAATGAAAAACAGTCTCCTACTATTATATTGCCTACTATCCAGTAAGCAAAGGCTGGATGAACTTTTGTTAGATTGCTAACAAACACATACAAGCCACAAAACAGCAGAGGGGGAGAAGGAATTAAAACAAAATCAAAAACCTACACACCCACTGCATCCTGTTCTTGCCAGGTTGGCAACCTGGCTATTTTCTGCTCTCACCTGAGAGAAAGCCACAATCCAACAACGTATCAAACAACAGTCAGGTAATGTAGAATTCACACAATTGGGCCTTCACCCCCTCAGCATAACAATGTGGTTATGCAAAAGAAACCCCGTGTTGTTTCTACTTGCATTTCCTGCCGTGCAGAAGTCGCTTGGCCTCAATGAGGCTAAAAAGGGAAAAAATGTTTGAGATCGGAGAGACTGCTGAGAAACAACAACTTTAGGAAGTTGCCTCTGTCAGGTTTACAAGAGCCCAGACATGCGGGGAATCCAAACCAAAGGTCTATATAAGAACGTCAAAGGCAGGATGTGCCTTTGATTCCCCTGGCCCTGAAAAACTGAAGATCAGCCAAGAAAAGTATCTCCCAGTGAGAGAGAAGCAATACAGTCTCTCCTCTAGCAAGATCAAGAGCGGCCACTTTCCTTTCCCTCTACCCTTCTCATCCCTTTCCTTTTGCATTGTGTCTCTCAGGCTGTGAACTTGTGGCAGGATTTATTTTGTTTCTCAACATCTGTACAGCACTGAGGGGGGAAAAAAAAACTAGGAGATTTATAACATCATAGGTTAGATCATGCCCGGCTGCTATGTGTTTTTATTTTTGTTTTATATTATGTATTTTGTGTTTTTATTTGTTTTATTGTAAGCCACCTAGAGTCATGTAAAAGTGAGGTGAGCGGCTATATAAATTGAGTAAATAAATAAAAACATCACTATAATACAGTGTTTCTCAACCTTAGCAAGTCTAAGATGTGTGGACTTCAACTCCCAAAATTCCCTAGCCATGCATGCTGGCTGGGGAATTCTGGGAGTTGAAGTCCACACATCTTAATGTTGCTAAGGTAGAGAAACACTGCTATAATATTTTATTTATTTATTTATTTATTTATTTTCAGACTTGTATGCCACCCATCTCCCCCAACGGGTGACTCTGGGTGGCTCACAATAATAAAAAAGAAGAAAAAACACAGGTCTCTCCAAACATGGATAAAATCTATAAATAATTAAAAAACATATATTAAAAATGCCCTAAAAACCTCCTATGATTTTAGGAGGTTGTAAGATGCTGGGGGGGGGGACAACCCATCACCCCACCAGCCATCTCCACAGGTGCGGGCCCCCCTCTGGCCCCCACGCCTTCTGGCAGAGCCAGGATTTGATCCCTTTCCTGAAGACCATGAGGGAGGGGGCACACCACACCTCAGGAGGCAGGATGTTCCATAGGGCGGGCGCTGCAGCAGAAAAGGCTCTCTGCCTAGACCTAATATATATGCATAATACATATGCATATTATACGCAGTAAATAATAGGTTCAGTGGGTTTTTTTCCCAATAGGGGCTACTTTGTCAATCACTAGTAAAGGCAGACTTGATAGCACCACAGCAACAGCTGGATGATACTGTAAGTTGATATAAATCCCTAGTGAGGAAACAGCCAGGATCAGACCCATATATGAATCCAAGAAGAAGCTATCGGACTTTCTGGCGTGGCTGGATATGCTTCGGTGAACTAATGAGAGAGCTGACAATGCTTTTTGAACAGTTCAGTGAGCTTTCTCTCTGAGCTCTAACACCCAAACTTCAAAACTGCACACACAATATGGTTTCTTACAAACACTAATTAAGGGCATGATCTGGTAAAATGTTAGAATCAGCGGATTTAAGCTGGCGACAACTCGCTTAACATTCTCACACTGAAACTGATAGACCTCCACAAAAATGCTCAATGGAGAAGTTTCTGCTCACTCACTCTGGTCCCGCTATTCCCTAGTTCCTTTCTTTTTGCTTGTATCCAGATTTTGGTATGGGGAAAAGGGGTGGGGATAAGAAAAAGTTTAAATGTTCACATCCTAACTATGATATCACCTACGGCACTGCTCTAAAGGGAAGGGCCTTCCTTAGGGCACAGAAGTTTCAGATTCTACCTCTTGGATTAGTAGCTACTCAGTTCCTAGTTCTCCATGCCTCCAGACCCTGCAGTTATTTATTTATTTTCCTGTCCTCTGGATAGTCTGGCTCTGGACTTCCTTCCCTAAGAGAAGCTGAGAGAAAAATCAGTCTAGCAGTAGCCAACCATACAGCCATTCAATAGAGATTCTCAGTAGAGAAACCTTCAGGTCCTAAGTGAATATCAATATGCTCAGTTGGGCTTGGGAACTAAGTAGGAACAGTGATTAATACTTGAACAGGAGACCACTAGAGAACTCCAGAACTGGAGGGAAGACTATGAAGTTGAAAAAGATCCCAGAAGGAAATGGCAAACCAATTCTCTACTGCTGCAAGAAAACTATAAAGATGTGTCTATGAAGTCGAGAGGAGTTAAGCTCAACTAAATAAAGACCTTACTTTTTAACTCCAAGACTTCTTGTGTTATTGGGCACTAGCCACCACTACTTTTCAAGTATGAACTTTCCAGTTTTGAGTAGTTTCCTTATAGCAAATTGGATTTTTTTTTAACTTAAATCAATTTTTAGTTTCTGTCATTCTGATTGAAATAGAGAATGGTTTCTAATCTGTTTGTACGTGCAGCAACCAGCCTTAGAATTGATAATCAAGATAAGGAAATGGTGAATACTGTCTGCCTTTAGAATCAACTAAAACTAAAGGAACCAGCAGTCCAAAAATATGCAGATAAGCATTTGGTAGAATCAGGATGAAGATCTTGGAAAAGATATGGGATGTGTTTATACCTACAAAGATCAGAATCATGCAAACAGTGGTTTTCCCTGTGAAACTCTATGGAAGTGAAAATTGGAGTTTGAAGAAACAAAATAGAAAGAGTACTGATTCTTTCTAACTTTGGTATTAGAGAAGACTCCTGAGAATACCATGGATAGCCAAGAAACCAAGCAAAGAGATCATAGCACAAATCAATCCAGAGTTCTCATCTGACACCCAAAATGACCAGACTCAAATTATCATATGTTGGACACATTCTGCAAAGACCTAGCTCTTTGGAGAAGTCTATAATGCTAAGAAGGAGGAAATGGAAAAGAAAAAGCATGTCCAGCAGCAAGGTGGATTGACTCCATTTCCCTGGTGATGGATGGTTGAATCTGTTGGATGATCTGATGTCCCAGAGAAAATCCATCTGTGGGGTCGCTAAGAGTCAACACTGACTTAATGGCACATAATCAGTATAGCCTAAGTCTCCTGATAGATATGTGTGCATGTATATGTGTAAGAAAGGGAAGGAAGTGGCTCCACATGTAGCACTAAACCATGTTTTGTTTAAACCATGGTCTGTTAAATAAGCCACAAAAGCTGAGTTCTGAGCTCTGTGTCACAAGTTACACCTGATAAATTACAAGGATTATAAAACATTTAAATCAAAACCAAACAAACCATATTATGGGCTTAGTACAACGGATTAACTCAGCCAGTGTGTGTATATATAAGTTGAGAATGAATGAGTATTATAAATCAGGTCCATAATGTTTGGTTGGAATTGTATATGACTCACATCCATTGCTTTTTATTATCTTTGTCTAGTTTTCTTGTGTTATATGGGTGACTTATACTCATTGGTCTTGACAAATATTTAAGTGGATGAATGAGTAGACAGATGTATAGTAATGCACATAAAGTGAAATATGACAATATTTTGAATGTTCTGTGCTCCAAAAGAATAAAATTTAAAAACCTTTTGAGAGCTCTGTCACTGGGAATTTAAAATTGATAGAGCAATAGGTCATAAGTATCTGCTGTGTATTAGCCAACACACACACACACAAATGGCCAAGGGTCTAATAACATCAGACATAACATTTTTAAAAATCTCATAGCAAACAGTGAAAGCAGCCATTAAAGATGGTTTCTGAAATGTCTGCTTGCAGAAAAAGCAACAGAACTGAATCTAGCAGAGATGTCAATAGCAACAGATTCATTTCAACAGATCCCATGAATAGCAAAAATACACAACTCTGACGATTCGTTTGAGGCTTTTTTTTCCTTTTTTTTTTTTTTTTGCTGAAACAAATAAAGCAACATTTTTATATGTATATATTTAGCAACCTGAATGAGCAACAGCTGTATCTGTAATGCCATACACAATGCACTCTTTTCCATTTGTCAATCTGTCTGCAAACCCAACAAAGCAGTGTATTTTCTACATTTGGCAATCTGCTGGAAAAAAGCAGAACACAATCACAGAACACACAGTGACCACATTATAATAATATAGAACATGAGTTCACATGATTTATGCCATGCCATGCCATGCCATGCCTGTACAGGGCTTCCAACCTCATGCAATGAACAGACTTTTTATAGATCTCCTGTCTTTATTATATGATGTAATGCATGCATGTTAATCAAATCCCCCAAAACCTTGCTAGCACAATTCTGACCCTGAGGTTCTGTGTTGTTCTGCTATGGGCAACACCAGCAAAGCTCTCCCAGAGCCTTTTTGATTATCTAAAACAAAATCAATCTGAGCCTCTGATTGGTCAGTCTGAATGACTGCTGAGTGAGGCCAAAGAAAAACAGTAATTCTTTCTCAATTACAGGACCACCATTCTTCCTCCTAGTCTTAACGTTGCCTTTGTCATGGTGGTTGACAAAAAAACAAAAGAACTATAAATGGGAAAAAACAAGAACTATCATGTGGGTGGTAATAAGGGAAGGTAATTTTGTGTGTGACAAAACATGTGATCTTGAAGCTAATTCAGATGGTAAAGCTGATACAGGAAAGCACATGCTACTGAAGGGAAAAACCGTATCAAAATATTGCACAAAAGATCAAGCAACCGTTCTTGTTCTACAGCACTCCACATCCTGGTGTTCTTGATACATATTGATACTACAAGTCTCAGAATTCCCAGCCAGAAGGGTTCTGCTCATGGTGCCTGAACAGATCTGGGATATTTGTGGAGCAGCCAGAAGCTGTTATTACATATTTCAGGAACTGGGATTATACCAACAGAGAGTTGCATTTGTACCAGAATACTATTTACACTCCCAAAATGTATTGGAACATCTTCAATAAATTGTTGAGTGAATTTGCAAGGATCCCATAACAATAATATAGGTAAAATAAATTGCATGTAGCAGCACTACAGTCACAGCAGTTCTGAAGCAATTCACTGGGGACAATAAGAGTGGCTGAATGACTTGGATTAAAAAACAACAACAACACCTTAAGCCTATGAGTCAAAATATCAATGGATAATGTAATTTATATATTCATACTGGCTGCTTACCATAGAAGACAGGAATGAATGTTGTTTTGCTTGATAACAATTATGCTTTAGACATGCATATTTACAAACCCAACATGCTGTTCCTTTTTGGGGTAATCAGCAGCATTAAACATAGTACAGAAAAAAAGAAATAGTAACCGAAACGTATTAAAGGAATTAATTATGAAAAGGAAACATAGCTAAATCTAGTTTATAGTGACACAATTCATGGCTCTCCATACATTTCTATACTTCCCTGATGTGAAAAGTAAAAAACGTATTGTGAAATTTTTTGGATGTTCCTGACATTTCTTGTGATACAACTGAAATTGGAGCTTTGTGCCCAGCTTTGTGCAAGGGAGGGGAAAGGACACTATATTTTGCTAAGAAGTTGTTCTTGCATCTTATCATTGTTTCTATTTCCTTTAACATTTAACCCTAAAATAAATGTTAAAAAATTATAATGGCATCGATGCCATCTAAGTCAATGGCTTTAAGGTCCCACAGTATTTCATACAGAAAATTAGTCATGACTTGATCTTGCTGATTTCACCGAGACCTGAATACGACTCAGTTTAGATTGTACCCAAGTTCTTTAAATTAGAAGAGGTTGTACTTGGCTACCTCAAGTAGATTCCAGTAGTATTTCCTATTTGGGCCAACACTGGCTGTATCTTTCAGAAATAGGTCTCTGCCCTCATCTCTATACCTTCGCTGGTTCACCTAAAGGAAATCAATTTTGTCTGATCCAGGGCATGATAACCTGGGGGAAATAAAGCATGTAGAGAGCATGAGCAGAACTTGTGTTCAAGGAGTATATTTTCTTTTTCACATATTTAGCACCAACTTACTGATGACAGAATCAGATTTTAAAATGGATGTGATTTACTTACGGAACTTTTAGCTTTGGAAACTTCTGAATATCATTTTCAGACATGCTCTGAAACAAAAACGCAGTATGCTATAATTAGGCTGTGCCACAGTTTTGGTTACTGATGTTGCCTATCATAAAATAAAAATAGAATTGCAATGGTCACATGAGAGTGATATTTGCTTAAATGTAAGTTGTACTGCTTGATTGACCACATGCTCTTTCCTCATCCTTTAATTTTCTTCCCTAATGATTACCAATACCTCTTTGTTTTTATTAGCTTATTTATTGTCCATCAATAATGATTGATTGACTGATTAATTTGCATATCCAAAGGAAATGAGATCTTTTGAAATATTTTTCTGAAATTTGTAACAAGGTTTAAATGGTTTTCCTGAACATTCCAGAGATTGGATTAAATGATTCTTGTGTTCCCTTCCAATTCTACATTCTATGAGTCTATGAAAGTATTGATTAATTTAAAAACTTACCAGAAATCTTTGTCCAGTTATGTTATGCTTCCTAACAACTTTCTCACAGTCCTTGAAGTTTAACTGCAAATGAAAATAAGCATTGTTTGATGATAAGATACTTGTAAGAAACAAAGTTAGCCTGCCATCCTATACTCATGTTTGGGGGAGTAAATATCATCAAATTCAGAAGTTATGTATAGTTTTGAATTATTAGGATTGCATGGTTAATAATTAAAAGCATATTTGTAACCAGATTTCAAAGTGTCTGAATAAGGCATAATTGGCATGGCTGCAAATTAGACGTGCTTCTTCAGAAATAATGCTAACTTCCATGGAACTTATGACCCCAGAATTGTTTCTATAATGATAGTAGTCAGCAATAGTTTTGAAGGCTGTTTCATCATCATGAACTGAAAGGCCAAAGTCACAATTTGTTATAGCTTTCAAATTCTGATCTAACCTGCTAGAGTATGTTTTTTAAAAACCTTCAGTTTAATTGCAGAAAGGTTCATGTAATTATAGGCTCTTAGATCATAACAAAACACAGTGAGAAGAGTACTACATTATTTTTCTTATTCATTGCCCTTTAAGTAGCAGTCCAGAGAAACATTTTACAGCTTCACAACTTATTTAGCCATAGAAGCCCTCAGCCTTCTCCAGTCCTGGTTTCTTAACAGGAAACAAGATTGAGAATAAACCATCTTTCTGTGCAATCAAAGCTCTGCTCCTTGTAGATGAAACAAGATCTTAAGATGAAGGACAGTTACATCTGTTTTCACCATAGTCATATCGTTTCTGGTCAGTCTGCTGATCATGAATGCCCTGGGCCTCCACAAACATAGAGAACCAATTAAGATGGTCTACCCTAGGTACCTAATGGAATCAGAAGGTTTTCACAGGACTGTTGGGAACTTTCCCAAAAATTTGGTGGACAGTTGTGTCTCACACCTGGTTAACCGCTGGAACTTGGAAATGGGCAGAGTGTTAGATGAGATTGTTCCTGCAGGGCCTATGCCCAGTTGCCAGTCCAGTCTGAAAACATCCCTAGAGAGATGGTAGTGGAAAACTAAATGTAGATGAGAGCTCAAAGTCAAGTTTATATGGTGATGATAAGAGTGGAAAATGGCTAATTCTTCTCTGCATTTATTGCATCTGCATATTTCTGCCTAATGTCACTATTTGGATTACCCATCTAGGAAAGGATGAGTGGGACAAAATGCCTGCAGGCCATCAGGATGACTTTGTGGGTGTTCTTGTGGATAAAGTTGCTCATATCTGTTCTGGTTTGGATGTTGTTTGAGCAGATTCCACTGTGATCATTGAGGTGATGATTTGTGTCACATTCTTTATGGTTGGAACTCTACTACCTGCAGGCTTAATCCATGACCCACTTCATTCCTTCAGGAAGAGAGGTGAGATGTGAGCAAGTAGATTTGGGAAGTGGTAACACATCTTTGAGGGATGTTATTATGTCACCTGCCTTAAAAGAGACAGTGGTGCACCTTATCTTGAAAAACCTTCTTTCAGTCTAGCTACATTTGACAATTTTCTCTCAGTCTTCAGTCTTTCTTTTTTAGGGAACATTGTTGAGAAGGTAATAGAGAACCAGCTACAGAGGATCCTAGAAGAAATGGATTATCTACATCCCTTCCAGTCAGAATTCAGTTCCCTTCATGGGACAGAGATGTAATTGGTCACTCTGATAGATGACATTTGTCAGGACTTTGATGGGATAAGTGCACTCATTTCAGTTCAAATGCACCCCTCAGCATCCTTCAATATCCTCAACCATGGTATCTTCTGGATTGCCTACAGGGTTTTGGGGGGTGGGGTACCATTTAATGGCAGTTCTGCTCCTACCTTAGTGGGCAGGTCCAACTGGTAGCATAAGTGCTCAAACCCTTGGATGCTCCAGTGTGGTATTCTATAGGTCCCAGTGTTCTCCCTCATATTATTCAATAGCTATATGAAGCTGTTGGGAGAGGTCATCATCAGCTTAGGGTGGTATATTCAGCCTGCTAATAACACCCAGTTACCTATCGCCCAGTCAAGCCAGAGATGCCATAGAAATCCTGTTCTGATGTCTGAAGGGTGTTAGAGACTGGATGAGGCAAAACAAGCCCAGATGAAATCCCCAAAAGATGGAGTTGCTATCTACTGTAAACAGTTCAGCTACTCAGTTACATCAATCTTGGATGGGATCACAATCTCCCTGAAGGATGTAGCCTATGACTTGGGAGTTCTGGATTAATGGATCTGGTTTTTTGTTTTGTTTAGTTGCTACTTTATTAATATCCATTAATACTGACAATATTTTATGTTGTACTCACTTTTTAATATAGTCTTACTATATAAGTCGGGCAGCATATACATTTAATAGCATCATCATCTGACACATTTTTAGTAATACCAATTTCTTAGCTATCTTTTATACTCTGTTATCTCAATTGCTATAGCTACTGGTTGTAGTTTTTAGAGGTCTGTGTTATCATACTGCTGATCTATGATCAAAATAAATATTTGCTTGTCTATTTTATTTATTTATTTATTTATTTTAAAAGAGCAGGTGGAAGACAACTTTTCCCCAGCTTCGGCTCATGCATCAGTCAGGATGTTCTTGCACCTTGATCACCACACAGCTGGATTACTGCAATGGATTCTATGTGGATCTGCCTTTGGACATTGCCCAGAAGCCACAGCTAGTACATAATGCAAGTGCTAGACTGCTGGCTAGGCCAGCTTGCTACTACAGAATTATTAAAGTATCACCTATAAAGCTGAAAATGACATAACACCCAGATGTATCAGGAACCACCTTGCCAGAATGACACTATCGATCAGGTCTGAACATCTAGTGAGGGCTTGCTGAGGTTCCCACCTCCTTGATACGTACACACAGTGTGGACCAGGCAGCAGGCTCTTTCAGTAATGCTCTACTGCTCTAAAGCAGTGTTTTTTAAACTTGGCAACTTTCAGATGTGTAGACTTCAACTCCCAGAATTCCCCAGCCAGCATTTTGGCCCCATCCTTCCTGGTTCTCCCTAAGGCAATTAAAACAGTTCTACTCTGATGTGCCTTTGACTTTGAATAATAGTGGGCTCCCATTATGTTAATTACTACATTAACTCATATTCTTTTTTTTTTTTTTTAGTTTTTGTTGTCTTGTTTGCCTTGTTGTATACTGCCCGGAGTCTGATTGGGAAAGTTTACAAATATTGATAATATTTTTTTAATGGTTTCTCCTGAGTATAGCCATTATCTGACTGCCCCAAAGCAAAACTGAGTCCAAAACAATCTAATTAGGCCTTTCATAGTGGTTGACATTTCAACCTGAGGAGGTGCATCACACCACAGAGGTAACATAATTCTTTTCACTGAACTAAGGAAGTAACTAGAGATACTTTGCATTGTCTCCATGCTTTCTCCAGCAATCCCACTAGCAAGAAGAGGGTTCTGCACATGCATAGAAATCACTTCCAGCAGCTGACATACATTCACAGAAGTTTCTTCCAACTGTGGGAACTGCTGGATGATGCTTTGAATTGAAGCAATGTGGCTACTTAAGTTTTTTCAAGAAAGGTAGTTCTCACAAATCATGCTGGAAGAAATCCCTCTCTTAAGCTTTGAAGAGCCCTCATTCTCATCGCATTAATTTGATATGTTGAGAGTGGAGGAGAAACTCAATCAAACTGTATATAAACCCAGATGTGCAAAATATATTCTGTCTTTTCTAAAGTTAAGTTCAGTTTTCATTGAATTCAGTAAATTCATTACAGGTTACATTACATTAATTACAGTTAACATTGAATTCATTAAAGATTTCAATCACTGACTGATATCTCTCTCTTCTTAAACTAAAACATAGAGCACCTCACTCATATCCTTGCTGAGATTCTTCCAAGCAGTATACATGTTGGCCAGAGGGATAAAATGGATCCCTACTTACTGCTCATAAATACATACAACAGTTCTCAATACAAAATCAGAGTCCTGCCCTCTAGCTAGATAGTAACTAAAGCATAATAACATCCACACAATCTCACCCTGAAGGATGGCCCAGAAAGGTTATTGTGTCCTGAACACTGCTATAAAAATATTTTAACAGACCAAGAGAAGACCACCATGTCAGAAGTCACATATAGGACCAACAGAACTGACAGGATGGAGATGGACTTGTCCTGTCTAGCTGCTAGCATAGGTCATCAGTGAGACAATCAAGAAGTTCTACTACCAAAATTCTTTTAGAAATTAACAGGGGAAAAATACAAAACTAATAAATATCTTGATATTCCTGAACAATAATATCATTAAAATAATGTTGATACTACCCACCAAAGGGCCTCATCTATGACTGGTAAATTTGATACAGGCTGGTGGTTCAAAACAGTATACTCCAAAGACAGCTTTTAAATTTTAATTTAAGGTAATTGGAAAACCAGCCTACTCCCGATGACTTTAATTAGCCCGGATTAGGTATGGGAAGTGATTGACCTCAGCTGATGAGGAATGAGCATGTTGCCCAAGTTGAAAAATTCTGATAATAGCAAGAAAAGGACATCTAAGGAAACTTCCATTACAGTTACTCAAGAGGTGATCTAGTGCTGGAGAAAACAGAAAACACAAGAAGAAAACTAAAACGGGCTTGCAGTAACTTTCTACATTGCTGATTGCACGATCAAGCAGTAAATTGAAAGTGTGTCAAACAAAGCTGCAGGAAAGACAAAAGTTGAATAGGACTTTGCACAGCAACCCATTGCTGATCAGTTGTGTTCAGAATTCTCTAATGCATTAAACATCAATGTAGTGAAAAGGTCAGTCCCTAATTTGCCCTGATGCTAAATGTGTTCATTTAGCATAGGCGACATCCAAGCAACCTGCTTTCAGAAGTATTTTAACTACTAGACTTACACCTCACCACAAACAACTTCTCTACTTCTAACAATCCACTCTGGATGCACCCACAGAAAGGCTTCTAGTCATATATTCCTAGTAGGAAAAGAGTGAGAATCATGAGGCCTAAAGTTACAGTTGTAAAAAGGGTTCCCACCTAGGCAGAGCCATTTGGGGTAATATTCAGATAGCAACTGGCCCAAGAGACATGAGAGGAAGGTTTTGTTTGCAAAGCGCAAGGTAAGCCCATAGTGCTGTCATAAAAGAAGTGCTCAATAGGGCTTTAAGGAGAGTTGCAACTCTGCACTAGAAATCAGATAGACAATGCTGATGTAATTTTGGTTTTGGTTTTGAAATCACATTTACAGTGTTTATTGACAGAAAGATGAAGCTCTTTCCTCAAATAATTACCTAGGAATTGGGATGGGGAAGATGTTAAGATCATCCTACATTCTGCTGAAGAGAGTACTGTAGAAGAAAGCAAAGGAACAGACAAGTGCAAATGACAACAGAGCTTGCTGCTGAAAAACTGGAGGCCTTGAAAACTGAAGAATCACCAGCTGCTTGCTTGATTAATTTAACCCTGTTTAAATACCTATATTGGGCTTGCTTCATCCAATTTTTTCTTTTTCTATTCCTTTCCCAGTAGAGATCTCCTTTCCCTTCACCCTATCCTGTCTTCCTCCTCCTTTACTATTTCTGTTGGAAGAGAGGATGAGAATATGTGTGTGTGTGTGTGTGTGTGTGTGTGTATGGACACTTTTGTGCTTTTATGTGTGGCAGCAATTTGTAGATACATATGACAAACAAGTTGGCAGATTGGGGATCAATTAAAATGTGGTATTTTACTATACAGGCAATTAATTTTAATTTGTATATATTAATTCAATGAATTAATACATATCGATCTGATGAGTGTCAAAGCCACTGTCCTGGACGAAACCCAGAGCATCCAGGATTACATCAGTAAGATGGCACCCAAAGATGAGCTGCTGAGAGAATGCCTGTGGCAGCAGCAGACGTGGGAGGAAGTTCAAGCGGAGGAAGTACCATGGCAAGACAAGCCCCTGTATGGGATGTACCATTGACAGATAGCTGAGGTGGCTGACATTGGGAAATCCTATCAGTGGCTGGAAAGGGCCAGACTAAAAGACAGCACTGAGGCACTGATCATAGCAGCACAAGAACAGGCACTAAGCACCAGATCCATAGAAGCAGGTCTACCACACTAGACAGGGCCCAAGGTACGGATTGTGCAAAGAAGCCTCAGAGATAGTTCAACACACTGTGGTAGGGTGTAAGATGCAGGCAGGATCAGTGTACACTGAATGGCACAACCAAGTAGCTGGCATTGTCTACAGGAACATCTGCACAGTGTATGGGCTAGACCCCCCCCCAAGTCCAGATGGGAGATTCCACAGAAGGTCATGGAGAATAACAGGGCTAAGATCCTGTGGGACTTCCAGATTCAGATGGACAGGCAGGTACTGGCCAGTCAGCCAGACACCTGGTAATAGACAAGGACCAGAAGATAGCAGTGGTAATAGATACAAGTGACAGCAACATCAGAAAGAAGGAGTATGAGAAGCTGGAAAAGTACCAGGGCCTGAAGGAAGAACTAGAGAGGATATAGAAAAAAGCTAAAGTGGTCCCAGTGGTGGTAGGGGCACTTGGTGCTGTGACTCCTAAGCTGGGAGAGTGGCTCCAACAGATCCCAGGAACAACATCCGAGCTTTCTGTCCAGAAGAGTGCAGTGCTAGGAACAGCTAAGAGGCTGTGCAGAACCCTCAAACTCCCAGGTAGAGGACCCGAGATTGAGGAAGACACGTACCACCCCATAGGGGTAAAAGATTTTTGTTTTTTTGTTTTTTTTAAATATTACATATTAGCCTTTCCCTTTTTTGGATTGAGGCTTTTGACAGCTATATACACTTGTATATATATGCATCCACATAGATAAAGAGTTTGTGTGGAAACATTTATTGTACGTTCCTTTGTGAAACTGAAATCACTAAGATTTGTTTCAGCTGGAATGGTCAAGCTGGAGACGTGTGGTACTGTATAAGATTTTTTCCTTTGTTTATATGTTTTTTTCTCATTTATTTATTTATTCATGTCTATTTGTATAGTTGCCCATTTCAAATACATGACTTTGAGTGCTTTACAGCAATTAAAAAAAACAATATAAATAAACAGAATGTAATATAAAAATGTATAAAAAACCATATAACACAATCCAAGCCAAGGTATCTAATTTCCCTTTTTGGTGGGATTGACTTAAATTGACAATCATATTCTTTTGCAGTCAATACAGAAGATTTTTTTATTGCTATTTTGAAAAGATCGCAACTTTTGTCTGAATCCTTGGATGTATTTTGGATACAGTGACAAGACGTCCTTTATTATAAAGGACAGTCCTTTATTTCAGAAAGCTGCCCTTTAAATTTAATTTAATTATCTATTTTCTTGATTTTGCTCTTGAATTTTCCTTTCTAAAGCAAAGTTATAAACATACATAGATGCATACTTATTAAATCCTTATGAACTTCTTTCAGATTTGCCCCTTTTTCAAGGTTGTCCTTTATTTTTTCCAAGAAAATATGGTCACTGTAGTTTTGGAGGAAGCTAATGGAGCACATGGTTCCATTCAGAAGATTCCGGGTTCAACCCCCACCATCTCCAGTTAAAGAAACAGGTAAGAGCTGGCAAGGAAGATAAGATCCAGCACCTATTGATATAGATGGCATTGTCCATCTATAACTCACAAAGGAGAACCTTGTGAAAGATGTTTGGCTTTTAAGATGCAAACAGCATGAAAATCAAGCTCTTTCAGCAAACAGTTACAATATTTTGTGCTTTTGTGCAATATTTTGTGCATAATATTTTGTGCAAAGCCAGATTGTGCAAAACCAGATTGCCTACTGAGATTTTTCATACAATGAATACAGACCTCAACTCTGTAAAGGCAATGCAAGCTATACCTGGAATATGCAAAAGTAATCAGTAAAAAAAGGGACAAGAAACCCATCCTCAGTTTTTACAAAGGGCCTAATCTGTGCATTCATTTGAACTACACAGAATTGCAGTCAGTTGCTGGGCCACTGCAAAGCTGTCACTCTGGCTTGATTTATTCTTGACTATTGCCTGGGGGTATAATAAAGCTGAAAGAGACTAATTGAATCTGTCAAGGCTAGAAGACCTGTAAGTCCAAGGTAGGGTAATTGTCAGTGCTCCTGCTGTCTTCACTCTGGTCTAATGAAGTCTGCTGCTTGGTTTAACTTCTCTGAGACTGCTAACATGGTATTCATCTGTGAAAGCACATTTCTATGAGTTGTAGGAAAAATAAATTAAGCTGTCGTAGCCACATAGGGCAGTCAAGGCAGGAAGTACTGTATCTCCTGAAAGGTACATCAAGCTAAGCCTGAAGTATTGATCCTAATACTGAGGGGATAGTACCTGGGGTACCCAGGCAGCACCTGGTCACTTGTCATAGTTAACACAATACTAAAGAGACAGTGATTGACATAAAGGTGTGGAGGGGGAGAAGGAAATCTAGTGAGACCACAAGATACTTCTGGAGTTAAATTGTTTTTAGCGCTTCCCATTGGCCCTAGAAGCCATGTTCAGAGCTCTGCAGTATGCTACACAGCCTACGCACACTCTAGTTCAATTTGAGGGATGGGGAGGCGGCATTTTATGGGAAATGCAGGCAGCCTTCCACATTCTCTACACAGAAATGAGAGCATCAGTGTGTGATCGTGTGAGTGTTCTCTCCCTAGCACAGCAATACCTCTTTGCAGTTTGGTTCTCGTCCTTCTTCCAAGAGTTAAAAAGCTAGAAATACCAAACTATGCAAGAAAGCATCTACAGGAGTGCTGTAAAAAGCAGAACCAGGTGCCTCTGTTTCTGGCCTGGCATTAATTCCCAGGGAGAATGGTGAGAAATGTGTCCTTTGCTTTAAAGCCTTCAATTCTGGGCCTTCAAACAAAAAGTCAGCTAGGCTTCAAGCTTTGCTTTGAGGCAGAAATTCTGCCTTCAAGGCCTAGATAGATTTGGATCATGATACAGGTTGGATCCAAATAATCTGGCTGCTTGTAGCTTTAGGTTTGGAATGGCAGTCATTCACCCACATTTTACAGAGAAACCAAATGACTTTATTGCCATCCAACAGAATTCCAGGCTCTTATTACCAATAAGCGGAATGAATGTAGAAGATATTTCTCCCTAGATGCAAGCTAAGATTTTAAATTTTCTTGGAAGGATCACTCTGGAGAGCTGCAGTTACATGAAAATATATATGAATAGGAAAATGTATTTTCTGGATATACAATACAAATACAATACAATACAAAATACTTTAATGACCAAGTATAAAATATATACAAGGAATTTGTCTTCGGTGACGAACAGCAAGATCAACGGTGCGTTTGGATAGCAACAGGAAATTAATAAATAGTAACAATAACACTGCCCCAGTAAAATAACTTTTCCAAAGGGAGAAGCCACTGTCCAGTACATATCAGGTCATATGGTATTTAACAGAGCAATGGCGCAAGGGAAAAAACTATTCCGATGTCTAGATGTTTTAACATATGGTGCTCTGTAGCGCCGTCCTGAAGGAAGAAGTTGGAACAGATGAGGAAAATATACATTTTCCTTTACATATGAGGAAAATATACATTTTGCAGCTCAGGCTTTCCAACTGGGAAAATTGGGAATGGTAATTGGGAATGGTAAAGATGAAACTGTTCAATTTAAATGAAACTTACCCTCCTAAAGTAGTCTGCCAAGTCATTTGGCGACCAGCGAGCTACTTCAGAGCGATAGGGCGTGCTTCGTGAATCCATTTCTGTTCCTGGCTAGCCAGTGAGGAAGCAAAACATGTTAACCTTGGCTGTGATTCACCATAGGACTTCTCCCCAGCAACAACTGAGACAGGAAAAATACAGCAGATCCACTGAATTAATTTAAATTAAATTGGATTCCTAGGTTTGGGCTCTCCTTAGAATTGTGCTGCAACTGAAGACAGCAAGGTTTCCGGTATGAGCTGAACGGTCTCTTTCTCAGAAAACCTGTCAGCAAGTTAGTCAGCCTCACCACTTCCTTTTTTTGAATCTAAATATGTAAATAAGGAAACCCGGTGGCTCAACCCCATTATTGCAAAAGAAGGGTTTGAAAATAAAGAAATAATGTTACCTTCAAGAAAAGATATTATTTTGCTCAAATGCAACAAGCTAGGGATCAATACAACGGGGGGTCAATTGCCTTGTGCAAAAGAAGATAACATCTTGAGATGCTACCCAGTTGGCAGATTGAGATATTTTTTTTGAATTCACAATTAAAAAGAAAAAAAAGAGGGGATGGAAAGGAAAATCCCAGAAATCATATACAACAGTAGGAGATAAATAAGCCTGCCTGCCTACCCACCTCCTTCCTTCCTTCCTTCCTTCCTTCCTTCCTTCCTTCCTTCCTTCCTTCCTTCCTTCCTTCCCTCCCTCCCTCCCTCCCTCCCTCCCTCCCTCCCTCCCTCCAAATCATTTTAATGAAACTTACTGTATATGTGAAATAGCATTCCAAAATTTGACACTCATCTCTGCAACCTGGACAAATATAAACTTCCTGCTCTGGGGTGAAAAGATAGTTTGTAAATATCTGCAGTCCTGTTTAGCAAAGTCAAAAGATAGCTAAAGATCAAGCACAAAACGATAAAGTGCCAGAATGTGGAAAGTTTATGTCGACCCACTGAATGAAGCCTAAGCTTGTTTAATGAAGCTTTATTGAATAAACCACAATTATCCGACTTCACAAATAACACTGAGCCAGAGACTGTGATTTATAAACCAAGATCCTGGATTCATACAACGTCCAGCTGCATTTTGATTCAGTACAATGGGTAAGTCTAATCAAAGATGCAGGCACAAGCAAGCCTGTCTCGCAGACACTGTTCTAGCATTATGCTATACAAAATGGAAGCCCTTGTGAGGGGTGTCTCCAAGTTAAAAAAAAAAAAAAAAAAGGCAAGTTGGCAACCACAACTGTGCAACTGGAGCCCCATCGTCTAGTCTTTTCGGATTCATCCCCTATGGATGCCCCTGGCAGTGCAACTTCAGCTGTTAGTCTTCCAATATCTTTCAAGTACTGTAGAACATGCTATCCAAAGGCAAAGTGAAGATGTGAAAATGATAAATAAACAAGCGAACAAACAAAGTAGGGGATCAATAAAGTCAGGACTATTCTTTGTATTTATTACTGGGTGACGTAAAAGTACATGAAAAGAACTTCATGTAGATCTCTTTTAGGTTTATGTTTTCCCAAGTACATTAACAACTGGGTTAGCATCGGTTAGAAATGTGTGTAAATTATCTCATCCTATATTACAATGATGAATATTAAGATAGTATAATGTTATTTAAAAATTATAGTCACTGTGGTGATTTTTTTTTTTTTACTTCTCTTTCTTATCAAGAAATACAAAAACAGACAACATGTAGCTCTGTAAAGACAGAAATCATAGCAAACTCCCTGTATCACCACAAGAGGGAAGCCAAACTCAATTCTTTTCATGCGCGTAGAGGATTTGTTCATAACTTGAAGGAGGAGGATGTCAGCATTTAAACATGCAAAACAAATGCACTGTCATAAAGAAGAAACAAAGCAGTGCCCTCTAAAAATATAGAGTTCCCATGGTTCCTAGCCTGCAGAGGTATTTAGGGAATACCCTTTTACACGGCCTTGAGTTTTTCATTTTTGAAAAATGGATGAAAACAAATCCATTAAAAATCTGCCTCCATTTTTCTTTTGTAGCTCTTTCTAATATTACAACTTTTGAACGCAATTCCTTGATCTATGTAGTTCTTAAAGTAAATTACCTAAGTTTTTTTCTTTTAATTGCAAAATTCTCTGATGTCACTCTTTCTTACATATATTTCCCAGTGTATATTTCTGAAATGCAATGTTTAAAAACAAGTATTCTTTGTAGCAATCTGTCATGAACAAATACGTTTTGTGTGGGTTTGTTCAGAGAAAAGGGGATAGTAGGAACTTTGTCCAGTATTGTCTGTTTTGTGGCGCAGTACTTTTTTTTTCTTTTTTCTTTTTGGTGGGTTTTACAAATCTGTGGATTCCACAGCAATCCATGATGTCACACACACACACACACACACACTGAATAGCAGATATGAAAGAGTGAACACCACTCATCTAATCCTTCTATAGTCCTTCCATCACTGAAGCAGTCTGAAGTGTTTTTGATAGGTCTTATTTCCAGCTACAGGGTTTTGTGCTATGAAGAGAAGTTGCACTAACTCAGACATGGGATTACTACAGTGGAATCTGCAGTGGGATCCAAAAATGTCAAGATGGTTATCATGTTCAACACAAACCCCACCCCTTTTGTATATGTATCAACATCACACACATGTACAAAGGATGAGGATGGCCCTAACCCTGCTGGCCTTTCGTAAGGCCCTAAAGACCTGGTTCTGTGCCTGGGCCTGTTGCCCCGAGTGTGTGAAGGGTCCCATCTCCTGGTTGTGCTAGCAGCCATTGATTGTGACATCTTCCTTAGCTGTTGTGTATTTTAACTTTTGTATTTATGATGGGGATTTGTTTTTAATTTATTTTAAGATTGTTCGCTGCCCAGAGTCACTTGCTGAGATGGGGGGCATACAAATGGAATAAAATAAAATAAAGGGGTGGGGCTTCAGTTGCATAGCTGCAACTGCCATCTTGATTTTTTTGACCCCTCCTGCAGACCCTGCTGGGTTATTTTCCTTAAAGCCATTTAACTCTTAACTAATTTCAACAGCTTTGTTGCCAATCTAATGCTGCACTTTCTGAATCATTAAATCTTTTCCCTGACTTTACATAAAGGAAATAAGTGTGGCTAAAAAAACAGCAATGGGACAGTTTCAGCCAGTAAATCAATTTCTAAATAGAGAGTTAAACTCCTGTCTACAACCCACATCCTCTGCACTGTGCAACTCTTAAAGTGCAGTCCCTGAGAATTAAAAATAACAGAATAACTTTGATTTAGGCTCCAAGCCAAACTTCAACAGTACAAAAGCAAACCAACCAATAAGTGGAAGCTGTCTAAATCCAAAGACAATTCCCATTCCATATGTTGAACTGAGCCAATGCTTTGTGTGTGTGTGTGTGTGCGCGCCTTGGAGTCAGTTTTTGGACTGGACTGATCCCTGCAGTTTTCTTGGCAATATTTCAAAAATGGTTTGCCATTGTCTCTTTCCTAGGACTGAGAGAGAGTGACTGGCCCAAGGTCATCCAGCTGGCTTCATGCCTAGGGCAGGACTAGAACTCATGGTCTCCCAGTTTCTAGCCTGATGCCTTAACCACTAGGTCAAACTGGCTCTCTTCAGATACTTTGCAGTGATCTAGATTTGTGCAGCTGAGGTGCAGTGGCTGGATAAATGTTATTCAACAGCTAAACTCTGAGAAATTATTTCATTGATTCTTCTGTTAAATCACAGCATATATACAATTTTGATCAGCCGAAAGGGCAGGAGAAGAAAAATATGGTTGGATGTAATCTGGTAACCTTCACCAGATTACATTCTATGATGGAATTCACTTGCTAGAAGAAGATTCTGTAAGAAGAGGAAATGAGAAGAAAGGACTTCCCTGACAGCAGTGACCACCTGGAAGAAAATTTCCTGCTCTGGAGTTTACTGTAGCATATGGGCTCTGTCTTTTCAATTACTGCCATTAAGCTAAGACAGGAAAGGTAATTTCAGGTTTTTGCACTTTTTTAGACAAGGGGAAGAGAAAGGAAGGACCTGCAGAAGTTGGATTCCAGTCTCTTCTGCAGCCAGAGCAGCACTGCAGTCTTGCAGTAGACCTGCTGGTCCAATTGTAGCTAAGCAAATTGTTACTCCTGCCTGCATCATCTCCAGCTTCCTCCTCCATGCACCATGGACTGTCCAGATGGGATATCATCACCATCATCATCACCATCATCACCATCATCATCAATTAAATTTGTATGCCGACCAATTCTTAACAACTCTGGGTAGCAAACAAGGTCTTCTTCTTCCATTTTTCCAATTACTACTTTCATACTAGAACACTTGGATCCAGCTTCAGTCTGCCTCAGCAGCAGACTGGCGTGAAGATGGAATCTCTGTTGTGAGGACATGTCATCAGAGGCATATTTGTGCTGTGGCAAGCAAGCAATGAAGATGAGCCCTCATCTTAGAACTGGGGTAAAACTGACCTGTTGTACTACAACTCCCAACAGCCTTAGCCAGTATGGTGAGTAAGAAGAGTATTAAGAGATATAGCACAAGAGAGTTCCTATGCCAGCTGTATCTGTAGCCCAAAGCTCACAGCTCACAGCCACCTCTGAGTAATAGGCTTGCCAAAGGAAAGATTGAGAATATCACTTTAAAATACCAACTTTCATGCAGGCAAACAAGCCATGAAAATTCAGTACGTGTTATATTTTTGTTTTTCTTGGGCACCTCTTATTCAGAGTGTCCTTTGACCCTGTTATTTTTATTTTTTATCTCGCCTTTATTATTTTTATAAATAACTCAAGGGGGCAAACATATCTAATACTCCTTCTTCCTCCTATTTTCCCTACAATAACAACCCTGTGAGGTGAGTTGGGCTGAGAGAGAGTGAGTGGCCCAAAGTCATCCAGCTGATTTTCATGCCTAAGGTGGCACTAGAACTCAGAGTCTCCTGCTTTCTAGCTTAGTGCCACTAGACCAAACTGGCTCTATTATTGTTTGCATCAAGTTTATAATATGTTTATCCATAAAGTGGCCAAAAAGCATCAATAGGGAGTAATGACTATGCTCTCTGAACAAAATGTTTTCCTCTTTGCAGGAGGAAGAAGTCAAAGAAGATCCATCTAGAAATGGCCAAGACAAGGAACCTTTGGCAAGAAAGATAAAGTAGAAATGGTCAAGATCACCCATTTGATTAGCATACCCAGTGCAGAGGTCTGAAATGGACTGATGGTCTAACCCAGATCAGACCAGAGATAGTGCAATTTTACTTCATGGCTTGATTTAGTGCCATCTCAAGCAGCCTAGCATGGCAGAGGATCACAAATAACTTTAAAGCTAGGTCTCCATGTATGGATAAAATGTAACACGTATCATAGAAACCAGAGCAGAGAATTTGAGCAAAAGGTAAATATGTAAAGAGGTAAAAATAAAGGTGTACTAATGATGTCCATGTAGTTCTCTTGGCAACAGAAGTAATTTGTTTTGCCTTTTCTAGAACTTTCATCTCCCTGTTAAATTCCCGTGTTCCGATAAGGTCTTGTGCAGCTCTGACACCCACTTTAGGTACTGGTGATGGACAGAAGACATTCTCATGTGATCCAGTCAGGTTTACTTTCCCACAATTTTTATGTAGCAGGTAAAAATGAGGGGCACAATCTATTCCAACCATAGGAATTGGGATTTGAAATCTCTGCTTGCATTTTACATTTGGAGATAGAAATTTGGTGAGGCAGTTTCAAAGATTTCCTACGTTTTGCCTGGGAAAATGCAGAATTAGTAGATCACTAAAGACATCTATACTGTTTCCATTTACATTCCCATTTGCTTTCTGTTTCTGTTTTTGGTTTGGTTTGGTTTTTTGCAGAGACTATCTACTCCAATGTTCTCCCATCCAAAGGAAACTAAAACCTGTAATACTGCCTGGCATTCTCACTGCTTTGGGAAATTGGGACTAATTAACAAAGCAAAGGCAAGGTTGAAAAGAAGGCAAAAATAATACATAGGACTGCAGTGTTAGCAACCAACTCACCGTTGAATAAGCTGCGCTACATTGTGAAATCATCAGGGTGTTGAGGCTTTTTTGACTAAATCCAAAAACCTGCCCTTGTCCTGTATGAGATAGAATGAAACGTTTGAAGCTACTTGCAAACCGCTTTTGAAGTATGACGCTCAAAGGCATTCAGATGACCTCATTAGTCTGCATACAAGTTCACCTTCATGGAAAATGCTTCCAGAAAACCAAAGGTTATCCAATTGTGTTTAGTTTCCTATTGCCAAAAGAATATGAACATCAGCCTAAAATACTATAAACTGTGATAGTAAAGCATGAAGCTGGTGTGGGGGGAGTGGGGAACCAAATAATGTGGGGAGTTTAAGCATAGGAAAGACATTTCAAAGAAAGGAAGTTTAAAACAAAACAAACTCTCCTAGAGAAAATGTACTTTCTGGCTAGTGGCATACCTTTCTTATTAGTATAATACATGATCATTTATGTAACTTTATTAGTGTTAAGCTTTATTTTATGGGAAGATAATTCAAGCAAGGCAAAGAGGGGGAGGTTGGGCTGATTTGCACACTGCCCTGTAATTAAATACCAACTGCAATCATGTCTCCCACTACTTGCACTGGTAACCAAAAGAAGGCGGGGAGATTAAATCTTCCAGAAGTGAAGCCAAAAAGCAGAGCGGCAGAAGCTTCTACCATGCTCTTAGTGTTTCCAATTTGTGTTGCTATTTGTGGTCTCCTATATTAAGGTTGTAATCCTAAATGTGTTCATTTTGCAAAAAGCTGTGATAAATACAATGGGACTTATTTCCAAGTAAACATGTACAGACTGTGTTCAAAACTATTGTTTCTACGGAGTCAATAAAGAGGTCTTGGGGCTATGCTAGGTCTCCTATTAAATTTAAGGCCTCAAGCTGATTTATGCTGTGTTGACCCCTCCTCAGCTTCTCTTGATTTCTTCAAACAAAAGAGGTACTGTGGATGGCTTCACCCAGGGTTGTGTTTTCTAAAAAGGAACCAAGCCTTCCTGGGAAACTCAAATACAGTGAAAGCAAGACCACCTCATGATCTTGGACATAAAATTGGCTTACTACTAACCTTTGACTATGTTACAGAAATTAAAAAGTTACAGTGGTGCTTAAAAGTTTGTGAACCCTTTTGAATTTTCAATATTTCTGCATAAATATGACCTAAAACATGATCAGTTCTCCACCGAAGTCCTAAAACTAGATAAAGAGAACCCAATTAAACAAATGAGTCAAAAACATTATACTTGTTCATTTATTTATTGAAGAAAATGATGTCTTAAAATAAGTTCCCCAAAATTCCCTTTTTTCAATTTTCAACTTGCCCTCTGCCACAGATGCTTCTGCAGCCTTGATGTCATTTAAGGAACAGTAAATAAATGGGAAGCTTCCATGCTTCCAAGCATCTGTGTTTCCAACAATAATTCTGGGTCCCAAATAGAGAGGCATCCTTAGAAAATAATGTTTTCTTTATAAGTGTGATACTGGTTCAGAAAAAAGAAAAAAGGAATGTAAGCAGAAGCAATAGACAGCCTCCTGAAAAGTTAGAGGGGATGGTTAGGAGCAAACCTACCCATTTTCTTTCTAGTTAGTATCTATTTTGTGACTGGCCATGCCCACCCTGGGAGCCACCGTGTAAGGGTGTCTATAATAGGTTCTAAAATTCCCAAATGAGTCCACCAGCTCAAAAAGGTGGGGGACCCCCGCTCTGAAGAATTTTTGCCAGTCTTTACAGAGTGGACCTTCTGAGCCAGATGGACCAACCATCTAATTTTGCATAAGGCACTTTTCCAATGAACATCTTTTCCTGGCATAATATGTACTTAAGGTACTAAATCAGAATGACAGCTGAAATTTCCAGATGCCTCTTAATACACTTGCTCAATACTGTTTTTACAGCTGAGGTGAGTCATCATCACTTCTCTGCTTAAAGACAAGGTTCTGTTCAAGGACAACAATGAGAAAAAAATCAGTACTTTCTTCCACCCTGCAGCCTGTCTTCATATTTTAAAGGAAGAAAATGATTTTATAAAGGCTGTCAGGATGTCCCTGTTTTCATTGTTTTCACTTTCAGCCCTTAGCAGCAAGATTATGATTCCTGCCAGCAACATAGGGCCTTACTGTGCAATTTTCCTGCTAAATTGATGGCTTCTCTCTTCTCTTCTCTTCTCTTCTCTTCTCTTCTCTTCTCTTCTCTTCTCTTCTCTTCTCTTCTCTTCTCTTCTCTTCTCTTCTCCCCTCCCCTCCCCTCCCCTCCCCTCCCCTCCCCTCCCCTCTCCTCCCCTCCATCATAGCTGCCTTTCTATTGATCGCATCTTCTTATCTGAACATGCCATTCTGATATTTAAGTCATGCTTTTGCCTCTGCCCTTGTCTTTCTCCTCAGGACATAATATTCAATACATTGTTTGGAAGTTGTGCCTTAGTTTTCAGGGCTGATTTCATATTATCTTCATTTTCCCCTCTCTTGAATCTGCAACTCAGACTGGCATTGTCCTGCTCTGTCAGACTGCAGACTCTTAGCATTCCTAGGTAACGATCCCATTCATCTAAAGGATGCCATCTTGAAGAAATCAGCTGTGATTGAAATTCAAAAGGCATAAATTTCCTTCCTACCAACTAAGGTTCTTTCCAGTTTGAGAGTTTCTTAGTTTCTGGTTGGTAGTTCCACCCAACAAGAATTTGGAAAAAAAATAACTGTGCAGTTAACTGCCCATTCATCTGAAGCTATTATCCAGTACATTAACAGAAAGCTTACAGTGTGGGTGATTCTATTAGATTTTAAACAATCAATTAATGGCTATTTGCAGAGAACATATGTGTCAGCTATATAGAATTTTTTTTTATAAGCCTTTGCTCCAATTTCTGTGATCTGTTCCAAATAAGAGTAGGTAGTTTCATCTACTGTGTTAAACAAGGGTTCATTTTAACTATGGCTCAAGGATTTTCAAGGGAAAACACATTGCTGAATGTGGGACACTGATGCAAAATGAAGGACTCAATATCTTGGCTAATACTTGATCTTCACTTTAACTCTAAATTTAACTCAATGATAGACAATGTTTCCTTACATCGCTTCATGCCGGATACGGGTGGCTTAAAAAACCATTGCTGTGAATTGCAAATGAGATTATTTTCATTAATCTGGTATGACATTTTGATTTGTATTATTGCGCCTCATTTTTATTGCTGTCTATTATAAAATCTATCGTATATAATAACGATGAATACAATTATGGATGAATGGATTGCCCCATAATTTTCTTCTTAAAATATGAGAACCTGCATAGAAACTTGCATGCTCTGCAAGAGAAAATACATGCTGAATTCTGCCATGTTGAAAGTGCCATTTCTACTGTGATGACATTGGTGGAATTGCTCAGTAGCCAGTTTAAGAAAGTTGCTATTGATATGCTTGGTTCAAGATTGAGTGCCACTGTCTTGATATATACATGTTCTTAGGCTGTGTGCAAGAACATAGGACATTCAAGGAACTCACTCTGGTTCTGAACATTAAACTCTGATTCGATCCAATTTATCTTCCATCTTTTCCAGGAAAATTTCCCTTCAACAGTAGTAATTGTTACATATGATAATTACTTGTAATGTCAAGTGTAATTTTTCCACTCTAAAATACAAGGAGTGTGATCTCCATTTCCCTGAAACTAATATAGCTAAGATTAAAATAATATAAATATACTTTTTTAGATACTGTCACTATCAGCTGGTGTCCCTTTGAGTTTCCAGATTAATGACTTCTCATAACTAGATCATCATTTTATCCAAACAGGCATATTTGGATATTCACATATTGCTCCAAACAAAACTTAATATTGGCATCAGAATGATCCCTTACAGTATCAGGAAGGAAAGGAACATTAATAACTTTAGCAACATACCTCCATCTCATTGAATTCAAAGTAGATGTGCCCATTAAAATTGCATCATTAAAATGATCTCCCCAAGTAATTTTAGTTTCAGTGCATCAGCTGCAATTTCTCTCACAAAGAACGATAGAATGTACTTAATTCTCAAGCTACCTAACCAAAGTTAAAAAAAAAAAAATAAAGTACCTTTAAATGGATACAATACTTGTTTTTCATTACCTTCATATGAGCAAACCTGGCTAGAGATGTAGAGTTGACTAGGAAATGATAACCTTTTCATCAGTCTGTCTTAAGTGACATGTAGAGAGTCATGTTCCTTCTTTTCCCTCCCAGCAGACGTTTGGAAGTGAAAACTGGCTTGTGTCTGAGCAGTACAACTCTCAGATAATAAAGAATGAAGCTGGAATGGAAAACATGCAAAGAACAAAAAAATTATGGAACCATGTTCCATAATGCTAGGGCTATCAGATCTGAGCTGCATATTTTGGGATGACCATTAGATGGCAGCAAAACGATATACTGTACAGTAAAACGTTTTCTCATTGCTGTCATCTAGTAATCATAAGGATTTTTGCAACCCAAATCAGTTTTCTTCCAGTTTCATCTAGACCAGTGTTTCTCAACCTCGGCAACTTTAAGATGGGTGGACTTCAACTCCCAGAATTCTCCAGCCAGCATACTGGGAGTTGGAGTCCACCCATCTTAAAGTTACTGAAGTTGAGAAACACTGGTCTAGACCTTTAAAAGCTGTAAAAACTATATGTGTATAGTTCTGTATTAGCTTGAAAGTCTGCCCTATGTCTTATCCCATGGATTTTTCTGATTCTGCATGGGGTTTTGTATTTAATTACATCTGCAGCACTGTCAGTGCTGAGGTTTTACTGACTGGATCGAGACAAAAACAACTGGTGCCATATTTTGAAGAACCAGGGAGGATTTGAGTAGCAATGCCAGATTCATTGCAAAAGGAAGGGGATAAATGGAAAAGTGACTGGCCAGGAGGCAACATCTTCTGCTCCCACCCTCCATCGTCTTTTGTGAATGAAAACAAGCAATGGAGATAAAGAAAACAACTGCAGTTGCCCAGGAAAGTTTGTGGCAGACACACACAGAAGTGAAAGGCTACTCATACAGATGAACTTCATGATCAGAATCCTAAACTCTCATTACAATCCCAGCAAGAGGGGAACAATTTAAGCACAGCAGGTATCCTTCAGTGTCTGTTGGTTTCTGCCATTCCACACTTTGCTTTAAAACAACATAATAAAAACTCAAGTATAAAATAACTGATTTTCAGAGTGGAATTTGTGGGGCTTTAAACCTAATAACTGACATATTATTGAGGGTTCAGTATAATGAAATTGTCCAATGAGGGGAAACAGTTCCATTAAATGCTTGGAAACAGCCATTAATCATTCATAGGTTGATTCTTTCTCCCAAAATATATCACATCTGATGGCAGGGGGAAGCGGGGTTCTATGTTGGACAGAGAAAGACCTGTGCAATATATCCACCTATATCTTTATCAGGACCACACAAATCCTTCCAAAGAGATATTCTGGAATGTGCAAGAGTTGTACGAAGTCCTTATTTTTGATCAGTTTTGAATACTTCAAATGAAAAGGCTACGCCAGCACGGACATGAAGGATACGTGAGAGCAAGCAGCTTTTAAAGTAGCTACATGAGCTTAGAAAAGGATGTGACTGCTTTAATAATTCAAAAAGAGGTGCTTCATGCATCCTCCTGTGTATTCCAAAGGACCTGTTTCAAAGGATTTGCACAGATCTATCTATCTGTCTATCTATCTATCTATCTATCTATCTATCTATCTATCTATCTACCTACCTACCTACCTACCTACCTACCTACCTACCTACCTACCTATGGTATATCAAAGGACATTTCTGTGAAGTGAGATTAGCCCCTTGCCATACTAAATATTATAAATGAGATGTAGAGACATAAGAATGTAGCAAACTCTTTATGCGGCCATGGAGCAACATGCACAGAAAATACATTTTTATTTAGATCTACATATTTCTCATTCACAAGTACTGCACTAATTAAATGTACATTTAGCATACAGAATGTATACAGTTGTCCCCTAAATGCTTTCTGGAGATGTCCTGTAGGCCAACATTCCAAAATGGAACATGCTCCTTGACTCCCTTTGCCCACCAGTGTACAGGGTGCTCAAATCATGCACAGCCCTGCTGCCCAGACTACATGAGGATAAAAGAAGACAGTAGATACATCCCCAACATTTAAAATTATAATTATTATATATCATGCAGCTAATTCTGAGACATATATTTTTCAAGATGAAAATTACTGCTGGCATAATGAATTGAATAAAGATGAGGTAGCAAATATACAAGACAGCAAACCTGAGTGAGATTTTTAAAAGGGGGGTAAAGAAAAAGTAAGCTAAGTACCTTCTCTCTCCCCTGTAGCATTGTTCAGCACCTGGAAATTCTGAACATCAACTTTTGTACTAAATTTCTTTACCCATTCTGATGTCAATAACAGCTTGACTCTGTCAGCACTGTTGGATCTTTGTGTGGAATGCACATGGTTTGCTCAACTATAATTTGTTTAGTAAGCCACAATTAGCATCCATGCTATATCAAGTGTGAGTTGTACATGTAGTAAATGTTTCTTTCTTCTCAGTAAAAAAATGTAGGTTAAGAGCCAGACCTAATGAACATTTCCCTCTAAAAAGAGGTGTCAACAATTTTTTATTAGAGTGAGATGTCGTTATTATACATCTTGCTCTAATATACATGTAATTAATATACATCTCACTCTTCCCTCTGCGACCTTTGTAGAAGCATATAGGCTGTTCTGAATAATAATTATCACCTTTATTGATATTATTTTATGCAGCAAGGTAGCTGCTTGCCCTATGTGGTATTATCTGAATAGAAGAAGTGTGTGGATGAGTGTGTTTGTGTGTGCGTGTGTGTGTGGAGGGAGAGAGAAAGAAAGCTCTCTAGTGAAGCTCTGGCATTAATATGAATTGTATTTGGAATAATCCATCAATCCCACTGGCAGTGCATTTGGGAAAAGTTCTTTATTTTACTTTGGTAAGATTACTCTTGTTTTTATATCCACACAAGAAACTTAGGAAGTTTGTTTATTTTTGAAATGTAATTCACTATTTTTTTTTTAAAGAAAAAAACAAGTATGGCATGATTGTATTCATTTCTATTAAAACTCTTCCCTCTGTGACCTTTGTAGAAGCATATAGGCTGTTCTGAATAATAATTATCACCTTTATTGATATTTATTTTATGTAGCAAGGTAGCTGCTTGCCGTATGTGCAAATCATTATTATACAATCAATAGTTGAGTTTAGCCGGTTGGAATGGAATCCAAATCCAATTTAAAATCAAGCACTTTTTGTTTGCTTTTCAGCTAAATGGCTTTGCGTTTGAGAAGACTGCCCTTCAACATGAATCCTGTGAACGTGCTCTTTCACCATCTATTTCCTGATTTCAGAACCAGTTTGGTGTATTGGTTAAAGGCACCAGGCTAGAAACCGGGAGATGGTGAGTTCTAGACCCACTTTAGGCCCAAAGCCAGCTGGGCAATTTTGATCCATTTGCTCTCTCTCAGCCCTAGGGAAGAGGCACTGTCAAGCCACTTCCAAAACTCTTGCCAAGAAAACTTCCTACTCAGTGTAGGAAGAAATAAAGTTAAGTTTCAGTTTTTTATTATGTGGTTCAGTCTGATTCCTGTAACATTAATAACAGAGTTTGGATGACCCTGAAAAGCTAAGTACCAAAACTGTAAATTAAAGTGGGAAGGAAAAAAATATATTGGAAAAAGGCAGTGGCAAACTACTTCTGAATCAGTGTCAAGAAAACTACATCAATGTATCCATGAACCCACCAAGAATTGAGGGAGGAAAGAAGTGTTGATGTGAACACAGGCAATTTGTGTGGAGCTACTCAACCTCTCTTTTCAAGGGCTTAACAAACAAGGTTTGGAAATTCCATTGCAATATTCTTTCTAACAATATTATACTTTTTATTGCTACTGAAATGTTTCTTTCAGAAGCATCCATGGTATGGATATTTTACATTTGCAAAGTGGAAATGTTTCAGCTGAAACATTAATGTCCATTTGCATAATGAATATTAATTGACAATGCTAATTTAAATAGGTAGGCTTTCATGTTTGGGAAAATATGCCAACCATTGTAACATGTAAATTCTAATGTTCAGCATGGGCAAATAATTGAAAAAAATACATCTTTTGGATCTAGCCCTCTTCCTTTAAGGATACAATGAGTGACAGCTATGATTAATTGCATCATCTTTATGTTTCAGTTTTCAGGGAAGATACTAAAATATGGTTTATGGGTGACAATGTTGCTATAGTTACTTGCTCATCTGAGTCAATCATACCAATCCACAATGGAAGCCGCAAATCTTCATCACAAAGGAAAGCAATATTCACCAGTCTCTTAGCAGTAGGAGATTGTGCATAACGTGATCTTGTTCAATAAAACAATTCACGTGGTAATCTTCTCAATGGTGAGGAATGTGCCAGATTTCACAAAAGTTTCCTGCACTAAGCCACGCTTGTTTCATTTCCTGTTCACCATGCTGCTACTAATTAGTTTGGCTGGGTTTTTTTTTTAGATTGTGTAACTATTGCATCGTTTTCTGTAATGGTATTATGCTTTATTATAATGCTATATTATCTCTGAAAATATTTACATTGTGTTTCAGTGCTAAACCAAAACTCTTTATTTTTATGTAAGCTCTGCTAAAACAGAAGTCACTGGTGGGTTTGTGAAGTGTTTTCCCGCAGAGATTTCTCAGAATCTCTTGAACTCCTGTAGAACTTATTCTTGCCATATCTGCTACTAAACCTTCTGCCTGCAGGGCTCCAGGGCACTTCTCTCCCTCCTGGGATATCTGATAAGAAAAAGAAAGAAAAAAAAAACCATGATGAACCTGTCATAGCTTTTATTTATAACCGCATCCAGACATATTAATCATATACACACCAGCACAACAGAAACTTTATACTAAGCAAGCAATTTTGAATAACTGTCCTTACCACACTCTTCCCAAATGTGCTCCTTCCACTTATTTCTGTGAATGTCTCAATGCTGCTGCTGCCGCCAAGGTCAGCATCTCAATGCACTTTTCTCCTCTCTCCTCATCCGAGCACCTTTTCCCCTTGGGCTTGATCTGAAAACTCCTTCTCAGCTTCCCCTCACAGGTGAAACCTACAACTCCTAACACCACATTGATGCAGCTATCAATCATCACTCAGGTATTTCTTTATATGAAGCTTCCTGCCCTTTCTCCTTCACTGCTGGCTCATGACTACTCTTTGTAATGAGACGGTGGAGAACCTACCAGTTTCCAACACTCTTCTTTTCCTTTCTCCCTTTCTTCATACACCTAAAGTTAGGGTCTTAAATAGGTTTCTGAGCTGGTTATTATTTATTTACTTATTTTTTAACTTGATTTAGAAGGCCACCCAACTCAGTGTGAATTGGGGTGGTATTTAGAACATTATATTTGCTGCTACCACCCAAACCATCTTCTTTTCCTCCACTGTATCCTTCCTGACTTTTAGGCTGGAGCTGGTTAAATGATAATCTGGAGTCAGCATGTCTAGCAAGAACATCTTCCATTTTTTCTCCAAATCTGTACTTCCATCTCAAAAGACCCTGTTTCTCATGTCCTACAATTCAGCTAGGTATCTTACAGTATGTATTAATTGTTCTTGTCTTGTACCCAACTTCCCTGCAAACCACTGGGTTGCACTTAAACAATTTAAAATCGATATTTAATTGTATATTTTCTTTCATTAATTTGAATGGCATAGATTTGAATCACAATATTAGGAAAAACTGGTATCTGGTAGATAACTATGTTTTGGACTGCGCTGTAATCCAAGAATACCCAATCAGAACATTTCACATCCAAATTTACAAGGATTTCTCAATGATGTTAAGACATCAAAGGCTCTGGAGTCCCACCAACGGAAAAAAGCTTATTAAACACATATATTCTGCATGCTAAAGCTGACTGAATCTCTTCTTGGTGCACTCGGTTCTATACATAAAAGCTGATTTTCTCCTTTCTTTGCTCAAAAACAGTTGGAGCCTTGTTACATTCTGGCTGATAGCTGTATCCAGTCGGGGAGGCTGGTGATTATATTAGGCAATAAGATTTAAAACACATATGCAAGAAAAAAATCTAATTTGATTTTAGACTGTAACAATTCTATTCAGTTTTGTTTTTGATCGAATTTGCTTGAATCACCTACAGAGGATATTTGGAGACACCAATCCTCAGACCAATGTCTGCGGATACATTTAGTTAATTTTTGTTTTTCTTCAGCAGATAGCAAAGACTCCTGTTTTTCTGTGCCAAATCATTTTTGCTTTCTAAGGCTGTTTTGTGTGCTCTGACTCTGCACTGATAGGCTTTGGAGGGGAATTGGAACCAGAATTTTCAATGAAAAATACCTTTGTTCCAAATATCATAGCCCTGGGAATGCATTACACTGGCTCTGTTCTTATGGCACATTCAACTACAAGCTACCCACCCATATTTAACCTAAATGTTGTACAAACTTAGCTAGTAGAATTAGCTTAGGGTTCATTGTGTTATGCTAACAGGGTAACTGAGTTAACTGAGAAACCCATAATTCAGTTAAACATGGGTAGGTGCTACAAATGTTGGTGGAAGAAATGGGAAGCCACAGAGGAGAGACCCCTGTCTTTATGTCTCAGAGTTTCATACTAAATAGGTGGATAGTCACAGGGCCAGGCCATTGGAGATGCAGTTATAACTTAGTCATCACACTCATATTTCTTAGTTCCACCATATTTAACCCTTGTGTTTCTAAAACAGTATGAGATGCTTCCAGATTCATAATATTCAAATTCTATCATAGTGTTTAGGAATTAAATATGTAGACACAATATGTACGTATTATACAGTCGTATTTCCAATTAATTTGACATCTCTTCACTAGGGAAAATAAAAAAAAGAAAAATTCATAAGATAAAAATAAATTCAAATATTGTAAAATTCATAAGGCAAAATACATTCAAAATAAATTCAACTACCTTTCCTTTTACCTCTGGAGCGCTACAGATGGCTCCTCTTTCTGATATGGAAAATTAAAGAGAAATCTCTGCCAGTAAATCTCAGAGCACAGCTCTTCTCTTCAGAAAGAGTTTCTTCTTCTGCTGGCTGGGTTGATGACGATGTTTTCTAGGGCTGGCCATTACTAGTAGGGCCAGAAAAAGATGCTTGTAGGTTTTTTTCCTGCTTCCTATGCCAAAATAGCATGGCAGGTTTGTGGGACCTTGTACCTTGACTGATGGAACATGGGAGACAATATTTATGGCTCTGCTCTTGGAGATTTTGCTTCTCCCTGTATGTGTCAGGATGGAAGTAGCTTTAGCAAGGTTACATAAAAGTGTGTACACAGCACTGCTCTCTTAGTTCATCTAAGGGGCCACAACAGTGTGATCAAAACTCTGCCCATTATGTGCAATGCACAAAAAAGTAGGCACAGCTTTGATCCCACTGCAGAGGCCACCTCTTGACTTTTTTGATCACACCTTTAGACCACACCCTGGCCCCTCTCATGGTCACTATAATGTAGCACCTAAAGAAAACTGCATATCATATTTATTATATTTGGTTTCAAAAGTTGCCATTAACTCTTTTTTTTCAAAATAAGTCTTATTAAAAGAAGATTTTACCAAGATTTTAAGAACTACAGAAACATAGAAGAAGAAATAGAAAAAGTATGAAATTATAAAAGGGTAAAATAAAAAGTGAAGGATAGCAAGAAAGAAAGAAAAAGGAAGATATCTAAAGAATTGACTTCTGATCTTCTTTGCAGCAGTTACAAACATAGCAATTACCATCTCTACCCTCTCATATTGCATATCATGATTCCCTTTTTTCCATAAAAAAACCTTTTTAATCAATAAATCCTGGAATCATTTTTATTCATTTTCAGCAAAAAGTCCATAAAGGGTTTCCAGTTTTTTATAAAATGGTTGCCATTAACTCTTGTCCCACTTGCTTGATACTATTTTTATCCCAACTACCTGACAGACATTTCAGGCAGTTTTGCTTTGTTTTAATTTCAGAAGACAGCTAAAGATTTATCCACAGGCTGAGGAACAGACATACAACATTTTTAAATGATATTAAGATGGATCTCTTCCAATCTCATATCAGAAACAGACAGTTTCAAGGTAGCATTAGGGACCTGGGCACATGGGACCTGAAGCCTTGTTTTACACAGATGGGCTAGAAGACAGTGGCATGTAGACAAAAGGAGGAAGCTTAGCCAATTGTTTGTCACCAGCCTTTTTCTAATTTGCTGAAAAAGGAAGCAGCTGGAAGAAGGAGTTTGTGTTAATTTTAGTACTCAGTGTTGCTGATACTGCAAACTAAATAATATCCCAAGTGTAACTCCAAGCAGTAGGGAAAAAAAGAGGTCCTTAGGGCCAGCTGTGGATACATCTTTAGACGTGTATCAAACATAACAAAAGCTGGAACAGAAAATAGCCTCATTTGGCGCTTGTTTAGTATCATTACCAAGCCAAATTGAGGAAATGAATGATTTGGCCAAGCAGCTGTGATCAAATCAAGGCTTTTAGCAGGAATTGGAAACCTAGAGAAATAAATAAATATATGGTCATTGTGAGCTTTTATTAAGCCAGTGTTGCCCTAAGCGCAAGAAAATGAGGGTTGGGGGAGTAGACCCTCCCCTTCTCAGAGAAGACCACGTCTAGAAGTGCCTCTTCCTATTTCTCTCCATTGCAAAATATTCCAGGGATAAGTTCTTTTCTTACTGAGGTTCCACTTGGTTCCAGTAATGGGCCTGAAAAAGCTCTTTTCCTACAAATTAAGTCAATCAATCTCAGCTAAAAGTGGGTTTGCTTACTCGGAGCTGTTTCTTTCTAGAAACATATTGTGTGATGAGGTTAATTGTGACTTTCAAAGACGTATTTCAAGAAAATAAGCATGTTGATTGGTTAACCGTTTTTGCAAAGCATAATACAACAAAGTAATAACTGGGATGTACTCCTTAAAAATAGCAAGGACTTTTAAACCCATATTATTTCAGCAGGAATATTAACCACTCACTCTAAATCTTTCTGATTGAAACCAATAGGGCTTAAAAGGTTTGAATGTTGGATGGATTGTGTCCTGAAGCTAAAATTCTGCAGACAGATTTTTATTATAATAAATATTTGGCCTTTTTCAATCTGTGTCTAAAGCTTCTATTTCCTCCAACCAGCCTGGCTCTGTTAATTTTGGTGGATAACTTCATATCCAGAGCCAATTATAAACATAATTGATAAACTTTATTTTTTATTTAATGGGGGTGTCTCTCCTTTAACTTTGTCCTTTTATTGAATTAAAAGAGTATCTAAAAGGTTATTAAGCTGTATTTCAGGACATGGACCTTCAAAACATTATGAACTTAGCTTTTATATCACCTTATGTAGGGCAGCAAGTATAACTTTAGTCTATCCTTTTTCTCTAAAATTATAGTGCTGAAACACAGCCAGGTCTTTTCATTGGCCCAGTTTATATGCTGCTTTCTTCAATGTTGTCAGTCAACAAATCATTCTGTATTTATAGTGTGTTTGCCCTTGCAAGTTAGGAAAGGCTGAAATTGTGAATCATTTTCTCCTGCATTGCCTCTCCTATATGGACTTTTCTGTTTTACTGGTATCATCTATACTGTAAGATATTCCTGGTAGGGAGACTGAAATGTAAATATCACACTTTTAATCAGGCCAATATGTGGCTATTTCTAGCACGGTAGCCAATGTCTGTACCATCATGTACTCTGCACATTGTCTGCTGGTAGAGGACTATGATTTTATAAAACGATGAGCAAATACTTTGGAAAAATCTGATTACTTACATGTATAGAACTATAGAGTACAATTAGAAATATAACTTGGTCAACTCTTGGGGCTGCCAAGTTTGTTTAATTTCAAGGATCTATTAGAATAGAAACACATTGATTATTTGTCATTCTTTAATTGTATAGGTTGATAGAAGAGCCTGCTAACAAATCTTGGAAATGCAAGAAGGCTCATTTTGTCTTGTTACAAACAACAGCCTTGGATATTGGAATGGTAACTTACAAATTTAATTTAAATGTATTTATTTTATTTATTTATTTATTAAATTTGTATGCTGCCCATCTCTCTCCCAACGGGGGGAGATAATATAGATAATAAGATGGGAGATAATAATAATCATATTATTATCAAATAATATGATTATTTATCATATAAACAATCCAACATATAGATTTAACAGTGATTTGCAATTATGTTGGACAAGATAGCATTTTGATAGCCCTGATTAGTATTAGGAATAGTCAAGCCAAACTTTGCACTTTTTACAAATATAAAGCTTTGTGTATAACTCTTTAGGACTTTCCCACTTAGCTCTCTATAGCTTTCTTATGCAGAAATCCTGTTATTAATCTTCATCTTACATTTCTAGTCATGATATTGAATAACATTAGTGTAATCAGATGCAGCAAGTAGAAATGATATCTCAAACACAGTATTGGGTTCATTCATATCGGGCAAATATAAAATCCTTTTGAGGAGGAAGATAATTTGTTTTTTGAATAATGAAAATCAAGGAAGATCTAACTTATTTGAAATTCAGTAAAGCCTTTGTTCCTAGACTCTGGAAGACATGAGACACGGAATGTGGTTACCTATGGCCTCAACAGAAATCTACTATTCACAATAGTTGAAGTTAACTGAAATCATAACTTTTGCTCATTCTGGGAATGTAACTGAGGGTTAGTACATGTTTTTCATGGTAAGTGGTAAAATCATTATTGGGAATATGTAATCTAAAGTGAACATACAAAATAATGATTTTCAGTGTCCTTAAGCTTAATTCTCTATTCCCCATGAAAAGCAACTACAGCAAGAATGAGGATAAGATGACAGTATTAAAAGCTTACATCTATTCATCCTAACTTAGAGCTAAACAACATTTGCTATTATTAACCCACAGAGATAGCATAAGTTATCAGTTAGTTTGTGAGGTGAATATGTCCTAAATTAATAGTCTAAATTATGAGTGGTTGTTTTATTTATTTTAATTTGTGACTCTGAAGAGGAAATAGTGGATTTCCTTTCCGCTATCTCATACAGATTGGGTTCATATATTGAACTATGCTAGATTTAATTTAACCCTGGTCTTTTGAATAAACCATTATTGGCAGGGTTCACACATCACATTAAGTAATTAACCAAAATTTACCAAAAACAGCTAGGGTCATACATTGCATTAAGCTGGAATGAAACAAATAAATGTGTGTCAGAGCCCAGAGTGCATCAGAGCCCAGCTGTAGCTTCACTAATTAATAAAATAACTTGATGGCATTTATTTAAGAATCAGTGTTCTGTTAAGCATCTGTGCTTTGTTTGAACTAATGCATTTTTTAGACCACTTATGATCAACCTGGTTATGGAGCCTTCTCATTTGATCAGTAGGGACTCAAGGTGGCCCTCATCTTCCTTGAAAACCTCTTCCATTCCATTCTGTTAATCTGGGCCCAAAGAAGAGAGTAATCATTCCCCTTCTTTTAGATCAAGTGAGGATGTTCTTCCTCATACAGTTGGATGGGGTGAGAATTTGGGGTAGTGATGGTGGAATAAGCTTTATAGAAGGGGAAAAAGCTTACCCTCTTTGAACATCTGTCCTTAGTGTCATCTTTATCTGCACCCTTGTTCAGTTCCCAGACATGTTTTAGATTGTTCAGCCTACCTAAAGAAACTTTAAACCACCCTTTGTTATATCACTGAGTCCAAAACCTCTTGGTGATTTAGAATAAAAAGTATTCCACTAGAATGAGTTCTTGCTATAAATGGCAAAACATAAGACAATTAGTGCTGAAGAACCATTGCATATTATGAAAAGTAAACAGTGTGATCGTTTGAATATTTTGATCCTGAGATAAATTCTATTACTGCTTCTTTAAATCCATGAACAACCTTTTCAGTTATCCTTTAGAAAACAAAGGATGGGCACATTTGAATTTGAAAACATACTGTGAAACTCCAGCAAAATGGCTGCTCCTGAGGTCAGGTTACTTGTCCACAAAATAGCTGCCACAGTAACTGTGATCAGTGACAATGCACCTATTTACCAAAGTCAAACTTGTGAGGATTATCTCTGCCAAAGGCAGTTTGCCTTTCTCTTCTTTTCTGAGCAAGTGGACACACTGCAAACTGCAGCTGCCCACCATTTTTATTTTCTAAGAAAATGTTACAGTCCCCAAAGGCATTTTTGAAAATAAATTGTTTCTGAATGCTGGCAGTTTGTTTTCAGAATGCCAGCTTCCCATTTAACTTCGTTTAAATTTCTATTTGTTTAAAAAAAAAAAAAAAAAAAGGCAAAAATAACCAGTCTATGACAGATTATAGCTTTCTCTAATTTATGAACAGTTTGAGCAGGGGGGAAAAAAAAAGTGCCTGATAGAAGTGAAGGACTTGAAACCATTGTCTTTTCTCATCATTTTCTTTTCTACCCTGACTTTATGTACTGTGCACAATTATTACTCTACAGCAGTGTTTCTCAACCTTGGCAACTTTAAGATGAATAGACTTAAACTCCCAGAATTCCCTAGCCAGCCATGCTGGCTGGGGAATTCTGGGAGTTTAAGTCCACTCATCTTAAATTTGCCAAAGTTGAGAAACACTGCTGTACAGTATGTGCATTTCAAGAACATAGAACTCATGATTCAGGACCAAGAACAGCTCCTTTCCTTTTCTCTGTCTCTCAGTTGTTGTGATGACAAACTTAATTCAAATGCTAATATTTCTATATGGTTTGCTATATTTACTTTAAAATAATTCATGTTTTGTTCTGAAGTGCACAAGTGTAGCTTTCTCCTCTTCACATGCTCTGTTATCTAGTGATCTCTCATCAGAAAGTTAGAAAGAATGCAAGAGCCGTGACAAATGCATTCTAAATAGATTAACCTTCTCACCCAAATAAATGAAGTCCATCTTGTTGTGCTCTGAATGAAGCTCCAAATCTTGATTTTATTCATATTGCTTTTGTTATTAGAATTAAAATGCAATACAGTCTAATAGGGAGGGGAGGATAGAATTAAAATAGTTGGGATAAAATTAAAATTAAAGATGCTAGCTATTGCTCTGGCTGGAAAGAAGAAACAGATTAAGCATCTTTCTCAAGATGATGTGGCTCAGAAGGAGCAGGCCAATATAAGAACTCTTGTTAAAGAATTGGAGATGTTTGCTAATCAAAAGCATGAAAAGGGAACTCAATATTTTAGCCCAAAGGTTGAGCATTTGTGGAGTTTTGATTTTGCCATGCAGGAGCAATGAAATACATCATAGAACTGGGATGGATTTTCATTTCGCTTTTCTGGCTCCAATTAGTGCTGAAAATCAGTTATATATTTCATCATTTGATGTCGGGATGAAAGAATATAATGTGAGCTCTAAAATAAACTTAGCACAGTTTTAAAATGAAAAGAAAAAAAAAATCCTCATTTCTACAGCTCTATAGGAGACTTAACTTTTTATCTTTTATTTTTGAATCTTTAATCTGCATTCACATTTTTAAAAAATAGTTAAAGGTATTTGGGTTTCTTATGAGTGACAGACACTTACTGGCATAACATTTTTCTTAAGAAATCCACCATGCTGTTGTTTTTGGGTAATACAAATGTGCTACCAATTTTTCTTTTGCTGAATGTACTTTCTGAATACCAAAGGCTTCTTTAGGGCTTGATTAAAATGTTGGAAAGGCTCAACTTACCATATCTTTTTTTGCTACATAAATTAATAAATATTAATTAATATAGGGATACCTCCAAAATCATAAAAATTAGAGCTTTGCTACATTTTTTCAGAAGAAACTTTTTTTTTCTAAGAGAACTTCAGAGATTTTTCTTTTTCCCCTCCCTTCCAAGGACATTAAAAAAAAAAAAATCTTAATGCAATTTTCATTAAGCATTTTATCAACTGTTCTATGGCCGCTGCCATTTTCATCCACAATACTCCAGGACAATGCTGGGTTTCAGGTCTTGTGGAGGATGCAAAATGTTATCTAGGCTGCCAACACAGTTGCTGTTATTGCATCATCAGAAAAATGAAAGTTCTTTAAAAAAAAAAACCTATGATTTTTTTTTTTTTTTTTTTTTTGCCATTGCCAGTGGTGAGGATGACCTTGGAAAAACTTTTGGCCAATTTAGCCTATTCTCAGAAAAAGGAATGAGTCCTTTCTGTTTCTCTGCCCTTAAGGTCAAAGTAGAGAATGTTGATAGGCCAGATGCATAAAGTACCCCTTGAAGTTTGGCCCAAATGGGTTCATTTCTCATAAACAGGTACCAAAACTGAATCCTAGAAGTCATGTACCCCCAAGCTAAACCCCAACTTTTTTTTTTTTTTTACCAGTTTAGAATCTTGCTGAAAGTCATAAAAAGGGAAATATTTCAGCAGCATCCTGACAAGGCCAGATCACATTTTAAAATAAAACATGCTGCTTTCGTTCTGAAAGAAAAGTGCCTCTGGAACATGCACGCAGTCCTGATCTTAGCTGTAATTGCCTACATTTTCATTTAATATTTACATTTGGGTGGTGATGGTGAATAGTAATTGTAAACAGCTGTTTGGGGACAACTAGCACTCAAGAACATCCAGTAGAAGGTAGGGCTCTGAGTCACATAAGAAGCAAATTTCAGGTTTGCAAAGAATTGTTACCAATTTATTATATTTGTGCTATTTACCCTACAGTCTAGGGGATTTGTTCATAAAAAGAAAGACATGGGAAACATATGTTCTGTAGATATGGTCCCAACCCCCATACTATTCTTTTAAATTGGAGAGAGACATATCTGCCACAGCTCAGCTATCAGATGTTAATTTAATTGTTGGATGTGTATTGAATGTTTGTGCCAAAAGATGGTAATCAAGTTGACTCACAATAAAAATAAAATGTATTTTTATTTTTTGTATTATGGTCATAGACTGGCATATGCACATAAAATCCATCAAAATTCATAAATACAACAAAGTAAAGGATCTAGAAGGCAACAAAAATAATCAACTGCATAATTAAATACAAATCAAGTAAATAAACATTTGAGTGCTTTGTAAAGTTTCAAGTAGAAGCCTTCAATGGATAAGGGATGTGACAAGCTTTGCCTAGAACCTATCTCGGTGAATCGAGTCAAAAACTCTCTTTAAATCAATAAAAGTAGCATATTAAGTACCTCTTTGACATTAAGAATCTTTTCCTACTAGATAATCTAGTGTAGATCACCTGGACTTGAATATGGTTTGCTCCTGAGCCCAAACTTTGTCTTGGATCAACCAGTCAGCCAGCCAGCCAGCTTCCAATAAGCTGTTGGTACAGCTAAGAATACTTAAAAGGATAATTGGGCTGAAATTAGTTGGATTGTTTTTAGTTCCTTTCTTACAGATTGGAACTGTGATAGATAAATCCTCAGGGATCTGGAGAAAGTGGTTAAAGGAGGTGAATAAAGAGGCGGTTAAAGAAACCCATCAGTCAGAGTTAGTTTTCAAAAACTCAGCCAGAATTAAGTCTCCCCCTATCAACTTTGCTGTTCTTCAATTATGGAAGGAGTTTGAGAATCTTAGTAGGAGCCACAGTTGGCCACTCTGGGGTGTGAGTTGAGGACAGGTTGAAAGAAATAATCACTTATGTCAAAATAACACGTGATGGTGTTCAGCCCAATTCTCAAGTAGAGTGATCTAAGTGGCCCAGCAGAATCTTTTAGGAAATAATGAGCTGTCAAATGCCAAAAAGTCAAAAAGTTCTTATCAGCAGCATGGTCTCCTTTCATTTTGAGGCAGAAAACATAAAACCCAAGATGTATGCTTAAGTTAATGTCCTCCCACCCTGCAAGCTATTCTCCCCAATCTCAAGAACACAGTATTCTAGTTCCTGTCATACAGTCTCCTTCATATTGTCTCTTCTTGCTTTCCCTCAAACATTAAATGAGGCCTCCAGAAACCCAGATATTACCCACCCCTTAATAACAAGAAACAATCAACAAACACCATGAACTTTAGATCGGTTACTAGGATTAGCTGGTGATAGTTTTTTGAATTGCCATATACTGTAAGTATTATTTGCCCATAGTAGCCATTTTGTTGTTGTTGTTGTTCAGTCGTTAAGTCGTGTCCGACTCTTCGTGACCCCATGAACCATATTGCGCCAGGCCTTCCTGTCCTTCACTGCCTCCCTGAGTTTGCTCAGTTTCATGCTCATTGCTTCAGTGATGCTATCTAACCATCTCATCCTCTGCCGTCCTCTTCTCCTTTTGCCTTCAATCTTTCCCAGCATCAGGGTCTTTTCCAAAGAGTCCTCTCTTCGCATTAGGTGACCAAAGTATCTGAGCTTGAGCTTCATTATCAATCCTTCCAATGAGCAATCAGGGTTGATTTCCTTTAAGATTGACTGGTTTGACCTCCTAGCAGTCCAGGGGACTCTTAAGAGTCTTCTCCAGCACCACAGTTCAAAGGCATCAATTCTTCGGTGTTCAGCCTTCTTTATGGTCCAGCTCTCACAGCCATACATTACTACTGGAAAAACCATAGCTTTGACTATGCGGATCTTTGTCGGCAAGGTGACGTCTCTGCTTTTTAATATGCTATCTAGGTTTGCCATAGCTTTCCTCCCAAGGAGCAAGCGTCTCTTAATTTCATGGCTGCAGTCTCCATCTGCGGTGATCTTTGAGCCCAAATAAATGAAGTCTGTTACTGCTTCCATTTCTACCCCTTCTATTTGCCAGGAATTGATGGGCCCAGATGCCATGATCTTAGTTTTTTTAATGTTGAGTTTCAAGCCAGCTTTTGCACTCTCCTCTTTCACCCTCATCAAGAGGCTCTTTAGTTCTTCTTCACTTTCTGCCATTAGGGTGGTATCATCTGCATATCTGAGGTTGTTGATATTTCTCCCTGCAATCTTTATTCCGGCTTTTGATTCTTCCAGCCTGGCATTTCTCATGATGTACTCTGCATATAGGTTAAATAAGCAGGGTGACAGTATACAGCCTTGTCGTACTCCTTTCCCTATTTTGAACCAATCGGTTGTTCCATGACCGGTTCTAACTGTTGCTTCTTGGCCCGCGTACAGATTTCTCAGGAGACAGGTAAGGTGGTCTGGTACCCTCATCTCTTTAAGAATTTGCCACAGTTTGTTGTGATCCACACAATCAAAGGCTTTTGCATAGTCAATGAAGCAGAAGTAGATGTTTTTCTGGAACTCTCGTGCTTTCTCCATGATCCAGCGAATGTTGGCAATTTGATCTCTAGTTCCTCTGCCTCTTCGAAACCCAGCTTGTACATCCGGTAGTTTTTGGTTCATGTACTGCTGAAGCCTAGCTTGTAGGATTTTGAGCATAACCTTGCTAGCATGTGAAATGAGTGCAATTGTGCGATAGTTTGAGCATTCTTTGGCATTGCCCTTCTTTGGAATTGGAACATAAACTGACCTTTTCCAATCCTGTGGCCACTGTTGCGTTTTCCAAACTTGCTGGCATATTGAGTGCAGCACTTTAACAGCATCGTCTTTTAGTATTTTAAATAACTCAGCTGGAATACTGTCATCTCCACTAGCTTTGTTGTTAGCAATGCTTCCTAAGGCCCACTTGACTTCACTCTCTAGGATGTCCGGCTCAAGGTCAGTGACCACACCAGTATGAACATCAGGGACATTAAGATCTTTCTTGTATACTTCTTCTGTGTATTCTTGCCACCTCTTTTTAATCTCTTCTGCTTCTGTTAGGTCCCTGCCTTTTTTGTCCTTTATCATGCCCATCTTTGCACTAAACGTTCCTTTGATATCTCCAATTTTCTTGAAGAGATCTCTAGTCTTTCCCATTCTATTGTTTTCCTCGATTTCTTTGCATTGTTCATTTAAGAAGGCCTTTTTATCTCTTCTTGCTGTTCTCTGGAAATCTGCATTCAGTTGCTTATATCTTTCCCTTTCACCCTTGCTTTTCGCATTCCTTCTTTCCACAGCTATTTGTAAAGCCTCATCAGATAGCCATTTTGCTTTCTTGCATTTCTTTTTCTTTGGGATGGTTTTACTTGCTGCCTCCTGTACAATGTTACGGACCTCCGTCCATAGTTCTTCAGGCACTCTGTCTACCAAATCTAATCCTCTAAATCTATTCATCACCTTCACTGTATACTCATAAGGAACATGATCTAAGTCATACCTGAGTGGTCTAGTGGTTTTCCCTACGTTCTTCAATTTAAGCCTAAATTTTGCAGTAAGAAGCTCATGATCTGAGCCACAGTCAGCTCCTGGTCTTGTTTTTGCTGTCTGTATAGAGCTTCTCCATCTTTGACTGCAAAGTATATAATCAATCTGGTTTCGGTATTGACCGTCTGGTGATGTCCATGTGTAGAGTCGTCTCTTGTGTTGTTGGAAAAGAGTGTTTGCTATGACTAGTTTGTTCTCTTGACAGAACTCTGTTAGCCTTTGCCCTGCTTCATTTTGTACTCCAAGGCCAAACTTGCCTGTTATTCCGATTACTCCTTGACTTCCTACTTTAGCATTCCAATCCCCTATGATGAAAAGGACATCTTTTTTTGGTGCTAGTTCTAGAAGGTCTTGTAGGTCTTCATAGAACTGGTCAACTTCAGCTTCTTTGGCATCAGTGGTTGGGGCATAGACTTGGATTACTGTGATGTTGAATGGTTTGCCCTGGATACGCACTGAGATCATTCTGTCGTTTTTGAGGTTGTAACCCATTACTGCCTTTCCCACTCTCTTATTGACTATGAGTGCAACTCCATTTCTTCTAAGGGTTTCTTGCCCACAGTAGTAGATATAATGGTCACCTGAATTAAATTCACCCATTCCCGTCCATTTCAATTCGCTGATTCCCAAGATGTCGATGTTTAATCTTGTCATCTCATGTTTGACCACATCCAGCTTGCCTTGGTTCATAGATCTTACATTCCAGGTACCTATACAATATTGTTCTTTACAGCATCGGACCTTCTTTTCGCTTCCAGATACATCCACAGCTGAACGTCCTTTCGGCTTTGGCCCAGCCGCTTCTCTCTTTCTGGAGCTACTTGGAATTGCCCTCCGCTCTTCCCCAGTAGCATATTGGACACCTTCCGACCTGAGGGGCTCATCTTCCAGCGTCATATCTTTTAGCCTTTTAACAATGTCCATGGGGTTTTCTTGGCAAGAATACTGGAGTGGGTTGCCATTTCCTTCTCCAGTGGACCACATTTTGTCAGAACTCTCTGTCATGACCTGTCCGTCTTGGGTGGCCCTGCACGGTATAGCTCATGGCTTCACTGAGTTACGCAAGCCCCTTCGCCACGACAAGGCAGTGATCCATGAAGGGGATAGTAGCCATAGGATTAGTTAAAACACCTTTCAACATGTAGTCATGGGCTGACAGTCCTAAGTATTTTAGAACTATCTCTAGAACTAGAGGATTTAATAAACAGTTTGCAAAATAATAAGCATATAGCAATTATTACCAACGTTTGCTACATTTTACCAAATTAGATATTGAAAAATATAGGGAATCACGGCATAAATAATCGAAATATCCAATGTATAATTATCAGTATAAGGACATTTGGGCTTGTATATGTCACATTTCTGTGGATTTAGAATTACAGTTTAAAGGCTTAAAAGTAGCTCTACCTCCGATGTGGCCCAGGTTTCCTCAAGCCAATCCTGTGGTTGCTTATGGGAATCCAACCCTCTGGTGACAAAGTTGGAATCATCCAATGATTCTTGCATTACAGCAGCTTCATTCAGTGTCACTGAGGGTGGGAATTATTTGTAATTTTTGAGGAACATGTTGGTCATTTTCCATTTGGGCCTTCTTATGGTATAATATGGAGATGCTTTTAGGAGTAGATGTGTGGCTTTCTTTACCACCAAGGGCATCTGGAATTAACCTGGATTTAAGGGTAATTCTTCAGGAGATCCTCTTCTTGCCCCATAATTTGTAATTAAGGACTCTGTAGGGGATCTTAATTCAACTTTCCCGTGATTTATACTGAGGCGTATCCTCTTCTTGCTTAATAGAGCAATCTCACCTAGAGAGCTTTGTGATGCTCCAGATAGCAAGGTTTGACTATTTGGGTGTCTGCTGCATGAGGGACAGAATGTCCTTTAATGAATTGGTGGTTATGATTGTGTTTTGTAAACTTGGTTTGATATTATCAAGGTCCTATATTAGGTTCATTTGCTCCTCCTGAGAAGGCATAGTAAGAAGTTGCATCGAGTGAAATTTATCTTCCTCCTTCAGCCTGATGGATTTTTTCTGAAGAAAATTAGGTGGAGCAATGTTATCAGAAATGGGCCTGGGTGTATCCTCCCATTCTGCCTTGGCAAGCTTCCTGGGAGTCAGGAGAGAGTGGACACCGATATTTTGAAATACTCTAGTTAGCATAATTCCAAGTGCTTGAGTCTTAACAGCATTTGGGGTAGTAGTGGTTGTTGAAATGACAGTACAAGCGTCTTAAAGCCTTGGCAGTGTGGAAGCCATGTTATCTCTGTCAGTTCGGTCGGTGTTACTTTACACCTAAGTAACTGTGATGGAGATTTCTGGATGGCCCTTTCATATTCCATCTTTGACTATTTATGTGGATCATTTCTATATATAGCATGACTTTCCTCAGTTGAAGTACATATATTTCACATGGTCCTTCAGTGCTAAGCTTTGAATTTTGCTTATCAGCTGCCCTAGAGTATAGCATACCGCTCACACTCTTGCAGGGGGGAAGGGGTTCTCCCCTGTATTGCCATTCTCACCAGCTGCCTCACCTTCCTTTACAAGGCTAGGGAATCTTTTTTCTACTAGCGTTTTTACTTCCTTTAACTTTTTGTTGGCCTTGGACAGCTGATCAAAGATAGTTATGATTGTGTAAGCAGTAAGCAGGCAGTTTTTTGCCACTGAGGACAGATCTGTGTTCCCCCATCTAATGAGCTACCAGTTGAATCCGCTTCATCAGTCTCAGATTCCATGCCAGTGATTCTCGTTTTTGTCTATTACAATTAAATCCTCTTCAGAGGATAAGAGCTTGTCAGAGTCCCAGTCCAATAAGGTGTGATCCTTATCAATGGTCGATTTAAGAGTCAAGGTGGACTTGCATGCCTTCTTTTTGCTGTTCAGACAGTCCTGGTTTTTTGGTTGCTTTTCTTCTTCCAGTTGTTTTGAAGTTTTTCTATGACACTTCTTTTGCAGCTCTTTGTGGCTGCCTTTGTCAAGTTGCTATTCGTATTCCTGCCAGGCATGTTAGTATTCCTGGTCCCTCACTTCTGATACTTAATAAAACTCAATAAAACATAAACTTTTAAAAACATAAATGTCGAACAATGTAATTTCAAGAAGAGCATAAAGGTAGTGGGTTAAGAGGTGAGTTAGTAGATCTCAGTCCTAACTATTATCCTAATAATCTAGAAAAGCACGAAAAGCTTATATATTAAATTATATATAAATATATTTTTAAATATAATAAATTAGATATATAAATTAGATATTTTAAAAAGCATATAAAGCATTCATACAAGGTTGAATTATTGTTTATGCATCATACAAAAATTAGATTAAAAATGAAAGGGAAAATAATTTGAAAGATGAACTGAGGCACAGACAGTTAGATGCCCATCTACAATTTTGTACAGAGAAATACAGAAAAAGAAATATTAATTAACTACTATAATATCACAGCAGACAGAACGTATGCTAACATGTTTATGACAGATACTGGGAGGGCTTCCCGTTGAGAGCCATGGACAGCTAAACATCTTTTTTGCTGCGGGACAGCGTTACAACGGAGATTGGCACGGGATGTAGGATCCTGGCCAGCAAAATGCTCTCCGGATCAAGGAGAGATCTTTGAGATAGCCCATGTGACTTTGCACAGCCACTCCTCATGAGTAAACCACAGGAATGGTCATTTTGTGGTTTGCCTATGGGTCGAGTAGCTGGGAGTCAAAGGAGGGACCATCTTTGTTCATGGTCATTAATGCCACCTTAAGGACAATAAGCTCAACCAAGCCTCACTTCTTAACCACTTTGGATTTTTTTTGTTTTTTTGCTACCTTAAAAGGATTAACACCCTTCAGAATGGCAAGTTATATTGTATTTGTTAAGTGAGTTACCTTCTCCTTAGAGAAAGAACTTTTAAATACGATTTTTAAAACCTGTTGAAAAATATTACTTTTTGGATTAAACAGCAAAAAGGTGTTTAATATGTCTCAGAATATGGACTTTAGAAAGTTTACCAATGGATTAAGGGCTCAGATGGACTTGGAATTATAATTTCAAATGCCCGCAAAGAGCTTTGAATTGATGAAAATAAATTTTCTCATGGGAAAAATGGTGATTGTTTTGAGTTTTTTCATAATAAGGGAACTTTGAAGGTTAGACCCTAGAGGGAACTAGAGGATGAAGAAAATGGAGCAGAAATCTATAACACAAACTTGGGAATATTTGTCTGCCAAGCTTCTTGACAAAATAGATAAATTTCTTGACAAGATTGACAGAGTATGTGGTAATGAAATTAAAGAATAAGAACAAGTTGCAATGGATGATTTTGAAACTACTTTGAAGGGGGACTTAAATGTAACAAGTAATGAGAATGACATGAAGAAAGATATGGGCACACAAATGGAACAAATGGATGACTTATTCCCAAAAGGAGTTATACAAATATTGAACTATGAAATTGACTTGGATATTTTTTTTTTTAATTGGATATACGAAAGAACTCTGTTAAGGATTTGAAGGACTTCATTAGAAGTGACAAACAAAAGGACAAACTTTACATTGGATATACAAAAGAAATCTGCTAAAGTTCTGAAAGGTTTTTGGCTTGAAACACAGTTGAACAGAAAACTAGCTCTGGGACTCTTTTTGAAGAGGTTAAAAAAAATTTTTAAAAAAAATCAGAGAAGGAATACAAGGTTGACTTATTCAACCAGGGCCAAAGGAGAAAAATAGTTACATCTGGTTGCCCTTACTGGACTTTTGCTGACGAAGAACGACTGATGAAGCATTTGGATTTTGTCTTTTTCATTCAATAGATGAGATATGGGGTGAAGAGAGATTATGTTGTATTTAGAGATAGTGATAAGCTATTAAGATTGCCTTTACTTGCTGGGATGAAGTTGCTTCTTTCCTTTTCCTTTTCTATTTTTCTAATTTTTTTTCCTTTTCACACTCTTTTTTTCTTTTGTATTTTTCTGTTTGTATTTTTTGTAGTCTGTATTGGCTTTTATTCTTTTCATTTTTAATTCTTAATAAAATTATTTGGGAAAAAAAAAAGAGAGAGAACAGTGACAGACCCAGTAAGATCTTAGCTAATCACTTAAAGCAAAAGAAAGATAGGGCAATGATTCCAATTATTAGAGGTGAAAGAGATAAAATACATAAAACTTCAATGGATATAAATTGTCAATTTTTAAAATTTTATTCAGAATTATACAGTAAACCAGAGAATGTATTGAATGAAGATATAGAGGCCTTTTAAAATAAAATTAACCTACCACATTTAGATGATACATAAAAACAACTTTTAGTTGCTCCACTATCTGAGGTAGAGATTAAACAAATAATTTTAAAAATGGCAAGTGGTAAAACACCAGGATTAGATGGATTCCCTCTTGAGTGGTATAAAACATTTATAGATCTTTTGGTGCCAAAACTTTGTCAAGTGTATGAAGAGATATTTGATAAGAGAATTTTATCACTGGCATTTAATCAGGCTTATATCACAGTTATACCAAAAGCAGGTAAAGATCACATTCAGTATGCTAATTATTGTCCAGTCTCATTGATTAATGTTGATACAAAGATTTTAACAGCAGAGTTAGTAACTAGATTACAGCAAGTTATATCATTCGTTATTATGAATGATCAAGCAGGGTTTATAAAAACTAGGCAAGCAGCAGACAACATTAGGTTAGTTGTAGATCTAATAGACTTTAAAAAAAAATAAAGATCAATTTGTAATTTTATCACTAGATGCTGAAAAAGTCTTTGACAAAATATATAAACAGTACATGTTTGCCATACTAAACAGATTTGGATTTCCTTTGGAATTCATAAAATGGATCAAGATATGATGTGAATCACCCACATCTAAAGTAAAGGTTAATGGCATGTTTTCTCCTACTTTCTCACTATTTTGAGAAACTAGACAAGGATGTCCACTTTCACCCTTGCTTTTTAATATCTGTGTGGAACCCTTGGCTTGTGTTATTAGACAACATGGGAAGATCTACACTATGTTCTTCAAAACATATGTTTCTACAATGTCCTATACTTACTAAGTTTTGGAAGAAAGTAGTGGATTATATAAATATGATTGTGCAACAAAAGCTAAAATGTTCAGAGGATAATATTCTCTTGAACTTATATACCTATCACATGGAATTTGACAACTGGACGAGGTACATGGATTCTCCATGCCCTTATTATGGCCAAAATAGTGACAGTGCAGCATTGGAAAGATAAATGTATGGCCCCATTCATTCAATGGATTGAAGATCTGACTGCACTTGCCACTTATGAGCGGATTGCTATAGATGTAGACTTTGTCTGGATAAGTATAATGAAATATGGGACTCATTTATATAAAATATAGTAGGTTAAAAAAATTGATAGTCATATAAATGTATTAGAAATTTATATGTACTTGAATAATATTTGCATTAGATAAGTATTTATAGAATTGTAACTGTTTACTGTTATAATGACATATCATACTGTTTTTCCCCCTTTGTCATATTTCTTTCACTTTTTTGTTAAAGCACTTTTTATGTGTTTTTTTTCTTCTTTTTGACAATGTATGCGTTTCCATAATAATTATCTTTGTGTTTTGTTCCTTTTCCTTTTCTTTTGTTATTATTTTAAAAGCAATAAAAAAACAATAAAAATAAATGATTTTCAAAATGAATTAAACAGAAACACACTAAAACCAAATAAAAATACAGGATTGTAAGCATCAGTTAATCACTATAATGCAAAAAGCAATGTTTCAAAGGGCTACATTACATTCAATTCAATTATATTCTGGAATCCTCGGCAGTTCCCTATTGCCAGAAGGAGTCCATGGCACTGGGCCCTTATCTGCTTCCAGGCACAGCTATAACTCATTATGTCTTACTTCCGGACTGCATTTTAAGTGGCCTGGAGCTACACTCCCAATAGTAGTTTGTGGGGCCAGGACAAGAACTAAATTTGATTCCTTGTCACTTATCTTTAAATTTAATCAAGCACAATTCACGTAATCACCCTCCAGTCATGGATTTTATAATTCCCCTTTGGTCATGTTCAAAAGCACAACTCTGGTAACTGCTTTTGGACACCTGGGAGCTATACTTAAAGTGTGGGGGGAGGATGTGTGAGCAATTCTTCTTCCCTCCAGCCCCATAGTTATGGAAGAAATGCTTGGTCTTCCCCAATATGGATTTTTGGCTGGCTGCATGCAGGAATTAAAAGATGTACTCTTATCCTGTCTGAACCATGTATAGGCTGAGGGCACAGAATTTATCTGAGTTAAAGAGAAAAGCTACTCTGCAAAGATGTTAACATAGTGACATTGATTCATTGCTGCAAGCATATTAGTTAGGGATGAATTTCATGTGCAGTTGCTGAGTTCTGACTTCTGGATAGATTTTCCTTCTCGACTTTTTCTTGAGAGCTGGCACACTGCTCGGCTTCTCCTGCTGCTTTTAATCTCCCACTGACAAATGGGTGCATGGATTAGGACTAATATAAAGGAGTCAAAGCTTCCCAAGAGGGCATTACTCACTCCTACAGACAATGGCTGTAAAATGCAGACTTGGTGTCTGTATGGGTATAGATTGCCATTCCTTGAGACCTAGAGGTTTCTGCTGCTATGTTTTGACTGCGGGAAGACAACTGACTTATCTGCTTTATGAGCTCTGGAGGACAGAGTCTCCATGAGTGCAGGGGTTTCCTCCTGGTTTGAATTATAAAATTATCAGGCACACTCTAGGCTAACTGGGACCATTTTTGTGAGTCCATTACATATGGAGGGCAGCCACACTGTATAGGCACAAAACTTACAAAGAAAACAGGTTGTTCCCTGCCTGGTCCAGAAGAAGCTAAATTCAGTGCAAATATTTAATGATTATTGTATGTGTTGTTGTTGTTCAGTCATTAAGTCGTGTCTGACTCTTCGTGACCCCATGAACCATATTGCGCCAGGCCTTCCTATCTTTCACTGCCTCCCTGAGTTTGCTCAATTTCATGCTCATTGCTTCAGTGATGCTATCTAGCCATCTCATCCTCTGCCGTCCTCTTCTCCTTTTGCCTTCCATCTTTCCCAGCATCAGGGTCTTTTCCAAAGAGTCCTCTCTTCGCATTAGGTGACCAAAGTATCTGAGCTTGAGCTTCATTATCAATCCTTCCAATGAGCAATCAGGGTTGATTTCCTTTAAGATTGACTGGTTTGACCTCCTAGCAGTCCAGGGGACTCTTAAGAGTCTTCTCCAGCACCACAGTTCAAAGGCATCAATTCTTCGGTGTTCAGCCTTCTTTATGGTCCAGCTCTCACAGCCATACATTACTACTGGAAAAACCATAGCTTTGACTATGCGGATCTTTGTCGGCAAGGTGACGTCTCTGCTTTTTAATATGCTATCTAGGTTTGCCATAGCTTTCCTCCCAAGGAGCAAGCGTCTTTTAATTTCATGGCTGCAGTCTCCATCTGCAGTGATCTTGGAGCCCAAATAAATGAAGTCTGTTACTGCTTCCATTTCTACCCCTTCTATTTGCCAGGGATTGATGGGTCCAGATGCCATGATCTTAGTTTTTTTAACATTGAGTTTCAAGCCAGCTTTCCCACTCTCCTCTTTCACCCTCATCAAGAGGCTCTTTAGTTCTTCTTCACTTTCTGCCATTAGGGTGGTATCGTCTGCATATCTGAGGTTATTGATGTTTCTCCCTGCAATCTTAATTCCGGCTTGGCATTTCTCATGATGTACTCTGCATATAGGTTAAATAAGCAGGGTGACAGTATACAGCCTTGTCGTACTCCTTTCCCTATTTTGAACCAATCGGTTGTTCCATGACCGGTTCTAACTGTTGCTTCTTGGCCCGCATACAAATTTCTCAGAAGACAGGTAAGGTGGTCTGGTATCCCCATCTCTTTCAGAATTTGCCACAGTTTGTTGTGATCCACACAATCAAAGGCTTTTGCATAGCCAATGAAGCAGAAGTAGATGCTTTTCTGGAACTCTCGTGCTTTCTCCATGATCCAGCGAATGTTGGCAATTTGATCTCTAGTTCCTCTGCCTCTTCGAAACCCAGCTTGTACATCCGGTAGTTCTCGGTTCACGTACTGCTGAAGCCTAGCTTGTAGGATTTTGAGCATAACCTTGCTAGCATGTGAAATGAGTGCAATTGTGCGATAGTTTGAACATTCTTTGGCATTGCCCTTCTTTGGAATTGGAACGTAAACTGACCTTTTCCAATCCCGTGGCCACTGTTGCGTTTTCCAAACTTGCTGGCATATTGAGTGCAGCACTTTAACAGCATCGTCTTTTAGTATTTGAAATAACTCAGCTGGAATACTGTCATCTCCACTAGCTTTGTTGTTAGCAATGCTTCCTAAGGCCCACTTGACTTCACTCTCTAGGATGTCTGGCTCAGGGTCAGTGACCACACCAGCATGGACATCAGGGACATTAAGATCTTTCCTGTATAGTTCTTCTGTGTATTCTTGCCACCTCTTCTTAATCTCTTCTGCTTCTGTTAGGTCCCTGCCTTTTTTGTCCTTTATCATGCCCATCTTTGCACTAAACGTTCCTTTGATATCTCCAATTTTCTTGAAGAGATCTCTAGTCTTCCCCATTCTATTGTTTTCTTCAATTTCTTTGCATTGTTCATTTAAGAAGGCCTTCTTATCTTTCCTTGCTATTCTCTGGAAATCTGCATTCAGTTGCTTGTATCTTTCCCTTTCACCCTTGCTTTTCGCATTCCTTCTTTCCACAGCTATTTGTAAAGCCTCATCAGACAGCCATTTTGCATTTCTTTTTCTTTGGGATGGTTTTAGTTGCTGCCTCCTGTACAATGTTACAGACCTCCGTCCATAGTTCTTCAGGCACTCTGTCTACCAAATCTAATCCTCTAAATCTATTCATCACCTGCCCTGTGTACTCACATGGAATATGATCTAAGTCATAACTGAGTGGTCTAGTGGTTTTCCCTACATTCTTCAATTTAAGCCTAAATTTTGCAGTAAGAAGCTCATGATCTGAGCCACAGTCAGCTCCTGGTCTTATTTTTGCTGTCTGTATAGAGCTTCTCCATCTTTGGCTGCAAAGTATGTAATCAATCTGGTTTTGGTATTGACCATCTGGTGATGTCCATGTGTAGAGTCGTCTCTTGTGTTGTTGGAAAAGAGTGTTTGCTATGACTAGTTTGTTCTCTTGACAGAACTCTATTAGCCTTTGCCCTGCTTCATTTTGTACTCTAAGGCCAAACTTGCCTGTTATTCCGATTACTCCTTGACTTCCTACTTTAGCATTCCGATCCCCTATGATGAAAAGGACATCTTTTTTTTGTGCTAGTTCTAGAAGGTCTTGTAGGTCTTCATAGAACCAGTCAACTTCAGCTTCTTCGGCATCAGTGGTTGGGGCATAGACTTGGATTACCGTGATGTTGAATGGTTTTCCTTGGATACGCACTGAGATCATTCTGTCGTTTTTGAGGTTGTACCCCATTACTGCCTTTCCCACTCTCTTATTGACTATGAGTGCAACTCCATTTCTTCTAGGGGTTTCTTGCCCACAGTAGTAGATATAATGGTCACCTGAATTAAATTCACCCATTCCCGTCCATTTCAATTCACTGATTCCCAAGATGTCGACGTTCAATCTTGTCATCTCATGTTTGACCACATCCAGCTTGCCTTGATTCATGGATCTTACATTCCACGTACCTATACGATATTGTTCTTTACAGCATCGGACCTTCTTTTCGCTTCCAGATACATCCACAGCTGAACGTCCTTTCGGCTTTGGCCCAGCCGCTTCACTCTTTCTGGAGCTACTTGGAATTGCCCTCCGCTCTTCCCCAGTAGCATATTGGACACCTTCCGACCTGAGGGGCTCATCTTCCGGCGTCATATCTTTTAGCCTTTTAACATTGTCCATGGGGTTTTCTTGGCAAGGATACTGGAGTGGGTTGCCATTTCCTTCTCCAGTGGACCACATTTTGTCAGAACTCTCTGTCATGACCTGTCCATCTTGGGTGGCCCTGCACGGTATAGCTCATGGCTTCACTGAGTTACACAAGCCCTTTCGCCACAACAAGGCAGTGATCCATGAAGGGGTTTTGTATGTGACTGGACTACAAAGAAAATAGGCTGTGATGGAAGAAGCTGTATTTCAACACATGGATGTCATATACTTGGCTGAAGTGACCTGAGTAATGTTGTGTCATCAAGCCTTCAGTCCTTTGTACCTATTTCTGAGTAGTAAGAAAGGACTGGAGAAACGTGAAAGGTCTGAATGATTTGCAGTAGAGCAAAACCAGATTCTTCCACTGTGCATTCTCTTTTTGTTCTTCTATCAAATTTGATTGTCCCTTTACTCTATATCCTTTCCAGTAAATCTTTTTTTCTCTCTCTCATCTTGCTCTAGCTGGCAAACTTGGGTTCTAGTTAATCTGCCTAGACTTGAATGAATATATACAAGAATTGGAGGAAACTACGAAGTATGCAGTGGCAGCCCCATCCCAATTGCATTCAATGTGTTTCTTTTTATTTAAAATTCAAAAATTAACATTTAACAATTAACAGTTCTTTTTAAAAGTTAACTATGATTTATATTAGAATGAAACGTGTTAAAAACTGAATTTCCATTTCAAACTGTGAAATTTTTATTAAACATATATTCCTACAAAGTTTTCTGAAACACTCTGTATATGTTAACTGCCACAAAGACACACTGTGCTTCTTGTTCGTTTGGTCCCTTCTTTGCAAGATGGTTATATTGTGAGAATATCTTTTGATCTCCAAAATATCTTGGTATTTTAAAAGTAAATCTGATGAATTTGACAAAGAGTTCAATTCAATTCTGATTAAATTAAATTTCCAGATTGTACAACATCCAAAATTTGAGTTCTTTTCCCATAAGGTCTTCATATTTCAATTTTACAGCATTTCCTAAATGTTTATATAATGCATATAGTGCTGATTACTGTTCCTGATGTTTATATTCTATTTGGAATGATTGATTATGTGCCATCAAGTCATTTTTGACTCCTACCAACCAATCAACGAAATCCTGAATTTTTAAAAATTTCTATGACATTTGTCTTTCTTTCAGCAATAGTCCTTTTCCCCATGCATAGCTGATAACCCTGAATGCAGCAAACTGGCAAATAATACGAAATATTTTATAGCTACTATCTTCAGAGGACATTAGTAAAAGTAATATATAATCATTTTTTTTTTCCTTTTAGCATTTCATTAATACAGATAGGTTGCTGGTGCATATTAATAGTTCTAGAAGTTTTTAAGAGGAAAGAAGAGAGCATTTTTTATCAGCTAGATGCATCTATCCATGTTCCTTGAGCCTTCTCCAACACTTTTAGTAGGGGAAGAATATTCCCGTAAGGGATGTTATAAGTGTATTGATCAAAAAAGTCTATACTGAAGTCATTAGACTCCAAATGTCAAGCAAGCAAAGGACACTTTGTTTCTTGTGGGTATGTTTTCCTAGCTTTCCCAACTTCCCATGAGAAAGACTTATTTTGGCCTTCCTGGCAAGTACAAATAACAACAAAACGTAAGTGAAGTTTTTAGAAACTGGACACTGGAGGGGAATACTATAAAGATTTTAATAGAAGTGGGGCGGGGGGGGGGGGAAGCCTGATGTCAATTAATACTGGGACTTACAGAATGATACAAAATGTTAAAACATTGGAAATATTAAAGGAGATCTTTGAAGAATGGAGCCAGAAGTTAGTAACTACAATATCAACACCCTCAATAATAATGTCTGCTTCTATGGAAAGGCTATGTCTAAAAGATGTTAAGGAATGACAGATGTGGAACAAATTTTCTCTGATAAGATAAAGAAAGTACAGAATGTGGAACTACAAATGACAGGCCAGGAGAATGATTTGGAAAAGGAACTTTACTGAATATACAAAAGAAACTGGCTGAAGTTTTAAAAATTAAAAGGGAAATATAAATAATAAATCAAGAGAATGACCTGCAAAATGTTTTCTTACTGGATCTACAAAATAGGCTTGTTAAAGCCTTGAAGAAATCTGTCTGATAGAATAAAGAAGTATTAAAGAGAAATGAACTCCTATGACAATATTTGATTGAATTAAATATTAAGACTGTTAGACATAAAAGAAAGGAATATAAAATTGGTTTATTTGATCAAGGTTAAAATAAGACTTTTTTTTTTTTTTTGCAATGTTCTGGCAACCCTTTATGGAGTTTTTGCTGACACCAGGATTGAAGATTTGATGTTTTATGGATTTACTTATAGATAAGGGATGGGATAAGTGATGCAGAGACATCTGTTGAAGGGGGTGAAGAGTTATTAAATTAGTTTATACTTGTGATGAAGGCTGAAAGTCACTTGTTTATATATTTCTTTTCTTTTTCTTTATTATATTCTCTCTCTCTTTTTTCTTCTTTCTTTCTTTTTCTTGTTTCCTTTTCTTTCTTTCTTTTTCTTGTTTCCTGTACTTTTTATTCTTTCTTTCCATTCTCTTTTCTTTCTCTAAGTTTAGTTTGCATTATTTTTTACTAGTGTAATTAAAATTCTTAATAAAAATTATATATATTTTTATATGAACATGGCCCAAATTGAGTATACAAGTTTTAGGTAAAGAGCATATTCTGTAAAAGACTGTACATAACTTTTTGACATTTTTATTTTCAGCAAAGAACAGAAAGGGTCTGTAGTTTGCTTTATCAGGGAGATGTATTTGACACAGGTAATTTCTAATTTCTAATCAGAACAATTATTCTGAATTATGTATCTTTTAGATTGCTGTCATTAACACATGTGGCTGCATAATCATTATACAATCATGCTTCATAAAATTAAAAAAAGGTGTGCATATATATATATTTGCTTATACTGTATGTATGTATGCATATATATATGTTTATGTGTGTGATTGTGCATATGTTTTTACCCATGTTTATGTGTGTGATTGTGCATATGCTTTTTGCATAATGTGTTAAGAGTTAGCTTCTGAATACATTTTTAAATGTGCATGAAATCCATATTTAAATATAGATTTTTATATTACAAGTAGTCCTTGACTGATGACCATAATAGGGACCAGAAAATTTGTTGTTAAGCAGTGAGGTCATTAAACAAGGCATCATGTGATCACACCCTATTTTACAACATTTTTGTGCCAGTCATTAAGTGAATCACATGGTTGTTAAGTGAGTCATGTTCCCCATTGACTTTGCTTGTCGGAAGCCAGATGGGAAGGTAGGAAATGGTGATCACGTGACCCTGGGACTGTCAGGATTAGCCCAGGAAACTCCAGGAGACAGTACAGATTCAATCCAGCAAAGTTTAATGGCCTTACTCCCGTTACAGAAATCTTCTCAGAGTGAGAGCAAATTCCAGGGTCACCCTCCCAACCTCCCTTGCATTCTTTAGGGAGGGTTCAGTCTCATCCTCTTATCAGTTCCTCGTTGCTCTGGTGATGAGAGTAAATTCTTAACCCCTCTGGTCCTGACTCTCACAGGGACACTGCAACCATCATAAAAACAATGCAGGTGCCAAGCCCCTGAATTTTGATCATGTGACTGTAGGGATGCTGCGATGGTCATAAGTGTGGGGACCAGTCATCTCTTTTGAATCACTTTTTTCAGCACCATCGTAACTTCGAACAGTCACTAAATGAATGGTTATAAGTCGAGGATTACCTGTATAAACAATAACATTGCTTTACAAGTTTACTCAGAAGTAAATCTCATTAAATTTGCTGGGAGTCATTCCCAGGTGGATAGATCCCAGCCATAAGCCATAAATTTTGAAGAACTGTGATGCAACACACACACACTCACATACAAAGTTCTTGTCCATAGTGGCATATTTTGTTGGATTTCTTCCAATTTTTCTGAAGGGGATAGAACAAAGCTCTAATATAATTCCCCCATCCCACAAAAATTCCTACTCATATTAGCAAGTTCCAGATTTAAACTGGAAGTACTACAAGATTCTCTGAGATTTCTCATTTCTGCTTAAATATCAGCTTCATTATTACTAGCAGAGCGTGAGTAATCTAGCTTCCCTTCTCAAGTCTTTATGGTAAATGTTCCTGCCCCAAAGTACTTTCATTGGAATATAAATGTGGAACATCAGTTTGTTACTTTGCAATGTAATGATGGGAAATCTTCAGCTACTTGCGAGAAGATGACATGGATGCAACCGCATACCACATGCTCCTTGAAACCCAGGTAGCTCAGTGCACTTCCGTGGTATAAATTCCAGGTTTGGAGTACATCAGAGTATCTTCAGCTAGGAGTTTTTAATTAGGTTAACCTAATTAAAGATGCTTACAATCAGTTACAAAGATATCCAACTGCCATAACAATAAAGCCACAAAAGACAAAGCTTCAGAAGAACAGTTGGATATTAGGAAAGCAACTCCTAAAATTCCACTTGCTAAGAGAGCATTCAAAGCTTCATTTCTTACATGCAGTATGGACCTTCTGAATGTTGCACAACCCAGTGGAAGTTAGTCTCCCTGGGCAAAATATGGCTTTCTTAGTGGGGTATTGCACTTTCATGTAGAAGAGCAAGGCATGGACCTTGCATGTTTCTTTTGTTTTCTAGAACTATCTTTGCTTCTTACTGCCTAAGGAGCTGGTTGCAGATTTGGAGAATTTGGAAACAATATTAAGATGGCCTCATAGGATTTCCTTGCTTTTTGTAGGCATCAACATTTCTTTCATATGGTGTATAGGTATATATCCATACATATCTATAACTTTTGAGTGGAACCTTTTCCAGGGTTTATTATACACCTGTCCAGGTGGGTTTCTTAGGGCCAGTATGGAAATGGTTAGTCAACAATGGATGGTGTTTTGACTTCTCAGTCCAGCCCATGGTATACAGTTTAGCCTGGTTTTCCCTAGTGATCCAATTAGTAAACAGGTCCAACCTGGTTTGAACTAAGATAAGCAAGACAAGCTAGACCTTTACACACACACACACACACACACACACACACAATTTTAATTTTGATTTCAGAAGATTCCTTGCACAGCTACCAGATGAAAATGTTTGGTCAAGTAAAACTAGGATACATTACATTATTTTAGCAGAGGAGAACAATAAAAAAGTAAAATACTAAGTAGTAAAACACTAAAATGAGAATTATGTAAAAGCCAAGACCATCAAGAGCAAAGTTAAGGTTTAAAAGTATCTGAAGAAAAATGCAGTAGGGATTTCTCTATGAAAACACATTTTTAACTGAATTTAAGACATAGAAAGATTTTTGGTTTTGGGTCATTTTTGTGGGAGCATAATGAAATGAATTGCATACTACGCAAAATAAAGCATAAAACATTATGTAACACAGGCTATTATATCCAACAGCAAGGAACTATAACAATTGCGGCTATCTTAAAAAGTCGTTCTATAAAATCTCTTTCAAGAACAAAAAAAGATTGCCAAAAGATTGCTGAGCAATAGATCATTCAGTCATTGTGTTTAGTAGGACCCTGATATCTTGAAAGGTCTTGAAAGGTTCCTTGCCATACAGAATCCTTTTGGTATGATTGTTTGGGGATCATTTCCTTACTCTTGTGCTAACCAAAAAGTTGGATATTGTAATGGACTGTGAGAATAACCTTGAGGAAGAGAAGGAAGAGCTGCAGCCATGGTCAGATAGAAGAAATTTCAGCCCAAAGCAGGAATGGAATTTGAGAAAATGTCTCAGACTCAACCCTCCCTATTTCTCTTTAGGATAAAGGTGGGGAGGGGGAGGCACATTCAGAGTTGCACAATTATGTTTCTATAAGCCTGTAATAAAGGTAGTTTTAGTATTCATGACTTGGTGTTTGAGTCTGGTGTAGCTTGAAGGGCTAACAGATATCAAATGAGCTGATACAAGTGAGGCAGTCAATAACTATAAAAAAATAGCACTTGGGCAGCTTCAAGGATAGCCTATGATAATGTTGCCTCACCCTTTGCACAACCCCATTGTTCTACCTAAAGTGACTTTGTGGGATGGTATCTGCACTACTGAAACATCGTATAACAGAGTTTAAAATCTGATTCACACACGGTGTCAAACCATAATATTACTTGTTTCCTTGTGGCTTAGCATATGGTGTAAACCCAGATACTATGGTTGATAAAACATGGTGTGCAGCCTAACATGATATCTGAATTTATCCTCAGTGTTTTTGGAATAACTTGAACATCTGTAACTTTAGGCTAGCCACTATTTTTTAGCCTGACCTGCCCCACAGGGTTGTTGTTGGAGGAAAGGAGTATGATGTCTATCCCCTTGAGCTCTTAGAAAAATGTAAGACATAAACAAATACTGTAATAAGCTGACTTGGTCACTCTTAGTACAATGGAAGCAAAATAATGACTTTCAAAGATATCATATAAGGAAAAAAAAAAAAAAAAGCACCCAGAAATGTTTCATTTCCAGTTCTTCTTTGAACAAAAAGTGTGTGTGTGTGTGTGTGTGTGTGTGTGTAAAATAAAGTGTTCACACTTCTTCCTTTTGAGTATAGGGTTTTGCATATTCACTAAGAAGTCAATTTTTCTGAGTTCCATGAAGTGTATTGCTAAGGGCCTTTCCTCACCACCAAGTTATAGTGCTGGGCACCTACCCTGGAGTCAACAGAAAGTGTTAGTTATCCACAGGACGTTTGCAGTCCTTACTGCTGAACCCTATCCTGCCTCTTTTGCTTCTCTTCCCTGTCAATGCCTATGACCTGCCTTCCCTCCAAGATAATGGGTGGCAAAGACTAGCAGATTTTATACCCTTTGAAGCTGCCCTTGGATAGTGTTGGACTAAGGGGTGTGGGAAGAATACGCTATAAGACTGGTACAGCTCATGATTTAAGCATGTCTCACTCAGAGGATGAGGATGAGATGGAGGCAACTTCATAAGAACATGACAGAAAAAAAGATTTTGCCATAGCGTGTTTGGGCTGTGCCTAGGTGTAAGTGGGGCACAGTTTAAAAAGGTTCCATGAGACTGTTATAGATTTAAAAATTCTAAACATAACCTATGTGAAACACCCTTTCAAGATATAGATGGCCTACAAGTCAGTGTTGACTCCTCGTGACTGCCTGGACAAATCCCTGCAGTTTTCTTGGCAAGATTTTTAGAAGTGGTTTGCCATTGCCTGCTTCCCAGGGCTGAGAGAGAGTGCCTGGCCCAAGGCCACCCATCTCACTTTGTGTCTAAGGTGGGACTGGAACTCACAGTCACAGTCTGGTGCCTTTAACTACTATGCCAAACTGGAGCAGAAATGTTTTGGGTATGTGGGATGGAATAAATAATTTTTAAAGTACTGAACAGAGTAGAGAAAAATATTCCAAATTAGGTGGAGTCAAATGATTGTCTCACACATTGGCTTGGTTCATATGTTATTTGCTTAACTTTGGTTTGCTGAATCATCCACTATTGGCTGAATCCACACAACATGAGTCATAATATGGTCAGCTTAGTTTTGGCTTAGTATGTTGTATGAAATCAGTCATTACTTAGCAGCAAATCCAGATTTCTCATAGATATGTCAAAATGACATACAACTCTTGAATGACTATAGAGTTGCAATGGATGGAACATTGCACATCTAGAGAATTTTACATATATACATGCCGACCATGCTACTCCTTTTCAAGTCAAGTAGTGTTATGCAAAACGAGTAAGAAATAGTAAGACAAAGAAAAGGCACGAGATTAAAGAGGAAGCATACGTAAAATGCGTTTACGCCTTTCATTATATCTTTCTATCCTTGCATACAGTGATTTATGCATTGCCTTTTGTTATTTAGATCTCTGAACATTGTTCATCTCAAAAACTCTATCCAGACTCATTTTTATCAGTCTTCCCTTTCTGCTCCACCCATTCATTTTTCATACATACATTTCTTCCAGAATTTAATCCTCATTCATTTTCTCTGTATATGTCAATGTACCTCATTCATACCGGTTACTATTTTTGTATACAGTCTGCTTTAAACTCAAACTCATTCATTTTTGACTCTATCCCTTTTTGTCTTGTTAAGTGCATTCCCATGGCATCTCTCTTATTTTTATGTTTGTCCTATATGTTTCATTTCTTGAAAGAAGCAAAAATGGCTGTTCATGTGGTGATGCTTCTGCTCACTTTATTATATGGAAATGAGAATTGGGTGTGTCAGGGGAAACATAAAAGTAAATGAATGGAGTGGGAATGGAAATGGGACATTAAGAAGTGTCTCTGCTAAAACAAGAAGTATAGAATCAAGAAACGGTGATTGAATAAATGTAGGTTTAATGGTAAAGTATATGGTCAGCAAGAAATACATTGAGATTGTTCGGATATTTAGGGAGAATGAACAAGGATTTGATCCCAGAACAGGGAGATGAAGGATTTCTTGGTGAAGTGAAACAAAATTAATGGTTGGATAGAGTTGCTGAGATCCTGAAAAAGAAAGAGGTGAAATGATTAAAGAGCACAACATAATGTATGAATGTAGTGGAATCAAGAATGGTTTGTTTGTTTGATTGATTGATTGATTGATTGACTGAGTGATTATGTGCCATCAAGTCATTTTTGGCTCCTAGCACATAGATAGATTTTCTCCATGACAATCTGTCCCTAAACTGTCCGTTCAGGTCTTCCAGAGGTGCAGTCATTGCCACTGTAACTGAGTCTGTCCACCTTGCTGCTGATCATCCTCTTCTTCTCTTTCCTTCCACCTTTCCAGCATTAGAGCCTTCTCCAGAGAGCTGGGTCTTCACATATTGTGCCCAAAGTAATTTGAGCCTGGTCATTTGTGCCTCATTTGAGAAGGATGTTTCTCAAGGATGGTTTACAAGGATAAAAAGTTAGGAGGAGGTATAGTAAATGGTTTTGGTGTAAACCACTTTAGCATATTTCCTTTTCTTCATCTTATCTCATGCCTTTAATTTGTTTTATTCCTTTGTGCTTTGCATAATGTTGCTTACCCAAAAAGAAATAACATGATGGGTTTATATGCAACTATATATGTTCTCTACTTCAGAGACTATCTTGCAAGCCAATGCACTGTTGCCCTCATCCCACCAACAAGGAGCTACAGTATATGCAGTTGCTGGCACAAACTCAGCCTTCTTTATGTCATTTTAAATGTAACTGAACATCCTGTAGGTCTGAATATCAGATTTCCCCCATAGTCAAGCGGTTCAGAAAAGCTGAACGTCTTATGAACAAAATAAAATGTTATGTACATAATCTATATGTTCCATAATTCATTTTAGTCACTGCATTGGGATTACAGTAGTGTCAAAATCTGTTCTGGTGTGCGCAGGTGGCGCAGGTGCAGCATTGCCACTTGTGACTCACATTATAGTCAATGAAGCATCATAAGGTACTAAAAAAGTAAGTAATGCAACACTATGCATCACCTTTCATAAAGTCTTGAGGAATAAAAGATGCTGTCCTAATAAAGTTTTTTGTCAAGTCTGTGTTATTACCACTTGGCTTGCAAAGTATTTATTTCCTACTCTCATGTCTCCACAGCAAGCTGAAGGTAGGCAGGCAAAACTGATGTAATTATGTCCTTTCTTTCAGGAAGAACCTCATTTATTTTGGCACAGAAGGATGGATTTTGGCATCAAGGTCACTTGAAGGCTAATTACCACCTGACACTCTAGGTGTATCTCTTGCTCACATTTATCCAGTCGTAGGGCAGACTACCAGCCTACCTAAGGTGGGGTACATTTTGTAGGAATTTTCTCCGACATGCCTTTGCCAAAGCAGCTGCGACGGTTAGAAGCTGGAATTAAACATTAGAGGAAAAGGTTGAACTGGGAATAAATACTGGGCCAGTTTTTCACCAATGTGGGTTTGGCACTTTTGCATTTCAGGCTTTCTATGTATAGTCAGGGCATGGAAAGATAGTCAACACTGTTTCAAAATGCCAACACTACTCTTTTTCTGACAGTTTCTATGGCAGGTACCATTTAATGGCAAGTATAGCTTGCGCAGGTACATGGCCATATTTATCTATGATATATTATCCTATCAAGAGCATATCATCCTAACAGAGATAGCATAGGGACTTGAAAGTTAGTATCAGGATGATTAATTCCTCCTGTTGTATGTGGTGGTGGGGGGAGGGGGGAATCTCTTTGCTTTGGGGATAAGTGTGAGGCTTGCTTTTGGGGGGGGGAGGGAGGGTGTGTTCAGTTTCTACTAGGGCAGAACTCCTATGAGCCAAAAACTAGAGAAGTTGCCAACTTTTCTTTGAAACTGCAAAGTGTCACATAACAATCTTCTGAGGTGCTCTTTTCCTACAGCAGTAAGATTAATTTAACTTCTGCAGAGACAAGAGCAAGATCGATAAGGGGGCGGGGGGGGGGGGGAAGCAGCCGGCAGATCAAATGTTTGGAGACAAATGGAAAGTCAAAGACCAGTTGCTGCTTTCCTAATCAGCAGCATCAGGCGCGTTAACCCCTGCGGGAGCCCGCCAAACCTGCAGCGGACGTCGGAAGCAGCGCTCTCGGTGGGATACCGCAATTTCAGGAAAGAGCCAGCCCAGAGGCTCGCTTGCTTCTCTACGCAGAGTAGCAAATCCTTTCCAAGCACGGTCTCCTTTTCGAGAACAATCGCTTCCCTCGTTTCTGAGGAGACAGACAAACCAGGGGGGAGCTGGTTCAGGAGGCTCAGCAGCGGCCGTTCCTCGCCCCCCTGCCGGTCTTGATCTTCCTTGCGTAATTTCCACTGTCCCAGAAGGCGGTCGGCAAAGCGTGGTGTGGCAGCGAACTCCTCGGGCTGCTCCATCTTACGGGGCATCCTTCAACTAGGGCGGGGGATCCTACGAGGCAGGGAGGGAGCTGTACATTTTACACGGGGTAGCACACCCGCCTTGGCTGCCACCATTGCTGGAAGCTTGGCGCGGGAGCCTGGTTTCCCGGAGCAGCGAAGGGCCGCCCCTGCTTCAGCTGGGAGTTTTGCGCTCTCGAAGTTGGCGAGGACTTTTCGGTCCAGCGGACAGCCGGGCCTTCCTCTGGAGCCATGAGCGGGTGCTCGAAGCGGTGCAAGCACGGCCTCGTGAAATTTGCCCGCACCCTCTTCAAACTCGTCACGGGCACTCTTAGCAAAGGTAAGGCGCGGAGTCGTCGACGTGGGGACGGCAGGCCAGGAAGGAAGGAGGGAGGGAGGCAGGGAGGGAGACGGGCGAGTAAGCGAGCGGGCGCCGTTTGCCAGGCATTGGGTTTCGGTAGCGGAAGGGTCCCGGTCCCTTCGGAGAGGTTGTCGCGCTGTAGCGTTTGGACTGCCGCGAAGGGTGCTAACTGTTGGTAGCCACTTCGGGGCGATCGCTGGGGCCCCGGACGAGGCAGGCGGCGGCGTGTCAGTCCGCTTTTCCAGGTTGCTGCTGCTGCAGCTGTCTGGATGCAGCAGGTCCTGGAGGTCTTTGCTCGGTAGTGTTGATCCTTCCCGGGCGGAAATATTTTAATGCCCAACTGAGGGGTTGTCGGTCAAGGGGATCTGCAGTTAGCCCCGTAGGAAAGGGCTCCATCGGGACAGTCATTCCTGCTCGCGCGGCTTCAGAGGCTGCGAATCGCCCTTTGCGTTTGCCCCAGTAGCGGCAGCGGCTGGAAGGCGGCGTGGAAACAGCTCCGCGAATCTGTTCATTTCTCGGGGGGAAGACTTGGAGCCCCCTCTCTGTGCTTCTGTCTTGTTTTTTCCTCACCCTCAGTTGAAGCCCGGCCGGGACAAGTCTGATAGGCTCTGAATGGAATGGAACCGATGCCTCTCCAAAAATAAAATCTGCCCTCGTTTTGATTAACTTTCTCTGAAGTTTTAGTAATAAGGAATGCTTCTGCGGTGCTCTTAATTGCCTGAAGAGTTCTGTGATTTCACACTTGAACTGTTTGATGATGGCTAATGGAGACTTTTTAAAGTTTCTTTTATTGGGTTCAGCCAACAGGAATGCAGATGTGAAGTTGCATGAGGATTATCTGGTGAAATTGTTTCTTTCTCTCCCTTTATTTTTCCCCCAAAACAAAACAGAAGCTTTGAAAAACCCTCTAGGAACATTATAAGAAATTAAGGCTTGTTTCTTGTGCAGTGTGAAGCCTCAGGTGTGCAGTTGCTTTATTTCATTTATTTGAGGGGTGTGTGTGTGTGTGTGTGTGTGTGTGTGTGATGTGGTCGAGCTTTGGATTTTATGCCTTCTCCCCAAAGAGCTGAATGTGTACCTGGAGATGTTGGGCATTTATGATCAGCTATGCAATAATATTTCCACTCGCTTCGTAAATGATAGGAAACTTAATGCATTACAGTAGATTCCTTCTCATTTGAAACAGTTAGATTAAATGACTCAATAACTGCCTTTCTCTCCTGAGGAAAACATGCTGCACAAAACATGATGGTATCAGTGCAGTTGCCTTCATTTTATATATATATATATATATATATATATATATATATATATACACACAAACACACATATATATACACACACATACACACACACACACACACACTCACATATATATATATATATATATATACACACACATACACATACACATACACATACACATACACACACACACACACATCTGTTTCTTTATATATCTGTTTCTTTATTTGCGGTACCTGAAAGCAGAAGAGAACAAGTTGAGAAACTGGAGCAGCTACAAACTTCTAACAACTGTCTACTGTTGGCCGCGCTCGCCTCGACTCTTCATTACTGCCGAGGTGGCTTGGTCATGAAGAGTTTTTGAGAAATGGCTGGAGGACAAATGACATGCTGAGCAATCCCATCTCAGTGCTGAATTAGAAGTGGTGGCATTTGGACCTCTGGCATCCTGGTGTGCTAATTCCTACTGCTGCTGTAAGGAGTGCAGCCATTTGTGTTCTTGAACCTTGTGCACTGAAAGAAATGATGCTTGTTAACCAAAATATAGAGACCCTTTTTTCTTGTTGTTGTCCTTTGGTGGTTCAGCTGACCTCTTTCTGGATACCAGCTTTATAGCAGTATACAATATCCCTACTGTTCCCTAACTACAAGCTGTTTGTTTCTGTACCATTTTAACAGATGGGCACTTTTATAAGATAGTTACCTTTATTCTTTCTTTGGATGCAAATTAGCAAAGTTGGGGGAAGTGCTGTGCTGCCCCCCCCCCCAGCAAATAGTAACACAAATCAGTAATAACATGCAAGAAAGGTAATATAGCTGCAGAAGATTAAACCAGGTTTTAAATAAAGATTTATACTGCCTGATTCTGAACATGTTTACTGTGAAATCAGTCCTTTTAAATTAAGTGTTTATTTCTATTCCTTGGTCAGTAGATTATTAATATTTTGATCCTCATAAGTGAGGGACACATAGAATAGAGAGAGTAAATATCATGAACTGCAACTAGCGTTATATAGCTTTCATTGTAATAATTGTAAATCATTCTAAAGGGTATAATTTCCCCTGCAAGGTATTTAAGGATACTGGTTTTTCAGATTTTCAAATTCTGTTGGAAAAACTCCATGCAAAGCTCATCCCCTTGCAGAACTACGACTCCCAGGAAGCCCTGGGATAAGTGGAAGAATTTTATCAATATGAATCTGGATTAAGAGTTAAAAACTTGCTGAACTTCTATATATAAGCTCCTCTAATTAATTTCTGGCTGCATATGGTGCCTCATATTAGTTAAGCGTGGCAAAGCTGGTAAACTATTCCAGATAGCATAAATTACTAGCAAACATCTCATGAATTATAAAATACTGTTATTGGCACACTGCCATTATTGTGCTCTTGTGTATTTTGATTTACCTGTTCATTTTCAATAACAGCGTCTCATTTCAGAGCTGCAAAGATTAAATGTTTGTGATCTCTAAGGAATCAATTTAATCACATTTTTCCCCCTGCTATACATGGCCTTCAGACTAGAAGGCATGGACTTTGTATGGTACAAACATGAAGAAGTTGCTATGTAAAATCTCTTTCTGATCTTGTGCAATTAGTGTTGAACATTCCAACATCACAAGTTAGGAAAACCTGAACTAATAGGGTCATTGCTCTTAACAGATTATACATCTTAAAGAAATCTACCTGCCTTGAGTAAATAATCAAACTGCTGTTATTAGGCATAATAAATGGTGGTGGTGAGAAATGCTTTTATGTAGACATGATTTCTTCTGCCCTGGACTCCAAGATCACCTTTGACCAGATATTTATTCAAGGGTTCTCTCCAGTGCTTCCACTCCTAACACAGATTTGCTCACCCTCTTTCCTTGATATGAACATTTTTTCCCCATTATCTTTTACAAACACAAAATGTAATTCTTAAAGAGACCTGCCTAAAGCACAGTATATACTGTACACACAAAGAAGAAAAGACTTCTCCATGGAGTATTTTTCTCTCTATGTGATTTATCCTAAAATGTAGTTTATCTCTATGTGTATATTGAGGGCTGAACCATTCAAAAGGAACAATAAAAAAAGCCAAGAAGGAAACAAAATGTCCAGAACACATCCTCTCCAGCAACCAACACCCAGATAAGCAGGGATTAACACCAGACAAACAATCAAGCAAAAAACAATACCCTAATCAAAGAACTATCAAGGAGAAAACCACAGCCCCACCAACACTGGCATGGCAAGCTACTGTATAAAAACAGGGAGCAAACCCCACACTCACTAGCACTGAAGATGTGACCTAATTGGAGCTCTGCAAGCACCAACCAATCTCAGAGAGCACTAAGAAGTCCACAGTTCAACCCTGAGCTACATATATTCTCTTCTCTTCTCTTCTCTTCTCTTCTCTTCTCTTCTCTTCTCTTCTCTTCTCTTCTCTTCTCTTCTCTTCTCTTCTCTTCTCTTCTCTTCTCTTCTCTCCTCTCCTCTCCTCTCCTCTCCTCTCCTCTCCTCTCCTCTCCTCTCCTCTGAATATGTTTGCTTTTTTCCAACCTTTTGGCACTTTGCCAATTCTCCTGGAATTTCCACAAATTACAGTCACTTCTGCCAGCTCCTTCAGCACCCTGGGATGTAAAGCATCTGATCCTGAGAATTTGCTTAAGATAGCAACATGGGTTATTTTCATACCTTTATCAAACCTGAGGTCTGTTTCCTTCTTCCTTAGTCATGTCAGGAAGGGCTTTTTCCCACACACACACACCCCTCAAATAAATACCTCCATTCCCAGGTATTACTTCTCTGCATTCCCTGTGCAAGAGACTAACAGCTTCTTCAACACCTTATTTGTGGAGCTTCTACCCCTTTTCATCATATATTGTACTCTTTGAACCTTTGGGACTTTGTTTCCATGGAATCAAACTGCCAATTTGTACTCTTCCTTCATTATCAGCCCCTGCTTCTATACATCTTGCTCTTGCTTCTCAGCTTGCTATTTACTCCTCTATGGACTTCTTGAAACTTTTCCTAGTTTGCCTCCTCTGGGAACCATTGGTGCCTGTGGTTTTGGTATCTTCTTCAGGACCTCCATCCCTGTTGGGCTGGTTTATCTTTTAGGATATCAAGACATAGTATGCGGACCAGTTTTCGTCTGAGCTCATAAAAACCTGCTCTTCTGAAGCACAAGGTACATGATATATTTCTGTCAGCTTTTCCTCTATTAGTTATCTTGAACTCTAACACGACCCAACTACTTTTCCCCATGGTGCCTGATACTTTCAGACCATCAACTAATTGCCCTCTACTTGTCAGGATTTTGTCCAGGGTAGCTGACTTCCCTGCTTCTTTCACTTTCTGAAAGATGAAAGTCACCACAAAAGATGACTGAAATCTGAATCTTCACTCTTAGGTGAATTATTTCCCCAGCAGATATCAGGGTGGTAGAAGTCTCCCTTTACCACTTTAGCTTACAGGTGAAACTCGAAAAATTAGAATATCGTGCAAATGTTCATTTATGTCAGTATGGCAACTCAAAAGGTGAAACCAATATATGAGATAGACGCATTACATGCAAAGCGAGATATGTCAAGCCTTACTTTGGTATAATTGTGATGATTATGGCGTACAGCTTATGAAAACCCCAAATTCACAATCTCAGAAAATTAGAATATTACATGACATCAATAACACAAGGATTGAAAATAGAACAATATCGGACCTCTGCAAAGTATAAGCATGCATATGTACTCAGTACTTGGTTTGGGCCCCTTTTGCAGCAATGACTGCCGCAATGCAGTGTGGCATGGATGCTATCAGCCTGTGGCACTGCTGAGGTGTTATGGAAGACCAGGATGCTTCAATAGCGGCCTTCAGCTCCGCTGCATTGTTCGGTCTCATGTCCCTCATCTTTCTCTTGGCAATGCCCCATAGATTCTCTATGGGGTTCAGGTCAGGCGAGTTTGCTGGCCAATCAAGCACAGTAATCCCATGGTCATTGAACCAGGTTTTGGTACTTTTGGCAGTGTGGGCAGGTGCCAGGTCCTGCTGGAAAATGAAGTCAGCATCCCCATAAAGCTCATCTGTGGAAGGAAGCATGAAATGCTCCAAAATCTCCTGGTAGATGGCTGCGTTGACCCTGGACTTAATGAAGCACAGTGGTCCAACACCAGCAGATGACATGGCTCCCCAAATCAACACAGACTGTGGAAACTTCACACTGGACTTCAAGCATCGTGCATTGTGTGCCTCTCCATTCTTCCTCCAGACTCAGGGTCCTTGGTTCCCAAATGAGATGCAAAAGTTGCTCTCATCAGAAAAGAGGACTTTGGACCACTGGGCAACAGACCAGTGCTTTTTTTCTGTAGCCCAGGTAAGACGCTTCTGACGTTGTTTGTTGTTCAGGAGTGGCTTGACAAGAGGAATACGACATTTGAAGCCCGTGTCCAGGATCCGTCTGTGTGTGGTGGCTCTTGATGCACTAACTCCAGCCTCAGTCCACTCCTTGTGAAAGTCCCCAACACTTTTGAATGGCCTTTTCCTGACAATCCTCTCCAGGCTGCGGTCCTCCCTGCTGCTTGTGCACCTTTTTCTACCACACTTTTCCCTTCCACATAACCTTCTATTGATGTGCTTTGATACAGCACTTTGGGAACATCCAACTTCTTTTGCAATTACCTTTTGGGGCTTTCCCTCCTTATGGAGGGTGTCAATGATGGTTTTCTGCACAACTGTCAGGTCAGCAGTCTTTCCCATGCTTGTGATTCCTACTGAACCAGCCTGAGAGAACATTGAAAGGCTCAGGAACCCTTTGCAGGTGTTATGGATTCATTAGCTGATTAGAGTGGGACACTTTGAGCCTAGAATATTGAACCTTTTCACGCTATTCTAATTTTCTGAGATTGTGAATTTGGGGTTTTCATAAGCTGTATGCCATAATCATCACAATTATACCAAAGTAAGGCTTGACATATCTCGCTTTGCATGTAATGCGTCTATCTCATATATTGGTTTCACCTTTTGAGTTGCCATACTGACATAAATGAACATTTGCACGATATTCTAATTTTTTGAGTTTCACCTGTATCTTCTTGAAAGTCTGATGAATTGAATTAGAAAGGCATTGTCTACATTCTGTGCCTGGCTAGGTGGCCTAGAGTAAACTTTCACAATGGTACTACTTTTCTTTTTTATGCCTTTAATCTTCTTTTTTTTTTTTTAGCTGATGTTGAATACAAAACTTCAGTTTTACATCTTTAATAAGAATCAAAAATACAGGTGCATTCATAAGAGGAAATATAATTTATAGTACCAAACAGAAAACACTGAATGCTAAGACAGTGCATTTGCACACCATACATCTATGATACACAAAATAAAGTAAGACAAAGCAAATTGAGTTCAAGTTTCCTTATGATACCATATAGGATTGTGAACGTTGCTACTTGATTGAAGTAGAGTTTTACTGACTGAAATTTCTTGGCGATTAAAAGTTATTTTTGGATCATATTTATTTCCCTTATTAATGTATACTCCCAAAATTTTCTTCTCTCCATTTCCATTGCTGCTTTTACATCTGTTCTTGGGACTAATGAGCTCTCCATGGCCTTGACATTCCATATGTACAGACTGAACCATTTGAGGTCCTATCTGATGAATTCTTATTTGCATGCCTGTTCCTCTGCAATTAAGGCAGCATTCTGCTGCACCTTTGTTGACCCCTTGGCTTCCACATTTGTCAGAATCACCTTTTTGTGTACAGACAGTGTCCTTATTGCTCCCCTGTACATGTCTTTTAGAGTTACTAGTAACTGATGAACAACATTTTTACCTCTCTTCTTTCTTTGCATTCTTCCACTTCCTCCAAAGAACATATCAAATATAACCTTGGGTGACCCAAAATGTCCACTACCATTTTATTTTAGGGTTTGTTCATTATTTTTATCATGCAACTTTCTTTTCTTGGGGTCAGGAAGGATTTCATAAAATGTGTTTGAGCTTCTCATCTTTATTAGGGTTCTTATCTGGATGTATTTCAATGCAAACTTCCTATAAGCCTTTTTCAGCTCCTTCTGCAAGGTATTAGGTTTACCCCAAGCTTATCATAGCATATGCTGTCCTTCACCATGATGCAACTGATACTTTGTACTGAAAGACTGATTGGCTTCTCCCTAAGTCTATTCATGACTGCTGCTGAGTCCCACCTTTGCCTCCATCTTTCTCTCACATAGACAACTGTGACTGTTTTGGAAAGTTCTGAGATGATCTCAGGCTAGGTAGTATTCAGGGTGTTTTCTTTTTCAAGGAATTCCCATACATTCCCAGAAACACCACCTTCTACACTGATATCTTCTGTCACTGGTATTCACTCTCCTTTAATTTTTCCACAGGACTTACATATTTATTCATAGGATAGGGCATCTTTGTATACAAGATCACTCTGCCTCTCTTTTGTTGGAAGTACTTATTTTTGAATCAAAATATTTTCCAGACTTGATATATCATTTTCTTGACCTTGAGGCTATAGGAATTTACTTTTAACAAAGCAGGTCTCCTATGCATTTGAAGAACTGGATGTAATTTATCTTCCCCACATTTCTTCTGTACTTTAGTATTTCTCTTCCTACCACTCATTCCATTGGCACTCCTTTTCATCTACCCACAACAGGTCATGAGCAGTCCAACTCAGTTTCTATTAGTCTACTGCAGAAAAAAACAAATGTGCATGATGTGGCCACACTGCCTATATACATTAGCACAGCTTTAGTTTTTTACTACATTACAAGCAAAAATCATGTTGAGATTGTAAGCCCAACTGCTATCTGAAATGTAACTGCTATCTGAAATGCAAAGACCAAGTAGCCCAAGAAATTAAAACAGGGGTCATCTACAACATACAATACAAGGATTGCAACAGCCACAGACAGGCAGGAGACTAGCAGGATGTACCCATGAACACCAACTAGCTGTTGAAAGACATGGTGAAAACTCCTTAATCACACAACACATGGACTGACTCATCCACAGTTTCAACTAGGAAACTATTAGCACCTTAGACCAAGCACAATCCAAAAAATGCTAGAAAATCCCTGGAAGCTTGGCATTTGGATACATCAGTCTTCAGTAGACATATAGAGATAAACCCCATTTACGCACCATTCAAAAGAGGCAATTAAAAAAAAAAAACCTAGAAAGGAAACACAAAGACTACAGCACATCCTCTCCAGCACCCAACACCCAGATAAGCAGAGATTAACACCAGACAATCAAGCAGAAAACAACACTCTAATCAAGGAACTACCAAGCAGAAAACCACACCCCCACCAGCACTAGCAGGGCCAGCTACTGCATATAAACAAGCAGCAAACCCCACACTCACTAGCACTGATGATGTTATCTAGTTGGGTAATGAAACGTCTGCAAGCAAACATCCAAGGTCAGAGAGAACCAAGGACTCCACAGCTCAACCCTGAGCTACTGATACACTCTTCTATTGGAAATGCATTTTCATGGAAGACGCACACTACATTCATAAGAACAAACTGACTCCCTTTTCTCATCTTCAACTGGCTTCTACTTTGAGAGTTTTGAGTCTCTTATTTTCAAATATTTCTCTTCCCAAAAAATACAGATGGGCTTTATCTGTTGTTGACAAATAGAAATTCAACAACAGATAAATAGAAAGGACTGATTGATGGAAATGCTCTAAATGGGAGATATGGAACAGTAGTTTTTGGTACAGTGGGGCAGGGAACCTCTGATGCAGTTCAGTACTGCTAGAACAGCAGAGGCCTCTGACAGTAACTAACCTGGCCAAATAATATCCCATGACAGAATTGCATTAGGAAAGTTGTAATGATATAAAAGAAATCTGCTGAGTTTGAAATATAATTTGCCAAAATAACTTCCTGAGACGTAGACTAGTAGCAAGACACCTCCATTAGAGAGCTAGATTAGTTTATTTTAATAAACTATTTTACCATGGACATTTTTATTATGTTCTTTTTATGTATAGTTTTTATTACTGTAATCCAAGAGGAATCAGTGTTTGATGTAGCAGGTTATAAATGAGCTTATTTTATTTATGAAGCACAGGCTTACTTCTAATATCCATTGTTCTCTGACAGCAACAAATCAATGTCTGTTTTGAAAAGACATCTATAAGAGTTTATACTTGCACAGGCTGAGTACAGAAAGCAAAACAGTAATTATAGCACTGATATGGATTGAATTAGACTGATATGCATCCCCTTAAGGAGCTAAGACAACTTCAGCAAGTTTAAAAGTACCTTTTCTTTATTTCATTTTCTTTTTTTAGTAAGGCTGCAATATACGTTAAAAGCCTTCTCCTAAGCACATGAACAAGTTTGAAATCATAATGGAGTGATTTTGGGGGCGAAGGAGTGCTATATATGATCAGTCTTTATCTTCCTATTTTTTTCATGGAGGCAAATGATGGCTTCGTTTTCACGTTATGCAAATCTGTCAAGTATGTTTTATTTGTTACTCAAATTGTGTTTACTAGCGAATTGTAGCTTACTATGGCTTACTTAGCATATATTCTAGGGAATTGTAGATGCCATTTTAAAATAAAGAATGCCTGTTCTCAGGCATTTTTCTTGATCATTTATGGAAGAACTATATATTTCATTGACCAATCCATGGGTTATATTTTCCTCTTAATACTGAATGCTAATAGTGTGGCTGAAGACCAATTTGTATGGAGCCAAAACTGATGCAATGAAATGGTTGTGTGCCTTCTGATTTGCTTATAAGAAAAGGAAGGAAATTTATTAATCAGATTAGGGATGTTTGAAACTTACAGGCTTGTTTTTTGAAGGGAAATATTGGAGGGATGAGTACTGCATATGAAAGCTTCTGGTTTAACTTTCATCTAGGTCTGTGGAAAGGGAAATCATGTCGTGAACCAGAAAGTTGTTATTTTTTAAGATTAAAACAGTAGGCCTATGGGAGTTGGCTGGACTTTGCCTTGTTTAGGTGACATATACCAGGGAGATAACATGCTTATTCTTGCAGAAGGAAAGAGACAGCATGGATCTCCTTGTGGAGTAGCTCTGTGGTGCTTCAAGATTTGGTCTAGCAGCTCCAGGAGCTAGAAAAGTCTTCTCTACGTGTGCTGTGAATATACAGAAGCCTCTTCTAATGCTTCCAGCTTCATAGCAGGTTAGAAGACCTGTCAAATGAGGCCTTAGGTAATGCAAAGCAACATTGGAGTTTTGCTTCTTTTGAAGTAGTGGTCAGGGACTACACAACTTTGCAGAGCAGCTAAGGTGAGATGATTAAGCAAAGCATTCCTTGGAAATTTTGTACAGTTCTGGGATTCATCCACATAGCCTGCTTGTCCTGATGCAAAGATGGCCCACTAATTGTTTCTTGAGAACAGGAACATACAACATCATCCTCAACCTGACCCCAATCCATTGTAAAAGCAACTTCCATCTTTCTTGTCTTGCTCTTGGTCAAAAGTAGCACTTTCTGACTTCTGCCAGCACAAACAGAATTGTGGTCTGCCTGTTGCATTCCAGTTCATGTAGACAAATGCCTCTGCTCCTGTTGGTTACTATGCACTGTAGCAGAAATGAGGAAGGTTCCTCTTCTCTGGTCGATGGTTACTGTTTTCCGCACCATGATCACTTTGCCTTGGGCTGCCTGGATGCCTGCCCCTGTTTGAAGGGGCTTAAAAAACTCTTCCCTGCCCCCCCCCCCCCAAATACAAATTAACTAGTGGCCTGGTGAAATGGTGGGCATTTCCTTTTTTTTTAACCAGGTGAAATTGACAAGAGTTCTGCTAGTTTCTCCATCTAGCTCAAGAGACAGGAAGAATTGTAAAACTGCAGTGTTCTCTTTTCCTTTTCCCCTACCAGTCCACTGGTGGACACACCAGAGTGGAAGGTGTCAAGTATAAGGGGGAAATCAACAGAGAGGGGGTCTTCAAAAGGTTGTCTTTGGAAAATATAGGTTCTCAAAGACTAGCCCATGGGAAGGAAAACAACTGGTGTTTGCTTTCCTGGCATAGGCAGGAGGAATAAAGAAGCAGGGGAATCCACCAATCAGGGGCTGTGGTAACCATGGTCCAAGCAGAGCAGCTGATGAGCTTCTTTACCAAATCTGAAGAATAGCTTCGAATCTGGACATCCCTTTCTTAACCCAGCTTCTTTTCTAGCCAGTTTCTACACAGAAGGCAAGCAGCTTAAGGAGATTTAATAAAGGAGTCTGCATTCTTAAAATCACATCTTAGGAATAATAAAGAACAAAAGGTAATGTATGAATGTGATGGAAGCAAGGATGATTTGCAAGGACAGAAAGTGCAGAGTAGGATAATAAATGATGTTAGTGAAAACTAGATCTAGATAGATTTCCTTTCTTCTTATTTCCCACATTTAATTCCTTACCCTGAAAAGGAATAGCATAATATATATGTATGCAAGTATGTGTGCATGTAAAAATAATCATTTCCTTGAACAGACCTTAAGCTGGTGTAGCATTAGTTTTGGTGCTAAGTCTTAGGAAATAAAAAAGAATACAGACTGCTCAGTTAATTTAAAATACATACATACATACATACATACATACATACATACATACATGGGAAATCTGAGGCTGGAATACAAGAAGGCTATAACTAGAACACTGAAAATGAAATTATTGTAGAAAATAGAATGACAGTTAAAGAAAAGTAATATAGATTAATCTTTCCTTCAGGAAGGCTCGGGTCAATTTAAGGGAGAAATCTTAAATGAGCTTCACCAAGATATTAAATGAATCACAAAATCATAAGTAATAGAATCACAGGTTAAAGTTTATCTAGTCCAACCCTGCGCTCAGTGTCAGATCCACTACAGCATCTTTTTGACAATGATCATGTACCTTTTGTTTAAAGAAGAAAAATCCACCTCTTCATATTGGCAGCCTGTTCGACTGACAGCTGCCGAGTCCATAAATTCCTTGTGATGTGTAACTTGAGCTTACTTCCTTGGAGTTTTAATTCATTGGTTGTAGTCTTGCCCTCTGGAGTAACAGAGAATAAGCTGACTCCATGTTCTGTGTGACAGCCCTTCCAAGATTTGGAAACTGCTGTCATATCTCCCCTTAGCCATCTTTTCCACAGGCTAAATGTACCCAGATCTTTAACCACATCTCATAGGTTTGATTTGCAGATATCTTAGAATGGCGGCAGCCCTCCTTTGAACTTCAGTTTGCTGGCATCTTTTTTTAACTCTGGTGCCCAGAACTGGACAGGGTATTCCAAGTGGGGTCTGATTAGAGCAGAATAGAGTGGAACAATTACTTCTGTGATCTGGGCTATGTGGTCTTCAAGAGAAGATGTGCCTTTTTAGTATCTGCATCATGCTGCTGGATTCATATGGTCTACAAGGACACCCACAAGGCAACCACAAATTTTATAGAGATGATATACTCACCTAGAAGATTCATTTAATTTGAAGCCTGATTTTCTTTTACTTCTCTCTCCTTGCTGATCGGAGAGATTTTTCTTTTGTTCAGCCTTTTTTTTCTTATTTATTTTCACTTCTCTCTCCTTGGCTGGCAGAGCCCTTCCCTCCCATCTTCCCCTAACAGAGATATCCTACTTGCTGGCTTGTTGTCTTTCCCACTCCTTTTTGCAGAGAGACCCTTGTAGCAAGATGGCCAGACCTGGCCTTCCTCAGCTACCACCTCCTTTCCTTCCTGGGGCAGTTGCAACTCATCTTCCTGGCCAAGCCTGGCCTCCCTGCTGCTTCTACCCAGAGAGTGTGGCACCTCCACCTCAGAAGCAGTGCCCACTGGGAATTACAAGGATGGACTAGGGCTCCTGGATGGTGTTTGGCAGAAGAAGCCTTTGGATGTTGACAGTGTGGTCCAGTCCACAAGACCCCACTGTTGCTGGCAGACCTGCCAGGCTAGGATGAGTAGATTTGCTGCTCTCCTAAGGCCGCTGGGCCAATCCCCTTCTGGAGTGTTTCCCGCAGTGCAGCCTTAGCATTCTGGCTTTGCTAGGCAATATGCTAAGCATCAACCGTGGTGAGCCATGGAAAATAACTTGGAGGGCCGCAAATTTGAGACTCCTGGTCTATGGCCAGTTTTTGATGGCATTTACATTTTTAAAACGTAAAAGTAACCATTTCCCTGAGCAGAACTTACTGGGTTTGAACAAGATGGTGACCTGTTGCTAGAGGAGCTATTGGAAGATGAGTTTGGCTGTACAGCTTTCATTTTATCCACACATAGCAGCAGTAGCACAGCACTTTCATCATGTAGCTTTCCATGACTCCCCACCCGCTTTGTGAGTGAAGAAAGAACAAACAAATGAAGTACCCCAGGAGGGAACAGAATATAGACAATTTGAGCTCTGTTGGCACCTCTCTATCATGATCCCCTTTAGAACCTAACTGCAGATGATGGGCCTCTTTGAAACTGGGATGCAAAAAGGGCTCCAGCACTTTTTCTCACTGCATTCTAATGACCTTTTCAGCTTTTTAAAGCTGACATTGATGGTGCCCTGTTACTTTTCAGCCACACAAGAAACTTTTCTGGCTCCCTTAATGGAACTCGTGCATGTATAAATCGAATTCTCTTTCAACTCCTGGCAGTGTTGAGTTCCATTGATCATGATGTACTTGACTTAAGGCTTGGACACTTGTCTGCCTGTAGTCTTGGATTTGGTTCTGAGGGTGGTGGTGCTATGATAATTCAGAATGGGTTTCAATATTTCAGATGAAGTCCCAGTTAAATATTGGAAATGTAAAGCAACTTGCGCACCCTCGCGCACCCTCCCCAAGCTTTGCCATGCCTCTTCCACATCCCTGTGTATCCCCTTGCTCCCTCCCCCACCCAGCAGCAACCACTGCAACCCTTGCTGCACTTGCACTGCTCCAGCCACCCGTGCACCCCTACACGGCCTCCCCCATCTGGCAACAGTCACTTACCTGCCTGCTGGCCTGTTTGCAAGCTGCTTGGGATTTGTAACTTCCTGCCGGCTTCCTGGTTTTGATTGTGGGAAGGCAGCAGGAAGTTGCAAGGAGGTCTTCGCCTAACAACTGCTGTGATTCAGTTAACATCAGCAATTGGGACTGCAGGGATTACCACCACTAAGCAATGCAATTGCACCTTATGACCGCATCACTTAGTGACAGAAATTCTGGTCCCAATTGCTGTCATAACTTGAGGAGTACCTGTATGGATATTTTAACAAAAGAAGCAATAAAAATGTATTTCTTGACATGCCTTGTGTATATTTCAAGAAGCAATCATAATAAACTGGCTGTTTCTGACTTCATTATGAAGTAGTTTTCAGATCTGTCTCTTATTCCTGTCTTTGAAAGTTTTACTTGTTTATCTTGTTTTCTCCTCCTTCCCCCCCACCCCCCAACACACAGATTGAACAAAGTGCTGAAGCAATTGAACAAAAGAAGAGTTTGTCTTGTGCATAGTGCGTTATGGGTAGCCGTAACTCAAACTGAACCTATTTTTTGTTTCATTTCAAGTGATTCTGAAGCTCTGACTTTGTATCCCTTTGTTCTACTGGGATACAAGTATTATTTGTATATACCGCCTTCTCTGCGGTAGCCCCCACTCTTTGGAACATTCTGCCCCTGGAGGTGCGATTGGCCCCCTCACTCCTGGCCTTCCGAAGGGCCTTGAAGACCTGGTTCTGCCACTTGGACCGGGGTGGGGAGGGAATACTTCAAGCAGGGGGATGGCTAGCCCCATAGTGGCCAGCTGTCCACAGCCTGATTTTCCATCTTCTTGGATTTTTCTTTTTTAGTATTGTTTTAATGCTGGATCTTTTATCTGTATTGTTTTAAATTTTGGATATATTTATAGTTTTAATGTTTTTGTGAGTCACCCAGAGTCCCCTATTGTGGGGGAGATGGGCGGTGGATAGATCCAATGAAATGAATAAATAAAAATTTGTATTCCAGTAGAATATAGTACATATATTACAGTAGTAATATAGAATATATTACTACCGTAATACAGTATGCTGTATGCTATATCCTCAGGGAGCGTGTAAAGTGTTTTTTTTGTTTGTTTGTTTTTGCTCCCACCTCCTTTGGTGCGTCTTTCTCCCCTTCTCTTCTATCACCTTGACAGACATCTGCCAGGACCTCCCCATTATTTTCAAGGCATCTTTTCCCTCTGAGTTGTGTAAGAAATGGCTGAGAATAATGCTGAGGTACAGGGCTACCTAGTATAAATCTCATGAAATAGGAAAACTCAGAATATTACAGCTACTCCATTGGATTTATTTATGTATTACATTGGATTAGTTTACATTAAAAGTAACCTGATTTTCAAGAATTGTCTTGTAGAGCTGATTGTCTCACACCGAATTCACATGGCTGCTTAATGTCAGGATCGAAACATTTGCCCCATTTATGTAATTAAAGGAAACAACAACAATAACATTATAGTATCTTCATGAATTAAATCCTTCTACCTCATTTGCTATATACAGCAACTGACCCCTCTATATACAAACTGGAATTTTATCATTTCTAGCAACTGTGCAGTATTTTATTTTTGTTTAAGGCAACCAATATTTTAATTATCTGAAGGGAAAAGCCAGTTATTCTTTTTCTTGGAAGATAAAAGGCAAATACCTATCAGTAGTTAATGTATGGTCAACAGATTGGTCCCAGTCCTCCCCATTTTAGTGAGTTGAATAGTATTTCTAACTAGAGAAATTATTTCTAAATATATAGCTAAATCTAAAAATGGCATGTGCAAAGGTTATGCAGCTCTTTCTTTGGTGATACATAGTGTCTGTCTCTCTTCAGTGATTTCTCATTATAGAATTATTGTTTTCAGTGTGCCATTGTAAGCCATTCTAAATCTTGAATAATTGGCATAACAACAACAACAACAGCAAGTTGTTATAGATTGCGCTGGAAGGAATGCTCTTGAATATCATTTTTGTAGCTTATCTACATTTATAACCTTGTTTTGTCTTAGAGAAAAACATGATGCTAAAACTTAATGATTAGAAACATTTCTCTACTTATCTGAGAAAAGCACTTAGTCAAACAAGACTTAGTTCCATAGTAGTTAATAGTACAATCACTCCTCCTGGCATATCTAACAACGGCTTTGAAATCATTTCACCTTTTAAATCATTTAGCAATTTTTCTTAAGGAAAAAAAAAGGGGGGGTATTGGAGGGCACTAGTACTTTTGGTTGTAACCTTACTTGCAATTTGGTTGACAGCTGGTTGTTGTGAGTCCAGCTGTGGCGTAGGCTTCTTTGCATAGGAAATCAGGTATGAACGGCCAACAGGTTGAGAAATCTTTTATTAATGAGTGGTATATACACCCTGGCTTCTTGCCAGTCTCCAAAAAAAACCCCAGTTCATTAGCATGGACTGGATTCAATCCATTCCAACTGCGCCGAATTAACTCTAGTGTGGAGCTTCAGTGTAATGTTATCTGCTGCAGTATTACTGTCAGTGTGAGTGTGTGTGTGTTTACGTTTGTACCCTTACCATAGAGTAGATAAGTAGAAGACTAAATTAGGCTGAACATCTAATGGAAGCTAAATTGAGAGAAGGAAGAACTACTTCACACAATATATAATTAAACTATGAAATTACTGTTTACTGATTGTCTGATAGACACCAATCTAGGTGGTTTTTTTAAAGTGACCAGAAAAATTAATGGAGGATATCTCGTAGTGTTAGTCTTTGGGGTGGTCCAGGCAAGAAGCACAACAGTGAACGCTAGCTCTACCTTTATTGTAGGGTTATATAAACAGAATCTTACAAGTCTGAAAGTATTTATCTCCTCTCCTTTTACTCTCTACCCTTCTGAAATGGTTCCCACTCCCTCCCTCCTTCTGTGGACTGAGATATTTTTTACATGATGGTTGTCTAGACTGTGGCTTATCCTCCTGTCTCCCAAGGTCATTTCAATATACTATTACAAGTAGTCTTGAAAGATGTACACTTCCTTCAGAATCAGGTAGCATGGTAAAAGGATTAATTGCTAGGATGAGACAGTGTAGAAGAGCTAGTGGTCTATGTCCTATGGAGTCCTTGGTTCTCTCTGACCTTGGCTGTTTGCTTGCAGACATTTCATTACCCAACTAGGTAGCATCATCAGTGCTAGTGAGTGTAGGGTTTGCTCCCTGTTTATATACAGTAACTTGGCCTCCAGCCTGACTCCTGGTCCCCCCCCCCCCCCAGGCCACTGGGTCTTTTGGTTTGCTTAAGATGTTTTGGAGGGCTTTAGTGGTTGTTCTACCATACATCAAAAACATCTCAGAAACAACCAACTATTACAACCAGACAGCATGACTATAGCACACAAACCAACTAAAGCCCTGTAACTTTAATCCAGTCCAACTAAGGACTATACCAGCCACTATGTATGACAGACAATAAAAAAGCTAAGAAGGAAACAAAAAGACCAGAACACATTCTTTCCAGCAGTCAACACCCAGATATGCAGGGATTAACACCAGGCAAAAAATCAAACAGAAAACAATACCCTAATCAAGGAACTACCAAGGAGAAAACCACAGCCCCACTAATACTGGCAGAGCAAGCTACCCTATGTAAACAGGGAGCAAACCCCCCACACACTGTTGATGTGACCTAGTTGGATAATGAAACACCTGCAAGCAAGCAACCAAGCTCTGAGAGCACCAAGGACTCCACAGTTCAACCCTGAACTATGTATATTTTCTTCTGTTGGCTCTACAGCTTGCTTGTGAGCTTCCAAGAGGCCCCTTGTTGGCAACTGTGTGACACAGAATGCTAGACAAAATACACTTCTAGGCTGATCCATCAAGGTTTTCTTTTGCTCTTTTACAGTAGGAATATGTATCTGAAAAGTGATTCAGCTGTAAGTTTGAACAACTTGAAAACTAACTACACTTAACCCATGAATCAAGGGAGCAAAGAATGTTGGACCTGTCCAATGATCTGCATGGCTCATGTATACAACCCTCAGAAAAGCTTTCCTAGATTAAGCTAACTTCCTTTCTAATCTAGTTTTCTGATTATTCTCCCACACAGGCTAATCAGATATATTGGAAAACTGACAAATAAGTCCCACCTCCCCCAGATTTGTATTACAATGTGAGTAGGATAGATGTGGGCCATGCTGTGAATAAAACTGAGGGCTAATAACATATCATTATGTTTGTTCAGTATTTTTAAGAAGTCTGAAATTGCTTTGATCCATAGATAATTTATGATGTTATGCCGCATTGCTGGTTTTAATAGTTGTCTTTTACTATCGCCTTCTGCCAGATTGCTCGTTTCAATGGCTGTCCTTTATGCTTTTTTTTCTCTTTTGGTTGCCTTTATTCTGCTGCTGCCACTCCCTCAAATTTTTCAAAGCAAAGATGGATGGAAATGAAGAAATAGTCAGTTCAACCTTTATTGCATTAATCTGCTCCATTCCATTACCACTATGCTTTTTTTGTTTCCACATCATTGGCTGATGAAGAGTGGAAAACTTGTAATGTGCTAACATTATTTTTTATGGTTTGTCTTACTGAAGAAGAGTAGACGAGATAGAGTTCTGTCTTTGGAAGCAGATTTTTTTTTTTTTTAAAGCAACAGGTAGATACTCTTAAAACTAGGGACGAAGACCTAATCGTTCAGATTTTTTTAATGCTGGTCTGGTCTGGAATGATCAATATGCTAGCTGCCTGTCCTATCTTTAAAGAATTGGGATGCCAGAATTTTTCCCAATTCGGGAAGGAGGATAATAGGGCTGGATTTAAGAGAGGAAGTTTTTAGTTTTAGCAGAAGGAAAAACACCAAACGTAAAGAGAATGGCCAAGTTGTCAAGGGAGTCACATGTCCTGAACCTGGCATTCTTGAACCTGATGCCTTTCAGTTCTGATTGTTGGAGCTGAAATCAACAAATCAAGATGGCATCAGGTTGAAGAACACTGGTTTGACTATCTGTAGTAACCTGAAGTATTTCTCTAAATATATATTTAGAGGGTATGATAATGATGTTGATGTTGCTGAAGATGATAATGGTTTTTTCAGTTGGTGTCTCTCCTGCCATGAAATTTTATCTCCTTCTGCCAAGGGAAGTTCTTTGGTTTCTCTCTAAATTTATGGAGGTGTTTATTATAGTCCTATGGCTTTGGTTACATCTTACTGACATAATTGATTTTCTTTTTATGCCTGCTGCTCCAGTGATTTTATTTGTGTGTGTGTTCTCCTTTTCTATCAATTAGTACAATGTCTGTTAGAGTCTGGAAGTATCTTTGGTTTCTTCGTAATGCAGGGTGGTGTATAAGTGTGCAACATATGCAGTAACAGGTTTATGGTAATATATTGCAAAACGAAAGAATGATTCAACCAAGAATTTAAAGTGTTAGTACTGTTTGCCTCATTCTGTACACATACATCTTATAGGAGCTGTTATAAGGGAATAACTGAGTGGCAGCTTTCTAACTTTCATTTTACTGCCATGTCGTTGAAAATCCAAAGTCAGCATGTTTCTTTGTCATGTCCATAAAATCCTGTATACTCATGAATGTCTAACTTTAGCAAAATGCAATCGAGCAACATTATCTGATGCAAATGTTATTGCAAGGCAATTATCATTTAATGCATATCATTTTCTACTTGGCTAAGGTTTGTAAGGAAGCAGATGAATACAGCACTGTTTTGTCTTAACGTGGATATAACTATCCTTGGGATTTCATGGGTGGTCTCCTTCCATTTGATTGTTGGGTTACAAAGAGCAAAGAGCACTGAAAGATTAGTATACATCTGCGTATATTAGCATATTTATTTATTTATTTATCATACTTTTATAGCCGCCCATCTCACGTAGTGACTGGGTGGCATACATAATAAAACAATCAAAATACATTAAAAAAAACCATTAAAAGCAATCAGTTTAAATTAGAAAGATAAAAACAAGATAAAAACAAAATAAAAAATGGAATGGCAGAAAAACCTACAAAGAGTGTATTCAATTAACTATCAGATAGCCCTCTAGCTGGGTCTACTCTATCATGGGAACCCCAAGCTAGTTGACAGAACCCTGTTTTAAGGGCTTTCCAGGATGGGGCCAGCCTCATCTCAGGGGGAATGAATTTCCACAGGTGGGGGCCATGGCAGCAAAGGTCCTTTCTGCCTAGGTTCTGCTCGACAAAACTCCCTGACTGACGGGACACGCAACATGCCTTCTGCTGGACATATATACACTTGAAAGCTCATAACAAATCCTATGCTTCCCACATGAACTCTAAAGTAGTTCCAAAGGTAGACACTAATACAACTGCTTGATCATTAATCAAGTATGTACACTCGGTTCAGATACTCAGGGATTATGCCACCAATTGGTGGGTCCTATCCTACGCATAAGACAGAACATTTATTCCTATTTCTGATTTGTTACTACTGCTGACATGAGATTGAATTCCTAGCCCCCATTATTGCTTAAATTATTGGGAAATGTATAAGGAATATATAAGGTAAATGTACTCCCACCAAAGATGGAATGTGTTGGCTTGCACAGAAAGGGGAATTAACAAAGGGCTGGCACTTTCAATAATATATGTTTCTTGTGATATGACATTCTCCCAACTGGACTACTTTAAAGTCTATTAGAAAGGAATACTATGAATGGTTGGAGAGAAGCAGAGGACTTATTTGCTTATTTATTTGATCCTCTGACTTTTTCCTCTAATGAATGCTCAAGACTTTCAGTGATGGACTATAAGCTTTTCCTGCCAAAAGAATGTATTACATGATTATCTATTATAAGCTTCGCTGCTGATAGTAAATCTGCTGCCAGTTCTTACTCTGTTCTTGGTTAGAAAAAAAAAGAACCCATTAGTATAGTACCATCTACAATGGAATTTTTAATTCCATAGGAATTTTGTACAGTGAAGTCTGTTCTTTGAGACTTGTGCCCTGTATTCATGCTCTGATTAAGGCTGAGATTCTTCCCAGAGGAGAGAGTCATTTAAAACACGGTTTGTCTGGAGAGGAAGGAGGTCTGACTGAGTTTGAATCAGATTCTCTCCAGTCCAAATCCTGTATTTTTTCCACTGGAACAGATGCAAGTGTCTTCATGTTAGCTGTGTTAAAGTGCAAGTAGGACAGAATTTTAGCTACAGGAAATTGACAGTGGGTCCAGCAGATTAAATGAGTATTCTGTGAAACCAGGGAAATGATCCCATTCAGCAACTGGTGCTTCTAAGGATTTTTATTTGATGACTTTGGAAGCCGTTATTGCTGAAGCTTTCTTTTCTTTTCCAGTGAACAAATGGATTCGGTAAAAGGTTCTTCTTTTCCCCCATTCCTGTTTGCAGCATTGTGATTTCTAGTATAAAAAGAATGGTTGTGCTATTCTTGAAAATAATGATGCATATGAAGTTCATCACTACTTTAAACTTGTTTGCATATTTCAGAGTAAAAGAAATGTGGAAATAAGCCAACATACAACTCCAGCAGGAATTTGTAGAACCAGATGTTGTTGGTAAATGGAGCCTACACCAAGCAGGAATAATAGAAGCAGCTATACTTCTGTCATGTGAAAGTGAGACTTTTCTATTTATTATTTATTTGTGCATCATATTTATATGGTCACCCATCTCACAAACAAGTGACTCTGGGCAGCATCCACAAAGCTAAAAACAATATATACAAACAAGTATTAATATTATTATTGTTAAAAACTTTAAAATTATAAAAGGTACAAAACTAAAAAATAAAAAATATTAGATGAAGAGTAGGAGTTAATTACACTGGAACCACCTCAATATTTCACCAGTCCCCTGGGATCCCCAGGCCTGATGACATAATCTGGTCTTGAAGGACTTCCAGAAAGTTAAAAGGGATGAAGCCAGTCACACTTCGGAGGGGAAGAATGTTCCATAAAGCTTAATGGTGGTTCTCCTATTTGGCAGTAAGGGAATCAAATATTATGCTTATTTGGAAACTCCTAGTTGCATATGACAAGCATATCACTGGCATGGCTGTAAAATTTGGCTCTCCAAACACTTAATTCCTTATTCAGGAATAGGCTTACTTCGCAGTAGGCACACAGATATGGCTTGGCAAGATTAGTCTTATTAAACACAAGAAGTAAGTTATAAGCACATGGAACATTTGGCCACTACAGTACATTGTAATCAAAGCCCTTGTATAAGTCAGTGCTCCTTGGTTTAAATGTTAGGTTTTTTTCTTCTCATCTTTCTGAGTCAATGGATACTTGGGTGTTCTCTTGATAGTCTTGGGGGAGGGGGGGTACCTAAATTGTGTTGATATAATAGTTCTCTTTAGCTTGTGAACTGCTGGTTCCTGCCTTGCTTCAATAGATTCTGTACATTGTTCCAAGTAGTAAGGAAATTGCAAGAACAGTCACTGTGGATGGAAACCTTGGTTTATGGCTTAGGATCTTGTGTGAATCCAGAAAATTGCCATGCATTCAGTAAACCCTGGATAAATAAGGCATGGCATAGAGTAGATTCTTCCCCCCCACTCCGCCCCCGAGGGCTTCCCTTTCTGTTTGTGTCCTGCCTGCAGTTGTAGGAAGCATGACTAGTGAGCAGAATTTTTAAACGCTGTAACAGTGGCTTTTGGAAAAGGCCTTTTTCTGGTCCTAAGTGTTTATATATTCTCTCTGCTTCTCACAGAAGAACAGACTTAATGTTTTGCCATCAAGGGTTCTGGAAGGGAGGTTTAGTCACCTTTCCTTCCAGCACTGACTTTGCCCCTGTTGTTGATTAGCATCACATGCTCTGCGGTATCATTTATGGCATTCGGAACTAATATCACACTTATATTGCTCTGGAAGAAAATACATTTTTCTTTATTAGCTGATAAATTCTTACAAAACTAAAAAAAAAAAAAAAGTACAAAATGCTATTCAATCATGAGAGCTGTAAGGAAATTCTGGGTATAATTAAGTTCTGGCAGATTGTTTCCATGCCAGAAGACAATTAGCTATCCACTTCTCTTTTTATTATTTTACTTTTGTTAGAATTTTATTGTTTGATGTTTTATACAGAGTTCTGGTCTATGACCACAAATAAAAAGTGATTGAGAAGCAAGGCCAGGTCCAACATTTTTTAACCTTTTCTTCCAGAAGAGTTGCTGAAAGAGTGAAATTGATGATGTAAGCACTCAGTTTTGCATGTTACCTTACTAGAAAAGAGGAAACGATCCTAAAGTTGGGCCTTAAATGGGTTTTAAGGATGCCTTAAACTTTGGTAAGAGTTGAGGCCCTCATTTGGTTCTTTACTTCCCCAGGAAGAAAGTTTTCTTAAAAAATTAGGCTGTACTCTGGAGGCTACGAATAGGGCACCAGTATATTGAATTCATCCTGTAGGCCAGGATATTGTTAAAATAACCACCTATTTTCATAGAGTGTCATGCATACACAAGTAGAGATAGCTGGGAGCAGCTTACCATGTAAGACTGGAAAACGGTGTGGCTGCTTTAATGTTTCAAAAAGAGGTGCATCACGTGTGCTCCCCCTGTCCCAAGCACCTTTTTCAAAGGAGTTGCGTAATCCTACAGTTTGATACTGTCCCAAATGCAATTTCAGCTAATCCTGCATGAAATCTGCTGTCTAATTTCATGAATTTTTCTTCTCCTACACAAAAGGCATCTATTTTTTTTCCCACTGCATTGTTTTAGAATATCTTTAGATGGTATATTTTGAAGTAAGCTTGTTGCAAGGTGATGCTGCTTTATACTATATCACAGTTCTCTATCTCTTCCAGTCTTCTGCTATTTTCTTCTGCTCTCCGATTTGCCTGATTTTGAAAACAAAAACAAAAAACCTCTTAGGGAGGGCTTTCCTTCCCTATCACTTTTCCTCCTTGGGATCTAATTGATGCACAAGAAGCCTGGGAGGCTCTAGGTTCTGGGAGAGATGGAAAATACATCCACCCCAGGGCCTACCTATAAGTCATAAATAAGGTAGGTTCAGTAGTGGAAGCGTCATTTATTTATTTAATTAATTTTAATTTACTTAAAAGATTTGTATGGCTGACCATCTTAGAGCACCACACTGGGCAGTTTACAACAATAATACTATAAAATTACAAACCAGAAAACCAGAATAACAAAAACTAAATCCAAGAACTAAAAATACCTGGTGCCTCAGTTATCTCCTGGGATGTCCCAACAACCATCCATAGGCTCCCATCACTCTACCCAGTGCCTAGGTAAAGGTCTTGATGTCCTTCCAGAAGGCTAAAAGGATGGGGCCTGTTGGATCACCAGGGAGAGGGTGTTCCACAATGTAGGGACACTTTTATCAATGTTTTGGTCTCCTTAGGGGTGGAAGAGAATGAAATGTCTTTTTTTTATTAAATTGAATGAAACTAACTGAAACACTGGAATTTTTGGGGCAAAATATTGTTGTCAACACACTGGTAGTTCTACCCCAGCAGCAATTTAGCGGCTGTTGATGAGAAGGTTTGAAGCATAACTGTTGATCTTGAACTCCAGAGTGGTTGGCACTTTGTACTAGACGCAGAGTAGTAGCTGTCTAACACAATGACAAGACAATGTTATAATATTGGAGCATTGTTTAATCTCACCCACATGATTAGGAGACTGGAAATATTTTTATTCCCTGTTGTTTTTGGCCTTTTCCTCCAGACTTCAGGATCTGACTTTATGCCTCAGGTGGAAGTTGATGCTCCCAAGATCCTTGTTTTCCTAATTGGAAATAATTGAAAATGGGAAGAATACCATTTCATTGTGATCAATAGTGAATTATTTTCTATATACTGCTAGACTGCAGAACAGGCAATGCTATAAATCTCTATTCTTCCAGAAACTCAGCCATGCATTCAGAAACTAGATAACAGAAGAAATCTCAAGAGTTTGATACTGCTAGGTAAATTCTGTTATTGGAGATAAAAAAGGATACAGAAGATTTCCCTGATGCAATACAGAAATCAACCCACCCATTTATCTATTTATCTGTCTATCCCAGGATTTAAATCTGAAGCTTTTTCCTCCTGTTCTTTGGGTCAATGGACTTTTGGCCATCCTCTTTCCATCCTTGCGAGTGGAGTGCACAGGACTGAATAATGCTGCACCCTGCCTTGTCTGATTCAGCCTTTACATTTTGATCATACAGAACATGTTTTCTGTCCTATTGCTTAACAACCTAATTCTGAGACATAAGCTTGGAAACTAGCTATGTAATAATTCACAACTTGTGGGCTTGTCACCCTCTGCAGGAGAGCCATATTTCCTCAGTTGCCAACTCCCAGTGAGATGTTTATTGGAAGATTTTTCAACTGAGCTTGACAATAAAGGCCAAATACCCAGGGGGTCTGAATGAAATCACTGACACTCCTATAAGTAGCAGAAGATATTTTAAAACAGATGTTTTAATTTGTAACCAAAGCTAGCTGGATCCTTTCTTTAGAGACCAGATAAGAAGTATGTGCACCCTGATTTTTAAGCTTATAAAACCAATTAAATAATTCAAAACTATTTTTAAAAATCAGAACAAGTTAATAAGACTAGTAAATTTAAACTGCCAGAAGGCTTATCATTGGAAAAGTTGAACTATCACATAGCTCAGCAGTGATATTAAAATTGGCATGTTAGAGCTGTCCATATGGTTCATGATAACTTCGTATTTTTGCTTCTAGATATAAATGTGGCTTTTACAGTATTTTCCCATGTGGTACTATTAGTATAATAGATATGACTCTCCAATTCTCAGTTCAGTTCACTGTTCTATAAAACAGTTGTTTATTTCTACTTACATCTGCTTTAAACTTGCATTTCTCTTCTGGACATCTGTAGATTCTAGTTAGGGAATGGCTCTCACTACCACTATTCTAATTTTGCAGATAATACCATTGGTAGCAGTATATACTGTGCTTCAAAGAAATGAATTTTCCCCCTTGTGATAATAAGGAATGAATTGTGTGAAGTGATTGGAAGACAATAAAATTAAATTCCTTTCTGAATTTGTTTGTATTTGTCATTTTAGCATGGCCTTATAATAATCCAAGTTAGAGGAGGTATAATTTGGAGAGGGGGAAGAATTATGGTACTAGGAAAAAACAATTGTCTCTCCCTCCCTCTTAATTTGTTCTTTATCTGTCAAAATCCTCATTATTCCATATCCTGGAAATGGGTTTTGTATTTTTAATGCCCCACTAAGCTTTTAATTCAATAATTATATGTGAAATGGGAAGGAGGGAAGATTATCTTAACAAAGATATGCCCTAGCTTTCTAATGCTTTTTCATTGCTCCAGAAGGCTTAGAAGAATTAAAAATAAAACAAGCCTATAAAAGACACAAAGTGCTGTAAAAATGGAAATAGTCTTTGGGAGTAACAGCACTTTAAAAGGAGAACTGCATCCTTGCCTAATTGGTAAGAATACTCTTTCAGCATGTGTCAGTTGGTAAGTTAAATAAAAAGAGAAAGGAACTGTTTCAGATGTAGTGAGAAGGTGCCACTTCTGCCAAGGTGAAGTCAGAATTAGATCTAAAAAAACCAAGCCCCTTGATATATGGGGAGGTAGCCCTTAGGCATCTTGCATTCATATCAAGAAGGGCTTTAAGAAAGGGAATTTTTAATGCTTTGAATTGGTCTTGTGAACAAATGAGCTACTGTAGAAGGTGGTGTAGAATAAGGGTGACAGGACTCCAGGAGAAACTCTATTAATCTGGGTGCTGCCATCTGAACTTTCTGACCTTCAGATGGAGCCCCCTGGAAGAGTACAGTGAGTCAGTCCATCTACCAAAATATGCCATAGTCATCTCTGATCTGTTAAAAAGTGTGTGTAGCTTGCACATTAGCTTAAGATGGTTGTAGTAATCTTCCCTCCCTTCTAAAGAGAATGGAAGATTAGAATGTTTTAAACAACAACAAGGACAACAACAACAAATGTGGGAGGAATTAAAACTGATAGATTAATCCAGCTAGACTGAAATCTTTCAGTGTTGGGTAAGCTCTTAAATTTCTGTAAAGGTTTATCTTTAAGGTAGCTAGCTTATTTTGAGTCTTGTCCCAGAACTATTTAGAAATCTTAGACAAGTCCTCCTCAATCAGATCAAAAGTCAGTCTGAGCCCACATCCTGTTTTCCACAGTTGTCAACTAAATATCACTCTGAAGCTTCTTGGGTTGCTGTTCCTTAAAAAAATATACTGTAGTATACTGCTTTAATCACAATATAGTAACTGCTGGAGTTAGAAAAAACAGAGAATATTGGTAGCTATATCGTTTTTGAAGTAGTCCATTGTTTTATTTTATATTTTTACAGTGGGATTTATTTATTTATTTGTTTGTTTGTTTGTTTGCCTTATAGAGCTGTCCAGGTTATGAAACATAACTCTGGGTAGCTCACAATCATATTCTATTCTCACCCCTGTGGATAAAGTTTGAATAATTTGGACTTCTGTTGATTTAAGCTTTAGGCAAGAGAAGTGTCATATTGTAACTGAATACAGAATTTAGGATGCTCTGGAGTTGCAGCCCTTTGCTGCACTGAATTATGGCTTGGAAAACAGGAGTGAGAAACACCTATTATTCTATATTTTCATTTTCTACCAAACAAAGTTAGTATCAGGTATCACCTTGGGTCATCTTGAGTCATTTGCTCTGGGATTACCACCCTCTGATAGATCTACTGCTGTGTTGGTGGGAAGGGCTAATTTGAACAGGAACAGGGAACAGAACATGCGGTGCCTTTGGTGCACAGTGTCTTCTCACCCCTCTGCCCCAGTTTATTACATGTAGTATTTTTATGTACTTTGTTGACAGTTGCCCTTCCTCCCAAAAGATCAGTACCTGCATAATTAATATTTAGAAACCGGCGATTTTTTTTTTTTAATTTAAGCAGACATTTGGGAAATGCATTGTGGAAGATATATGTGAGCATTGTTAATAATGTTAAGTTTTGAGGAGGGGGAGTTGATATTCTGGGTTTTAGTATTTTTGTATGATGCATTGCTTTTAAAAGCCCCTTGGATTCATTTTTTTATTGTTGGTATATTGGCCTATCAAACTGAAAATAGGTAGTGAGGCAGAGGTTGATGAGGTCCATGATTCTGGGTATTTCAATCTGGGTGTATTTGGTTAGGTCGGGTGTGTTGTGTAGTACTGCTGATATGGATTCTTTCGCTAGTTCTGGGTTTATGGATGTAAAGAGTGCTGTGACATCGAATGAAACCATAATTTCATCTTCATCTGTAGACAGATAGATTCTATATGTGATTTTAGCCTTGAGGTTTGATGATTTATACTGTGCAATTAAGATCTGGAAGTCTCTGTTTAAACATGACATATGAATTATTTTCTGTATTTGATTCAGCTGATTTGTGGATAATATCCACATTCAGGTTCATCAAGCTTTCCTGCCCTAAGGCCCCCGTTGTGGATTTAATAGTGGATTGTTCTGCTTGCCATTTGAATGCAAGAGCTCTTGTGAATTTTCATGTGGCCTATAGTATTCTCAGAGGATTAGTTTCTCCTTAGGGGGAAGCCAACACGTGCTTGTACTGCCACACACTTGAATTTGTACTACAGAAAATACTGAGAAACGATAAACTGATCCGGCTCAGTCTAACACTTTCATGTACCCTGTGCTCAGAGGAAAAATACTTTCCAAATGAGTATTTTATCTGTAGGTGTATATTTATTTTAAACATTTGTACATCCCTTCTCATTAAAAAAAAAAAAATCCTGTTATGGTTTATAGTATTGTTCCCTATGTGGGAGTGCTTTCATTTTGCCCCTCCCACCTCTTGCACAGGAAGCTTCTCTTAACCAAATCTTTCATGTTTTTAAGCATATGACCTTAAAAGAAGCCTTGAAGCATCATGCAGTTTCAGGTCTTGAAAGCCGAATCAAACTGATTTGATTCTTGGCATTTATTTCAATTTATGTAGCTGCCCATCTCAACTGTATGACTCTGGGTGGCTTACAGTTGAAAACCAGAAAAGGAACAAGTAAAATCTTAGCACATATTTTAAATGTGTATAAAGACATATGCAAACTACATAAACCATGGGGGGGAGATGGGCAGAGATAAATTTAATAAATAAATAAAATAAATAAATAAATAAATAAATAAATAAATAAAATAACAGAATCCACAGTAGGGTGGGGGCCAGTGTGACCAGGCTTCTTGTTCTTCACTTTTAACTTTCCCCATTCCTTCAAGCATAAAGCCATTTTTCTGGGCAAAACATTTATTTCTGCTTGGACACCTGGATATTGTAGAGTGCTTTCCATGTCATTTTTTTTTAAATGCAGAATTCAAGTTGATGTTTTCCTAACAGAAATAGCAAAAGACCTTCTGAAATCTGAAATGTTAAAAGGGGATGTCCTTCCTCTCTCAAACTTTCCATGTTCTAGCTCAGAGCTCCAGGCATAAAGCAGTGCATTGCCTGTAATTGATTACAGAGTATTGTGCAGAATTGCTACACTGAGAATGCACTGGGGCGTACAGTATCTGAAACAGAAATATATACATGCCTTTATTTGCCAGTGTATTTATTGCTGTTGCAATAGAATGCTTTAGGCAGTTGTCACTGGTGAACAGGGCCTTTAATTTCAGAGTATAAAAGGAGGAACTAAATCATCTTGATGCTCCATCTGTGTTTTAATGAGAAGCAAAACGGATGTAACAGAAGAATGGTCCCTCAATTTGTTTCTCAGTCCTTGTTCTTTTTGATGCAAAGATAGCTAGCTATTTTCCCCCAGATGTAAAGGCAAGTAATTTAACTTTAGTACTATGTTTCAGTCCTCAGCTTTGAAATGCATTTCTCTTCCAATATGTTACCTTGCATCGATGGCTGTCAGCCTACTGGCATGCTGCTTTTCCTAAATCCATCCCTTTTCTTCTAATTTTATTCTTGACTTGATTTATTCATTTGCCTTGCCTTTTTCTGTTGAAAGTATTTTTAGTAGGAGAGTGTTCCAAATCCAAGGAAAACAGATCAGCATCATCATCATCATCATCCCTCTGCCCACAGGCAAAAACATTTAGGCAGGTCTTGAAATTTGGGACATGTTAAGTGTGTTTAGTGTGTTTTTATGATATGCCTGAATGTGTGATAAGTTTTTAGAAATTTGCATTACATATTTAGCTGTTTTGAGTGCCACCTGTTGGTGGAAAGGTGGAATATAAATGTCATGAATAAATATGCACATTTATTTATGTATTTCATATTCCAATTTTAATCATCTTCTTGTCAAAAGCAATCTGCACATCCTTATTTCTGCTGTTTACTGTACAGGGGATCATGAGAGTGCTAAAAAGCTCATGTTGCTGAAAACATGTACTTATTCTAATATATTCTGAGTTCAATAGAGTTTACTTTCAAATAATGGAGCACAAGTTTTAATTTTAATCCATGTTTACCTACAATGACTTTTCCATCTGCTTTGTGTTGGCATTCTAAAATAAAGGTGAACTTTAGTATTAATAAATCTATTTACAACAGGAGTAAGCAAGCTTTTTGGGCTGGTGAGGAAATTTAAAAATTTAAGAAGAGGTTGTGAGTACTTTCACAAAATGGCTGATATCATGGCCATAGTTTGCCACAAAAGACCCATCCCTGCCAATTGCTAGGATACTGTTTACCGATTTCTAGCTTCCTTTTGCCTTTTTTTTCTCGCAGTAGACACACTTCCAAACACATTTTAGATTGCGGCCACCCAACATTCATTTTCTTACAATGGCTGTGGTATCTGTGTGGGCACAGAGGCATGCTTGTAGATGAAGAGAATGCTAGAGGCTGACATTTTCAGCATGCCAGCTTTTTTTGTTGTTGTTCAGTCGTTAAGTCGTGTCCGACTCTTCATGACCCCATGAACCGTATTGCGCCAGGCCTTCCTATCTTTCACTGCCTCCCTGAGTTTGCTCAATTTCATGCTCAATGCCAGCTTTACCCTAATATTATTTTTAATTAAAAGAATCTGTTTAAAAAGTACAGTGACTCAGGGATCTGGGGGGCACCAAGGGTGATGTTTATGACCGCTGGCACACTGAAACCCATGGTCATAGGGCTGCCTACCAGTGTAATAAATGTTTGACCTTAATCCCTCCTTTGTGACTTTCTATTACAAGAATTTTAGGGTGCAAATCTGTATATCTGAATATTGTATGCATTAATGAATGCATAAACTTAAAATAAAGACTTTGTATTGCTCTCCAAGAGCATTAACATTTTGTACATTTTTCTTCTCAGTTATGTAAATGCTGTGCTGATCCTTTTCTACTAAACCTGTAACTCATTGTTAAGGTCTTTGAGGAATATCATGAATACGCAAGCTTTGAGTGCTAAGCTGTTGCTTAAAAAGACTCCAAAATGATTTAGGTGAACTTTCAAAAAGAGTAAACAAGTTGATTTCTAGGTAGATCATGTATCCTTGCCTTAATATATTGAAGAGATTATTTGGGGGAATTTATCATCATCACATCTAGAGAATTACCTATAATTGCTGTAGCTGGTTAGTTTTCTTCCTGGACCACTCACGTTTAATATCTTGGAAGAATCCCAGGAGAACATTAATATTTTGAGATCACCCTCCATCCTAGGGTTCCATAAAAACAATGTTTTTATGTTTTTAATCTATAGCATTCTGGACAAAAATCTATTTACCTGGACTCTTTAGATAAAAATTAGAACATTTCATATAGTGGTGGAAGCAGACAGTGCTACAGCAAATTTTTCACCATATTATATTCCGATATATGTGCATGATAAGAATGCTCCAGTATTTCCCACAGCAATTGTAAAATATGGGTATAATCAGCACATATAACATAGACGTGTATTATTATTTGTATTATTATTTGTATTACTGCATGACTGTACGTATTATGTACATTAATTTGCTGGAGCTGAAAAGTATGGAAAAGGAATTACTCAGGGAAACAAGCAAGCAAACAATCAACAAAACAGAACAAAATATGAATGTTTTCTCCAGTGGAGAAAAGCTGGAATAAATAATATAATACATGTATATTGGTTATGGTATATACAGCCAAGTTGTGAATTAATTTTTAATGCAAATTCTTCTTTCCACCAAATGCTATTTTAACGAGCAGGCTAGTTTGATCTAGATGAGGTAAATAACAAAATGCTAAGGTTCTTCTGAACGTGGGAATCTTTAGGGAAACCAGTTCAGGTTTACTGATTGTAGTATTACCCCTCCAGTAGAAGAGTACTAAGATTAGCACCAAATATTCATGTAGGGGAGGAATAGAGTCTGCTGTGACTCACAAAGAAGTGCTGACCAGAAGAAAAAGAAAAATCCCCAAACTCAACCATTTTATGCCTTTTAAATGGGATTTTGTTTTAGTTAAGAGTGGAGGTATGGAATGTTGAATTTTATATATGTTAACGAATGTTAATATTTTAGAGCCTTGTTTGGACTTTTTGTTGAGAATTGAATGGGAGAAGGGGTTACTTACTTGATTTGCCTGTTGTTAAGAGAGGGGTTATGGGATGAAGCGGTTATATTGGTTAAATGAGAGCAGTGAAGAGATTATGGAATTGCTTAAATTTGTCATTATGAGGGTGGGAAATTGCTTTTTGGGGGGTGGGTTTTTTCTTGTTTAGTTTAGTTTTCTTACACTTTTTTTCTTCCTTTTTTCTGCTGGTAGTTTTTATTGTTCTAAAACTTTTAATAAAAACATTGGGAAAAAAAAAAGGAAAATCCCCAAAGTCATACTTAAATCATATCCTAATCCTCCCAAGAGGGAATGTGGGAGTTAAGGGAATGTGAGAATGTGGAAATGTTAAGGTGCTGAGCTAGGCCTGGGGAAATCCAGTTTCAAGTTCACCCTCAGCCATGAGTGACTTTGGGCCAGTCACTCATGGCTGAGGGTGAACTTGAAACTGGATTTCCCCAGTCCTAGCTCAGCACCTTAACATTTCCACATTCTCATATTCCTCTCACAAGATTGTTGTTGTGGACATAAAGTGAAAGGAAGCATCCAGAGCTGACTTGAGCTTCTAGAGAAAAGATGAGATATAAATCTAATCAAATAAATAAAGATTAGGTCAATTCAAGGTTAAAAACAAGAACAAGAAGATTCAAGCTTTGGAGTCCTCCAGAGCTCTTCATCGGGTAACAAGATAATTGTCACATGGATGGTCCTTTTATTTGCAGAAATGATCCATGTATTCAAACCAAAATTACTTTATCCAATCAGGCTTTTGCTACAGATTAAGGGATGGTAATTTTATAGTTCAGTGCAAAACGATGAGTGGGAGTAGTGGTGGTGAAAATGATGATTCTCATTCTCTCCCAGTATGTTGAATGTGATGTCAGGCCTGATTGGAATCAGACAAAAAAGCCCAAGAAATGTCAAAGTCACAAGTAGAAATCTCAAGCCAGAGAGAGAGAGAGAGAGAGATGATGATGATGGTGGTGGTGGTGGTGATGATGATGATAGATAGATAGATAGATAGATAGATAGATAGATAGATAAAATTTTAATCAATTTTCATGGCTGCCCATTTTGCAAAGGTGAGTCTGGGCAGTGAACACAGAAACATCAGTATAACAATAAAACATTAATATAACAGCAAAATATAACAATAAACGATAAACACATTAATATACTTTTGTCCTTACTTGACAAAAGTGAGGGAAAAAGTCCCATCTATGAAAGAGAAAAATAATGCCAACCAAATTCTCAGAAAAGACTTACCCACTCAGTAATAGGATTTTTGTGTTTATCATAAGTTTCTGACTGAGAACTTTCCATTCTGATATTTTCACCCAATATTTTTCTGTTTCTGCTGACTACTGTATACATACTGTATATACAGAGAAATATTTGCTGAAACTTGTTTGTTCAGTCCTAATATGAACTGTGGAAGGTTCCTTACAGAAAAACTGACATTATATTATAAAATTTTTGTTCCCAGGTCATCACCTTTTTAAAATTTTCCTAAATATTTTAATGTCATTTTAAGACTTTTATTATTTTACTTTTTCTGTGTTACACTTTTGCTGGTTTAATTTATTTTGTCTGTACTACTGCTGTCCCTCCCACCCTACCCCATATGAGCCTGTGATGGTTTTTAAATTTTTATTGCTAATTGCCCAGGGGGTGTTACTAATTGAGTAGTATAAAAATCATGTCATTAAATTATAAAAGAAACTAGCAAATGTCACATGATGATTGGTTTAGCCAAGAGTTTCTCTTAAACAAATCGTCATCTACCATGAGTTTATCGAGCATGTAATGACAGTGTTCCTGCTTGGCTACAGCTACCAATATGAGCTTTTCATGCAATTATGTTTCACATTTCTCGTGGAAATCTGAGATGTGCCACTTTGGAATTGTGTCGTAAAATATGTCCCAGTGAGTTAAAAAAATCTGCTCATAATATACAGACCACTAGCATTTACCACCTGTCATGTAACTGGTCCTCCTGCCTGTGCACTTTCCATTCAACATTTGCACAAGTCAGAAGCAAGATTTTTTTTTAATTTAATTTGTATGTGGTGTGTATATCCCTGTTTATTGTTTTTATTCTGTTTTTAATTGTTAGCTGCCCAGAGAAAGGTGCTTGAGATGGGTGGCCATATAAATTCAATAAATAAATTAGATATACACATGTGTGTTTGTGCCCGTATACTGCATATCCCCATCAAATTAAGATTTATTTCTGTTGGGTAGTGATATGGAACTAGTTTGCCACTGCCTTTTCTAGGATATTTATTGGACTTCCCATCCTGGGGTTCCAGTTGATGTCCCATCCAAGTACGAATCAGGACTGACCCTGCATCAGCTTTTTAAAAACAGCCAAGGTGGGCTGTGTTGTGTTGTGGCAGGGTTCGATGCGGAGTGCAAAGCGACATTCTATCTATAAAGAAGAATTGTCCCCATAATATAAGCCTGTAAAATGTGCCAGAGGAAGCTGTCTATTTTGTGTGTGGATTTTCTTTTTGTTTCCTGTGCAACCAATTGCAGCAGAAGATTCCTTTTCCAGTCTACCTGATGGGGCTAACATTAAAGGGGTCAACAGAAGTGGTTGGTCCTGCATTCAGAATGATAGCATTGGTATCTGAAGGCTGATAAGAAAATAGACATGTACTGTAATTGCAACGGATAGCAAGCAAGTGCAGTGAGTTGACAGGTTATTCAGAAGCTTGCTGCTTTAGAGGACTTCCACTGAAGATTTATGGTGAACTAGATGTCCCTGAAGGAGTGGGGATGGCATTGCAGCAGAGATCATTGGCCAGATGCTGAATTCTGGCCAGCGCAGTCTTTCCGGATAAAGGAGAGATCGTGAGATCACCCACATGCACTCTGGACAGCTGCTCCTCAGGAGTAGACTGCAGGAACGGAGGTTTTTGAGGTCCATTTGTGAGTTGAGCAGCTGGGAGTCAAGGGATTTCCACCAAGGTCATAGTTATAATGTAGGCTATATGGACACAAGGTTCGCCAAGCCTCAGTTCTTAATCACTTTTGGAAATTGCTTCTTAACTGCTTTTCAACTATTAGGAACCTTTGGATAGACAAGTTTTATAACACTAGGTGAGTTTCCTTCAATTCTTAGTAAAATAAGTTTTAAATACAAGTTTAAGGACTTAAAACATCTTTTTTTTTTTGAATAAACAATAAAAGTGTGATTAGAAAGTTGATTTTGGAAAGTTACAGACAGGCTCCAAATGGATTTGAAATAAGAATTTGAAATTAATTTTAAGAATCCTTCCTGTGGCAAAATGCTGCTGTTTTCAATTTAGTTTTGAATTCCTAAAAAAAAAAAAGGTAGAAATCGACTTTGAAGGTTGGATACTAGAGGGAACTAGAAGGAACTAAAAATTACAATTAAAGGAGAAGAACACTTACATTTGAATTACTAATGCAGAATGGAGCAAACTACTTTAACATTGAAGGATATTTGTGAACAATGGACCAAGAAGTTAATTTTAAGAGTGTCTGTCATTATAGGTAAACTGTGTTTAAAAGATGTTATGGAAGAGGAACAAGTTTTACCAGACAAGACTGAGATTGATTTGAAAAGGTATTTTACAATGACAGGTTACAAGAAAGTTACAGCAAAAGATGCTACACTAGATTTAGAAATGAAACCGGCTGATGTCTTAATAATTAAAAAAGGGATATATAAATGACAAATAAAAAAACTGACCTGGATAACTTTCTCATATTGGGTTTACAAGAGAGACCCATTAAAGATCTGAAGGATTTTTGAGAAGGGACAAAGAAAAAATGAAAAGAAATCATGTTCTAGGACATTATTTGAAGGAATTAAAGATCAAGATGGTTAAAAGGAAAGGATATAAAGTTGGTTTTTTGATTAAGGTTAAAATAGATATATTGTTATCTCTGGTAACCTTGAATGGACTTTTGCTGACCAGAACTGAATGATGAAGCTTTAAGGGTTTGTTTATAGATAAGAGATGAGATATGGAAGAAGAGATCTTTTGCTGTATTTTCAGAGAAAGTGATAAGTTCCTAAAATTGTTTATACTTGTGATGAAGGGGGAAGTCATTTCTTTATATATTTCTTTTCTTTTTCTTTACTATATTCTTATTTTTTGTTTCTTTTCTATTTTTTCTTCTATATCTTTTTCTTTTCTTTTCTTTTCTGCACTTTCTATTTTTTTCTTTTTATTCTTTTCTTTTTTTTAGTTTACATTAACTTTTATCTTTTTAATTGTAATGTTTAATAAAATTATTATTAACAAATGAAGCTTGTTGCTTTAAAAGTGCAAATAGTTACAATCTACAGTCCACTGAAGAAGTTGCCTAACTGCAGAGTTAGCAAATGAGCAAGATTCAAAACTGAAACTGGGCCTCTGAAAAGCTGTGAACATTTAAAAGAAGTTATTGTCATAATGAAAGTGAAGCGAAAATTAGTATTGTATTTAGCCCAAGAGGCTGAGCCCCTAATTAGAAAGTTCCCAATTTAATCTTATTGCACAAATTTGATATATTTCAATTCAGTATTTCTATCTCCAATATTTGGGAGCTGATATTGCCAGCTTTCCTTGCAAGACTTGTAGAAATTAGAACTACAAATTTTGTTCCAGAAATATGTATTGGTCTTTTTAACCATAAGATAAATCCTGGAAATTGGAGGAAGATGCAGGATTTTCTTTTAAAACAGCTTCACCCAACTTAATGCTTTTGCAGTATCCCAGCCAGTATGACCAGCAAAGAAAGTGGTTAGAAAGTCTAAGAACGGGTTTTGCTATATACCTAGAGAGGTATAGTTAAGAAAAGGCTGTTTTATAAAGAAATCTCTTAAGTGAATTCTAAAAGATTCTGTATGGTTTGAAAGATTCTGGAGTTTGCCTTTTTGATGTGCCCGCTCAGGATTCATATAAGAAGGGGAGGCTCCCTGATTTAGCATTTTCCATTTCTGTTTGTGGGCTACAAAGAGACAGAACATGCTAACAAGGCTAAGGCTTCTCTCTTTCCATGTGGTTTTTAATTTTGTGAGAGGAACAATGTCCCTGGAATCTCATTTTTTCTAGGCATAGACTGAATACAGGCAGTCCCCAGTTTAAGAATAAGTTCCATTCCCAAAGTCTGTCCTTAAGTCAGATTTGTATGTAAGCCAGAACAGTATTATTGTAGAATACTGTATAAGTAGTATTGTGTAGTGAACATGAACCATTGTGTATTTAACTCAATCATTGTGTATTTAGCTTGAATTTTGCTACAATAGCCTCCATTCTTAACTATGGGTCATCCATAAACCAAGTGTTCTTAACCCAGAGACTACTTGTAGTGTGACAGTGCGGGCTAGTTTGAAAGATTGGACCGCTGGTTTTTTTTTTCTTTTGCTATATCTGCACTCTGCTCTAACAGAGATAAAAGATACAGAGACAGGTTTCTTCCTGCATGTACTGTATTTATCCAATTGGAAAATGACAGGTTTTTCCCATCCAATTAGCTGCTAATTGGAGGTTAGTCATATATTCCCTGAGGGCTCCTCCACACATCCTACTTCATCTGTGTGAAGATCCCTCACTAACTATTTTGTTGAGGACATGAATGCAGGACATCATCTTGAACTTGCCTCCAGTCCACCATGAATGATGCCCTTCCCATCTTTCCTTGCTCTGCTACAAAAGTAAGTGCTTCTTTTAAATTTCTGCTGGCACAAGCAGTCTGTGGAGGTCAGTTTAGAAGCAGGGCCTGATGTAATGGGCTGTAAGGATAACCTTGAGGAACAGGAGGAAGAGCCACAACCAAGAGAGTGGTCAGATAAAAGAAGTTTGAGTCCAAAGCAAAAATGTAATCTGATAAAATGTCTCAGACATAACCCTCCCGAGCTTTCTTAAAGATAAAGGCAGTGAGGGTGAGGCACATTCAGACTTGCAAGATTCTGTTGCTGTAACCCAATAATAAAAGTAGTATTAGCATTCATAACTTTGGTTTCCTAGTCTGGTCTACCTCGAAGGGCTGACACAGCTCCAGTTTTCAACTGAGGTTACCATGGACATTCCCCTACTCTGGTCTCTAGCTGCTGATTTTCAGGACATTTGACAATGGGACAATCAGGGGTCTCACACAGTGCCCCAATGCAATTTCTCCCAGTGCTCTTCCCAGCCCATGAAAAAACCCTTCATGTATGTAGTTGTAAATGAATAGTAGCTTCCTTCACACAAGTTAAGGGCACAGATTTCCTCTGCTAACATGCTGTTCCCTTTCAGCCCTAGTTCCCCCATCCTTCATATTGTACAAAAAAGCAGATTCTGGGGAAGGTTGAGGGTGTTGCTACCCATGAGTTCTACATGTGTCCATGTTAAAAGAATTT